>OX337246.1:74646813-76120313 GCA_946965025.1 Blera fallax
GAAGGCGTAAGGCGCAGCCCACGGGCAGCTACATTTTTAGATTCTGCATCTAAATACGCTTCATTCGACATATGATTCATCGAAATCGGGTGAGAATTAAGGCATCTGGCTTCCGTGCCTGCGGTTGTGGGGCAATTCTCAGTACATTTGCTCAGGAAGCCCACTCTGCCGCAGCAGATTTGCGATATCTCAGAAGGCGTAAGGCGCAGCCTACGGGCAGCTACATTTTTAGATTCTGCATCTAAATACGCTTCATTCGACATATGATTCATCGAAATCGGGTGAGAATTAAGGCATCTGGCTTCCGTGCCTGCGGTTGTGGGGCAATTCTCAGTGAATTTGCTCAGGAAGCCCACTCTGCCGCAGCAGATTTGCGATATCTCAGAAGGCGTAAGGCGTAGCCCACGGGCAGCTACATTTTTAGATTCTGCATCTAAATACGCTTCATTCGACATATGATTCATCGAAATCGGGTGAGAATTAAGGCATCTGGCCTCCGTGCCTGCGGTTGTGGGGCAATTCTCAGTACATTTGCTCAGGAAGCCCACTCTGCCGCAGCAGATTTGCGATATCTCAGAAGGCGTAAGGCGCAGCCCACGGGCAGCTACATTTTTAGATTCTGCATCTAAATAGGCTTCATTCGACATACGATTCATCGAAATCGGTTGAGAATTAAGGCATCTGGCTTCCGTGCCTGCGGTTGTGGGGCAATTCTCAGCCCACTCTGCCGCAGCAGATTTGCGATATCTCAGAAGGCGTAAGGCGCAGCCCACGGGCAGCTACATTTTTAGATTCTGCATCTAAATACGCTTCATTCGACATACGACTCATCGAAATCGGGTGAGAATTAAGGCATCTGGCCTCCGTGCCTGCGGTTGTGGGGCAATTCTCAGTACATTTGCGCAGGAAGCCCACTCGGCCGCAGCAGATTTGCGATATCTCAGAAGGCGTAAGGCGCAGCCCACGGGCAGCTACATTTTTAGATTCTGCATCTAAATAGGCTTCATTCGACATACGATTCATCGAAATCGGTTGAGAATTAAGGCATCTGGCTTCCGTGCCTGCGGTTGTGGGGCAATTCTCAGCCCACTCTGCAGCAGCAGATTTGCGATATCTCAGAAGGCGTAAGGCGCAGCCCACGGGCAGCTACATTTGTAGATTCTGCATCTAAATACGCTTCATTCGACATATGATTCATCGAAATCGGGTGAGAATTAAGGCATCTGGCTTCCGTGCCTGCGGTTGTGGGGCAATTCTCAGCCCACTCTGCCGCAGCAGATTTGCGATATCTCAGAAGGCGTAAGGCGTAGCCCACGGGCAGCTACATTTATAGATTCTGCATCTAAATACGCTTCATTCGACATACGATTCATCGAAATCGGGTGAGAATTAAGGCATCTGGCCTCCGTGCCTGCGGTTGTGGGGCAATTCTCAGTACATTTGCGCAGGAAGCCCGCTCCGCCGCAGCAGATATGCGATATCTCAGAAGGCGTAAGGCGTAGCCCACGGGCAGCTACATTTTTAGATTCTGCATCTAAATACGCTTCATTCGACATACGATTCATCGAAATCGGGTGAGAATTAAGGCATCTGGCTTCCGTGCCTGCGGTTGTAGGGCAATTCTCAGTACATTTGCTCAGGAAGCCCACTCGGCCGCAGCAGATTTGCGATATCTCAGAAGGCGTAAGGCGCAGCCCACGGGCAGCTACATTTTTAGATTCTGCATCTAAATAGGCTTCATTCGACATACGATTCATCGAAATCGGTTGAGAATTAAGGCATCTGGCTTCCGTGCCTGCGGTTGTGGGGCAATTCTCAGCCCACTCTGCAGCAGCAGATTTGCGATATCTCAGAAGGCGTAAGGCGCAGCCCACGGGCAGCTACATTTGTAGATTCTGCATCTAAATACGCTTCATTCGACATATGATTCATCGAAATCGGGTGAGAATTAAGGCATCTGGCTTCCGTGCCTGCGGTTGTGGGGCAATTCTCAGCCCACTCTGCCGCAGCAGATTTGCGATATCTCAGAAGGCGTAAGGCGTAGCCCACGGGCAGCTACATTTATAGATTCTGCATCTAAATACGCTTCATTCGACATACGATTCATCGAAATCGGGTGAGAATTAAGGCATCTGGCTTCAGTGCCTGCGGTTGTGGGGCAATTCTCAGTACATTTGCTCAGGAAGCCCACTCTGCCGCAGCAGATTTGCGATATCTCAGAAGGCGTAAGGCGCAGCCGACGGGCAGCTACATTTTTAGATTCTGCATCTAAATAGGCTTCATTCGACATACGACTCATCGAAATCGGGTGAGAATTAAGGCATCTGGCTTCCGTGCCTGCGGTTGTAGGGCAATTCTCAGTACATTTGCTCAGGAAGCCCACTCTGCCGCAGCAGATATGCGATATCTCAGAAGGCGTAAGGCGTAGCCCACGGGCAGCTACATTTTTAGATTCTGCATCTAAATACGCTTCATTCGACATAAGATTCATCGAAATCGGGTGAGAATTAAGGCATCTGGCTTCAGTGCCTGCGGTTGTGGGGCAATTCTCAGTACATTTGCTCAGGAAGCCCGCTCCGCCGCAGCAGATATGCGATATCTCAGAAGGCGTAAGGCGCAGCCCACGGGCAGCTACATTTTTAGATTCTGCATCTAAATACGCTTCATTCGACATATGATTCATCGAAATCGGGTGAGAATTAAGGCATCTGGCCTCCGTGCCTGCGGTTGTGGGGCAATTCTCAGTACATTTGCTCAGGAAGCCCACTCTGCCGCAGCAGATATGCGATATCTCAGAAGGCGTAAGGCGTAGCCCACGGGCAGCTACATTTTTAGATTCTGCATCTAAATACGCTTCATTCGACATATGATTCATCGAAATCGGGTGAGAATTAAGGCATCTGGCTTCCGTGCCTGCGGTTGTGGGGCAATTCTCAGTACATTTGCTCAGGAAGCCCACTCTGCCGCAGCAGATTTGCGATATCTCAGAAGGCGTAAGGCGCAGCCCACGGGCAGCTACATTTTTAGATTCTGCATCTAAATGCGCTTCATTCGACATATGATTCATCGAAATCGGGTGAGAATTAAGGCATCTGGCTTCCGTGCCTGCGGTTGTGGGGCAATTCTCAGTACATTTGCTCAGGAAGCCCACTCTGCCGCAGCAGATTTGCGATATCTCAGAAGGCGTAAGGCGTAGCCCACGGGCAGCTACATTTATAGATTCTGCATCTAAATACGCTTCATTCGACATACGATTCATCGAAATCGGGTGAGAATTAAGGCAATTCTCAGCCCACTCTGCCGCAGCAGATTAGCGATATCTCAGAAGGCGTAAGGCGCAGCCCACGGGCAGCTACATTTTTAGATTCTGCATCTAAATACGCTTCATTCGACATAAGATTCATCGAAATCGGGTGAGAATTAAGGCATCTGGCTTCCGTGCCTGCGGTTGTGGGGCAATTCTCAGCCCACTCTGCCGCAGCAGATTTGCGATATCTCAGAAGGCGTAAGGCGTAGCCCACGGGCAGCTACATTTATAGATTGTGCATCTAAATACGCTTCATTCGACATACGATTCATCGAAATCGGGTGAGAATTAAGGCAGCTGGCTTCCGTGCCTGCGGTTGTAGGGCAATTCTCAGTACATTTGCTCAGGAAGCCCACTCTGCCGCAGCAGATTTGCGATATCTCAGAAGGCGTAAGGCGCAGCCGACGGGCAGCTACATTTTTAGATTCTGCATCTAAATAGGCTTCATTCGACATACGACTCATCGAAATCGGGTGAGAATTAAGGCATCTGGCTTCCGTGCCTGCGGTTGTAGGGCAATTCTCAGTACATTTGCTCAGGAAGCCCACTCTGCCGCAGCAGATATGCGATATCTCAGAAGGCGTAAGGCGTAGCCCACGGGCAGCTACATTTTTAGATTCTGCATCTAAATACGCTTCATTCGACATAAGATTCATCGAAATCGGGTGAGAATTAAGGCATCTGGCTTCAGTGCCTGCGGTTGTGGGGCAATTCTCAGTACATTTGCTCAGGAAGCCCGCTCCGCCGCAGCAGATATGCGATATCTCAGAAGGCGTAAGGCGCAGCCCACGGGCAGCTACATTTTTAGATTCTGCATCTAAATACGCTTCATTCGACATATGATTCATCGAAATCGGGTGAGAATTAAGGCATCTGGCCTCCGTGCCTGCGGTTGTGGGGCAATTCTCAGTACATTTGCTCAGGAAGCCCACTCTGCCGCAGCAGATATGCGATATCTCAGAAGGCGTAAGGCGTAGCCCACGGGCAGCTACATTTTTAGATTCTGCATCTAAATACGCTTCATTCGACATATGATTCATCGAAATCGGGTGAGAATTAAGGCATCTGGCTTCCGTGCCTGCGGTTGTGGGGCAATTCTCAGTACATTTGCTCAGGAAGCCCACTCTGCCGCAGCAGATTTGCGATATCTCAGAAGGCGTAAGGCGCAGCCCACGGGCAGCTACATTTTTAGATTCTGCATCTAAATGCGCTTCATTCGACATATGATTCATCGAAATCGGGTGAGAATTAAGGCATCTGGCTTCCGTGCCTGCGGTTGTGGGGCAATTCTCAGTACATTTGCTCAGGAAGCCCACTCTGCCGCAGCAGATTTGCGATATCTCAGAAGGCGTAAGGCGTAGCCCACGGGCAGCTACATTTATAGATTCTGCATCTAAATACGCTTCATTCGACATACGATTCATCGAAATCGGGTGAGAATTAAGGCAATTCTCAGCCCACTCTGCCGCAGCAGATTAGCGATATCTCAGAAGGCGTAAGGCGCAGCCCACGGGCAGCTACATTTTTAGATTCTGCATCTAAATACGCTTCATTCGACATAAGATTCATCGAAATCGGGTGAGAATTAAGGCATCTGGCTTCCGTGCCTGCGGTTGTGGGGCAATTCTCAGCCCACTCTGCCGCAGCAGATTTGCGATATCTCAGAAGGCGTAAGGCGTAGCCCACGGGCAGCTACATTTATAGATTGTGCATCTAAATACGCTTCATTCGACATACGATTCATCGAAATCGGGTGAGAATTAAGGCAGCTGGCTTCCGTGCCTGCGGTTGTAGGGCAATTCTCAGTACATTTGCTCAGGAAGCCCACTCTGCCGCAGCAGATTTGCGATATCTCAGAAGGCGTAAGGCGCAGCCGACGGGCAGCTACATTTTTAGATTCTGCATCTAAATGGGCTTCATTCGACATACGACTCATCGAAATCGGGTGAGAATTAAGGCATCTGGCTTCCGTGCCTGCGGTTGTAGGGCAATTCTCAGTACATTTGCTCAGGAAGCCCACTCTGCCGCAGCAGATATGCGATATCTCAGAAGGCGTAAGGCGTAGCCCACGGGCAGCTACATTTTTAGATTCTGCATCTAAATACGCTTCATTCGACATAAGATTCATCGAAATCGGGTGAGAATTAAGGCATCTGGCTTCAGTGCCTGCGGTTGTGGGGCAATTCTCAGTACATTTGCTCAGGAAGCCCGCTCCGCCGCAGCAGATATGCGATATCTCAGAAGGCGTAAGGCGCAGCCCACGGGCAGCTACATTTTTAGATTCTGCATCTAAATACGCTTCATTTGACATATGATTCATCGAAATCGGGTGAGAATTAAGGCATCTGGCCTCCGTGCCTGCGGTTGTGGGGCAATTCTCAGTACATTTGCTCAGGAAGCCCACTCTGCCGCAGCAGATATGCGATATCTCAGAAGGCGTAAGGCGTAGCCCACGGGCAGCTACATTTTTAGATTCTGCATCTAAATACGCTTCATTCGACATATGATTCATCGAAATCGGGTGAGAATTAAGGCATCTGGCTTCCGTGCCTGCGGTTGTGGGGCAATTCTCAGTACATTTGCTCAGGAAGCCCACTCTGCCGCAGCAGATTTGCGATATCTCAGAAGGCGTAAGGCGCAGCCCACGGGCAGCTACATTTTTAGATTCTGCATCTAAATGCGCTTCATTCGACATATGATTCATCGAAATCGGGTGAGAATTAAGGCATCTGGCTTCCGTGCCTGCGGTTGTGGGGCAATTCTCAGTACATTTGCTCAGGAAGCCCACTCTGCCGCAGCAGATTTGCGATATCTCAGAAGGCGTAAGGCGTAGCCCACGGGCAGCTACATTTATAGATTCTGCATCTAAATACGCTTCATTCGACATACGATTCATCGAAATCGGGTGAGAATTAAGGCAATTCTCAGCCCACTCTGCCGCAGCAGATTAGCGATATCTCAGAAGGCGTAAGGCGCAGCCCACGGGCAGCTACATTTTTAGATTCTGCATCTAAATACGCTTCATTCGACATAAGATTCATCGAAATCGGGTGAGAATTAAGGCATCTGGCTTCCGTGCCTGCGGTTGTGGGGCAATTCTCAGCCCACTCTGCCGCAGCAGATTTGCGATATCTCAGAAGGCGTAAGGCGTAGCCCACGGGCAGCTACATTTATAGATTGTGCATCTAAATACGCTTCATTCGACATACGATTCATCGAAATCGGGTGAGAATTAAGGCAGCTGGCTTCCGTGCCTGCGGTTGTAGGGCAATTCTCAGTACATTTGCTCAGGAAGCCCACTCTGCCGCAGCAGATTTGCGATATCTCAGAAGGCGTAAGGCGCAGCCGACGGGCAGCTACATTTTTAGATTCTGCATCTAAATAGGCTTCATTCGACATACGACTCATCGAAATCGGGTGAGAATTAAGGCATCTGGCTTCCGTGCCTGCGGTTGTAGGGCAATTCTCAGTACATTTGCTCAGGAAGCCCACTCTGCCGCAGCAGATATGCGATATCTCAGAAGGCGTAAGGCGTAGCCCACGGGCAGCTACATTTTTAGATTCTGCATCTAAATACGCTTCATTCGACATAAGATTCATCGAAATCGGGTGAGAATTAAGGCATCTGGCTTCAGTGCCTGCGGTTGTGGGGCAATTCTCAGTACATTTGCTCAGGAAGCCCACTCTGCCGCAGCAGATTTGCGATATCTCAGAAGGCGTAAGGCGTAGCCCACGGGCAGCTACATTTATAGATTCTGCATCTAAATACGCTTCATTCGACATACGATTCATCGAAATCGGGTGAGAATTAAGGCATCTGGCTTCCGTGCCTGCGGTTGTAGGGCAATTCTCAGTACATTTGCTCAGGAAGCCCACTCTGCCGCAGCAGATTTGCGATATCTCAGAAGGCGTAAGGCGTAGCCCACGGGCAGCTACATTTTTAGATTCTGCATCTAAATACGCTTCATTCGACATATGATTCATCGAAATCGGGTGAGAATTAAGGCATCTGGCTTCCGTGCCTGCGGTTGTAGGGCAATTCTCAGTACATTTGCTCAGGAAGCCCACTCTGCCGCAGCCGATTTGCGATATCTCAGAAGGCGTAAGGCGTAGCCCACGGGCAGCTACATTTTTAGATTCTGCATCTAAATACGCTTCATTCGACATATGACTCATCGAAATCGGGTGAGAATTAAGGCATCTGGCTTCAGTGCCTGCGGTTGTGGGGCAATTCTCAGTACATTTGCTCAGGAAGCCCGCTCCGCCGCAGCAGATATGCGATATCTCAGAAGGCGTAAGGCGTAGCCCACGGGCAGCTACATTTTTAGATTCTGCATCTAAATAGGCTTCATTCGACATACGATTCATCGAAATCGGGTGAGAATTAAGGCATCTGGCTTCCGTGCCTGCGGTTGTGGGGCAATTCTCAGTACATTTGCTCAGGAAGCCCAGATATGCGATATCTCAGAAGGCGTAAGGCGTAGCCCACGGGCAGCTACATTTTTAGATTCTGCATCTAAATACGCTTCATTCGACATATGATTCATCGAAATCGGGTGAGAATTAAGGCATCTGGCTTCCGTGCCTGCGGTTGTGGGGCAATTCTCAGTACATTTGCTCAGGAAGCCCAGATATGCGATATCTCAGAAGGCGTAAGGCGTAGCCCACGGGCAGCTACATTTTTAGATTCTGCATCTAAATACGCTTCATTCGACATATGATTCATCGAAATCGGGTGAGAATTAAGGCATCTGGCCTCCGTGCCTGCGGTTGTGGGGCAATTCTCAGTACATTTGCTCAGGAAGCCCACTCTGCCGCAGCAGATTTGCGATATCTCAGAAGGCGTAAGGCGCAGCCGACGGGCAGCTACATTTTTAGATTCTGCATCTAAATACGCTTCATTCGACATATGATTCATCGAAATCGGGTGAGAATTAAGGCATCTGGCTTCCGTGCCTGCGGTTGTGGGGCAATTCTCAGTACATTTGCTCAGGAAGCCCAGATATGCGATATCTCAGAAGGCGTAAGGCGTAGCCCACGGGCAGCTACATTTTTAGATTCTGCATCTAAATACGCTTCATTCGACATATGATTCATCGAAATCGGGTGGGAATTAAGGCATCTGGCCTCCGTGCCTGCGGTTGTGGGGCAATTCTCAGTACATTTGCTCAGGAAGCCCACTCTGCCGCAGCAGATTTGCGATATCTCAGAAGGCGTAAGGCGCAGCCGACGGGCAGCTACATTTTTAGATTTTGCATCTAAATACGCTTCATTCGACATATGATTCATCGAAATCGGGTGAGAATTAAGGCATCTGGCTTCCGTGCCTGCGGTTGTGGGGCAATTCTCAGTACATTTGCTCAGGAAGCCCGCTCCACCGCAGCAGATATGCGATATCTCAGAAGGCGTAAGGCGCAGCCGACGGGCAGCTACATTTTTAGATTCTGCATCTAAATAGGCTTCATTCGACATATGACTCATCGAAATCGGGTGAGAATTAAGGCATCTGGCTTCCGTGCCTGCGGTTGTAGGGCAATTCTCAGTACATTTGCTCAGGAAGCCCACTCTGCCGCAGCAGATATGCGATATCTCAGAAGGCGTAAGGCGTAGCCCACGGGCAGCTACATTTTTAGATTCTGCATCTAAATACGCTTCATTCGACATATGATTCATCGAAATCGGGTGAGAATTAAGGCATCTGGCTTCCGTGCCTGCGGTTGTGGGGCAATTCTCAGTACATTTGCTCAGGAAGCCCAGATATGCGATATCTCAGAAGGCGTAAGGCGTAGCCCACGGGCAGCTACATTTTTAGATTCTGCATCTAAATAGGCTTCATTCAACATATGACTCATCGAAATCGGGTGAGAATTAAGGCATCTGGCTTCCGTGCCTGCGATTGTAGGGCAATTCTCAGTACATTTGCTCAGGAAGCCCACTCTGCCGCAGCAGATATGCGATATCTCAGAAGGCGTAAGGCGCAGCCCACGGGCAGCTACATTTTTAGATTCTGCATCTAAATACGCTTCATTCGACATAAGATTCATCGAAATCGGGTGAGAATTAAGGCATCTGGCTTCCGTGCCTGCGGTTGTGGGGCAATTCTCAGCCCACTCTGCCGCAGCAGATTTGCGATATCTCAGAAGGCGTAAGGCGTAGCCCACGGGCAGCTACATTTATAGATTGTGCATCTAAATACGCTTCATTCGACATATGATTCATCGAAATCGGGTGAGAATTAAGGCAGCTGGCTTCCGTGCCTGCGGTTGTAGTTCAATTCTCAGTACATTTGCTCAGGAAGCCCACTCTGCCGCAGCAGATTTGCGATATCTCAGAAGGCGTAAGGCGCAGCCGACGGGCAGCTACATTTTTAGATTCTGCATCTAAATAGGCTTCATTCGACATATGACTCATCGAAATCGGGTGAGAATTAAGGCATCTGGCTTCCGTGCCTGCGGTTGTAGGGCAATTCTCAGTACATTTGCTCAGGAAGCCCACTCTGCCGCAGCAGATATGCGATATCTCAGAAGGCGTAAGGCGTAGCCCACGGGCAGCTACATTTTTAGATTCTGCATCTAAATACGCTTCATTCGACATAAGATTCATCGAAATCGGGTGAGAATTAAGGCATCTGGCTTCAGTGCCTGCGGTTGTGGGGCAATTCTCAGTACATTTGCTCAGGAAGCCCACTCTGCCGCAGCAGATTTGCGATATCTCAGAAGGCGTAAGGCGTAGCCCACGGGCAGCTACATTTATAGATTCTGCATCTAAATACGCTTCATTCGACATACGATTCATCGAAATCGGGTGAGAATTAAGGCATCTGGCTTCCGTGCCTGCGGTTGTAGGGCAATTCTCAGTACATTTGCTCAGGAAGCCCACTCTGCCGCAGCAGATTTGCGATATCTCAGAAGGCGTAAGGCGTAGCCCACGGGCAGCTACATTTTTAGATTCTGCATCTAAATAGGCTTCATTCAACATATGACTCATCGAAATCGGGTGAGAATTAAGGCATCTGGCTTCCGTGCCTGCGGTTGTAGGGCAATTCTCAGTACATTTGCTCAGGAAGCCCAGATATGCGATATCTCAGAAGGCGTAAGGCGTAGCCCACGGGCAGCTACATTTTTAGATTCTGCATCTAAATACGCTTCATTCGACATATGATTCATCGAAATCGGGTGAGAATTAAGGCATCTGGCCTCCGTGCCTGCGGTTGTGGGGCAATTCTCAGTACATTTGCTCAGGAAGCCCACTCTGCCGCAGCAGATATGCGATATCTCAGAAGGCGTAAGGCGTAGCCCACGGGCAGCTACATTTTTAGATTCTGCATCTAAATACGCTTCATTCGACATATGATTCATCGAAATCGGGTGAGAATTAAGGCATCTGGCCTCCGTGCCTGCGGTTGTGGGGCAATTCTCAGTACATTTGCTCAGGAAGCCCACTCTGCCGCAGCAGATATGCGATATCTCAGAAGGCGTAAGGCGCAGCCCACGGGCAGCTACATTTTTAGATTCTGCATCTAAATAGGCTTCATTCAACATATGACTCATCGAAATCGGGTGAGAATTAAGGCATCTGGCTTCCGTGCCTGCGGTTGTAGGGCAATTCTCAGTACATTTGCTCAGGAAGCCCACTCTGCCGCAGCAGATATGCGATATCTCAGAAGGCGTAAGGCGTAGCCCACGGGCAGCTACATTTTTAGATTCTGCATCTAAATACGCTTCATTCGACATATGATTCATCGAAATCGGGTGAGAATTAAGGCATCTGGCTTCCGTGCCTGCGGTTGTGGGGCAATTCTCAGTACATTTGCTCAGGAAGCCCAGATATGCGATATCTCAGAAGGCGTAAGGCGTAGCCCACGGGCAGCTACATTTTTAGATTCTGCATCTAAATAGGCTTCATTCAACATATGACTCATCGAAATCGGGTGAGAATTAAGGCATCTGGCTTCCGTGCCTGCGATTGTAGGGCAATTCTCAGTACATTTGCTCAGGAAGCCCACTCTGCCGCAGCAGATTTGCGATATCTCAGAAGGCGTAAGGCGCAGCCGACGGGCAGCTACATTTTTAGATTCTGCATCTAAATAGGCTTCATTCGACATACGACTCATCGAAATCGGGTGAGAATTAAGGCATCTGGCTTCCGTGCCTGCGGTTGTAGGGCAATTCTCAGTACATTTGCTCAGGAAGCCCGCTCCGCCGCAGCAGATATGCGATATCTCAGAAGGCGTAAGGCGTAGCCCACGGGCAGCTACATTTTTAGATTCTGCATCTAAATAGGCTTCATTCGACATACGATTCATCGAAATCGGGTGAGAATTAAGGCATCTGGCTTCCGTGCCTGCGGTTGTGGGGCAATTCTCAGTACATTTGCTCAGGAAGCCCACTCTGCCGCAGCAGATATGCGATATCTCAGAAGGCGTAAGGCGTAGCCCACGGGCAGCTACATTTTTAGATTTTGCATCTAAATACGCTTCATTCGACATAAGATTCATCGAAATCGGGTGAGAATTAAGGCATCTGGCTTCCGTGCCTGCGGTTGTGGGGCAATTCTCAGTACATTTGCTCAGGAAGCCCAGATATGCGATATCTCAGAAGGCGTAAGGCGTAGCCCACGGGCAGCTACATTTTTAGATTCTGCATCTAAATACGCTTCATTCGACATATGATTCATCGAAATCGGGTGAGAATTAAGGCATCTGGCTTCCGTGCCTGCGGTTGTGGGGCAATTCTCAGTACATTTGCTCAGGAAGCCCACTCTGCCGCAGCAGATTTGCGATATCTCAGAAGGCGTAAGGCGTAGCCCACGGGCAGCTACATTTTTAGATTCTGCATCTAAATACGCTTCATTCGACATATGATTCATCGAAATCGGGTGAGAATTAAGGCATCTGGCCTCCGTGCCTGCGGTTGTGGGGCAATTCTCAGTACATTTGCTCAGGAAGCCCACTCTGCCGCAGCAGATTTGCGATATCTCAGAAGGCGTAAGGCGTAGCCCACGGGCAGCTACATTTTTAGATTCTGCATCTAAATGCGCTTCATTCGACATATGATTCATCGAAATCGGGTGAGAATTAAGGCATCTGGCTTCCGTGCCTGCGATTGTAGGGCAATTCTCAGTACATTTGCTCAGGAAGCCCACTCTGCCGCAGCAGATATGCGATATCTCAGAAGGCGTAAGGCGTAGCCCACGGGCAGCTACATTTTTAGATTCTGCATCTAAATACGCTTCATTCGACATATGATTCATCGAAATCGGGTGAGAATTAAGGCATCTGGCCTCCGTGCCTGCGGTTGTGGGGCAATTCTCAGTACATTTGCTCAGGAAGCCCACTCTGCCGCAGCAGATATGCGATATCTCAGAAGGCGTAAGGCGTAGCCCACGGGCAGCTACATTTTTAGATTCTGCATCTAAATGCGCTTCATTCGACATATGATTCATCGAAATCGGGTGAGAATTAAGGCATCTGGCCTCCGTGCCTGCGGTTGTAGGTCAATTCTCAGTACATTTGCTCAGGAAGCCCACTCCGCCGCAGCAGATATGCGATATCTCAGAAGGCGTAAGGCGTAGCCCACGGGCAGCTACATTTTGAGATTCTGCATCTAAATTCGCTTCATTCGACATACGATTCATCGAAATCAGGTGAGAATTAAGGCATCTGGCTTCCGTGCCTGCGGTTGTAGGGCAATTCTCAGTACATTTGCTCAGGAAGCCCACTCTGCCGCAGCAGATTTGCGATATCTCAGAAGGCGTAAGGCGCAGCCGACGGGCAGCTACATTTTTAGATTCTGCATCTAAATAGGCTTCATTCGACATACGACTCATCGAAATCGGGTGAGAATTAAGGCATCTGGCTTCCGTGCCTGCGGTTGTAGGGCAATTCTCAGTACATTTGCTCAGGAAGCCCGCTCCGCCGCAGCAGATATGCGATATCTCAGAAGGCGTAAGGCGTAGCCCACGGGCAGCTACATTTTTAGATTCTGCATCTAAATAGGCTTCATTCGACATACGATTCATCGAAATCGGGTGAGAATTAAGGCATCTGGCTTCCGTGCCTGCGGTTGTGGGGCAATTCTCAGTACATTTGCTCAGGAAGCCCACTCTGCCGCAGCAGATATGCGATATCTCAGAAGGCGTAAGGCGTAGCCCACGGGCAGCTACATTTTTAGATTTTGCATCTAAATACGCTTCATTCGACATAAGATTCATCGAAATCGGGTGAGAATTAAGGCATCTGGCTTCCGTGCCTGCGGTTGTGGGGCAATTCTCAGTACATTTGCTCAGGAAGCCCAGATATGCGATATCTCAGAAGGCGTAAGGCGTAGCCCACGGGCAGCTACATTTTTAGATTCTGCATCTAAATACGCTTCATTCGACATATGATTCATCGAAATCGGGTGAGAATTAAGGCATCTGGCTTCCGTGCCTGCGGTTGTGGGGCAATTCTCAGTACATTTGCTCAGGAAGCCCACTCTGCCGCAGCAGATTTGCGATATCTCAGAAGGCGTAAGGCGTAGCCCACGGGCAGCTACATTTTTAGATTCTGCATCTAAATACGCTTCATTCGACATATGATTCATCGAAATCGGGTGAGAATTAAGGCATCTGGCCTCCGTGCCTGCGGTTGTGGGGCAATTCTCAGTACATTTGCTCAGGAAGCCCACTCTGCCGCAGCAGATTTGCGATATCTCAGAAGGCGTAAGGCGCAGCCGACGGGCAGCTACATTTTTAGATTCTGCATCTAAATAGGCTTCATTCGACATACGATTCATCGAAATCGGTTGAGAATTAAGGCATCTGGCTTCCGTGCCTGCGGTTGTGGGGCAATTCTCAGCCCACTCTGCCGCAGCAGATTTGCGATATCTCAGAAGGTGTAAGGCGCAGCCCACGGGCAGCTACATTTTTAGATTCTGCATCTAAATACGCTTCATTCGACATAAGATTCATCGAAATCGGGTGAGAATTAAGGCATCTGGCTTCCGTGCCTGCGGTTGTGGGGCAATTCTCAGTACATTTGCTCAGGAAGCCCACTCTGCCGCAGCAGATATGCGATATCTCAGAAGGCGTAAGGCGTAGCCCACGGGCAGCTACATTTTTAGATTTTGCATCTAAATACGCTTCATTCGACATAAGATTCATCGAAATCGGGTGAGAATTAAGGCATCTGGCTTCCGTGCCTGCGGTTGTGGGGCAATTCTCAGTACATTTGCTCAGGAAGCCCACTCTGCCGCAGCAGATTTGCGATATCTCAGAAGGCGTAAGGCGTAGCCCACGGGCAGCTACATTTTTAGATTCTGCATCTAAATACGCTTCATTCGACATATGATTCATCGAAATCGGGTGAGAATTAAGGCATCTGGCCTCCGTGCCTGCGGTTGTGGGGCAATTCTCAGTACATTTGCTCAGGAAGCCCACTCTGCCGCAGCAGATTTGCGATATCTCAGAAGGCGTAAGGCGCAGCCGACGGGCAGCTACATTTTTAGATTCTGCATCTAAATAGGCTTCATTCGACATACGACTCATCGAAATCGGTTGAGAATTAAGGCATCTGGCTTCCGTGCCTGCGGTTGTGGGGCAATTCTCAGCCCACTCTGCCGCAGCAGATTAGCGATATCTCAGAAGGCGTAAGGCGCAGCCCACGGGCAGCTACATTTTTAGATTCTGCATCTAAATAGGCTTCATTCGACATAAGATTCATCGAAATCGGGTGAGAATTAAGGCATCTGGCTTCCGTGCCTGCGGTTGTGGGGCAATTCTCAGCCCACTCTGCCGCAGCAGATTTGCGATATCTCAGAAGGCGTAAGGCGTAGCCAACGGGCAGCTACATTTGTAGATTCTGCATCTAAATAGGCTTCATTCGACATACGACTCATCGAAATCGGGTGAGAATTAAGGCATCTGGCTTCCGTGCCTGCGGTTGTAGGGCAATTCTCAGTACATTTGCTCAGGAAGCCCACTCTGCCGCAGCAGATATGCGATATCTCAGAAGGCGTAAGGCGTAGCCCACGGGCAGCTACATTTTTAGATTCTGCATCTAAATACGCTTCATTCGACATAAGATTCATCGAAATCGGGTGAGAATTAAGGCATCTGGCTTCAGTGCCTGCGGTTGTGGGGCAATTCTCAGTACATTTGCTCAGGAAGCCCGCTCCGCCGCAGCAGATATGCGATATCTCAGAAGGCGTAAGGCGCAGCCCACGGGCAGCTACATTTTTAGATTCTGCATCTAAATACGCTTCATTCGACATATGATTCATCGAAATCGGGTGAGAATTAAGGCATCTGGCCTCCGTGCCTGCGGTTGTGGGGCAATTCTCAGTACATTTGCTCAGGAAGCCCACTCTGCCGCAGCAGATTTGCGATATCTCAGAAGGCGTAAGGCGCAGCCGACGGGCAGCTACATTTTTAGATTCTGCATCTAAATAGGCTTCATTCGACGTACGATTCATCGAAATCGGTTGAGAATTAAGGCATCTGGCTTCCGTGCCTGCGGTTGTGGGGCAATTCTCAGCCCACTCTGCCGCAGCAGATTACCGATATCTCAGAAGGCGTAAGGCGCAGCCCACGGGCAGCTACATTTTTAGATTCTGCATCTAAATAGGCTTCATTCGACATAAGATTCATCGAAATCGGGTGAGAATTAAGGCATCTGGCTTCCGTGCCTGCGGTTGTGGGGCAATTCTCAGCCCACTCTGCCGCAGCAGATTTGCGATATCTCAGAAGGCGTAAGGCGTAGCCCACGGGCAGCTACATTTATAGATTGTGCATCTAAATACGCTTCATTCGACATACGATTCATCGAAATCGGGTGAGAATTAAGGCAGCTGGCTTCCGTGCCTGCGGTTGTAGGGCAATTCTCAGTACATTTGCTCAGGAAGCCCACTCTGCCGCAGCAGATTTGCGATATCTCAGAAGGCGTAAGGCGCAGCCGACGGGCAGCTACATTTTTAGATTCTGCATCTAAATAGGCTTCATTCGACATACGACTCATCGAAATCGGGTGAGAATTAAGGCATCTGGCTTCCGTGCCTGCGGTTGTAGGGCAATTCTCAGTACATTTGCTCAGGAAGCCCACTCTGCCGCAGCAGATATGCGATATCTCAGAAGGCGTAAGGCGTAGCCCACGGGCAGCTACATTTTTAGATTCTGCATCTAAATACGCTTCATTCGACATAAGATTCATCGAAATCGGGTGAGAATTAAGGCATCTGGCTTCAGTGCCTGCGGTTGTGGGGCAATTCTCAGTACATTTGCTCAGGAAGCCCGCTCCGCCGCAGCAGATATGCGATATCTCAGAAGGCGTAAGGCGCAGCCCACGGGCAGCTACATTTTTAGATTCTGCATCTAAATAGACTTCATTCAACATATGACTCATCGAAATCGGGTGAGAATTAAGGCATCTGGCTTCCGTGCCTGCGATTGTGGGGCAATTCTCAGTACATTTGCTCAGGAAGCCCACTCTGCCGCAGCAGATATGCGATATCTCAGAAGGCGTAAGGCGTAGCCCACGGGCAGCTACATTTTTAGATTCTGCATCTAAATACGCTTCATTCGACATAAGATTCATCGAAATCGGGTGAGAATTAAGGCATCTGGCTTCAGTGCCTGCGGTTGTGGGGCAATTCTCAGTACATTTGCTCAGGAAGCCCGCTCCGCCGCAGCAGATATGCGATATCTCAGAAGGCGTAAGGCGTAGCCCACGGGCAGCTACATTTTTAGATTCTGCATCTAAATGGGCTTCAGTCGACATAAGATTCATCGAAATCGGGTGAGAATTAAGGCATCTGGCTTCCGTGCCTGCGGTTGTGGGGCAATTCTCAGCCCACTCTGCCGCAGCAGATTTGCGATATCTCAGAAGGCGTAAGGCGCAGCCCACGGGCAGCTACATTTTTAGATTCTGCATCTAAATAGGCTTCATTCGACATATGATTCATCGAAATCGGGTGAGAATTAAGGCATCTAGCTTCCGTGCCTGCGGTTGTGGGGCAATTCTCAGTACATTTGCTCAGGAAGCCCACTCTGCCGCAGCAGATTTGCGATATCTCAGAAGGCGTAAGGCGTAGCCCACGGGCAGCTACATTTTTAGATTCTGCATCTAAATACGCTTCATTCGACATATGATTCATCGAAATCGGGTGAGAATTAAGGCATCTGGCTTCCGTGCCTGCGGTTGTAGGGCAATTCTCAGTACATTTGCTCAGGAAGCCCACTCTGCCGCAGCAGATTTGCGATATCTCAGAAGGCGTAAAGCGTAGCCCACGGGCAGCTACATTTATAGATTCTGCATCTAAATACGCTTCATTCGACATACGATTCATCGAAATCGGGTGAGAATTAAGGCATCTGGCTTCCGTGCCTGCGGTTGTAGGGCAATTCTCAGTACATTTGCTCAGGAAGCCCACTCTGCCGCAGCAGATTTGCGATATCTCAGAAGGCGTAAGGGTAGCCCACGGGCAGCTACATTTTTAGATTCGGCATCTAAATACGCTTCATTCGACATATGACTCATCGAAATCGGGTGAGAATTAAGGCATCTGGCTTCAGTGCCTGCGGTTGTGGGGCAATTCTCAGTACATTTGCTCAGGAAGCCCACTCTGCCGCAGCAGATATGCGATATCTCAGAAGGCGTAAGGCGTAGCCCACGGGCAGCTACATTTTTAGATTTTGCATCTAAATACGCTTCATTCGACATAAGATTCATCGAAATCGGGTGAGAATTAAGGCATCTGGCTTCCGTGCCTGCGATTGTGGGGCAATTCTCAGTACATTTGCTCAGGAAGCCCACTCTGCCGCAGCAGATATGCGATATCTCAGAAGGCGTAAGGCGTAGCCCACGGGCAGCTACATTTTTAGATTCTGCATCTAAATACGCTTCATTCGACATAAGATTCATCGAAATCGGGTGAGAATTAAGGCATCTGGCTTCCGTGCCTGCGGTTGTGGGGCAATTCTCAGCCCACTCTGCCGCAGCAGATTTGCGATATCTCAGAAGGCGTAAGGCGCAGCCCACGGGCAGCTACATTTTTAGATTCTGCATCTAAATAGGCTTCATTCGACATATGATTCATCGAAATCGGGTGAGAATTAAGGCATCTAGCTTCCGTGCCTGCGGTTGTGGGGCAATTCTCAGTACATTTGCTCAGGAAGCCCACTCTGCCGCAGCAGATTTGCGATATCTCAGAAGGCGTAAGGCGTAGCCCACGGGCAGCTACATTTTTAGATTCTGCATCTAAATACGCTTCATTCGACATATGATTCATCGAAATCGGGTGAGAATTAAGGCATCTGGCTTCCGTGCCTGCGGTTGTAGGGCAATTCTCAGTACATTTGCTCAGGAAGCCCACTCTGCCGCAGCAGATTTGCGATATCTCAGAAGGCGTAAAGCGTAGCCCACGGGCAGCTACATTTATAGATTCTGCATCTAAATACGCTTCATTCGACATACGATTCATCGAAATCGGGTGAGAATTAAGGCATCTGGCTTCCGTGCCTGCGGTTGTAGGGCAATTCTCAGTACATTTGCTCAGGAAGCCCACTCTGCCGCAGCAGATTTGCGATATCTCAGAAGGCGTAAGGGTAGCCCACGGGCAGCTACATTTTTAGATTCGGCATCTAAATACGCTTCATTCGACATATGACTCATCGAAATCGGGTGAGAATTAAGGCATCTGGCTTCAGTGCCTGCGGTTGTGGGGCAATTCTCAGTACATTTGCTCAGGAAGCCCACTCTGCCGCAGCAGATATGCGATATCTCAGAAGGCGTAAGGCGTAGCCCACGGGCAGCTACATTTTTAGATTTTGCATCTAAATACGCTTCATTCGACATAAGATTCATCGAAATCGGGTGAGAATTAAGGCATCTGGCTTCAGTGCCTGCGGTTGTGGGGCAATTCTCAGTACATTTGCTCAGGAAGCCCAGATATGCGATATCTCAGAAGGCGTAAGGCGTAGCCCACGGGCAGCTACATTTTTAGATTCTGCATCTAAATAGGCTTCATTCAACATATGACTCATCGAAATCGGGTGAGAATTAAGGCATCTGGCTTCCGTGCCTGCGATTGTAGGGCAATTCTCAGTACATTTGCTCAGGAAGCCCGCTCCGCCGCAGCAGATATGCGATATCTCAGAAGGCGTAAGGCGTAGCCCACGGGCAGCTACATTTTTAGATTCTGCATCTAAATACGCTTCATTCGACATATGATTCATCGAAATCGGGTGAGAATTAAGGCATCTGGCTTCCGTGCCTGCGGTTGTGGGGCAATTCTCAGTACATTTGCTCAGGAAGCCCGCTCCGCCGCAGCAGATATGCGATATCTCAGAAGGCGTAAGGCGCAGCCCACGGGCAGCTACATTTTTAGATTCTGCATCTAAATAGACTTCATTCAACATATGACTCATCGAAATCGGGTGAGAATTAAGGCATCTGGCTTCCGTGCCTGCGATTGTGGGGCAATTCTCAGTACATTTGCTCAGGAAGCCCACTCTGCCGCAGCAGATATGCGATATCTCAGAAGGCGTAAGGCGTAGCCCACGGGCAGCTACATTTTTAGATTCTGCATCTAAATACGCTTCATTCGACATAAGATTCATCGAAATCGGGTGAGAATTAAGGCATCTGGCTTCAGTGCCTGCGGTTGTGGGGCAATTCTCAGTACATTTGCTCAGGAAGCCCGCTCCGCCGCAGCAGATATGCGATATCTCAGAAGGCGTAAGGCGTAGCCCACGGGCAGCTACATTTTTAGATTCTGCATCTAAATGGGCTTCAGTCGACATAAGATTCATCGAAATCGGGTGAGAATTAAGGCATCTGGCTTCCGTGCCTGCGGTTGTGGGGCAATTCTCAGCCCACTCTGCCGCAGCAGATTTGCGATATCTCAGAAGGCGTAAGGCGCAGCCCACGGGCAGCTACATTTTTAGATTCTGCATCTAAATAGGCTTCATTCGACATATGATTCATCGAAATCGGGTGAGAATTAAGGCATCTAGCTTCCGTGCCTGCGGTTGTGGGGCAATTCTCAGTACATTTGCTCAGGAAGCCCACTCTGCCGCAGCAGATTTGCGATATCTCAGAAGGCGTAAGGCGTAGCCCACGGGCAGCTACATTTTTAGATTCTGCATCTAAATACGCTTCATTCGACATATGATTCATCGAAATCGGGTGAGAATTAAGGCATCTGGCTTCCGTGCCTGCGGTTGTAGGGCAATTCTCAGTACATTTGCTCAGGAAGCCCACTCTGCCGCAGCAGATTTGCGATATCTCAGAAGGCGTAAAGCGTAGCCCACGGGCAGCTACATTTATAGATTCTGCATCTAAATACGCTTCATTCGACATACGATTCATCGAAATCGGGTGAGAATTAAGGCATCTGGCTTCCGTGCCTGCGGTTGTAGGGCAATTCTCAGTACATTTGCTCAGGAAGCCCACTCTGCCGCAGCAGATTTGCGATATCTCAGAAGGCGTAAGGGTAGCCCACGGGCAGCTACATTTTTAGATTCGGCATCTAAATACGCTTCATTCGACATATGACTCATCGAAATCGGGTGAGAATTAAGGCATCTGGCTTCAGTGCCTGCGGTTGTGGGGCAATTCTCAGTACATTTGCTCAGGAAGCCCACTCTGCCGCAGCAGATATGCGATATCTCAGAAGGCGTAAGGCGTAGCCCACGGGCAGCTACATTTTTAGATTTTGCATCTAAATACGCTTCATTCGACATAAGATTCATCGAAATCGGGTGAGAATTAAGGCATCTGGCTTCAGTGCCTGCGGTTGTGGGGCAATTCTCAGTACATTTGCTCAGGAAGCCCAGATATGCGATATCTCAGAAGGCGTAAGGCGTAGCCCACGGGCAGCTACATTTTTAGATTCTGCATCTAAATAGGCTTCATTCAACATATGACTCATCGAAATCGGGTGAGAATTAAGGGATCTGGCTTCCGTGCCTGCGATTGTAGGGCAATTCTCAGTACATTTGCTCAGGAAGCCCGCTCCGCCGCAGCAGATATGCGATATCTCAGAAGGCGTAAGGCGTAGCCCACGGGCAGCTACATTTTTAGATTCTGCATCTAAATACGCTTCATTCGACATATGATTCATCGAAATCGGGTGAGAATTAAGGCATCTGGCTTCCGTGCCTGCGGTTGTGGGGCAATTCTCAGTACATTTGCTCAGGAAGCCCACTCTGCCGCAGCAGATTTGCGATATCTCAGAAGGCGTAAGGCGTAGCCCACGGGCAGCTACATTTTTAGATTCTGCATCTAAATACGCTTCATTCGACATATGATTCATCGAAATCGGGTGAGAATTAAGGCATCTGGCCTCCGTGCCTGCGTTTGTGGGGCAATTCTCAGTACATTTGCTCAGGAAGCCCACTCTGCCGCAGCAGATATGCGATATCTCAGAAGGCGTAAAGCGTAGCCCACGGGCAGCTACATTTATAGATTCTGCATCTAAATACGCTTCATTCGACATACGATTCATCGAAATCGGGTGAGAATTAAGGCATCTGGCTTCCGTGCCTGCGGTTGTAGGGCAATTCTCAGTACATTTGCTCAGGAAGCCCACTCTGCCGCAGCAGATTTGCGATATCTCAGAAGGCGTAAGGGTAGCCCACGGGCAGCTACATTTTTAGATTCGGCATCTAAATACGCTTCATTCGACATATGACTCATCGAAATCGGGTGAGAATTAAGGCATCTGGCTTCAGTGCCTGCGGTTGTGGGGCAATTCTCAGCCCACTCTGCCGCAGCAGATTTGCGATATCTCAGAAGGCGTAAGGCGCAGCCCACGGGCAGCTACATTTTTAGATTCTGCATCTAAATACGCTTCATTCGACATATGATTCATCGAAATCGGGTGAGAATTAAGGCATCTAGCTTCCGTGCCTGCGGTTGTGGGGCAATTCTCAGTACATTTGCTCAGGAAGCCCACTCTGCCGCAGCAGATTTGCGATATCTCAGAAGGCGTAAGGCGTAGCCCACGGGCAGCTACATTTTTAGATTCTGCATCTAAATACGCTTCATTCGACATATGATTCATCGAAATCGGGTGAGAATTAAGGCATCTGGCTTCCGTGCCTGCGGTTGTAGGGCAATTCTCAGTACATTTGCTCAGGAAGCCCACTCTGCCGCAGCAGATTTGCGATATCTCAGAAGGCGTAAGGGTAGCCCACGGGCAGCTACATTTTTAGATTCGGCATCTAAATACGCTTCATTCGACATATGACTCATCGAAATCGGGTGAGAATTAAGGCATCTGGCTTCAGTGCCTGCGGTTGTGGGGCAATTCTCAGTACATTTGCTCAGGAAGCCCAGATATGCGATATCTCAGAAGGCGTAAGGCGTAGCCCACGGGCAGCTACATTTTTAGATTCTGCATCTAAATAGGCTTCATTCAACATATGACTCATCGAAATCGGGTGAGAATTAAGGCATCTGGCTTCCGTGCCTGCGATTGTAGGGCAATTCTCAGTACATTTGCTCAGGAAGCCCGCTCCGCCGCAGCAGATATGCGATATCTCAGAAGGCGTAAGGCGTAGCCCACGGGCAGCTACATTTTTAGATTCTGCATCTAAATACGCTTCATTCGACATATGATTCATCGAAATCGGGTGAGAATTAAGGCATCTGGCTTCCGTGCCTGCGGTTGTGGGGCAATTCTCAGTACATTTGCTCAGGAAGCCCGCTCCGCCGCAGCAGATATGCGATATCTCAGAAGGCGTAAGGCGCAGCCCACGGGCAGCTACATTTTTAGATTCTGCATCTAAATAGACTTCATTCAACATATGACTCATCGAAATCGGGTGAGAATTAAGGCATCTGGCTTCCGTGCCTGCGATTGTGGGGCAATTCTCAGTACATTTGCTCAGGAAGCCCACTCTGCCGCAGCAGATATGCGATATCTCAGAAGGCGTAAGGCGTAGCCCACGGGCAGCTACATTTTTAGATTCTGCATCTAAATACGCTTCATTCGACATAAGATTCATCGAAATCGGGTGAGAATTAAGGCATCTGGCTTCAGTGCCTGCGGTTGTGGGGCAATTCTCAGTACATTTGCTCAGGAAGCCCGCTCCGCCGCAGCAGATATGCGATATCTCAGAAGGCGTAAGGCGTAGCCCACGGGCAGCTACATTTTTAGATTCTGCATCTAAATGGGCTTCAGTCGACATAAGATTCATCGAAATCGGGTGAGAATTAAGGCATCTGGCTTCCGTGCCTGCGGTTGTGGGGCAATTCTCAGCCCACTCTGCCGCAGCAGATTTGCGATATCTCAGAAGGCGTAAGGCGCAGCCCACGGGCAGCTACATTTTTAGATTCTGCATCTAAATAGGCTTCATTCGACATATGATTCATCGAAATCGGGTGAGAATTAAGGCATCTAGCTTCCGTGCCTGCGGTTGTGGGGCAATTCTCAGTACATTTGCTCAGGAAGCCCACTCTGCCGCAGCAGATTTGCGATATCTCAGAAGGCGTAAGGCGTAGCCCACGGGCAGCTACATTTTTAGATTCTGCATCTAAATACGCTTCATTCGACATATGATTCATCGAAATCGGGTGAGAATTAAGGCATCTGGCTTCCGTGCCTGCGGTTGTAGGGCAATTCTCAGTACATTTGCTCAGGAAGCCCACTCTGCGGCAGCAGATTTGCGATATCTCAGAAGGCGTAAAGCGTAGCCCACGGGCAGCTACATTTATAGATTCTGCATCTAAATACGCTTCATTCGACATATGATTCATCGAAATCGGGTGAGAATTAAGGCATCTGGCTTCAGTGCCTGCGGTTGTGGGGCAATTCTCAGTACATTTGCTCAGGAAGCCCACTCTGCCGCAGCAGATATGCGATATCTCAGAAGGCGTAAGGCGTAGCCCACGGGCAGCTACATTTTTAGATTTTGCATCTAAATACGCTTCATTCGACATAAGATTCATCGAAATCGGGTGAGAATTAAGGCATCTGGCTTCAGTGCCTGCGGTTGTGGGGCAATTCTCAGTACATTTGCTCAGGAAGCCCAGATATGCGATATCTCAGAAGGCGTAAGGCGTAGCCCATGGGCAGCTACATTTTTAGATTCTGCATCTAAATACGCTTCAGTCGACATAAGATTCATCGAAATCGGGTGAGAATTAAGGCATCTGGCTTCCGTGCCTGCGGTTGTGGGGCAATTCTCAGCCCACTCTGCCGCAGCAGATTTGCGATATCTCAGAAGGCGTAAGGCGCAGCCCACGGGCAGCTACATTTTTAGATTCTGCATCTAAATAGGCTTCATTCGACATATGATTCATCGAAATCGGGTGAGAATTAAGGCATCTAGCTTCCGTGCCTGCGGTTGTGGGGCAATTCTCAGTACATTTGCTCAGGAAGCCCACTCTGCCGCAGCAGATTTGCGATATCTCAGAAGGCGTAAGGCGTAGCCCACGGGCAGCTACATTTTTAGATTCTGCATCTAAATACGCTTCATTCGACATATGATTCATCGAAATCGGGTGAGAATTAAGGCATCTGGCTTCAGTGCCTGCGGTTGTGGGGCAATTCTCAGTACATTTGCTCAGGAAGCCCGCTCCGCCGCAGCAGATATGCGATATCTCAGAAGGCGTAAGGCGTAGCCCACGGGCAGCTACATTTTTAGATTCTGCATCTAAATACGCTTCATTCGACATATGATTCATCGAAATCGGGTGAGAATTAAGGCATCTGGCTTCCGTGCCTGCGGTTGTAGGGCAATTCTCAGTACATTTGCTCAGGAAGCCCACTCTGCCGCAGCAGATTTGCGATATCTCAGAAGGCGTAAGGCGTAGCCCACGGGCAGCTACATTTTTAGATTCTGCATCTAAATAGGCTTCATTCGACATACGACTCATCGAAATCGGGTGAGAATTAAGGCATCTGGCTTCCGTGCCTGCGGTTGTAGGGCAATTCTCAGTACATTTGCTCAGGAAGCCCACTCTGCCGCAGCAGATATGCGATATCTCAGAAGGCGTAAGGCGTAGCCCACGGGCAGCTCCATTTTTAGATTCTGCATCTAAATACGCTTCATTCGACATATGATTCATCGAAATCGGGTGAGAATTAAGGCATCTGGCTTCAGTGCCTGCGGTTGTGGGGCAATTCTCAGTACATTTGCTCAGGAAGCCCGCTCCGCCGCAGCAGATATGCGATATCTCAGAAGGCGTAAGGCGTAGCCCACGGGCAGCTACATTTTTAGATTCTGCATCTAAATACGCTTCATTCGACATATGACTCATCGAAATCGGGTGAGAATTAAGGCATCTGGCTTCCGTGCCTGCGGTTGTAGGGCAATTCTCAGTACATTTGCTCAGGAAGCCCACTCTGCCGCAGCAGATTTGCGATATCTCAGAAGGCGTAAAGCGTAGCCCACGGGCAGCTACATTTATAGATTGTGCATCTAAATACGCTTCATTCGACATACGATTCATCGAAATCGGGTGAGAATTAAGGCAGCTGGCTTCCGTGCCTGCGGTTGTAGGGCAATTCTCAGTACATTTGCTCAGGAAGCCCACTCTGCCGCAGCAGATATGCGATATCTCAGAAGGCGTAAGGCGTAGCCCACGGGCAGCTACATTTTTAGATTCGGCATCTAAATACGCTTCATTCGACATATGACTCATCGAAATCGGGTGAGAATTAAGGCATCTGGCTTCAGTGCCTGCGGTTGTGGGGCAATTCTCAGTACATTTGCTCAGGAAGCCCACTCTGCCGCAGCAGATATGCGATATCTCAGAAGGCGTAAGGCGTAGCCCACGGGCAGCTACATTTTTAGATTTTGCATCTAAATACGCTTCATTCGACATAAGATTCATCGAAATCGGGTGAGAATTAAGGCATCTGGCTTCAGTGCCTGCGGTTGTGGGGCAATTCTCAGTACATTTGCTCAGGAAGCCCAGATATGCGATATCTCAGAAGGCGTAAGGCGTAGCCTACGGGCAGCTACATTTTTAGATTCTGCATCTAAATAGGCTTCATTCAACATATGACTCATCGAAATCGGGTGAGAATTAAGGCATCTGGCTTCCGTGCCTGCGGTTGTAGGGCAATTCTCAGTACATTTGCTCAGGAAGCCCACTCTGCCGCAGCAGATTTGCGATATCTCAGAAGGCGTAAGGCGTAGCCCACGGGCAGCTACATTTTTAGATTCTGCATCTAAATACGCTTCATTCGACATATGATTCATCGAAATCGGGTGAGAATTAAGGCATCTGGCTTCCGTGCCTGCGGTTGTGGGGCAATTCTCAGTACATTTGCTCAGGAAGCCCACTCTGCCGCAGCAGATATGCGATATCTCAGAAGGCGTAAGGCGTAGCCCACGGGCAGCTACATTTTTAGATTCTGCATCTAAATAGGCTTCATTCGACATATGATTCATCGAAATCGGGTGAGAATTAAGGCATCTGGCTTCAGTGCCTGCGGTTGTGGGGCAATTCTCAGTACATTTGCTCAGGAAGCCCAGATATGCGATATCTCAGAAGGCGTAAGGCGTAGCCCACGGGCAGCTACATTTTTAGATTCTGCATCTAAATACGCTTCATTCGACATATGATTCATCGAAATCGGGTGAGAATTAAGGCATCTGGCTTCCGTGCCTGCGGTTGTAGGGCAATTCTCAGTACATTTGCTCAGGAAGCCCACTCTGCCGCAGCAGATTTGCGATATCTCAGAAGGCGTAAGGCGCAGCCCACGGGCAGCTACATTTTTAGATTCTGCATCTAAATACGCTTCATTCGACATACGACTCATCGAAATCGGGTGAGAATTAAGGCATCTGGCTTCCGTGCCTGCGGTTGTAGGGCAATTCTCAGTACATTTGCTCAGGAAGCCCACTCTGCCGCAGCAGATATGCGATATCTCAGAAGGCGTAAGGCGTAGCCCACGGGCAGCTACATTTTTAGATTCTGCATCTAAATACGCTTCATTCGACATATGATTCATCGAAATCGGGTGAGAATTAAGGCATCTGGCTTCAGTGCCTGCGGTTGTGGGGCAATTCTCAGTACATTTGCTCAGGAAGCCCGCTCCGCCGCAGCAGATATGCGATATCTCAGAAGGCGTAAGGCGTAGCCCACGGGCAGCTACATTTTTAGATTCTGCATCTAAATACGCTTCATTCGACATATGATTCATCGAAATCGGGTGAGAATTAAGGCATCTGGCTTCAGTGCCTGCGGTTGTGGGGCAATTCTCAGTACATTTGCTCAGGAAGCCCGCTCCGCCGCAGCAGATATGCGATATCTCAGAAGGCGTAAGGCGCAGCCGACGGGCAGCTACATTTTTAGATTCTGCATCTAAATAGGCTTCATTCGACATACGACTCATCGAAATCGGGTGAGAATTAAGGCATCTGGCTTCCGTGCCTGCGGTTGTAGGGCAATTCTCAGTACATTTGCTCAGGAAGCCCACTCTGCCGCAGCAGATATGCGATATCTCAGAAGGCGTAAGGCGTAGCCCACGGGCAGCTACATTTTTAGATTCTGCATCTAAATACGCTTCATTCGACATAAGATCCATCGAAATCGGGTGAGAATTAAGGCATCTGGCTTCAGTGCCTGCGGTTGTGGGGCAATTCTCAGTACATTTGCTCAGGAAGCCCACTCTGCCGCAGCAGATATGCGATATCTCAGAAGGCGTAAGGCGCAGCCCACGGGCAGCTACATTTTTAGATTCTGCATCTAAATAGGCTTCATTCAACATATGACTCATCGAAATCGGGTGAGAATTAAGGCATCTGGCTTCAGTGCCTGCGGTTGTGGGGCAATTCTCAGTACATTTGCTCAGGAAGCCCAGATATGCGATATCTCAGAAGGCGTAAGGCGTAGCCCACGGGCAGCTACATTTTTAGATTCTGCATCTAAATACGCTTCATTCGACATATGATTCATCGAAATCGGGTGAGAATTAAGGCATCTGGCTTCCGTGCCTGCGGTTGTGGGGCAATTCTCAGTACATTTGCTCAGGAAGCCCACTCTGCCGCAGCAGATTTGCGATATCTCAGAAGGCGTAAGGCGTAGCCCACGGGCAGCTACATTTATAGATTCTGCATCTAAATACGCTTCATTCGACATACGATTCATCGAAATCGGGTGAGAATTAAGGCATCTGGCTTCCGTGCCTGCGGTTGTAGGGCAATTCTCAGTACATTTGCTCAGGAAGCCCACTCTGCCGCAGCAGATTTGCGATATCTCAGAACATTCGATGAATCATTCGACATATGATTCATCGAAATCGGGTGAGAATTAAGGCATCTAGCTTCCGTGCCTGCGGTTGTGGGGCAATTCTCAGTACATTTGCTCAGGAAGCCCACTCTGCCGCAGCAGATTTGCGATATCTCAGAAGGCGTAAGGCGTAGCCCACGGGCAGCTACATTTTTAGATTCTGCATCTAAATACGCTTCATTCGACATATGATTCATCGAAATCGGGTGAGAATTAAGGCATCTGGCTTCCGTGCCTGCGGTTGTAGGGCAATTCTCAGTACATTTGCTCAGGAAGCCCACTCTGCCGCAGCAGATTTGCGATATCTCAGAAGGCGTAAGGCGTAGCCCACGGGCAGCTACATTTATAGATTCTGCATCTAAATACGCTTCATTCGACATACGATTCATCGAAATCGGGTGAGAATTAAGGCATCTGGCTTCCGTGCCTGCGGTTGTAGGGCAATTCTCAGTACATTTGCTCAGGAAGCCCACTCTGCCGCAGCAGATTTGCGATATCTCAGAAGGCGTAAGGGGTAGCCCACGGGCAGCTACATTTTTAGATTCGGCATCTAAATACGCTTCATTCGACATATGATTCATCGAAATCGGGTGAGAATTAAGGCATCTGGCTTCCGTGCCTGCGGTTGTAGGGCAATTCTCAGTACATTTGCTCAGGAAGCCCATTCTGCCGCAGCAGATTTGCGATATCTCAGAAGGCGTAAGGCGTAGCCCACGGGCAGCTACATTTTTAGATTCTGCATCTAAATACGCTTCATTCGACATATGACTCATCGAAATCGGGTGAGAATTAAGGCATCTGGCTTCAGTGCCTGCGGTTGTGGGGCAATTCTCAGTACATTTGCTCAGGAAGCCCGCTCCGCCGCAGCAGATATGCGATATCTCAGAAGGCGTAAGGCGTAGCCCACGGGCAGCTACATTTTTAGATTCTGCATCTAAATAGGCTTCATTCGACATACGATTCATCGAAATCGGGTGAGAATTAAGGCATCTGGCTTCCGTGCCTGCGGTTGTGGGGCAATTCTCAGTACATTTGCTCAGGAAGCCCACTCTGCCGCAGCAGATATGCGATATCTCAGAAGGCGTAAGGCGTAGCCCACGGGCAGCTACATTTTTAGATTTTGCATCTAAATACGCTTCATTCGACATAAGATTCATCGAAATCGGGTGAGAATTAAGGCATCTGGCTTCCGTGCCTGCGGTTGTGGGGCAATTCTCAGTACATTTGCTCAGGAAGCCCACTCTGCCGCAGCAGATATGCGATATCTCAGAAGGCGTAAGCCGCAGCCGACGGGCAGCTACATTTTTAGATTCTGCATCTAAATAGGCTTCATTCGACATACGACTCATCGAAATCGGGTGAGAATTAAGGCATCTGGCTTCCGTGCCTGCGGTTGTAGGGCAATTCTCAGTACATTTGCTCAGGAAGCCCACTCTGCCGCAGCAGATATGCGATATCTCAGAAGGCGTAAGGCGTAGCCCACGGGCAGCTACATTTTTAGATTCTGCATCTAAATACGCTTCATTCGACATATGATTCATCGAAATCGGGTGAGAATTAAGGCATCTGGCTTCCGTGCCTGCGGTTGTGGGGCAATTCTCAGTACATTTGCTCAGGAAGCCCACTCTGCCGCAGCAGATATGCGATATCTCAGAAGGCGTAAGGCGTAGCCCACGGGCAGCTACATTTTTAGATTCTGCATCTAAATAGGCTTCATTCGACATACGACTCATCGAAATCGGGTGAGAATTAAGGCATCTGGCTTCCGTGCCTGCGGTTGTAGGGCAATTCTCAGTACATTTGCTCAGGAAGCCCACTCTGCCGCAGCAGATATGCGATATCTCAGAAGGCGTAAGGCGTAGCCCACTGGCAGCTACATTTTTAGATTCTGCATCTAAATACGCTTCATTCGACATAAGATTCATCGAAATCGGGTGAGAATTAAGGCATCTGGCTTCAGTGCCTGCGGTTGTGGGGCAATTCTCAGTACATTTGCTCAGGAAGCCCGCTCCGCCGCAGCAGATATGCGATATCTCAGAAGGCGTAAGGCGCAGCCCACGGGCAGCTACATTTTTAGATTCTGCATCTAAATAGGCTTCATTCAACATATGACTCATCGAAATCGGGTGAGAATTAAGGCATCTGGCTTCCGTGCCTGCGATTGTAGGGCAATTCTCAGTACATTTGCTCAGGAAGCCCACTCTGCCGCAGCAGATATGCGATATCTCAGAAGGCGTAAGGCGTAGCCCACGGGCAGCTACATTTTTAGATTCTGCATCTAAATCGGGTGAGAATTAAGGCATCTGGTTTCCGTGCCTGCGATTGTAGGGCAATTCTCAGTACATTTGCTCAGGAAGCCCACTCTGCCGCAGCAGATATGCGATATCTCAGAAGGCGTAAGGCGTAGCCCACGGGCAGCTACATTTTTAGATTCTGCATCTAAATACGCTTCATTCGACATATGATTCATCGAAATCGGGTGAGAATTAAGGCATCTGGCTTCCGTGCCTGCGGTTGTGGGGCAATTCTCAGTACATTTGCTCAGGAAGCCCACTCTGCCGCAGCAGATTTGCGATATCTCAGAAGGCGTAAGGCGTAGCCCACGGGCAGCTACATTTTTAGATTTTGCATCTAAATACGCTTCATTCGACATAAGATTCATCGAAATCGGGTGAGAATTAAGGCATCTGGCTTCCGTGCCTGCGGTTGTGGGGCAATTCTCAGTACATTTGCTCAGGAAGCCCACTCTGCCGCAGCAGATATGCGATATCTCAGAAGGCGTAAGGCGCAGCCGACGGGCAGCTACATTTTTAGATTCTGCATCTAAATAGGCTTCATTCGACATACGACTCATCGAAATCGGGTGAGAATTAAGGCATCTGGCTTCCGTGCCTGCGGTTGTAGGGCAATTCTCAGTACATTTGCTCAGGAAGCCCACTCTGCCGCAGCAGATATGCGATATCTCAGAAGGCGTAAGGCGTAGCCCACGGGCAGCTACATTTTTAGATTCTGCATCTAAATACGCTTCATTCGACATAAGATTTATCGAAATCGGGTGAGAATTAAGGCATGTGGCTTCAGTGCCTGCGGTTGTGGGGCAATTCTCAGTACATTTGCTCAGGAAGCCCGCTCCGCCGCAGCAGATATGCGATATCTCAGAAGGCGTAAGGCGCAGCCCACGGGCAGCTACATTTTTAGATTCTGCATCTAAATAGGCTTCATTCAACATATGACTCATCGAAATCGGGTGAGAATTAAGGCATCTGGCTTCCGTGCCTGCGATTGTAGGGCAATTCTCAGTACATTTGCTCAGGAAGCCCACTCTGCCGCAGCAGATATGCGATATCTCAGAAGGCATAAGGCGTAGCCCACGGGCAGCTACATTTTTAGATTCTGCATCTAAATACGCTTCATTCGACATATGATTCATCGAAATCGGGTGAGAATTAAGGCATCTGGCTTCCGTGCCTGCGGTTGTAGGGCAATTCTCAGTACATTTGCTCAGGAAGCCCACTCTGCCGCAGCAGATATGCGATATCTCAGAAGGCGTAAGGCGTAGCCCACGGGCAGCTACATTTTTAGATTCTGCATCTAAATACGCTTCATTCGACATAAGATTCATCGAAATCGGGTGAGAATTAAGGCATCTGGCTTCAGTGCCTGCGGTTGTGGGGCAATTCTCAGTACATTTGCTCAGGAAGCCCGCTCCGCCGCAGCAGATATGCGATATCTCAGAAGGCGTAAGGCGCAGCCCACGGGCAGCTACATTTTTAGATTCTGCATCTAAATACGCTTCATTCGACATATGATTCATCGAAATCGGGTGAGAATTAAGGCATCTGGCTTCCGTGCCTGCGGTTGTGGGGCAATTCTCAGTACATTTGCTCAGGAAGCCCACTCTGCCGCAGCAGATTTGCGATATCTCAGAAGGCGTAAGGCGTAGCCCACGGGCAGCTACATTTTTAGATTCTGCATCTAAATTCGCTTCATTCGACATACGATTCATCGAAATCAGGTGAGAATTAAGGCATCTGGCTTCCGTGCCTGCGGTTGTAGGGCAATTCTCAGTACATTTGCTCAGGAAGCCCACTCTGCCGCAGCAGATTTGCGATATCTCAGAAGGCGTAAGGGGTAGCCCACGGGCAGCTACATTTTTAGATTCGGCATCTAAATACGCTTCATTCGACATATGATTCATCGAAATCGGGTGAGAATTAAGGCATCTGGCTTCCGTGCCTGCGGTTGTAGGGCAATTCTCAGTACATTTGCTCAGGAAGCCCATTCTGCCGCAGCAGATTTGCGATATCTCAGAAGGCGTAAGGCGTAGCCCACGGGCAGCTACATTTTTAGATTCTGCATCTAAATACGCTTCATTCGACATATGATTCATCGAAATCGGGTGAGAATTAAGGCATCTGGCTTCCGTGCCTGCGGTTGTGGGGCAATTCTCAGTACATTTGCTCAGGAAGCCCACTCTGCCGCAGCAGATATGCGATATCTCAGAAGGCGTAAGGCGTAGCCCACGGGCAGCTACATTTTTAGATTCTGCATCTAAATAGGCTTCATTCGACATACGATTCATCGAAATCGGGTGAGAATTAAGGCATCTGGCTTCCGTGCCTGCGGTTGTGGGGCAATTCTCAGTACATTTGCTCAGGAAGCCCACTCTGCCGCAGCAGATATGCGATATCTCAGAAGGCGTAAGGCGTAGCCCACGGGCAGCTACATTTTTAGATTTTGCATCTAAATACGCTTCATTCGACATAAGATTCATCGAAATCGGGTGAGAATTAAGGCATCTGGCTTCCGTGCCTGCGGTTGTGGGGCAATTCTCAGTACATTTGCTCAGGAAGCCCACTCTGCCGCAGCAGATATGCGATATCTCAGAAGGCGTAAGCCGCAGCCGACGGGCAGCTACATTTTTAGATTCTGCATCTAAATAGGCTTCATTCGACATACGACTCATCGAAATCGGGTGAGAATTAAGGCATCTGGCTTCCGTGCCTGCGGTTGTAGGGCAATTCTCAGTACATTTGCTCAGGAAGCCCACTCTGCCGCAGCAGATATGCGATATCTCAGAAGGCGTAAGGCGTAGCCCACGGGCAGCTACATTTTTAGATTCTGCATCTAAATACGCTTCATTCGACATATGATTCATCGAAATCGGGTGAGAATTAAGGCATCTGGCTTCCGTGCCTGCGGTTGTGGGGCAATTCTCAGTACATTTGCTCAGGAAGCCCACTCTGCCGCAGCAGATATGCGATATCTCAGAAGGCGTAAGGCGTAGCCCACGGGCAGCTACATTTTTAGATTCTGCATCTAAATAGGCTTCATTCGACATACGACTCATCGAAATCGGGTGAGAATTAAGGCATCTGGCTTCCGTGCCTGCGGTTGTAGGGCAATTCTCAGTACATTTGCTCAGGAAGCCCACTCTGCCGCAGCAGATATGCGATATCTCAGAAGGCGTAAGGCGTAGCCCACTGGCAGCTACATTTTTAGATTCTGCATCTAAATACGCTTCATTCGACATAAGATTCATCGAAATCGGGTGAGAATTAAGGCATCTGGCTTCAGTGCCTGCGGTTGTGGGGCAATTCTCAGTACATTTGCTCAGGAAGCCCGCTCCGCCGCAGCAGATATGCGATATCTCAGAAGGCGTAAGGCGCAGCCCACGGGCAGCTACATTTTTAGATTCTGCATCTAAATAGGCTTCATTCAACATATGACTCATCGAAATCGGGTGAGAATTAAGGCATCTGGCTTCCGTGCCTGCGATTGTAGGGCAATTCTCAGTACATTTGCTCAGGAAGCCCACTCTGCCGCAGCAGATATGCGATATCTCAGAAGGCGTAAGGCGTAGCCCACGGGCAGCTACATTTTTAGATTCTGCATCTAAATCGGGTGAGAATTAAGGCATCTGGCTTCCGTGCCTGCGATTGTAGGGCAATTCTCAGTACATTTGCTCAGGAAGCCCACTCTGCCGCAGCAGATATGCGATATCTCAGAAGGCGTAAGGCGTAGCCCACGGGCAGCTACATTTTTAGATTCTGCATCTAAATACGCTTCATTCGACATATGATTCATCGAAATCGGGTGAGAATTAAGGCATCTGGCTTCCGTGCCTGCGGTTGTGGGGCAATTCTCAGTACATTTGCTCAGGAAGCCCACTCTGCCGCAGCAGATTTGCGATATCTCAGAAGGCGTAAGGCGTAGCCCACGGGCAGCTACATTTTTAGATTTTGCATCTAAATACGCTTCATTCGACATAAGATTCATCGAAATCGGGTGAGAATTAAGGCATCTGGCTTCCGTGCCTGCGGTTGTGGGGCAATTCTCAGTACATTTGCTCAGGAAGCCCACTCTGCCGCAGCAGATATGCGATATCTCAGAAGGCGTAAGGCGCAGCCGACGGGCAGCTACATTTTTAGATTCTGCATCTAAATAGGCTTCATTCGACATACGACTCATCGAAATCGGGTGAGAATTAAGGCATCTGGCTTCCGTGCCTGCGGTTGTAGGGCAATTCTCAGTACATTTGCTCAGGAAGCCCACTCCGCCGCAGCAGATATGCGATATCTCAGAAGGCGTAAGGCGCAGCCCACGGGCAGCTACATTTTTAGATTCTGCATCTAAATAGGCTTCATTCAACATATGACTCATCGAAATCGGGTGAGAATTAAGGCATCTGGCTTCCGTGCCTGCGATTGTAGGGCAATTCTCAGTACATTTGCTCAGGAAGCCCACTCTGCCGCAGCAGATATGCGATATCTCAGAAGGCATAAGGCGTAGCCCACGGGCAGCTACATTTTTAGATTCTGCATCTAAATACGCTTCATTCGACATATGATTCATCGAAATCGGGTGAGAATTAAGGCATCTGGCTTCCGTGCCTGCGGTTGTAGGGCAATTCTCAGTACATTTGCTCAGGAAGCCCACTCTGCCGCAGCAGATATGCGATATCTCAGAAGGCGTAAGGCGTAGCCCACGGGCAGCTACATTTTTAGATTCTGCATCTAAATACGCTTCATTCGACATATGATTCATCGAAATCGGGTGAGAATTAAGGCATCTGGCTTCCGTGCCTGCGGTTGTAGGGCAATTCTCAGTACATTTGCTCAGGAAGCCCACTCTGCCGCAGCAGATATGCGATATCTCAGAAGGCGTAAGGCGTAGCCCACGGGCAGCTACATTTTTAGATTCTGCATCTAAATACGCTTCATTCGACATAAGATTCATCGAAATCGGGTGAGAATTAAGGCATCTGGCTTCAGTGCCTGCGGTTGTGGGGCAATTCTCAGTACATTTGCTCAGGAAGCCCGCTCCGCCGCAGCAGATATGCGATATCTCAGAAGGCGTAAGGCGCAGCCCACGGGCAGCTACATTTTTAGATTCTGCATCTAAATACGCTTCATTCGACATATGATTCATCGAAATCGGGTGAGAATTAAGGCATCTGGCTTCCGTGCCTGCGGTTGTGGGGCAATTCTCAGTACATTTGCTCAGGAAGCCCACTCTGCCGCAGCAGATTTGCGATATCTCAGAAGGCGTAAGGCGTAGCCCACGGGCAGCTACATTTTTAGATTCTGCATCTAAATTCGCTTCATTCGACATACGATTCATCGAAATCAGGTGAGAATTAAGGCATCTGGCTTCCGTGCCTGCGGTTGTAGGGCAATTCTCAGTACATTTGCTCAGGAAGCCCACTCTGCCGCAGCAGATTTGCGATATCTCAGAAGGCGTAAGGGGTAGCCCACGGGCAGCTACATTTTTAGATTCGGCATCTAAATACGCTTCATTCGACATATGATTCATCGAAATCGGGTGAGAATTAAGGCATCTGGCTTCCGTGCCTGCGGTTGTAGGGCAATTCTCAGTACATTTGCTCAGGAAGCCCATTCTGCCGCAGCAGATTTGCGATATCTCAGAAGGCGTAAGGCGTAGCCCACGGGCAGCTACATTTTTAGATTCTGCATCTAAATACGCTTCATTCGACATATGACTCATCGAAATCGGGTGAGAATTAAGGCATCTGGCTTCAGTGCCTGCGGTTGTGGGGCAATTCTCAGTACATTTGCTCAGGAAGCCCGCTCCGCCGCAGCAGATATGCGATATCTCAGAAGGCGTAAGGCGTAGCCCACGGGCAGCTACATTTTTAGATTCTGCATCTAAATAGGCTTCATTCGACATACGATTCATCGAAATCGGGTGAGAATTAAGGCATCTGGCTTCCGTGCCTGCGGTTGTGGGGCAATTCTCAGTACATTTGCTCAGGAAGCCCACTCTGCCGCAGCAGATATGCGATATCTCAGAAGGCGTAAGGCGTAGCCCACGGGCAGCTACATTTTTAGATTTTGCATCTAAATACGCTTCATTCGACATATGATTCATCGAAATCGGGTGAGAATTAAGGCATCTGGCTTCCGTGCCTGCGGTTGTAGGGCAATTCTCAGTACATTTGCTCAGGAAGCCCATTCTGCCGCAGCAGATTTGCGATATCTCAGAAGGCGTAAGGCGTAGCCCACGGGCAGCTACATTTTTAGATTCTGCATCTAAATACGCTTCATTCGACATATGACTCATCGAAATCGGGTGAGAATTAAGGCATCTGGCTTCAGTGCCTGCGGTTGTGGGGCAATTCTCAGTACATTTGCTCAGGAAGCCCGCTCCGCCGCAGCAGATATGCGATATCTCAGAAGGCGTAAGGCGTAGCCCACGGGCAGCTACATTTTTAGATTTTGCATCTAAATACGCTTCATTCGACATAAGATTCATCGAAATCGGGTGAGAATTAAGGCATCTGGCTTCCGTGCCTGCGGTTGTGGGGCAATTCTCAGTACATTTGCTCAGGAAGCCCACTCTGCCGCAGCAGATATGCGATATCTCAGAAGGCGTAAGCCGCAGCCGACGGGCAGCTACATTTTTAGATTCTGCATCTAAATAGGCTTCATTCGACATACGACTCATCGAAATCGGGTGAGAATTAAGGCATCTGGCTTCCGTGCCTGCGGTTGTAGGGCAATTCTCAGTACATTTGCTCAGGAAGCCCACTCTGCCGCAGCAGATATGCGATATCTCAGAAGGCGTAAGGCGTAGCCCACGGGCAGCTACATTTTTAGATTCTGCATCTAAATACGCTTCATTCGACATATGATTCATCGAAATCGGGTGAGAATTAAGGCATCTGGCTTCCGTGCCTGCGGTTGTGGGGCAATTCTCAGTACATTTGCTCAGGAAGCCCACTCTGCCGCAGCAGATATGCGATATCTCAGAAGGCGTAAGGCGTAGCCCACGGGCAGCTACATTTTTAGATTCTGCATCTAAATAGGCTTCATTCGACATACGACTCATCGAAATCGGGTGAGAATTAAGGCATCTGGCTTCCGTGCCTGCGGTTGTAGGGCAATTCTCAGTACATTTGCTCAGGAAGCCCACTCTGCCGCAGCAGATATGCGATATCTCAGAAGGCGTAAGGCGTAGCCCACTGGCAGCTACATTTTTAGATTCTGCATCTAAATACGCTTCATTCGACATAAGATTCATCGAAATCGGGTGAGAATTAAGGCATCTGGCTTCAGTGCCTGCGGTTGTGGGGCAATTCTCAGTACATTTGCTCAGGAAGCCCGCTCCGCCGCAGCAGATATGCGATATCTCAGAAGGCGTAAGGCGCAGCCCACGGGCAGCTACATTTTTAGATTCTGCATCTAAATAGGCTTCATTCAACATATGACTCATCGAAATCGGGTGAGAATTAAGGCATCTGGCTTCCGTGCCTGCGATTGTAGGGCAATTCTCAGTACATTTGCTCAGGAAGCCCACTCTGCCGCAGCAGATATGCGATATCTCAGAAGGCGTAAGGCGTAGCCCACGGGCAGCTACATTTTTAGATTCTGCATCTAAATCGGGTGAGAATTAAGGCATCTGGCTTCCGTGCCTGCGATTGTAGGGCAATTCTCAGTACATTTGCTCAGGAAGCCCACTCTGCCGCAGCAGATATGCGATATCTCAGAAGGCGTAAGGCGTAGCCCACGGGCAGCTACATTTTTAGATTCTGCATCTAAATACGCTTCATTCGACATATGATTCATCGAAATCGGGTGAGAATTAAGGCATCTGGCTTCCGTGCCTGCGGTTGTGGGGCAATTCTCAGTACATTTGCTCAGGAAGCCCACTCTGCCGCAGCAGATTTGCGATATCTCAGAAGGCGTAAGGCGTAGCCCACGGGCAGCTACATTTTTAGATTTTGCATCTAAATACGCTTCATTCGACATAAGATTCATCGAAATCGGGTGAGAATTAAGGCATCTGGCTTCCGTGCCTGCGGTTGTGGGGCAATTCTCAGTACATTTGCTCAGGAAGCCCACTCTGCCGCAGCAGATATGCGATATCTCAGAAGGCGTAAGGCGCAGCCGACGGGCAGCTACATTTTTAGATTCTGCATCTAAATAGGCTTCATTCGACATACGACTCATCGAAATCGGGTGAGAATTAAGGCATCTGGCTTCCGTGCCTGCGGTTGTAGGGCAATTCTCAGTACATTTGCTCAGGAAGCCCACTCCGCCGCAGCAGATATGCGATATCTCAGAAGGCGTAAGGCGCAGCCCACGGGCAGCTACATTTTTAGATTCTGCATCTAAATAGGCTTCATTCAACATATGACTCATCGAAATCGGGTGAGAATTAAGGCATCTGGCTTCCGTGCCTGCGATTGTAGGGCAATTCTCAGTACATTTGCTCAGGAAGCCCACTCTGCCGCAGCAGATATGCGATATCTCAGAAGGCATAAGGCGTAGCCCACGGGCAGCTACATTTTTAGATTCTGCATCTAAATACGCTTCATTCGACATATGATTCATCGAAATCGGGTGAGAATTAAGGCATCTGGCTTCCGTGCCTGCGGTTGTAGGGCAATTCTCAGTACATTTGCTCAGGAAGCCCACTCTGCCGCAGCAGATATGCGATATCTCAGAAGGCGTAAGGCGTAGCCCACGGGCAGCTACATTTTTAGATTCTGCATCTAAATACGCTTCATTCGACATAAGATTCATCGAAATCGGGTGAGAATTAAGGCATCTGGCTTCAGTGCCTGCGGTTGTGGGGCAATTCTCAGTACATTTGCTCAGGAAGCCCGCTCCGCCGCAGCAGATATGCGATATCTCAGAAGGCGTAAGGCGCAGCCCACGGGCAGCTACATTTTTAGATTCTGCATCTAAATACGCTTCATTCAACATATGACTCATCGAAATCGGGTGAGAATTAAGGCATCTGGCTTCCGTGCCTGCGATTGTAGGGCAATTCTCAGTACATTTGCTCAGGAAGCCCACTCTGCCGCAGCAGATATGCGATATCTCAGAAGGCGTAAGGCGTAGCCCACGGGCAGCTACATTTTTAGATTCTGCATCTAAATACGCTTCATTCGACATATGATTCATCGAAATCGGGTGAGAATTAAGGCATCTGGCTTCCGTGCCTGCGGTTGTGGGGCAATTCTCAGTACATTTGCTCAGGAAGCCCACTCTGCCGCAGCAGATATGCGATATCTCAGAAGGCGTAAGGCGTAGCCCACGGGCAGCTACATTTTTAGATTCTGCATCTAAATACGCTTCATTCGACATATGATTCATCGAAATCGGGTGAGAATTAAGGCATCTGGCTTCCGTGCCTGCGGTTGTGGGGCAATTCTCAGTACATTTGCTCAGGAAGATCACTCTGCCGCAGCAGATATGCGATATCTCAGAAGGCGTAAGGCGTAGCCCACGGGCAGCTACATTTTTAGATTCTGCATCTAAATAGGCTTCATTCGACATACGACTCATCGAAATCGGGTGAGAATTAAGGCATCTGGCTTCCGTGCCTGCGGTTGTAGGGCAATTCTCAGTACATTTGCTCAGGAAGCCCACTCTGCCGCAGCAGATATGCGATATCTCAGAAGGCGTAAGGCGTAGCCCACTGGCAGCTACATTTTTAGATTCTGCATCTAAATACGCTTCATTCGACATAAGATTCATCGAAATCGGGTGAGAATTAAGGCATCTGGCTTCAGTGCCTGCGGTTGTGGGGCAATTCTCAGTACATTTGCTCAGGAAGCCCGCTCCGCCGCAGCAGATATGCGATATCTCAGAAGGCGTAAGGCGCAGCCCACGGGCAGCTACATTTTTAGATTCTGCATCTAAATAGGCTTCATTCAACATATGACTCATCGAAATCGGGTGAGAATTAAGGCATCTGGCTTCCGTGCCTGCGATTGTAGGGCAATTCTCAGTACATTTGCTCAGGAAGCCCACTCTGCCGCAGCAGATATGCGATATCTCAGAAGGCGTAAGGCGTAGCCCACGGGCAGCTACATTTTTAGATTCTGCATCTAAATCGGGTGAGAATTAAGGCATCTGGCTTCCGTGCCTGCGATTGTAGGGCAATTCTCAGTACATTTGCTCAGGAAGCCCACTCTGCCGCAGCAGATATGCGATATCTCAGAAGGCGTAAGGCGTAGCCCACGGGCAGCTACATTTTTAGATTCTGCATCTAAATACGCTTCATTCGACATATGATTCATCGAAATCGGGTGAGAATTAAGGCATCTGGCTTCCGTGCCTGCGGTTGTGGGGCAATTCTCAGTACATTTGCTCAGGAAGCCCACTCTGCCGCAGCAGATTTGCGATATCTCAGAAGGCGTAAGGCGTAGCCCACGGGCAGCTACATTTTTAGATTTTGCATCTAAATACGCTTCATTCGACATAAGATTCATCGAAATCGGGTGAGAATTAAGGCATCTGGCTTCCGTGCCTGCGGTTGTGGGGCAATTCTCAGTACATTTGCTCAGGAAGCCCACTCTGCCGCAGCAGATATGCGATATCTCAGAAGGCGTAAGGCGCAGCCGACGGGCAGCTACATTTTTAGATTCTGCATCTAAATAGGCTTCATTCGACATACGACTCATCGAAATCGGGTGAGAATTAAGGCATCTGGCTTCCGTGCCTGCGGTTGTAGGGCAATTCTCAGTACATTTGCTCAGGAAGCCCACTCCGCCGCAGCAGATATGCGATATCTCAGAAGGCGTAAGGCGCAGCCCACGGGCAGCTACATTTTTAGATTCTGCATCTAAATAGGCTTCATTCAACATATGACTCATCGAAATCGGGTGAGAATTAAGGCATCTGGCTTCCGTGCCTGCGATTGTAGGGCAATTCTCAGTACATTTGCTCAGGAAGCCCACTCTGCCGCAGCAGATATGCGATATCTCAGAAGGCATAAGGCGTAGCCCACGGGCAGCTACATTTTTAGATTCTGCATCTAAATACGCTTCATTCGACATATGATTCATCGAAATCGGGTGAGAATTAAGGCATCTGGCTTCCGTGCCTGCGGTTGTAGGGCAATTCTCAGTACATTTGCTCAGGAAGCCCACTCTGCCGCAGCAGATATGCGATATCTCAGAAGGCGTAAGGCGTAGCCCACGGGCAGCTACATTTTTAGATTCTGCATCTAAATACGCTTCATTCGACATAAGATTCATCGAAATCGGGTGAGAATTAAGGCATCTGGCTTCAGTGCCTGCGGTTGTGGGGCAATTCTCAGTACATTTGCTCAGGAAGCCCGCTCCGCCGCAGCAGATATGCGATATCTCAGAAGGCGTAAGGCGCAGCCCACGGGCAGCTACATTTTTAGATTCTGCATCTAAATACGCTTCATTCAACATATGACTCATCGAAATCGGGTGAGAATTAAGGCATCTGGCTTCCGTGCCTGCGATTGTAGGGCAATTCTCAGTACATTTGCTCAGGAAGCCCACTCTGCCGCAGCAGATATGCGATATCTCAGAAGGCGTAAGGCGTAGCCCACGGGCAGCTACATTTTTAGATTCTGCATCTAAATACGCTTCATTCGACATATGATTCATCGAAATCGGGTGAGAATTAAGGCATCTGGCTTCCGTGCCTGCGGTTGTGGGGCAATTCTCAGTACATTTGCTCAGGAAGCCCACTCTGCCGCAGCAGATTTGCGATATCTCAGAAGGCGTAAGGCGTAGCCCACGGGCAGCTACATTTTTAGATTCTGCATCTAAATAGGCTTCATTCGACATACGACTCATCGAAATCGGGTGAGAATTAAGGCATCTGGCTTCCGTGCCTGCGGTTGTAGGGCAATTCTGAGTACATTTGCTCAGGAAGCCCACTCTGCCGCAGCAGATATGCGATATCTCAGAAGGCGTAAGGCGTAGCCCATGGGCAGCTACATTTTTAGATTCTGCATCTAAATACGCTTCATTCGACATAAGATTCATCGAAATCGGGTGAGAATTAAGGCATCTGGCTTCCGTGCCTGCGATTGTAGGGCAATTCTCAGTACATTTGCTCAGGAAGCCCACTCTGCCGCAGCAGATATGCGATATCTCAGAAGGCGTAAGGCGTAGCCCACGGGCAGCTACATTTTTAGATTCTGCATCTAAATACGCTTCATTCGACATATGATTCATCGAAATCGGGTGAGAATTAAGGCATCTGGCTTCCGTGCCTGCGGTTGTGGGGCAATTCTCAGTACATTTGCTCAGGAAGCCCACTCTGCCGCAGCAGATTTGCGATATCTCAGAAGGCGTAAGGCGTAGCCCACGGGCAGCTACATTTTTAGATTCTGCATCTAAATACACTTCATTCGACATAAGATTCATCGAAATCGGGTGAGAATTAAGGCATCTGGCTTCAGTGCCTGCGGTTGTGGGGCAATTCTCAGTACATTTGCTCAGGAAGCCCGCTCCGCCGCAGCAGATATGCGATATCTCAGAAGGCGTAAGGCGCAGCCCACGGGCAGCTACATTTTTAGATTCTGCATCTAAATACGCTTCATTCGACATAAGATTTATCGAAATCGGGTGAGAATTAAGGCATGTGGCTTCAGTGCCTGCGGTTGTGGGGCAGTTCTCAGTACATTTGCTCAGGAAGCCCGCTCCGCCGCAGCAGATATGCGATATCTCAGAAGGCGTAAGGCGCAGCCCACGGGCAGCTACATTTTTAGATTCTGCATCTAAATAGGCTTCATTCAACATATGACTCATCGAAATCGGGTGAGAATTAAGGCATCTGGCTTCCGTGCCTGCGATTGTAGGGCAATTCTCAGTACATTTGCTCAGGAAGCCCACTCTGCCGCAGCAGATATGCGATATCTCAGAAGGCATAAGGCGTAGCCCACGGGCAGCTACATTTTTAGATTCTGCATCTAAATACGCTTCATTCGACATATGATTCATCGAAATCGGGTGAGAATTAAGGCATCTGGCTTCCGTGCCTGCGGTTGTAGGGCAATTCTCAGTACATTTGCTCAGGAAGCCCACTCTGCCGCAGCAGATATGCGATATCTCAGAAGGCGTAAGGCGTAGCCCACGGGCAGCTACATTTTTAGATTCTGCATCTAAATACGCTTCATTCGACATAAGATTCATCGAAATCGGGTGAGAATTAAGGCATCTGGCTTCAGTGCCTGCGGTTGTGGGGCAATTCTCAGTACATTTGCTCAGGAAGCCCGCTCCGCCGCAGCAGATATGCGATATCTCAGAAGGCGTAAGGCGCAGCCCACGGGCAGCTACATTTTTAGATTCTGCATCTAAATACGCTTCATTCAACATATGACTCATCGAAATCGGGTGAGAATTAAGGCATCTGGCTTCCGTGCCTGCGATTGTAGGGCAATTCTCAGTACATTTGCTCAGGAAGCCCACTCTGCCGCAGCAGATATGCGATATCTCAGAAGGCGTAAGGCGTAGCCCACGGGCAGCTACATTTTTAGATTCTGCATCTAAATACGCTTCATTCGACATATGATTCATCGAAATCGGGTGAGAATTAAGGCATCTGGCTTCCGTGCCTGCGGTTGTGGGGCAATTCTCAGTACATTTGCTCAGGAAGCCCACTCTGCCGCAGCAGATTTGCGATATCTCAGAAGGCGTAAGGCGTAGCCCACGGGCAGCTACATTTTTAGATTCTGCATCTAAATACGCTTCATTCGACATATGATTCATCGAAATCGGGTGAGAATTAAGGCATCTGGCCTCCGTGCCTGCGGTTGTGGGGCAATTCTCAGTACATTTGCTCAGGAAGCCCACTCTGCCGCAGCAGATATGCGATATCTCAGAAGGCGTAAGGCGTAGCCCACGGGCAGCTACATTTTTAGATTCTGCATCTAAATACGCTTCATTCGACATATGATTCATCGAAATCGGGTGAGAATTAAGGCATCTGGCCTCCGTGCCTGCGGTTGTGGGGCAATTCTCAGTACATTTGCTCAGGAAGCCCACTCTGCCGCAGCAGATATGCGATATCTCAGAAGGCGTAAGGCGTAGCCCACGGGCAGCTACATTTTTAGATTCTGCATCTAAATACGCTTCATTCGACATATGATTCATCGAAATCGGGTGAGAATTAAGGCATCTGGCCTCCGTGCCTGCGGTTGTGGGGCAATTCTCAGTACATTTGCTCAGGAAGCCCGCTCCGCCGCAGCAGATATGCGATATCTCAGAAGGCGTAAGGCGTAGCCCACGGGCAGCTACATTTTTAGATTCTGCATCTAAATTCGCTTCATTCGACATACGATTCATCGAAATCAGGTGAGAATTAAGGCATCTGGCTTCCGTGCCTGCGGTTGTAGGGCAATTCTCAGTACATTTGCTCAGGAAGCCCACTCTGCCGCAGCAGATTTGCGATATCTCAGAAGGCGTAAGGCGCAGCCGACGGGCAGCTACATTTTTAGATTCTGCATCTAAATAGGCTTCATTCGACATACGACTCATCGAAATCGGGTGAGAATTAAGGCATCTGGCTTCCGTGCCTGCGGTTGTAGGGCAATTCTGAGTACATTTGCTCAGGAAGCCCACTCTGCCGCAGCAGATATGCGATATCTCAGAAGGCGTAAGGCGTAGCCCATGGGCAGCTACATTTTTAGATTCTGCATCTAAATACGCTTCATTCGACATAAGATTCATCGAAATCGGGTGAGAATTAAGGCATCTGGCTTCCGTGCCTGCGATTGTAGGGCAATTCTCAGTACATTTGCTCAGGAAGCCCACTCTGCCGCAGCAGATATGCGATATCTCAGAAGGCGTAAGGCGTAGCCCACGGGCAGCTACATTTTTAGATTCTGCATCTAAATACGCTTCATTCGACATATGATTCATCGAAATCGGGTGAGAATTAAGGCATCTGGCTTCCGTGCCTGCGGTTGTGGGGCAATTCTCAGTACATTTGCTCAGGAAGCCCACTCTGCCGCAGCAGATTTGCGATATCTCAGAAGGCGTAAGGCGTAGCCCACGGGCAGCTACATTTTTAGATTCTGCATCTAAATACACTTCATTCGACATAAGATTCATCGAAATCGGGTGAGAATTAAGGCATCTGGCTTCAGTGCCTGCGGTTGTGGGGCAATTCTCAGTACATTTGCTCAGGAAGCCCGCTCCGCCGCAGCAGATATGCGATATCTCAGAAGGCGTAAGGCGCAGCCCACGGGCAGCTACATTTTTAGATTCTGCATCTAAATACGCTTCATTCGACATAAGATTTATCGAAATCGGGTGAGAATTAAGGCATGTGGCTTCAGTGCCTGCGGTTGTGGGGCAATTCTCAGTACATTTGCTCAGGAAGCCCGCTCCGCCGCAGCAGATATGCGATATCTCAGAAGGCGTAAGGCGCAGCCCACGGGCAGCTACATTTTTAGATTCTGCATCTAAATAGGCTTCATTCAACATATGACTCATCGAAATCGGGTGAGAATTAAGGCATCTGGCTTCCGTGCCTGCGATTGTAGGGCAATTCTCAGTACATTTGCTCAGGAAGCCCACTCTGCCGCAGCAGATATGCGATATCTCAGAAGGCATAAGGCGTAGCCCACGGGCAGCTACATTTTTAGATTCTGCATCTAAATACGCTTCATTCGACATATGATTCTGCCGCAGCAGATTTGCGATATCTCAGAAGGCGTAAGGCGTAGCCCACGGGCAGCTACATTTTTAGATTCTGCATCTAAATACGCTTCATTCGACATATGATTCATCGAAATCGGGTGAGAATTAAGGCATCTGGCCTCCGTGCCTGCGGTTGTGGGGCAATTCTCAGTACATTTGCTCAGGAAGCCCACTCTGCCGCAGCAGATATGCGATATCTCAGAAGGCGTAAGGCGTAGCCCACGGGCAGCTACATTTTTAGATTCTGCATCTAAATACGCTTCATTCGACATATGATTCATCGAAATCGGGTGAGAATTAAGGCATCTGGCCTCCGTGCCTGCGGTTGTGGGGCAATTCTCAGTACATTTGCTCAGGAAGCCCACTCTGCCGCAGCAGATATGCGATATCTCAGAAGGCGTAAGGCGTAGCCCACGGGCAGCTACATTTTTAGATTCTGCATCTAAATACGCTTCATTCGACATATGATTCATCGAAATCGGGTGAGAATTAAGGCATCTGGCCTCCGTGCCTGCGGTTGTGGGGCAATTCTCAGTACATTTGCTCAGGAAGCCCGCTCCGCCGCAGCAGATATGCGATATCTCAGAAGGCGTAAGGCGTAGCCCACGGGCAGCTACATTTTTAGATTCTGCATCTAAATTCGCTTCATTCGACATACGATTCATCGAAATCAGGTGAGAATTAAGGCATCTGGCTTCCGTGCCTGCGGTTGTAGGGCAATTCTCAGTACATTTGCTCAGGAAGCCCACTCTGCCGCAGCAGATTTGCGATATCTCAGAAGGCGTAAGGCGCAGCCGACGGGCAGCTACATTTTTAGATTCTGCATCTAAATAGGCTTCATTCGACATACGACTCATCGAAATCGGGTGAGAATTAAGGCATCTGGCTTCCGTGCCTGCGGTTGTAGGGCAATTCTGAGTACATTTGCTCAGGAAGCCCACTCTGCCGCAGCAGATATGCGATATCTCAGAAGGCGTAAGGCGTAGCCCATGGGCAGCTACATTTTTAGATTCTGCATCTAAATACGCTTCATTCGACATAAGATTCATCGAAATCGGGTGAGAATTAAGGCATCTGGCTTCCGTGCCTGCGATTGTAGGGCAATTCTCAGTACATTTGCTCAGGAAGCCCACTCTGCCGCAGCAGATATGCGATATCTCAGAAGGCGTAAGGCGTAGCCCACGGGCAGCTACATTTTTAGATTCTGCATCTAAATACGCTTCATTCGACATATGATTCATCGAAATCGGGTGAGAATTAAGGCATCTGGCTTCCGTGCCTGCGGTTGTGGGGCAATTCTCAGTACATTTGCTCAGGAAGCCCACTCTGCCGCAGCAGATTTGCGATATCTCAGAAGGCGTAAGGCGTAGCCCACGGGCAGCTACATTTTTAGATTCTGCATCTAAATACACTTCATTCGACATAAGATTCATCGAAATCGGGTGAGAATTAAGGCATCTGGCTTCAGTGCCTGCGGTTGTGGGGCAATTCTCAGTACATTTGCTCAGGAAGCCCGCTCCGCCGCAGCAGATATGCGATATCTCAGAAGGCGTAAGGCGCAGCCCACGGGCAGCTACATTTTTAGATTCTGCATCTAAATACGCTTCATTCGACATAAGATTTATCGAAATCGGGTGAGAATTAAGGCATGTGGCTTCAGTGCCTGCGGTTGTGGGGCAATTCTCAGTACATTTGCTCAGGAAGCCCGCTCCGCCGCAGCAGATATGCGATATCTCAGAAGGCGTAAGGCGCAGCCCACGGGCAGCTACATTTTTAGATTCTGCATCTAAATAGGCTTCATTCAACATATGACTCATCGAAATCGGGTGAGAATTAAGGCATCTGGCTTCCGTGCCTGCGATTGTAGGGCAATTCTCAGTACATTTGCTCAGGAAGCCCACTCTGCCGCAGCAGATATGCGATATCTCAGAAGGCATAAGGCGTAGCCCACGGGCAGCTACATTTTTAGATTCTGCATCTAAATACGCTTCATTCGACATATGATTCATCGAAATCGGGTGAGAATTAAGGCATCTGGCTTCCGTGCCTGCGGTTGTAGGGCAATTCTCAGTACATTTGCTCAGGAAGCCCACTCTGCCGCAGCAGATATGCGATATCTCAGAAGGCGTAAGGCGTAGCCCACGGGCAGCTACATTTTTAGATTCTGCATCTAAATACGCTTCATTCGACATAAGATTCATCGAAATCGGGTGAGAATTAAGGCATCTGGCTTCAGTGCCTGCGGTTGTGGGGCAATTCTCAGTACATTTGCTCAGGAAGCCCGCTCCGCCGCAGCAGATATGCGATATCTCAGAAGGCGTAAGGCGCAGCCCACGGGCAGCTACATTTTTAGATTCTGCATCTAAATACGCTTCATTCAACATATGACTCATCGAAATCGGGTGAGAATTAAGGCATCTGGCTTCCGTGCCTGCGATTGTAGGGCAATTCTCAGTACATTTGCTCAGGAAGCCCACTCTGCCGCAGCAGATATGCGATATCTCAGAAGGCGTAAGGCGTAGCCCACGGGCAGCTACATTTTTAGATTCTGCATCTAAATACGCTTCATTCGACATATGATTCATCGAAATCGGGTGAGAATTAAGGCATCTGGCTTCCGTGCCTGCGGTTGTGGGGCAATTCTCAGTACATTTGCTCAGGAAGCCCACTCTGCCGCAGCAGATTTGCGATATCTCAGAAGGCGTAAGGCGTAGCCCACGGGCAGCTACATTTTTAGATTCTGCATCTAAATACGCTTCATTCGACATATGATTCATCGAAATCGGGTGAGAATTAAGGCATCTGGCCTCCGTGCCTGCGGTTGTGGGGCAATTCTCAGTACATTTGCTCAGGAAGCCCACTCTGCCGCAGCAGATATGCGATATCTCAGAAGGCGTAAGGCGTAGCCCACGGGCAGCTACATTTTTAGATTCTGCATCTAAATACGCTTCATTCGACATATGATTCATCGAAATCGGGTGAGAATTAAGGCATCTGGCCTCCGTGCCTGCGGTTGTGGGGCAATTCTCAGTACATTTGCTCAGGAAGCCCGCTCCGCCGCAGCAGATATGCGATATCTCAGAAGGCGTAAGGCGTAGCCCACGGGCAGCTACATTTTTAGATTCTGCATCTAAATTCGCTTCATTCGACATACGATTCATCGAAATCAGGTGAGAATTAAGGCATCTGGCTTCCGTGCCTGCGGTTGTAGGGCAATTCTCAGTACATTTGCTCAGGAAGCCCACTCTGCCGCAGCAGATTTGCGATATCTCAGAAGGCGTAAGGCGCAGCCGACGGGCAGCTACATTTTTAGATTCTGCATCTAAATAGGCTTCATTCGACATACGACTCATCGAAATCGGGTGAGAATTAAGGCATCTGGCTTCCGTGCCTGCGGTTGTAGGGCAATTCTGAGTACATTTGCTCAGGAAGCCCACTCTGCCGCAGCAGATATGCGATATCTCAGAAGGCGTAAGGCGTAGCCCATGGGCAGCTACATTTTTAGATTCTGCATCTAAATACGCTTCATTCGACATAAGATTCATCGAAATCGGGTGAGAATTAAGGCATCTGGCTTCCGTGCCTGCGATTGTAGGGCAATTCTCAGTACATTTGCTCAGGAAGCCCACTCTGCCGCAGCAGATATGCGATATCTCAGAAGGCGTAAGGCGTAGCCCACGGGCAGCTACATTTTTAGATTCTGCATCTAAATACGCTTCATTCGACATATGATTCATCGAAATCGGGTGAGAATTAAGGCATCTGGCTTCCGTGCCTGCGGTTGTGGGGCAATTCTCAGTACATTTGCTCAGGAAGCCCACTCTGCCGCAGCAGATTTGCGATATCTCAGAAGGCGTAAGGCGTAGCCCACGGGCAGCTACATTTTTAGATTCTGCATCTAAATACACTTCATTCGACATAAGATTCATCGAAATCGGGTGAGAATTAAGGCATCTGGCTTCAGTGCCTGCGGTTGTGGGGCAATTCTCAGTACATTTGCTCAGGAAGCCCGCTCCGCCGCAGCAGATATGCGATATCTCAGAAGGCGTAAGGCGCAGCCCACGGGCAGCTACATTTTTAGATTCTGCATCTAAATACGCTTCATTCGACATAAGATTCATCGAAATCGGGTGAGAATTAAGGCATCTGGCTTCAGTGCCTGCGGTTGTGGGGCAATTCTCAGTACATTTGCTCAGGAAGCCCGCTCCGCCGCAGCAGATATGCGATATCTCAGAAGTCGTAAGGCGCAGCCCACGGGCAGCTACATTTTTAGATTCTGCATCTAAATAGGCTTCATTCAACATATGACTCATCGAAATCGGGTGAGAATTAAGGCATCTGGCTTCCGTGCCTGCGATTGTAGGGCAATTCTCAGTACATTTGCTCAGGAAGCCCACTCTGACGCAGCAGATATGCGATATCTCAGAAGGCGTAAGGCGTAGCCCATGGGCAGCTACATTTTTAGATTCTGCATCTAAATACGCTTCATTCGACATATGATTCATCGAAATCGGGTGAGAATTAAGGCATCTGGCTTCCGTGCCTGCGGTTGTGGGGCAATTCTCAGTACATTTGCTCAGGAAGCCCACTCTGCCGCAGCAGATTTGCGATATCTCAGAAGGCGTAAGGCGTAGCCCACGGGCAGCTACATTTTTAGATTCTGCATCTAAATACGCTTCATTCGACATATGATTCATCGAAATCGGGTGAGAATTAAGGCATCTGGCCTCCGTGCCTGCGGTTGTGGGGCAATTCTCAGTACATTTGCTCAGGAAGCCCGCTCCGCCGCAGCAGATATGCGATATCTCAGAAGGCGTAAGGCGTAGCCCACGGGCAGCTACATTTTTAGATTCTGCATCTAAATTCGCTTCATTCGACATACGATTCATCGAAATCAGGTGAGAATTAAGGCATCTGGCTTCCGTGCCTGCGGTTGTAGGGCAATTCTCAGTACATTTGCTCAGGAAGCCCACTCTGCCGCAGCAGATTTGCGATATCTCAGAAGGCGTAAGGCGCAGCCGACGGGCAGCTACATTTTTAGATTCTGCATCTAAATAGGCTTCATTCGACATACGACTCATCGAAATCGGGTGAGAATTAAGGCATCTGGCTTCCGTGCCTGCGGTTGTAGGGCAATTCTGAGTACATTTGCTCAGGAAGCCCACTCTGCCGCAGCAGATATGCGATATCTCAGAAGGCGTAAGGCGTAGCCCATGGGCAGCTACATTTTTAGATTCTGCATCTAAATACGCTTCATTCGACATAAGATTCATCGAAATCGGGTGAGAATTAAGGCATCTGGCTTCCGTGCCTGCGATTGTAGGGCAATTCTCAGTACATTTGCTCAGGAAGCCCACTCTGCCGCAGCAGATATGCGATATCTCAGAAGGCGTAAGGCGTAGCCCACGGGCAGCTACATTTTTAGATTCTGCATCTAAATACGCTTCATTCGACATATGATTCATCGAAATCGGGTGAGAATTAAGGCATCTGGCTTCCGTGCCTGCGGTTGTGGGGCAATTCTCAGTACATTTGCTCAGGAAGCCCACTCTGCCGCAGCAGATTTGCGATATCTCAGAAGGCGTAAGGCGTAGCCCACGGGCAGCTACATTTTTAGATTCTGCATCTAAATACACTTCATTCGACATAAGATTCATCGAAATCGGGTGAGAATTAAGGCATCTGGCTTCAGTGCCTGCGGTTGTGGGGCAATTCTCAGTACATTTGCTCAGGAAGCCCGCTCCGCCGCAGCAGATATGCGATATCTCAGAAGGCGTAAGGCGCAGCCCACGGGCAGCTACATTTTTAGATTCTGCATCTAAATACGCTTCATTCGACATAAGATTCATCGAAATCGGGTGAGAATTAAGGCATCTGGCTTCAGTGCCTGCGGTTGTGGGGCAATTCTCAGTACATTTGCTCAGGAAGCCCGCTCCGCCGCAGCAGATATGCGATATCTCAGAAGTCGTAAGGCGCAGCCCACGGGCAGCTACATTTTTAGATTCTGCATCTAAATAGGCTTCATTCAACATATGACTCATCGAAATCGGGTGAGAATTAAGGCATCTGGCTTCCGTGCCTGCGATTGTAGGGCAATTCTCAGTACATTTGCTCAGGAAGCCCGCTCCGCCGCAGCAGATATGCGATATCTCAGAAGGCGTAAGGCGCAGCCCACGGGCAGCTACATTTTTAGATTCTGCATCTAAATACGCTTCATTCGACATAAGATTTATCGAAATCGGGTGAGAATTAAGGCATGTGGCTTCAGTGCCTGCGGTTGTGGGGCAATTCTCAGTACATTTGCTCAGGAAGCCCGCTCCGCCGCAGCAGATATGCGATATCTCAGAAGGCGTAAGGCGCAGCCCACGGGCAGCTACATTTTTAGATTCTGCATCTAAATAGGCTTCATTCAACATATGACTCATCGAAATCGGGTGAGAATTAAGGCATCTGGCTTCCGTGCCTGCGATTGTAGGGCAATTCTCAGTACATTTGCTCAGGAAGCCCACTCTGCCGCAGCAGATATGCGATATCTCAGAAGGCATAAGGCGTAGCCCACGGGCAGCTACATTTTTAGATTCTGCATCTAAATACGCTTCATTCGACATATGATTCATCGAAATCGGGTGAGAATTAAGGCATCTGGCTTCCGTGCCTGCGGTTGTAGGGCAATTCTCAGTACATTTGCTCAGGAAGCCCACTCTGCCGCAGCAGATATGCGATATCTCAGAAGGCGTAAGGCGTAGCCCACGGGCAGCTACATTTTTAGATTCTGCATCTAAATACGCTTCATTCGACATAAGATTCATCGAAATCGGGTGAGAATTAAGGCATCTGGCTTCAGTGCCTGCGGTTGTGGGGCAATTCTCAGTACATTTGCTCAGGAAGCCCGCTCCGCCGCAGCAGATATGCGATATCTCAGAAGGCGTAAGGCGCAGCCCACGGGCAGCTACATTTTTAGATTCTGCATCTAAATACGCTTCATTCAACATATGACTCATCGAAATCGGGTGAGAATTAAGGCATCTGGCTTCCGTGCCTGCGATTGTAGGGCAATTCTCAGTACATTTGCTCAGGAAGCCCACTCTGCCGCAGCAGATATGCGATATCTCAGAAGGCGTAAGGCGTAGCCCACGGGCAGCTACATTTTTAGATTCTGCATCTAAATACGCTTCATTCGACATATGATTCATCGAAATCGGGTGAGAATTAAGGCATCTGGCTTCCGTGCCTGCGGTTGTGGGGCAATTCTCAGTACATTTGCTCAGGAAGCCCACTCTGCCGCAGCAGATTTGCGATATCTCAGAAGGCGTAAGGCGTAGCCCACGGGCAGCTACATTTTTAGATTCTGCATCTAAATACGCTTCATTCGACATATGATTCATCGAAATCGGGTGAGAATTAAGGCATCTGGCCTCCGTGCCTGCGGTTGTGGGGCAATTCTCAGTACATTTGCTCAGGAAGCCCACTCTGCCGCAGCAGATATGCGATATCTCAGAAGGCGTAAGGCGTAGCCCACGGGCAGCTACATTTTTAGATTCTGCATCTAAATACGCTTCATTCGACATATGATTCATCGAAATCGGGTGAGAATTAAGGCATCTGGCCTCCGTGCCTGCGGTTGTGGGGCAATTCTCAGTACATTTGCTCAGGAAGCCCGCTCCGCCGCAGCAGATATGCGATATCTCAGAAGGCGTAAGGCGTAGCCCACGGGCAGCTACATTTTTAGATTCTGCATCTAAATTCGCTTCATTCGACATACGATTCATCGAAATCAGGTGAGAATTAAGGCATCTGGCTTCCGTGCCTGCGGTTGTAGGGCAATTCTCAGTACATTTGCTCAGGAAGCCCACTCTGCCGCAGCAGATTTGCGATATCTCAGAAGGCGTAAGGCGCAGCCGACGGGCAGCTACATTTTTAGATTCTGCATCTAAATAGGCTTCATTCGACATACGACTCATCGAAATCGGGTGAGAATTAAGGCATCTGGCTTCCGTGCCTGCGGTTGTAGGGCAATTCTGAGTACATTTGCTCAGGAAGCCCACTCTGCCGCAGCAGATATGCGATATCTCAGAAGGCGTAAGGCGTAGCCCATGGGCAGCTACATTTTTAGATTCTGCATCTAAATACGCTTCATTCGACATAAGATTCATCGAAATCGGGTGAGAATTAAGGCATCTGGCTTCCGTGCCTGCGATTGTAGGGCAATTCTCAGTACATTTGCTCAGGAAGCCCACTCTGCCGCAGCAGATATGCGATATCTCAGAAGGCGTAAGGCGTAGCCCACGGGCAGCTACATTTTTAGATTCTGCATCTAAATACGCTTCATTCGACATATGATTCATCGAAATCGGGTGAGAATTAAGGCATCTGGCTTCCGTGCCTGCGGTTGTGGGGCAATTCTCAGTACATTTGCTCAGGAAGCCCACTCTGCCGCAGCAGATTTGCGATATCTCAGAAGGCGTAAGGCGTAGCCCACGGGCAGCTACATTTTTAGATTCTGCATCTAAATACACTTCATTCGACATAAGATTCATCGAAATCGGGTGAGAATTAAGGCATCTGGCTTCAGTGCCTGCGGTTGTGGGGCAATTCTCAGTACATTTGCTCAGGAAGCCCGCTCCGCCGCAGCAGATATGCGATATCTCAGAAGGCGTAAGGCGCAGCCCACGGGCAGCTACATTTTTAGATTCTGCATCTAAATACGCTTCATTCGACATAAGATTCATCGAAATCGGGTGAGAATTAAGGCATCTGGCTTCAGTGCCTGCGGTTGTGGGGCAATTCTCAGTACATTTGCTCAGGAAGCCCGCTCCGCCGCAGCAGATATGCGATATCTCAGAAGTCGTAAGGCGCAGCCCACGGGCAGCTACATTTTTAGATTCTGCATCTAAATAGGCTTCATTCAACATATGACTCATCGAAATCGGGTGAGAATTAAGGCATCTGGCTTCCGTGCCTGCGATTGTAGGGCAATTCTCAGTACATTTGCTCAGGAAGCCCACTCTGACGCAGCAGATATGCGATATCTCAGAAGGCGTAAGGCGTAGCCCATGGGCAGCTACATTTTTAGATTCTGCATCTAAATACGCTTCATTCGACATATGATTCATCGAAATCGGGTGAGAATTAAGGCATCTGGCTTCCGTGCCTGCGGTTGTGGGGCAATTCTCAGTACATTTGCTCAGGAAGCCCACTCTGCCGCAGCAGATTTGCGATATCTCAGAAGGCGTAAGGCGTAGCCCACGGGCAGCTACATTTTTAGATTCTGCATCTAAATACGCTTCATTCGACATATGATTCATCGAAATCGGGTGAGAATTAAGGCATCTGGCCTCCGTGCCTGCGGTTGTGGGGCAATTCTCAGTACATTTGCTCAGGAAGCCCGCTCCGCCGCAGCAGATATGCGATATCTCAGAAGGCGTAAGGCGTAGCCCACGGGCAGCTACATTTTTAGATTCTGCATCTAAATACGCTTCATTCGACATATGATTCATCGAAATCGGGTGAGAATTAAGGCATCTGGCTTCCGTGCCTGCGGTTGTAGGGCAATTCTCAGTACATTTGCTCAGGAAGCCCACTCTGCCGCAGCAGATTTGCGATATCCCAGAAGGCGTAAGGCGCAGCCCACGGGCAGCTACATTTTTAGATTCTGCATCTAAATACGCTTCATTCGACATACGATTCATCGAAATCGGTTGAGAATTAAGGCATCTGGCTTCCGTGCCTGCGGTTGTGGTACAATTCTCAGCCCACTCTGCCGCAGCAGATTTGCGATATCTCAGAAGGCGTAAGGCGCAGCCCACGGGCAGCTACATTTTTAGATTCTGCATCTAAATACGCTTCATTCGACATATGATTCATCGAAATCGGGTGAGAATTAAGGCATCTGGCTTCCGTGCCTGCGGTTGTGGGGCAATTCTCAGTACATTTGCTCAAGAAGCCCAGATATGCGATATCTCAGAAGGCGTAAGGCGTAGCCCACGGGCAGCTACATTTTTAGATTCTGCATCTAAATACGCTTCATTCGACATACGATTCATCGAAATCGGTTGAGAATTAAGGCATCTGGCTTCCGTGCCTGCGGTTGTGGGGCAATTCTCAGCCCACTCTGCCGCAGCAGATTAGCGATATCTCAGAAGGCGTAAGGCGCAGCCCACGGGCAGCTACATTTTTAGATTCTGCATCTAAATACGCTTCATTCGACATAAGATTCATCGAAATCGGGTGAGAATTAAGGCATCTGGCTTCCGTGCCTGCGGTTGTGGGGCAATTCTCAGCCCACTCTGCCGCAGCAGATTTGCGATATCTCAGAAGGCGTAAGGCGTAGCCCACGGGCAGCTACATTTATAGATTCTGCATCTAAATACGCTTCATTCGACATACGATTCATCGAAATCGGGTGAGAATTAAGGCATCTGGCTTCCGTGCCTGCGGTTGTAGGGCAATTCTCAGTACATTTGCTCAGGAAGCCCACTCTGCCGCAGCAGATTTGCGATATCTCAGAAGGCGTAAGGCGCAGCCGACGGGCAGCTACATTTTTAGATTCTGCATCTAAATAGGCTTCATTCGACATACGACTCATCGAAATCGGGTGAGAATTAAGGCATCTGGCTTCCGTGCCTGCGGTTGTAGGGCAATTCTCAGTACATTTGCTCAGGAAGCCCACTCTGCCGCAGCAGATATGCGATATCTCAGAAGGCGTAAGGCGTAGCCCACGGGCAGCTACATTTTTAGATTCTGCATCTAAATACGCTTCATTCGACATATGATTCATCGAAATCGGGTGAGAATTAAGGCATCTGGCTTCCGTGCCTGCGGTTGTGGGGCAATTCTCAGTACATTTGCTCAGGAAGCCCACTCTGCCGCAGCAGATTTGCGATATCTCAGAAGGCGTAAGGCGCAGCCGACGGGCAGCTACATTTTTAGATTCTGCATCTAAATAGGCTTCATTCGACATACGACTCATCGAAATCGGGTGAGAATTAAGGCATCTGGCTTCCGTGCCTGCGGTTGTAGGGCAATTCTCAGTACATTTGCTCAGGAAGCCCACTCTGCCGCAGCAGATATGCGATATCTCAGAAGGCGTAAGGCGTAGCCCACGGGCAGCTACATTTTTAGATTCTGCATCTAAATACGCTTCATTCGACATAAGATTCATCGAAATCGGGTGAGAATTAAGGCATCTGGCTTCAGTGCCTGCGGTTGTGGGGCAATTCTCAGTACATTTGCTCAGGAAGCCCGCTCCGCCGCAGCAGATATGCGATATCTCAGAAGGCGTAAGGCGCAGCCCACGGGCAGCTACATTTTTAGATTCTGCATCTAAATAGGCTTCATTCGACATACGATTCATCGAAATCGGTTGAGAATTAAGGCATCTGGCTTCCGTGCCTGCGGTTGTGGGGCAATTCTCAGCCCACTCTGCCGCAGCAGATTTGCGATATCTCAGAAGGCGTAAGGCGCAGCCCACGGGCAGCTACATTTTTAGATTCTGCATCTAAATAGGCTTCATTCAACATATGACTCATCGAAATCGGGTGAGAATTAAGGCATCTGGCTTCCGTGCCTGCGGTTGTAGGGCAATTCTCAGTACATTTGCTCAGGAAGCCCACTCTGCCGCAGCAGATATGCGATATCTCAGAAGGCGTAAGGCGTAGCCCACGGGCAGCTACATTTTTAGATTCTGCATCTAAATAGGCTTCATTCGACATACGATTCATCGAAATCGGGTGAGAATTAAGGCATCTGGCTTCCGTGCCTGCGGTTGTGGGGCAATTCTCAGTACATTTGCTCAGGAAGCCCGCTCCGCCGCAGCAGATATGCGATATCTCAGAAGGCGTAAGGCGCAGCCCACGGACAGCTACATTTTTAGATTCTGCATCTAAATAGGCTTCATTCGACATACGATTCATCGAAATCGGTTGAGAATTAAGGCATCTGGCTTCCGTGCCTGCGGTTGTGGGGCAATTCTCAGCCCACTCTGCCGCAGCAGATTTGCGATATCTCAGAAGGCGTAAGGCGCAGCCCACGGGCAGCTACATTTTTAGATTCTGCATCTAAATAGGCTTCATTCAACATATGACTCATCGAAATCGGGTGAGAATTAAGGCATCTGGCTTCCGTGCCTGCGGTTGTAGGGCAATTCTCAGTACATTTGCTCAGGAAGCCCACTCTGCCGCAGCAGATATGCGATATCTCAGAAGGCGTAAGGCGTAGCCCACGGGCAGCTACATTTTTAGATTCTGCATCTAAATACGCTTCAGTCGACATATGACTCATCGAAATCGGGTGAGAATTAAGGCATCTGGCCTCCGTGCCTGCGGTTGTGGGGCAATTCTCAGCCCACTCTGCCGCAGCAGATATGCGATATCTCAGAAGGCGTAAGGCGTAGCCCACGGGCGGCTACATTTTTAGATTCTGCATCTAAATACGCTTCAGTCGACATATGATTCATCGAAATCGGGTGAGAATTAAGGCATCGTGCCTGCGGTTGTGGGGCAATTCTCAGTACACTTGCTCAGGAAGCCCGCTCCGCCGCAGCAGATATGCGATATCTCAGAAGGCGTAAGGCGCAGCCCACGGGCAGCTACATTTTTAGATTCTGCATCTAAATAGGCTTCATTCGACATACGATTCATCGAAATCGGTTGAGAATTAAGGCATCTGGCTTCCGTGCCTGCGGTTGTGGGGCAATTCTCAGCCCACTCTTCCGCAGCAGATTTGCGATATCTCAGAAGGCGTAAGGCGCAGCCCACGGGCAGCTACATTTTTAGATTCTGCATCTAAATAGGCTTCATTCAACATATGACTCATCGAAATCGGGTGAGAATTAAGGCATCTGGCTTCCGTGCCTGCGGTTGTAGGGCAATTCTCAGTACATTTGCTCAGGAAGCCCACTCTGCCGCAGCAGATATGCGATATCTCAGAAGGCGTAAGGCGTAGCCCACGGGCAGCTACATTCTTAGATTCTGCATCTAAATACGCTTCATTCGACATAAGATTCATCGAAATCGGGTGAGAATTAAGGCATCTGGCCTCCGTGCCTGCGGTTGTGGGGCAATTCTCAGTACATTTGCTCAGGAAGCCCGCTCCGCCGCAGCAGATATGCGATATCTCAGAAGGCGTAAGGCGCAGCCCACGGGCAGCTACATTTTTAGATTCTGCATCTAAATAGGCTTCATTCGACATACGATTCATCGAAATCGGGTGAGAATTAAGGCATCTGGCCTCCGTGCCTGCGGTTGTGGGGCAATTCTCAGTACATTTGCTCAGGAAGCCCGCTCTGCCGCAGCAGATATGCGATATCTCAGAAGGCGTAAGGCGCAGCCCACGGGCAGCTACATTTTTAGATTCTGCATCTAAATAGGCTTCATTCGACATACGATTCATCGAAATCGGGTGAGAATTAAGGCATCTGGCTTCCGTGCCTGCGGTTGTAGGGCAATTCTCAGTACATTTGCTCAGGAAGCCCACTCTTCCGCAGCAGATATGCGATATCTCAGAAGGCGTAAGGCGTAGCCCACGGGCAGCTACATTCTTAGATTCTGCATCTAAATACGCTTCATTCGACATAAGATTCATCGAAATCGGGTGAGAATTAAGGCATCTGGCTTCAGTGCCTGCGGTTGTGGGGCAATTCTCAGTACATTTGCTCAGGAAGCCCGCTCCGCCGCAGCAGATATGCGATATCTCAGAAGGCGTAAGGCGCAGCCCACGGGCAGCTACATTTTTAGATTCTGCATCTAAATAGGCTTCATTCGACATACGATTCATCGAAATCAGGTGAGAATTAAGGCATCTGGCTTCCGTGCCTGCGGTTGTGGGGCAATTCTCAGTACATTTGCTCAGGAAGCCCGCTCCGCCGCAGCAGATATGCGATATCTCAGAAGGCGTAAGGCGCAGCCCACGGGCAGCTACATTTTTAGATTCTGCATCTAAATAGGCTTCATTCGACATACGATTCATCGAAATCGGTTGAGAATTAAGGCATCTGGCTTCCGTGCCTGCGGTTGTGGGGCAATTCTCAGCCCACTCTGCCGCAGCAGATTTGCGATATCTCAGAAGGCGTAAGGCGCAGCCCACGGGCAGCTACATTTTTAGATTCTGCATCTAAATAGGCTTCATTCAACATATGACTCATCGAAATCGGGTGAGAATTAAGGCATCTGGCTTCCGTGCCTGCGGTTGTAGGGCAATTCTCAGTACATTTGCTCAGGAAGCCCACTCTGCCGCAGCAGATATGCGATATCTCAGAAGGCGTAGGGCGTAGCCCACGGGCAGCTACATTTTTAGATTCTGCATCTAAATACGCTTCATTCGATATATGATTCATCGAAATCGGGTGAGAATTAAGGCATCTGGCTTCCGTGCCTGCGGTTGTGGGGCAATTCTCAGCCCACTCTGCCGCAGCAGATTTGCGATATCTCAGAAGGCGTAAGGCGCAGCCCACGGGCAGCTACATTTTTAGATTCTGCATCTAAATAGGCTTCATTCAACATATGACTCATCGAAATCGGGTGAGAATTAAGGCATCTGGCTTCCGTGCCTGCGGTTGTGGGGCAATTCTCAGTACATTTGCTCAGGAAGCCCAGATATGCGATATCTCAGAAGGCGTAAGGCGTAGCCCACGGGCAGCTACATTTTTAGATTCTGCATCTAAATACGCTTCATTCGACATATGATTCATCGAAATCGGGTGAGAATTAAGGCATCTGGTTTCCGTGCCTGCGGTTGTGGGGCAATTCTCAGTACATTTGCTCAGGAAGCCCACTCTGCCGCAGCAGATTTGCGGTATCTCAGAAGGCGTAAGGCGTAGCCCACGGGCAGCTACATTTTTAGATTCTGCATCTAAATAGGCTTCATTCGACATACGATTCATCGAAATCGGGTGAGAATTAAGGCATCTGGCTTCCGTGCCTGCGGTTGTAGGGCAATTCTCAGTACATTTGCTCAGGAAGCCCACTCTGCCGCAGCAGATATGCGATATCTCAGAAGGCGTAAGGCGTAGCCCACGGGCAGCTACATTTTTAGATTCTGCATCTAAATACGCTTCATTCGACATAAGATTCATCGAAATCGGGTGAGAATTAAGGCATCTGGCCTCCGTGCCTGCGGTTGTGGGGCAATTCTCAGTACACTTGCTCAGGAAGCCCGCTCCGCCGCAGCAGATATGCGATATCTCAGAAGGCGTAAGGCGCAGCCCACGGGCAGCTACATTTTTAGATTCTGCATCTAAATAGGCTTCATTCGACATTCGATTCATCGAAATCGGGTGAGAATTAAGGCATCTGGCTTCCGTGCCTGCGGTTGTGGGGCAATTCTCAGCCCACTCTGCCGCAGCAGATTTGCGATATCTCAGAAGGCGTAAGGCGCAGCCCACGGGCAGCTACATTTTTAGATTCTGCATCTAAATAGGCTTCATTCAACATATGACTCATCGAAATCGGGTGAGAATTAAGGCATCTGGCTTCCGTGCCTGCGGTTGTAGGGCAATTCTCAGTACATTTGCTCAGGAAGCCCACTCTGCCGCAGCAGATATGCGATATCTCAGAAGGCGTAAGGCGTAGCCCACGGGCAGCTACATTTTTAGATTCTGCATCTAAATACGCTTCATTCGACATAAGATTCATCGAAATCGGGTGAGAATTAAGGCATCTGGCCTCCGTGCCTGCGGTTGTGGGGCAATTCTCAGTACACTTGCTCAGGAAGCCCGCTCCGCCGCAGCAGATATGCGATATCTCAGAAGGCGTAAGGCGCAGCCCACGGGCAGCTACATTTTTAGATTCTGCATCTAAATAGGCTTCATTCGACATACGATTCATCGAAATCGGTTGAGAATTAAGGCATCTGGCTTCCGTGCCTGCGGTTGTGGGGCAATTCTCAGCCCACTCTGCCGCAGCAGATTTGCGATATCTCAGAAGGCGTAAGGCGCAGCCCACGGGCAGCTACATTTTTAGATTCTGCATCTAAATAGGCTTCATTCAACATACGATTCATCGAAATCGGGTGAGAATTAAGGCATCTGGCTTCCGTGCCTGCGGTTGTGGGGCAATTCTCAGTACATTTGCTCAGGAAGCCCACTCTGCCGCAGCAGATTTGCGATATCTCAGAAGGCGTAAGGCGCAGCCCACGGGCAGCTACATTTTTAGATTCTGCATCTAAATACGCTTCATTCGATATATGATTCATCGAAATCGGGTGAGAATTAAGGCATCTGGCTTCCGTGCCTGCGGTTGTGGGGCAATTCTCAGCCCACTCTGCCGCAGCAGATTTGCGATATCTCAGAAGGCGTAAGGCGTAGCCCACGGGCAGCTACATTTTTAGATTCTGCATCTAAATACGCTTCATTCGACATAAGATTCATCGAAATCGGGTGAGAATTAAGGCATCTGGCCTCCGTGCCTGCGGTTGTGGGGCAATTCTCAGTACACTTGCTCAGGAAGCCCACTCCGCCGCAGCAGATATGCGATATCTCAGAAGGCGTAAGGCGCAGCCCACGGGCAGCTACATTTTTAGATTCTGCATCTAAATAGGCTTCATTCGACATACGATTCATCGAAATCGGTTGAGAATTAAGGCATCTGGCTTCCGTGCCTGCGGTTGTGGGGCAATTCTCAGCCCACTCTGCCGCAGCAGATTTGCGATATCTCAGAAGGCGTAAGGCGCAGCCCACGGGCAGCTACATTTTTAGATTCTGCATCTAAATAGGCTTCATTCGATATATGATTCATCGAAATCGGGTGAGAATTAAGGCATCTGGCTTCCGTGCCTGCGGTTGTAGGGCAATTCTCAGTACATTTGCTCAGGAAGCCCACTCTGCCGCAGCAGATATGCGATATCTCAGAAGGCGTAAGGCGTAGCCCACGGGCAGCTACATTTTTAGATTCTGCATCTAAATACGCTTCATTCGACATAAGATTCATCGAAATCGGGTGAGAATTAAGGCATCTGGCCTCCGTGCCTGCGGTTGTGGGGCAATTCTCAGTACATTTGCTCAGGAAGCCCGCTCCGCCGCAGCAGATATGCGATATCTCAGAAGGCGTAAGGCGCAGCCCACGGGCAGCTACATTTTTAGATTCTGCATCTAAATAGGCTTCATTCAACATATGACTCATCGAAATCGGGTGAGAATTAAGGCATCTGGCTTCCGTGCCTGCGGTTGTAGGGCAATTCTCAGTACATTTGCTCAGGAAGCCCACTCTGCCGCAGCAGATATGCGATATCTCAGAAGGCGTAAGGCGTAGCCCACGGGCAGCTACATTTTTAGATTCTGCATCTAAATACGCTTCATTCGATATATGATTCATCGAAATCGGATGAGAATTAAGGCATCTGGCTTCCGTGCCTGCGGTTGTGGGGCAATTCTCAGTACATTTGCTCAGGAAGCCCACTCTGCCGCAGCAGATTTGCGATATCTCAGAAGGCGTAAGGCGTAGCCCACGGGCAGCTACATTTTTAGATTCTGCATCTAAATAGGCTTCATTCGACATACGATTCATCGAAATCGGGTGAGAATTAAGGCATCTGGCTTCCGTGCCTGCGGTTGTAGGGCAATTCTCAGTACATTTGCTCAGGAAGCCCACTCTGCCGCAGCAGATATGCGATATCTCAGAAGGCGTAAGGCGTAGCCCACGGGCAGCTACATTTTTAGATTCTGCATCTAAATACGCTTCATTCGACATAAGATTCATCGAAATCGGGTGAGAATTAAGGCATCTGGCCTCCGTGCCTGCGGTTGTGGGGCAATTCTCAGTACACTTGCTCAGGAAGCCCGCTCCGCCGCAGCAGATATGCGATATCTCAGAAGGCGTAAGGCGCAGCCCACGGGCAGCTACATTTTTAGATTCTGCATCTAAATAGGCTTCATTCGACATACGATTCATCGAAATCGGGTGAGAATTAAGGCATCTGGCCTCCGTGCCTGCGGTTGTGGGGCAATTCTCAGTACATTTGCTCAGGAAGCCCGCTCCGCCGCAGCAGATATGCGATATCTCAGAAGGCGTAAGGCGCAGCCCACGGGCAGCTACATTTTTAGATTCTGCATCTAAATAGGCTTCATTCGACATACGATTCATCGAAATCGGGTGAGAATTAAGGCATCTGGCTTCCGTGCCTGCGGTTGTGGGGCAATTCTCAGTACATTTGCTCAGGAAGCCCGCTCCGCCGCAGCAGATATGCGATATCTCAGAAGGCGTAAGGCGCAGCCCACGGGCAGCTACATTTTTAGATTCTGCATCTAAATAGGCTTCATTCGACATACGATTCATCGAAATCGGTTGAGAATTAAGGCATCTGGCTTCCGTGCCTGCGGTTGTGGGGCAATTCTCAGCCCACTCTGCCGCAGCAGATTTGCGATATCTCAGAAGGCGTAAGGCGCAGCCCACGGGCAGCTACATTTTTAGATTCTGCATCTAAATAGGCTTCATTCAACATATGACTCATCGAAATCGGGTGAGAATTAAGGCATCTGGCTTCCGTGCCTGCGGTTGTAGGGCAATTCTCAGTACATTTGCTCAGGAAGCCCACTCTGCCGCAGCAGATATGCGATATCTCAGAAGGCGTAAGGCGTAGCCCACGGGCAGCTACATTTTTAGATTCTGCATCTAAATACGCTTCATTCGATATATGATTCATCGAAATCGGGTGAGAATTAAGGCATCTGGCTTCCGTGCCTGCGGTTGTGGGGCAATTCTCAGTACATTTGCTCAGGAAGCCCACTCTGCCGCAGCAGATTTGCGATATCTCAGAAGGCGTAAGGCGTAGCCCACGGGCAGCTACATTTTTAGATTCTGCATCTAAATAGGCTTCATTCGACATACGATTCATCGAAATCGGGTGAGAATTAAGGCATCTGGCTTCCGTGCCTGCGGTTGTAGGGCAATTCTCAGTACATTTGCTCAGGAAGCCCACTCTGCCGCAGCAGATATGCGATATCTCAGAAGGCGTAAGGCGTAGCCCACGGGCAGCTACATTTTTAGATTCTGCATCTAAATACGCTTCATTCGACATAAGATTCATCGAAATCGGGTGAGAATTAAGGCATCTGGCCTCCGTGCCTGCGGTTGTGGGGCAATTCTCAGTACACTTGCTCAGGAAGCCCGCTCCGCCGCAGCAGATATGCGATATCTCAGAAGGCGTAAGGCGCAGCCCACGGGCAGCTACATTTTTAGATTCTGCATCTAAATAGGCTTCATTCGACATACGATTCATCGAAATCGGGTGAGAATTAAGGCATCTGGCCTCCGTGCCTGCGGTTGTGGGGCAATTCTCAGTACATTTGCTCAGGAAGCCCGCTCCGCCGCAGCAGATATGCGATATCTCAGAAGGCGTAAGGCGCAGCCCACGGGCAGCTACATTTTTAGATTCTGCATCTAAATAGGCTTCATTCGACATACGATTCATCGAAATCGGGTGAGAATTAAGGCATCTGGCTTCCGTGCCTGCGGTTGTGGGGCAATTCTCAGTACATTTGCTCAGGAAGCCCGCTCCGCCGCAGCAGATATGCGATATCTCAGAAGGCGTAAGGCGCAGCCCACGGGCAGCTACATTTTTAGATTCTGCATCTAAATAGGCTTCATTCGACATACGATTCATCGAAATCGGTTGAGAATTAAGGCATCTGGCTTCCGTGCCTGCGGTTGTGGGGCAATTCTCAGCCCACTCTGCCGCAGCAGATTTGCGATATCTCAGAAGGCGTAAGGCGCAGCCCACGGGCAGCTACATTTTTAGATTCTGCATCTAAATAGGCTTCATTCAACATATGACTCATCGAAATCGGGTGAGAATTAAGGCATCTGGCTTCCGTGCCTGCGGTTGTAGGGCAATTCTCAGTACATTTGCTCAGGAAGCCCACTCTGCCGCAGCAGATATGCGATATCTCAGAAGGCGTAAGGCGTAGCCCACGGGCAGCTATATTTTTAGATTCTGCATCTAAATACGCTTCATTCGACATAAGATTCATCGAAATCGGGTGCGAATGAAGGCATCTGGCAATTCTCAGCCCACTCTGCCGCAGCAGATTTGCGATATCTCAGAAGGCGTAAGGCGCAGCCCACGGGCAGCTACATTTTTAGATTCTGCATCTAAATAGGCTTCATTCAACATACGATTCATCGAAATCGGGTGAGAATTAAGGCATCTGGCTTCCGTGCCTGCGGTTGTGGGGCAATTCTCAGTACATTTGCTCAGGAAGCCCGCTCCGCCGCAGCAGATATGCGATATCTCAGAAGGCGTAAGGCGCAGCCCACGGGCAGCTACATTTTTAGATTCTGCATCTAAATAGGCTTCATTCAACATATGACTCATCGAAATCGGGTGAGAATTAAGGCATCTGGCTTCCGTGCCTGCGGTTGTAGGGCAATTCTCAGTACATTTGCTCAGGAAGCCCACTCTGCCGCAGCAGATATGCGATATCTCAGAAGGCGTAAGGCGTAGCCCACGGGCAGCTACATTTTTAGATTCTGCATCTAAATACGCTTCATTCGATATATGATTCATCGAAATCGGGTGAGAATTAAGGCATCTGGCTTCCGTGCCTGCGGTTGTGGGGCAATTCTCAGTACATTTGCTCAGGAAGCCCACTCTGCCGCAGCAGATTTGCGATATCTCAGAAGGCGTAAGGCGTAGCCCACGGGCAGCTACATTTTTAGATTCTGCATCTAAATAGGCTTCATTCGACATACGATTCATCGAAATCGGGTGAGAATTAAGGCATCTGGCTTCCGTGCCTGCGGTTGTAGGGCAATTCTCAGTACATTTGCTCAGGAAGCCCACTCTGCCGCAGCAGATATGCGATATCTCAGAAGGCGTAAGGCGCAGCCCACGGGCAGCTACATTTTTAGATTCTGCATCTAAATACGCTTCATTCGACATATGATTCATCGAAATCGGGTGAGAATTAAGGCATCTGGCTTCCGTGCCTGCGGTTGTGGGGCAATTCTCAGTACATTTGCTCAGGAAGCCCACTCTGCCGCAGCAGATTTGCGATATCTCAGAAGGCGTAAGGCGTAGCCCACGGGCAGCTACATTTTTAGATTCTGCATCTAAATAGGCTTCATTCGACATACGATTCATCGAAATCGGGTGAGAATTAAGGCATCTGGCCTCCGTGCCTGCGGTTGTGGGGCAATTCTCAGTACATTTGCTCAGGAAGCCCGCTCCGCCGCAGCAGATATGCGATATCTCAGAAGGCGTAAGGCGCAGCCCACGGGCAGCTACATTTTTAGATTCTGCATCTAAATAGGCTTCATTCGACATACGATTCATCGAAATCGGGTGAGAATTAAGGCATCTGGCTTCCGTGCCTGCGGTTGTGGGGCAATTCTCAGTACATTTGCTCAGGAAGCCCGCTCCGCCGCAGCAGATATGCGATATCTCAGAAGGCGTAAGGCGCAGCCCACGGGCAGCTACATTTTTAGATTCTGCATCTAAATAGGCTTCATTCGACATACGATTCATCGAAATCGGTTGAGAATTAAGGCATCTGGCTTCCGTGCCTGCGGTTGTGGGGCAATTCTCAGCCCACTCTGCCGCAGCAGATTTGCGATATCTCAGAAGGCGTAAGGCGCAGCCCACGGGCAGCTACATTTTTAGATTCTGCATCTAAATAGGCTTCATTCAACATATGACTCATCGAAATCGGGTGAGAATTAAGGCATCTGGCTTCCGTGCCTGCGGTTGTAGGGCAATTCTCAGTACATTTGCTCAGGAAGCCCACTCTGCCGCAGCAGATATGCGATATCTCAGAAGGCGTAAGGCGTAGCCCACGGGCAGCTATATTTTTAGATTCTGCATCTAAATACGCTTCATTCGACATAAGATTTATCGAAATCGGGTGCGAATGAAGGCATCTGGCAATTCTCAGCCCACTCTGCCGCAGCAGATTTGCGATATCTCAGAAGGCGTAAGGCGCAGCCCACGGGCAGCTACATTTTTAGATTCTGCATCTAAATAGGCTTCATTCAACATACGATTCATCGAAATCGGGTGAGAATTAAGGCATCTGGCTTCCGTGCCTGCGGTTGTGGGGCAATTCTCAGTACATTTGCTCAGGAAGCCCGCTCCGCCGCAGCAGATATGCGATATCTCAGAAGGCGTAAGGCGCAGCCCACGGGCAGCTACATTTTTAGATTCTGCATCTAAATAGGCTTCATTCAACATATGACTCATCGAAATCGGGTGAGAATTAAGGCATCTGGCTTCCGTGCCTGCGGTTGTAGGGCAATTCTCAGTACATTTGCTCAGGAAGCCCACTCTGCCGCAGCAGATATGCGATATCTCAGAAGGCGTAAGGCGTAGCCCACGGGCAGCTACATTTTTAGATTCTGCATCTAAATACGCTTCATTCGATATATGATTCATCGAAATCGGGTGAGAATTAAGGCATCTGGCTTCCGTGCCTGCGGTTGTGGGGCAATTCTCAGTACATTTGCTCAGGAAGCCCACTCTGCCGCAGCAGATTTGCGATATCTCAGAAGGCGTAAGGCGTAGCCCACGGGCAGCTACATTTTTAGATTCTGCATCTAAATAGGCTTCATTCGACATACGATTCATCGAAATCGGGTGAGAATTAAGGCATCTGGCTTCCGTGCCTGCGGTTGTAGGGCAATTCTCAGTACATTTGCTCAGGAAGCCCACTCTGCCGCAGCAGATATGCGATATCTCAGAAGGCGTAAGGCGCAGCCCACGGGCAGCTACATTTTTAGATTCTGCATCTAAATACGCTTCATTCGACATATGATTCATCGAAATCGGGTGAGAATTAAGGCATCTGGCTTCCGTGCCTGCGGTTGTGGGGCAATTCTCAGTACATTTGCTCAGGAAGCCCACTCTGCCGCAGCAGATTTGCGATATCTCAGAAGGCGTAAGGCGTAGCCCACGGGCAGCTACATTTTTAGATTCTGCATCTAAATAGGCTTCATTCGACATACGATTCATCGAAATCGGGTGAGAATTAAGGCATCTGGCCTCCGTGCCTGCGGTTGTGGGGCAATTCTCAGTACATTTGCTCAGGAAGCCCGCTCCGCCGCAGCAGATATGCGATATCTCAGAAGGCGTAAGGCGCAGCCCACGGGCAGCTACATTTTTAGATTCTGCATCTAAATAGGCTTCATTCGACATACCATTCATCGAAATCGGGTGAGAATTAAGGCATCTGGCTTCCGTGCCTGCGGTTGTGGGGCAATTCTCAGTACATTTGCTCAGGAAGCCCGCTCCGCCGCAGCAGATATGCGATATCTCAGAAGGCGTAAGGCGCAGCCCACGGGCAGCTACATTTTTAGATTCTGCATCTAAATAGGCTTCATTTGACATACGATTCATCGAAATCGGTTGAGAATTAAGGCATCTGGCTTCCGTGCCTGCGGTTGTGGGGCAATTCTCAGCCCACTCTGCCGCAGCAGATTTGCGATATCTCAGAAGGCGTAAGGCGCAGCCCACGGGCAGCTACATTTTTAGATTCTGCATCTAAATAGGCTTCATTCAACATATGACTCATCGAAATCGGGTGAGAATTAAGGCATCTGGCTTCCGTGCCTGCGGTTGTAGGGCAATTCTCAGTACATTTGCTCAGGAAGCCCACTCTGCCGCAGCAGATATGCGATATCTCAGAAGGCGTAAGGCGTAGCCCACGGGCAGCTACATTTTTAGATTCTGCATCTAAATACGCTTCATTCGACATAAGATTCATCGAAATCGGGTGAGAATGAAGGCATCTGGCCTCCGTGCCTGCGGTTGTGGGGCAATTCTCAGTACACTTGCTCAGGAAGCCCGCTCCGCCGCAGCAGATATGCGATATCTCAGAAGACGTAAGGCGCAGCCCACGGGCAGCTACATTTTTAGATTCTGCATCTAAATAGGCTTCATTCGACATACGATTCATCGAAATCGGGTGAGAATTAAGGCATCTGGCCTCCGTGCCTGCGGTTGTGGGGCAATTCTCAGTACATTTGCTCAGGAAGCCCGCTCCGCCGCAGCAGATATGCGATATCTCAGAAGGCGTAAGGCGCAGCCCACGGGCAGCTACATTTTTAGATTCTGCATCTAAATAGGCTTCATTCGACATATGATTCATCGAAATCGGGTGAGAATTAAGGCATCTGGCTTCCGTGCCTGCGGTTGTGGGGCAATTCTCAGTACATTTGCTCAGGAAGCCCGCTCCGCCGCAGGAGATATGCGATATCTCAGAAGGCGTAAGGCGCAGCCCACGGGCAGCTACATTTTTAGATTCTGCATCTAAATAGGCTTCATTCGACATACGATTCATCGAAATCGGTTGAGAATTAAGGCATCTGGCTTCCGTGCCTGCGGTTGTGGGGCAATTCTCAGCCCACTCTGCCGCAGCAGATTTGCGATATCTCAGAAGGCGTAAGGCGCAGCCCACGGGCAGCTACATTTTTAGATTCTGCATCTAAATACGCTTCATTCGACATAAGATTCATCGAAATCGGGTGAGAATGAAGGCATCTGGCCTCCGTGCCTGCGGTTGTGGGGCAATTCTCAGTACACTTGCTCAGGAAGCCCGCTCCGCCGCAGCAGATATGCGATATCTCAGAAGGCGTAAGGCGCAGCCCACGGGCAGCTACATTTTTAGATTCTGCATCTAAATAGGCTTCATTCGACATACGATTCATCGAAATCGGGTGAGAATTAAGGCATCTGGCTTCCGTGCCTGCGGTTGTGGGGCAATTCTCAGTACATTTGCTCAGGAAGCCCGCTCCGCCGCAGCAGATATGCGATATCTCAGAAGGCGTAAGGCGCAGCCCACGGGCAGCTACATTTTTAGATTCTGCATCTAAATAGGCTTCATTTGACATACGATTCATCGAAATCGGTTGAGAATTAAGGCATCTGGCTTCCGTGCCTGCGGTTGTGGGGCAATTCTCAGCCCACTCTGCCGCAGCAGATTTGCGATATCTCAGAAGGCGTAAGGCGCAGCCCACGGGCAGCTACATTTTTAGATTCTGCATCTAAATAGGCTTCATTCGACATACGATTCATCGAAATCGGGTGAGAATTAAGGCATCTGGCTTCCGTGCCTGCGGTTGTAGGGCAATTCTCAGTACATTTGCTCAGGAAGCCCACTCTGCCGCAGCAGATATGCGATATCTCAGAAGGCGTAAGGCGTAGCCCACGGGCAGCTACATTCTTAGATTCTGCATCTAAATACGCTTCATTCGACATAAGATTCATCGAAATCGGGTGAGAATTAAGGCATCTGGCTTCCGTGCCTGCGGTTGTGGGGCAATTCTCAGCCCACTCTGCCGCAGCAGATTTGCGATATCTCAGAAGGCGTAAGGCGCAGCCCACGGGCAGCTACATTTTTAGATTCTGCATCTAAATAGGCTTCATTCAACATATGACTCATCGAAATCGGGTGAGAATTAAGGCATCTGGCTTCAGTGCCTGCGGTTGTGGGGCAATTCTCAGTACATTTGCTCAGGAAGCCCACTCTGCCGCAGCAGATTTGCGATATCTCAGAAGGCGTAAGGCGTAGCCCACGGGCAGCTACATTTTTAGATTCTGCATCTAAATAGGCTTCATTCGACATACGATTCATCGAAATCGGGTGAGAATTAAGGCATCTGGCTTCCGTGCCTGCGGTTGTAGGGCAATTCTCAGTACATTTGCTCAGGAAGCCCACTCTGCCGCAGCAGATATGCGATATCTCAGAAGGCGTAAGGCGTAGCCCACGGGCAGCTACATTTTTAGATTCTGCATCTAAATACGCTTCATTCGACATAAGATTCATCGAAATCGGGTGAGAATTAAGGCATCTGGCCTCCGTGCCTGCGGTTGTGGGGCAATTCTCAGTACACTTGCTCAGGAAGCCCGCTCCGCCGCAGCAGATATGCGATATCTCAGAAGGCGTAAGGCGCAGCCCACGGGCAGCTACATTTTTAGATTCTGCATCTAAATAGGCTTCATTCGACATACGATTCATCGAAATCGGGTGAGAATTAAGGCATCTGGCCTCCGTGCCTGCGGTTGTGGGGCAATTCTCAGTACATTTGCTCAGGAAGCCCGCTCCGCCGCAGCAGATATGCGATATCTCAGAAGGCGTAAGGCGCAGCCCACGGGCAGCTACATTTTTAGATTCTGCATCTAAATAGGCTTCATTCGACATACGATTCATCGAAATCGGGTGAGAATTAAGGCATCTGGCTTCCGTGCCTGCGGTTGTAGGGCAATTCTCAGTACATTTGCTCAGGAAGCCCACTCTGCCGCAGCAGATATGCGATATCTCAGAAGGCGTAAGGCGTAGCCCACGGGCAGCTACATTCTTAGATTCTGCATCTAAATACGCTTCATTCGACATAAGATTCATCGAAATCGGGTGAGAATTAAGGCATCTGGCTTCCGTGCCTGCGGTTGTGGGGCAATTCTCAGCCCACTCTGCCGCAGCAGATTTGCGATATCTCAGAAGGCGTAAGGCGCAGCCCACGGGCAGCTACATTTTTAGATTCTGCATCTAAATAGGCTTCATTCAACATATGACTCATCGAAATCGGGTGAGAATTAAGGCATCTGGCTTCCGTGCCTGCGGTTGTGGGGCAATTCTCAGTACATTTGCTCAGGAAGCCCACTCTGCCGCAGCAGATTTGCGATATCTCAGAAGGCGTAAGGCGTAGCCCACGGGCAGCTACATTTTTAGATTCTGCATCTAAATAGGCTTCATTCGACATACGATTCATCGAAATCGGGTGAGAATTAAGGCATCTGGCTTCCGTGCCTGCGGTTGTAGGGCAATTCTCAGTACATTTGCTCAGGAAGCCCACTCTGCCGCAGCAGATATGCGATATCTCAGAAGGCGTAAGGCGTAGCCCACGGGCAGCTACATTTTTAGATTCTGCATCTAAATACGCTTCATTCGACATAAGATTCATCGAAATCGGGTGAGAATTAAGGCATCTGGCCTCCGTGCCTGCGGTTGTGGGGCAATTCTCAGTACACTTGCTCAGGAAGCCCGCTCCGCCGCAGCAGATATGCGATATCTCAGAAGGCGTAAGGCGCAGCCCACGGGCAGCTACATTTTTAGATTCTGCATCTAAATAGGCTTCATTCGACATACGATTCATCGAAATCGGGTGAGAATTAAGGCATCTGGCCTCCGTGCCTGCGGTTGTGGGGCAATTCTCAGTACATTTGCTCAGGAAGCCCGCTCCGCCGCAGCAGATATGCGATATCTCAGAAGGCGTAAGGCGCAGCCCACGGGCAGCTACATTTTTAGATTCTGCATCTAAATAGGCTTCATTCGACATACGATTCATCGAAATCGGGTGAGAATTAAGGCATCTGGCCTCCGTGCCTGCGGTTGTGGGGCAATTCTCAGTACATTTGCTCAGGAAGCCCGCTCCGCCGCAGCAGATATGCGATATCTCAGAAGGCGTAAGGCGCAGCCCACGGGCAGCTACATTTTTAGATTCTGCATCTAAATAGGCTTCATTCGACATACGATTCATCGAAATCGGGTGAGAATTAAGGCATCTGGCTTCCGTGCCTGCGGTTGTAGGGCAATTCTCAGTACATTTGCTCAGGAAGCCCACTCTGCCGCAGCAGATATGCGATATCTCAGAAGGCGTAAGGCGTAGCCCACGGGCAGCTACATTCTTAGATTCTGCATCTAAATACGCTTCATTCGACATAAGATTCATCGAAATCGGGTGAGAATTAAGGCATCTGGCTTCAGTGCCTGCGGTTGTGGGGCAATTCTCAGTACATTTGCTCAGGAAGCCCGCTCCGCCGCAGCAGATATGCGATATCTCAGAAGGCGTAAGGCGCAGCCCACGGGCAGCTACATTTTTAGATTCTGCATCTAAATAGGCTTCATTCGACATACGATTCATCGAAATCGGGTGAGAATTAAGGCATCTGGCTTCCGTGCCTGCGGTTGTGGGGCAATTCTCAGTACATTTGCTCAGGAAGCCCGCTCCGCCGCAGGAGATATGCGATATCTCAGAAGGCGTAAGGCGCAGCCCACGGGCAGCTACATTTTTAGATTCTGCATCTAAATAGGCTTCATTCGACATACGATTCATCGAAATCGGTTGAGAATTAAGGCATCTGGCTTCCGTGCCTGCGGTTGTGGGGCAATTCTCAGCCCACTCTGCCGCAGCAGATTTGCGATATCTCAGAAGGCGTAAGGCGCAGCCCACGGGCAGCTACATTTTTAGATTCTGCATCTAAATAGGCTTCATTCAACATATGACTCATCGAAATCGGGTGAGAATTAAGGCATCTGGCTTCCGTGCCTGCGGTTGTAGGGCAATTCTCAGTACATTTGCTCAGGAAGCCCACTCTGCCGCAGCAGATATGCGATATCTCAGAAGGCGTAAGGCGTAGCCCACGGGCAGCTACATTCTTAGATTCTGCATCTAAATACGCTTCATTCGACATATGATTCATCGAAATCGGGTGAGAATTAAGGCATCTGGCTTCCGTGCCTGCGGTTGTGGGGCAATTCTCAGTACATTTGCTCAGGAAGCCCGCTCCGCCGCAGCAGATATGCGATATCTCAGAAGGCGTAAGGCGCAGCCCACGGGCAGCTACATTTTTAGATTCTGCATCTAAATAGGCTTCATTCGACATACGATTCATCGAAATCGGTTGAGAATTAAGGCATCTGGCTTCCGTGCCTGCGGTTGTGGGGCAATTCTCAGCCCACTCTGCCGCAGCAGATTTGCGATATCTCAGAAGGCGTAAGGCGCAGCCCACGGGCAGCTACATTTTTAGATTCTGCATCTAAATAGGCTTCATTCAACATATGACTCATCGAAATCGGGTGAGAATTAAGGCATCTGGCTTCCGTGCCTGCGGTTGTAGGGCAATTCTCAGTACATTTGCTCAGGAAGCCCACTCTGCCGCAGCAGATATGCGATATCTCAGAAGGCGTAAGGCGTAGCCCACGGGCAGCTACATTTTTAGATTCTGCATCTAAATACGCTTCATTCGACATATGATTCATCGAAATCGGGTGAGAATTAAGGCATCTGGCTTCCGTGCCTGCGGTTGTGGGGCAATTCTCAGTACATTTGCTCAGGAAGCCCACTCTGCCGCAGCAGATTTGCGATATCTCAGAAGGCGTAAGGCGTAGCCCACGGGCAGCTACATTTTTAGATTCTGCATCTAAATACGCTTCATTCGACATATGATTCATCGAAATCGGGTGAGAATTAAGGCATCTGGCTTCCGTGCCTGCGGTTGTGGGGCAATTCTCAGCCCACTCTGCCGCAGCAGATTTGCGATATCTCAGAAGGCGTAAGGCGCAGCCCACGGGCAGCTACATTTTTAGATTCTGCATCTAAATAGGCTTCATTCAACATATGACTCATCGAAATCGGGTGAGAATTAAGGCATCTGGCTTCCGTGCCTGCGGTTGTAGGGCAATTCTCAGTACATTTGCTCAGGAAGCCCACTCTGCCGCAGCAGATATGCGATATCTCAGAAGGCGTAAGGCGTAGCCCACGGGCAGCTACATTCTTAGATTCTGCATCTAAATACGCTTCATTCGACATAAGATTCATCGAAATCGGGTGAGAATTAAGGCATCTGGCTTCAGTGCCTGCGGTTGTGGGGCAATTCTCAGTACATTTGCTCAGGAAGCCCACTCTGCGCAGCAGATTTGCGATATCTCAGAAGGCGTAAGGCGCAGCCGACGGGCAGCTACATTTTTAGATTCTGCATCTAAATAGGCTTCATTCGACATATGATTCATCGAAATCGGGTGAGAATTAAGGCATCTGGCTTCCGTGCCTGCGGTTGTGGGGCAATTCTCAGTACATTTGCTCAGGAAGCCCGCTCCGCCGCAGCAGATATGCGATATCTCAGAAGGCGTAAGGCGCAGCCCACGGGCAGCTACATTTTTAGATTCTGCATCTAAATAGGCTTCATTCGACATACGATTCATCGAAATCGGGTGAGAATTAAGGCATCTGGCTTCCGTGCCTGCGGTTGTGGGGCAATTCTCAGCCCACTCTGCCGCAGCAGATTTGCGATATCTCAGAAGGCGTAAGGCGCAGCCCACGGGCAGCTACATTTTTAGATTCTGCATCTAAATAGGCTTCATTTAACATATGACTCATCGAAATCGGGTGAGAATTAAGGCATCTGGCTTCCGTGCCTGCGGTTGTAGGGCAATTCTCAGTACATTTGCTCAGGAAGCCCACTCTGCCGCAGCAGATATGCGATATCTCAGAAGGCGTAAGGCGTAGCCCACGGGCAGCTACATTTTTAGATTCTGCATCTAAATACGCTTCATTCGACATATGACTCATCGAAATCGGGTGAGAATTAAGGCATCTGGCTTCCGTGCCTGCGGTTGTGGGGCAATTCTCAGTACATTTGCTCAGGAAGCCCACTCTGCCGCAGCAGATTTGCGATATCTCAGAAGGCGTAAGGCGTAGCCCACGGGCAGCTACATTTTTAGATTCTGCATCTAAATACGCTTCATTCGACATATGATTCATCGAAATCGGGTGAGAATTAAGGCATCTGGCTTCCGTGCCTGCGGTTGTGGGGCAATTCTCAGTACATTTGCTCAGGAAGCCCACTCTGCCGCAGCAGATATGCGATATCTCAGAAGGCGTAAGGCGTAGCCCACGGGCAGCTACATTTTTAGATTCTGCATCTAAATACGCTTCATTCAACATACGATTCATCGAAATCGGGTGAGAATTAAGGCATCTGGCCTCCGTGCCTGCGGTTGTGGGGCAATTCTCAGTACATTTGCTCAGGAAGCCCGCTCCGCCGCAGCAGATATGCGATATCTCAGAAGGCGTAAGGCGCAGCCCACGGGCAGCTACATTTTTAGATTCTGCATCTAAATAGGCTTCATTCGACATACGATTCATCGAAAACGGTTGAGAATTAAGGCATCTGGCTTCCGTGCCTGCGGTTGTAGGGCAATTCTCAGTACATTTGCTCAGGAAGCCCACTCTGCCGCAGCAGATATGCGATATCTCAGAAGGCGTAAGGCGTAGCCCACGGGCAGCTACATTTTTAGATTCTGCATCTAAATACGCTTCATTCGACATATGATTCATCGAAATCGGGTGAGAATTAAGGCATCTGGCTTCCGTGCCTGCGGTTGTGGGGCAATTCTCAGTACATTTGCTCAGGAAGCCCAGTCTGCCGCAGCAGATTTGCGATATCTCAGAAGGCGTAAGGCGTAGCCCACGGGCAGCTACATTTTTAGATTCTGCATCTAAATAGGCTTCATTCAACATATGACTCATCGAAATCGGGTGAGAATTAAGGCATCTGGCTTCCGTGCCTGCGGTTGTGGGGCTATTCTCAGTACATTTGCTCAGGAAGCCCGCTCCGCCGCAGCAGATATGCGATATCTCAGAAGGCGTAAGGCGCAGCCCACGGGCAGCTACATTTTTAGATTCTGCATCTAAATAGGCTTCATTCGACATACGATTCATCGAAATCGGTTGAGAATTAAGGCATCTGGCTTCCGTGCCTGCGGTTGTGGGGCAATTCTCAGCCCACTCTGCCGCAGCAGATATGCGATATCTCAGAAGGCGTAAGGCGTAGCCCACGGGGAGCTACATTTTTAGATTCTGCATCTAAATAGGCTTCATTCAACATACGACTCATCGAAATCGGGTGAGAATTAAGGCATCTGGCTTCCGTGCCTGCGGTTGTGGGGCAATTCTCAGTACATTTGCTCAGGAAGCCCACTCTGCCGCAGCAGATATGCGATATCTCAGAAGGCGTAAGGCGCAGCCCACGGGCAGCTACATTTTTAGATTCTGCATCTAAATAGGCTTCATTCGACATACGATTCATCGAAATCGGGTGAGAATTAAGGCATCTGGCTTCCGTGCCTGCGGTTGTGGGGCAATTCTCAGCCCACTCTGCCGCAGCAGATTTGCGATATCTCAGAAGGCGTAAGGCGCAGCCCACGGGCAGCTACATTTTTAGATTTTGCATCTAAATACGCTTCATTCGACATATGATTCATCGAAATCGGGTGAGAATTAAGGCATCTGGCTTCCGTGCCTGCGGTTGTAGGGCAATTCTCAGTACATTTGCTCAGGAAGCCCACTCTGCCGCAGCAGATATGCGATATCTCAGAAGGCGTAAGGCGTAGCCCACGGGCAGCTACATTTTTAGATTCTGCATCTAAATACGCTTCATTCGACATATAATTCATCGAAATCGGGTGAGAATTAAGGCATCTGGCCTCCGTGCCTGCGGTTGTGGGGCAATTCTCAGTACATTTGCTCAGGAAGCCCGCTCCGCCGCAGCAGATATGCGATATCTCAGAAGGCGTAAGGCACAGCCTACGGGCAGCTACATTTTTAGATTCTGCATCTAAATAGGCTTCATTCGACATACGATTCATCGAAATCGGGTGAGAATTAAGGCATCTGGCTTCCGTGCCTGCGGTTGTGGGGCAATTCTCAGTACATTTGCTCAGGAAGCCCGCTCCGCCGCAGCAGATATGCGATATCTCAGAAGGCGTAAGGCGCAGCCCACGGGCAGCTACATTTTTAGATTCTGCATCTAAATACGCTTCATTCGACATACGATTCATCGAAATCGGTAGAGAATTAAGGCATCTGGCTTCCGTGCCTGCGGTTGTAGGGCAATTCTCAGTACATTTGCTCAGGAAGCCCACTCCGCCGCAGCAGATTTGCGATATCTCAGAAGGTGTAAGGCGCAGCCCACGGGCAGCTACATTTTTAGATTCTGCATCTAAATGGGCTTCATTCGACATACGATTCATCGAAATCGGTTGAGAATTAAGGCATCTGGCTTCCGTGCCTGCGGTTGTGGGGCAATTCTCAGCCCACTCTGCCGCAGCAGATTTGCGATATCTCAGAAGGCGTAAGGCGCAGCCCACGGGCAGCTACATTTTTAGATTCTGCATCTAAATAGGCTTCATTCGACATACGATTCATCGAAATCGGTTGAGAATTAAGGCATCTGGCTTCCGTGCCTGCGGTTGTAGGGCAATTCTCAGTACAGTTGCTCAGGAAGCCCACTCCGCCGCAGCAGATTTGCGATATCTCAGAAGGCGTAAGGCGCAGCCCACGGGCAGCTACATTTTTAGATTCTGCATCTAAATGGGCTTCATTCGACATACGATTCATCGAAAACGGTTGAGAATTAAGGCATCTGGCTTCCGTGCCTGCGGTTGTAGGGCAATTCTCAGTACATTTGCTCAGGAAGCCCACTCTGCCGCAGCAGATTTGCGATATCTCAGAAGGCGTAAGGCGCAGCTCAAGGGCAGCTACATTTTCAGATTCTGCATCTAAATAGGCTTCATTCGTCATACGATTCATCGAAATCGGTTGAGAATTAAGGCATCTGGCTTCCGTGCCTGCGGTTGTGGGGCAATTCTCAGCCCACTCTGCCGCAGCAGATTTGCGATATCTCAGAAGGCGTAAGGCGCAGCCCACGGGCAGCTACATTTTTAGATTCTGCATCTAAATAGGCTTCATTCGACATATGATTCATCGAAATCGGGTGAGAATTAAGGCATCTGGCTTCCGTGCCTGCGGTTGTGGAGCAATTCTCAGCCCACTCTGCCGCAGCAGATTTACGATATCTCAGAAGGCGTAAGGCGCAGCCCACTGGCAGCTACATTTTTAGATTCTGCATCTAAATAGGCTTCATTCGACATATGATTCATCGAAAACGGTTGAGAATTAAGGCATCTGGCTTCCGTGCCTGCAGTTGCAGGGCAATTCTCAGTACATTTGCTCAGAAAGCCCACTCTGCCGCAGCAGATTTGCGATATCTCAGAAGTCGTAAGGCGCAGCCCACAGGCAGCTACATTTATAGATTCTGCATCTAAATACGCTTCATTCGACATACGATTCATCGAAATCGGGTGAGAATTAAGGCATCTGGCTTCCGTGCCTGCGGTTGTGGGGCAATTCTCAGCCCACTCTGCCGCAGCAGATTTGCGATATCTCAGAAGGCGTAAGGCGCAGCCCACTGGCAGCTACATTTTTAGATTCTGCATCTAAATACGCTTCATTCAACATACGATTCATCGAAATCGGTTGAGAATTAAGGCATCTGGCTTCCGTGCCTGCGGTTGTGGGGCAATTCTCAGCCCACTCTGCCGCAGCAGATTTGCGATATCTCAGAAGGCGTAAGGCGCAGCCCACGGGCAGCTACATTTTTAGATTCTGCATCTAAATAGGCTTCATTCGACATACGATTCATCGAAATCGGTTGAGAATTAAGGCATCTGGCTTCCGTGCCTGCGGTTGTAGGGCAATTCTCAGTACATTTGCTCAGGAAGCCCACTCTGCCGCAGCAGATTTGCGATATCTCAGAAGGCGTAAGGCGCAGCTCAAGGGCAGCTACATTTTCAGATTCTGCATCTAAATAGGCTTCATTCGACATACGATTCATCGAAATCGGTTGAGAATTAAGGCATCTGGCTTCCGTGCCTGCGGTTGTGGGGCAATTCTCAGCCCACTCTGCCGCAGCAGATTTGCGATATCTCAGAAGGCGTAAGGCGCAGCCCACGGGCAGCTACATTTTTAGATTCTGCATCTAAATACGCTTCATTCGACATATGATTCATCGAAATCGGGTGAGAATTAAGGCATCTGGCTTCCGTGCCTGCGGTTGTGGAGCAATTCTCAGCCCACTCTGCCGCAGCAGATTTACGATATCTCAGAAGGCGTAAGGCGCAGCCCACTGGCATCTACATTTTTAGATTCTGCATCTAAATAGGCTTCATTCGACATATGATTCATCGAAAACGGTTGAGAATTAAGGCATCTGGCTTCCGTGCCTGCAGTTGCAGGGCAATTCTCAGTACATTTGCTCAGAAAGCCCACTCTGCCGCAGCAGATTTGCGATATCTCAGAAGTCGTAAGGCGCAGCCCACAGGCAGCTACATTTATAGATTCTGCATCTAAATACGCTTCATTCGACATACGATTCATCGAAATCGGTTGAGAATTAAGGCATCTGGCTTCCGTGCCTGCGGTTGTGGGGCAATTCTCAGCCCACTCTGCCGCAGCAGATTTGCGATATCTCAGAAGGCGTAAGGCGCAGCCCACGGGCAGCTACATTTTTAGATTCTGCATCTAAATAGGCTTCATTCGACATACGATTCATCGAAATCGGTTGAGAATTAAGGCATCTGGCTTCCGTGCCTGCGGTTGTAGGGCAATTCTCAGTACATTTGCTCAGGAAGCCCACTCTGCCGCAGCAGATTTGCGATATCTCAGAAGGCGTAAGGCGCAGCTCAAGGGCAGCTACATTTTCAGATTCTGCATCTAAATAGGCTTCATTCGACATACGATTCATCGAAATCGGTTGAGAATTAAGGCATCTGGCTTCCGTGCCTGCGGTTGTGGGGCAATTCTCAGCCCACTCTGCCGCAGCAGATTTGCGATATCTCAGAAGGCGTAAGGCGCAGCCCACGGGCAGCTACATTTTTAGATTCTGCATCTAAATACGCTTCATTCGACATATGATTCATCGAAATCGGGTGAGAATTAAGGCATCTGGCTTCCGTGCCTGCGGTTGTGGAGCAATTCTCAGCCCACTCTGCCGCAGCAGATTTACGATATCTCAGAAGGCGTAAGGCGCAGCCCACTGGCAGCTACATTTTTAGATTCTGCATCTAAATAGGCTTCATTCGACATATGATTCATCGAAAACGGTTGAGAATTAAGGCATCTGGCTTCCGTGCCTGCAGTTGCAGGGCAATTCTCAGTACATTTGCTCAGAAAGCCCACTCTGCCGCAGCAGATTTGCGATATCTCAGAAGTCGTAAGGCGCAGCCCACAGGCAGCTACATTTATAGATTCTGCATCTAAATACGCTTCATTCGACATACGATTCATCGAAATCGGGTGAGAATTAAGGCATCTGGCTTCCGTGCCTGCGGTTGTGGGGCAATTCTCAGCCCACTCTGCCGCAGCAGATTTGCGATATCTCAGAAGGCGTAAGGCGCAGCCCACTGGCAGCTACATTTTTAGATTCTGCATCTAAATACGCTTCATTCAACATACGATTCATCGAAATCGGTTGAGAATTAAGGCATCTGGCTTCCGTGCCTGCGGTTGTGGGGCAATTCTCAGCCCACTCTTCCGCAGCAGATTTGCGATATCTCAGAAGGCGTAAGGCGCAGCCCACGGGCAGCTACATTTTTAGATTCTGCATCTAAATAGGCTTCATTCGACATACGATTCATCGAAATCGGTTGAGAATTAAGGCATCTGGCTTCCGTGCCTGCGGTTGTAGGGCAATTCTCAGTACATTTGCTCAGGAAGCCCACTCTGCCGCAGCAGATTTGCGATATCTCAGAAGGCGTAAGGCGCAGCTCAAGGGCAGCTACATTTTCAGATTCTGCATCTAAATAGGCTTCATTCGACATACGATTCATCGAAATCGGTTGAGAATTAAGGCATCTGGCTTCCGTGCCTGCGGTTGTGGGGCAATTCTCAGCCCACTCTGCCGCAGCAGATTTGCGATATCTCAGAAGGCGTAAGGCGCAGCCCACGGGCAGCTACATTTTTAGATTCTGCATCTAAATACGCTTCATTCGACATATGATTCATCGAAATCGGGTGAGAATTAAGGCATCTGGCTTCCGTGCCTGCGGTTGTGGAGCAATTCTCAGCCCACTCTGCCGCAGCAGATTTACGATATCTCAGAAGGCGTAAGGCGCAGCCCACTGGCATCTACATTTTTAGATTCTGCATCTAAATAGGCTTCATTCGACATATGATTCATCGAAAACGGTTGAGAATTAAGGCATCTGGCTTCCGTGCCTGCAGTTGCAGGGCAATTCTCAGTACATTTGCTCAGAAAGCCCACTCTGCCGCAGCAGATTTGCGATATCTCAGAAGTCGTAAGGCGCAGCCCACAGGCAGCTACATTTATAGATTCTGCATCTAAATACGCTTCATTCGACATACGATTCATCGAAATCGGTTGAGAATTAAGGCATCTGGCTTCCGTGCCTGCGGTTGTGGGGCAATTCTCAGCCCACTCTGCCGCAGCAGATTTGCGATATCTCAGAAGGCGTAAGGCGCAGCCCACTGGCAGCTACATTTTTAGATTCTGCATCTAAATACGCTTCATTCGACATACGATTCATCGAAATCGGTTGAGAATTAAGGCATCTGGCTTCCGTGCCTGCGGTTGTGGGGCAATTCTCAGCCCACTCTGCCGCAGCAGATTTGCGATATCTCAGAAGGCGTAAGGCGCAGCCCACGGGCAGCTACATTTTTAGATTCTGCATCTAAATAGGCTTCATTCGACATACGATTCATCGAAATCGGGTGAGAATTAAGGCATCTGGCTTCCGTGCCTGCGGTTGTAGGGCAATTCTCAGTACAGTTGCTCAGGAAGCCCACTCCGCCGCAGCAGATTTGCGATATCTCAGAAGGCGTAAGGCGCAGCCCACGGGCAGCTACATTTTTAGATTCTGCATCTAAATGGGCTTCATTCGACATACGATTCATCGAAAACGGTTGAGAATTAAGGCATCTGGCTTCCGTGCCTGCGGTTGTAGGGCAATTCTCAGTACATTTGCTCAGGAAGCCCACTCTGCCGCAGCAGATTTGCGATATCTCAGAAGGCGTAAGGCGCAGCTCAAGGGCAGCTACATTTTCAGATTCTGCATCTAAATAGGCTTCATTCGACATACGATTCATCGAAATCGGTTGAGAATTAAGGCATCTGGCTTCCGTGCCTGCGGTTGTGGGGCAATTCTCAGCCCACTCTGCCGCAGCAGATTTGCGATATCTCAGAAGGCGTAAGGCGCAGCCCACGGGCAGCTACATTTTTAGATTCTGCATCTAAATAGGCTTCATTCGACATACGATTCATCGAAAACGGTTGAGAATTAAGGCATCTGGCTTCCGTGCCTGCAGTTGCAGGGCAATTCTCAGTACATTTGCTCAGAAAGCCCACTCTGCCGCAGCAGATTTGCGATATCTCAGAAGTCGTAAGGCGCAGCCCACAGGCAGCTACATTTATAGATTCTGCATCTAAATACGCTTCATTCGACATACGATTCATCGAAATCGGTTGAGAATTAAGGCATCTGGCTTCCGTGCCTGCAGTTGCAGGGCAATTCTCAGTACATTTGCTCAGAAAGCCCACTCTGCCGCAGCAGATTTGCGATATCTCAGAAGTCGTAAGGCGCAGCCCACAGGCAGCTACATTTATAGATTCTGCATCTAAATACGCTTCATTCGACATACGATTCATCGAAATCGGTTGAGAATTAAGGCATCTGGCTTCCGTGCCTGCGGTTGTGGGGCAATTCTCAGCCCACTCTGCCGCAGCAGATTTGCGATATCTCAGAAGGCGTAAGGCGCAGCCCACTGGCAGCTACATTTTTAGATTCTGCATCTAAATACGCTTCATTCGACATACGATTCATCGAAATCGGTTGAGAATTAAGGCATCTGGCTTCCGTGCCTGCGGTTGTGGGGCAATTCTAAGCCCACTCTGCCGCAGCAGATTTACGATATCTCAGAAGTCGTAAGGCGCAGCCCACAGGCAGCTACATTTTTAGATTCTGCATCTAAATACGCTTCATTCGACATACGATTCATCGAAATCGGTTGAGAATTAAGGCATCTGGCTTCCGTGCCTGCGGTTGTGGGGCAATTCTCAGCCCACTCTGCCGCAGCAGATTTGCGATATCTCAGAAGGCGTAAGGCGCAGCCCACTGGCAGCTACATTTTTAGATTCTGCATCTAAATACGCTTCATTCGACATACGATTCATCGAAATCGGTTGAGAATTAAGGCATCTGGCTTCCGTGCCTGCGGTTGTGGGGCAATTCTCAGCCCACTCTGCCGCAGCAGATTTACGATATCTCAGAAGGCGTAAGGCGCAGCCCACTGGCAGCTACATTTTTAGATTCTGCATCTAAATAGGCTTCATTCGACATATGATTCATCGAAAACGGTTGAGAATTAAGGCATCTGGCTTCCGTGCCTGCAGTTGCAGGGCAATTCTCAGTACATTTGCTCAGGAAGCCCACTCTGCCGCAGCAGATTTGCGATATCTCAGAAGGCGTAAGGCGCAGCCCACTGGCAGTTACATTTTTAGATTCCGCATCTAAATAGGCTTCATTCGACATACGATTCATCGAAATCGGTTGAGAATTAACGCATCTGGCTTCCGTGCCTTCGGTTGTAGGGCAATTCTCAGTACATTTGCACAGGAAGCCCACTCCGCCGCAGCAGATTTGCGATATCTCAGAAGGCGTAAGGCGCAGCCCACGGGCAGTTACATTTTTAGATTCCGCATCTAAATAGGCTTCATTCGACATACGATTCATCGAAATCGGTTGAGAATTAAGGCATCTGGCTTCCGTGCCTGCGGTTGTAGGGCAATTCTCAGTACATTTGCTCAGGAAGCCCACTCCGCCGCAGCAGATTTGCGATATCTCAGAAGGCGTAAGGCGCAGCCCACGGGCAGTTACATTTTTAGATTCCGCATCTAAATAGGCTTCATTCGACATACGATTCATCGAAATCGGTTGAGAATTAAGGCATCTGGCTTCCGTGCCTGCGGTTGTGGGGCAATTCTAAGCCCACTCTGCCGCAGCAGATTTACGATATCTCAGAAGTCGTAAGGCGCAGCCCACAGGCAGCTACATTTTTAGATTCCGCATCTAAATAGGCTTCATTCGACATACGATTCATCGAAATCGGTTGAGAATTAACGCATCTGGCTTCCGTGCCTTCGGTTGTAGGGCAATTCTCAGTACATTTGCACAGGAAGCCCACTCCGCCGCAGCAGATTTGCGATATCTCAGAAGGCGTAAGGCGCAGCCCACGGGCAGTTACATTTTTAGATTCCGCATCTAAATAGGCTTCATTCGACATACGATTCATCGAAATCGGTTGAGAATTAAGGCATCTGGCTTCCGTGCCTGCGGTTGTAGGGCAATTCTCAGTACATTTGCTCAGGAAGCCCACTGTGCCGCAGTAGATTTGCGATATCTCAGAAGGCGTAAGGCGCAGCCCACTGGCAGCTACATTTTTAGATTCTGCATCTAAATAGGCTTCATTCGACATATGACTCATCGAAATCGGTTGAGAACTAAGGGAGATAGTTGGTGTGGTACTGGTTGGATGACAACTGCAATCGCTCAACGTGTTGGCGAGGAAATCACAAAAGTTCCGACACCACCTCCACACAGGAGCTGTCCAGACTCAAGTCCTTGCTTGCAAGTACTGATTAACGAAGTCGTTAAGCTGGAAGTAGGGCTATAAATATCAAATAGCCAAGTCTGATGTACTTTCAGATGGATTACTCGCACGAAGCAAATCCTAAACCATTGGAACCAACACCTTCTGGCATTTCGTGCTGCAGCGTACGTCCTCTTAGACAAACGCAGACCCCCCCCTCCAGATGAGAGATTTTTCCTATTTTTGTTTAGCCTCCAAGTAATACGATTAATTGAGGTCTCCTACCTGTTTTTGGGTTCATAAGTCAAGAATCCCCTTTGACAAAAGAAAAAAAAAAAAAAAAAAAAGTAAGAAAGTCCTGTCCCGTGTGTGTGTCCTTAATGAAAATTACGGTTCTCGTAATTCTGTTGGCGCTCAATTAATGTTATTTTTGTTTGGTCCTCCTAAAGGACACAAAACAAATTAATTAGTATTCACGTAGATTTATGTTCCCTGTGTACTCGTATATGAGTGTCCTGGCACTGCCATAATGCGTAAGGAGACAAAGTGAGACCGTCGCACACACAGGAAAGGAGTATCAACACAACAGGCTCGTTTGTCAGGAGTGATTTATGCTGGATGAATTAATTTTCTTGGAATCATATGAAATGAAATTTACCTCTACTCTCGTCCTGTTTATGTTGGCGCAAGCTAATAAAATAGTTTTTCCCGTTTCTGTTGACCGCGTTTTCTATTGTTGGCTAAAAATCTAATTTGTGTAATAGGTCAGTCAACAAGCAAACAGTTTATGGGAGTGGGCGGGGACACAAATTAACTGGAAATAGACATGAAAGCACCGTCGGAATGTAGTGCATTGACACAAAGGACTACCGGTTTCCGGGTATTCGAAGCCTTGATGGAGCATGTGTCGAACTATCTGGTCGAAATCCTTTAAACTGTATCTGTTTCATGAAATCCCAGGGGTGCATCGTGTGCAAGGATATCCACGCGGACGACGTTGTGGAACGTAAGTGCGCCGCAATAGATACGAGGCACTGGCACAGTTTCAGTGCATCCTTAGGAGACTCTACTTTCGTCTTGAAATAGGTTTGAGTAATATGTAAGACATTCGTGAGATGGCGCTGCTGCAATTCCATGAATGAAGGCACCCATCCTGAATCAGCAGAATTCGGCTCTGAGGGGTCGCCTGCCTATCCTTAGGAAGGCCAGACAAGCACTGCGACGTAGAGAGACTTGATAGTCCCGTGGGAGACTTTGAGGGTTCCGGCACCGGCCGCCTTTCTAGAGCTATCTCGCCGAACTTGTAGCTTAGTATACGAGTATAGGCCCGTCTGTCAAGGCTATCGGCTGATTTGTGGTCGACTGAGAGCGTTAGGATGACAGTTCCTCCTCTATGCTCTCGCTGAATGACTCTCCATTCTGAGGCGAAAAGGCTCTTGTTTTAGGCTTTCACCGCAGTGAGGATCAGGAAATTGTTCCACCAGAATTTGGTCGAGGAAATTCATCCTTCTTGACCACCTTTAGCGAGGCACGTTCCCATGGCTTTATATGGCCAATATCTCCTTTGAGCCACTCTGCGGTGGAGATGGTGTAGATGTCCTCCAGTCCGCCTTGGAAAGGAGGCAATCCTTTTGGTTGAGCGCAGAAGAAGCACAGAAGACTTCTGTTGAGCTTCAAGCAATCAGGAGAAGGTCTATTCAACCCAACTCCAGTTGCTTGAGCTCCACACAAGTCCTGCAGACTATTAAGCCCCTCGCCGCCGCCCATTGAGCTAGTTACAATGACATCCACTTCACGAGGATAAGCACTGACTTCAGATTACGAAGAAGAGTCCTGCATAAGGACAAACACATGCCTCCTCAAGACTAAAAAGAGAAAAAAACATCTCTACAACCAGGACTACCTCTAGGACTATCAAGGAACTCCACACAGTTTCATTGTCCTCCTGTCCACAGTTTAACTTGAAAACCCCACATTTATTCGAGATACGAGCAGAACAACTGCCGCTGGGATACCTTTGACACTCATACAACAAAGTGTCGTCTAACTTACAAAATGTTGCCCACAATCATCTCATGTTAATCAAGCACAAAAGTTATCATCACTGGACACACCCGTATCCCTGGGGCAGAATGACCACAACATTTGGACGTATGCATCGGTGTATGACATGAACGTATGTTACATGTCCTTTTTTGCATTTCCTCTCCAGAAAGAAGGACGAAAGACGACTAAGAGGACGACAACAACTATGTACGACGACTACGACTACGATGATGATGATGTTGATGATGAACGCTTTTAAGGACATCGTATTGTTTGCTGCAATAAAATTCAGTATTCGACTATATTTGTGTGCTCTCCGTCATGCACGAGTACACCAGAGATAGTGGTTACACTGGACGTCCTACACAACATCGTCGGGCAACAAAGTTTTGCATAATTAAATTTTTTCTTTTTCTTGCCACAGGATGTGCAGCAGTTCAGCAGCTCTTATGGTCTATTTTAGAATTTTCTGGATTCACAGGATTCTATTGCGGAGTGCTCTGTCAAAAGCGGACTTGACTTAGTGTATACATATGTGTGTGGATCCTTTTGTGGATGTTGACTTGACACATAAATTATCTTAGGAGTACAGCTGAGCGTATAACTACGACGACGACAAGGAAGTTTCCTGTTCATTCACATATCCTTAAAATTGTTTTCTTGTTTCGTCGTGATGTGATGCCGTGATATGTTATCCTTGTTCAAGGGCTATGTGTGTGTGTGTATCGTTGAGATGAGTTGTCGCAAGAATGAAAGACTTGAGCGAGAACTTTTTGACTTATGATCCTGGACGCGTCATGGTGGATGGGTGAGCTTTTGCGTACGTGTTCCTGGCACTTGAATCAGTGCAGCAAATGAATCAGGTGAAGATGGGGTGTTTTTTTTAAGATTTATGTCGTCGTATATGCATTCAAGAGGAGAGCACCTTATGCTGAGACCAGGACTTGGCGTTGGGTTAGATTTGTGAGATGGCTTTGGAGAATGTCAAAGAGCGTGGCGTGGCAGGATTGCGTGGCAGGATTTTAATTTTCAATTCAGAAGGACTCCTTAGGAGTTGGTTTGGAGGTGCGGGCTTCAGCTACTACAGAGAGCATGGGTCCAGATAGATGCCAAATCGAACGACTTTAGAGCCTTGAAAGATTCGATGAAAGTGGAGACAGTGGAGTGACAAGTGGGATCTATCCTTCGGATCCTGTTTCACGATAATAAGTTTCAATTTCTGGTATACTAGCCACCACTGTCCTTCACCGATCCACTATTAGACTTGTGGGCTTAGACCAGCAGCTGCCTATTGGCAATGGTCTGCATTAGAACTTCATACTCAAGGATCTGGAGTTTTAGCTTCATCCTCTAAGCTTCAGAATGTATGACGAAGACAAGAGTAAGATGCCCCGCCGGAGGCACCGAAGAGTTTCCAATTAAAGTCGGTGTGCACCAGGGTTGCGTCTTAGGTCCTTTGCTATTTATTGCAAAGTGCATCAGTTATTCTTTGCTGACGATGGAGTCATCATAAGGATTAAACGTCCCTGCAACGAGCACTTGATGTATGGGTGGATGTTTTGGAGGGAAATGGGCATCGAATCAGTCCAAAAAAGACGGAGTACCTGCACTGCCCATTCTCTGATCCTCTCCGACCTAGTGCAGGCATTTATTTGAATGGAAAAATCCGAGGAAGCCTTCACGCCAAAGAACCCATCTCGACAAAATTGGAGAACGATCGGCTCAAGTGGTATTGTCATGTTCAAAGGAGGGATCCTATGAACCCTGTCGAAAAGGCAAGTGTCAATCGACGTTCCTATACAAGCGCAAAGGAGAGGAGGCCTCAGTGACGAAGTGATCCGACACCGGGAGGTCTGCAGATACTTTCTGAAGTCGAATGAGCGACGGATTGTCGGCATCAACAGCACCATTCGACACTTGTGATCCGACGAATTCCAACTTCCACAGTCCACAGGAGGAACGCTAAAAAAACGGACTTATAACCATCGAAGTAGAGAAGGCAGATGTAACCATGGAGTCCGGTTACGAAAGTAGTTGCTCTTCCTTTGCTGCATGAAATATTTAATCAAGGGGAGGATGAAACCTGTGATATAATCGACCTTTAGTCAGTTTAAGTATCCTCCCAGGGTCTACCACAGTCCCAGAGTCAAGCAGTAACCCTTTATCCCTTCGCAGGATGCACTTCCACATCGTTCCGCAGAAAGTTCGTGTGTCGGACGTTACAGTAAACCGGTAGCAGGAACTATCCTTACATTCTCTGCCAGCACTTATTTATCTCCTTTCTCTTTGTGTTACGCTCCAGGTGTATTCCTGAACCATTTTATTGTTTGCACAAATTCCTTCAAAAACCACACATTCCCCACCCAAGAGCCACATTCCACACTGTAAGTCACCTGCGGCTAGGGTCAGCTGACCCTATTTTATTCAAATGCTCCCCAGTTGACTCCACTCGGAGTATTTTAACATCACAAAGTCTTCGACCCATTTACTGCAATTACACAAGTCCTTTGGCATTTCGCAATCATCCTGGAATTACCGGAAACACATCCACATCCACCGATGTGTGTGTGTGTTATCTGGACAAAATGATCGGTGCCATGTGTGGAGAGATTCTCTGAAAAGATGAGAATTCTGTCAGTCCACACAGGACGTCCCTCCGTAGGACGTGTCCCAACAGTTTCCACATGCAATTGCAAAAATGTTCGACTCTGCACAATTTACCGCAAGAACCGAACTTGACCGTGGCGCACCTTGCAGCCAGCCACCTACAACCATTAGCCCTCCTGGGTCCTTGTGTGCGGGAGAAAATGATTAATTTATTGCTCGAGGTGTTGCTGCATGCGCACTCGTGGGCGATGTTGAGGTATCCTTTTGAATTTGCTTTCCTTATTTGAAACCGAAAAAACTAAAACCCATCACCGTTATGCATGGGTTGGCTGTGCTGCTTTTACTTCGTTTTGCTGATGCAACACATAATTTTGCGCGGTTTTATTAGGGCGGAAAGGAGCATGACGTTATCCTTTCCCCTCTCCTCGCACTGCTTGGCTCATGTAAAATTATGTTGCATTCATCATTGCATGGAGCACTGAGCAGCGCGTGCATTAATTAATTTTTCCTTAAGCAGATAAGGATGCGAACACATCGTGGAAGGACTTAAAGAAGGTAGAAAAAAAAACAGGATAACACGCGGAAATATTGTGTAGATGAATGCAGGAGAAACATTCCAGGATAATGGGAGATATTTACTCATTAGGCCCCGAGCTAGTAGCAACAAAGCGCTGGAGTTTTCCGGTTTCTCGGCGATGAATGACGCAGCTAAACGTGCGCGCATTTGGAGCAGAAGGCAGAAGGATAAACGGGGATAAAACACCCGCTTAAAAGGGGACACTGTGTCACGGGGTATCTGTGTGTGTGTGTAGGGGATTTCTCCTGAACCGATTACGATAGTTAATTGCAGCTGCCAGGTGTAGCGGAAAAGTTGGATGTAATTCGAGTGGATACACCGGAAGTGATGTGGAAAATTTTCGACGAACGCCAAACGTTAACAGCTTAACCTTTGACTTTTTTTTTTTTTTTAATTGACGTGTGCTGCTTGTAATGAGATGCAGCAGCAAATGGGTTAGTGTATCAAGAAGTAACTTTCAGATGGTGTTGCACGTTTTGGCATAATGCAGAACCGAGTGTGGCGGAGGAGGAGTTACAGATTGAGTCGCTCATGTATGGATAAGGGTTCGAAGGTCAAAAGATACAGCGCTGTTGAGTGCTAGCACCCAACCGGAATCCTAATATCTTCACTGATAGCCCTCATCTGGGTCCAGGACACAGTAACTATGAGGGAAACAAGCGAGCAGATGATCTGGCCAGACGAGGGTCTGTCCTTAGATAGGAGTCGTTAAGGGTAACATTCACAATCACTTCTTAAAGCAGGCCAGCCTAGGTTGGAACACGCTTTCCAGCTGCGCTACATCAAGAAAGACGTGGAACCAGCTATGGCAAACCGAAAACGAATGAGCTACTAGGCAGGTCAGGACCAGATGTTGCCAGAATTGTAGCCGTAAGCACGGGCCACGGGCCGATAGGAGACCATGTAGCCAAGCGTGGTAACAACACCTTCTGCCGTAGCTGCAGAGATGCGAATGAAAAAGAATCTCAGCTCTGGTGAGAACCCGACAACGTACTCTAGGTAAACCCTGAGAGAGAGATATCTGAGAGAGGGATTGGAGCCCTCGTCATCTACCTGAACTCGACAGGATTAGGGGTTTCTATCATTCGAAAAGCGAACCTTCCACTGAGGCATGGCACCCAGTAGAGACGGTGCCCCGTCATATTCTCACATCTTCCAAGACCACGAGAAATTCATCGGAAACACCGAAGGTCAAGCTCAAATCCGACAGTCAGTATTTACTCCATGATGGACAATGCATTGAAAAATTTCGAATTAAAAGCGTAGGCTTCCCGATAACTAGATAAGCTTTGCCAAGGAGAGATAAGGGAGGTACTTAAGCCTCGCTGAGAGCTCTCGATGTCGAATAAGCAGGCTTTCGCGTTAGATCTTCCTGCATCGATCACATAAACACCTTACGGATCATAATCGAGCAATGCGTTGGGTTTAGGTCTCCGCTTCATTTGCTGTGTATCGCCTTCGAGAAGGCTTTCGACAGCTTGGATCGAGATGTTATCTTATGCAGCAGAGTGTCACGTCGTACACATTGGTAAGGCGTCGGATGATTTTGAAGTCCAAAGTGGAGTACGCCAAGGGTCCATACTGTCACCACTATTGTTCTTGGTGGGGTTATCAGCTATGGAATTCGTTGGACTATGGCATCTTGCCTTAAACACCTAGATTACGCTGACGATGTTTGCCTACTTTCACGTCGGATAAGGGACCTTCATATGATGGCCCACAATTTAGAAGCTGAGGCGAACAAAGTGGGACTATGCCTTGAGGACTTCTAACAACCGTCGAACAGGAAGTCGAGAAAGTTGACAACTTCTCTTCTTCTATATCTAAGAAGTGAAGTCTCAGCTGACCGCTGCGGCACCGAACTGGATGTGTGCAGCAGAATCGGGAAAGTTATAGCTGCGTTCGGAATGTTATCCGATCTGCAGAAGCAATGTCTTAAGAGCGATTGTTCCGCTCGAACGTAGAATCCGTGCTGCTTTATGGGCTTCGTAAACGCATCGCCAGTGAAGAACTTTATCTGAGAACGGGCCAAGAACCTGTAAGCATTACCAAACGACGCGAAGACAACTCCATTGCGAAATACGCGATGCATTGGAATCCACTCACACAGGCAAGCACAATAGGGGGATGCCGTAGACAAACATGAAGCAGAACGGTTGAGGAGGCATCGGGCTCTTTAGGAATGAGTTGGAGGCAGCTCAAAGGCGTTGCAGAACTCCGAACAAGATGCCGCGCAGACCTGTTTGACGTTCTGGCGTAGTAAAGTATGCTCTGAGAAGGTAGAAAGTCATGTCCTGTGTGCACTCGAGAATTTTCTTGAAATTTAATCCAAGCGGGACACACATCTTCCGAGGCTTTTCTGCATCGCTGCTACGGAAATTTATCCGATTTCTCTCGTTGGCATGGTTTACAATCTCTAGATAGTCTTCTGGATTTCCAAGGACTTTGCGACCTTAATTGCTAATGTAGGTCTGTCGCGTTGCATTGGCTGCCTTAATAAAACCTGATTTACGGACGACATCTATTGCAGGACACCTCTGACTTCCCAAATTTTGGACAACAATTTCCAAAGGTCCTCCTCCTCCTCCTCATATCCCCTTCGAAACATCTCCTTCCATTAATCCCTCCCGCAAATAATTAAATTTTCCTTACAGAATCCTTACTATCCGCATAAAACGATAACAATAACCCTCTCACAGAATAAATCCTTACAAATGATTAATAAACCACCTCCAACCGGTCGAAAGGACTTAAGCAGAACAAATCTTCTTCTACTCGTACCCCCGAGTCCTTAACTGCGTCATCGTCATTCCTTTTCATCGATGTTACACGTTCGCCAGCAACAACAAACGCCACCCTCAACCCCCATCCCCTAGCACACTACCGCTTAGCCACAAAGAACGAATAAAAGAAAACGAGCTAACGGTAAAATCGACAGATAAAAACAGTCGTACTAAATAAATAAACGAATCGACATAAAGTTGATGATGTTTCATCCGAAAGGTGTGCAGCGCAGACAGCTCTCATCCAGATTCCTGAGCTTCAACTGATGCTATAAATATTTTCGTGCTTTCGCAGCGATGAAGGGTGGAAATTGATTGGATCTATATTTAGCGATAGTTGTTGGGATATAAGACCGCTATTAACAGCCGGAAGACATATGTACGTGTGTATATATGGCCAGGTGAGGCGGCTGGCAGCACTTGATCGTGTCATTGTTGTGACGCAAGTCAACAGAGATGCCAAGGAGTGTGCTGCTGACAGCGCCTTTCGCCGTTTCGTGCTAATAAATTGGAGGAAGAACATATGTATGTGTGGATGGGATGTGTCTAAAGGTTAAGAGGTGATGATGGCGGGGAGAAGTCTTTAAAAAGTAGGAAAGGACGTCGTGGGTATTTGACGAGGATTGAGGGCAGTGGTTTAGCGTGAAGTGCATGTCAGGATCCACGAGCTCTAGGCCAGAAGTCATTCATCTGAAAGTCCCCCACCTGGACAGACAGTGAATGATCCTTTATTAGGTCAAGCAATCCGTTTGTCAACTAATCCCAAATGCGACCAACTCCTTCGTTCCTTCGTTTCTCATGGGTCGGTTCGCTGTTGCTCGCCTGTCATACCGTCGGCAGAGTTTGGTTTGACTTAAGGACGAGCTTGTCGTATATACAGAATTGGTATCGATGGCTCCTGTATGGATTTTCATCCTTTGGACAATGACTAGATAGTCTAGTGAGCTACTAAGTGACAAATTCGACTGTCCTTGCGTTCAGACCTGGCTTCGGACAGAGTCTGAACCTGGAACAGGCTGTGGTTGAATCTTCACGGATGGCTCCGAAACTGGTGAAGGGTTTGGTGCCTGCGTCTTCGTGGAGACCAACAGAAATAGACTTCACAACTCGATAGGTAAACACGCCCGTTTTTCAAGCGGATGTTGGTGGAGAGGTGGGAGTGGGAGTCAGGCTGAGCTCAACCCTTTAACTGGTTCCAAAATAGTTCGAGGATGCACTCTGAGACTTGTCTGGATCCGAGGCCACACTGGGGTTGCGGGAAATGAGATCCTCCTTTGATGGGATATCCCTGTACGGTCCCTGGAAGTACTGATTCGAATCAATGTTGCGTGCCTTCCATCAATCGCAATGCGGTCAAGCGGGCTGAATGTAAGCTCATGCGGAGAACGTGAAGTCCACTTGGGAATGTCGGGGTTGCCACAGCTATATTTCGTCTTAAAATCTGTAAGCCTAGGTCCAAAGGGCGTTGTCGTTTAGGCTAAGGGTTGACCTACGCATTACTTGCGCAGATCCGAAGGTTTGTGTGGTTCGTCCATGGTGAATCCTTACCCAAGGCTTTATGTTGCTTCGTAACCCTCCTGATTCTACCTCGATGGTAGATGCCTCAATCTGACGTCGAGATTCGTATCAAAAACAGCAGCCTAAGCTTGGGGAAGGGGGATGACTTTCACTATCGAATTCGAACCGATCGGCAACGGTAAGGGCATCCTTGTTCAAGGATTTTTCCTGCTTCATATCTCGGGGGACTTGTACGTGGCCGGGCAGTTACACCGATGGCACAGACCCCAACCTGATGCGGGTCCGAAATGTGCATAAAAAACACTTGTCCAGCCTCGGGTGAGAATAATCACAAGTCGATGACTTTTCACTGTCGCAAGCGGACCAAGATTGAGTTTCATCCAGGCCGGTTCCGAGGTGTCTGTCGTATCCTATCTGCTGTCGGTTACCAACCAACCTTGGCCACTGGAACCCATGCAGGAACGTATTACCACCACTAAGAAGGGTTCCATCACCTCTGTGTCTGTCTATCTATGTGCCAGCTGATGATTTGACTGATCCCGCTCCAGCTACAACAGTCGCTCATTTGGACGCCACCATTGTGCTGTGTATCTACCCTTGGATTCCACCTCTCGTCTCATGGACCCTAACATCGATGGCCACGAGCATAATAATGCTGCTCGTCGTATCCAAAAGATTTTTCAGGACTACAAGTCACTCCAGGACATCATTGCCATCTTGGGTATGGATGAATTGTCTTAAGAAGATAAATTGACTGTCGCCCGTGCCAGGAAAATCCAACGTTTCCTGTCGCAAGCCTTCCAAATCACAGGTCACTCCGCAAACTGGTGCCGTTGGAACAAACCATCAAGGGATTCACCCAAATCTCGAGTGAAGCTCGGGCAACCTTCTACATGGTTGGACCAATTGAATAAGTTGTCGAAAAGGCTAAACGTTCGGCCAAGGAAGTCGCTTAAGATGGATGTTTTGACCTGCCGCACCTACAGAGGAATTCCTTCGTATCTTAAGGAAAATTGTTTCCAAGCTCAACATTTCCAAGGCTCAGGCAGGCAATGCCAGTGGCGCCACTATCGGAAAATATGGTAACAGTGAGGGATCAACAGTTAGTACGGACCACAACCACGTCTCCGAAGCCAGCAATCTGACAGAGACGCATAAAGCTAAAGCTCGTATCCTTCTCATTTTCCGATATACATGCGGTGACACCTACACACACGATTAATGCCTCGAAAACCCTCTGACATTTAACACCATTGATTGGAATTATTGTTCCATGTTCCATTCGAAAGGCTGTTCAACCATCCCTGCCTCCACCCTCCCTGTGCGCGATATTAAAATGTCCATCAGAAGATGAAATTTACGAAATTGATGGGCGAGCGAATTTCCGAAAACACAAGTCGTTTGGCCCGTTTGCCGTTTGCCTACAAGATACGGGAATCGAAAGTTACATTATGAAGTGTATGCCTTAAGGACATACACACACGGCCCACAAATAAGCAGAGCATCAACCTGCCAGAGCACTTTCCATTTTCCAATAAAAGAAACCAATTTCATTTTCCTTTCGTCACCCCGCCCCCCCCGGACAATTTGCATGAGATACAGCTACTATTACTACGCATAAATTGCCTATTCGGCGGCGGCAGTGCTCCCCCCCAAAAACACACTTCCCTGCTTTAAAATAAAGTTCATCGAAGGATCCTTATACAGCATATGTATGGGGTGTTAGATTGGTTTTTTGGCAAAAAGCAAAAAAGGAGCGTTTTGTAGTCGAAAACTTTGCCGGTGTGATGTGTAACTTTGGAGGCGCTAGGGACTGTATTGGCGTGGCGCGGTTCTTGACACATCAGGCGTCAAGGACCTGCGTCACTTCTGTTCAATTTTCCCTACAAGTGCCGTCAATTTTTTTTATCCAAAAGCAGAAGTCTGTAGTTTACTTGGAATATGCCATCTGCCATCTGGGTACATGGACGAAGACGATAAGGACGACGAGGAGGACGACGATGGTATGAAAGAAAGTGTTGAAGCGTAGGTACTTGTCAGGTTTTATATGGCGCGGCAAGTGTTCCCCCCACGAGTTAAGCAAATAACTTTGCGTGGAAGTCAATTTTTCGATTTGAAGATACACGGATACACGGGGTCTGGCCGGAGGGGAAGGCTCATGAAGGATGTGTGTTTCATTTTTTTTTTTTGGCCACAAGAGAGCTGTACTGATATTTGATTGCGAAATTCGACTGGGAAATGTTTGCTTAAATTGAAAAAAAATTTAAGAAATGAAAAGGGGCGGGGGGGGGGGGGGGGGCGGACTTGAGGTATTTGATCTGCGGTGCGGTGCGGTAGAGGTATCCATATCGACGTCTGTTAGGGATTTCTCGAGATATATTTGCTTATGATATTATCAAAGTCAAGTTGAGGCAGTTAGGGTTAAGGGAATTACGGTTCGTTTGAGTTGCGAATGGGTAGGTAAACGTAAGGTGAGTGTTTCCACTCAAAATGTGTTCCCAAGGAAAGTGGTGAGAGGTGGGTTGAGCTGTGAAAGCAAGGACGACTGGTTTTCCTTCCGAAATTGACATTTCGGTAGCCAGCTTCTATTTTAGTCACAGCAGGGGACAACAGCAATAGTCGCAAAGTGACTGCAACTTGGCTACACTCAAGGTCGATTCAACGGGCAGGCTGTCTGGGGGTGACGGGATCGATGAGATCAACAGCAGCTCTGGAAACTGTGCTGTGCGTACTCGGCAGCCAAAACTGCACTAAGACTAAGGGTTAGTGCAGCCGGTCTATGGACAGCTAAACCCTACGGTCATGCCTCGATTGTAAGCGGATGGAATGTATCGAGACTCCGGACGGAAATAGACTACATCATCCCACTACCTAACTGCACTCAGAGATTCTCTATTAGAATTCCTAGCAGAGAGGAAGGGGATGAGGGCAGAATCCCTTTCGAGAATGAATTAGGCCATCTTCACCGACGAGTGGTCGCTGGTATGGGTGCCGGTGTATGCTGTGAGTCTCGAAATACACATCGCTCGTTTAGGCTTAAGGACAGGTGCAGGGGTTTCCAAGCTGAAGTTGCTGCTCAGCATCTATGTCGACAGTCAAGCAGCCATTAAGGCTTTCCGGTCCACATCGATAAGATCCAATCCCGTAGCCCTCTCTGAGGCTAGTATACCGCTCAGACATCCCGCAAAGGGAGATAGACATCGAGGTTAACGAGGAGGCTAATAAACGCTGAACTAAGTCGCAAGGATATCCGATTAGCTGTTGGCGTCGTGACCGGACACTGTGTGAACGACTGCTGTAGCAGGGACGACGAGGAAATAGAATCCGTTCGTCACCTCCTTTGTGACTGTCCAGCGCTAGCCATCATAAGAAGCCGTGCTCTTGGCAGTTACGCTGACAATCCCGTCAACAAGGGCACCCATTTACCTAACCTAACCTGGCTACATGCTGTCGTGTTGATTGACTCCAAAGAAAGAAGTGGTGGAGGAGTTCCTGTCGGGCTAGATCGACAATAGACCAAATTTACACACTACGACAAATTCTGGAAAAGACCAACGAATTTCCAGTCGAAACTCACCACCTATTCATCGACTTTAAGGCCGCTTATGACAGCATTCACTGTCTCGAACTCTATCAGGCGATGACCCGATTCGGAGTGCCGTCAAAACTTATCCACGCGATGTTCTGTGCATCTTGGAAACAGCTCTTCTGAGCTCTTCCAAACGTGCACGTGTAAACACGGAAGGCAGTATCTCTCATAAATCTATCCAACTACTGGGATACGCAGACGATATTGACATCATCGGAAGATCCCGGGCACAAATACTTCGTCGGATATTCCGTCCTATCTGGAGGGCGAATGGAGGAGAAGATACAATCGCGGATGTGGATGTAGTTCAAAAAGCCAAGATACGTCGACTGCAGTGGCTCCGCTAATGGCAACGGTCCAGCCAAGAGGATCTCCGAATCACAGCTTCCAGGACCGAAGTTCCAGTAAAAAGACCAAGTTGTCGTGGATTCCAGAAAATTTAACTGGAAGCAACGTGCCCGGGACCGCAGAGTATGGAACGCAGCCCTGTCTCAGGCAGAGCCTCTCCAAGGGTCGGGACCTCTTTAACAACAACAACCTTCATACTGCCATCAGGAGGACATCGTTGGGCTCTCTGGCTTTGTAGAACCTTTCCAGTCTTCCGTTCGTTGGAGGTATGTGACCTCGCCTATGCCTTCTGGTGCCTTTTGGACTTGATTTTCCTCATGGTATACGACCATAGTATCCAAGGTTCCTGTAAAGTACCCTCCTCCGGTTGAAGTCTACTGCATCTCTCTACCTCTTTGTTTCAGGAAAGGTTTGGTGGTTCTTTTGCCTGCGAATGGAGCCTGTGGAATGGTACCGTCCCAATGCACATGATTGCAGTTCCTCTTTTCGTCGGCTATTGACCTGATTCTACTGGACTCTGTTAAAGAAGCGGATGGGCATTTGGAAATGAGGAGCCTGATCCGATAGGCCGTGGCTTCCCAGGTGTTTGTATCTTAGCGCCCCTGTTGCAGGGCATTCGCAGAGGAAGTGCTCGAAGCTTTCTTCGCCTTCCTCGCAACCCGGGCAAGTACTAGATGTCACTAGTCTCAGGTTGATGTGGCCGGTGTACAGTCCTACCATGTGTCTTAGTTGTCCTCTGCCCACGTCGAGCGCCCTCTTTGCTTGATGGGTTTAGGGGCGGTCAATCATGGTTTGCAATCATTCCCCACATGTTGTCGCGGTGATTTGCGAACGTGCTACTGTATGCGGTTTTAATTACCTTCAAGGCTACTCCTATGGTTGTAGCCATGGGTGTATCTGTGTTACCCGCTCCATTCCTCGTCAGTTCATCCGCGGCTTCGCACCCAAACCTGAAAGGAGTTTGCAAGGATATTGAGTTTTCCTCGCATTCCCTCACCAATTTCGAGTTGGTTCTTGGGTTTGCTAGTGCCATTAGGGCTGCTTGTCTACCTTGGGTTCTGGTACTAACTAATAGTTCCGCGTCCCTAAGAATAGCGAAGACAGTCACGAACCGTTCCAGATGGACTGCGTGGTTGAGAGGTGGCGTGCGGCAGTATACCTCCGAGTGTGATCCATCCGTGCACACCTCTATGCCGACCTGGTTTGGGCATATGATGTTGGCAACCTAAGAGAAGACTATCAAAACGAAGGACATACTCCATCTGCTCCCCGACTTAGGGCTTGGGCATACTACACCCATTCGCAGTTCCCGTGACTGAATAACATGTCTGACTGTTTATTCGCCGTACATTGTGAAGGATGCAGCAACCCCTTTTCCAAAGCTCCATGCTGTGCCGAGGCGACCTGAATCAGTTAAATTGCGCGTTTAATTATTTCAAATAACCTCCTCCCGAGCAGTTGGATGGAAATGTTTTCACGCCTCGTTTACCGTAATGTTGTAATCAACTCCCCGCAGTGTCTACAGACAGGGGTTATCCTTTAAATTCAGTCGGATGCGCGTCTTTCTTGACCTTCACCAGTGTTGTTGACGTTCTTTTGCTGCATCTTCCCACGAAGTAAAATCCTCTCTCGTACCTGTTGCAACGATGTTAGCCTCCCCTGCATCAGGTGTCCTACTCGTCCTTTTTAATAGCAGAAGTGGGTGAAAATTTCCAGCGCGCACGTAGCTGCACTTATTCTTGAACTTTCATTAACTCCCCGGCTCGTTTGCGTCCGACTCTATAAAATGCCAACAAGGATACCGATGTATCCTTACTCCGGGAGTAGATTAAGTCCCTTTGACTGGATATTTGCGGATGATGTGAGGGCGTGTTGCAGTTTAATATTTTACGATCAAATGCATTTTAACCGGAGTTCTGTAGTTAGTCCCTAAACGTGTACATTACACCTGGATTTATCCAGTTTCTTCTACGCCTCCCTGGCCCCACATGTCCTTGCTTCGCTCTAGAAATCTCTGATTGCACATTCGTCTCGCTTTGTCCCGCCCGCTTCACACATGTATAAAAATGAACTTTCCTTGATCCCTTTTATGGAGGAGCATAAGGTGGCTGGCTTCATCCATGCCTGCGTCAATCCTGGGAAAATATTCCCCTGCATTACCTCTTCATGGTTTATTATCCTCGTTCTACTCCTTGTGGTGTGTGATGTGAATTCTGCTTCTTTCAAGCTTTTCATCCGAAGATGGTTTTATCGTTTAATTTTATGAATCCTTAAAACCGTGTGTCGTGGATCTGTACCCACATGCGATAGGTGGGTACGTGTGACAGCATGTGTCTGTGTGGTGGTTGTTATGCGTGCGTGTTATCGTCCCTCCTTCGCAGGGTATTCTTATGATGATGGATGCATAAAGTTCTTTAAATTACAGTTATTTTTGATTTTTTTTTATTGGAATAAAATGTTAATGGCGGTGGCACCACAGAATGCGAATGTGTTGCGCAAGTGTGTGTGTGTGTGGTGGGAATAATGACATCTTTGAAGGATTTTATTCGCAGCTCTTAAGGAGGAATATTCATTTTTTTTTCGCTTCTTTTAATAGAGGGTTGTCCTTGAGGAGAGAAGAGTTTAAGCCTTGCGTTGCCTTGGTCTGGGTCTTAGGAAGAATGAGTGTAAAAGGAACTGAAAACCTTCAACCGTCCATTGTAAGGGATAGACTAAGCCTACTGCAGAGGCCATAGTAGGGCTATCACCCTTACTGCTAGATGCGCCATCAAACTGCAGCTTGAATACAGGTTAAAACCAGAGGACCATTTGGGCCAAGATGGACATGTTTCTGCCCATCACAGGCACTAGGGTTAAGGAGCACAGTTTTGGGCAATTTTTTGCGGTAGAAATACCAGACTCTTGAACGAGACCCAAAAAGCTTGACCTGGTCGGTCACTGACGGATCGAAGTTGGAGTTGGCGTCTTTGGTGTCCCAACACCAAACTGTCGATACCCATGGGAGAGTGTCCCACGGTATGAGATCTGCGCTGACCAAGATATCCAAAAAGGGTATTACGGGCTCCGAAATTCAGTCACGCAGGACTGCTAGCACGATAGACTCGATAGACAGTTAAATGCTGCTATGCTGCCAGGCAAAATAAGGTTAAACTTGGATGGGTACCCGGTCACCAAGGTTTTGAAGGCAACGAATCGGCGGATGAACTCGCTAGGGCTGGTTCAGAATCCGCGTTCATAGGACCAGGACCGTAATTGGGCTGCTGCCTTCGGACTTCTTCTTGACCACTGGGAAAATGTCGCTGGTCTAAGGCAGTCCAAGCGTCTACCACTGCGTCTGGCCACTGCGGCCTGATATACCACCTTAACAAGATGAATCTGTGCCAGGTTAGGGATTGTCACACAAACACATTCTCTGCGAGGCACTTCATTGGCTTAGGAAACGTACTCTCCACAAGGAGATACTTCCTTCAGTGGAACTGCAAAGATCCACTACCAAGGACTTACGTCTTTTGGATTAACTCCCACACCTCGATACAAAAGACCTTCCAGGTCGCAGTGTCAGTGCCATGCGGGCAAGGGTTGTACGAGACTAGCCCATGAGGTCGTTTGGAAGAGCTTTGGGCCAGGAAACTAAATTCTGCGGACTACCCAACATTCGTTGGTCACTGTGAGACCCAGAGGGGAGGGAGACTCTGCGGACCTGAAGAAACAACTGGCAACGGTGAATATGAATCCTTATCACTGTCTAGAGCCACAATCCTAGACTTGGTGTAGTGTTAGCAAGTGATAGACTGCTTTTAGTGATTTTTTGAAGACGCAGCGCGATTTTCTGGTTCTTTTTTAAGCCGGGCGTTCATCAACGTAAGCACTGACGCGATCCTAAACAGTCTACACAGAGGTCATCCTAACACCGGTGTGCTTCAAGCAAGGAGATGCAACCGTCCGGAGAAGAATCTGTAGAGGAACCCCCTCAAGACGGGGTTCTGTCGCCTCTTATATGGCTCCTGAACGAAAACAGCTTCAACGCGACGGCCTATCTCCAATCTCGCACTACAACTAGTGGATAAGTGGGTCGGTAGCAAAGGGCTGGGAGTGAGTCCTTTTCACTAAGATCGATCCCACCTTTAGACTCTCAAGTCTCCCAATGTCAGCTCGACTCCTGGGCGTAATCCTAGATTCCAAACTAAATCACATGAACCCGATGCTGGCATTTGCAAGGAGATTCACCACAAGAATTCCTGACAGAGTGTACTGGAAGAACCGTAGGGGACCATGAAAAAGGAGCTGGCGTTCCATACCGATGGACGTTGGCACGGAAGCCGGAGTTTATTGCGACGACCTAGGAATAAACCACTCCTTTAGAATAAACGACGACTGCAGCGTCTTTCAGGACGAAGCCACAAACGATCACAGGTCTATATAGACAGCCAGGCAGCCGTTAAAGCTCTGGACTTGGTAGAGATACTTAGAGCCGATGCGGTGACCCTCTACTGGGTACCAGGGTATATGGACATCGAAGGAAACGAAAGGTCTGACGAGCTTGCTAGGAATGGGTTAGCGCTGGACTTATTGTGGAGCTTCAGACATACAGTCGGCGGGCCGGCGCTATGGCCGTCCTTCAGCAAGAAGAGATCAACCTCTCTGCTGGAACTTAGTTATAACGCACGGTTCGCTCCAGGCATAATTACTGGTCGTTGTCGTTGTGCCATTGGCGTGCACGCAGAGCGACTCGGTGTACTGCATGACGACTTTGCAGAAGTTGCAGTGACGTGATTGCCCTGTCGTATCCGTTATAAGAATGAGGAGTCTCGGAAGTTACTTGCTCTCGGAATTGGAGGACTTTGGTAATGTAGAACTGACGATGAACTAAACGATTGGGCACAATGGAGCCTCTGTTGGTCTAAGCGAGCAGTGACTCATTTTGTCACAAGGCACCCATCTACCTAACCTTATTTAAGCCGGGTTTACGATTGTGAACATATCTGAAAAAAGTGCGTTCATCGTCTGACTATGACATTTCGAACAACCGCCGTCAGGCTCGGTTAAACTAGCACAGTTCGTGAAAATGCGCGAAAGAGTTCAAGTCTCCCAAGCCATCGTCGCTGACAAGAACTGGGTCAGTTGACAGCGAATTCAAGACATTTGACCATTTGCATGGCTAACGCTTTTTGCTGATTGGTGTCCTGGGGAATTGCGAAAATCTCCCTCAGATACGAGAGATCTGACAGCCCCCATTGCATCCGAAAGGATACACACTACGTGGTGTAGATGTTAATTTGGTGCCGTCAAATGACACTTATTCTTCGATGATAAGCAAGGCAGAGTGCTGACCAGAAACGTTGAAGGCTTGGTGTGGATGGTAACAACATGTTCTTCCAACAAAACTTGACATGAATCGGTCGCCGAGATGGTACGATTAAACGCCTTTATGTGCCATCTTGTCGGGCTCTGATCCTTCGCTATGAAAAAGTGGAAACCATCAGTCTTTTTGGTGCCAATTTTCAGCCAAAATATCATCGAAAATGTGAAACATTCAAGTGTGCATCCTGAAGGCGATTTTGTGTTCAGAAGATACAACCAACTTCCCTCTTTAGAACACCCTTCTAGCGGAAATCCGTCCTGCTGCTAATGAGTGTGGAAGAATATCGATTCAAGTTCCTGCCATTAAGCACTCCACTAAATTAAGACCTTCGAAATAAAAGCCTAAACCAATTTCGACAAGAGTGAAACTGTCAGCCTTCATTATTCCAAAGATAAAGGCAAGGCATAGGTATAGTCGCACCACTGCCCACTTAACTCATTGCCCCCGATGCCTTCTCAAGCAGAAATCAATTAACGAAGCTCTGTCTCGGGCTAATTTTATCGGGAATAACAGGTGAGATATCCTACCCCCTCCACCCTTCCGCGGCAGGGTTGCTGTCACGCCCAATGCATCAGGACAGTCCTTATCGACCCGACCGCCCCCTCTCTCCCTGCTGGTGGCTACTCTATCACGGCAATCATTTCGGAATGAAAATTTATTATCCTTTCAATTGTTATTAATTATCGCAAACAACTAGGACTTTTCGCATTTTCTAAATTACTTGTTGCTTGCTGTTCGTTGTTCCGACGTAGAAAGGACAATGGACACACACTTGGACGTAACTACTACACCAGCAAACACACGGTAATGATAATAAATTGGTTTCGAGCAGTACCCACCTGGAATTGGCAACCCAACGTCCTTCACCCGTCTTGTCGTCGTCGTCGTCGTCGTCCTGCACATTCATATTTCCACTGCACAGTACGAGTACTCCTTCGGGCGATTGTTCAAGTTGGGAAAGAAACAAACAACAGCAACAGAACACAGTGTTTGCAAAGGTCATAGCACGCAATCGATAAACCAACTACACGAGGACTAAATCCTAATACGTGTGCATGTAGTTGCTCTCTCTCTCTCTCTCCCTGTCGTCCTGTGGGGTGTACGAGAGTGGGGTTTGTTTTCGCTTTTTATTTCCTCCGCGTCCAGTGTGCTCCTCTATATCCTGTACATCGTGTGTGTGTGTGCTCATCGCATCGTTGTGAGAGGATCTTCTGTTGTTGTTGTCGTTGTTACTGCACCGTTGAACCTCACGGAAGGAAGGATACACTAGGAGGCCTGACTGTGGTGCCACTATACCGTGAATTATCGATGTGAAGTGTGCTTAATTAATGCGGTGTACTGACTTAATTGGATTCCAACAATTCGTAACTGTTTTTCCCTCTTTTTAACGGAATGCAAATAAATTTTCCAGCGCAGAGAGCTTGCCTAGGACTATTTAGTCAATTTAAACAGCGCGACGTAAAAACAGAAAAAAAATTTATTCAGAGAGAGGCAAACAGTTGCCACTGCAAGCGGCCAACAAAATTTATTGGGTGTGGGCGGGTGGGCGTTGTTTCTGGTTTTCTCACTTTTTCTGTGACTTTTAATCGAAATGACCGTTGAACACGTGACATTTAGAAGGACCAGGGCAGTAAACGTCCTGCAAAAGAGTTGTTAAAAGTTCCAAGCAATTTATACAAAGTTTTTCGGTTTTTTTTTCGTTTTTTTTTCGCAAACTTGTGGAATGTGGAACGTGGGGGGGCGTTGTACACAATTTGATTACTGTTTGCGGGTTGCAATGGTTGATGTAAGGGAGTTTTTAACTTTTAGTTGGAAGACAATTCCTTCGAGAAGGTAAACACTATCCGTGGAAGTAACTTGAAATTATTGACGTGAGTTAGGGCAGATAAAAAAGATGGCGACACGAAACTTGTTACTTGAAAATTTGCAACGAATGCTTCATTGTAGGCAGATCCTTAGTGACAACTAAGTAAGGAGTCCGACGGTAGGGTGAGGCGTACAGCGTGTCGTGAGACGAATTTGAATTTGGTTCACACTCAGGCGGGTATAAGCGCAGGCATCTTGCAAAACATTGGAAGGGAAAAAAAGGTGCCAAGTGCTATTCAGCAGTGCGCTTACAAAAGATCGCCGTTGGGTACGACGGCGTACTAAGTATGCAGAGGCCGAGGCGCCGATATCGCAGTAGTACAAGTGGCCAACATACTAGAGCAAGTGACACAGAACTGTAACCGAGCGATAAGGAACGTGAAGATATGGCTACAGACAAACCTGAAGCTGTCCTTATAAGCAGCCGCAAGAAAATTGAACGCCTCGCAGTACAGTTCGGTGAGCACACCATCGACTCGAAGCCGTATCTGGGAGTCTTGATAGACCACAGACTCAACTTTAGTGGCGGCACTGTGCAGACTAATGCCAAATATCGGAGGACCTAGGCAGCCAATAGCAAAGCCATTGAGCAAATCAATCCTCTTGAACGCGGCTCCAATATGGGCACCAGCAACGAACCGTGAGAAGGATGAGATCGGTGCACAGAATTACATCTCTGAGGGTTTGCTGCGCCTTTCGACCGGTCCCAGGCCGAATGCCCATCGACCTAGAAGCGAAGAAGTCTGCGGCAATACGCGAAAACGAGCACGAGGACAGGAGAAGAACCATTGAAGGTGGAACGCCACAACAAAAGGAAGATGGACACATACATACACTGATCCCCGACATAGAGGAGTGGATCAGCAGAAAATACGGAGAAGCCTTACCTCACGCAGTTCTTGTCGGGACATGGATGCTTCCGGGAGAATCTCCACAAATATAAGCACGTGCATGACCACTTCTGAAGGTAGGCCACAGAACGCGGAACATTTGCCGATGGAATGCCAGAAGTACTCTAGGTCTAGAAATATCCTGGAAAGGGAAATTGGCGGGCCAATGACACCGAGAAATATAATAGTGTTCATGCTGACTACGAGCAAAGCGTGGGAGACTGCAAGTGCAGTAATCACAACAATGATGCAGCAATGGCGCATAGAAGAACGAACACTGAGACGAACACTGGCAGCTGAGAAGGAAGTGACGAATCGTCATACGTGCCCAGCGAAGGAATGCCTTGACTGGCGGTGCCGCAGGGGGACTGAGAGGAGGGGTTTTTTAGCCCAATAGCCATGCAGGAGCATGGAGTCGGGCATAGCTCGTAGTACGGACTCCAGATTATCCGTACAAAAAAAGACCGTTTGGGCTGGAAAAAAATCTGAAAGAGCTCTGAATCTAAAGCCGAGTGCATTTAAATGTTGCTTAGGTAGACACAAAAGGCACCACCAACGAGGAAAAGCCTGACTAGGTTAGGTTAGGCTAGGTTGGGTGGAATGTGCGCCAAAAAGGTGCTTACACGGGGGCCTATTGGTCCGTTGTGGTACCCCTTAGGTTACCACATCTAACACTATTCTTAGCTAGCCGGTCCTTGCTCGAACCAGCGTGTGCTCATTATGAATGCCTGCTAAAGGGTAAAAGATGGGGAAATTCCAAGTTCTTTTGATCCCAATAGGAGCTATGAAAAGTCCTTATTGCATCTGCCGTTCCAGTAGGAGGAGTTACAACAGCTTGAGGTAGATTCTACACAGAGTTCACAAGCTATAAATCCGCTAAATTCTACACTACTCACTATTCTACACTAGTGAATACCAACATTCTTAGAATTGATTCCTTGGTTTCCCTGGTGGGGCTCGAACTCCCAACCGAAGGGACGCAAATAAACCCAGTACCTATCACACACTGTCTGACGAGAAATCAGAGGCTTTGTCGGACGTGGTAGTGGTCCTTGTCCCTCACTTATCTTGATCTTGTAATTTCTCAAAGTGGACCCTAAGCATGGCACGAAGATTTCGTTGTAAGCACCGAAAAAAGACAGCGGCTATACTGTGGGCTGAAACATGATAGTTCGAGGCCCACGATTCCTATTGCTTAACATCCACAAGGCATTATGACATTTCTTAGAATAATGGACCCAAAAAATGGGCAAATTTATGGCGCAACAGACCGTATGTGGTCCAGGATCTAGCTTCTCGCGACCACAGATAGAAGACTCCTACAGTTGAAGGCCATATCCGAAAGGCGAATTGAGAGTCCTTTTTGACGTTTGTCGGACGTTGGCGAGAAGTGGGACCGTGGGACCGTGTTCTCTGGGATTTGAACTTGAACCTCCCGTACTAACCAGTCAGGTCGTTTATTTTCGAAGATTCCGTACAATTTTTAAAAATGTGAGGAACTTGGCATCTGCCTTACGAAAGCTGGACATCCGATCGACTTTTTTGGTTTGTTTCAAATTGTTCACAGGTCCGCCTTCGGGATAGGGGACTCGATGGGAAAGGATGTTCGCGAAAAACCACCTCAAAACACCCAAAAAAAAAACTATCTACCTCGTTAAATTTTTTTTAATTCCTTCACCTCACCACACGTAGTTTCCACATCATGTCGCCAGAGTTGGCTGCAAAAAAAAGGCAAAAAACCCCCGTGAAAGGAAATTGTTCATTTCCAAGGAAAGAGGAAAATTCCTTTTTGATAACATCGTGCACTTTATTGTTCCACTGCCAGCCCCGCCACAAGGATTGGAGAGAAAAACTGTCGGGAGTTCGTGTTTTTTTTTTTGCGCTGAAACATGAAATTCACTTGTTCACCTTAACGCAAACAGGATATGAGGTCGGCGCAGTTTGTCAACACATCCACACAGACAACAACAATGATAGTGTGTCCTCGGCAAGCGACACGATTCGCGTACAATGATGACGACGACGATCATTAAGCGGCCACCCATGAAACTGGGCTGAGCCAGTGGGTGGGTGGATATGTGTCCTTTCTCGCAGCATTTTCTATTATGTATTTTGTATACACTACATGATTCTATTATCAAGTTGTCTGCTGAATGCGGAAAGAGCAAAAGTCAAACAGACAAGTGTGTGACTTATGGTTGCGGGAGGACACCAAAGGATACACGTTTGTGATGAACTTTAAATTGATTGATAAATGTTCATTAAATGTCCTGCATGCGGGGGCAAGTCAAGTGGAGATTAGAAGGAAATCGACTAATGAAAGTGACCTGTGATGGGTCTTAAGCCCATCAGCACACAGGGCTGAATTCTAATCAGTGGATGTTGGACGATTTTCATAAAATGGATCATTTTCTCCCCGGCTTCGGCTCGTTAAATCCTTACTGTGTATCCGACAATTTAGTGCCTCCCGGGTTAATAAAAAAGTGTTGTAACTTTGCCAGAAAAAAAAACAAAAAAATTACTTCGTCCTTGCAAACCCAAAGGCAAAGGAGAATCTGTCGATTGTTGTTGAAATGGCAAAGGTCGCGACGCGTGCTAGATACACAGATACATGTAGACTGAGGAGGAGGAATTATGTGGAAGCAAATGTGCCTGAGAGATGAGAGGTTATCGCTGAGATTTTTCAAGTGAATGATGGGTAATCAAAAGCAGAAAGTATTTTATTTCTATGCCACCTACGCCCCATCGCCATCGATGCAACGTTCCTTCCACCCATCATACTACAGAAGGCCTTGAGGCTCAACCTGCTTCCGCTAGATATCTTGATAAGAGCATCGGCAGCCATTAGCGTCATTAGGGCATACGATTATCCTGCAGAAGTCTATTGGCCACGTACCCATTACGGAGTACATCACGCCATACCTAGACTTCAACAGACCTTTCTCAAGCGCCTATCCTAGCAGGGAAGAGTGGAAAAGACGGCTCGAAAAAGGACACCGGTGTAGGGTCAGGCATCTTACGCCTCCCAGACCACAGCAGCGTCTTCCAAGCGGAGTGGCAGCGTCTTCTTGGCAGTGACAACAGCCGCCCGAGAGCCTGTAGTAAGGGCAATACCACAAGAGGGTATCACACCTTCTTTATAACACCCCGAGCCTAAGGTCCTTGGAACACAGCACAAGGTATCGCTCTGCTGGGTAACGAGAAAGCTGGCGAATTAGCAAGAGAGAGTTCGGTGGCCGTTTCAACGCAAGCGGAACCAAGCTTGAAGCAGGGAAAAAAGCCATAAAAGAGGCGAGCACCAGATGGACCTCCATAGAAACCTGTGCACTCGATGAAGGCAGGACCGAGGGACTCGTACGGAAAGACAGGAAATCCCTTTCTAGCTTCGTATCACGGGGCACAACAAAGGCATCGGTGACGAGGAAGCTTTTGAGGACACAACCCACTTCCTATGCCACTGCCCTGGTCTCCAACTAGAAGGAACAAATTCCTTGGGAGTTACTTTTCCAGGACCTAGAAGAACTCTCGCCAGCACGCCAACAGATAGGATAATGAAGTTCATCAAATCCTCAAGAGGGTTTGTATGCAAAGACTCGCAACAGTAAGTATCGGGCATCACAATGGATCAGCATTGACCTGAGTGTGGCCGGGAGTAGTTCTTTCCTCGCCAGCCCACCTACCTAACCTTGATGTCTGAATGCCCTGGAGATAGGCTGGATGGAAATAGAAACACGAATTCGCCGTAAGTGAAAAATTGAGTTTCTGCACTTCAGACACCTTTCAACTGACTCCTCCTTCTTCTGCCACATCCCTCAGGAGCCGCCCACTTTCTTCAGAAAGGCTGACATTTACCAGTGTCTGCCTGTTAGGCTGAAGGATAACCACACACACTCAGACATCGAAATCGGATCGAGAACCACCAGGCCGTGGGCAAGACTGAGCTCTATAACTTCCCACGCAGACAAGTATGCACATGTTGCAGTCCGAACCACTGCAACGTAACCCCCCTCTGCCCAATCGATTAAATCGACCAATAGACCCATAAAAGCTCGCTGACATGAATTAGGATTTAATTCAGCATTTCGAAGGAGCAACTGGGCATTTAAGTAAATTATATGGGCCTCTAAGGATGGGCAAATGCCACACGAAACCCACTTTTTCTCCACGGAAGGATGCATCATCCCTTCACTTGGTGGTCGATATAAATTTTAAGGCGCGCTTCCTTCCCCATCGAGATGCCCGCCGGAATGTAAGCCGGACCACAAGCATGGCTTTGTGATTCTATTAGAATGCCAGGATACACTTACTACACACCCCCGTCCGCCACATAGTACACAGAAAGCCATCTGCCCACGAAGCACACCACACAGAGCATGTCGACTGCACGTGGATGCACTACACAAATCATAAAATTACTAATGGTAATTTTTACGAGCCCAGCAAAAGCATACGGTGGTGGGTACGCCGCCCTGCGACCTCCCATAAATATACAATTTTCGAAATTGCTTTTTTCTCCTGCAAGCAAAGTGCAATTTGTGCTCTGGCTCCCGCTTTCATATGGAGAGTACACACAAGCACACATAAATAGTCCTTGCAAAGGATACAGGCGGAATATTTACTGGACTCGCAGCGCTAGGACAAAAGGATAACGAACGGATATTGTTTCTACACCATAACTTTCAATTTATAACCGCACGAATGTACAAATGTCCTTTTTCAGTATTTACCCCGTTGTCTAACCGCCACCAGTTGCCCAACCCACGACAAGGGATCCTGATGCTGAAGCTGACTGGATGAACGACGACGACAGAGACAGCGTGGAATGTAATCCGATCTGGAGCGGAACACTTGCGGGCATCTGTATGCCGCACTCGCTATTGGTTTCCCAGCATTTATGGACAATATTCCCGATTGACCGTTTATGTTACGAGGACAGTGGCTCGTTTCATGTGTCCTTTTTCTGTGATTTGTTCTTGTGAACCGGAGGGAGAGGGGGAATGTGAATAAATTGCAAAATTGCACCCACGCGACAACGTTTAGGATGATACGGAAGCAATGGATTCTGTAATTTAAAAATAAGTACTTGTGGACGCAGGATGCGGCTATCAAGGATAAACTTGTCGGAATTACTGTAGAAAAACGGTGCGAACGGTGCACTTTTCAGCAAGTCAAGTTCGCAGTCGAGTATCTTGACCACTGAGACGATATTTGAAGGAGCATCCTTGACGACGGGATCAGGCACACAAAGTGTAGAGGATGGCATGCATCAGTGGCGATGAAGGTAATTCTACAACGCGTACCAAAGTAGTAAGGATAGAGACCTCCCTGATCGGAAATCATGGCGATTAAGGAAGCCCTGTTCTGGCTGAGGTCAGGGATGTAACCTGACAGGCTGCTGCCAACAGCCGTTTATCACTTACCGGGATGACAGAGCAGTTCACCATTTACCTATGCTGGGTGCCAGGCCACAGAGGCATTCCAGGAAACGAGCCAGGGCGGATGAGCTCGCCAGATAGGGTTTTCTTTTTTTTTGTCGGGGCGGGCACACCCTACTGGAGCACTCAGACTCAACGCCAGACAGGATACTACTCTAAGGATTCGGCCTGATAGGCAAGCCCTGGGTTAGCATCTACTAAAGCTGAACGCTTTTAGCAAGACCAACCTCAGATGGGAAAACGGCTCAACGTGTCACATCTCCAGACAGCTCTGGCCTAGGCTGGGCCATACGCGTAGAGCCGAGTTGGTCAAACTAAAGCGGTCACAGAGCAGCTGCGTTGTCCGTGTTCTCACTGGGCACTGCCTTGGCCTCTTCGCTAACGACTTCTGTAGTAGCTGTAGGAGGAGGAAACCATCCCTCACCTCCAATGTACTTGGCAAGCCCTGTCGAATAAAAGAATGATCCATCCAGGGGGGACCCTAAGAAGGCCTTGGTGATCTGGCGTCCTTAGGCGTCATGTGTATCGATCGCTGAGTGTCCTAATGGCTGGTCCATGGTATCATGAAGCACCTTTACTGGTCTGCACTCTCGTGCGGACAGCCAACCTAACCTGGCCTAAGGAGGGAGATGCTCTCTCTATAGGTGCACGTCTCTAGAGATGGTTGCATAAAAAAGGAGTGAGCCACTGAATCCGCAATATTCACGCAATGAAATGAAATATCAAGGACAGCCGAGGCAACTGGGGCTGCCAAGCTCTTAGAATCAATGGACGGACTTACTAGCCTCATCAGAGGGGAAATCGGCGCAATTGGAAGGTGTGTCCAACTCAATCTTGACAGAAACTATCACGAGCAGGATATTGCAATCCTGTTTGACAGTCCAGCTGCCATCAAAGTGCTGGTATCCTGGATGTTTGGACAAACCCATCAACTCAGACAGAATCAGCAATGTCATCCTGTACCGTGGCACATAGGGTGTGGAGGCAAAGGATGATGCCAACAAAATGAACTGGATGGGCAAACACATTCTACGAGAAAGAGAAGGATACCAGCAAAGATGAACTCTACTGGGAGTACCCAAGACGAAGGGAGGCAATAACACCAACCGAAAAGAAATTAGAACAGGCATCCTTACACGGTACTGCCACCTAAAGGCAGCTCAAAAGTGCGGGCCTGGGAACGAAGGTGAAAAGACGAAGCCAAGGAGCTGTAGAGGACTGGCCAGCAGTTTCTCTAATGCCAGGAGCCTACCAGATGAGCATGAAATGTCGTCAGTCTCTGAAATTTGTCGTGGATTTTAATGGACGAGATGCTCTAGTCTGAGAATAACTCCGGCTTAAATCAGGAGGAGGAGTAGGAGGAGGAAGGGGAGTAGGAGGAGGAGGGGGAGTAGGAGGAGGAAGGGGAGTAGGAGGAGGAAGGGGAGTAGGAGGAGGAAGGGGAATAGGAGGATCAGAGGAGGATTGGGAAGGAATGACCTGTCAACGGCCAGGAGCTACTTAACTTGAAGTAGATTTCTGTTGTAAACAGCGAAGTCTGAGGTCAGAGGAATGATGATCACTCTCCTCAGAGGCCCATATACACGTGTAACTCATCTCGAAAAGGGCTGTAGGGTTCCGGGCTCTTCCATAGCAGACAACGCTGGGTCTACTACCCACCAATGCTTCCCCGACTTACAAGACGAACCCAACTGAGTAGTTCATCGGTTGTCGCTAGTTTCGCTCAGCTTTTCGATACCAGTGCTGTTGCTCACTGTAAGACGAGGCCTCAAAGGATAGAAATGAGTCCAATCGGAAAGGATTCCACCCAAACCAGAACTTTGGCTCCTGCGAAACTGTCGATAGCTGCAGGGATGGGAGCTCCAGGAGCTTGAATTTAACACTTTATTCCATTTTCATCCTTTGAGAGCGGCATCACCATCACGACATAAATTTTAAAGGTCAACACTTTATCCTCTCATCAGCTTGAGTATCTATAGGAGGATGGAAAGCTGCAGATAAATAGGGGAAAGCCAGTAAACCCATTAAATTGCTTTAATGTCCTGCACGCCTCTAACGTTGCAAGACTCTCAAGAACTTGCTCAAATACTCTGTTTCACTTCTCTATGATTCGATATACGAGTATGTACATATGTACGTCCCCCCTTTGGATCCTAAACGCATTATATTCCGTCGTAAAATCCATCAACATTCCACCGTTAGATAAACAACAGAGAGATGCATCCGATTCATAGGAATTCCTTGCAGATACGTGGGTATTTCTACTCCATTTCGAAAATAGCATAAATAATGCACACTCTTGTACGTCAGTCTACAGTGCCATAACGAGTATCTTGTTCTACACACATCGAAAGCCAATGAAATTTGTGGCTTTATTCCCCAGATGGATGCATCCGACGACACTGCGGATATCAATCGCAAGGAAACAAAAACGAGAGACAGAGTGTAGTACGCAGAAATGCATAAATACGCCATCAACGTAATATCCTTCAGACTGTTAAGGGAATTCCTTGCACCAGGAATGCTCGTATTTGTATCTGCTTTCCAAGAAGAGATAAATGTAACTAGATACGTGTGCTTGGGAGGAATATGAATCGAAATGCAATTTTCGAACAACGAATGCTGGCAGTTCCTTCGATGGGTTTTTGAAGTTGATCTCGATTTACAGCTCAAGATACCTTGGGATGGGGGGTCTTAGGAACGAACACCTTTTGTGAAATTGATGTATCTTAGCCCGGCTATTCGAATGAAGGTGCTTCTCAAAGGTGTATGCATGAGCAAGGATAGCAAGAGGTAGCCGCCCAGAGAAGAGAAAACGCTCAGGAGATTCGTACGCAGAATGCTCAGGGCCATCTCCTTGTGGGCGACGAGGAAGTGGCAACAGTATTGTGAGGAACACCCCGGCTATACTCTCCAAGAGCCGTTCCTAGCTATGGAGAAGTACCCGATATAACAGTCGATGAGGTTGCGAAAGCGGTCAAATCCTTCAAAAAAGCGAAAAGCAGTTGGGCCGGGCGTGTTACCCTCCAAGATATCGAGGAGTTTCTGAACCCTACGCAGAGATAATCATCATGGACATGCATGACGGAGCAAAGACGAGAGTAAGATGCCCCGTCGGAGTCACCGAAGAGTTCCCAATAAAAGTCGGTGTGCACCAGGGTAGCGTCTTAGGTCCTTTGCTATTTATTGCAAAGTGCATCAGTTATTCTTTGCTGACGATGGAGTCATCATAAGGATTAAACGTCCCAGCAACGAGCTGGGAGTCCACGAGTATGAGTGGATGTTCTGGAGGGAAATGGGCATCGAATCAGTCCAAAAATGACAGGAGTACCTGCACTACCCGTTCTCTGATCCACTCCGACCCAGTAAAGGCCTTCATTTGAATGGAAAAATCCGGGGAAGCCTTCACGTCAGAGAACCCATCCCGAAAAAATTGGAGCACGACCGGCTCAGTTGATATTGCCATATTCAAAGGAGGGATCCTACGAAGCCTGTCGAAAAGACAAGTGTCAGTCAACGTCTCCATAAAAGCCCGGAAGAGAGGTGGCCTAAGTGACGAAGTGATTCGAAACCGGGAGGCCTGCAGATACTTTCTGAGGTCTAATCGGCGAACCCCACAGATGGACCAGTAGGGATGCAGAAAAGTGGGAGAGTCATGATCCCTGTGGGAAGAAGAAGATGCATGAGCAAGGATGATGCCGGATAGTGAAGGAACCAAAATACTGGAGAAAACTGCTAACAGCGAGGGTCTCAGCATCTAAAATGCTCTATGGATCCCACATTCTATGGCAATAAATCAAAGCTTTGAGAGCTTGGAGGGTATTTCGAATCAGAGAGGACCCTGGCATAGGGTCGATAAACCTTCTTGCAGCAGAATCGAAAGAAAAGTGCCACCAAAGCGATCCATTTACTTCGAAGGTCGACTATCTTTAGGTCGCGCCATCCCCAAGTCTCCTACCCACACCATGCGCGTGCTTTACCTTTAAGAGCAACAAAAATCCCTCGTTCCAAAGTGTAATCACCAATAAAATTCGCATTACACTCCAAGGACCATCATGTACCGTTCTCGCTCAGCCATTTATCCCAATTAACCATCGCAATGCTCTCCACTCGCACCCGTATAATCTGGGATAAAAAATCGAACAAGTTTTCCTCGGATTTACAACGGAACAAAACTCCTTGAAAAGCTCGAGCAACAAAAAAAAAAATCATCATCATCATCAAAGTGGATTTTCGACAAGCTTAAGACACAACCCAAGGACCAGTACAAACTCACCAGAAAAAAAGGACGAAAAGAAGAAGAAAAAAGCAGAAAAAAAAAACTTGAATCGAATTCGACCCTAAAGGCAAACACACTCAGGGCGATTCGCTGAACTTTTAGATCATGTCTCCTCTTTGGAAGTCCTTGCTCTTCTGCTACTCCTCCATTTCTTGTCCTTTCTCGTGTGAACATCGATTAAAATTAAACTGAACGAAGTTCAAGGATGATTCCATGGATTTCACCACACAACAGAAAGAAAAGTACCCAAGGAAATCTGACACTAACTGCAGACCCATGCCAGGATAATTAATATCTCTCCAACCACACTCACACACAGCAACATAGCAACGAAACCAAGAACGCAATTTACTATGGAAAATGTCCTGAACCCCATAAAATCGCCCATCGTAACATGATCTGCGAGCGAAAATGTATCCTTTTCGTATTTTTCTCAATGAAATTAGCTGACGAAAGAGAAAAAGGACATTCGGGAGTTTTATACGAAAAAAAAAACTATTTTCCTACACCACCCACGAGAATGAGTAGCAAACCAGCCGTCCGCCATCATGTGAAATCGAAAGCGTGGGAGGATAACGCTACAAAAGTGGAATTTCGTCATCTGACAGTGGCGGCGGTGGCGGTGGCGGTGGCGGCGGCGTCGGTGGCAATAATGGCGTCTTTGGTGAATCAGTGAGATTGTGAGCATCAGCTTGGCCAACTCCTTGATTTGTGTATACGCTACGCACACTTCATATTCTGCACTCTCTACTGCAAGGACTCCTCGTGTTTGTTGTGCTTGGCAATGTCCTGCTGCTGTTGGACAGTATAGTCCCGCTTTGTGTGTGTGGGGGCACTAGACAAATGGGAATAGGAAAATGTCAAGTCACTTAATTTTTAGAAAAAAAAAGGGATCTAAAAAAATCCTTTTTCTCTATTGCCTTTCAGTTGTTTTGGTGGCAGGAAATTGCCATGGATAAGCCAAGGAGTACGGATAGAAATAGAGCTGGAGGAGAGATGTGCCTTAAGCTCTCTATATTCCCCCTAGAATGTGTGGGGGCTAAGTGATTGAAGGCTCAGTTGTATGAGTGGAAAAAAAGATACGACGACGACGATTGTTTGCATTGTGGCAAGGCTCTGCTGCACGTGGGCATTTCTACGTCGCTTTTTTTTTTTTTAATGGATTCGACAGAATGATGTCATTTGTTGAGAAGAAAACAAAAACTTTTCTCTCAATGAAGACGTGTACGTGCCGTTTGAATGGAGACTGTTTTAGCGGGCAATTGTGCTGCCGTAAGTGGGTGGTTGGGAAGGCAGGCCGAGGAGTAGTTGAAGTGGGATCAATCAATCAAGTCCTGCCATCTGAACATCGTCAGAGGATCAAGGTCTGCTTTTAACCAGTTTTTTGGATGACAGTTCAGCGGTTGTATGGTGCGGTTTATGTCCATCGTGTACCATCGGACCCTTGGTACACCATCTTCTGCAGTTGAGGTCCTGTCGAATGGAAAACAACACCCTGCACTTGAGAATCGACTGTGGAAAGCCTACTCGTATACACCAAACGTCAGCGGTCAGTGGCACAGGTGACGAACCATCACAGCCTGGGTTACTAGGACCTTTCGTCAGATTATGAGTTCGGGAAGCAAAGTACTCTAGACAGCGCTACAACCAAAATTCGATTGAAGAGAGAAAACGCCGTGAAGGCCAAGCTTCGCCACGTTGGAACCGCCTCCATGACCTCGGGTAAGTGGGAATGCAGAGACCTAACGATATATCCGTCCGGTATAAGTAAGGCTTCAAGCGGTTTCCAGCTGAATTTAGCCACAAAACCCAGCTTCATCGAGATAATTGAGGAAATCTGGTCACCGACAAGCAGGGAGTAGTAGAGACCCTTAAGGAGCGTGTCCCACACTGAGCTAAGGGGCTTAAGGAAGCAGTGAACAAAGAGAAAGCCAGACCATAAGAAACGACATGGCTTGAACGCATTAGACGAATGGAGACCAACGCTTAGGGGTCTTCAAGGAGGCAACGAGTAGCTAAATCCGGAGTCGCGCTACGCTCGGAAATACACGATGCACCGTGCAACTTGGAGGTAGAACCTCGGAATTGTTCCAAAGACGCACTGGACTTCGGCAAGGAGACGCGCTACCTTGTGACGCTTTCAATCTCTTGTGGGACGTACATATAGTGCGGCAGGCGGGGGGGAGGCACTTTTTAAATCCGTGCAGCTGTTGGGATATGCTGACGACAGGGCTCCCAACGTGCCGTTATTGAAGTCCTTACGGCGGTTGAAGAAGACGAGTTGGTCGCATTGGACAAAGTGTCACCATCGACAGCCATAATTTTGAGGTAGTGAAGGAGTTTACCTACCAAATGACACGCTGGTGTAGATTCGACGCAGGATTACCCTAGGCAACCGTAGCTATTTCGGTCTGTCTAAACCCCTAACCCGAAGGACCAAAACTATGCTCCATAAAACACTGATCTCGTCCGTCGTGCTTTACGGAGCCAAAAGCTGGACGGCAGAGCAGATCTTGGGATCCATCGAAAGACAAATCCTTCGCCGAATATTCGGTCCTATCTGCGAAGAAGGCGAAAAGAGGAGGAGACATAACCGCGGACTCTATAAGGTGTACTGGCTCGGCCACATCCAGCGAATCAACTACAACGCTCCAGCTAAGAGAGTCTTTGAATCCCTGCCCACTGGTTCGAGACGACAAGGGAGACCGAACCCCCGGTTTAAGGACCAAGTAAAGGCAGATGCAAGAAATCTTGGTCTTGCCAGCTGGAAGCAGCGAGCATGAGACCGTGAAAGATGGAAGGCAGCAGTTCAAGCTCTGAACCCCCAAGGGCCACAGGCCTTCTAAGTAAGTAACGAGTAACTCTACGACGATCGACGCTCACGAGGATCATCGGCAAAAGAATGGGAATCGATGACGGATGCTAGAATTTTTTATTTTAGCTTAAAATGTCCCCCCTTCCCCGTATCCTTGCACAGCAACGCATCTGCGACACCAATCCAAAATGTGCAAAAATAATTGCAAATTCAGCACACAGATCAATCCGAATGCGCCACAAGCATGAAATCCAAGACGATGATGCCTCCATTAAAATTTCCAATCCGCAAAGTTGCCATCAATTCGGATTTAACCACCCAAAGCTAAAAGCATCATAAAATCCTTTCACAGCCATCATATGCCACCACCCACCACCACCACCACCACCACCACCACCACCACCACCACTACTTAGTCCGTGGGAAACAATTTTATTATTATAAATAAGCAAGTTAATGTCCCATCAGGACACTAAATTTCACTCTCATATGACGATGGCACAGTGAGTATCTCAGGTAACCACCGGCGAGCAGCTACAGCTACAGCTAGGCACTAGGCAGGCTCATTCAAGTTTCATCAGGAAACATACCCTCTCCTCTAGAGGGTAAAGGTAGATATCAAGAACGTGCAACGTGATACTGATACTTTATTAAAGGGACAACAAACCATCAGCACCAGGACTACACACCAGCCCCAGCGTTTTGTTGTCCTTAATACACTGATCTAAGGTTTTCGGGTGAAATAACCGCAATTTATACACCTTCCAGTGGAGATAATACCCTGGATACAAATACATACATACACACGCACATTAGAGGAAGTTCTTTTCGTTTTTTTTGAAAGTCCTTTTGGTATCCTGGGAGATAAATTCGTTTGGTGCTTTGTTTTTCACTTTATTACTCAGTAAAACCGGTGAAGAGAGTTGCGAGGATCCTTGTCTTGCGTTTAATGGAAGGCAAGTAGCTTTGGTATCTGATAATTATTTGGTCATTCAATATAGCGGTAAATCGAGAGTAGAAAGTGCTGCCAAATGCGTGGTACGCAGTGTTATTTCCCGATAGAGGCCGGGTGTATTTATGGTTGTTCGTGGTGGCATTTTAGGACCGTCGATGTGAGAAAGGATAACAGAACGGATAAATTTTAGAAATTGTGGTCAATGAACTACGAGTATGGATACTGCATAACTCGTTGGCGTGCTGCCAAGAATGCCAAAGGTCAAATTTAAGTTTCAGGTTACCCACTTTCAAAAGGATAATTATGCGTGGGAGCGTCTTTAGTTTCAAGTGCTCAACTGTAGTGGAAGGGAATTACAGGTCATAATAAGCTTTGCAGTCCTTACATGTCAACACCAACCTATCCTGGTTTCATAGGGCAATTCGGACGCCTCCGAAGCTGCTGTTTAAAGGCCGTAAAGACGCCACACTAAGGATGAATTGAGTAGCACCGTAACTTAATTTTTAAAGCTAGTCTAAGAGGATAAGTCCTCAGACTAAGTCTTGACGTAGTTAAGGACATTTGAATGGATTTATACATGCAGAATGCGTGCCTGAATTGGTACAGGATGTCAGGAATTAGCGTCATAGAGAGATGGAGAGTTAGAGGACTTCTAGGGATCTGAGATAAAAGAGCAGAACTTGGCCAAAATAATGCTTTCTTCAAGACGGTGAAGCAATTTAGATTTTTAGCCGCATGTTCTAGGGTTGTGCGATGGCATATGACTTCCTTTGTGGAGAAAGAAGAAGAAATAGAAGGAAACGAAAAGCCGATGCCTTGGCAAGAAGGGAGTCAGAAATGAACATCAGTGTGGCTGACACATCCATACTGCCACCGATTGGTAGATGGTACAACGTTGTCGACGTCATAATAGAGAAAGAAGCTAACTCTTCCTGGTCATCCAGAGAGGACTGTGCCACCTCTTGTACATTATGGTCGACATTAAGTAAAACTAGACCGATCCTCCATCCACATGTTGACGGGTGTAATGACAGGACACCGGAGCTATGCTCAGCAAATGGAACGCAGAGTCTAATGTTCTATGCAGAATCTGCAGTGACGAGGAGGAAGTGGAATCGATCCAACATCTGCTATGCCACTGCCCCGCCCTGCAAGAACGACGCCTACGTACTCTAGGATCCAGGTTCTTCGCAAGCATCGCAGAGGTAGCAGTAATCCAGTTACCGCATCTCCTACACTCCAAAGCAAAGCAGCAACTGGTTGGCAATTTAGATAGGTTCCACCACGAGCTACCTCCCACCAAAAATGGACCACTAGGTCACCAAGTGAACGTGGTGAGTTGTACCCTCATGCACCCTTCTTAACCCAACCTAACCTATGCCAGTCGTACTAAAATGAAAATGGCTAAAAGTGGTGTACGTGGAGGCTACCGTGACGAGGATCTACACAAGGATACACTGCCCCTCTCATGCCACTTAAAGTAAAGACCCTTGAACAAGTTTCTAGGAACTGTGTGGTAAGGATTTGAGACCCTATAGCTTAGGAAACCCTTAGAGGGTGGGTGGTAGTGCCATCTGAATCTGACTCTGGCACTTATATCTAATTGGACGTTAACTGCTAAGACTCTCGACAAAAATAAATGAGCAGGGCCACTAAAAAATAAGCCTCAGGCCTTAAGGATCCCAAACGTGCGTTGGTACGACTTTCAGAGCGTTCTCTGGCTTTCTATTCTAGAAATTTACTTTTCCTACCGACTCCAAGCTGAGACCACGTCCATTATACAAGGGTCAACGGTCGTCTGAGGTTATCAGGAATTAAGTCGCAACCATCAACTCAACGAGATATCAGACCATAATACGGTGACCGATCTTCAGGAAAGGATCTACTACAGAGGCATCAGTCTCTTTAACATCGCGTATAAGATCTTGTCTGCAGTATTATGTGAACGCCTAAGGCTGATCGGTCCCTATCAGCGTGGTTTTCGACCAAGAAGGTCCACCATCGACCAGATATTCACATTACACGGCAGATCCAGGAGCTTCAAATCTATACCCTGTCACCTTTTCAACGACTTTAAGGCAGCGTATGACGGCATTTATAGAGACGAGCTATGTCTAGTTTTGGCATCCCTGTCAAACTCATCCATTCGTGTAGGATGACGATGTCTCCATCGCACTCTGCTCCATCAAGGTCGGACCTTTGATGTCAAAAAAGGATTTAGACAAGGCGACGCGCTGTCATGCGACTTCTTTAACATCGTTCTGGAAAGAATTGTCACGCGTCAACCTCAGAGGCACAATCTTTCAAAAGTCCGGCCAATTACTCGCATACCCCGACGGTATTGACATAATGGTAAGGACGCAGCGTGCTGTCAGTGGCGTCTTCGTGAGTATTGAGGCGGTAGCGACGAAGATGAGTTTGACGGTCAATGACGGCAAGACGATGTACATATATGCCGTCAACAAGAAAGGACAACCAACACCGACGTCTAGGACAGAGCGTCACCGAAGACAGATATATCCTTGAGGTAGTTAGGGACCTGGGCTCCGCCATGAAGTCAGACAACGATACCAGCGCTGAGGTCAAACGAAGAAAAACTCTTGCCAATCGCTGCATCTTTGGGCTAAGAAGGCACGTATACGAGACCTTAATCACCCCAGTCCTGCTTTATGGCGCAGAAGCAGGGACTCTTTCAAAAGCGGATGAGGCCGCTCTTCGGGTGATTTTTGGTTCCGTGGAGGAGGATATACAACGACAAACTGTACGGGCTGTTCAGCGACATCGACTTGGCCAGAAGAATGAAGGTCCAACGACTGAGATAGACCGCATGGACATAAACTGGAGGCAGCTGGCTAAAGATCGAAGCTGGCTGGAGATGCACGTAGCATCCCTACTGGGGACTGAACTATTGGTATTCATGCGGAGAGACGTGAGGACGTCTTAAAATTAAGCTCGATGGATGCCGAACCAACTTTAAAAACGCGGCTTTGAAATATACAGGGATGGAAGCAAAGGGTTGGCCTTCATTCAATGTTTCCTTGATAAGCCAGAGTGCACTTCAACAACGAAAGTTGGATTCATATGACTTCCCTGCGAGAGTTTTTTAGAAAGAGTGCCCACAAGGATACGACTAGAGAAAGAGCGCATCACATGTCAGCTACAGCAGGCTTCCTTCCAGGAAAGGGTAGCCAACTACAACTAGTGATGAAACAGAAGCAAGTCCTGGATAAAAAAAAACTGATAAACCTTTCGACTGTCCCTTAAGAGGAACACAGTAAATCGGAGTCAGAGATTGCACCCTACCTAGGCTACATGCTGCCCATTCAATCCAGCGATCAAAACAGACATTAAAACCATGTCATGGACCCTCCTCTCTGCTGCTGTTCGCTTTAGCTATCACAGGCAGACTTGAGTAAACCGTCTTAAGCTTCCAACGAGCTAGCGAACCTTTATTGAGGAGCCCCACAGAAAGGAAGCAGAAGAGTCTATCCCCGAAGCTACCCCTCTACGATACCACGTCCGGAAAGAATTCAGATTTACTAAGGTAAATGGCGTCACTAAGTACGGGAGTTTGTGACATGAAGTCGCCACCTCTCGGTGTCAAGTAGGCAAGGCTAGGTAAGGTTGAAGTGACTGCCAGCTAGGAGTCGCCAAAACACTTAGACCAATGGTAGGTCCCTTGTGATATGACGTGTGGATCATGGGAGAAAGTTTCTCTCTGCCTAGTCGTTGAACCATTTTGAGCATAGGAGGCTCTTAATGTCGATATCTATCAGGTCACTCATCGGTTGCAGCCTCTACTTGAGGAATACTCTAGCAGCGATAGGAGGCGCAGACCACCAGTGGTAGCAATGCCAGCGATCTATAGAGGGAAGACAGCTGAAGGACACGAGCGCAGAAAGAGCATAGAATTCGGTCCTTAAACTTCCTACACGACGACGAATCCAGTCTCACCTTACATCAATCACATGACAGATGCTAAGCTGTAAGCCCTTCATGAGAAGGCATGAAGCAACGTGAAAAATAGCCTTCAAAACGGCGACAGTTCACCACTTGTGCTCGTTACAACATTAAATTCTGAGCTGAGACGGTTACACCGCTGTCTTCCTTCCCTCAGAGTGCATAAGCACAAAACCCCACCTCCTCAAGAAGGACACAACAATTTCCGTAAATAAACTAAATGCCATGCCTCCCTGTCGTTCAGATCTCTTACAGGGATGCGATGCCCTCTTACATTGTATCACCCAATTACTCATAAGACCACTGCATGTACGTTACGGCTGAGCTCATAATCCCTTATGAAATCCCTAAGACACCACAGGACGTTTTTTTTGTCTCCTTTTCCTTGCTCTCACAGCACTCCTCCATCGACACACGAACACGCATCGAACTGCTGGAGAGAAACATCTGCAGATGGAAGGACTTCCAGGTGTACTACTACCAGGACTGAGTCCACTCCCATTCGACTCGACTGCAACTTGTACGGAGTTCCTTTCCAACCTCCAACTGGAACCCCTCATCTTGCTACGCTTCTAGGACTAATCTCATGCGCTTGCCATTTGGCTGGTATGTGGCTTCGATCAGGACAGAAAGAAAAAATCTATCGCATTGGTCACTGATGCGATCTTTAATGAGCCCAGCCTCCACCGCCCGCCCCATTGCACCTACAAGTCCTGGCAAAAGCACCTGCCCACCCCCCTGGTTCACCCCCCCGAGGGCGTCATGCTGTGAGACAACTCGCAACGAGTTGTGTTGTATAATTCCGTCGTGCGTTGTGGAATTTTCAGTGAAAACTTTCCAAGAATTTCCCTGCCCCAATCTACTCGCATCCACAGGACGAAGAGTGCAGTGGACGATAAAATTTCCCATTCAAATGAGAAGGATGTGCGCCATTGTGTTTGGTGATTAAAAGCTGTGCTGACCTTTTCCCAACACACACTACAGGAGTGTGTCCTGGACAAACATCAGCTCACAAAATTTCATGAATCACACTGTACACACATCCTCTCGGTCGGTTAGTCTCTCTTGTTCTCTCTCCGTGTGTGAAACTATCTCTCTTTCTCGGTTTCAATTGAATGACCAATTTTTTCCGATTTCGTCATGATGTTTACTCACAGGACAAGCATACATATACACATGTATACAGGGCAATCGAAATCGATTGCCGGGCTCCACAGTTCCTCCGAGGTGGGCTTGAAAAAAAGGAGTAAGTTTTCTCCGTCAATGAAACACGTAGAGTCGTAGAGCAGGAGCCAACCCCAAATGACTCACAAGGAGAGAATTCGAAAATCCTTGACTGATAACATTTCCAACAGAACGAACGACCAGGACGACGACGACAACGGACGACGACGACTACGAAGACAGAGCACACACAAGAAAAATGCTGGGCAAGTTCCTAGAACTTGACTCTCTGTGTGTGGGCTGAAAGTATCCTTTTTCTTCTTCTTTTGCTTGGAGAAAATATTTTTGGCACTAGTTCAAGACATAAAATTTATAGGACCACATTGATTCATTCAGGCAAAGGATATGAATGTAGTTTTTCCATTCCCATTCCCAGTTGTGGTTGATGTTTACACACATATCCTTTTACCCCCCATTTAGAGAGGGGGAGTATCGTAGCTGTCTTGTCTATGGAATCTACCAAGTCTACTACGCGATTATGTTTTCCTTTCAGAGTCCTTATTTTTGAATGAAAAGCGTGGGCGGTAATAGATTGGTCCACACAGCAAAAAGGACGAAACAAAAAATAATAAAAGCAAAGTGGAATAACAGAATGCCATCATCACCATGTGCCAGGATGCCGAGCGAATATTGGCGCACTATCATCCCCAACCAGCACATTCACTTAAGGACCGAGGGAGATACTGTGTAAAGCGGATATTTACCTGTCAACCACGGGTCGGCTGTAATTCGAGGGGCTGCTGTGGCCTGTGAACTACTCTGTGGACAGGAGGCACACGTTGAGAGATTGGATTAATTAATTTGCTCTCTCTCTATTGTCACTGGGATTGGGATGGGGTTGGACTTCTTTTGTGCCCGCCGGTGGTGGTGGCACTATTTTTAGACCACACGGCCCCAACTATGTTTGAATAAAATTAGTCACAGACGACAATCACTGTGTAGTCTCTCCGGCCATGGTGTGCTAATCTGGTTACGAGATGGCATCACTTTGCGGTGTGGATGGCGTTGGTTTGGGTTAGCTTTCGGGATTAAAATCGATATTTTGTTGGTGGTATGTCCTTGTAGACATGTTTTATGGAAATGTCAAGTGGAACGCTGGCTAAGGCGGTGGTTTTGTTATGTAAGTTTTGAGATTTTTGTCCTACTTTGAGCGGTTTTTTTAAGGCAAGATGGAGTGGACCTATTGATTGAAGCCTTGAAAGTTGGTGAGGACTATATACTGCTCTCTTCCTTCCTACAATTCTGAATCGCCAGTGCTCTGTGTAAACGAAACGAGAAAGGACCGCAATTTCAAACTCTGACAGGACATGGTACCTAGGACAAGGAAAAGAGATGAAAGGAATAGACGCAGCAGTACCAAAACCATAGCTGAAAACAAGGTAACAAGGACTGAAAACGTAGCTGAAGAAATAAGGCAGCAACAAGGCCTGAAATATCCGCAAACTGGTGATAGAAAGCCTATAGCCCGTGCACGTGCTCTTAGAAGAGAAAAACAGAGAAATCCATGGTCTGTAACACAGAAGACTGCACAGGCAACCTCTAGACGAGACCTTGTAGCATCAGCCACACCAAAATGATTGGAGAAACGGCGGAAGAAGTCGCAGGACGGCTACAGAGTATGAAGAGGAAATCCAATGCAAAACTAATAACAAGAGACTGACCGCAAAAATGTACCAAGGAAGGCTCACAGGGTGCCATGGTTTGGCCATTCGATGCGGTTAAAATCAAGGAGAGGAGGCCATGACTCCGTCCAACCCGATACGCTGGTGATTACAAGGACATGAGAGGACCTATTATCCAGCGATGTGCTGCGTAAGGCTGTAGCAAGTTCTACCCGTCGTAAAAAAAAATTAGTGAAAGGGAGCCAAGTCCCAGCGCGGCTACCGTGGATGGAGACACCTAAGCCTACTTGGTGTGGGATGCGAGGAGAAAAACCGGTCGTCGGAGAGTCCAGCAGCACTTAAATCATTTTATGTGGATATCTGTGGAAGTGTCTGCAGAATAAGCTAATCCGAAAGACAGTTTGTGACGGCTATGTTCTAGTGGCAGCGTAGCATACTCAGGTATGACACCCAACTGAGACGACCTTCAACTAAGCCTACGATGCTACTAACTATTTTCCATAGTTTCTCAGGGGTATAGCGTCTTGATGGCGTAAATGTTGCTACCCACCCAGGCCGATGCCAAAGAAAGTATTGCTCGCTTGAACTTCTATGACCTCGATAACATTGGCGCCCAACTCGAGGACTATTACTACCACAGATTCTTGACGGGATGAATGTTGTTACCTTGATAGTAGCCAGGGAAAGTATTGCTCGAACTTCTGTGAACTCGATAACATTGGCGCCCAACTCGAGGACTATTACTACCACAGATTCTTGACGGGATGAATGTTGTTACCTTGATAGTAGCCAGGGAAAGTATTGCTCGAACTTCTGTGAACTCGATAACATTGGCGCCCAACTCGGGGACTATTACTACCACAGATTCTTGACGGGATGAATGTTGTTACCTTGATAGTAGCCAGAGAAAGTATTGCTCGAACTTCTGTGAACTGGATAACATTGGCGCCCTACTCGAGGACTCGTATTACCACAAATTTAACAACCAAACCCAAGGAGTCAGTAGATTGCCTACCCGTCTGGTGGAACATGGTGTAATTATTTATCAAACAACGCGTCCTAAATATACCTCACATCGGTTCTAGCTCTTCCTTTGTATAAAGGATTAGAAAGGGCCAAACTTAAGAATTGGGTTCCATTTAATCTAGCGATTCGCCTGATAAAAGGTCCACCCTTTCAGTCCAATCTCCAGCTGCGGACAGGCATTCCTAAGAACTCAAAGGTACGATTCGAAGAAATGTGAAAATCCGGCGTCCCACTAGGTAGACCAGTTGGGTCAGTCATCTTTGTGTCCACAGGGCAAATAAACTTTGGGATTCACTCTCAGGAGAAGTATGCAATCCCCAGCTATTCAAAGACATCAAAAAGAATTTACAAGCAATTCGGCCGCCGCCGTCTCAACAGATTTTTTTTTCGGTTTAAAAAAGGACGATTGTGCTTATTGTACCTCCCATGCCCACAGTCAGTATTAAATTATCATCTTTCGCTATCTTAGTCATTCGAGTGCCTAAGTTCTACTCAACTATTCTACACCCTCAGAGCCATACTAGAGCCCTCTAAAATCTCCACCAAAGGCAGTCAATCTGATAATGTAAGCAAACCACTTGAATTCACTCGAAGGAAGCCGCCTGTAGCATTCCAATGAGCTCAACAAAAACTAAAGGACCTGATTCGATTTCCACATTTCATGTTAAGAGAGGAGGGGGCTGGGTTCCACATTCACCCATCCTACCACTCCTTTCACCCCAATTAACACACAAGTATAGCGTCACTCCCGAGCGCGTTTTCATTCGTCCTTTCGTGCTGTTGTTACTGTTAATTTAATGGAAATTTATTTAAGGCGAATATTATTTTAATCCTTAAAGAGAAAATCCATTTCCAACAATAGTCACCACTCGCACACAAGTAGTACACCCTCACAGTGCTTGGGCAAATGAGAGGGAGAAAGTGGAATCATAGAAACTATGGCGCCTCATTTGAACTGTCGTCATCGACGACAACAACCACTACAACGGCGAGGATGATGAGAAAAAAAGGAGAGAACTCCCACGGTGTGTAGTGGCAGGAATAGTTCCCACATCACACACACACACAGACACACTTTACACCACAAATGCATTTTCCACTTTCCAAAGTTCCTTCAGAAAAGGACTAGGGTATCTAGAGGATCCTCAGAGGGTTGAGTATAATTGAGATTCACTCTCCCACAACAATTGGAATGGGGCAACCTCCTTGCGATACTCGGGGTTTATTTAATTATCGAGAGGTGGGAGTGGGATGTCAAAAAAAAGAACAAATCCTGCCTTGGGGGATGCGTCGCGCGAATTGGAGGCGCTTGGTCTGGCCGCCTTTTTTTTTCCTTTTTTTCATGCGCGCCATTGTTGTTTCTCTCATTTCATTTTGGTCCCTTTTCCTTCCATCTACATTCATTCATAAAAATTCTGTGACATGTGCTTTGTATTTTAGAAGAGAAGAAAAAAAAAATAAAAAATCAAGCGGAATGATTCCACCGAGGACCATAAATTTATCCTGCCTCCAGGCCAGAGGCAGATAGAGTATGTGCGTGTGACGGCGTGGTGGCGGCGCGCGGCAAGGATTCTAAGGAGAAGCAGCAGCGCAGAGTGAACGATGATGACGGTAATAAAATTTAGGATTTTCTATTTTTAGGACACAAATTGCGAGAGATTGAATCACATTAGGACCGCGCGCATAGCGATGAGATTAATTTGAATTTTTGATTTGGATTTATTCGGCGAGGAACTCTATGGGACGTGTGTCATATTTTCCTTCTTGGATTCCACTCCTCTTTCGCATCTTTTGATGCTCATACGAGTACATGTGTGGCCTCGTTTAGGAGTCGATGGGATTTCGAGGGGTACTTGCAGAAAAAGTGTCTAATCAGCCCAACAGAAGCTGACGTTTACTGGGGGATCGACATTTTCGAAAACTAGGATAACAAGGATGTAGTGACGAATTTGTGGTCATTTTTATCGCGAATCGAGAAGCAGGTTTAAGTAGGAACAGATTGCCAGCAGAAGAATTTTTTTATGATGACTCTGAGGACCTTTATCGTGCCCCGGCACGTGGTGAAATGTAGTGGCTCCCTCTAGCGTGAAACTGCTCTCGGACCGTACAGCGCTTAGTTTTTGGTGTAAAGTGGTGCAAATAAGTCCATTGGCCTACCAGTTGAGTAACGTCCCAAGCGATGGATATAGACACTGCAGTTAGCAAGAAAAAAGCCAACTCGAGCTATGCAAACCATTCAGCTGGTCGTCTTCCACAAGCGTCCTGGGAAATGACCCCAAACCACATTCACTGTAACTACATGGTCAACCGCCGTGGTCTATTTCGAGATAGGTTGCCATCCAATCACACTTCGGCAAAGTTACAGGAGAGTCTAATGGAGACCACAAAGGATGCTCGTTGTGCACCGAATCAATGGGAAGAACGACAAGGAAGCGGACAAAGTCCAGTCCTGGAAGTCGTATTTTAACTAATGACTGAAAAAGGGTCGACGATAACTCCGTTGGCATAAACATACTGGGACTTAATGCCGTGCCTTGTGGGATGCCAACATTTTGCATTTCTAGGAACCGTCCTAGTGAGTTCCTAGAAACACCTGGTATGGTGAGCCAATGAGTAGAAATTGAATCTCAAGAGAGAGAGTACCACGTTCATCTGTCATCTAGGAAAGACCTTACGCACAAGCGATGGAGAAGGAGGTTAGGAAGGGGTGATATCTCAGATTGATTTCTGGACAGCTCGGTCGCAGTAACTGAGAAAAACGCAACGAGTCCGCGACATATGGACTGAGTAACCACACGGTAAAGTGTCACACAGACGACTCGAGAACTGGCAGGGGGCAGGGGCAGGCGTGCTTGGGTAAAGAACGATATACTCAGAACCGATGGGTACCCGTTCATTTCGGGATAAAAGGCAATAAAGTCGCAGACTCACTGGCAAGACAGAGAGCTGCAGAACCCTTCAATGGCCCTGAACCATTCTGCGGAATAGGGGAACTAACCATCGGCGAAAAATTTAGGAAAATGGAGAAAGAAGACAGGGCAAGAACCACTATAGGCCTAAGGCAAGCTGAGAAATACTGGGACACTATAACCGGAGAAGATTTAAAGCCTTCATAGGGAACAACCTACGAATCCTAACAGGCTTCCTAACGAAGCATTGCAAACTTAGGGAGCATTTGGCGAAACTAGGAATAAGAAATGAGGACCTTTACAGATTCTGTAACGAGTCAAGTGAGTCTCTGGAGCACCTTCTGGAATCTTCTGTGGCGCTGACCCACAAAAGACTGGAATATATAGACAAGCACCAATTGTCAGATGAGGATAAGCCAACCATGGACCCGCTTCACATACTCGGATTCTTCAAAGAAACTGGTCTGGGGAGAGAAGCAAAGCTAGTGGATATGACCCTCAAACGAGAGGAACCCTAAGTGAGGCATTGGGTCAGTAAACCCAGCCAGATGCTAGGAGAAAAGAGCTTTACTCCCTATGTTCGTCCAGAGAAAAGGCACGTCAATCTCAGCATTTGACAGGATACTGAACTAAACGGGTTTTTTGAAGGAGTTTTCGACCGCAAGTAGTGCATTGGCTACAGGCTTATGCGCCCATAAATCGATAAAAACACCAGCACTGCACCAGGCTTATGGCAACCAGATGTGGTCTCCCTAAGCCGGTGCTAATGATTGAGCCTGCTGCACACATACTTCGAGATAGGCTAGCCCGTCGTAGGGCTATGACTTCTGCCACAGCTGAGTGGATGCTGAGGATGAGCAAGCACATTTTTTCCTTCTTTGCAGCAGTCCTGAGGAACTCATAGATACTCTAGATCTTGACATGGCTAGAGCCTGTAAACTAATCCACAAATCAAATGGAACCTCATCACGGCTGAATAAATCCTGGGGATAGTCGTCCAACCTGTGACCTAATCCATCGCGAAAACATTCCTGGAAAAATACACGAAAATCCTGATGAAATCGTGTCTTCGAATCAGGAAATTAAACCGAACGCCGTTCAAGGATAACGCAGTGGTTTCCGAAGTGGTCAGTAAATGCTTTCAGTTTCATCCCTTGCCTGAGAGATTTATAGTAAATCATGGTCAGCACTACCCCTATATGCCAAGACAATCAGGACGATAGGATAAAGTCTTACAGTCGTCGTAATGCCGACCAAGACGGAGCCGACCGAAATGGTTCACTGGCACACACATGATATTCAAGATCAGCATAAATGCGATTCGTAGTCGTGCTCCATAATTTAAATCCTTTCGACTGGCCTTTGCACAAGTCCTTCCTGCTTGCAAATAGATTGCCCAAATTTAAAGGCACACACTGCTGGTGTCCCTGAGAAAAGCTCACATCCTCGACCATGACCTGCGGTGCGCAAAGCATACACAGGGACGATGCCACGCACTTGGTCTGTGCCAAATCAAACGACATCGCGCCACCAGAGTCCTCTGACATTTCTGCCTGTTTGTGTACCGTTTAACTTTACAAAGTCCACACTCCAAGGAAACGTGGAAAATTTCCATTCGCATCGCATTCTATTTCCAGCAAAGCGGACCTCATCGACCAGAGTGCATGTGTGGGGATGAAAATGAGATGGACATCGTGGGATTATTTCCAGGATACCAGCTGACTATATTTAGCCCAAAAGGATAACCGAATGGGTGGGTGCCATGATTATGATGAGCGTGTCAATGGACGTGTGTACACAAAGTCAGCAAAAAAAAGAAAATAAAAAAAATATCGTACGCAACCTATCGTCATCCATTCATAACAAAACTCAGACACACACCAACCACTACAGAGAAGGCTGTGAGATCCTTTTCTTTTGCGAAACATGTAATTTACACACTCTACGAGTAATGTGCGTATCAGCCATCCTCTCAAGTCCATCATAACTGCTGAGGGGGGTCGAAATAGAGCATACGACGGTTAACCCCATGTGTATCCTTTTGTGTGACCAATATACCCTGTTATGGCCAACCAACATTAGGAGGACACGTGTTCTTGGCCTAGATTCCACATCAAGGGGGTGGCTAAGGACATGCAAAAAAAAAACAACAACAAAACACCGGTTCACACTCGGGCTAAACGTGTTGCTTACGTGTTGCGCCCCCTATGTTCCTATTTTGGGGGTGGAACGGCAAATCCTTATTCAGAGAATCATGTGGGATCATAAATTAAAAATTGTTTGCCATCATCATCATCGTCATGATGGTCGTTGTCATTACCATCCCCCTCCCGCCCCACGAGCATAATCAAGTCAAGTTTATGAATGGCAGCTGGGAAGGGTGGGGAAAGACAGAACAGAGCAACACGAGAGCCTCGGGCACATTAGAGCAACACAATTGTGCCCTGAAAGGGGGGCGGAACATAACTCGTAGTTTTGGAGTTTTTTGAACCTCATAACCAACGGTATCTAGTTTCTAATTTTCGTGAAAGTATTCGCTGAGTGGGAGGTCTGACAACGAGAGAAGATATCTGGGAATGGAGTTGAAAAGGTCAACGACGCATGGCGGAATCAAGGGCTTGTCGACGGATCCTGTGACAGGTGAGTGTTGTTAGGGTTTTTTTTTAAGGCTCAGTGACAGTTTGTAAATTATTAGGGGAGGTTATGATTTTGGGGAAATCTTTCTCCAGATTTATGGCGTACCTCTGACAAGAGAGTCGGGCTTGCAAACTGCTAGTCGGAGGGAAGGGTCTCGTTAGATGAGAGGAAATGGCGGCACATTTTGGTGTCGATGGTGATATCCTTTGGGAAATTTTGACAACACGAAGTAAGAGTAGGAATTATTGGACGTCTGCGTTGGTCCACATTGGTTCTAGGTAAGCGATAAGCGGGACGGCAGAGCAGATCTTGGGATCCTACGCCGAATATTCGGTCCTATCTGCGAGGAGGGCGAAAGGAGGAGAAGACATAACCGCGGACTCCATGAGCTGTACAAAGATGTGGATGTAGCGCGGACGGTAAAAATTCGACGACTACACTGGCTCGGCCACATCGAGCTGCAGCTTAGAGAGTCCTTGAATCCCAGCCCACTGGTTCAAGACGACAAGGGAGACCGAACCCCGGTTTAAGGACCGAGTGATCACTGAATCAAGAAATCTTGGTCTGACCAACTGGAAGCAGAGAGCCCGAGACCGTGAAGGATGGAAGGCATTATTTCAGGCTCTGACCCTTCAAGGTTTGCAGACCTACTAATGAATGACTGTTTCTAGGTAACGCTAACCCAACGCGAAAAAATGCTGACAGCAGGATAACTGATGACGAGGAATACCCTTAAACGTCAGAAAATGCACACTGTACCAAATTTTGTTACGGCTTGAGGCAGGGGCGTGGCTTGTTTCGTTCGCGACCTATGCTTTAAACTACAACTTTCGGACAGTAGCTCACTCATTAATTTTTGTGAAGTGCACGAAGGACGATGTATTGTCCATATATGTAGGAAAAAAATGAAATTTTATTTAATTTGTATAAAGCTACTTACATATGTCTTTCAAAAGTCAGTTTAAAACTAGCACTCACCTGCAAAAAAAAGAAAAAAAATTGATTAGTAAAAAATTTAAAATTTAACAAAATTTTTTATAGGTTGGATTGGGTTGTGGGTGGGTGCCCCCGCTTAGCAGGGACACACTTAGACCAAAAAAAAAGGTTCATTGTGATATCATTATGAAAAGACGGACTAGCAGCACCAGGGACCTACTTGGTGACTTCCCAGGAGAATGGGACAAGAGGCAGGGCAACCGATTTCGATGCGAACCCATGTCGAAGAGGCATGCCTCGCCGTTTAGGCATTAAGTCCGTTTGACCCGGAGAAAAAGCTTTTATTTGTTCAAGTCGAGCCTAGCTAGATCGTTAAGATCTTTGAAGGAGTATTCCCCGAGGCAGGACAGGTACACAGAAGATGTTCCATGGTTTCCTCCTCTACCTCATCTCTACAGCTTCTACAGAAATCGTCGAAGGGAGCACCAAGTCCTCTGGCATGTCCCGTGAGGGCTCTAACTATCCTATTTACGGCAACAAGTCTACTGGTTTACCTACAATCCAGCTCTGGCCAGATTTGCTTGGAAGAGAGACATGTACTGATATTGTTCCACCCACTGTTCGGACAGTAGTGGCTGCGGTATCTAAGTGGAATTTTATCGATCGATTTAATAGGTGCTGACGGTTCCCCTCTATTGTCAAGGAGGTTCCGGTCTGCGCCGACTTTAGCTAGCTCGTCCGCCTTGTAATTGCCTGGAACCCAGCACAGGGGTACGTCGCATCTGACCAATTTGGATCGAATTATTAGCGAATAAAAGGCTTTTATCGCAGCTTGACTGTCTATGTGTAAATTGAAGACCAGGACCCGGCTTCACTGACTGCTGTGCCTTCTGCTTGAAATACACTACAGTGGTACGGTAGTCGTGTGGTGATACAGATATCCAGTGACCTGGAGTAAACACCAGTACCTGTTTCAGACGCTCTCTTGGATCCGCCTGTGTAGCAGATTCGTTTAAAATATCTCCCGACTCCCAGGCACTTCTGCTAGGAGTCCTGGTATTGTGCTTGATGTTAACGTCCAAATAGGGGGCAATGTAGTCCGAATTGCTGGGAATAATTTTGTGGCCATTTAGGAGGATTGCGTGGGCCATATATCTACAAGCCAGTTGCGAGGATTCCCTAAGCCGTAATGCTGCTTTGGAGCTGCCATCAGCTTCCGAAAGATATCCACGGGAGGAAGATGGAGCATAGTCTCTAGTGCAGCTATAGGAGTGGTTCTGAGGGCGCCCTATATACAGACGCAGGATAGCCCCTGAACCTTCTCAAGTAGCGCATTGTTGCTTTTACTGTCCAGTGCCGTCCAACAGACTTTTTTTTAGAGGTTAGGTTACAAATAAGAGACGTTAAAGGCAGACCTATGGTGATGTGTGAATAAACTTTAGAACTGATGATGAGCTTCCAACAAGACTGAAGGAATGGGGTGGTTCTCAGATCGACCAAATCGGCATTCCTGACCTTAGACGCGATGGCAAACTGGAGGAGTAAGTGAAGCAAGGTTCACCAAGGGTTTGAAAGCTTGGTCACAATGAAATGGTGGACAGATTTATGGTTAGATGAAGGTCTTGCTACATACTCGTATGTGGCCAACCGAAGTGTTGAATATCTCCATCCAGAATGGTCGTCATTGACAGAAGAATCAGTTGAGAATACTTTGAGCGTATTTATGGTTGAAACACGGTCCCTTTTGACCACGAAGCCGGATGGTGGGTTACACAACAAAATCGAGTCGAAAACACCCAAAGAGTGGTTGGAGTGTGAGGAAAAAAAAACCTGCCCGGACCAGATGAATGGGCCATATTGGCAGCACTATACCGGATCAAGTAGGATGCCAAAAGCTGGGACATGCTGATTGAAGCTCTACATGGTCCAGACAGCTCGAAAATGGATGTAGTCCGAGGTACGGCAGCAGGATTTTACTCGGTTGGTGCATCCTCTATCCGAATCTCTTACACAACCAGAGGCATGCAATCTAGGCTGAAATCCTGGCTATAGAGCAAGCTCCACTATGCACAGGAGACCGTCACCTTGCTCAGTCGGATACGACTACCTTCGTTGTTAAATCAAATGAAATCACAGGCGGTTAAGGATCACCATCAGATACCATTCATGGTGAAACAATGGACATCAGTGAAGTGGACATACTGCCATCAAGTGGCAAATTGTGTAGAACAGTAGACGGCATAATGTAGCCATCCAGAGGGCACTGCGTCATAACTAAACCAAATGAAAGCAAAGCAGTAGATCGATCCTCTATTCGCATCGTAACCGGAGTAATCACAGGACACTGTACCATTGGAGTCAAATGGAAAGTAGAGGCCATCGATCTTTGTATTCGGAAGCTACGAAGACGAAGGAGAAGTGGTGTTAATCCAACATCTGTTATGCCATTGCCCCGCCTTGCAAGAACGATGACACGGTACCTCAGGTTCTTCACACAAACGGAAGCGGTTCTTATGAGCCGCAGAAAGAAGGCAGACATGACTGTGGGTGGCCAGACAATAACATCGAAGCCCCAAAAAAATACCTCGGAGTCGTACTAGGCACGAGGCTGTCTTTCAGGGAACACCTAAAGTGTGCGAGTCACAAAGCAGCGAATGCCAGCGCTGGAGGCCCTAGCCACAGTCGAAGACTACTACCAGAGTAATAGCGTCCATAATCCTCTACGTGGCACCAATCTGGGCGAGAACCATGAATACTAGAGAAAATAGGACAAATATTGCTTCAGTGTTGAGAGCGTGCTGTGCAAATCGTAGCACCTCCAGCGATGCAGCATGTGTGTTAGCAAAAATGCTACCAATAGACATCCTGGCAGAAGAACAGCGACGGCAATACGAGCTAAGATACCCACAACAAGATCAAACTGCATAAACCGTCGAAACCCAGGAGGTTCCACAAAGCATAGGAGAGTTGCAAGAACGCTGGAAAGCCTCCGAAAAAGGCAGGTGGATGGATGTGCTTATACCAGAAAGACGGCACCGTAGGGTTTCAGCCAAACTGGCAAGTCATGGATGTGTCCGTGCGTACCTGGATAAATTCAAACATAATGACAGCCCTTACCGCCCACAATGTGTCGACGGTATTGAAAACTCCGAACATCCGAACAATTAGCCGTGACACCAACCCCCGAAAACATAGTTGGTGATATGCTTTAAAGCCAAGAGGCTTGGGATGCAGTGGCTGAAAATGGAAAAGATATCGTTACCAAGCTAAGAATACTGGAACGTGGGAGAAAGGAGTCCAACGGGACTAAGACGAATCCAACCTCCCTACGATTAAATTCCAAGAAGGCGGTACCGTAGGGAGAGATCATTATGGACCATTATGTTTCCCAGTGAACGTGATGACTCCTTATCCATCACACACCCCTCTATGACCCAATCTGACTCAATGTATAGCTTGGGAGCGGCACGAAGGCTTTCTAAGAAAAGGGCGGTCTAGAAAGTTTTCCAATGGTGGAGCTATGAGACTATCCAGGCCTCAACTGTCAAAACCATTCCAATTCTGCTTGCTTCGCGAAATACTTCTGCAAATGTCGGCCATTTTGGATGCTCGGTTGCAGTCCATCCACTAGCCTGCACCCTCTAGCATCTTGGCTCTATATAAGGACACTTTTCCATGCCAAACACGCTTACTTCGAATCCCTCCAGACCATATGCATCCTGTTCATCAAGCCTTACGCTCAACCCTCAGTTGAAACCTTCCTTCGAGTGCGTATCACTCTCTTTCTCCACCACTCAATCCTCAGGAATGCCTTCCGCAAACTTCAAAAACATCTCGAATCTCGTCCCATTTTCCGCGTGTGACATTTAAGGATAACGCCACGACATTACCATACAAATCTGATATTCTGCTAAAAAATACGTTTATCTTTCGTTCTCCTTAACCCAATTCTATGCCACAGCACCCGAGTCCTAGGCTGTCATACCAAAGTCATAAGTCATACCAATACTGTCACCCACTTGGCCTGGCATCTTAATTCAATTGCTTCCAGAAATTCACGCTCATTTCCAAGGAGCAAGATGGAAAATTTGTCACCACCATGCCGCCCGCGGATTATAATCAACCAGGAAAATCCCTTCCGAGTCATGTAAGCCCGCCCCGCCGACTTCGACTTCGAGAAAAAGTCGAAAAAGCAAACCTGGCGAGTGGAGAGGTTTCTTCCAAATGAATGGGATCAGGCAGGCACACGGCACACAAAGCTTTGGGGCCCACCACACCACCCTTCAGATTCACAAAATTCCTCCATTCAACCGCACACATGGCACACAGGCACAGGCATAGGCACCACACATTCAATTTACGTCATCACTTTACAACCGGTGACACATTGCGGTGTTACCCCCAAAATGGACTACAAGGCAAGGCACACACGAAGGAGGCAAGGCGCATAGCCATGAAAGAGTCCTCGTTCTCGGTTGTCGGTTGCCGCCGCCGACGTCGCATGAATGTATATTTCTCTGTGTGTGTGAGTGAGAATATAGGCTCTCTCTCTCGCTGTGGGTGACTGTGTATGTATTTCATCCTTTGTGCGTCAGACAACAATTATCATCTGTGTGCTGGGTGCCTGCTCCTGCCAGCTGCTTCTGACTCTTTGTGAATGGGACAAGGAAGCTTTTTTTGTGGCTATCACCAGATGGAGCCACCGCCACAGATTAAGGTAGTTCTCTGGCAGGAAGACGACGATGATGGTGATTGTGTTTTGCGGGCGACACACACGATGTTTTTGGAGAAGACGCAACGAACAACGATTGTCACATGGCAGCCTGTGTTGTCGGGATTAACATATTTTGTGGCGCTGTCATTGGATTTAATGAACGCGCTATGCCACCCATACACATGTGTGAGTGTGTATCCTTCATTTTGGGAACGTAAATTCCGCTGGAGAATTTCAATTAGACTTGCATGTTACTGTCAAATGAATGCGCATACTAATTACTCCTCGCAAATTGGGATTTTGGCGACGAATGTGTGAGTGTGTGTGTGTGGAGTAAGGATGTATCCTTTTGAAGAACATTATTGCTTTGCTGAGAATAGGGCTGACATTTTATTAGCGTGTACGCGAGTTTATCGTGTGTGCTGCTAAGACTGCAGCTATGGTGGATAAAAATAGAAGGAGCACCATCATCCCCATCACCATCCCCTGTACCAGTTGACAGCAGAAGGGTATGAGTTGACCAAATGGCATTTAACACAAAGTTCCTCGTGGAGGTTAAGGTTTTCTGTACAATTGTGACGCTCACGTAATTAAAAATGTTTACCTTAGCACTTAAGTGCGCTTGGATTCCTTGACATTTACTAGCACAAGTCGTGAGGAGATGTTGCTTCTTAGAGCGGATTTGCGACGTTTTTGTGTCGATTGCGGAGAATGGATGCGTCGAGAGTGGGAGGAATTTGATCAAAGACTGACTGACTGACTGACTGACAGAAATGCGTAAATTTCCATTCACCCACGTCTGGCTACGATGGAGACAAAGCCCAACGTGCTAGACGGATGGGTGCTGCTTGGAGATAAGATCCTCTCACTGCGTCATGTGGAGTTCAAGTGCAGAAGGTCGGTACTTCCATAGCTGTGTAGGGCAAATCATCGGGATATCTCATCTTCGATGAGCAGAAGGGACAAGATGGCCAGCACGCTACTGTACGCTTGTACAACGATGACAGGAGAAGTGCTCGGGCTTTCTCAAGCAGGAGCTTGCAGCAAGATAGTCATCTGAATGAAACCATTTCTTAGAGAACCGATCCAAGGACAGTAGGGAGCTCAAAAACTATAAACAGAAACCCCTAGCGAGAGGAGTAAAGGTTTTCTGTACAATGAACTACTCAGACCTTATCTGTCGTGAAACGGACCACAGTCGGACTAAGCTTTAGCTATGAGACTCATGGGCTTCCTCTTAGGTCTCAGATGCTTGGCTCATTCTTCTATCAGCTTGGGATGTCACACACTCCCCCATAGAGATCAAAACCGCTAAACACATTTTCTGTGAATATCCGCCTTCAAGTTAGATTAGGTAGCGGACTTTTCTTAGAGCAGTTCTACACCTCGACTCGACGACGAAATTAGGAAGACCAAGGTAGCATTCCAGGACCAAGTTCCAAAATCTTTCGGTAGATTTACACGGTGATAGTGAGACCTTTACGAGGTTATGGGAGCCTAGTCAGTGCTAGGTGACGAGAAAAAGCACCAACCTTATCGACCTCTCGAAAGTGACTAACGACAGGACTCAAGCAACTGCAGGCTACACAGTGCTACATACGAATACTACAACGGTGGAGTACTTGACTGGAGTAGTAGATACAACCACCAACAAGGGCGGCTTAAATCCATTTAAAGGCAGTTCAAGCATCCAACGGTCGCCGAAGAAGAGCCGGGTGTCGAAGGAGCGAATGGGCATCCAAAGAAAGAGGCCAACCAGTACAACCACTTCAACAACTCGGACATCTCCTGATCCTGAGAAAGCAATCGCTTACGAGAAAAGCCAGTGGAACATGAATGTCACCAAAACGTCGAAGATAGAAACAATCAAGAAAATATTAAGGACGACCTTTGCAGCTCTCGAAGTACAGATAGATAGATAGCCGTAGTCAAAAACCAAGAAAAAGGAGACTAAGACTCTGGGCAGCCAGAGGGAGATAGCGCTAAAGCAACTCCACAAATCTATTTTTGGTGGTCAGACTTACATACTTACTTCCTTAGGTGGCGCTACAGTTCGGGGTGAACCTGGGCCTCAACCAACAAGCCTCTCCAGTTAGCCCGCTCCTTAGCTAACTGTCTCCAGTTGCGCACTTCAAGGTGGTCAAGGTCCCCTTATACTTGTGCGCGCCACCTTAGGCGAGGTCTTCCTCTTCTACGATGTCCCTCCGGGTTAGATTCGAAGACTCTGTGGGCCGGAGCACGGTGCATGGTGGTCAAACAGCAACAGATCATAAGGAGCAATCGAGGGCCCTTTGGGACTATCCAGACAACGCTTCGAATTTGACCGGCAGAGGAGGCGAATGATCTACTCAGAGTCGGCAAAGTCGGATGAGTGGTCTGTAGACTACGAGAGCCTCTTGAGTTGAGGAACTTTTTTTCAGATCTCTAAGGTTCGGACATCTATCTGGAGAATGCACGGATTTTAGAGAGATCACAACTATGCGTGAGATGAGGACAAGAAGGCCAACATCACGAAGATGCCCGAGAAGGGGAAGCAAGGAGTAAGAATCAGGAGATGCCGATGGAACCTCTTGGCACCAACTGTCGAAGAACAAAAAACCGAAGTAGGCTTACTGTCAGAGTCCTTAAAAAATTCCAGGAAGCACTGTTTGGGTCACTGACTGTACAGGAAAAGCAGGGATATGGACCTGTGGGAGCTCTATCCCCCACGAATCGAAGAGGCAAAAGGAGGACGGCTTTGTCTGGGTAGAGGGGGCCTATTTTTACAGCTGTTTTGCACCGCCGAGCTGGCCACCCTTAAAGTCTAAGGAAGTCCTAAAAAGATTTGTAATCGAAGCAAGAAGTCAACATCCTTTCATCATCATCGGCTGCTCCAACACATGGGCTACAGATCAACGAATGCCACAGGTCAAGCACTGCCTAGAAGCGTTCTCTTTGCTTGAACCTTCTGCTGGTGTACACTGTAGACACTGTAGACATTGACATTCCTTAGCAAGGAGTCACTCTTGAGAAATATTCAAAGGCGTGTCAGTGAGCGACAGAGAGAACTGACATCTAAGGCAACGATAAACCCTCATAGGCTCCGCAGTTTCTGACCCGGATGGGCAGAGAAATCTGTTGACGAAGACTCATCTGAAGATGCAGCATCACTCCTAAGGAACTGCTTAAAGGAAGGATGCGATGCTACAATGTCAAGGAAAAGGCAGAAAAATCGAGGAAATCCAGTCTTTTGGTGGAATCTACGAGCTAAGTCTCTTCGAGCAAGATGAGATCCCTTGGAAGGCCGGGCTATGGTCGAGCTTTACTCGGAGACTTACGCTAGCATAAACTTGCTCTCAGGCATCAGAGGAGCACTGATCTCGCACTCGATCAGTTCCAAATCAGTTCTAAGCTGCTTCAACAGTTTACAAAACCAGGCCCGATACAATAAAGTAAAATTGTGGTGGGTGCCGGTACCGGCACTAGCTAGGGAAGGCTCCTCTGAGTTGTTCACAGGATCTGACCCCTTTTGTGGAACACCTGACTCTGGCTTTGAATTTACCCTAAACAGTTGGGAACGCAACATGTGCATCTCCCACTGGTACAACTCAAAAGGAACTCAACGACGACGTAAGAGGCAGTCATGGAGGGAATTTTGCTCGAGTATGAGGAGCACAGCTGAAGTCAATAGGCTTCAGAAAATCATCTCCAAGGATCCAGTTTCCAAACTCGGACTCATTAGTGACAGAATGGGGGAGTTTGTGGAGACACTGGATCGTACACACTTTCCGGGAAGCGCTTAAGTCAGATCAGCCCTGGGCCCCGAGGGAACAAGGAGCAAACAGAATGGATAGGGCAGAAGCGGAACGGAAAGTATCGCCAGAAGCGGCCAGTGGGGCGATAGCAACGTTTTCACCTTACAAGCCCGCGGGACCGGATGGTATTCTCCCCGCTCTGATGCAATGGGGTGCAGATCTCATTGTACCGAGGCTTAGGGTTGTATGGTGGACCATACGGAGAGAACGGCGCTGAAAGCGTGTCCTTTGAATAGTAGACAACATGCATACAGAGCTGGTAGGTCTACGGAAACAGTGCTACACCAGGTTGAACGCGTTGCTTCGAAAGTCTGAGAGTGTAGCCTTAGAAGATCGCAGGGTTAACCCATTGGTGGTGAGATGGTTGGACAATATGCTGAAAAAATAAGGCGCGGTGAATATTCAGACGGGAACTTCAAGACTTAGAGGTAGGCTAAGCAGAGGCTGTGCAATATAACTGTGAACTCTCTTCTGGGAAGCCTTCTGAAGAGACTGACATCCACATTGTGGGATATGCCGATGACGTAGCAATAATGTCGAAAGAGGCAAATTCATGAACGTCACAGCAGATGCCATGAGGAATGCACTCCGAGTGGTGGAGCAGTAGTGTCGTGAGCAAGGACTCTCCAATATCCACGGACGGAATAAAGAGAGTGCAAAGACCGAGAACCTCGGAGTTCTCTGGCCCGGAACCATTTGCTGCAAATTGGCAGAGGAATGGTGGAGTAGCTGGATCGCGGCGGAACGTTAGAGAGGTATTGCCATATTCAGAGGAGGGATCCTACGAACCCTGTCAAGAAGGCAAGTGTCAATCAACGACCCCATACAAGCGCGGAAGAGAGAAGGCCTCAGTGACGAAGTGATCCGAAACCGGGAGGCCTGCAGATGCTTTCTGAGGTCGAATCGGCGAACCGCACAGGTGGACCAGTAGGGAGAGTCACGATCCCTATAATCCTGAGCATAACCTCGCTGATCAAAAGGAACGACGAAGAAGATGAAGAATAGTTTAATAGAATCCTGGATATTTCCTTGGACGTGCCATCGGAGTAACTACCAGTTGGATTTTTTTTTTACCAGGATTAGGTACAACAATTTGGTCACTTCCCCCACCTCTGACTCTCACTTGTGTTCCACCACTCATCACCGCATCGTCAGGTAGATAATTTGAATTCGTTCAAAAATAGCCGGCAAGTGTCTAAAATTGACCCATCATCAGCACCTCCAGCTCCCAGCAAACCCGGCAAATAAAATCCCGACCAAATTCGCCATGGCAACAGCAGATACTTCACTTAATTGGCAACATTTCCAAATATCCTTTTTTACCCATTTATGCTTCATTGATTTTGCTGGAAATTCTCATCAGCCGTTTCGCAGGAATCATACCGCAGTTTCCTGTCAACTGGACCCAAATAGATTGCCCCCTCACTCCCCGGCCGAGGGGGAAATTCTTAATAAACACCAGCATGTCCTTCGAAGTGATACAAATTTGAGAACGAACCACTGATTCGAGATGATTTACACATCATCAAGTTTTGTCTTTCATCTTTGATCTGCGGTGGACACTCCTCTGGCCCCAGGATCGCATCTCTCTCCAAGTTAATTAGAAGGTCCTTTTCTGCTTCGAAATGGATATCTATCCCACACCGGAAGTCAACTGATTATCAGAAACCTGAAGAAATCTTAACTAAATCCGCTTAAATGGAAAAAGCGATTCGACGAAATGCAAAGGACCTTTTTTTTTGCTGGTTGTTTGGCCATTAATCAGATTCTTTTGTCGTTCCAGGCATTTTCATTTTGATGGAATCTTAATCCCAACCAATTATGTTAATAAGATTAAATTAAATGGCTGTTGACTGGAGTCATAGAGAGGAGGACCCAGCATGATACTTGGCATTAAAAGAGTCGCCATGGAGAGGCCGACTGAGGCTGGAAAGGGGTGAGTGAGTGTGTCTTCCAGGACATTTATTTCTGGTGTGACGCTGTGATGGTATCCACTTTTAACTGGACCGAAAGTGTCCTAATTACTTGGTGGTGATCCAGTTGGATGGACATTAGATGGAGATGGTTAGGGCCCAGCCTGGGCGCATGGTTGTCAAGGAAGCATGTGGAGAGATGTAAAATTTATGACCCAACTGTGGTTATGTAAGTGGAAGTATGCTGTAGGTCAAGGAAGCTATGAAGTCCTTGTCCTTGGTTTAAATTAATTTTCATGGCTGACAGAGTACAGTGAAAGTGTCTGGTAGGGATGGACGCAGGATGGAGAAGGCTAGGGGGTTGGCTATCGAGAAGGGAAGAAGGATTACAGTGTAAGAGGAAAGCATCCTCATCCGAGAAATGGTAGACAAAATTGTCAAAAATGGTGTTTGTCTTGGAAAAGAACGATTTTTCTGCAGATTTTCATCAGAAATTTGCAGATATGCGGTTACACAACCCGATTCATTTTGGAGAAGGTAGGCGTACAGAGGGTATTACTTCCTTATTATTTTAAGCTGTTAACCATCAGTGAGTGTTGTCCTCAAGTTGAGTTATAAGCCAAGTAAAATAAAATTTTTCACCAAAATTCAGCTTTTTGCGCTGCACACAGCAGTCCCCTTCGCGTGATCCTTTTGATAAAGCATGTCCTCTGGAGTAACTACCGACCCATGAGAAACCCTTGGTTGGTTTGGGAGGGTGAGGAGTGCCCTCATCACGTAGGCCTCTGTTTGGGCCCGTTGTGTCCCCAGCTGTCCGGTAAATAGGAATAGGGGAGTATGTAATCGAAGAATGGTTTGCTTTTTGGATGGAGAGTAGGATGGGACTCCAGGATTCTTGCGAAACTGTAATGTCTAAGGTAACTCAGCCCGAGAACGACGTGTCTTCTGTTGCCTGGCATTCGCAGAGAAAGTGCTCGAGGCTTTCTCTTCCTCGCAACCCGGGCAAGTTCTAGATGTTACTAGTTCCAGCCTGTAGGCGTGTTTGTTCAGGTTGATGTGGTCGGTGTAAGGTCCTACAATCTGTCTCAGTTGTCCTCTGCCTAGGTCGAGCGCCTCCTTGCTTGATGAGTGAAGGCGCGATCAATCATGGCTTTGGCAGCTTTGCAGGTTTGGAATCCTTCCCCACATGATGTCGTGGTGTTTTGCGAACGTGCTGCTGTATACGGTTTTCACTACCTTCAAGGCTACTCCTATGGTTGTAGCCGTGGGTGTATCCGCTTTACTCGCCCCCTTCCTCGCCAGTTCATCTGCGGCTTCTTGACCAAACCAAGAGGAGGCTGCCAGGATGTTGAGTTTTTCCTTGCATTCCCTCACAAGTTTTGAGATGGTTCTTGGGTTTGCTAGTGCCATTAGGGCTGCTTGATTACCTTGGGTTCTGGTACTGAGTAATAGTTCCGCGCCCTTAAGTATAGCGAAAATCTCTGCCTGAGAGACAGTCACGAACCGATGGACTGCGTGGTGGCGTTCACCCCCGATTCTCCGTAGACATGTGATCCATCCGTGTACACCTCTATGCCATCCTTGTTTGAAGTGGCAGTGCCCTGCTGCCTGCTGGTCATTTCGCCCTTCGGAGTGCTCTGGTAGCCACCCAAAGCATGCCTTTAGCTGGAAGAAAATCGACGCTCTTACAGCACAGTAGGACTGCAATAATTTCCTTGCGACAGATCCTTGAATGGAGAGCATTATTGAAAACACCAAGCGTTAATGGGTATGAAGCGTTGCGTTGCCATGAGTATGGTCCTTCGAACGCCTAAATATTTGATTAAAGACTCCTCTCATGTATCCCGATTGTTTGCACATACTTTCCATGCGAACTCCAACTCTGCGTACCTACATGTGCACATCCCTATACCTTTGCCAGCGTTTGATGCCTTCACCTACGACTTAATGTGAAACAATTCCCACGACAGGATTTCAAAGTCCTCCTTCATTTCACTCAAAGGTTACGCAATTAGCATAAATGCTGATTGAACCACATCCTCAGGCTATCACCAAAAGGCCTACACATCCTTCACATGCGTAAATTCTAGGTTTTCCGCAACACGACTTTGCGAAGTTCACCAGAAATGTATCTCAAAATTGAGCTCCGATTTAAAATTTAAAAGAAAAATGCGCCGCCGTCGTCTGTAATTTGAATATTTTCCGCGAGGCTCATTAAAACAACAACAAGTGCTGCGCTTGGCCTAAAACACAACAACAAAGCCGTTCTAGATGTCATGTGAACGAGTGGAGTACCACGAGAGAGATAGAAAGAGAGAGTGACAATCTAGGTGAAGGAGCCCGTCATCGTGGATTTAACCAAGCACAAGGATATGGAGTGCCATAAGGATAACTAGAATATCCTTGTTATTATTCGAAACACGTTTCACACCAAAGACAATGATGACGCCGACACAACAGCGAAATAGAACACAAAAAAAACACCACACAAACAACCAAAAAGGATGCGTAGATTCCTTTCAATCGAATAGACAATGCTCCATTCAGCAAGGCCCCAACAATGGAAAATCCTGCTAAAAGTCACTTTCAAGCGTTTATTGTGATATACTTTAGCACTTAAAGCCCAATAAACCGGCGACAAAGGACCTGCCCCATCAGGTGTGAGAATATTCGTGACACTCGTGTGTCCTGCATTCAAATGCCCAAGTAATTCCAAAGCAATAGTCTATCCTTAGCTAATTTCAAGGACCTTAACCAAACATCAAGCATAAAGGTCAGGCAATCGCCTCCTTTGTTTGGATAAACTAATAAGTCCTTTCGCTTCAATATAAAACAGAAACGCAGATCACAGACGACTTCCGAAGGACACAAAAAATCACAACCCAAGCGAACGAGAGAAAATTTTCAACACAATACAAAAAAAGGACTCTTCCTTCCCCCTCAACAAACTGATTATATGAGTAAATATGTGTTATTCTATGCGTGGGCGGACTTCTATTTCCTCAGATAAAAGTTAAGAGGCTGTGCTATTCTATTAAAAAATACAGAAAAAAAAAAACAACGCTCACATTTGCGTATATCCTGCCATCAGGACATCTCCCACACCCATCCCCAACCCGGACTGGCACTGCTAGAATACAAAAGTTGCGTTGCCTAAATATAAAAATGCTCTGGTGGCACAGTAATTTGCACGTCACCCCACCACCACGAGCCAGGATAATAAAAAATCGACGAGAGTGGAAAATAAAAATGTATTCCAAGTCCTTGCTAGTGCTGCTCTAGCTGGTGCTGCTGGTGTGTTCCTAGTGTGTTGCTCTTAGCCGTTCAGAGTTCAGTCCTGAAATTGAAATTCGATTTATTCTTTCTTCAGCAGGATACTCTCGCATTATTATGTTGTTGCTGGTGTCGTTCGATTTTTCTTTCGAGCGCAAAAAAGGACTCACAAGTGTGTGCGGCGTTGGCGGCTATATATAGTTTTCCTTTTCAATTTTCTCTTTGCCTCCTCGGCTCCTCGAAGAAATTTGAGACGAGCTAATAAATTTAATGTTTTTATAGCGCAGAAAAAAAAAGGATAATAAACGATGGGGACACACCATCCACCCGGACAAGTGATAATAAGGCAATTATATGACGCATACTTAGCGCTTTTCTTCTCTATAACAGAGAGAGAGAGAGAGAGGGGAGGCATAACGCATTTGCGTCAGGACATTAAGTGCTCCCATGTGGACCATATTTGATCGAGAGGGTATGCGGCGTTAAATATTTACTCGTGATTTTAGCCACTGCCTCCTCTCGAACTTCGACTCGGATTGTCATGTTAATTGATTGAAGGATACGCGTAAGGCAAGGCTGTACACTTTGCGGTCTATCATCATGACTTTTAGGGTTTCCCTAACAGAAAACGACTTGAAACCTAAAATAACGTTGCGTCATCATCCAGAGGAAGGTCGTGCGATGTTATTTTTAGAAAGGATTTCGGAGACAGATTCCTTTACAAAGTGATACTCCTGCATTAAGTAAATCAAATGTTCATCGATAGGGGGTAGAAAACCTTTGTGAGCCTTATTCTGTGTGAGACAGAAAGGATTGCGTTTGTACTCTGCACGTGAGCTGGGTGAATCCAAGAACCGATGTCTAACATTTAAGAACAGGGATGTCAGACGGAGGATCTATCTATTTGCGATTTTTTTGATTTTTTTTTCATGTAATCCGGGGTTAATGACTGCCGTTATAATGCTCACGCTCGTATGGAAAGGTACACAACAACTATTTCGAGGTAGTATGGGACGTTGTCTATCTCAGCGGGAATCAAATGAAGGATGTCTCTCGCCAATCGCTGTTTTTTGGGGCTGAGAAGGCCCGATCAACCAAGGAGACTCTTACCAAACCTTGACCATCCCAGTCCTGCTTTATGGCGCTGAAGCGTGGACACTGTCGACGGTGGATGAAGGTATCCTCGGTCGTTTCGAGAGGAAAATTCTCCGTCAGACAGTCGGTCTCGTTTGCGTTGACGGGCTTTGGAGGAGCAGATCCAACGATGAAAATATACGAGCTGTACAGCGACATCGATCTAGTCTGCTCCAGCCCGCGGGGTCTTTGAATCTGACCCGGAGGGACAACGCAGTAGAGGACGACCGGGCCTAAGGTGGTGTGCACAAGTAGAAGTGGACCTCAACTAACTAGGAGTGCACAATTAGAGACAGTTAGCTAAGGACCGGACTAACTGGAGAGGCTTGTTGGTTGAGGCCCAGGTTCACCCCGAACTGTGACGCCAGTAGGTAAGTAACTAGGAAGTGGTATGAAACTTTGGTGTTTTACATCTCTGTTCTTGAAATGGTTGGTGTCCAGGGTAATCTGCACTCGATCACTAATGCTGCTCTTCTCTTCTCAGTAAAATTGACGGTTAAAGCCCTTCTTCAAGAAAAAGGAGTTGATAATGCTATCAGGAGAAAATTCGTGAATGAAATGGACGCTCTAGACCCCTATCAGTAGGTTTTTCGTCACCGAAGATGATGATGCACTAAAATAGGGTCAGATTTCAACTGGTTCATGGTCTATGGCATCAAGGAGATGTACTGGTGTTTGTTGATCCACAGAAAGACGATTGTGTGACATTCGACAAAGCCTGGCTTCTTCCATCTCGTTGGCGAAATATTTTTAAAGAGGAGAAGACTACAAGTTTTGGTAGAAGGAATTGGCAAACAATTTGGCGCAAACAGCCTACAGAGGGCCTTCTTTCGGGCGAATGGGAGGGACCTACAGTTTTGTGCTGCATTCGAAAGACACAACTGAGAAGTTTCTCATGACAGTTGTGGACGTTTGTCTGTCACTCGCGAGAGATGAGACCATGTTTTATCGGATTTCTACGTCGAACCTTTTCCTAAATAGTCCAAAGCACTAATTCCTGCGTCACGGCTCCCACCCACCACATGCATTGTCATGAAAGGTTAGGGAGGAGTTCAAATTTCTTAGAACTTATCGTCATGAGACGCGCGTTAAGGCAACAAAGTCTGAGAAATCCAGTTCCTGTGATCAAACATCCTCTAGATTGACACAACGGGAAGGCCCAGTAGGGAAGAACAGAAGTTCAACAGCGTTATGAAGCAGTGCACGGACTGGATAAAGATACAAGAGTACGACTCTGCTCACAGAAATTTGACATATCAGAATCGAGAAGGTTTCTAGACTCGTGCAGATTAATCCAAGCTAGGGTCGCTGCTATATTTGAAGCTACCCAGAGGCAGCCAACGAGGCTGCTACCCTCCATCAGCACATACAAGAGTCCAAGCTCGACTATCATAGGCAATCAAAAATTACAAGTTTCTTGAAGACCTCGATGAGACTCTTCCAAACACAGGAGCAGGGAAATGGGAACCTTGGTACGCAAAAGTTCGAAAGAGCCGACAAGATGCTTGAACAGTATTGCTAAAGTCGGTGGGAAAGCACTTAACCCTAGCTAAGCTGGATCTCAGCCAGACCTCAGCAGCTGTGAAGCCTGGGTAAGCCTTTTAATGCACTACTCTCCAAAATAGTTCGTGAGTACAAAACCTCCTTGAATTCGGTCGGAAGGCTGAACTCATTGAATCTCGGCTGGGATAAGAGGGAATGAGATCTCTGACGAGGCTTTCAGAAGAGGCTTTCTCAGGACCTGAATCAACGTTGGGCTTGCCATCGTCCTTGGTCAGGGCTTCTGTTGAGTTTTCAATGAACACAATCGGAGGTGGAATAGCTCTTTAGGATGCAGGCAGACTAAACGAATGGTCACCGACGCCTCTAGGAAATCGGCGGTTTTCTTGCCACTACACCTTTGCCAAACACCTTAGTGTGCTAGGTTTAAGTGACACCCCTATCTGCGATGCTTGTGGAAAAGGCAACGACACGGCGGAACATTTTCTATGTGATTGTCCTGCCCTTGCTCGGATCAGGTGACCGATTTTCGGTGCTGATGTGGTGAGTGCTGATGATGATGTAAGCTCCTCATCACTAGAGCTCCTTCCCTTCTAAGAAAGACGAAAAAATTCTAGAGCAAAATGGGGTTCCCTACCTGGGAGTACAATGGACCAGTTTTTCAGTCTGAGTGCTCCAGTAGGGTGTGCCCGCCCCGACAAAGAAAAACCTTTGAAATGTATATTGATAGTGACAAGAGGGAGCACAGGACATGACTTATTAGTAAGAGCTCTGTTATCCTAACGTTGCGTGGTGGAGCCACAGCCTGTCCACGTCAATAGGATTTTTCTCAATCTTCGAGATCCTGGAAAAGCCGTCAGCCATCACGTGTTGTCACACATCACAAAAAATCTCCCAGTTGGTGGCTTATATTGACTGAACGCTAAGTCAAATTATTTTAAAAATTTTATAAAGGTTTGTGTCTTAGCTTATAAGCGGGTATTTGCAAATTTATTCATCGGACAGATGCATGCCATTCGATCACTAAGTCTCCGAACGATTTTATGATCAAATGGCTTAAACCAGCGATACGAATGCAGAGTATTCCACTAGCGACTTTTAACCGAAACAGCCTCCTGGAAATTTGGTTTGAAAATTAAGGCATTTCGAGTACATGGACGACTCAGTTTGGTATCATAAAAAATTCCCAACCAACGTCTGTCTGGATATTTTGGTTCCTTTAAGAAGCAGTTTACTTCAGTTTGAATTCGATTTAAAAGCGATATCCTTACATAACTTTTTCTCAAGTAAACAAAAGCTTATCTCCTTCCTCTAGAAAAAATACCCACTTAACCACCTTCCGTAGCGAAACTTCATCGTTGAAACATGCCCGGAAACTATAATTCAACCTTTCACTAGCCCTTAAATAAACCACAAAATAAAGTTGCTGCCACCCTAGCTTTCCCAGAATGCCAACTGCCATGTATCAATTTTAACTGCCGATAATTTCCAAGATGGCAATAAATAAAATGGGGGGACAAGAAAAAACAGAGCAAAAAAAATAGGAAAAGAAAAACAGGATACGCATGCTAAATGTCCAATTGGGCATTTTCAGTGGAAAACTACTCCTTAAACGCATGATTTATACGCCACCCCTCAATGGTGATAGTCGTCGATGATGTCCACAAGGATACTCGTACGCATTGCCACCGGGGATATATCAACTTCTGAGGGGACATCATCATAATCTTCCGCACGATAAAGAAAGGAGAAAGCAACAAAAAGAATACACGTATCCTGGATTGATAATAAATTATCCTAACGAATTATGAAATTGTCGGAAGCAAACAGTTTCCCCGAAGGATAAGCGAACAAAAATTCGATGAAACGAAGCGATTCTAAGGAACATGTCTTTGTATCTCCGAAGGAAGCCTTTAAGAGTCGTTTTTTTTTCCCTCTCTAAAAATAGAAGGAATCACAGTTATACCGCATGAATGTGGTAGGCTTTTGAATGGTCCGAATATCAAGTGAGCGAGGGGGGTGGATTGTGTGCACAAGGAACTCCTGCAGGTTAATCTTTGGCACGCTTTGATTTGAAGTTTCTCTTTTTTTTTCCCCCCTTTTTCCTGTCATTTCTTCTGATAGAAATGTGGGGCGAAATTGGATAAAAAAAAGTAGAAGTAGATATGTAATTGAATAGGCATAGCGGGGAATGAGAAACGATGGCTGTACTGGAAGAGATTAGCAGAGGAGAACGGTGCCCTTCTTACGATAATGCGAACACCATACACAGCACCCTGTTTTGCTGTGTCTATTGAGGTGTATCATGCTACTTTACTTTGTACATAAGAAGCAGGAAACCTAGTCATGGTATTGCTAGAGGCATACAAATCATGGATGCATGTATTGGGTCGAATGGTAAATTTATCGCCTTAGATGGCGCCCGACGTGGGATTATTTTTCTTTTACTTTTGAAGTAAGAACGCGGTAAACGTGTAATTGTGGATTTTTGTATCTATTAGTTTGATGGTTAAATCCGTCGATTCAGATGGCACCCATCGGTGGAGCATTAACGATTTATTGGACGGACCCATCATAAATGGCGCCCAACGTGGGATACCACGAGACTTATCCTACTAATACTGCGACCGGTATTAAATTGTCGATTGAGTGAAAACAGATGTCACTTCGCTTTCTGAGGTGAAGAAGGGTCAAGGAGTCCGGAAGTTTAGTTTACCTTTCAGAGCTATTCTTGCTGCGACGAGGTGAACTGAGTAAAAATCGTCCCAAGTCTTACGAATCACCTAAATGCAGGTCCTAGACCTCCTGCCCGCAGCGATGCTAGCTAGCAAGAGAGCTCCTCTTGTCAACCACCACCCTGTCCTAAATACACATCGGAATCATCAAACAATCATCACCTTACTGAACAGCGTACATATTTCTGGAGAACACACCTAAGAGGATACATTTTCAACCGAATTACATACGAAATCCTTCAGAAAAAATTTTTTGGCAAGCGCATTGCCTTTTAGAAACGAACGAAAGCAGAAGGAACGAAGAAAAAAAAAAGACATCATCCAACGACTCAAAACTACTGAGCATCCTTACTCCACTAAACCATAGTGAGGTAGTTCAGTGATGAGCTTCCATGAATGCTGTTACATCCTTTTCATTCCGTTTCTCTCTGTCTTTATCGGTCTGTTCATTGGGGAAAAACACACACACACAACGCAATCCCTTTACCCTTCACCGCGCCGCCTACATCTCTATCGCACTACGCGCTATTTCGTAACAACTTCGGTCGTCTTCGTCGTGGTCGTCGGTCGACCTGTCGCCTTCGAGTATCCTTTGAATGAGGGCCAGCAGTACCAGCAGCGATATACACAAGTCCCAGCACCAGTAGCCACCGTCTCAGTCGCCGCTCGATATAGTGGCTCTGGTTTACGTCACAGTTATGCGTGGGCGGCTGCTGATGGCGCACCCACAGTCATCGGCTGATGCGAACCGTAAAAGCTCCCCAAAGGGGAACTCTACGTTCTCAGATGTTAAAATCCCTCCAAAGGACATGCGCCGCTTGAGCTTTAGTTTCTTCTTTTTTCTATTCTGTTTGTTTTGTATTTTCTGGGAACCAACAATGAGAGCAAAGAGAGAAAGAGAGAATGGTGATGTTACTCTCCCAAGAATGTTGTCATCGTTGCAAACCATCCAACAAATACTTATACGTTGTCTGTCGTCATAGAACCAACAGAATGAATCTGCGATGAACTTTTTCCTTCGCCCATGAACAACACCCACACAATATCCTCCGATACATTCAAAGATTCTGAATTGAAAAAAAAACTGAGAGAGAAAAAGAGAGAGAACTACGTCGATGAAATACCTCAACACCGGCAGAAGGATAGGAGAATATCCTTTTGCCTGCCATCATCGGCGACATTGTGTTGTGTAGTCGTGTCGTTGCGGGTACACACAGCAGCAGAGTAGCAATACCAGCCGCACACAGTCAAACCAGAGCAGAGCGCGTTTGAAAACAAAAATACAAGAAAAACCTGTGCTCGCATCAGAGAAAGGATATCCTTGCCGAAGGTGCCCAACGTTAAATCATTCGCGATTCATCCCTTAACGAACGAACAATATAACTTGACCAACACACGGAATACACACAATTTTGTTGTTTTTCCCTCTTTTTGTTGTTGTGTTCCAACTAAGATAACACACTGTGCAAACGAGGAACAACAACAGCAGCGCAGCAAATACCCCATAAAACGGGACGACAACGACGACAACGACGACGACGACCGTTGCAGAGCCGCGTCATGGCCAGGCTGGCCTCCCAACAGGGTGGTTGTAGTGCAACTAACCCCCCCGATCTGCGTTAAGTATTTTCTTCGTTTTTTTTTTGTTTTTTTTCGTTTTTTTGTGTGTGGTGTGTGGAACCGAACCGAACCGAACCGAACGAAGTACATTCACAATTTTCTCGATTTCATTCAGTGTTAAGATTTTCGCGAACAAAAAAGGATTTCTCACGAGACAAGCGACCAACACATCCAATAAGAAACCAAAAAACCAACCGAAGCAAGGATAATTATACCAGATACCTAAACCTATCGATAGAAAGGATGCAGTGAAAAGTGAATTTCTCGAATTTTTTTTTCTTTATTTCTTGCGAAAGTGTGTCGTTATTTTTAGTTCAAATCAGAGGTCCTGCGAGGACATTAATCGCGCAGCATTCCGAAACAAGTGGTTGAGCAAGAGAGAGTGTACCTACAAAAAATAAAAAAAAAAAAATTAAATAAAAAAATTATTCGCCAGAAACCAAAGTGAAAAATCAGTGGCAATACTTGGAATATCCTTGCGAATTTAAATCAAGTGTAGAAAGTTCCTTTTAGTGTGTAGTGTGAGACAAAACTCAGAAAAGGACATAAGCAAATTCTCTCCCCCGTCAGCCGGTGCTTTTCAATCGAGAACAGGTGGATTCAAAAAGTCATCGTTTTCGAATTTAAGTCCTTCTCGTTGTATATCCTGTTTTTGGAATTTTTCCCTATCCTTTCTTGGCTTAAATGCCATTCAGTTAGTAAAATTCTCGCGTTCTTTTTTTCTTGGTTTTGTTACACAATTCCGTTCTGACTTTCGGTTTTCTTTTCGTTTTTTTTTTTTTCGTATTCCTCATCGTCCTTCCATAATCCTTTCGGGAGAAAAAATTATAAAAAAAACCACGAAGGAAGGAAAACACAAATTTGGCAAGTCATCAACCGCATAGTCGCCCGGGGAATATACATATACAGTGAGCAGGCATAAAACATTGCAAAAGAAAAAAAAAAGGACTCCCATCAGCATGTTAAGTTCCTTCTCAATTCGCACTGAAAAACACTTCTGGAGTTATTGAGTAGAGAACAACACACTTATACTTCAGAAAAGGGACATTCCACATCCTGTACCGTAGTCCACCAGATAAAAAAAAAAAAAAAAAAAAAAAAACATAATATATATACAAAGACATCCTTTCAAGATGATCCGTGAAATAATCCAAACCCTGGCCTGCCTGAGTGTCCTCAATGGCAGCACACTATCCCTCCATCTCACGAATGATCGCACCGCTGATCACAGCAGTAGTAGCGGCGTTGGTAGCCCCCCCATGCCTAGTACCGGAAGCGGATCGGGCGTTACTGGGATGCTGCAGCATCATAGCAATCTACCGTACCGCAGGATGGCGGCGGCAGACGAATCGGAACGAGAGCGAATGCTTTTCATGGGCGGCGGACGAAGAGGTCGGCCTATAGTAACCGGCCGTCTACACCTGACAACTGGTGACACAGATGGCGCTACTAGTAGCGGTACAAACTATCAGCCTTCCTCACTGACAATGTTACAGGACAATGAATTTCCCATGCGACGTGAACCGTTTTTCTTTGCCGGCGGCGGCGATGATGATGACGATGTTGGTGATGGTGGCGGCGGAGGCTTTGACGAATTCCAAAACCCCGAGCCAAATCATTTTCATCGCTACGACGATGGAAGCTATGAAATAATGGAGGACATTTTCAATCGGGGCGAAGGAATCTACAGGAAATTCCCGCCGATCCATCATCAGGCATCAACCCAATACCATGCCCCATCGCCAAGAGAACTCCAAGAGCTATTCGATCATCATGAAGGTGGTGGTGGTCCACCTTCACCAACTGGTGATAAACTGTCGTCTCAACCCAATAACCATCGACTGCAGCAAAAGATCCAGAGGAAAAGGACTCAACAGAAGCAAAATCTGGAAAAGCTCCCTTCATCAGGATCAAAACCATCCTCTTTATCCACAGTAGGGTCGGCTGTACCATCAACACTGGCAAAGGAACAACAGCTAAATACAAACCAACCGCAGCAACAGTTATTGCATCCAAATAGCAACAATAAGCGTTCTGGAATAAATAGCGGTATTGGCTCACCACCCGTTACCCATAGTATAGCCAGCCAATTGATGCTACGCACGGCGAGAGGACAGCGACAGTACGATGTGCCGCAAATTGGTATGTTATGCTACTTTTACAATTTAATTTTTTTTTTTCGTCCTTTTTATCCTTCTTATCCCCCCTTTTTTTATGGGAATGTCCTGTCCGATTTCTGTTCCTACTGATACATATGGGTTATTAATTGAACATGAAAATGGGTATAGCGTGCGCGTCCTTTTATCTGGAAAATGTCCTTATCGAGGGTTTTTTTCTGTTTTTTTTTTTTTATGACCACTTCATGTTCGGGATATAAATTGTCGATAATTAAGGCGATTTATTAGACTCGGGTTTTGGTTGGAAGGACTTTATTAAAAAAGGAAAACAACTGTTGCCAGTTGTGGTTGCGATTGCTCGTAACATATGTAAGGATATCGAGTGACAAATTGAAGGTACTTTTGGGGTTTTGGAGAGTTCAGGCCAGGCTTGGACTGATGTCAGGCTTGGATTACTCGTATATGAGGAGAAAAGGGTTCTATGATGCCCACAAGGACTAGAATGTACTCGATTGCTTGGTTTTTCGAAGTTTTGCCAGGCTCAAGCCAGGCTTAAACAGGCATTTTGGTGTGCGGATTTTTTTTCGAATTGATGTATGCGAACAGCTGTCAAGGATTATGGCTTAGCGTGGCGTGTCAAAGTGTTGAAAACTTAAACTAGGCTTTATGATTGAAATTCTATGATTTTTTCAATCCCTCTCCTTTCATCTAGGAGTAGAAGGAGTGACGTCAAGGATACTGTCACCAAATGGTGAAAGAGTGCATACCACTTAGTTTGCTTTCAAGCTTCCGCTGAAACTAGGTTTCCAACTAGATCTCCAGGATAATTTACAAGGGGATGATGCAATGTTTTTATGCAGCGAACGTAGTCTGATTTCGATACAAAAATGTAGCCCAGAAATCGTTGTTTTTCTTGCATAATCTTCAACTTTCCAGTGAACCATCCCAACATTCAACGGACTATTTGATACCAAAAAGCCCGGCTAACATCCTTAAAATAACAAAAAAAATCGAGTGTTGTACCTTAATTCTGTAGCACAGTTTATATCGTTCCAAGTTTCCCTTACATCGCTGTTATACAATGGCTACTACTACGTCTCCATTTGCACGTAGTAGCTCATCCCTTTCGTCTATTTATAGACGTACAGATAGCTTGCGATGTCATTTCCTGGTGATATAATGCAGATTGCATAAGGATTCTTAGAAATGAATAAGGACTACACTGGAATCGGGGTGTACATGTTTGTTGAAAATGTTATCATCCACTCGAGGGAGGAATCCTTGTATTGTGGATTATAAAATGATTTTTTTTTCTTGCTTAATGCGCTGGATATTTATCGGATGTTGAATGCGATCATTGTAATTGTTATCCTTACTAGCGTTCTCCTGTACATGTAAAGTTGTTGGGTTGCCACATTTTTTTTCGGCAATTTTTTTAGATACGTGTGTCCAGAAAATTATAATAGGAGGCGTCACACGCCCGTAGAAATTCAGGAAGGGAATATGATTCTAACAGGAGTGCATAGAAGGCATTTACAGGGAACTTTGGGAGACTTCAGAGCTTGTTTTCAGTGTCTTATGAGGTCTGTGGGGGTACAGTTATTAGACAACCGTTTTTGAAGATTTTTAAGAAAGAAAATTCAATAGACCTTCAGTTCCTAACCCGTGGAGCCCGTGTGTTTGAGAGTTTCCTGCTTTTTATTATTTCCTTTAGCACTCGGAGTTGATTCCCTTTTCTGAGGCAGCATCTTGCGCGACCTATAGTTTCAGATAAAAGCCATACAGACCCAATTTCTGCGCTTAGAATCTGAAAATCCTGAAAATCTCTCCTTTGTAGGGAGGCAGGGTTTCAAAGAATTGTCGTTTCCTCACAAATCTGATTTTCACTCTGTTAAAAATTGGCGCCCAATGCGGGAACGTTTTTGTATTTCCGTGTTCACATTGGATTTACTCATACTTTTTAAAAAGGTTTTTGAAGGTTTTGTTGAGTTTCATCAGACCACAAAAGATTGCTCTTGATGACGGAGCCATTTGGAGAATTTGGAGTAGAGAGGTCAGCGTAAATTAGAGTAACACATCTCAGCGGTTTGAGTATCAAATATGGTCTATCTTGCCGCCTAGGATAGGAGTTAGAATTAGTGTATTTGAGGGCTAAACACTCTCTCTTTGCCTTGGTGAGAGTAGTAGATCCTGCAGTACCCTAGAGAAGTGGGTCTGTGGTTTATATATCGTCATCTGACATCTTTTGTGGATCAGAAGAGCTCTACAAATAGGAGACTGAAGCCAGGGAACAGCGAAACGTTAATCTATTCTACTTCACTAAAACCCTTCAGGCAACGTCTTACAGTTGTAATCCCAAGTCGGGAGGAAGGAGGCATTAAAGAAATAGCTCCGAAAAAATTCAAAGCTATCTCCACGGCCGTTAAACTGATGTCGAATCGGTATCTCTGGCTCTGTTGCACTTTTTTTCAAGTTAACATGACGTTACGTCATGTACTTCGGTACAAATTTAGAAGGTGTTCCCCATGGAAGACTATCCTTTGAGGTCGGGTATGGTGGCGAATCCAGTTTTATATGTGGCTACAAACTTTTTTCGTCGGCATTACAGAGCTCAAATAAGTCGCGTGAAAGTGTGGCCCACGAGAGTTTCCGACCAACTAAAGGGAGCCTAGCATCTCAGGCTGGAATTTTCCTATAACAAGTCTACCATCTCAGCTGCAAGTCTTTAGCCTACAGTTACGTAAAACCAAATCCCACAGATTTTTTCGGCGTTTCCCTGAGCTGCCCACATCGGAGATTGTCTTCTACGAGGGTTATTTTCGATGCCGAGGTGAGGATAGTCGTGAGAACCTCTCCTGATGGATTTACTCTGGCGTTGAGTATCTCAAACGGGGGAATTGTATCACCGATTTTGTCCTTTTTAGAAATTTCTGAAAACTTGTCCTAAGTAAAACCACTCAAGACCGAAACGACTGTCAGTAGACGAACTGGAACTTCGTCCTGTGATAGTGAAAGAATACGGCTTCCAAATGACCGTAGGAAGAAGTGAAAATTCGAACAACCTCTGTATAAGGATACACTCACCCTTCTGTTCTAGATTTCCTTCGGTTTTTCAACATTTTCGACTTAGTCAACCATCAAGCCCTTATTCTGAGCTCAAAACTGGCAAATATCCTTTCTACAGCGTCTAGAGCAATCAGTAGTTTGCGGAGTAACTTCGCGCTGTAGGGTATGAGAATTCGAATGTGGGCCCCAACATCCCCCGCCCAACTGTTGCATAAAACCCACTCCCTCCACTGTCACTGAATTCAGATGCACTCCCAACTCGAACGCCTCTATTTGCTCGTTTGCTATCAACCACAAGTATCTACACAACTAAATTGACTACCAAGATACAAAGCACTTGTGTCCTCAGCGAAATGAATAAGCAACACTCATCTCCTAGTTCGCATATTTCACAGAAAGCAAAATTCAGACAAATAAAGCCACCAGTCTAACACCAGTTTGTTGGGATGTCCTGTGTGTCAAGCCTCTCGCTTGCTATTTGCATAAACTGAAATGAAAACTGTGAACATCATGAAACTACGAGTAAAGTACTTCAAGTGTGAATACCGAACCATTAATTAAATCAACCACCCATTCTCCGCTTGTGTTCCTAAGTAAATATAGCCCACATCTCGGGTACCTATTGTTTGGTGTGTGTGCGTGCGTATGGGGGTCCTTTTAATGGCATCCATTCCTCCCCCCGTTAAGACAACATTTGCACAAACAACTAATATCACTTAAAATTAGATTCCGCTTGTCGTACTTTATGAATTTGTATGAAGTTTTAAGCTAACCTGCTTAACAGATATACGGGTGTAAGGGGGTGGGTTTTGGGAGTGACATCCAAACACATTAGGACATGTATCTCCTTTTGACTTGGGTGGGTGTTTTTAAATCGAATTTAAAGTTGCTTTGGAGTATTTTTGGTGCAGGCACTTTCAAGGGAACCACTACCCTCTATTGGCTTCCATAATACCTGACCTTTTAGTGGCCATGCCATGCCATATATGCAGGAATAAGCAGAGGTCTGCGGTATGGAGCTTTCTGCCAGAAGAAAACACTTTATCAGATAGCCAAGCAGCTCTAACAGCCTTGAGTCAAAACTAGCTTGGACCTGCATCTCTACCCTCAGGCACACCATACTCGAGCACTCAACTGGGTCTTTGGGCATCGCTGGCAATGAGTTTATTGATGAATTAGCCAGATCTGGCTCCCAGTCCCAGCTCATGGGCCCTGAACTCTCTTCTGGCTTACCTTTCAAAGAAGTATGGATAGAGCTAGATAAGAGCTCTCACACTGGGCGTAGCAGATAGGTTTTGGACCTGCAATGAAATCGATAGATTGCTCTCGCAAAAGATCGAAAGAGCAGTGCAACGTTTTCGACTGACTTCCTTATTCTTTAAAAGAAATTCCCTTGAGATGTCTGCTTTTATGCCACGCCTACTTAGCTAAGCAGCATTAAAGTGGGCGTGTCGATAGACCTTAACAAAAAGTTTTTCCTCGACAGACAGTAGAACTCTGTCAAAGCTACCTTCAGGCAGAGGATTTCCAGCAAAAAGGCAAATGTTTGGCGCAACCGATCATATGTGGTCTAGAGCCTGGCTTCTCGTGAACATTCATGCTGAACGTACACTTCAGGGCCACATCCGCAAGGCCTTTTGTAGAAGCTTTCTCTTAACATTCGCGAGTGGTGGAGCCGTGAAGAAACTTTTGGTGTTTTCTGGAACTTGAACCTCGAACCTCCGGCTCAGTAGTCCAACGCAATTACCGCTGAGCCACGGCGAAGGATTCGCAACATTGAAGGCTATTGTGGGCGTGGTAATGGGCGGGTTTGAACAAAAATCAAGCAAACTAAGTATTTTAGTCAATTGTTTCAGAGTACCAATATTGCGTATGGAGCACAAGGAATACCTTATCCACAAACTTAGAGACTTTATCCCCTATCTCAAAGCCTCCATACATATATCTAGCTGTAAGCTTACATACCTTCCTGGAATACTCTGTAAACAGTAGCGTCTTGTAGTCTGTATGTCACATCGTAGAGTGATAAGACCTTAACCACAAAAACTAGAGCCGGTGGCCCTAAGCCTTTGACTGAAGTTTCTAAACGTAAACCGATGACAAGGATCGTAGGACCCGAACCAGAACTTTTCTACAAGTAGAGCAATCGCTAACAGATACAAGAACAAATGTCCAGTCCGAGGGCTAACGAGGCCGATCTGTCGGTCCAAAACGAAAAAAGTATGCCAGTACAAGCCACGCTTAGTTTCATTCCGCTTGATATATACGAGTACTGTAGCAGTCTGGCGGCCAAAACCGCTGTAAGACTGAGAGAAGGTCGATTGTGGTCATCGAGCCTTTACGGCCGTGCCTCCATTTTGTCTCGATGGGGACTACCAGTAGATCGATGGAAACTGATCACGTGACCCCGATGCTAGCATTTGAAAGGCGATTCACTACAAGAATTCCTGACAGAGTGTACTGGAAAGGAGCTGGCGTTCCATACCGATGGTTCTAAGATGGACGTTGGCACGGAAGCCGGAGTTTATTGTGAAGCCCTAGGAATGAACCGCTTCTTTAGAATAAACGACGACTACAGGCCGAAGTCACAGCCATCATTCAGGCTGCTGAAATTATTCTGATCACCGTCTATATAGACAACCAGGCAGACGTTAAGGGTCTGGACTCTCTGCTGCAATCAGGTGGAGGCTTGTAAGGACCTAGTGACCCTCTGCTGGGTACCAGAGCATATGGACGTAAGGGCCGTCGAGCTTGCTAGGAAAGGTAACCAAATAAAGCGGGTAAAACTGCTCCTTCCATTCCATCGAGTGCTAAACAAATCCTCTACCGAACATGAGGGATCGTTAGAACCCCAAGTCCTTGCAGAATAGAGCTCAACCGTCAGGGACTGTTCCCATATTGAGCGCACTAGTCTGTCTGCATAACCTCTTTCGAACAATATTCTACTCTTCGACAACGTTTCTCAGGAGTTATCGCTCTCGAACGTCCTTCAAACCCTCGCAAGAGGTGGAGAGCGCAAAAAGGCGTTTTCTGGTATCTAATCTCTGAACCACCGTTCTCTGGATTTTTATGAGACTACCCACACAAACACCCATCCAAACTCGCCCTCTGTGGCATTGTTGATGGCGCTGGTATCCGTCGATTGAAAATTTATAAAAAAAAATTCTATTTCACTTGGCTTATTGCTCAACTTCACGATAGCGCACGAAGGTGGGTTATAGCTTGAAATAATCGGTGACTGAAACGGTCCGAGTTCATGAACCTTTTTCAGCTTTTGCCGCACGAAATGGAATATTGGACACAATCAGCGAAAAATCGACCTCGAAATCCCTGCAACTCGTTAAAAGGAGAAGGAAACAACTCGGGTCTTGCGATCAATCAATCAACCAAACCTCGTAGATACGAGGGTTGCGCAGATTATCAGTTAGGCTAGATGAAAGGCCTTCTTACTCGTCCTGTCAGGCTCGTTATTAATAACCACCCGATTCCACGAATTAAATTACTTATTATTTATTTATTCCCGTTTTCCTGATGCCGCCTAAGGACTTGCTGAACTCTGACACAGTCCTCAATCCTCCGGCGTTAACGAATCATTTAAAAGCTTCGAAAAATATTCCAAAATGTACTCTCCTTCCTAAGGAAGCGAAGCCGAAAAAAGAAAGGATATGCGAGTATCTATTCTAATTGCCTTGAGGGAGATGAATATCATCTCGGAAATTTACATACGACTCAAGCACGTGTATGCTAGCTACCTACGATTATCCTGTCTCCGCGCTAAGGAATACAAATTCAAATTTATTCATAGAACTAGGATCGGCATGTCTGCCACAGCAGATGCATAAAATTCCATTCAAAGGACGCAGTGTGTATCTAACCAGGTGGTGGCTGTTTTTATCAATTCCATTCCTGTACAGAAATCCAGTCCAGTCATTGGTGGAACAATCATAATCAATCAAAAGAAAGTTTCCTCCGCGTGTCGTCGTCTATCATTTTCGATTGGATAACGAGAGAACTACCGAATCCTTTAAGTTCTGTTTGAATGCATTAATCATGCGAGGACGTGTGCTTGCGTGTAGGTGTTGAGTTTGTCACCAACGCAAAACTTTATTTGTTCGACTATAAATCCCAATTAGTCGGCGGGCACACCGACCGACCGCGTATTTGTAAACAAACACAATTCAAAGTGGTTAATCCACCTGCCGAGGACACATCACAGCAGCGCCACCTCCTGCAGTAATTATATTTATTTGTTAATTAATGTAATGCAAAAGGAGATACACACACACACGTTAAGTCGTCGACCAAATGTGGACAAATGGTCAGTTGATGGATGGGAGTACAGAGGCGACACACACTTCAACGTGTGTGTAGGTGGATGCACGTGGCATTGACATTTTGCGTCGTATTTCGTTATCCACACAGGATAACTACGTCAAAACTGATTCTTACCGCTACGCATATGTGTAGCTGTAACACGACGGAAAAAAAACAGAAACACCTCTTGTATCTGAGTGGAGTATCTCAAAGTGTCGAAAATTCGAAAATTGAATTAAACACGAGATTAATTGCATTAAGTGGTGCGCCACATGGCTGGAGATAAATATCCTTTTTAAAGCGAACAGCGGTGAATATCCTTTTTTTTTCGGGAAATAAAATTTGCACAGGGAGATACGCTGGAATTACACATAATAATAGCGTGGTTGTTGGGTAGATAGATAGATAGATGAGCAACGCAGTAGGAGTGGTGCCACTGTCGGACGGATTTTAATGTGAAATTTGCATCGACGAATTGGTTCCTCTGGTGGAATATAATTATTTCCTTTCCGCTCTAAGAACGAGGAGCAATTACTGGTGGGCTGTCCATTATTCATGGGCAGGGGAGAGGTGTAGAAGTCGGTGTAGGTTGGGGTGCCTCTAAGTGGGCAGCAGATGAGAGGAGTTGAGGGAATGGTGCCCACTCGGGAGGGATTAAGGGAGTAGGTGACTTCATCGATAGTCAGCTTCGTAGAAAGAACTGCTAGAGGTATACTCAAGCCTACACAGCAAGCAAGCCGATCAAGGTGTCTGACCTGGCTCCGGCCAAGCTATGTATTCGAGAGTAAGATATCTGTTCCTCTGTCTAGAGGGCCTGAAATCGCTGAGAGTTTCGAACAAGGCATCAATTCCGACACAAATCGATGAAGAGTTCGTCCAATGTTCGAGAGTTGTACTCCGAATCGGTCAGTGCACCGGTCACGTCACAAGCGAACACACAAGCTACCACTCCGTGGCCACCTTGCAGTCTACCTTTGATCAGATCTAAGCTTTCAAATGACGCTTAAAACAGAAGAACTAGTCTTGCAAATCGCAATATAATTTGTACGCACCCATTCCTCCAGCAAAGCAGACAGCCTGCGACTAATTCTTAAGGAGAATAGCTGTCACGGCTCTGGTGTATTTCTTGACGAGATTTTGGGTTTGCTGCCATAAACCTGAGCTCCTTGCGAAATGACAAAAAAACGTACAAACCTTGTAGGTCCGCAGGTCTGACTTCTCCAAGTCACTTGCGTAGAACTTGCTATATTTCCTGAAGGTCGCATCCGCAATGGGGGAGTTGCAACCATGCTCAGTACTCTGAGACCGTAATTTGAACCATAAACCTCCCGCTGAATAGTCCAACCTTCATAGAGGAGGGATCCTTGCATGAATCACTGGAAGATTCTCTGCGTGGCAACTTTGTCCTTCACGAATCCGAAGCCAATTGAGAGACATCACTTGACATCCTCCTGGGACTCCCGAGAGCCCAACTGACTCATTGTCGACGCTTAGAAGCTTAGCATGGAGCTCCAGGTCGCTTGAGAGAATTCGCTGAATTGATGTTCCTGGTCTTTATACGGTCCACTGTACTTCCAGCTGGTGGAACTCAGATTTTATTCGCTTCTCCGTTGTCCTTGGTGGCTGTGAACTTACACCGGCCAAGTCAGAACGAAATACAACACCTTCTACCCCGTGGCCACGTTCAGCGGCACTGACTCACTGTGGAGACATTTCCAATTGACCAGATGGGACGGGATAGATACGTCCACGATCTCTCGGTCCATAACCGATAAAATTTCTAAGTTAGCCGCATAATTGTCGCCTGATTTCGGGCACTTTGTCGCCCTAAAACTGCACAAACTCTGCGGGGTACCACCGTAGAATTGACACGTAGTATCTACGTGGTATCTGAGCCTCACATGGGGCTAGTCAACAGGTTGTAGATATGAAGTTTGAAGGATATGACAGTGAGGCTGTTGTTCCCTACATGTAGACCAGCAGGGACGCAGTAAGGTACTGATCACAACCTCGCTGAACAAAGAAGTAGAAGCCATGCGTTGGTGAAAATCTTGAAGCAGCACATGCCCCTTATGAGAGCAATAAAAACCTCTCGTCGTAGATACACCACCGACGGTGAATTTTGAAATGTTAAAAAGGATCGACTGCCTTCCTCGCAAATCGCTTGTATGTTCACCGCCTTATGCCCCATGGCTCTGTGTATAATTAAAAACCAAAAACCCTCTGAATTTCTATTAAAAATTCATCCCGTTCCACCCCCCACACAACCGCCTCAGGATACACAATTATTTCATATTTTTAGATACTTTCAAGAAGTTTTCCAACCAACCCAATCCCATGGTAATAGACCATTAAAAACCCGTAGGAGCGCGCCTGTAACATCGAGTATTTAACTCAGCACGCCAGCGGGGCATTGATTGACTTAAACAAAAAATTTTCCATTCTCAAGGCGATTTCTCCCACAAAATCACTTCGAATCCTGGGCTCCCCAAATACACTTTTTATCCGCACCGATGGTCAGCATTAGGGAAAATATGAATTCCCCCCCATTTTTGGTCATGTCTCACTGATTACACATCACCCCCAGGGACCTTTGGAAGTGTATCTCAAATATTTTTTTTTTTCTGATTGAGGGCGAGAGAGCGAGATAGGAAAAGGACTCATTACCACTCCAACTGTGATCGATGGTCATGGAGGGAGAGCCTATGCCTACATCCAGATCGGAAAATGTTTTCCATCATCCACCAAACAGCAATAAATAATGACAATACAATGGCGGGGGGGTTGGCTGGGCTAGAAACGGAGGAAGGATAAAGAAAATGGCCGAATAGAACAATTATAATCGGAATTCAAGGATGAAACACGTGTCTCACCTTTCGTTTTATTCATTTTTTGCCGTTTTTTCCACCTTGCTTGTCTATTTTGGTCTATTTTCGGTGGCAGAGAGAGTCGGGGGAGGTGGGCGAGACAGCTGTTGTTTTGTTGTTTTTGTATTTACCCGAAAAATACAAATGCAAACAAAACATTCAACAAATGGCAGGGGTCCTGGTGTGGGAAACACAATAATAAACCTGCCTGACGGCATACACACCAAGCACGACAACTGGGAGAAGGCATTTTGGCCGAAATATGTTACCAAACGTCGACGACGACGACGACGACGACGTAGGTCGTCTGTTGAATTCCTTTCGGTGCGCATTCGAAAATTAATTACGTAATTAACATATTGATTGTTTAATTGGTTCGCAGAACAATCTGCAATGGATCTGGTGGGCTTAGTGCTTTCGGTCGAGGGGTCTGGCTTCGTATCAATTTGCAGGTCGCAGTGAGTTACTTATTCGATTCGACTATGAAGCGAGGGTGGTCGGCTCAGATGTCCTTGTTATCCATGTGAATTAACGAATTCAAATTGGTGGCTCGTTCGGCGGATGGATGCCTCTAGGTGGGACTTTCTCTCTCTTTTTGTTTAGGAACACGTCGAATGTCTGCTGATTTGGAGTGGACTTGTAGATCCTTTTGACCGCAGTTGGGCTTTGTATACGGCATTGAGGGCTAAAAACCGCACTTAAACGCTATCAAATCGACGTAAAATCTTATCCAACGGGCGTGGCTATGTAGAAAGCAGACCGGGAGAGGGAATTCCAATCAACATCCTTTTGAGACAAAAGCCAGGACAGACTGGCTGAAGCGCTTTAGATGTGGAAAGCCATTCACACCCCAAATGCGTTCCACATTCAACAGACGTTCATGCAGACAGGTTCCCACTGCATTGAGAGAGAAAATTTTCGGTGGAAACCCTGATTTTGAAACTGTTTTCGAAACAAAGCCAAAGACTTTTCGGATGGGACATCTCTGCACACTTTTATAGGACTCGTTTGGATTTGATATCAGGCACGCCATCGGAACCGTTTCAGTGATTCTAGAATTTCTTCTGCAATAGGTTAGGTTAGGCTGCCAGCTAGGAGTCGCTAACACACTTAGACCACGTGGATCGTGGGAGAAAGCTCCTCTCTACCTACTCGTTAAACCATTTTCAGCGTAGGAGGCTCTTAATGTCGATATCCATCAGGTCGCCTATATCCTTGTAGCAGGGGGCTCCTAAGTGAAGCTTCCTTATACGGGAGAGAGCTGGACAGACACAAGGAAGGTGAGGAAAAAGCCTAGCCTTGTAGCATGCTTGCCTGTTAGACAGTGTCCAGTGATGACACCTATTGTGGTTCCAATCGTCCAAATCCGTTTCCTCGCTAGACATGTTGATCCACTTGTCCACCTAAGATTGGGACTCTCGACAGCATCCGGCTTAAGTTAAAGTCTCCGAGTAGCGATTGCTATACCTGAGGTGCCTTATTCCTATTCTGGTGAGTTCATGGGACTTCCGATTCCCTGGAATGTCCCCATACCCCGTCACCAAACACAGGTGAATCACTGCTCAGCCATCTCCACAAGAGACGAACGGCAGACTAGAGATCGAGTCCAAGGACTTGTTGGCTGCCTGGCTATCTGAAGGGATACGGATATCTCTTGTCTTCTCCAGTCTACTAACCGAATCTCATCAAAATCGCTTTGGTTGTTCTGGAATTGCCGCCGTGGATCAGTGGTTAGTGCGTTGGACTACTGAGCCAGAGGTTCGAAGTTCGAGTCCCAGCAAACGCCAGGGCTTTTCACTGTCGCACCTCTCGCGAATTTCGTGACAGACGTCCGGGAGTAGTACCTGTCATAAGGAAGCTTCTCAATGGGACGTCTTCCTTCCATTTGAACGACAAATTTTAAACGAAAGGTCGTGAGAAGCTAGGCTCTGGAGCACATACAGCCTTTTGTGCCAATTTTTTGTATTTTTTTTGGAATTGAAGCGTTACAAGGACTCAGTGATTCTTAGCTTAGACGTATGACAGGCAAGAGTTTTGAGATTCGAGCTCCTAAAACCACCTCCATGCCAAGTCGAATCCACTGACCAAATTCAGGAGTTTTGAGACAACGATTTGGGACCACGTCAGTGGCAGTCTCCCATCCAGAGTAGAGTGGACAAAAGAAAAAGTGGCAAACGAGTACGAAATCGAATTGAAATCTCCACCAATGGCTGCCAAATAGGCTCTGATACCCTTAATGCATCCAAATCATACCAGCTACCGGATTTAGGCAGCTTCTTCCAGGCGAAAGTATTTGCTGAACGAGAGGCTAGCCATCTAATGAAGCGTCACTGAACATCCTTCCCTTCTTCCTTCACTACCATCGAAGTCAGGCCGCTATCAATGCTGGTGGAACAATGCAAGGAGGAGCTCGCCTAGCTGGGTTATCGGTTCAGGATTAGTCTCCTCTGGCTGCCTATACACACAGCAAAACAAAGCGGAATGAACGACCTAAAAAACTAATGGGGCCGTCAACTGGCCTTGACAGATCTATTGGAAAAGCTACGTACCATACGGGGGCTCTCCTATGAAAGGCCAATAACAGATGACATTGGTTAAAAATTGCATCATATCCTGGCAGATGTGGCCCCATCAAAACTGGCATAGAACACAAGGTCTACAAAGAAGGAACCGCGCAGATATTCCTAGGATTGTGGCGATTAGTATAGGTCTCCAGCCCATCGGCACAGTATAGCAAATGCAAGTTTCCGATCCTAGGTTAAACCAGAGAACGCATTCCCCGCAAACCCTTGTTTGACAACCTAAGGGAGATAGTGGAGTGGATGATCGAAAGTCCCTTTCTCTAATCCCCTTAACTCTACAGTTCAACGTCCGATCAGCAGCCGGTAAGTCACGTGTGTTGTGCCATTTGAAACGAGGCTAAGTCCCTGATAAGGTTTCAGCTTATGGAACACTGAGACAGCCACTCTTAACCACGTATCTACGTATCGAGAGCCCTAGAAAAACCAGTTGCTGACACGGTTTTGAACTTGTACTCACATTGAAGCCCCTTAAAATATGCACTGAAACCTACAAATTTTTAGAACTGACCAGATAGGCGGCTATTCCACTCAGAGCTTGTTCAAAAAATGTCAAAAATTCATGAGGAAACGTTCAAATTTTCATGTACTCACATAAGTTTGTCGAAATCAAAGGCAGCATCAATAGAAGATACGCACTTACCTGAAAAGAGAGGAAAAGAAAAAGTTTTAGTTTTAGATCGTTAGGCAGCAAACGTTGTAGTTGTAAAAAATATTTTCAAAAATTCAAAATTCCGGGAACTGCTTCCCCAATTTTTTCGATTTTAAGAAAGGCTTACGGCTGGGGGAATATAAGGCTTCAATCCGTAAAATTTTGCGTTCAAAATAGCAGACTTAGAGGGTTTTTTTTCGTCGTGAATACCATCGACATTAACTTTTTCTATACACCTATAGCAACGACCTTCGCTGCTCCTTGTAGTGAACTCCTCCACGGGTGACAGAGCCCATAACTTTTCTCAATTATCTGCGACAATGACTTCAGTAACGACAACGAATCTCTACCAAACTCAGGACTGACAGCATCAACTGCTGGGATTCAGGGCGTCTAAAACGCTGTACTCCCACTTGTCTCTATAGCGGGATTCTAGCTTCTGAAAATGGAACCATGAAATCTAATGAATCGCATTGCAATGTGTCTATGGTTGGTTGATGTGACCCTCGATGAGGTACACTTAGACCAAAGTAAGTCCATTGTGCTGCCACAAGGCAGGGGCAGGTGGATCACGCTGTCCACTCCTGGAACCAATTGCTTTTCTAGTGTAGCTTTCCTAAAGTTAACCACTGCAGGACACGTGCACAAGAAGTGAGGATTGATTCTTCTTCCGTAAGACGTTACAGGGGATGCCCTGTGTCCGGTTAGCTCTTTCCAAAGGCGAGACTTTCTCAGTCGAAGAGCAGAGCTGGTCGCCATTTGTTTGCGGACGATGTGAAGCATGGTTTGGAGCCCCGCTGTTGGATAGGTTCTCACTAGTTAAGCTTCAGGTTGGATTTCCTCTCCAAGACGCAAAAAAATCCACCTTACCAACGACTTGTAGGCCCCACCGCTTTCCTACAAGAGTACAGGACAACCATTGCTCTTTTGACGCGTACCTTGACGTTCTCTTTCCAGTGGAACTTCCGGTCTAACTTTAGTCCCAAACGCTGTTTGAGAGGCAAAGAGCAGAACCTCCTAGTGTGGGAGGTGTTCAGCAAGGGACTAGTGAAAAGGACTACAGCTCAGTCTTAGTCGGATTAACACTAAGGTCGCAGTCCTTCATCCAGTTGACAGTGTTTGAGGGTAGTTGCCCGATAGTGAGATAGCTACATTGCCCTGCATCCTGTGCTCTCTATTTCCGAGAGAAGTTCGTTGAGGACAATGTGTCCATTGCTGTACAAGAATTGTTCCACTCCTACAGACTTGACTACTATCTCTCCTGTTTGCTTCGAAATTCTTTCTCGAAAATCGTCAGGATATGGAATTTTGAGCGCTGGAGACTGTACACTCCTGTACATCTGTGTATCAACCAACGTCGTGCTCAAAAGGATAGCCACAGTCTGAATAAAATTGCGAACACTTTGCTCACATGCGAGTCCTTGCTACTCCAAGTGTTCCATTTGACTTTATTGGAATTTCACAGCAAATATTCAAATGCAGTCGCGGGCTTTCTGCTCTCATATTTCAAGGATACATTAACCGCTTCCCTTCCCCAAGTACCTACAGCGATCCCAGCTTGTTAGTTCCAACGCGTAGAACATCGCCCAAATTATACCCACAAAGACGGCCTAAATACCTCCACTCCCGTTCTCCTTCCAGGAAATCCGAAAATTCGTCCCAAATTACAAAAGCAAACCGTTTCCTCCCATTTTTCCTCGGTTCCCAGACTGCGTGGCGACATATTTCATTCATCTTCGCCTCACACACACACACACCAATAAACCTTCATTAACCATCCATCACCATCAGCAAAATATACACACAGCCATCAAGTGAACGGACACAGATATGTACAAAAATAAAACCTCTTCCCTTGGTCGTGCATCCCTAAAAAAAAGAGATCCTAAAATATCCTGGAGTTTCGTAGAAACACTTTCAATCTCGTTACGTAAGTGACAGAGTAGACGGCCCGTCAAGTCGAAAGACGACGGGATGGAAATACTCACTTTCATTCTAATTAGGTCAAATGTCCTTTCTCCTCAGATGGACAAAAAAATATCCTTTCTCACAAAAATAAGAAAGGAAAAAAAAATTAAAACAAATGACATCTCATTCATTTGTCGTCAATTTTTATGCATCGCATCCTTTGAAGTAGTTTCATACCCAAGGACGCAAGGATACAATTTAAAACATATGTGGATATGCCACCGTTCGGCAGGGACACATGTTGCATGATACATACCCACCACACACCACACAACAGTGTCGACACTCTGTCTCTGTGTGAATTAATTGCAAAAGGGATTCCCATACACCATCCGAGACCATGAGAGCAGGATAAAGGCAGGAAACCGTCAGAACGAGGCCACTTATATACAGATCACAGTAATTCCACGGAATCATATCGGTATCTGCTGAATTGACATCGAATGACATCGAATGACACCGAAACGGAGTAGAATGGATCAATGGATATTCATCCACTCGTCCCGACGACAAGGGCTGTGTGTGTGTGCTCTGATAGTTTGATTTTCCCAAAAAGGATGCGCTCGGCATAATGAATGCTTTTGACGGCGCGCACTGAAATTGTATCTTGTATCTGCAATGGACAGTGCCGTAGGCATTTTGACATTTTCAGCGCATTCAGCAGATTGGTTTCCATTTATCGCCTAAATTCGAAAGAACGGCAACGGTAACTACGGGTATTGTGCAGGCCTTCGATATGCAAATGAAAATTTTATGCGATTTATGCTCCTGCATGTGGGCAGGAGCGTATGCATTTACGTAGAAGGAGTGCCTAACCGTTTAATTTAATCAATTTAGCATTTACGGATGCGAGATGTGGAGTGAATGGAAACCAATTAACGGTGACCACTCTAGGTTTTCGGTTACTTAGCTCGGATTTTGCATAAATATTTCGCTTAGATGTCAAGCGAGATACAATTTGTGAAACGCTCCATTCCGCTGCCGCTCCGCTTTGCTCCGCTTAGCAGTCTCAGTAGGGAAATCGACGATGATTTTTGGTTTTACGTGTATTTCGGTTGAGATTGCATACATTCCACCGAAGTACGAAGCGAATGAGAGTGAGTAACAGAGTCCGCCTTGCTCCGTTGACAGCATCCACTGACTGCATCCATAAAATTTAATTTTCGAATTCTTTATATTTTACAGTAATCTACGATTAGGAGTGTCCAAAAGGACAAAAGGATTGCATTCTATGACTGGGCTTGAAACTGTTGAAAAATTAAGACCTTAAGGGTAGAAGAGCACAAGGTTTCTAAGGCCCTGTGGCCTGAGTTTGATCGGAAAAAATCTGGAGAATTAATAAAGCTCAACAGATCGAAGTTAGGAATGCCGATAGGGATACTCTCTGGCCATTGCCTCCTGAGGGAGGACGCTATGAGATTAGGAATTGGATTAGGTTTCTGACCGTGAAAGGGACCACGACCTAGGGACCACGACGGTCCCGCTTTTATGCCAGGTGTCTTGTGACGAACTCATAACCCTATATAACCTCACCTAACCTAACCTAAGACCTTAAGGGAACGTGTGTTTGAACTAAGAGGAGTAAAGCTGTCGCAGAATGTAGCTCTCTCCGCGATTCGACTACTGTGTTCGATGCTCCCGCATCCAAAAATTGTTGAGATTTTGGTTTGAACAGAGCCTTTACGACCATCACTTGTAAGCTTTCGGGGTGTAAGTGTCTGAAGTGGGATAATTATGGTCATTCTTAAACTGACCCTCTGACTAGAGGCAAATACGACTTAAACTGTTTCTGGATGGGTTTTCTTAAGGACGAACTGTGTAGGGATCAAAGCCCTTAAATTAAAACTGAGTCAAGAAATAGTCTCTGCTCCTAGAGCAACATGAAGTCTCATTAGCACCAATGGAAGTCGGCAACTTGCGTGCTTCAAAAATTTGTATAAATTTGAGATTCAGAAAGGAGCTTCAGAAATACGTCGCATTTGAGTTGATTATGAACTTGGTTGTCGAAGCATTAGCAAGTCCTAATATTGGTGGCAGAAGTGGAGAAGTTTTGATAGCACTTGAGCACATCAGTCTTAGAAATTAGGCCATAGACCAACGAAAACGGCTCACCAAGGTCATGCAATTTTTATGGATTTTTCGTTTCCATGTCAGAATTGAGCTGACTTTGGTTTTCCTTAAGGCTGCTACTCAAAGTTGTCCAGGTCAAGTAGCTTACAATCGATTGGGGTAGGGTAACTCTGAAATCCCTTCTGGTAAGGTTTCCACTTTAATGTCAGACTTGGGTTGACTTCGATTGCTCTTGAGTTGACCCTCCAATCGGTTGCAGAAGCCTTAGTAAATCTCTTGACTTCCTCGCTGAATACGGCTCCAATATTGGCTTTATTGCCTTCCTTCGCAAATTCTTGCGGTTCCACTGTTTAAAAAAAAATTTGAGAGTTCACCGAAACTGGTCTTTCTAAGATATTCTAAGGAGGTACCTTCAGGGACTAATTTCTACAACTTTTAAGGTCAATTGGAGCAGCCATTAATATTGCTCTCTCATTGTCCTCAAAATTCCCAGTGAATACTGTCTTAATTATTTTCAAAATATCGACGCAAATTGTCACGAATAATACACCAGAATAATGCAAAGTTAATCGTTAGTCATCAATCATCACTCATCACTCATCATTCACGATTGAACTGGTTAGTCGGTAGTTGCCAGCTGCCCTCTTTCTCATTTTATGACTGCCCACAGCAAATAAAATCAGCTCTGAAGGAAGTAGTTGCCCTCAATGATTAAGGACTCATTTTCAGACGTTATTCAAAAGTTCAAATCAGCTAATAATGTCCACCCAAGACCATACATGCCCTACTGTTTGACCTACTCCAGCAGATAATTCGACTTCCAAGGATGTAAGACCATCCCTCGTCGGAAACTGTCAATAATATTCGTTTAATGGTCTGCTGATCTTTTGTGCTCGCATATAGGGCTTTCAATTCATGTCATGAGACACACACAAGTCAAAAAAGAAACGTCGAAAAATAATTCAAATTTACATAGATACGTTCGTACGTTATATTCGCATGCTCCAGTTCCTTTGGTGGCCCTTTCCCCTGAAGGAAGACAGCGAGTTCATTCACAAAAAAGGATAGAACAACCCCAAAACGCATAATAAATCCTGTTTTATTACCATTCTCCGCCAAGCTAATCCAAAATCTTGACCCATTTCCGAGCCGGAGCACAAGAAATCCTTTCCCACATCCTTTTTACAAAAAACCCTCTCTCATCTGTTGGCATTCTCACAAAACTAACAAAATGTTCGATTTCTTTTGGTTTCTTTTCAGGTAAGTGGATTTCAACACACAAACAAAAAAAATACCAAAAAGTAAGTAAGTTACTCCAGTGACATACTTTTGGGGGCGGGGAGGATGCCCCCCCCCCCCCCCGCCGTTTAGAAGAAATCCTCGTAATTTATACAGATTCACACACAATTTCCTCCTTTCGATGTCGAAAGTAAGCCCATAAATCATTTGCTATAAATATCTCAGCCGAGAGTGGTTTTTCTTTGGGTATCCTTAAGAAGGATATCACTAAATCCAGCTTTTTAATTCCCCATTCCTTTGGCAGGAAAAACAAAGGCACAACAAGAAAAAAATGAAACCACAGCTCGTGTCTAAAAATATCCTTGAGAGGTAAGAAAGTACCTTACCTTACCTTAGCTTATGGTATCGCAATTTTCGACGTCCTCCACAGAAAATAGCAACACAGAGATCCTTATCGGCAGAAAACTATACACAAAGTCTACAAAATTCGCACGGAAGCCCGAAATAAACTTGCAAACACTGGTCTCGCGGTGGAGAGGGCGGCCAGTAGCCGGTAGATTGGGTAGGACTCCAATCATCCCTCGCGATAAATGCCAGACGGCCGGATGGTTAATTCAAAATTTGTGCCGCTAGCCAACAACCACCACCGCCACCGCCACCGCCGCCACCGTCTTCCATCCTCCATTGAGGCTTAGAACACAGCAGGTTAGCCCGGTCGCGCACCACACACTCATTTAGTCGGAGCACACACTATTTCCTTGTTGCTGTTAAATGGTCTCTCTTTGCCTATCGCAGCCTTCGATCTTAATTGAGTATTGCTGCACAGAGCCTATTCTGTTGGGGGTGCTGGTGGTGGTGGTGGTGTTGGTGATGCCGTAGGAACTGTTGCTGTACTTTGGTTTAAATTGATGGGGCACACACAGCTCATTTCTCGTCCATCCGCCCTGGAATCGATTGGAAATTCAACGAATGGGGGGGGGGCAATGAGGAGACCTAACTTATGTTGGGGGGCGGAGGCTTTACACAACTATTAAGAAAATGGTAATGTCACCAAGTGATTATGTCCTCCTGCGGCAGTGAGAATTGATGGAATTAGTGGTGTTAAATGGCTTTCTAAGCGGGGCAGCTGGATAGGGGAACATGCTTTATCTATTCGTGCGTGCTTTGGGGCTTCCTGCAAAGTAGATATCTCAGATTCAGGCATGGAACTCGTATCTCTGTGTTTGGATTGGATTTAATCTTTTTTTTTGCTTTGAATTTAAGGCGAAACGGGAGGAGGTGGGAGAGAAAACAATGTTGAATTCAATCCGCAACATGTTGCGGTGCTTCTGATTTGCAACATATGCTGACAGGCAACATGTTGCCTTGTAAAAAAGGATTCAGGCATTAGGCGACTTTTGTTGGAAAAGAAGTTGATCTTAAAATGACTGCGTCTCCAAGGAAGTGCTGCCTCTCAGGCTTATCGCCAGTAAACTGCTGCTTTCGATACAATGTTTAGATACATTGTAGCGAGCAGCGAGTAAGGCAATAATGATCGGAAGTTTGAATCTAGACAATTCATGATGTTTAGGAGTAGGTTAGGGTTAGGTAGGTGAGCTGGCGAGGAGAGAACTACTCCCGGCCACACTCAGGTCAATGCTGATCCATTGTGATGCCCGATACTTATTGTTGCGAGTCTTTGCATACAAACCCTCCTGAGGATTTGATGAGTTTCATTATCCTGTCTGATGGCATGCTGGCGAGTTCTTCTAAGGAATTTGTTCCTGCTGTGTTGGAGACCTGGGCAGTGGCATAGGAAGTGGGTTGTGCCCTGAAAAGCTCCCTCGTCACCGCAAGTTGTGCCCCGTGATACGAAGCTAGAAAGGGCTTTCCTATCTTTCCGTATGAGTTTCTCGGTCCTGCCTTTATCGATTACACAGGTTTCCATGGAGGTCCATCTGGTGTTCTCTATTCGCCTCTTTTATGGCTATTTTCCCTGCATGAAGCTTGGTTCCGCTTGCCTTGAAAAGGCCGCCGAACCCTCTCCTGCTTATTCGCCAGCTTTCTCGTTACCCAGCAGAGCGATGCCTTGGGATGTATTCCAAGAACCTTAAGCTCTTCTCGACAGCATTTTACAAGTTTCGAGGAGTTATTGCTCTTATAGCCGCCGGGCTCTCGATAAAGGAGGTGTGATACCCTCTTGTGGCATTGCCCTTACAGTAGACTCTCGGGCGGCTGTTGTTACTGCCAAGAAGACGCTGTCACTCCGCTTGGAAGACGCTACTGTGGTCTGGGAGGCGTAAGATGTCTTTTTACAGATGTATATATGGCAATGGATTGAGCATTGGGTATCTGCCCTCTTTTCCACTCTTCCCCGCTAGGATAGGCGCTTGAGAAAGGTCTAGGTATGGCGTGATGAAGTCCGTCGTAGGTACGTGGCCAATGCACTACTGCAGGATAGTCGTATGCCCTAATGGCGCTAATGGGTGCCGATGCTCTTATCAAGATATCTAGCGGAAGCAGGTTGAGAATAGCCTCCAGTTCAGCGGTTGGAGTTATCCTCTTCGCACTGGCGGTCCCGATACACGCTAGTCTTTGAAGCTTCATGACGGCCATTAGGCTAGCGGCCTTAATTACTGCCGGCCACCATACAAGACTGACGTATGTCAGTATGGATCTTGTTATAGCCTTTCTCCAGAGAATTGATTTAGGAGAGGGACCCTAGGTTTTTAGAAGGCTATCCTTCCATTGCTGTTCATTCTCCAGTTTAGTTTCTTGTCCAGTACAAGATTTTAAGCGGGGTACCTCCGACAGATGGTGTGCTTAACTGAGGTAACTGGTTAACTGGTTGGTTTTCTGAGGGTTTACCCTGAGCCCGCAATTCCTGGTCCAGGCGCCAAGGAATCCTGGTCAAAAGTGTGGAAAATACGCGATTTTGGTCTCGTTTAAGGTGGGTGTACACCTACTGCGACTGGGTCTTGTATCGATTCGAATTGGAAGGTCAGGCCGGGGTATCGCCCACTTCTGCCACTCAAATTCGAGCCATTTGGGTGGGTCCATTGTCATTTAAAAAAAAATCACAGAAAACCAAATCAAAAATGAATCCAAGGCAACGTATCCACTGGAGCCGACAACAAAATCTAATTACAATTCAAAAAGATAAAAGTGGTTCGTCATCATCCCTCAAAAGCCCTACCGCGCCGGCCGCCTACCCTCTGTGTGTAACTTAAAACGCGCGCTGAGTGTTTCCTCCCCTCAACTTCGCTAGAGGTTTGAATAATTTAAAAAATCAGAGAAAAAAAGGACGAATCGGAGTCGCTTTGTTGATCTACCAACAGAAAAACAGAAAAACAGAATTTCAGCGAAAACGTTTCAATAATAATTCGCATAATGTGCCATTAAGTTGAGCAGTCCTTCAATAAAGTCTCCCCCACCCCCTCAGGTGTATAAGTACGTGTGTAGGTGGGGGGTAGGGGCGCGCTTACTACTTCCTCACTTTGTAGAGAAAGTCAGAAAAATATACTTAAACCATTCGCCTGGGGAGAAGGATCAATCTGAAATCATTGTTCCCATACTCGGGAAGCAAGTGTAATGGAGAGAGATATCCTGCGGATATGTATACCAACCTGTAGCCAATTGAGAAGGACTTGATTTGTTTTTCTGTTGTCCTAAGACAAAACAACAACAAAACAAAAGCTATCCCCAGCCAATGTTCGTCATCAATCAGAGGGATACGTATTATTCGGTCGGTTTTCTTGTGGAATTTTTTGCAATTGGGATCCTTTTTTGGAATGCAAACGAAGAAGGATTCTGTTTCAATTGGTTTTCTGTTTTCTGTTGTCTGCTATTCCTATTTGCGTCTAAACACAGGCGCTGCCCTGGGCTTTCTTTGCTCTGCGTGTCTGTGTGTGTGGTGGGTTTTTTGTTCCTTTTCGAAGGAATTCTGTTTTCAATCCAGTAGCCCACATTTGTGAGGTTACATTTCGAATGCATTACATTTACCCAACCGAACACTTGATGGCCTTTGTCCTTTCCGAGAAGGAAAGGTACGGATGTGTATGATGGAACCTGGCTGGGTGAGCTTGAATATGAGGATGATGTGTACCTTTGACTATGTTGCGCACAAAAAGACTGGAAAAGGCTGCAAGGATTGGTTCAAAATTCCTTCGAATTTAATGAAGTGAAAGGTTGACTGATGGTGGGTGAGATGTAAGGAGGAGGGTAGCACTAGTGTCAGAAGTGGACAGACTTGGAGTTGCCTTTCGAGTCGATTTGAAGCCTCATTTGGTCGCAGGCCCATAAGTGAGTCGGAGGAATCAATGACTGCGAGTCCTTGCCCATCATTTTTCACGATTTCTTTTGAGTGTCAGAAGTGGACACGATGTGATTTTAAGAAACCTCTCGGAGCGGCTCTTAGAAGCTTTGGAAGGCCGCGACGAAGAAGCGTATTTGCGTTCATGGATCAAACTAAGAACAGATCCTGCTCAAGTTTGAGGCGTACACCCTGAAGGGAACCCCTTCCTCAGTCAACAGATTGCACGTCAAGTGGAACTCCGGCAGATTTCGGTGCCAGAAATGGGATGGTTGGTTGGTTGGTAGGAATCGCCAACACGCTTAGACCGCGGGGATCATGGGAGAAAGTTCCTCGTTGAACCATTTTGATCGTAGGAGGTTCTTAGTATCGATATCTATTAGGTCGCCTAAGTGAAACTTCCTTCTATGGGAGAGAGCTAGACAGACACAAAGAAGGTGAGGATAAAACCTAGCCTTGTAGGAAACTTGCCTGTAAACAGTGTCCACTGATGACACCTATTGTGGTGCCGATCGTCCAAATCCGTTTCGTCGCTAGACATGTTGATCCACTTGTCCACCTAGAATTTGCACTCTCGACAGAATCCAGCCTAAATTTAAGTCTCCAAGTAGCTATTGGTTTACCTAGGGTGCCTTGTTCCTACTCTGGTGAGTTCATGGGGCTTCCGATTCCCTGGAATGTCCCTATGCCCCGGCACCCAACACAGGTGAATCACTGCTCAGTCATCTCCACAAGACACAAACGGCAGACTAGAGGTCGAATCCAAGAACTTGATGGCTGCTGGGCTTTTACATCCAAGCCACACGGACCCGCCCAACGAGCTAGCTTGTTTAAAGCGTTTTATAGGAGCTCCTTTAGAGTATTTAGGTGCTTCTCTGAGACAGCTTTAGCACCATCAACTGCCGTGCATCCCTCGCAAATTCAAAAGAAGGGGGGATAGACCACCTCCTTGCGGAGTGCCTCTACTGACAGACCTTCTAGTGGACCTCTCACTCAGCTGGGATAGTTTTCAATCTCTCGATACTCAGCTGAGGATACCAGATACTAACGTTTCGTATTGTTTTAGGCGGATATGTAGGCCATGACTTGAGTGTCAGAAGTGGACCCTCACTCACATTATTTTAAAAGCAAACCGAGGCCCAACTTTCCCCTATTTTTGGCTTCAAAGGCAACGGACTCTTAATTATTTTAAGCCAACCTTCCTAAGTCTGCCTTAAGGGCGTCAGAATACTACGCTTTTTACCGATTCACGGACCGATTTCGACTGGCTTTTGAAATGGCTTCTCATTCCACCAGTGGAACATAAGCAAATCAAAGAGACACCCCGTCAAAAACGGAGAACCAAGGTCAGAAATGGGTTGTTTTTGAGTCTCCCAAACCAGCCCTAAGCAAGCCAAGCAATATCTAGTCGATTGAGGCATCCTCGTAACCTCCCCCAGAAGGTCTTTAGAACAGTGCGATGCAGACTTTTACTTTTACTTCTTCAGAAGTGGGATGGCTTTAACCATCCCCTCTTATCCAGTCGATTGACGCATGACAGGATCCATTCTTGTTGTCTGCCCAAGAAATTCGCGTCGATTTTTGGATTTAGTGTCAGAAGTGGAACCTCGAATACACGCACGAGTCCTGACGAACTTGGCTATTTGCTTGGACCAAGCGATATCCCTTTGAATCCACCAACTCGTCCGACTGCTGACACGTCGGCCAATCTATGGAACACCTTGCAGGTGTTGCACCACAATGTGACCTTCCAACCTTTTCACAAAGTCCATTGGCATTCGATTTAATAACAGCTTTTCCGGGCCAAACAAACGCATTCGTTCGCAGTACAATCACCAATCCACTCGCATCCATCTCACCGCACGATGCAATCAATCTCGTAACCAAACAACAATCACCAACCAAACAAGGATTCCACTCCTCTGCCATAACTGAATTGGATAAATGTTACCGTTTGCACCTGAGCATGTGATTAGGAAAACTATTTGCCTGGCTGCATACGGTGCAATTATCCTTTGGCCCTTTGGATGAATGCATCGCACCCCGTTTGTCCCTATTAGGCACCACACACACACACAGTCTTGGGAAACTTTCAATTGGTGATTTATTGCCGAGGCTATTTTACCGATTTACACAGGTACCACAGAGAACCTTGCGGAGGAGGGTGGCGGGCAGGAGGCTCTTCAGATAATTGGAAATCATGTTTTCTTGAATGGGAACTTGGAAGGCTTCGTCTGTGCGGTATGGTAACACAAAGTTCAAGGGTTCAGGTGTCGTGAAGGGAAGAAAATAGCAAATGATGCTTAGTTACCGGTGGGGTAATCCTTTTTATGCCCCTGTGTGTATGTAACAGGATTAAACAGGAGCAGGGCGGCCGGAGGGATTGTGTAGGTAATTGTGTGTGCAAAGAGCAAACTTTGTGTGCTAAGGACGTGTTAGATTGATAGCAAAAAGGAGGTTTCTCTGTAGGATTAAATTCTTCCTTTTTTTGCGTTTCATCATCCTTTTTTTTTTGCTGCCGTAACGCAAACAAATGAGCAATTTAGACGTCATTAGGATGTGGAGCTGACAGGACAGAGATTGGCTAAGTGGGAGGGGAAAATGTATTCCGCTCTTTTTGCCAAGTCAGTGTAACGGGGGCTAAGGGCTTTTGATAGGTCACCGCTTGATTGGTTTTCGAAAAGACGATCTGCGTAGGTGTTGCAGATTGAGTGTCGAAATTGAGTGAAAGTGAGAGGTCGTCCACTCCTGGCAGTCAATGGAAATGCCTACCAACGCCTGGTGACTGAGACGAATGCTCTGCAACTGATGGAATTCCTAGTGAGGAGGCTACTTCTAAGTGCGGTCGAAAGCCACTTCTGACAGGCAATCAAAATTATCCTCAACTCCTTCTTTCAGAACGGATTACTCTGGAAAGAGTTGTGGAAGGGGGCTTCAGGAAAACTTCTAAATTTCGGGTCCACTTCTGATACAATACGAATGGCAGTGAGAGGCTGGACCACATACGGTCTGTAACGCCAGGCCTGGTAGGGGTAAAATCCTTTGTGGATACTCATGCCTCTACGTGGCTAAAACAAAACCCCTCCTATTGCTCTGTCCTGTCAGTCTCCCTGAGGCACCGCGAGTCAAGGCATTCGGCCTGAAATGACCCTTATTGCATCCGCTGAAACCATTCGAAAGGCGCGGCAAACGCTTAGAGATGTGATTCTGTGCACCGATCTCATCCTTCCCACGGTTCGATAATGGTGCCCATATTGGAGCCGCGTACATGAGGATGGATTTACTCACTGGCTTTGCTATTGGCAGCCTTGGTCCTCCGACTTTTGGCAGTAGTCTGGCCACTAAAGTTGAGTCTGTGGTCTATCAGGACTCCCAGGTACGGCTGCGAGTCGGTGGTGTGCTCACCGATCTGTACTGTGAGGCGTTTAATTTTTTTACGGCTGCTTTATAAGAACAGATTCAGGTTTTTGATCAGCTAGTTCCAGGCCTGGTGTCTGTAGCCATCCATATCTTCACGTTCCTTATCGCTCGGTTGCAGTTCTGCGTCACTTTCTCTAGCGTGCTGGCCACTATTACTACTGCGATATCGATGATATCTACTCCTCTCGGCCGCCATGCATTATGTTCTACATGAGTGGTCCTAAGTCTGACCCTTGGGGGACTCCACCCGAGATCCGGTATGTCTTCGGACCCTCTTAGGTGTCGTAGTAGAGGGTTTGGTACTTTCAGGCTGAGTTAATGTCAAGCGTTACTACAGCTCAATACTGCTTTGTCCCTCCGAGCCACCTTTCTCCTCCAATTGCTTGGATGGTGCTTCGTTTTTTCCGGAAGCCGAACTGTCGTCGGCTGGAAAGCCCCGAGTCTCCTTCGGTGTATTTTTTCCGAGCACCTTTCCCAACGTATCTAGCATGCACAGCGGCCAGCATGACGACGCCCGTTCAGGTGGTTTGCCCCCCTTTGGTATGAGAACTCGTCGTTGCCGTTTCCACTGCGGCTGTGTAGAGGTGTGCAAGGACTTCTGGTCTAGTTTTGATCGCTTTCCCATCGATTCCTGGCATCTTGTTGCTTTTGCTTGCTGATGCAGCTTCTAGGACTTTTCAATTCTCTCATCTGCCGCTTCTCGCATTAGTGTGGATCCTTCTTTCCTCGGGAAATCCTCCTGCTTACAATCGAATTCGTGATGTTTGGGCATTTCGGTGCCACTGCTGTACACCCTTTCAGTGCGCTTCCCATATGGGTTGTAGCTCCTCCATGAGCATTTCCTCTGAAATTCTTCTCGTAGAGCATCGTAGTCTGCTGCATCTCTACCTCTTGGACCACCGAATTCGCAGTCAAACCAAATTCATACTCTCTCCACTTCTGGCACTAATTCAATGAAATTTCTCCAATTTCACGGTATGACTTGTAAGCCGCGTCTCCTATGACCACTTACACTCCAAAAAGATGCTTCATTTCCCTTGCAACACGAGACCTTTCCTACAACACGCACCCTCCGCCACGTAAAGGTGTCCAATTGCATTTAATTTCAACCCTTGTACTCATTTTCCACCCCAGACGTACTGTGCAATAACTTCCACTCAATAGAAAAGTGCTTGCCAACTAGTACTGCGCCCCCTTCATCAATTTCAATCTCTGAACTGTGCACTCTATGCTGGGCTTCCCCCAAAAAAACCAAGTCATAGTCGTCTCCGTCGTCGTCTGTAACTGATACCTACCCTCTCGCTAGCTAGCCACTTAAAGTAGTCATGACAGACGGTGAAGCAAAAAAGAATTGTATAATCCCCAACCCCCTCCCCGGGCCCATCTGCTATTCATAATTTAAAGGAATTCACCTGCAATATTACAGGAAAAAAAAAAACGGGACAACAGCCCAGCAATTCACCCTTACACCATCCACTTATCGCGATGATGTTCTCAAGTAGCCCATTCAAGTACTCTGACTGGCTTCCCAGCTTCGACGACGGAAGTGCGCGAGGCGACCCCACTGACAGGTTTCAAATTAGGGGGCTGCTGTGCTGTTATATTTACAGGCACACATACACAGAACGACCCCATATGCAGGCAAATCAAGTGTCATTCACAAGATGTCGCTGTAACGTGTGCTCAGTGTGTTCAGCTATCACAACTTCCCAACTCCTTCATCAGTCTGGCTTTTGTGTCGCGTCGCGTCGCGTCGCGGTGACCCTCTCCATGTGCCTATACATACTGATGACGAGAATGACGAACACTAAAGCAGAAGAAGAAACGAAATGCGGTTTCCTCTTTTCAAGTGGCCCGCCGTCGTCCTCGTCGTCCTCATCGTCGTGACAGATGTACATCATCACCTCTGCCGCTGTCGTCGCTTGTTCATTTGGCAGGTTAAGGAAGCTAAGTATCTGTGCAGCCATTAGACAGTCCAACTGAACACGACTGTCGCCCTCGTCGTCGTCCTCGTCGTTGTCGGCAAAATTGAAATGAGAGTATCCAGGTGCGATTACACGGTCGCTTAAGGGCATATGCCACAACCACAAACGGTTAACGGATGGAAAGGGGGGCGGGCGGGCGGGCGGCCGGGCCATCATGAATGGCGCGAGAATGGATGGATGGATATGCTTTGGTGGCAGAAATTCAATTGACGACGATCAAGTGCAGCAGAAGGTAGATAAACGTGAGATGCGCACACCTAAATGGACGGTTTAATGATTTAAGTGGCAGTTGCCATGGTAAATTAGTTTCTTTCAGACAGTAAAATGGCGAAATGGGCAAAGGAGCAAAGGACTTTCGTGCAACGTTGAGTTGAGTTGGGGTTGGAAGCGAGGCGAAGGTTTGCAGACTCTGAGCACTTGTCATTGAATGGGAAATGCGTCCGAACTTTCGGTGGAACAGTCAGAAGGAGGCGAGAATGTCTCCCGAAGGCAGCAGCACAGTAGAGCCTAATATTTGGGTAGCATGTATCCTAGTAAAGGAAAGGAATCCCGGATTATAGTGAACGTTGTCTGTGTGCTAAGCTGAATTGGAACAGCAGCCACTGAATCGACCTTTTTCAAATCCTTACCAGAACCGAGATCCAATTCCAAGCCCAGCTTCAAGTCTAAATTCATGTCGAAGTCGACGTTCATAATGAAGTCTAAGTTCGGGCAAAAAGGCCACGTCCAAACCCAAGTCCAAGTCTGAGATCGAGTTCAGGTCGAAGTTCAGTACAATTCCAAGCCGAAGTACAGGTCGCAAACCAAGTTCAAGGCCAACTTTAAGTCCAAGTCCGAATCAGAGTTCAATTCCAAGCCCGAGTCTGAGCAAAATTCCAGGTACAAGCCACGGTTCAAACCCCAGTCTGAGTATAAATCTAAGAACAAGCTCAAGTCCAAGTTGCAGACCAGACCTAGGCGCCAAGTTCGACTCCAGACTTAAGCCTAAGTCCAAGTCCAAGTCGACAACTAAGACTAGATCCAAACGCAAGCCTTGTGAATCGGATTTCCTTCGCCAAATTATTGGGAACCATTTGAAACGCATCCCAAGCCTAAAAGGACTAAGTTTGGGTCTAGGAAACTTCGGCCTTTACTCAGTGGAGGTGTCAGAGGTGGTATACATCAAGGTAAAGCATCGCAGTGGATATCGTTGCATAGAGGACTACGAAAGCCTAAGCATGTGAGTGGAAGTATCTCAAATATAACCTCTGACTGCAGTAAATTTTGGCAGAGTGGTGAAAAAGACTACAAAAACCGCAGAGACTTCGAAGTGACATAGGTAAGGAGCGACAAACAAAGCGCGTCGATGCTATAGCATCTCTGATACCGTAGAGGACCTTGAGCACCAAGAGCATCGAGGAGCACACACTGATGCTATGGATGCCATGGTTGCAGTGATGTCGTAGATACAATGATGCAAAGGAGACGCTGTTACCAGAGAACCGCAGGCGCCATACCTGATAATGTACAGTCACGGATACCATAGAACTACTTTCGATACAGAGAGACCGACTCAGAGTAACCAATTCCATCCAGGACCTAAGTACCCAACAGACCTTTACATAAACTGCATTTTCCAGCACTCGAAGCAAAAGTTTACACCGCACAGCTTCAGAAATCCACACCATCTTACCCTCCAACCAAAGCAAACAAGTTAGCTGAACAAACCGCACTGCAAGCACTGCAAGCACTCAAGCGTAAATCTGTCAGAACGCTTAAGATTGCCGTCATTTCAAAGTTCATTGAAAGACTAACGCTCCTCCAAAAACTTACACCCATTAAAGTCGCTGTCAGAACTTACATTCCACACCCCACAATCCAAAGGCCAACAAATATTTCCATGCTAAGCATCTCGAAAACTTTTCGCTGTAAACACATTCCCTTTGATTCCAATTAGTTTTCCAAAACTTTTCAATATTCCACTCAATCCTTGCACCAAACTTTAACAATTCAAAATTTTTCAAAATCCCTCCCCCCACCCACCCCCTGCATCGCTCACTCAGGCAAATAAAATTTTTTCTTACTCAGCAATTAAATGACAAAAAACCTCCAGCGAAAGATATTTTTTTCGAAAATTGACAATTTGTTCGTCGCAAGTTGGTTTGTGCGCGCGCTCAGACTTGAAACATCCTTCAGAGTGCAACAATAGCGAAACAAGGACCATACATCATCGAAAAAAAAAAACTCGCATCGCACATATGCAGCAACATGCACTAAGGTGGTGGTGGCACTTGTAAGGCCATGTATACACCGCACATCCTTGCAGGCGAAGTTTTTCTATTTTTCTAGAGAGAGAGAAAGTAGACACCACAGCGACTGCTACCGGGTGCTGGCTCCTCCACATCTCCCCCCTGTGCGCTCAGAAGGAATTCTTTACTTCATTCTTGGGGAGTAGCACTGCCACAGGATGTTAACATAATAAAAGGACTTTGTATCATGGAAGTCAGCAGGCGAAAACCTCCCCAGAAAATGAAATTCACAGGAAACATTTTTTCCATTAAGATGGTATCCCCTTATGCCTCTCGGCTCTGCTTGGCAACATCCGTCCTAAGATCTGGAAAAGATCTGGATCTGGTTCCACAGGATGCGTGTTCGGAGCAGGGAGAGAGTGAAAATTAAATGATAAACAAAGTGGAGGCACGGTGTTACACACAGAACCCCACTTACTCCCCATTTCTCTGGCCGTCCTGACGAGGCTACGCCTTGGAGACCATAACACACACCTTCCACAACACCGGGACGGGATAGGACGAGGGAGAACATGAAAAGGATTCTGCAGTCTCATATGTAATGCGAAATAAATGTTCTGATTAGATTAATGAACATCATTAGGGGAGGCTGTAGCTGGAGCTGTAGCTGGAAGCTGGGCTGTGGGAGTCCTTTCTGGCAGTCCTGGTGGGTGGATTGAATTCAATTAGCTTTTGATTGAATTTTTTTTTTTTTTGCCTGTTTTCGGAGGCAAAAGTCTTCCGTTGTGACATCAGAGAGAGAGAGGGAAAATATTACTAACGTTGTCGTCGTCTTGGAGACCTTTGAGACAAAAATTGTTCAACGCAAATGAAATGATTTAAGACACCTCAAAGCTTAATTGGATTAAGGACACGTACGTAAGCAAATGTGAACATGATTTTGATTGATTTTTGGGATAAAAATAAATTTTATTAAACGTTCCTTGAGATTCCTGCAACAAAAGGGTTTTAAATCGCGGAAATCCAGCGCAAGACTGGAATGAGGTGAGAGTGCTGCCCACGAAGGGTTTATTTTGGAAGCTTTTAAAACGGGGAATGACGCACAACGATGTCAATTTAGGGAGGGAAGGCACACGGGTTGTGGCGTGTTAATCTTTTCACAGGAAAACACATCCAAGAAGGGTATGAGTTCGGCCAAAGAGCACGACGGAGTCCAAGTTCTAGTCCAAGACCTAGATCCAGTTCAAGTTTAGGCTCAAGTCCAATTTTGAGCCAAAGTTCAGATATCAATTTCAGGTATTAGTACGCATTCAAGCAGAAGTCCAGCTCAATTCCAATTCGTGTTCTAAGTTCAAGCCCAAGTCCAAGTTCAAGCCCAAGTCCAAGTCCAAATTTAGGCTCAAGTCCAATTTCAAGCCTAAATCCAAGTTCAAGCCGAAGTCCAGGATGAAGTTCAACTCAATTTGTGGTCTAAATCCACGCCCAAGTCTAAGTCCAAATCTCGGGTTTTACAAGAGAGACTGCAGGCTTAAGCCAAAGAAGTCAAATTCTAGGTCCCTGTCAACGTCCAGCTCGAGATCTCAGTCAGAGTTCAAGTATGAATCCAAGCTTAAAACGAAATCAAAGTCGTTTGGCAACCCACCCTAGTGCAGTACCAATTTTACCAGCCATTCAATGCCAAGGCTAGATCACGAATTGACAGCCAAACAGTCCTACGAATGCACTTAATCCGTTCTTGACTCGTGAAGAATTTTCTCATGAGACAGAAGCCTTCCAAACTTGTCCATCGGGGGTGCATGGCAGACCAAATTGTCCGGCGTGCTTAAATCCTTGGTTTAGATAGAGGCACGCTCAAGCTGGAGGCATGCTCAAGCTGGAGGCACGCTCAAGATGGAGGCACGCTCAAGATGGAGGCACGCTCAAGATGGAGGCACGCTCAAGATGGGGGCACGCTTAAGCTGGAGGCACGCTCAAGATGGAGGCACGCTCTAGACATAGGCACGCTCAAGCTGGAGGCAAGCTCAAGATAGAGGCACGCTCAAGATGAAAGCACGCTCTAGACGGAGAAACGCTCTTGATTGAGGCACGCTCAAGCTAGAGGCACACTCAAGCTGGAGGCACACTCAAGCTGGAGGCACGCTCAAGATGGAGGCACGCTCTAGACATAGGCACGCTCAAGCTGGAGGCACGCTCAAGATGAAAGCACGCTCAAAATGGAGGCACGCTCTAGACGGAGAAACGCTCTTGATTGAGGCACGCTCAAGCTGGAGGCACACTCAAGCTGGAGGCACGCTCTAGATGCAGACACGCTCAAGATGAAGACACGCTGGGATTCGAAAATTGTTTTAGCCGTAGCGACCTGCAGGACCACGGGACATTCTGGTTCGAGTAAAAAACAGTGTGAAGCAGAATGGCTACAATCATTTACACAGCATGACGGAATCCGTGGTAAATCCACGCTTTCTTTGCTGTGTTTGAGGTGGAATCTAGCAGATATTCGCTTTTCGCTTTTATAGAAGCTTAAGATGGCCTTTCGATGGCGTTTCGATGGCATCCTAGGGGTCCAATTTCAGTCAATTTTATCGAAAATCGCTTAAAAGACCCTTCGAAGTACAGTAGAGATCGTCCCGGTTTTGGAAAAATTTACGTCCACTCGCTAGATCCCTGAGCTAGACCATACAAAGTCATAACTCCTCCCTCCGCGATGAGCGTGCCATATTTTCGAACGAAGGACGGGCTTACAGTTGACAGCATGTCCAAAGGGCTGAATGGAGGGGCTTCCTCATGACTCTGTGACACTCGGAAGACGAGAAGCCGTGGAAAAATGCACTCGGGCTTAAACTATCCCCTGAACCACGGCAGCAACTTCTTCCGCCAAAATTTGCCAACAGCTCAACCCTGCTGCAGGTCTGTTTCCCAAATTCTTTCAAGGACACACACGCATAATACAAGGCACACCTCTATAAAACCCGCAACCTAAACCACTCAGAACTGCATAAATATTTCCACACATCCTCCTTAGCCTGCTTCGATAAACGTTTGCTCTTTGATGAACCCAATATAATCCCACACTCATTTCTAAGTCATCTCAGTAATTTAAGGGGCCAATTCGAAGGATATTAGGACATACGAAGCACGAATATATTACCCATAAACTTGCAAGAAACCAATAAAAAAAAAAGTATCTGCTATTAAAATTGAGTTATTACCGAACCATTTAAAGGCTAAATCCCACGCCCAACAAAGTATTCTTGAAATTGGCAAAACTCATCACCATCATCATCATCATCGAGGAGCACAAACGACCCACTTAGACTGCAGCAGCAGCAGCAGCAGCAGCATCGGCAGCAGCCAACCGGTCTTTCCACATCCAGCACTCAAGACACTACTTCCTTCGAGGAGCATACATACGAGTGTAGAGATACGTTTTTCTCTCTCGCTTCGTCTCCTCGTGTGCTTTCGTTGGAAATCCTTAAATTAGACCATCAGGCCATAAATCTCTCTGTGTGCTGGTTTTTTTTTTTTTCGCTTTTTTGCTTTTTTGCTGCTCAGACAACGAATATTTCCGGCTAACAACACATCCCTAGAGCCCATCAACCTAAATTTCATCGAAGAGTGCATGCACACATAACTCGTTGTCACCGCCAACGATGAGGACGTCGCCAAGCCAGAAAGAGCAATGCTTGGCATAGATATGTCCTTTAGCTCTTCACTTGTAAGCACTTCCGTAAAATTCTGGGATGACACCAGCACCATCCTTGCCACTGAGCAAACATCACCTGGCTACTACTCCTGCCATTCATCCTTGCCTTGGTTTAACTTCATTTCTGTTGTACTTGTCCTGCCAAAAAAACGAATTCGGTGATCTAAGAGGGTGGACACACACACACACAAACATCATGTGTCCGTTTCCAAGAATGAAAAAGTGTCACGAGGAGGACAAATAAATACCAACACATAGGCCCAGCGTCGGCCACACATATACACAAGCGAAACTAGCTGAACAACAACAGGTTAACTTTCACATGAAACAGGGTGGCAACACGGCGGGAGGGTGGGGTGTGGCGATGGGAAATTTATTTCGGTATTTGTGTGTTTTCCCGTTTAATCCTTGCTTTATCCTTTTTGGTCTGCCGGACGAATTCTATACGTGGGTCTCCACGTTCTCCTCCTCGGCCTCCTTCTTCCTGCGCCTGTGTGTGTGTGTGTGTGTGTGTCTGTTTTATTTTCATCAATGGAACGTTATCCTCCTAATGGCGGACATGAAAAATAGACAATTTATTGTGAATAACTAATTCGCGGCCCGATTCCCGATCGATATTTTATTTATTTACACGACTACATACACGTAATGGAACAAAAAAAATTTTTAACTTGTGCAGCAGACAACAATTTCAGTCAGCAATGGGCATAGCGTCCTCGTCGTCCTCGTTCTTGTTGTCGTTGGACGGACGATAATAATTCCATCATCAGGCAGGGCGTATACGTAACATTTTTTTTTTTGTAGTGGTGGAAGGACTATTAATAGTTTTTCTCATTTTGGTTTCGGAATAAATGTTTCACAGGACTTTTCTTTTTTTTTCCTTCTTTTTTGGTGTCGTTGTTGTAATCCGTTTTTAGTTCGGGGCAGGTAATTGACGTTTAAGTGCAGTTTCCAGGGGTTAAAGCAATCGAATAGGGGTTGGTGTATGTGTGTCTGTGTACCAACTGTGGAACAGCTAGTGAGGGCAAGAATAGAAATAATTGCAGAGTTTAACGGTAGAATTTCGGTGGTGGTGGTGGTGGTTATTATCGGCCCGGGCGGTAGCTAGGATTTTTTGGGTAATGACGGCGGTCAGCCAATGCAAGTGGCGTATTCAAATTCACTCCAACGGCTTCCAGAAGGATGTGACGATTGTCGATGCCAAGGGAATGGGAAGCGGAGTGGATCCTATGTGGGTCATACGGAAGACTAAAAATATGTGCGTGAGTCAAAAACGCCTGGAAATCGATTTTTTCTGTTAACGCGTGTAGAGTGACCAACTAGGTAGGTAGCTACTGCATTTGCCTATGTATCTACGAGTCGAGTGATTCGAGTTTCATTGACGCAGCAGTGCTCTAGAAAGAGTCCGATTCTCCTTTGTGAAGGAAGATCTGCAGCAGATCCTAGCCCTTCAGACCAATAAGTCTCACATGGAGAAGGCTGTGGATCATCACATTCGAAACTCCATCCATCGCGTATCAAGCGAGCAAGTCCACCGTTTAATCGAGGGCTCACTGTCGAGATAGCTGGGGCTCATTCTTGGACATAGCAGGGGCGTTTGACAACACGTACATTTCTGTCCATTAAAAAAGCCTCCTGCCAAGCTGGACTGTCATCTACGGCAATCAGAGTCATTAAAGGTTGCCCCCAGGGAGGGGTTCTCTCCCCTCTCCTATGGTCCATAGTGGGTCGACCACTAGCTGCTAAGCGACCTGAATGACTCAGGCTCTCCTACTCAAGGTTACAAGCAAAAGTGAGACTACCCTGACAAGTGCCTTAAACAAGGTATAGGAACTTCCAATAAAACTGTAGTCATTCCCTTCACTGGAAAGAGAACATTGAGCCTCCCAAACATATCGCTAAATGGCGGTAAAATTCCATTCTCAAAGGAAGTCAAATACCTGGGAGTAGTCCTAGACTAAAGACTTACTTGGAGTCCACGTCTTGAGAAAGGCTACCTCAGCGTTATGAGCTTTCCCAAGACTGTTGGCCGATGACTCTAAAACAGAAAACGGAGTTGGTGCACCCATATACGGCCCCAATTTCAAGCAAGCAGTTTCTCTGGTCTGCTCCACACCTGTCTTTCAAGCCGAGGTTTTTCCAATTGAGCTGTGTGCCAGAGAGGGCTTTAGACGCAACCTCCGTAGACAGTCAGGCGGCGATAAAGGCCCTGAACTCCTTTTGTTTTGAGTCTAAGCTCGTCTAGAGCTGCCTGGACGCTCTAAAGCAGCTCGCTGCCCACAATCAATTCATTGGGTTCAAGGACATGAGCCTAACTCAGGGGATCATCAAGAGAGAATCTCAAAACAGAACTCAACAACCGGGCTACGTCAAGCCAAGAGGTTCATCAATGTTCATCAATGGTTCATGGAAATTCTCGCACTGAACAAGCGTGTTGCTAAGCTCCTCGCGGACTTCCTCACCGGACCCTGTTCACTCAACTACCCTCTCCACAAGATGGACATAAGTCCTACGGACATTTACCGATTTTGTCTGGAAGATCAAGAGACTGCCGAGCATATCCTGTGCGAGTGTCCCGCCATGGCTTGAAGCAGGCAAAGACACTGTCAGTTCCCCAAACAACGTCAACCGCAAAATCGACCCTAAGGCTCCTCCACGACCTTGATCGGTATAACTACTCTCTCCATTACCAGGAGAAGTTAGAGATAGCACAAAAGATTCTCTAGGTCGCAGTGCTTGTCTGGCCCGTCAGAGCAGCTGGAGAAACTGGGTATGGAGCAACGTGGAAGTCGCAGATTCTGCGGAGATGTTGAGGGCACCCAGGGCGCCTTCTTAAAGAGTGTGGAGCACTGATCCAAACCGACTATCAGACGGAGATCTACCATCATTGGATCCACTCCAGATACTCCGATTCATCAAGGAAATCGGACTGGAGGAGGTGATCTAAGTCAACTATCTCATCGATCAGAGCACCAAGTGCTCTCTCCTTATGTCCACAGAGTCGATTCAGTCCAAAGTCCTATCAAACTGTCTACAGTCTACAGCAGACATTCTAGGTCCATCTCAGGTCCACCAACTTGGTGTTCGCATCTGGAGGCAGCTGGGTAATGGATTCTAGGGCAATTTACAATCCTTCTAACCAGCCAGACTCATACAAAAAGACGAGCAACATTCAGAAAATTCCTTGAAAGGCAGCTTTCGAGGATTTTAAAGGATTATCTGACAAATTCGAGAAAGACATCACCGGGTGTGATTAACTACCTTACCTCACCAACTATCTACGCTGCCCCAAAGGTACTTTGCTTCTTGCTAGGGCCGAATGGCATAGAACACAATCTGATGTGGATTTTGTGTAAGGACCTCTTCATTCTTTGTGACGGTTACCATTACTTCACTTGTTAGTCTCCATCGCTGCACCCCTCAGCTCCAGCCGCTTTGCTGGACATAAGCTTAAATGTGACTACCTCGACTTTGTCCAGGTCGGGTGGACAAAATTGTTGGCCCAGGTTGAGTGGTTTGTTCTGCCTACAAGCGGGACTCAATTCGTCGTCGCCTTATACAGTCTGGGAGCCCTTGTCTCATCCATTACCAATCCAATGGTAGTAAGCTGTATCCGTGCTTCGAAGGAAAGACTGCTCGTCAAAAGCCCATCTACGATTGAACCCTAAAACCCTCTGTCCTTGGCTCAGTTAATCTCACACAAAAGTGAACATTACCCCTCCAAGTGTAAGGATAACTTTTCACTATCCTTCCACCGTGGCTCGCACTTGATAATCAACTGGACATGACGAACCGTACATTTTCCAATTTGTAAAAATGTCAAACGTCACCGAAAGGCATGCCCACCCACTCGCCTCCACTGCGAGCCTTGTGCAATTATTATACACTCTGTCAAAAAATAATTTCAAGGACCTCAGCACCTACAGAAACTTGTGACAGACGTCAGGATATCTCCGAACGACAGACAGCTATTCAATCTGTCACACATTCATTCGCGTGATATGTGACCGATAATCACGCCAAAAACTGTCCACCACACAGCAGGACGGGACAAACAATTTTGATAAGTCAACCAAAATAAGTACGAGTATATTATATACAGTATCTGGAAAGGTACACAAGTGTCATGTAGTTTTCTTGTTTACTTCCACTCGAGTGGATATGGCTGTGCTCGTTTGAAGGACGACGGAAATAGTTTATTTTTTTTTTATTAAATTTTTGTTCCCCCCCGCGATTTGGCCTAAATTGTGAAGTACAGGAGCAGGGGGAGCAAATGGAGGAATAAAAATAATCTCCCACTTTGACGGGGATAGAAATAGAGAAGATGACGTGGAAGGAATGATGTTTGAGTTGACACGTAGGGAGCAGTTCTGAAAGTGAGTGCTGTGGAGGTGGGCGACGTATTTTTGACACGAAATTGTCCGTCAAAAAAAAATCAAGCAAACGGGGATTAATTTAAGGAGCATTGCTCGCTTGTCCCAAACTCGGGGACAAAATTTCACTGAAATTCGTTCAGTGACCTCTGAGTTAGGCAAGGGACGGACAGAAACAACGGGAAGGATTCGGTTTTAGGACTTTTTTGATCTAAAAATTAAGGGGCGCGTCGGGAAATGAGAAAAACTCTCTCGTCCAACGAGGAGAGAATGGTTCCTAAAGTCAAATTCAATCACGGATGCCAGTGGTACTGGAGTCAATCCAGCTGCTGGGATCCACAGGCGATGTATAGGCCATTGTACAGGCTTTCACCTCTGCATCTCTGTAAGATCTCACATCGCATATGAAACCCTGTCCAGCTTGCTGTGTGAAAGTCCTAAGCCGTTCTGCACTACATTTTGTGGCTCACAGCTTCGGAGATAGACTTAGACAAATCCTGGAAAAGACCAACGACTTTCGAGTCGAAACCCGCCATCTGTTCATCAACTTTAAGGCTGCGTATGATAGGATTCATTGCTTGGAGCTCTACAAGGCGATGCTCGAAGTCGGGATCCCAAAAAAAAACTGGAAAACACGACGTCTGTAGAGCAGTTTGGGAGCTCCACATCGGAACCTCTCCAGACATGCGCCGGATTTCGGCAAGAGGATTCCCTGTCAAGCAGATAGCACGTCGGTTTGGTGTCAACCAGGAGGGAACTAAACTCAATCCAGCTACTTCGATGCGCATCGGGCATTCCCAGTGAGCCGTTGTACTGGCTTTAAAGGCTAGAGATACTGGTCTGAAGCTCAACTGTGACAAAACCAAACATTTGGAAACAAAGAAACCGACATCGGTTCCTTAAGGCAGCGCACAGTCCCAGGTGAACCCAAGCCTCAACAAACACGGGGTCCCCAGCCAGCTCCATCTAAGCTAAGTTTGTAGAGGTCCCACTGCTTAAGAGAAAATGTCCCTATCGGCAGCTACAGCTTCGAGGTAGTTCGAAGGAGTTCACTCACCTCAGAGTGGATGTTAACTCTACGAACCACACCTCAGTGGAGATCCGGCGAAGAATTTCCCTTGTAAGCCGCTGCTCTTCGGGGTTCAACACTCCTAACACAAAGGACGAAAGATAGATCTTCAACAGTCAAACTACATACATGGCCGTGAGAGCTAAACGATAAGCTGGAGAAGAAAAAAGCCCTCATGATTCTTCGGAAGAAAAGTACTTCTTCAGATATTCGGTCCCATATGAGAAGAGGACGAACACTATGAGCAGCACCAAGATGTAGAGCCTGAAAGAATGGACGATAAGACTCCACCGAAGAGAGTCTTTGATTCGCAGCCAAAGCCGACCGAACCTTCGTTGTAAGGATCAAGCAATCGCAGAATGATTAGTCTGACGAACTGGCAGCAGCGTGTTCGAGATAGAAGGCCGGTGTGTCGGAGCCCGAAACCTCCACCGCTGGCATATCTATTGCACTAGCGCCAGTAGCAGCGTCAGATTAGAAGTCAGTGCCAGTAGTGCTTTCTAAGACTAGATGTGAGCGCCTTGGCTCAGTGGTTAGTGCGTTGGATAACTGAGCAGGTGGTTCGAGACAAACAAGTCTTCCTACTGTTCCACCCCAGTACTGTGGAGTTTCTGTATCAGTTCTAGTATCGGTATCGAAAGATGGATAAACGAAGGAATCCTAGCGTCCTTTCGACAATCACTGCTCTGCACCAGCATCCAGGGTGCAAAAATTCTGCCAAAACGACCCCTAACGCGACGAAAATTCTATAAATAGCCGTTCGTTGACCCCCCCAACCACTCCAACCCTACCCTTAACGCTGTACATCCTTCCTTTCGCGGTACCAACCTCCAAAGAAGGTGTGTTGTGTGTTAATAGGCGGCATTCTAATTGCCCACCAAAAAAAAGAAGGCGTGTGGGTGGTGATTTTAAACTGTACCCTAACACCTTCCACACCTCCCTCTCTCTCTCTCTGCAAGGGGAACCCAACTCAAAGAACAATTTCCGGAGTCATCCTTTCATTCTTCCACTGAATGCGAATTTATTTCCAAAATAATCAATTCAGCCCCACAGGAGCTACCAGCGTTGGAGTCAGAGTCAGAGTCAGTGTCAGTGTTGCTCCTTCCTAGCCCATAAAGTCAGAGTATAAATTAATGAAACGATCCTACCACCAAACAGGAGCGCAAGGAAACTTTTGTGCGAAACAAATTTTTCGCTACGAAGGCGAAAGTAAATCTCAGTCAAGCAAGCATCTCCACCACCGACCAACACACACTCACACACACACACACACACACAGAGGGAGAGAAAAGGACGAGAAATTAAACCCAAAAATAAAACAATAATAATAAGTAAGAGTGTATATCCTTAAGGTGCTATGGGCACCCAAAAACGAGCAAAAGACGAAACAAAAACCAAAAAGTATTCCCAAAAAAAAAGCGAAAAAAAATCGTAAAAAAAAATTCACAAGAATGCCAAAAGGAAAACGAAGCAAAAGGATAACCAAAAGGCAAAGCGGAGCGGTTCGGTTGTCGGGGCGCGGGTATCCCTGGGAGAGGGATATTTTTTTTTTTTTTTTATCTAAAAATAGAACCGACGAGTAATCCTGGGTGGAGGTGAGGCAGTTCGCTTTCAAGGACATATCGGATTCCAAGTACAGTCGGTTTCTTCTGTTTTATTCTCTTTCTTTCTCCTAATAACATACTTTGCACGTTCTCAGTGTGTAGCTCCGTATTGGACGTGTCCTGCCTGTGTCTCTGTGTGTGCTTGTGTGGGTTTTTTTTTTTTTTTTGGTACGCACACTCTACGCAGTTGGATGTTCGACGACGAGAGTGTAAAATGATGAAATGCGAGAGAATTAGAAGTCATAAGGCACAGAGACAACGAGAACACAACGAAAAAGCAATTTAAGGTCCTGTTGCCTAATTTTGTTTCCCTTCAAGCACACGTCTCCTGGAATTTCACATTCGTATTCGTATTCGCATTCGTATGGTGAGTTGGCTTGTTTGGCAAGTAAACACTAAGCACACCTGATGTGTCCTCGCAGGATATTCAACTTCGTCATCCTCGCTCTCGTCATAGTTGCGAGTGATGGAGTATTCGTCCTTTTAGGCTTGCTTTTTTGTTACCCACTTTGTTGTTGTGATTTCTGATCCATGCAAAATTTAATTAAGGCTTAACTGAACGTTTTGTGCAGGACGACGGTACGGTGAGACAAGGAGACTTTAGAGTCTAGAGGTTAATTGGGCAGTAAAAAGCAAAGAGAAGTCGTCGGATACGCCATTGGCATCATTAGACCCGGGTAATGGATTTTCTTCCTTTTTTACTCACACTCGTCCTTTCAAGTTACTGCTGACTTCCTTCACCAAGGCGGTGTGTCTTCGTGTCTTCTGTGTCTTGTGCAAGGACGAAATGGATCCCTAATGAGGTGTTGTTTCTTTGCTTTTGCTTATGTGTGTGTATGTGTGTGTGTGTGTGCCTTCAGAGAGAAGGAATTATGGCCCCGTAAAAAGTTTTTTTTTCTTCCTTTTTTTTTTTTGGTCTCTCCTTGCAGCCTGATATTAATGATAACGGGAAAATTAAAATTCGTGCGCGCCTCTAAATGTATGTTAATGTTAATTACTGAGTGGTGGAATCATATTTTTTTTGGAAAAACCCAAAGCCAGAGGGAGAGAGAGAGGGGGAGAGTACGAGAACATAAAGAGACCGATGAGGATGTTTACGAGTCCACTGGGGAGAGTGGTGCCGTGGCCGAAATTTATTTGATAATGCAAATTTTAGTGCACACACTTTTTTGGTTCGAGGGCAAATTAGAAAACGCGTTTTTTGTGTCCTTAAATTTGGTTTTTTTTTCTTCCTTTTTTTATGTGAATAGCCTGGGAAAACGATTTGCGTCATTGTTGAATGATTTTTTGGTGTTGGACGGAGAGTTCTTAGGAAAAATTGAATTAAAATTTTATGTCATTTGGGTTGAGATCCTGGCGTGATAACAATCTGGATAATAGCAAATGGGTTTTTGAAATTATTCCCCAGAGGCAAGAGGGTTCTGGCAGGTCCTTACCAACTTGGAGGTTTCGGGAGGCTATAGACGGTAGAGAAATGGTGAAGGATCTGTCGACAACACAATGGGAACAAATCCTACACTCGAACAAGGAATGCTGACAATTAGCTGAGACAAGAACCATCACAAAAAGCACAAATAGAGGAGAGGAGATGTTCTCTCACCGCTAATGCGGAGCAGACGAGTTCCTGCAAATCTTAGCAAACAGCGGTATAGGCTGTCAAGATGAAAATGCGAGGAGACACTCGTGAGGTAATGGAGAGGGGACTGAGGGTCACATAGAAGTGGTTCTTAGACCTGACCAATGGTAGGGTAGGTGGCTCTTTCAAACTCAGATATCCTCTCCCCAAGACTTGGGAGAAAACCGCAATACAGACAGACATGCACCTCTGACTAGAAAAATGCTGACCATGGACACAAACCTCAGTGAGAATACCCTCTGTCTTACGAGCTTTAGGGCTGTAATTCTAGAGCTACTTAACCAATACCAAGCTTTTGACAATTTCTGTTCACGAGAGAAAGGTTTACTGACAGGTTTTCTGTTGCGTTTCATGTTGAATACACTCTCGAAATTTTTCAAAAATGTCCCGATGCCAACATGATATCTTACTCGCTTAGGGTTTAAGTTATTGATAAATTTAGGACATAAATCGTCCTTTAAAGACATACCTATGGTGAGAAAGGAGCAAAGTAAAATAGATTTTTTCAATCAAAATGATCATTTCCAAGCGGCAACACTTGCTGCAGTGGATGATGCATACAACTATATATGTACGCGTTGAAAGGGTGCAGTCGTTAAAATTCTATCTTCCACCAATAATGCTTAAAATGAAAAATAAATATCAATCCTCTCGATGACTACAGCAAACCCCCCTCCACCAATTCAATTCCTTCCTATCGAGGTCATCAAACAAAATTGAAAGACCAGCAACTCCTCCTCATCCATGCGTGTTTATCTCATCAGAAACTTCCACTTCAGAGAATTGCAATAAATCAAAATTCAATTTGCAAAAAAAACCCTCGTCGCATCGCACATATCCTGACAGCATGCATCAAACCCATCGTGCATCCTCTCGCACATGGTACTCCACCGTACGACCTCTCCCATACATTTTCGCAATTTCAACGATAAAATGAAAAGTTATTGAGTCCACACGACACATTCTTATCAAAACAAGTGCATCCATCAAACCCTAAGGGGTGCTACCGCTAGCTCCCACTCCGACATTTTATCGCAAAAAAAAGGTTCTCCACTTGGCTAAGTTATATTTTCGGCACCCTCTGAGGCCCTCCTTCAACCGCCACCACTTTAAAACGAACAACGGTGAATGTATGTACGTATAAATAAAAAAAAAGTTTAAAATGTTATTGTGGGCGCGCACCATAATCACGGTAGTATCGGCAGGGTACTGTGATTTTGTTTAAGGATTCCCACGTCAAATACACCAAACAAAAAAGCGCAGAAAAATATTTCAAAAATGAAAAAGAAAACAACAAGGACACGAAAGAAGTCATAAATAATAGAAAACTCCTGGCTGTTGACAACGTTGCGAAGCGCCAGGATCCTTTTACTTAAACAAATTGTTGTTTGTCCTCTTAGTGTACGGCTGGGCCCTTGTTTTCTCCTCCTTCGCGCGTCCCCCATTTTGTGCCAGGTAGCAGAAGATATACTCGTACATAGATTTAGCGCAGTCTTTGCATTCTTTCCAGAAAAGATGAAAAATAAGATATTTTTCTTCATCCTTCGTAGGACGAAGGAATATTTTCCTTTCTCAACTTAACCGCGCTGCTGGGTTTCTGTGCTTTTTTTTGCGGAAGAAAAATAACAAAATTCCTTGAAGGATAATAAATAATAAGAGAATTTCTAAAGGTACGTACGGAGGATAAATATTGTGTAGTAAGCAAGAAGTTTTTTCCTGGAATCTCCAGATGGAAGGGAGAGAGATGTTTTCAAGCTGCCAGGATGTGGCAGTCTTTTATCTCTCCACCCTCTGGGGAGTGATTTAACTTAATTACTCTAAGAGATACAGAGAAGGCTGTTCTTGCTTTGACTTAAAATCTGTGACACAAACCACAATGGAAATAGGAATAGGTTTACTGTCCCTTTGCAGGATATCCCCACACATACTCGTGCTTTTGCAAACGTTTTAGCTATTTCTGACCATTGAAACCGCCTCGATACAGTTTGACTTACTGTAGTCGTCGTCGTCGTTGTGGTTGTGGTTGTGGCCGTTGTCGTCGTCCCCACGTGTGTGTGCGCGTTCCACGGGTTTTTGAACTTTTTGAACTATTTGCAGTCTCGATAGATAGTTGCAGACGACAGACAGGCCACCAGAAATATAACCAGGCCACTGGAGTGTGGTGAGCACTTGGGGTTCCGTTCCGTTCGCGGTTAGTAACATCTAAACTAACAGCGAGTACAGCGGATGTGGCAAGGTCGTCGGAGAGATCCGGTATTTGCAAAAGGGAAAATCCAATGAACCGCAATTAATTCGATACGTTGTGACGTTATCACGTGGGCTAGCGAGCTTGATCTGAGTTGAAAAGGTTACGCGGTTCACTGTTTCCCTCCAACATCCCCATCATCATCATCATCGTCCTCATCAACATCATTTTCCGCGCGCATCACTTCAGATTGTATTTAAAAAAAAAGTGTGGCAGCGTGTGTTTAATCATCTATAAATATCGGCAGGAGGGGATAAAAATGTTCAACTGCAACAGGTGATGAAGGTGAGTGAGGTGAGTGTACTATGACGCAGGGTAGTGTGACGGCAAAAGGTTACTCTGGGGTAACGGCGCTGGATTAATATAGTCCGGGCAAATGCCAGCGAAAGGGTTCATTGTGCCCGTGCGGGATTTTTTTTCCCAGATATGTCACCAGAATTAGCGAAAAGTTCTATTCTCCGTGGAAAAGCGATCTCCAGGATAACATGGAATTTTTTTCATAGACACACAAGGACTGGTCCGAAGAATTTGTGATAAGGAGTTGTTCTAAGAAAAACAGACGAGCTAAACTGGTTCTAAGCACCCAGTTGCACTTGTAGAGCAGGGCCACGTTCATGGTAAACCGCGAAAATTCGCTGATTTGGCTCGTGGAGAGCGGCTAATGGACAAGAAAAATCTATTTGCCTGACGGATGATTGTTCAGAGGGAAATTGAAGCGGATTTTCACGAGGATTTAGTGGAGACACAACCCTTTTTCCGTCTCAAACTACGATGTCTTTTGTAATGCGTGTACCTACGAGTATGTATGTCAAAAATGTAGCAAAAGTGAGTCGAAACCTTGGTTTTCATCAACTTATCTCTTTATGGACGGTGTCCTGGCTAAATTAGTGATCGATCATTTTTTACATACAGATGACTGGCCTAACAGTTGCTAGCTAAGAGCCAATAGGTTGATGCTGAAAGCTCGGCAAAACCAGCGTATCCAAATGTTGCTCTGTCATGTGCTACTACTAAAATTCAAACCTAAGTGAACAGACTCCCTTTCGCATCCGTGGATATAACATCCTCTCCCCCTCCATGTCTTTGAAATTTAATGCCTCATCGTCCCGGGAGTATATTTGAAAAACGCTTCCCTAAACAGCTCTCTCTGGTTAATTGAATGAAAAATCACGATTTTTTCGAGAATTAATTGGCTGCTGTACCAGTTGCCAGTATTGTTTTCCCCGCCAGAAAATTCAATTAAATTCCAATTCCATAAAACACTTTACCGTGTATCTTATAACCTTGTCAAGTGTATTCCCTTGGAAATTTTACTTTCATCACATACTCGTATGTAGAGATACACGTATCCACATCCTACACACACGATATCTGAGTTAAATTATAGCAAAACAAATATAAGTTGATTACTTACTTTAAATAAAATTATTTAATGGATTCCCTTTGTAGCTACATCCATTAATTACACATGTATTCCCTTAGCTGGTATTCCCATAAAAAGGAAATGCTATCAATTACACACAAAAGTCGTCTAGTTTTTCCCGGAAATACATACTTTTATACACCAGTTGCCATGAAATGATTAATTTGATAACGGGTTAGTGGGTGGTACTAAGGATGTCTTATAGATGTTTACCAACAGTCTTTGGTTAGGATGAGTATGGATTAGCTCGTGTGTTTTTAGATTTTTGGAGGAAAATCTGTGTAGAGTTGAAAATTAATCGATTCTAAGGGCACTGTAGGCTACTGGAGCTCATCTGCTTTGCCAGAAATGTCCATGCCACGATGAAAAAATACACAGTCCTAGCGTGCAATATATTAGTCATAGGTCCTACCAATCAACAACTAAAAACAGTGTTTGTAGAGGAGACGAACGCGTGACATCTAGACAGCGCCCTTCTAAAATTTATACAAGGCACTCAACTTCGTCAATTCAACATGTATGCTGCACTATCATTGGTAATGAAAATCAACCCAAAGATCCTCCTCATTTCGATCGAATAATAGTTGCTTTCTACCAACGTTAGTCAGTATCAAAACCATTTGAGCAGTTTCGCTTCTTTTCCAACAGATGTCAGTGTCATCATGGGTGGTTTTTTGAGTAGATTCGACTTACTTACTGGATACTCCCTGATTAATGTCAGAAATCGTACACACAAGAAATATTAAAGGAAGCTGGGGCCATTTCTCGTTCTCTACACTCATGAAAGGTCCTGGACATCTACTCGTATAGTCGACCACCGATTCAAAGTTAAAGCACTTTATTGACCCGCCTCATCGTGATTCAGTGCCATTATCTCTTGCGCTATAAACATAAACTTTCCAGCACCCTTAAGATGCAACCTCGTCCTAGCACTCACCTCCATTCGATCAAGTGGAGCAATGAAAACCTACACACAACTGGCTGGCTGTTAATTCAAGTGAATCCATGTGTCTACGTGGGGGTTTATTGGCGTCCAATTCATTAGTTTTCCTCTGTTCAGATCCACCCTATGGCTTCCTTTTGAAATATCCTTCCGTACACGAGAGGCATGCTCGTACGCATATGTATCTCACATCTGTCCTTTAAAACAAATCCTATTTCCCACTCAATTACCATTCAAGGACTCTGTTCTTTTTTTGGGACTTCCATTTTTGAAACCTTCTAAATTCTAATTTAGTAGTTGTCATTAAAACCACAACCGGCGATAGCGGTAATAAGGATATTTCAAGTGATACTTTACAGTTGGAAAGCTATTTTTAGATCACGCATAATGGACGAACGAAATTGTCATACAGAGATGGGTGGCAGGAGAGGGGGGGGGGGGGGGAGGTGGGGGGGAAGCTTCCTCATTATTAATGACTCATGTTACAAGGACGATATACTCGTATCCTGTGTGAACATTTTCCAAAACCACGGAAGCATGTATATCCTTTTCTCCAACTACTACACAACTTACATGACCCACTCAAGCATATGGTTGTCGTCAACTGTGTGTGTGTGTGTGTATGAGTGTGCGTGTGTGTGAGTGCGTTGTAATTTTAAGCGAATTAATCGCGTTTAATGGAAATAAGACACAATAACAACCAGAACATAAACACTGACGACGAGGCAACTGACGTCAAAGTCGTGTCGACGTCCGCCTCCTTGCCAAGTGTATTTAAATTGTGCAGCCCGCCACAAGTTTCCGTCATCCTTACACCCCCGCTGAACCATCATCCTCATCATCATTGTAATCGTTCTCATCGTGCGTCGTCGTTGTCGACGTGTATCCCTCCCCGTATAGTAGTGGAGACTTATTTGAATTTAATTTTCTTGAGTGTTTTCCGTCCTTTTTCTGTTCCGCCAACCCCCCTCCCTCACCAAAGCTTTTGTTTTCTTGTGAAAGTTTTTCGTTTTTAGTTTTCATTTTGCTTTAACGAAGATGTTAACACAGTTGACCAGACCATGCATGCAACCACCAGCACCACCCCCATCGGCATAAATCAATGATTTCATTCATCGTTAATCTCTCACTGACCTTTTGCTTTTAATACCGTTTGGGATCATCAGGACCCTCTAGATGGCAATGTTTTCCTTCTCCCCTGGGTGGGGACAAGACGCTTGCAAATAATTTAATTCGCACAAAGCTTTATGATGCCATAATAAATTTTATAGCCCCTGAAAGTTTGTATTAAAAATAATGACTAACACAGGCGGCCGTGGGGTGGGGGTGGGTTTCGGGCGTTCGTCCTCCTAGGCCCAGTGTGTATCTAGTGGTTTTTTTTTTTTTGGGAACGTCCGGCATTAAATAACTTGCTTGTTTGCTTCAGCTACGTTTGTCATTACGACGAATCCGAGGAATAATAAATGGCAGAGTCAACAGAAAAGGAATTTTTTTCCCGTTTCGTTTCCCACCCCTACGTGGGGGCCATAGAATTTGACACAAGCACATGGATCATAAATATCTGTCTCATTTGGGGTGGTTGGGGAGGGGACGCTAGAGAAATGTTTATATACCCTTACCAACACACACATGTGTGTACTCATGTTGGACATGTGTGAAAAGTGCCCAGCACCAGAATACCGAGAACTGTCGAAAGACAATAATTAGGTTTAGCTGTTTGTATGGTCATTTGTCAGAGATGTTGTTTGTTGTGCGGTGGAGGGGAAGCCTAGTTGTTGGAGGAAGTTTCCTGCCTGGGAGATGACTTTTCTAGTTGACTACATTATGTGGTAGTTTGGTTTTAGTAGCGCATTAAAAAAGAAGCTGTTAACCGGCCACATAAACGTTAGTGAAAACGACGAAACTTTTGGTCCAGCTAATGTGCTGGTGGATAGTTTTGGTGCAAGGAAAATGGAGTCCTTTTGGTGCTGAGGGGGGCTGAGCTCAGCGATAACGTGTCAGAAGTGGGGTGGGGTACAATTTTCTTTTTTGTTCAGAGTAAGTGAAGTCATTTTCATGAGTGATAGAGAATAGTTGCGATCTCCTTGATGTGAATGAGTGAAGTGGGAACATAAGTCAGTCGAAGCCTGCCAATTTAAGGCTTGGAAAACGATGGGAGAACGTGCCTTGAAAAACCCCTTTGACCGAGAAATCTGTTGAAGTGCTTAGTGTGTCAGATGTGGAACGCATTGTACGCGCATAGTGGAATCACCTAAAACTGAGCTGAGAGATACCAAATAGTGACATCCTTTGATGAGGATGAGGTAGAAGCTTTAAAGACGACAAGTGTCAGAAGTGGGTCTGGAGTAATGGGCGACCTTTTCTGCAAATGAATTACTCCTTAAACTTCAGATAGATGCGACAGTACTACTTACTATCAGAAGTGGAAAATCGGTCGGTTTCAAGGTATTCCGGAAAGACTCAAAACCGCGTAGCTTAAATGGCGTCTATGGAGTGATTCTCTTAGGAAATACACTTCCTTACTTGTCTCTCTTCCGAAAACACGGCCTACACCATCTCACGTCTAGATTTTGACAAGAACTTCCTAGTCACCATCTCTTCCGGACCACTCTGGAAGGACGATGAATCGATTCGCTTCTAAGCTGACGACTCAAAATCCAAAGACGGAGTTGGTGGAGATGTTTTCCCTGACAGCACTCCTTCCGTCTTCCGTATCATTGTAGCGTGTGTCAGGCGAGAATAATGGCGATTAAAGACGCCCTGCTAGAGATATCCGCCTTTTCTCCGACTGCCAGACAGCCATCAAGTCCCTGGACTCGATCTCTAGACTGCCGATCGTCTCTCACGGAGATGGCTGATCGGTTCAATATTCCCCTTTGTTGGGTTCCGGGGCAGAGGAACATTCCAGGGAATTGTAAGGCCGATGAACTCGCCAGAGTAGGAACAAGGCACCTTAGGTATACCAATCGCTACTCGGAGACTTCAACTTAAGCTGGATGCTCTCGAGAGTACGAAGCTTAGGTGGACAAGTGGATCAACATGTCTAGCGACGAAACAGATTTGGACGATCGGCACTGTAGTAGGTGTCATTACTGGACACTGTCTAATGGGCAAGCATGCTACAAGGCTAGGCATTTTCTTCACCTTCTTTGTGTCTGTCCAGCTTTCTCCCGTAGAAGGAAGCTTCACTTAGGAGCCCCATTAAGAGGCTCCTACTCTCAAAATGGGTCAACGAGTAGGTAGAGAGGAATTTTCTCCCATGATCCACGTGGTCCCATGATCCGACTCCTAGCTGGCAGCCACTTCAACCTAACCTAACCCATCCATAGAGCATCTCAGTAAAAAATTAAAAAAAATGGCTCTGCTACTACTGGTTGAGTTTTAGAGGTTTGTCAGTGTCACGAGACGTCCAGGACCCAACTTCTCATGACCATGCGTGTTCTGCGAGTTAAATTTGTCCGCCCAAATGGAAGGAACCCCGCCAGGGGAACAGCAATCACCGCCACCAAGCACAACAGAGCAACGAACAAAATCTGAGTTTTACACCAAAAAAGGAGTTCGAGCCTGGTGGTACAATGGACCGTGTAGGGTCTGATGACTTTTCTGGGATTCGGTTGCTCTTCGAGGGGGAATAGACGTAGCCATATAGACACAGTCACAGCGGAAAATCTGCATAAAAATTTCGCAACCACATCCCAACGAAACCAGCACGCGCCTCCCCTTGGATGGAAAAACTTAACGAATGCATACAGACTTATGAAATTCATTTCACAAAATAAAACATTTAACCTTTACCAACGGTGGAGAGCAGTTAAATCTGTCTGAATTAAATTAGCAGGAGAAGGAATGAGCAGCAGAGCAAAAAATAAAGTGTCCTTCCTCTCCCCCCATAAAAAGCGTTTTCAAATTAATTTCTCGTAAACAAAGCCATCACACTCTGTTAGCATTTCATTTTGAAAACCAATCACTCAGAGAGTATCCTCTCACACCTTGACAACACAGCCGTGTGACGAAACGAAAGGAAAGAAACGTACGCAGTAAACCTGGGAATTCAATTAAAATTACATTTCAAATGAATCCTCGTTTTCATTCATTAAAAAATCCCCAACAACCACGTCACACGTTGAGACGTAACGACGCGGGCACCAAGCACCCAGCAGCAATCAGTACAACCAACGATAAAAGGACAAACAGAGAGTGGCAGTGTGTGTGTGTGGTATTGTGTCCTTGTAAATTAAATAAAACTGAATTATTTTGGCTCTTTCTGCTGGCGTAACGTAACGCAAACAATTAAAAATAGACAGCGTCTCTGTCGCTGACAATGTTTTTTGACATTTTAATGGTCCTCCACCACTACTACTACTCTATCAAGTGCTGATATCCTGTTGTGTGGCAAGACCATGACCAGACCGAAAATCTATTTGGCGGACATGCAAAAATAAACACAGCAGAGGCAGTAGTGTGGTGATAGATACATAGATTGACTAGGGGTGGGTGGTATTGTTGGATTTGAATGAAAGCTGGCGCGCACTTTCGTTAAGTGAGACTCTGGAGTGGGCACTTGGCTGCCTCTGCAGTGCATTTCCATTTGCATTTTGAATGCACCACACCCTACGTGTTTACCATTCGAGCTTTTGCAAGGATCTGCTACTACTGTGCGTGGGGGTGGAGAGTAATTTATACAATTTATGGTGAAGAGCAAACTTGAACATTTTCGAAGGTAATGTGATTTTTTTTTTTAATTCAAAACATCAACGAGAGAGAGAGAGAGAACAGCGCTGAGGAGATTTTTTCAATTGAATTAATCTGAGTGCTTCAGGAAAAGTTTGCCATCGTCAGTCAGACGAGTCTTTTCCAGTATTCCAAGTCTGCTGGGCTACGGTTTTAGTGGGAAAAGGGATTTATGGAATTTTAAAATCGTCCTTCTCCAGGAACTATGTATGTATCTACCTCACTATTGAAGTGACCAAGACACCTGTTTGCTTTCCTATAACACTTGATCCATTCCCTTTTGATCATAAATTTCTCGAAAACACACCGTTTTCAAGGTATTTACGCTCAAATACAGCCTTTTCGACATATTTTCACTCAAAGCAGGCAGAGGAAGCGAGCAAACAGACACGATTTCGCTTTATTGACGCTTTTTTTAGAGAATACAATTTTTTTTTTTCAAAATTGCCACCGGGATTTTCAAAAAAAATCGTAAATTTTCAACTTTTCCTGGAAGTCAATGAGAATCCTTTCTCAGTGCAAATATTTCGAACACAGTGTGAAACTATTTCAATCGGAATTTTGAATTTTCAAATTTCCCACCAGATGGCGTCCGAAGTCATCGAAAATTTCCAAAATTTCCACTGACAGTCGGTCTCCCAAATAAAAGTACACAACAACTTTAACGGTAATAAATTTGCTTAGCATCCTTATTGGTGTCTCCCTTACCACAAGGTATCCTACCTACCTTACGACCAGCGGAGGTTCCTCGCTTAACGGTGGTTGCCTTACCAATGTGTCCCCACCTCCTTGGGGACTCCGTGGGAATATTCAATAGAACTCACAGCAGCACCACCAACCTTTGGCAAGCTGTTCCTCTTTACCTTGTACTTGTGGTAGGTATACGACTACCACCGGCAACAATGTCAGCTATTGGCACGATTGACCGATGGAACGACTTCCTTAGCACCAGACGGCAACTTAACACGAGTCTCCTTTGTGCCCTGGTTGTGAGCAATCACTGTCGCATAGTTGCCGCCAGAGGTACCGGTCTTCTCTTCCAAGTTGCAGATGAAGGTACCTTCAGGCATTTGGGTTAGTGGCTTTGCCTCTGCATACCCTCGGCGGCGATGAACATCTTCTTGCGGATCCTGTAGAGGTAGGGGTCACAGAAGTGAACGACTTCAAATGGACCACCACGACCAGGATCGTGGATGATTTCTTTGACAACACCCCTGATGTAGCCATGACAGTCGGCAAGATCTAGGGCCTCAGGGCAGAGTCTGAACCAGGGAAGGAATGTAGTCGCATTTGTACAGACGGCTCCAAAACTGAGCAGAATGCGACCACATTAGGCTTCAGTGCTCATTGGGAAGGCATGCATCTGGCTTTCAAATAGAGGTGTATGCCATTCTAATGGCTGCAGACTATATTGTGAGCAACAGGTAGAAGGGGCGGTAGCCAGGCTGCGCTTAATGCACTACTCAACCCCTAAGCCTTCCCCAAAATAGTTAACGAATGCAACACCTCCTTGAATTCGGTCGGAAGGCTGAACTCATTGAATCTCGTCTGGGCTAACAGGAAACGAGATCTCTGACGAGCTTGCTACACAAGAGGTTCAGAAGAGGCTTTCTCAGGACCTGAACCAACCTTGGGTTTGCCAGCATCCTTGGTCAGGGCTCCCATTGACTTTAGGATGCAGGCAGACTAAATGATTGGTACCCGACGTCTGAATGACTGTGGAGCCACTACACCTTTGCCAAACACCTTAGTGTGCTAGGCTGCGACGCCTGTGGAGAAGGCGACGACACGGCGGAACATTTCCCATGTGATTGTCGTGCCTTTGCTCGGATCAGGTGGCGGGCTCTCGGTGCTGATGTGGTGAGTGCTGATGATGGGAGCTCCTCATCACTGAAGCTCCTTCTACGAAAGACGAAAGACGACTCTCTACCTGGGAGTACAATGGACCAGTTTTTGAGTCTGAGTGCTGCAGTAGGGTGTGTGTTCAGTACTGAGGCGCAGTAGAAGTGGACCTCATAGAGGTCCTGGGCTTACAATAGCAATCCTCTTTGGAGCTATTATAAAAAATCTAACTTCGAGTCCATGATCTTAGGCTGAGAGAAACCCACCTTCTCCACTAGTTGGCATGTATCATTTTGTGTCGCACATTTATCTGAAAAGATAGACTTCCTTGGCCCCAACCCCTAACCGAGTTCCTCATAATGCATTCACGTCGTGTCGTCCCGGCAAGAAATCAATTTCGTAGTTCCACAGGGCACTTAACATGCCATCACATCCTCGGAGACAAATTGCCCATAAACCTCATCCCTGTCGATCAGGCAAAGCAATTAATGAAGCGCAAATAAATTTCTCTGTAACAATTGAAGTTGAACAACATCAAACGAAAGCCATTCCGCACAACCGTCACAAACTTGAAAACAAAAGTCCCACCCCTACCCCCGCCCCATTGCAGGGAAATTTTCAGCCCCTCCAGCTGGATGTCTCTGCACGAAACAATTTCGACTCATCAAAATTATAGCATCGCAGGAAAAACGTTAACGTCAATTCCTATCACGTGCTGCCTTCATATTCAACACCATATTCCACCTAAAGTTCAGCCTCAGGACACCCCCCCACCTCCTGTTCTTACTTTTATCCCATTTACCGAGGCAGATGAACACTAATGTGATGAGTCCATCATCAGCAATCAGTAGAATACTTTAAGAAGCATTTTCTTGGCAGTTTTGGATCTGTCCACAGCAGCTGTATCCCTCGGAGGCAAATAGCAAACGTGTACACAAACAAAAGGACGCGCGCGCTGTGTTTCTTTTCTGCTTATCCTGGAGATCAATTTATCGTTAATTTGTTGTGAAAAGTAATCTCTCCACCGAATAGGCTGCCATATATCATCCATAGAGAGAGAGACAGAGAAAGGTCACTTCAAAGTTTGCCTTCTTGTGGAAAATAAAATGGATACGCGTGTGGGCTGGGGAGACTTTTCTTTTATCCTGGGTCCTTGGCAGATGAGAACAAAGTGAAACGGAAAACGAAGGAAACTTTAAAATAGAATCATTCAATTGGCATCTTAGTTCAACTTCAGAGCGAGGGAAATGAAAATGGGAGCAGTAAAAAGCAGAGGAATGTGATTATCCTTAAGGAAAATAAAAAGATGAAGGAAAACTAATTTCTGGATCCACCATTCCAGCGACCCTGCAATGTATTTCACATTTTATGGTCCAACTGAATTTATGCATAAAGTTTTCTAGTGTATCCTTTGGATGCACAGTTTTAGTTACACTCCCCTCGGTGTAAGTTTGTGTGCATTAGAAGTCCTTTTTTGTTGCCAGGCTGTTGCATATTGTTGGTTGAGAAACTGGATGCAACAGAAGTGCTCTTATTTGCCAGCGCGGTAAATTAACATCCTTACAGTGGAGGTCGGCAAAAGGGACGAAGTCTTGGTGGTGGAAAATATTTTTCAAGATTGTCGCATTTCATCGGGCGTCGAAGTGTGTGGCTTTGAGCAGCAGTTGGGGACAGTAATCCTTCCCACTCACGGCAAGATGAACAAACGAGATTTTGTCTAATTTTAGACTTGGGTGAGGTTCAAGTGGAGTGCCTGCAAGCTATCGCCAACACACTTAGACGAGAGATAGGTTCCTTGCGATACCACTGGGATTATAGAGAAATGTCCTTGCCTACCCGTTCAACCAACTTGAGCTCCTGATGAAGTCTAAGAGGCTCCTAGGATGCGCATTTAGATCAGATCTCCCAGATCAGTGCAATGGAGAGTTTCTAAGCTGAGTCTCCCTTCTTTGGGAGAGAGCTGGACAGGTCTGTGCCACGTCGACAAAATTCGTTCAAATATACTCCAAGCCTTGTTGGATGCTTGCCGACTAGACAGTGCCCAGTGATGACGTCTATTGTAGCGTCAAAGTGCATGTAGCGACCGGTAGACCGCTCCTTAACCTTCTTCTGACGGAGTTCTGGAGAGTTCATCAGTTCCACCCGGAATATCCTTATGCCCTGCTTCACCGTCTTCATGAGAGACGATCGGTAGTCTAGGTAGGTAGCACTATGGCGTGCCGTTCTGTTACGCCGACTCTTGGGACCTATTGGTAGCACTGGATGCGAATAATGTTTAGCTAGAGAGAAGTCCCAGCTCGGTGCTAAATCCAGCATCTGGTGTTGGGGAAGAGTAAGAGACTATCAGCAGCCATTAGTGCCCTGGGAATCAGTCAGTCAGTGAACTGGAAGTCAAGTATCCCAGGCAATGAAAAAGCTGATGAACTATGTAGGAAAGGCTCAACAGACTTACTAGAACCAACCGATCTCTCTGTAAGCATCCTGCCTTGCATGCTTCGGCTTGAAGCAGGGAAGTTAGCCAGATGAGAGGCGAACCTAAGATGGAAGTCCATGGAAACGTGTGCCTACAAAGGTAGTCGTCAAGGGTTTCTCCTTCGTTTACGTCTTTGCAGCTGCGAAAGTGGGTATTAAGAGGGATACCGAGCGTGGGCCAATGACCCGTGCACAGTTCTCGCCGTGCGACTCCTTCCAAGGAACTCCTCGTTTGCTCTCCCGATGTTATAAGTGTTCTGAGCGTGCCTAACAATGTGTAGGCCTTGGGAAAGTCTTCAGGAAACAGAGCTAAAAAGTCAGTAAAGTTGTTCAGTTTCGACAGGTCGAGCCCGGGACTCTTAGAAATCAGATTAGATCCCACACGAAGCCGTATATTTCCTTCAAGGATTATCCGAAGCGTTTTTCTCTATCTTAGGAAAAAGTCTCCAAATGCCTTAAATGATAGTGGCCTTGGCAGCCACAACGGAAAGGGGCGGTGTGTCCAAGTGAAACTTCTAAGATTATTTCGACAAAATTTCGACGAATTTTACGTGCCACCATAGAGCAGCAGAAATTTCGATTTGTTCGGTAAAAATTCTTTGGTGCCGAGACCCGGGACAGGCACTGAAAAATGCTTAATTTAGACTTGCAATCTGAACAAGGCTTGGAAAAATTTAGGGAGACGGTATATGATGGCTGACGTGTCCCCGGTTTCGGCACCAAGAAGTCAGAGAATTTAAGAGGACTAGCATACTGCAGAGGAAAATTAACTTCTTTCTCCCTAATGGGGCTTCATGTTGGATCGGCCATATTTTTCAGTCAAATGAACGCATTTTCGGACTTCTAAGGCAGGTCTTTCTATTGCTCTCACCATTCAAAAACTCTCAACTCACTCGGTACTGAGACCGGTTTTCACTTAAGGCCCATTCTGACTCCATTCAACTGCAACTCGTCTTCTTTTCTGACACATATCTCCTCTCTCTGTCGATTTTGCAAATAGTCCGTCATTGCATACCACCTTTTCACTCATTTTTTCACCCGAAGTGCATTTATTTTCGCCGGTACTGTGCTTGCTTCGAGGAAGCAAAAGTTCTCAAGGAAAAAGGAAATTTTTTTGCAGCGAAAAATTCTCCGTAATGACGGTATATTTGTTGGTATTAATTATTAATCCTTGTTCCTACCAAGAAGCAGAAAGTTTCTTGAGTTGTTGGAGACTTTAATGGCGGAGTTAGTTACTTTTTTCTTTGAGTACTTCAGTGAGTTACGGGTCGGAAAATGTGGTCCTGAGAATCTATGACAAGAAGAAGTGTCCTTTAGAATGGTCTGAAGGGTATCACTGGTCGCATAAATTTGTCACCACAGACTACAACGCTGACGTGAAAATTCCAAAAACTGGTGCCGAACGAGATTCTGAGTCCTGAAAGCTATACGAAGACAAATTCGAGACACTAACCAGAAAATTACGCTGAAACGGTCCATTTATCTCCTACCTAAACGCGTAACGGCTGAGTCAAATCTATCACCTTAAGCTTGCCTCTATTTCCGTCCACATACACACTGCAAGGACTCCAAATGAATAAATCCAAAATCACTTGAAACCGAACAAAAAAACCCCGGTTTTGAGGGTCCTTAAAGCCTACATTCAATGGTGTCCTATCGATGGAAAGAAAAGCACAAGAGAAGGTTAGGTTAGGTTAGGTTAAGAAGGGTGTGTGAAAGATAGAACTCATCACTCGGTGACCCAGTGGTCCATTGTAAATCCCCATTTATTTTTGGTGGGAGGTAACTCGTGGTGGAACCTATCTAATTTGCAGCCTTGAGAGCCAGTTGCTGCTTTTTAAGGAGAGTATAGGAGATCCGGTATCTGGACGCCTGCTATCTCTGCTGTGCTTGCGAAGAACCTGGATCCTAGAGTACGTAGGCGTCGTTCTTGCAGGGCGGTGCAGTGGCACAGCAGATGTTGGATAGATTCCACTTCCTCCTCGTCACCGCAGCTTCAGCATAAATCGTTAGACTCTGCGGTCCATTTGCCGAGCATTGCTCCGATGGCGCAGTGGCCTGTGTTACTCTCGTTAACATGCGGATGGACGATCGGTCTAGTGCCAAAAGGCTCTTTCATAATGTACGACCGGTGGCATAGTCCTCCAGGAGGAGTTAGCCTTTTTCCCTACTGTGGCGTCACTAATCCTCAAACGGGATCCAGTTCTTCTCTTCGCACCTCAAGTAGACCTATTCCATCGCATTAAAGCTGCAGCAATCCACTCCTCCTACCTGTGCCATCACAATCCAGTTAAATCAACCCCAACACCACTTTACCCAACGAAATATGATTACTGCTGTCACCCAGGATAATCACAATGATTATGCATGACCATTCTCATCCACTGCAGTCATTTACAGGACCCACACCGGAAGCTGCTCAGCCAACATTAATCCCAGCTAACACGTAATTTCCTCACCCTTTTCGACCTCTCTTCTCTGGAAAACATCCTTTTCTAAAAAACAGAAACCGTGTTCCACATGCATTCTCACACACACATCACACCCCACCGCACTCAAAGGACTCGCTCATAAATAATAATAGGGTGTGGATCGCTACCGCTACTCCTGCTTTTCGTTGGCTTTAATACCATCGCGTGTGCATGGAAAATATTCCGAAACCGTCATCGGATACAAAATGATGGAAAAAAAAAGTAGGGTACACCAGCGCAATGTTGGGTAGCACAAGGATAATAATAGTGTCGTGGTTTCGGGTGCTCAAAGTGCCTCAAGTGCGCTTTATGTCAACGCCACCTGTTGACAGTGTTGGTTGGTTGGTTTTTTTTTTTCGTTTTTCCTTCGTCTATGTATCTCGAATGGGTTTGAGGCTCTTAAGCCCACCACAAGCTACGAGGACGAGAAATATTCTAAATTTACTGCTGAGTGGTATTTTGGGATTTTTTTGTCGTCGTTTTCTAGTTCTGCTTCACACACACACACCACGACTGGAGGCGATGTCCTTGCGATAACCATACCCCTCTCTCTCTCTCTCTCTGAATGTAGGCACTGACTTGTGGAAGGTATAGAATGTTGAACAGCCAGGCACGAACGAGTCCAAAAAATTGTCATGAAATTAGAGTGGAAGGCCTGAGGGCTCTTTTTTTGGCCGACACACTCCCTTGCACACACAGGCAAGTGTGTGCCACCATCCATAGTCCTTGCTGAAGCTTAACCACAATAAATGCTGATTTGGTGATACTTGAAAGTTGATAAGTCAACATTTTCTCTGCGCGATGTGTGTCTACTGTGGGTGTGGGGTGTGGCGTATATTTGGTGTGCCGCTGTGCGTCATTACACTGCCACATGACGCTTCATTTCAGTGGGGGGTGGGTCGAAAAATGGCGTGCCTGTAGGGTTTTGCTCAGAATGTAACGACACCTATCATTGTAAGCATGGCAATAAAGCTTAATTATTATGTATTATTCAAATTTGGAAAATTACCATTTGGGGGTAGGGGGGGGAGGTGCGGTGTGTTTGCATTTGCGTTGGGTGCCCACTTTGAACGGGGAGGACGCGCTTGCTTATTAGTCGCAGCTGTATTAACTTGGCTTAGGCCTAAGCTCGATGGATATAGAAGTGCTAAACGTTGGCCCTGTGAGGGTGAAATGAAAGGTGCTTTAGATAGCTCGAGGTATTGTACATATACAGACTGAATGCGGCTCTTTTCAGTGAAGAGGAAGAGAAAGACTGGCCAAATTTAGACTGCCGACCAAAATGGGGCACTACTAGCTCGCCCTGTTCAGTTTATTTCAGTTCCTTGGTGGAGTAGGCGAAATATCTTACTGTCGTCTTAAATTGGCGCCCAACGGAAGGCAAAACCCACTACACCGACGGTCAATCTCAATATCTTGGACCAATTGGTGGACTCGTCGAGCCTTCTGAACGCCATTTTGAATCTCTTGGCTTCTTTATGACCCACTGCGGAGTACATTACCCAATTACCTTACTGTCATCTTAGATTGGCGCCCAACGGAAAGCTGAAACCCTTTGTACCGGCGGTCAAACTCAATAACTTTATCCAATTGGTGCACTAAGCAAGCCTTGTCAACACCATGTGGAATATCTTGGCTTCCTCATGCCCCTCATGTGGAGTAGGACAAGCAAGTAATGTGCCACAGGTCAGCATAGTCCGTCCGATTCCTGCGCAATTACAGTTCCTTCTATTCATTTACTAATAGCTCGTCCTGTCTAGCTTCATGGTGTATGATCACACTTAACTTTATTGTCATCTTAAATTGGCGCCCAACGGATGGCTAAAACCCACTGCACCGAAGGTCAAACTCAATAACTAGAAGCTGATCGAATCAGAAAGAAAGGAGAGGAGCAGAGTGGACTTAGATTGTGATGCAGAGACAACAACTTGATCGATAGCTCTGCATAAATATAAAGAAACAGAATGTATGGTCCTTCGAGCCGGATAAACTTGTTACCTGTCCCATGTAAGCAAATACCAATCAACTTTCCTTCGAAAGAAAAACCCAACATAATCACAATTTTATATCGCTCCTGGATCCACTTTCCAAAATGCTACTTGGTGATATCAATCCAACTGCGAGACAAACAACAGATGCACACAAGCAGTCTAAATATTTGAGTAGGTATCTCAAGTTCAACAGAATCAAAGAATCAATAAACTACCCGTTGTCGGAGTACCACTGCCAACAGTGGCAATAGCGACAATATTTTCCTTTTCCTCATACAAAAGGAAAAACCCTCCTTGCTCCTGCAATCGTCGTGAAAGCAAAAACCGGCCCTTTGCACTGTCAATATGCCTTTCAACCTACACATCTCCCGATTTCGTATTTTTTCACAAAGACAATTCCCAAGATACACATCACAGCATCTGTATCTACAGCATCCTTAAAGGAAAAAAAACGAAGGAAAATCCATTTTTTATGGATACTACGAGTATAACTACAAAAAAAATCGTTCTCTCCCTAGGATACCGAAAATTATCAGGCCTCCTAGGCACTTTGGGTGGGTGGCAGTCAGTCGGTTGCTTGGTTATTCCTTGAGCTCAGCCTAGCAACGGAAGTAGAAATCACAACGATCCCGGCGATTATTATTATGTCCTTTGGACAATTTTATTATCCTCTGCTCTGAATGACACAAAGGAGAACCCACCAAACAAAAAATGTATCCATCCTAAGATGCCGGCTCCATTCGATGATTTTGATTTTATTTCCTTGCTTCAGAGAGAATTGTCTGATGCCAGGACACGCAAACAGGCCGGGAGAGTTATTGTATTTATTCTCTCCACACAAATATGTGGACAGGAAATTACATTCGCCCGACGACATTTTTGCCATAAAGTTGGGCTCAAGCAAAGGCGATGGGGGTAATACATCGAGTGGAGTGATGATGTTAAAAATAAAAATTGTATCTCAAAAGTTGTATCGGTTTCTATTTAGGTTTCGGCTAAATTCTAAATTCGTCCTACTATTTGGGGAAGTTTTCTCAATTTTAAGGGGATCTCGAGTTGGTGTCAAGGACTTGCAGGAGATTGAAAATGTAAATTGACTTAGAATTCGATTACTTTTGGTTCGAACTAGGAAAGGATTGATCCTTGAGCTCGTAAAACAAAGAAAAAAGAAAAAAAGTGAAGCATTTCCCTTGAAAAGTTGGGTGCATGACAAACTGCCTGTCATCACTCACTCTCGTCGTGTCATTTCGATTGAAAACTTTCAAAAATTCCAGATTACTTGGAGTAGTCCTCAACACGTGCCATTCAAATTTAGAGAGAATTGAACTTAAAATCCATGACTTAGATGAGAAATTTTGACACCTCTCTAGAAACAGATTGAAAAGTGTCGGGAGGCAGGACCGTGGCACACCGTTTTTAACCTTTCGAAAAACATTTGTTTCAATGGAACTCAGTTTAGGGTTTTTACTCGTAATGAGTCTATGAATGAGTTAATATTCTCTGTCCACGCACGGAAAGGAGTGCCTACTCTGGCATTTAAGTGAACTGAATTCGTTGAATTCTACAGATCTAGGAGTGTGACGTTATGAAGTGCTTCTTACGTATGCAATAATACCTTGCTCCCAGCATGGCATTCCTCCAATTTTGAAGAGGTTTTCCTGGGAAGACCGTTGCTTAAACAAAAATTAGGCGTGAGCAAGTGCGTCCTTTTATAATCTCACTCTGACAGTTGATGGTTGCTCATCACCGTAAAACCAGACACAGAGCCCAGTTTATTAGAGAAATCGATCCCGCAAAAAGGGGGAGGAGCTACGAGTATACTAAATGCATGAGTACATGCTCTTGGAGGTCTATGACCACTGCATTGATTTTGAAAATTTGACAGTTTTTGTAGATAGAAATAAATTCCGCGGATTGCTCCCAACCACTCGGGAAATTAAGGCGAATCCAAGCCTGTGCTATCGACAAGAAGAAACTCACAACATTGATGAACTGAATGTCACAGTCGACTGCTATAACCTCGAGGAAGTAAGGGACTTTGTCTACCTTGGCTCTGGAAATGGCACCTCAAAACGAAGAATAACTCTTGTCCATCGCCGCATCTTTGGAGTGAGAAGTCAATTCAACAGTAAGGCCTTATGACGAGCAGCTAAGGAGATTCTATCCTGCCTTATGGCTCTAAAGCATTTCTCTCAAAAGTGGATGAAGATATCCTCCGTCGTTTCGAGAGAAAAATTCTTCGTAAGATATTCGAATCCCACGATCAACTCCACCAGTTGTACAGCGACATCGATCTGGTCAGAAAAAAAAACATCGCATCAGTCGCCTAAGATGGCTAGAACACGTAGGACCAATGCTCCGGCCCACAAAGTCTTCGAATCCAACCGAGGAAGACAACTTAGTAGAGGACGACCTCACCTAAGACGGCGCGTACAAGTAGAAGGAGACTTCACCCAACTTGGAGGGTGCAACCAGAAGCTGTAGGCTAACGTCTCTACAAAGTCCACAGGCTTATAACTCCCAAGGTAGGTGGGTCTGCTGGTGCTGAACTTCACATGTTGCCCTAATTTTCCTCTTTTGACGAAGCCTTCCCAATCACATCTAGAGCCAACCTTCCAGCTCTGTCCACGATAGTATGGCTGGCTCTTTCCAGGGATGAGGAATGAGGAGGAGTTTCCTGGTTTTTAAATCCTTTTTGGACAGCTTTGAAAAACCATTTGGCTTCAGATTAGTCGTCGTTATGAGGCCCTGCATTATCGGCAGGCACGCCAGCAGCCTGGGCCTCCTCGCAAACGACTTCTACAGAAGCTGTACGGATGAAGGAGAGGAAGAAACTATACGAAATCTTCTTTGCACATGCGAAGCTCTCTCCGCTCGTAGGAAAGTGCTCAATAGTCAGGGAAAGTGTTTAGGTTTCCATTTGCCTTTATGAAGGTTCCCCAGGGAGCGCGATGGGTCCAATTTGGTGCCTTGTGTCGAATGAGGTTTTAACCTAACCTAGTCCACTTCCGACACTTTTCAGAAACTTCAAAGGAAGGATAGAAAGGTAAAGAAAAACCCCACTGAAGGCCCATAATTCAGCAAGTTTCAGGGCCTGATATTCGAGGTTTAAGGTTTCAAGGTTTTGGTTAAGATCTACAACTTGCGAGTGAAAATAGCATTCCACTCCAGCCCTCCTCACTTCCGACACCTCTCAGAGGCCAAAAAAAGAATTCCACACCACCAGTTCGTAGATCACCTCATTATCCATCATTAACCTGCAATCTTCCCCTGTCACAGATAAAACCCTCCACTCTGACCTCATTACCATCGAACTCATGAACGTAATTCGAAATAATTGCTCCTTCTAAAAATATTTAAGACTCGTCCTTCACCTGCGAGTCTTTGAAAAATTAACCAAAAAAAAAAATATTTCCATTCGCTGGACTTATTTTTAAACCCTTCTAAACGCATTCAGGACACACACTCACAGTGACCACTCCCTTAGCTTGCATTTCAAATGAATGACGAAAAAATCACCCCCCACACCAAGACGCAAGGGAAGGAACCCTATAAATACGGCACCTCATACGCTATCACAGCAGAATTTCACATTCAAATCGATGGGGACGAAGGAGTATATTCTTGGAAAGTTCCTTTCCAACCCCGCAGCGCTTGCATGAGGACCGACCGAAGGCAGTTTAAATCAGAAATAGGCTTCGTGCAAGGAGTCATATGTGCATTGAAATTTTAATAAACTCCGTGCGGGGTCTTGAAGGAAACATTAATTGGCGGCATGGGAGTGGAAGGACGGAAATTCTTTTGATTTCTAGTTTGGTCAGTAGGTTAATTGATGGTGTGTACTGGTGGACGAAGGTGCCTCTGGAAGGTGTGGCTGAGGAGTGAGGGATTTACGTTAATTGTTGGGTGAGCAGAAAGGATAAAAAAAAACGTTTGTTATCCTCCAGGCAGTTGCCACGTTCAACAGTTTCTCTCTGGTGCAAGAAATCGCCCACCGCGCAGTGGAGTAGGTGCAACTATTGTGGAACTTATTCGAGATTCAAACACGCGGTGGTCTCCACTAAGATGAGAGCTAAGAAAGGTTTCAGGTTTCCTCCTCAACCAGTAGGGAAGCCATGCAACCAAATAAGACAGCGAGACTAAGGGTCTATTCCCAGGAAATGCCTCTAAGTATCGACCTGATTGATTCCTGTGGAATATACGTGGAGATACAGGTCCTGATGAATGCCCCACACGGCAAAGTAAGATTCTTGCAATTTTGTTGCGGAACTCTAGGGACATGGAAGGCACAGAATGAATTCGACAAAAGGTTTACGACGAACACTTGGTGGTCAATATTTACACAGATGCCTCTCTCCTAAAACCCGTCCAGAGAATCCACAGGTTTATGATTCCCAGTTCCTGGAAGAGAAGGTCTTGGTGAGTCTGTTGGTCTCCAACTTCTGTTCGTTCACATGCTGCCTTAATTCTTCTCTTTTGGCCAAGTCTTCCCAATCAAGAGCCAACCTTTCAGCTCTGTCCACGAAAGTATGGCTAGCTCTTTCGAGGGATGAGGAATGAGGAGGAATTCCTGGGTTTGCTTCGAACTAGTCGTTCGGCAGTCACGCCACCAAGCCGGGCCGCATGGATAAAGGCGAGGAAGCAACCTTACTACGTCTTCTTTGCACAGCTTTGCGAAGCCCTCTCCACTCGTAGGGGCCTACTTTTTCAACAACTTGAGCGAACTGCCTGATGCAAGGATTAGTAGCCTCCAACGCTCTATTACTAGCTCCTCCTGGTTGAGTGGGTAGCTCTTTGGCGATGTTGATCCTGTGGTAATACCATGGACCTTACTGCCCCTATATCCCCACCTAACCATCGGATTAGTCAGCTGCTTTCAGTTGGAGTCACTCTGCAGCCTTGTAGCGGGCGTATAATGCCATCACCTTCTGGTGACTTCAAAGCTGTTTCAGTTGATTGAGAGTGATGCGAGAGGGATAGCCTGGATACAACACAGCAACAACCAGTGGAATGGATAAAAGGCATCACCTTAAACCATTTTCACAGAAGGACTTCTTTAAGTAGACAGACAGTCGCCCTTCTGGAGATCATTCGATGCACCCTCAAAGACCAAATGTCTAAAGCATGCCCAATCATGAAAATGAGCATTCGCCTGGCACATATTTGCCCTAAAAAGTCCTCAAAATAACTGAAGCATGGTCCTGTAAAAACTCTCGATTTAGACTGCCTTCACAAGAAAAACTAAAACTTTCTAGCTCCTTCCTACCTTCCTACCTTCCCACAATCCATTCTAGGTTCCTGCGACAATATTTCCTTCGAAATTATTAACAAATCCCACGTGAAAAAAAATTCTCCGAAATTTCCATCACCCGCCGAGGATACAAATGAGCAATCAGCCTAAAACAACACAACTTTCCGAATTAAGCCCGAAACAACAAACAGCTTAGCACACTCCAAAGGAGCACAAGTGCACACACATACACTCGCATACACTCGTCCTCAACTGTGGCGCGAAACCTTTTTAATCAATTAAAAAGGTGTAATTAACCACCGGCCGTGAGACAGGACTTGTTCCAATTTTTCATTCCTTCAGTAATCACAATTAATCCGTAATTACCCCCGACAGGATACTGGGTGTGGGGGTGGTTTTTGAAGAAAAATCACAGTATCACCACAGGAAGACAGCGGTAATTTCACGGGCTCTCATTCTGGGGTAAAGGTTCACTCCCCCGGAAGGTTATCCACAGCAAAATGACCACCGCCAGGACACACGGTTGTGGTAGAGTGGCTCAACTCTCCAAATATCATGTTAACATGCAAAGGAGCACTTAAGTAAATGGATTTAGTCAAATCGAGAGCGCGGGCTGGTGAGAGTTCAACCGATCTCTGCAGTGGTATCGAACCGAGCGCCAGGACAATTGTCCATTTGACGTCAGACGAGGTTTTTCACGCCCGTGACATTGACGTAGGACAACTCCAACATCCTTCAGAGCCCACAGATGCATTTGTCACACTCCACAGTGATTTGTGACTCCAACGCCAGGAGCAGCACTGGCAGGACTAATTGGAGAGATGGCGACGTAATGAAATTAATCCGCGGGAAATTATAATATTTATGTCCCGCCCTCCCTCAGCTGCATCTTGGCATAGTGAGTTATTTTTGTATTATCCTGGTGGCAATAGTGAAAATCAATCGAAGGGAGGAGGGTGGCAAAGGTGGTGAAAGTGATTTTTTTTTCCTTTCACAGAAGGGCGAGAAAGGACATTTTTTTTTTAACAAATATTTGTATGAGGTCTGGGGTAGGATTTCTAAATTTATCCTCTGCTCAAAGGACATCGGAAAAAAGTCATGGGAATGAACTTGCCTTAGGTGATTGCTTAATTTTTTTTTTTTTTTTTTTGAAGGATGATTGAGTTGTTTGAACACGCATTCAAGTTTGTTTGCAGTCCGACCATTGACCGGCCTGTGAATCCATGCCTTGTCGGACGCTAGAAGGACACAACAGGTTGGTGCGCGCGGTAATTTATCGAAAAGGGTTGAAAATAGATTGGAAACGTGTATGTGTCTCCAATTGGTAGGTGGACGGCAGCAATAGTCTGTCAAAGGACCTTCACCTACGAACTTGAAAAAGAAACTCGGGTTCTACGGTCGGGTTCTACGGCCTCGGACTATGGTAGGGAAGACCACCATGGTTGGGTAGTACTCACAATGCAGACAATGGGCCCGAAAGGGTGGCACTAGACTTGGTTTGAAAGTTTTGAATAAAATACACAACTTCTCCTCTAAGAGGCTTAAAGTATGTACGAGGCCTAAGCGCAATTATATATGGCTCTTGGAGGTGTCTCTCGGCTGAAATCAGATCTTCCTTAATTGCAGTGTCCTTCCCCGTCGATCTGCACCTCGTACAGCTTGGAAAAGTGGGTTTTCTTGAAAGGATTTGTAACTGCCTGACCCCTGGCTACTTTCACATTTTTACGTTTCGATAAAACCCTTCGATGCGCACTCCCAAAAAGAAGGGGTAATAGTACGTAGCCCTGTGGGACTCCACTTTCAATCTCAAATTACGTGATGGCCTACTTGCTACCTTGATGAGATTGTCTTTCTTGAAGGATTCTCTAAAAATAACCATCAATGCTGGAACTACCTCTGGACCGGCGGATAATTTTTAAAGGCAAAGTCGAAATATATTTCGAAAAAATTTTCAGGGATGAGAAATCCCCTAGGAGTCATCGCATGCGACCTGGAAACTGAATGATTTCTAGGCCCCCTAGTGGATAAGTTAGTAGGTGCTGCGAATGTCTCCATTAGAAGCCTCTTTGTCACCCAACAAAAGGATTTTCTAATCCATAAACGCCCAGTAAGTTAGTGAAATTATCAGCTGCTGTAGCTCTCCTTGACAAAACCAAACAATTTTGAACCAACGACTTTCTTAGCAGCAATGAATTTCAAAAACTTGACTCGAGAAGCCAGTGGCATCTGTTCGGCCATTTATACCCGAAACTACATCCAACAGAAGGCTTCCTTCTTCATCTGTACACGACTGTGTTCTGACAACCTTTCAAGATGTCCTACTGGACGCACTCAAAATTCTTTGTCTTAATTAACTTCCCTCGTTGAAATTCCACCGATTGACATTTGCAAATGAAACCGGTGGACACTGGCTATTGTCGCCAACATTGTAGCCCCCACGCATCAGTTGACAAAGTTTCAAAAGTGGTCCTTCGAGCCGCATCATCTAGTCAAATATTTCAGCGAATACTCGTGTATCTAATTTCAAATGGCTCCCACCACGCCCACTCACTGTGCATTCATGTGGATTGCATGAAAAATTTAAAATTCAAGCCCACATTCACCAACCAAAGGAATAATTTCAACACATCCTGCTGTGGTTACCGCTACATATCCATTTCGATCTCTCAACAGTATCAGGTGTGAAATGTAATTACATCATCCGCTGCATCCAATTCAATTTACAATCGATTCCGTGACGCATTAAATCGAATGAAATTCGAAAGAAAAAATCCTTTTTTCCCTCAAAAGTTCAACGTCCTCTCAGATTGGGCGGAAAACACATGCATACATGCAAGCAAGGAGTGCACGACAAGGAAAGAAAAGAAAAACAAAAAAGACTAAAAGAAGCCAAAGAAAACTTCCTTATCTCGCATAACGGAGCCAGTGTATCCAAAAATTACATTGATCCCGGGGTTTTGTTGTGGGAGTCATACCGTCTCGACCCGAAATCACCAACACAAAAGTTTTGTACGACACTTCGAAGAGAGCCAGAGCCCCAGATAAATGTAGTCATCTCTCTGCGTCTCACCACCCCCACCCACACACACACATATCCTTGGAGGCGACATATACCCTGGATGTCATGCATTCACCACCATCCTCAGTATGCATCTTCTGGGTTGTTTGTTGCCATGTATGGTGGAAACTTGCAACGCAACTTCCTGCATCTCATGCTTGATATCCTTTCTAAAGGATCTTGTGTATGTAGCCCATGTGCGTACGGGTATTTGTTCCATCAGTTATTGTGGAGAATTTATTTACTTTTCAAAAGTAAACTTCTCCTTCCAAATGGATCCTTGCCCCTTGGTGGCAACACACAAAAGGACTAAGGATAGTGTGGGTGGAAATTGATTTGGATATTTAATTTGCAGTTTGTCTTAATCGCAGTGACGTTCTCGCGTAAGTCTAAAGAGGTGTGTGTGGGGGATGGGGCCATCGGAAGGAGAGAAGGAAAACTTTTCGACCGGACGCGATGAAGAAGTTCATTGGTGCTCGTCTTGGATTTTCTGCACGACAGAGTCCCTTGTTGTGCTGTCGAAGTTGTTTTCGGTTTCGAGGGCGAAAGTAATTAAATTTTTCCAATGAACTGTAAAATTCTCAAAATATTATCCGAGAACAAGGACGGGGGAAGGAATTTACGGCGGCATCGCCAGTAGAGAACACTTTAGAGACAAGAAACCAAGCAAAAGGACTCAGGACTTGACAGAGCTTTTAATTAATATTTCAGAGAACTGAGCAGCTACTTGAATTCGTGTTAGGTTACGTACTACGCATCCATAAACAATGTTTATTATTAGTAATTTCGAAAAAGTGATGGAGAGCGGGGAGGGGGGGAGAGGGGTTCCTCTGGTAGTGCCAAAGGGTATTACAGTGGGTTGCAAGGCAGAGGTAAAGAAGGATCAGCGCCGAACTTAATTGAATGAAGTTGAGAGGAGTTGTGATTATCAGTGGGGAATTGAAATGTCAGTTGTAGGCTTACGTGCCAATTAAAGTGATTAACAGTAATATTCAGGACTCGGAGAGGGATTGGTGGTAACAGAAAGTCGAAGGATTTCTATGTCTGTCACTGAGTCGTTAGCGTGGATAGTATTTGCCTTAATCGTCCCTGTGAGTGGGGGCTAACGTAGTCATGTGGTTTTAAAATTGTGGGCGACAAAAATGGCGGATGGACGGATGAACTTGGGACGCGGCTTTAGGGAATTTTTAGTGAATATTCTCACGTTTCTTCTTTGGTATCAGTGCATGTATGAGTTGGAAGAATAACCACGTACGACAAATTGGCGAGAGGAGGTTTGCAATTCCCGCCTTTCACACTACAGCTCGAAGCAGAGTTCAAGGCTCTTAGGCAGGCAAACATCAGATGATCCTCTCTATGCACTTGAGCATTCTCCGGAAGGAATGTCTGGCCTTACTTTAACAAAATAAGGACCGACAGGCTTATCCTACCTTTCTACCCTGACAGGAGCCATCACTGGACATAAGACTCTGTGATACGACCACCGGAATATGTTCAGTTTGTGGACATAGGGAAGTCAGCAACTCACTTTCTCTGGCACCGTCCAGGTGACAATATCTAGGGCGACGCTCCTGCCAGACCAGTGAACGACATCTTGAACCTCATCAAACCAACTGAATAGATTGTGAGCTCATTGCAAGCAAGAAGTTGAGCCATAGATACGGGAGAGGGTTAGCCAACAAGCAAGGGCCAGACTCATCTCCCTTGTGGGTATCACAATGGGTCTGCAGTGACCTGAGTACGGCGTTGTGGATCACTTCCACCTTCATTTATTCGCATACCTAAGCCAACCTCATAGAAAAACAAAAAATTGATCCTTCGAACCGCATTTCATATCCATTAGGACGTTGTCTAGCACTAGCATCTTCCATTAGTTAGCGTTAGTAAGTTGCTAGTTCAAAGCTAGGTTAATCAAGAAGAGACTGAAATCTCTGAAAAGAGGCCCCGAGGATCTGGCAGAGCTGTCAAGGCCATTCCCGCTTAAGGAAGTCTAAGATGCCCTCCTAAAGCTCAAGAGGGAAAAGTCCGTCGCTTCCTACACAGCGGAACACAGTTCAAGCTATGGCTCTGGTGTTCACCTTGAAAACAGGGTACTTTCCCGACGAACTAGTCATGCCTCAATAAACCCGGAAAACCAGGGAGCAAATCAGAAGGTTGCCAACCGATTGCACTGTTGAGTGACATATGAACTTTTCGAAAGGCAAACTACATAATCAAGTACTCCCAGCTGGATTCAGGCCTGGACGCATCTGTTCAGACCCAGTGTTAGCACTGACAACTGGGCACAATGGACTCTTACTGGTCTAAGTAAGCCGTTAACAATCCTGTCAACAAGGGCACCCATTTACCTAACCTAACCTAGCACTGACAACACAAATTGAAGCTGGCTACCAAACGATCTAGCAGCCGCATACGGACATAGCTCTAGACTGTAGGTCCCTTCCCTTTGTATGACAAAATTTAACACGCACAACACGAATGGTCGCGAGAAGCTAGGCCCTAGACCACATACCGTCTGTTGCTACAAGTCTTTGATTTGGTATGACACAGTCTGGAGGAAGAGTCTGACTTGCAAGCTCCTCCGAATCGTGCCATGCATCAAAATAGTCACCGTTCTAAGCAGCATGCTAAACGACGCTCACAGTCGGATAATAATGGCCTCCCTCAAGAATGAGTATCAGGGCCACTGCTTTTAAATTTAGTAATGAATCGAACGCTGTCACTTAAACAACTTAAACCAGAAACTAGCTTCGATGCAAAACAAACTAGAACCACTGCCCTTGGGCTTAGTTTTCTCCATTGTTTGGGTGCAATGCTCCGTCTAGCTCAACAGCGCCCCACACGAAGAAAGTATTTGTCTCAGGGACAATCAACTCCACGCCAAATAGATTCCTTCCCGTGCTAAGCAACAAATCCCCGACGTCAAAACGCACTTCTACACGAATACCACACCTACTCTGTTTGAAAAGAGGTCCCTTTCCTGTCACAGACAGACAGTTGGAGAGTTCCTGAAACAGTTTTTGAAGCAGGCAGTACCACCTCCCCATCTGCGATTAGTTAGGTTAGTAGTGCTCAGCTTGAGTAGCAATTTCACTGAAGCGATAGGCATACCGAGATTCGCCTTTAACGAGCTCGTCGGCCATGCAATTCCGTTCTCTGTCCTTAAGACACTTGCAGACTATGTCTTGAGGACACTGAAACTGCCGAGTCATGCCTCGTGGCAGACTAAAGCATTTCCACAAACGATTCACCACCCCCCTTCTGATTCATTCTCCTTCTCAGACCAAACAATCCTAAGGTAGGACTCAACCAACACGACATCTGTGTTGGAGGGATAGTCCAATAGATCTTCTGTAGCTCGCAGTTCTTCGATGGGACCTCCCTCATGGTGTCGATTTCTGAACTCCCAAGGCCCTTGAGCAACCACAGGAAGAAATTGGCTTTAGTTTGACAAAACGACGACCGACAGGCTTGTCCCTTACTTGAGCTGGAGTACTGTCCTTTTTGTCGAAGTTGAACGGGGTTCGAAAATGATAAGGCTACGGCAGACGTCAGGGAACATCGCTCTATAAACTCCCTTCTACTGGGAAAGTGCCTTCAGTCCTCCTTGTCGTTTACGATTCTCTCAGGACATCAAGCTCAGATGTTTGACGAATGCCTAGACTCATGTCCACATTCTGATTGGAGTCCACCAATAGTTCGTCTCACAACTATGTCTCCTTATCGACTCCAAGCACTATCTCTCCGTCATTTGTCCAGTTCTTGGGGCAAACTTTCCAAAGTCCACTTGAATTCGTTCAGCTAATTGTTCTGTTTGTCAAACCCAACCTCCATGGGCCACGAAATGGTGACATTCAAAAGCAATTTCACCGCAAAAATAACTCTCAAAACTATCTCAGCAAACAAGCAGATTTAAAATGTCATTTGCTGACGAAAACCACTCAACTAACTCACAAGTGATGATGTCCATCATCTATCGAACGACATACACTGCACATCTCAAAAATGTCAAAAACTCCCCCAGCCCCATACACCGCCCACCAACGAATCATGAATCATGAATCAGTGCGCGCTCTATTTTTAAGGACACCAACACAATTAATATCCTGAAACGATTATTGCTCGCACAAGCACATTTATTTGGAAAGCATTTCAGGAGCTCCACTGCACCGGGCATTAAACGGGAACAAAATAAATCGCAATAAAATTAAGGACAGCGATTCACAGCGAGCCGAAGTTGTTTGTGTCTGTGGACATAAAAAATGTTATTCCTGCATCCTGTCACAAGCACACACACAATTTCCTTATGATTTTCCAATACTCGTAGTGCGCGATATATTTTTTGATTGCAACATGATTCCTGCCAAAGGCTCCTCTCTCGATAGACCGACAGACAGACAGACAGACAGAGAGAGACACAGAGCGAGGGGGGCAGGACTCTGTGGTCAAAGGGAAAGCAAACAACATGCACATGAATCCGTATCTACGGATTGTGAATTTTAGGCGCCATTTGGTCCAGACACTCGGGGGTGGTTGTTTGTGCCGGAAAAAAAATGCCACATCCACCCCGAGTGGGGGTTGAGTGTGGGTGCAATCATAGCATAGCACAGCCACAGAAAAGCCATTTCAAACTGCAAAATGGCGGTGTATCTGTGCAACTAACACTCTGCCACACGGACAAACAAACAAAATTTTTATTCATAACCATCGAAACGCAGGGTAGAGCGGGGTTGCAGCTGCACAACTCACCCCCAAACCTACACCACTCCATTTGCAGCGAAAATTTATGCCATTAAAACGCTACTAGATGTCCTTTTTTGTCCTCGTTTTTTGCATGTAGTGGTGCCATGTGACAGTTGGGAGAATGAATGATTTTTATTTCCTTAAAATGGAAGACGTCTTCTCTCCTACGCGCTACCTATTTAAGGGAATGGAAAATCTGGCAAAGATTTTACAGTTGTGGAGCCAACATCCTTATGCACGGAAGGTGGGGATGGTGAACTGGATATGGATGAACTTTTATCTTTGATCGGAGATATACAGATGCGACGAGGGTAGGAGTCGCCTTACTGGGTGGAGAGTTTTGTACACGTATTTGTGTCACCACCAGTTGAAGGGTTGAAGGAGCAACGCACAATTGTAGTCTCTCTCTCTCTCTCTGGGGAGTTGTTTACGCCAAAAAATGTCATCCAGAGAAATCAATTTATTGCCAAGCATGAACAATTTTAGAGCGCATCCCCATGGGGTAGGTTGAGTGACAGACTGGCTTAAAGGACGATTAATTGAAGGCGACAGGAATAGCGGTGGAAATGATTCGATTAATTGGTGCAAGAGCAGGCGGAGGGGTGGTCTTAAAGTCCACTTTTCGACTCCTAACAGGGTTGATGCACGAAAAGTTTGAACGGCCAGCCATTGAAAAGGGAAAGACTGCCTTACGAGTAAGAGCAGTAGTCTTAGATGAAAAGGTCCTGTGTGCAAATTTCCACACCTGGTTGGCCGAACCTCCCGGAAACCAAAGCCTCTGTGCAACGCTGGATGCTACAAAGGGAACATCGTGCCACAAAAGTGACGAAAAACCTGCGAGGAACGTCACTCTATGCAACCCTCCGTGGTCACTCTAAGTTGTTAGCCTTCTTCAAAGCTTTCAGCTCATAGCCGTAGAACTGTCGTGAAAATGCTACACTTATCGAAGTGCAGACAAGGATTCCAGGCGACAGCTGACTGGCGAGACCACTTTGTTCCAAAATTATATAATTCGATGCAAGGTCAATGCCTGAGAGTCATTCTGGACATTTTACACGATGTTTCGATGCATCTGTGGAGCTACCAAGGTGCCATACTCTCGGTAACCAACAGAGACTTCCTCAGTGCACATCAATCTCAGCAAACATCCGTCCAGACTCGGGCTATCTGCAACAACAATCTGTGCCAACTGCAACAGCGGGCTTAAGACAGAAGGTACTGGGGTGCTCATCGATGCCAAGTCTAACAAAACTCCGGGAGAACGGCATTGGTGACGCGCCTTGAAATTTGCTAGATGAACAAGGTGCCTTCCCGACGCATAAGCCTAATACCTGCTACTCCTCTCAAGACACAACTTCCACATCGCACAACTGTTTCCTGCAGTTTGGCGAGGGCAACACAACCGGCCCACTGGAGGCCTACGTAAGGAGCGTAAGCTCAGCCTGTCAAACCAACCCACCGACAAAGGGAAAACAAGGAATCTGTCCAGGACTCTGGCTGCTTCTGGTTTCTTCCATCGTCTGACGAGAAAAAATGATGGCAAAGCCCTACTCTCAGGCTCTATCCCCAAAAATTTGACTCTTCTCCACATGAAGTCCTTTGAATGGCTGTACAACCAGCCATGAACCACTTGATGATGACGAGTCTTTAGCAGAGTATCTGGACATGCAGCAACGCTCATTTGTACTGCAATTGATTTCCAATCTATTCCTTCAAAAAAAAGGATGTCCTCGCAAAATAAAGGAGTACTTGCCCCCGGTAACGCACTTTCGCTTTGCTTTATAGAACTCAGGACACTCGAGAGAGGTTTCATCGAAAGGACGTAATTGAACCTCAATTGTGCGGACTCGGCGAAAGGAGTCGAGGAGTTTCTTTCCATTTCTTTGGGTCCCCCCCCCCCCACCCGCACTTGAAATCCCAGAGAGTGGAGTGCCCCATTGTGTTATTTATTAATGCATTATTCGACAGAAGAAAAAGAGGGGTCGTGGGGTCGTTGGCGCAGCCACAAGTCCTTTAGAAGGATCCTATACACAGTAGCATGCGTCTCGTATCTACATTACTTTGCGGTTCGGGGGAGGGGGGCGCTGTACAGCCTTGAGGGATACTTTTTTGTTCCTTCTAACTCCCTCTCTTGATTAATATTCGATGAAGTATAAGAGTGTCATGTTGTGTGTGTGTGTGTGTGTGTGTGTGTGAGCGAGTGCTCGCGAGACAATGAATGAATGGAGTGTCGGCGGCGGCAGGTGGTTGGAGAGGTCAGGACAAAGCTCAGGTAATAGATTGTGGCACATGGCTCACAATGATCCCCAGTGGCGAAAAAGAAGTTGACAGTTGTCAGAGGAGATGTTGCCTGGTGGGCGTGGCACGGTACCAACGCAATCGGTACATAATCTTCGTTTCATTGTTTGGAGGCATACGTACATACGTACGTACACTTGAAGGATATGCCATTTGGCATTTAGCACTGCGAGATGAAATGTTCGTTCTCCTTGTAGATTAGTATTTAACATTTAATTGCTTGGAGAGTTGTGTGGAATGGAACTTGAGAGATAAGTGTATTTCGTGCAATTAAGGTGGGCTTCCCATTGTGCCTGGGGAGAGCAAGGCAAAAAAAAAACGGTTTATTCAAGTGGAAGGCTACAAGGGACTCTTTAATTAACCGGCGAGGAATAGATGAGTTTCGGTCCTCAATTTGGCTTTTGTCAGATCGGAAGGATTTTCAAAATGGAAGCAGCTTTAGGGCGGCAAACTACCTAAGGAGTGGATGCAATGCCTCGTAGGGAAGGAGAAGATCTCTGAGAGGTGATACGAAAGGGTACGACTCTTGGAAAACCTGTGTATACCCCTCGCTATGTATACACATCTACTGAAGCTGGAATCTTTCTGCAGGACCATCCACAGATGGGAAAACATGAGCCGTTTTCTTGACAGATCTCACCTAAGCTGGATCAGAAAGCGATCAGAGATCAGCCACGTAAGCGGTGTCCTCACAGGCCACCGTCCGAGGGGCCAACATGCTAAAAGGTTGCAGCGATAAAGAGGAGGAGGAAACCATCCTTTATCTCCCCTGCACCTATCCAGCTCTGTCCCGAAGCAGACTGCTCCATGTAGGGGACCTTTCACTCAATGACCTACGCGAACTGACGATCTTAGAAGTCATGGGCTTCCTCAGGACCCCTTTTGGTCCAAGTGTGTCCGTATTCAGATAAAGACAGCCACCCTCACCTAACCTCAACCATTTTCTTTGGGGTCGGCTCTGGAGCTCCTACGGTCCTGGGTTGTCGCTTGTTCTATTTGGTCTCTCCACAGTTCCTTTGTGACGTTCGACCACCATGTTGCTTGAGGCTGTCCTCTTCCCCACCGTCTGTGATTTGAGTCCGACAAGGATTCACTCTGATGCATAGATAGAGTTCCTTAGCCTACAGCTGCAGTGCTAGTTGTTTGCCAAGAGGGTAATGCGTAGGCAGACGACAAGTGAGCCTCGAACCGTACAACGCTAGCCTCGACTTTCCTAGCCAGACGAACAGGTCATCAAACGTGGAGGAAAGCGATCAGATCTGCTGGCTAATCTCAGCTGCCTGTCATACCTTAGCGAGTAGAAACAGTGGGCACCATGCATCCGTAGTTAGAATGTTGGCCTCCTCAGTAGGAGGTTACACTGTCAAGGTTCCCCCTCTATCAGATGTTTGACAGGACTGAGTGTCATGAGGAGCTTCGCACTTACGCCTTTGGGACGCAACATTGGATCGTAGGTCCTAGCCTGCGACAGGGCAGGCCCTATGCGCTTTGCACATTGTTTGCGCTGATTGGTCCCCATTTTAGAGAGCAAAATCGCCTTTAGCGCGACCCAATGTGTGGTACCTGACACCTCATGTTCTCCTCTGACTGTAAAGTTCCCAGCAGGTCCCTAAACGCAGCCTTGTTGGGCCACATGTGTAGCGAATTTTAAGATATAATTCAAGGCAAGGAATCAGATCAGTCTACTCCCCAACAAGACTCTACGACATGGCGGTGTAGCAAGTCACGGATCTAGCTACGATGGCTAGTAGCACTGGAATCAAAAGCAGAACTAGTTGGACTCAAACTAGAGAAAGTTACGACGGATATACCATGAAACTGGACAAAATGCAGACACGTCATAGGGAAGGCCTAATCCGATCCCAGGATGTGTCCCAATGTGTGTCCCATCTGCTCCTTCTATGGCTGCATCGTCGATTATATTGCTGAACCGCCTCTGCACCATGACTCCGCATCCACTCCCCTCAAAATCTGGCAAAACAAGACCGAAATTGGTCTCAAAAAGTCCTCTAAAGTCGCCCCCGTTTGCTGGATTCAGCACATGGCCCACACGCCCATCAAATTACGAATATGTCGCAAACACCCCGTTGGAAACCCCCTAAAAGAATTCCCTGAGCCCCGCATAAAACCATCCCACACATATGGTCACACTTCCTCCGCTGTCCCACCCTCACTCACTCCCAATATTTATCGCTCTCCTATCTCTCGTACACAGATCATCAAAAACTCCGTTTCATATCCTAGCTTTTCACGCGCACACGCCGCCTTTGGTACGCACACACACCTTCCACCTTCCACCTTTCTACGGGGGAGTGGGGTGAACACAGCGCTCCTGGCGCTGTGGCCTTTAAGAAAATTTTCTGTAATTTGAAAATTATCTTCCTCACGGGAATAGCTGCATACTTTTCGGGAATAATTTTCCAAGGACGACGTGGTAAACATCCTTTAGCGTAACATGCTTCGACTCGAAATGGGTGCGACTTTCATCTCCTCAGAGGGGCGCGGGGCTGTGTATCGACAAAAAAAAAAACAACTTAATTTCGTCCTTACAAAGGACCGGCATTTTCGTTGATTTCTACATCGGTCTGGGGGTCAGTTAGGAGAACGGGACTTTAATGTTGTAAACATTTCAATTAAATACGAAAAAGCTACGAGAGTCTTAAAAAAGTTATGCGCGCAAGTATTTCCTTCCCCTTGTCGTCCTTTAGGTGGATCCGCCGGAGGTGGATTTTACGCAAAGTTTTCTCTCTTTTTCTGGGGGGACAGGGAAGTACTTTAGTAGCGGTTAACATAATAAACATGATACAGACAGCATTTTAAATGCGAGAGCATTTATTGGAGTTTCTATTTTTAGAGCCTTAGGAGGTGTAACTTGAAACATGTGTACGGCACCGGGAGGCTTACCGAGGGAAACGAGGACAAATAAGCAACTGGGCCATGAAAAATTGGGCGGAAGGGATAAGGGAACTGATGTGGACTTGGGTGATGTGGCTGAGGAAATCCCTTTCCTGACCCTCAAGCGTGAAAATTTATCCAATAAAGCGCAATCGCTGGTTGCTACCGGTGGATGTAGTCATAATCCCTGCTGCCAACTCTAGCATACTGATGCAGGCAGAACGTCCACCTTCTTCAGAAAAAGGTAGCCTTCTATGCAATATGTCGGAGGGAGTTCAAGCCCCTGTAGCCTCTACATAGTCAGACATCCTTCACTCCTTTAGAGACCATCTAGGTAGGCGCCGTAGTGTAGTGGTTAGGGCGTTAGACTACTTCGAATCCCAGAAAACGCAAAAAAATGACCGCAGTCCCACCTCTCGCGAATGTCTGACAAATGTCTGAAGAACGTCTTGAGAAAGCTTCTCAATTTGCCTCTCGGATACGGCTTAAAACCGTGGGTCCCTTCAGGAGCAGCTGGCCCCTGGACCGCATACGGTCTGACATCAGCATTCAAACTGCTTTGCAGGTCCAGTTTCTCATTTTCTCTGATCTCCCAGTCTCACTCTGCCCCAAGTTAGTGAGCCCTACTACTAGTCTTAAAAGTCACAGTTGAACCTTCAGGACATTACTGAGCATCAACACCGATTCATAGCTCGAAAGTGGACTGCCTTCAACCAGAATTTTGCTGAATAGCATTACGAAAGTATGAGCAACAAATTCCCACGGGACATAAGCTTAAGAGACCTAGAAATACTAGACTTACAAGCGGGCCAATGGGAGCCTTCAGCTCACTAGAGAAGGGCTCTTTAAAACCAGCAAGGGGAACAGAGCTCCAGTTTTAGGGAATCCTCTCCCAATATTCTTGACAAATCGGGTGAAATCCTTGATACTCTCGGCTTCGATACACTCCACATGAATGGAGGATGTACCCTGATACGGAGGTCTGGCAAAGCGAGGTAGTAACTCAGTTTGGACGGATGGTTTCAAAAGCGGTGAGGACACGAGGTCTGGCATATACGCGAGACATATAAGCCCAGAGGTGACCATGAGACTTCTAGACGCATGCAGAGTGGTTCAGTCGGCTCCAATCAGGGGTTCTAGGTGCAGAATTCCTAGAGACGGGATCAATATCCGACAGGAATATCGCCATCCACGCTTAAGGCTTACGTCAAAAAACCTACTCAGAGCCTTATGTATACACAACCGCTTCAGACTACGTTGGGTACCTGTCAACTGCGATGTAGAGGATAACGAAAGGATAACAAGGAGCCGAGATCCGACTAAGTGAGGCTTAGAGGCAAACAACGACCACTGTGCGTGGCTGAGGGAGTTAGTCTCGATAGAACCTTTAACGTGACCGACCTAAGGTGGTCCATTGGAGAAGTGCATGAGGCCTTGTGGTCAGTCTGAGGAAATTCTAAAACTAAGCAGATCGCCAGTAAGACCAGCGATGGGGTAGACTCTCTCGTCATTTCATTCTGATCTGAGGAAGCACGCCATGAGACTAGGTTTATCGTAGACAGGTACTTCAATGACCCACGCGACTCAGAGGGCAAAGCATGGTACACGAATCGCATTGGAAGATGCTTCTTTGATGGTTTTGAAGAAGGTTAGGCTACTCTGAACGGAAACTTAGTGCTTGGGTGAAGGGCGATAGTTCCCATCGGATCGTGATGGGCCCACTATGGAGCCTGGTGTTTTATGATGACCTCATAACCCTACTCAACCTAACCGAAGCCTAGAAATCGATGATCTTTATAAAACACTACATCAAGTCATAGAATCAGAGGTCATAACGAGTACAAAGTTCACTCCTCTTAAAGCCGACATCGAATAGCCTTTCATGGAGGAATATATCTGGACAATTGGTGGGCAATCCTGGCACCGCAAAGCCTCTAAATGAAGTCTGAGGATGGCACCAGTCTTGAAACTTTTTAAAGAATTCTAGACAGACGACTAGCTACAGTCAAAGCTTGCTCTTCCAATGAAGTCTCGATAGCTTAAGGTGTACCCTCTGTCGAAATGAAGGTCAAGCATGCATCCTGAATGCCTTTTACGAAAAAAAGTGGTCAGAAGCCTTGCGTATCTGGTTCCCTTAGGAAGCAGCGAGAAGCGAAAGCAGCTGACTTGACTTGACCTGAGTGGTGGTCTGGCATACAAACCAAAAAAAGTTGACAAAAAATTCGTCTAATTTGGTAGAAAGGACGGTTTCCTGCGCTGGAGATGGCTCCTTCATTAAGACCATAGCTTTTGGCAGCCAATTCACAATTCAGCAGCCAAGACAATTCATACGAGCGAATCCTTTCGTCCTGTGTGGCGAAATTGCAACTTTTCTCGTCGCCGGGTGAAAAACTGTCACATTGCAGCCAAAACAAGTCCTTTTCAGCCGCTATTTACAACCGCAAAATTCAACTTAAAGTCTCGTAAACTGTTCAGCATATTACACACCGCGCCACAGAATCCTGTCTACCTGAACTCATTTAATTCTGCAGCACGGCTCTCAGGCACTCCATTCCACGGGGCTGGCAACAATGTGCCGCCGCATCCACACACACGTATGTGGGTATGTCCTGCCTTGCGTTTGGGGGTAGGGGGTATCTTTTTCTACAAAGTAACTGCAAAGGCATCTTTGCAGGAGCAGGAGCAGGCAAAAAATTACTTATTTGACAATTTCTCGGTACTTTTTCTGCTTTTTTTTTATCCTTGTGTTGTTTCTTTCCGAAGGACACAAACTGCTGCACATGTAGCCAGGTTCAATATACCTTCGAAGGTGCTACAGCTCCTCCAGCCAGTGCTTCTTCTATCTTTTTATTGTTATTATCCTTCTTCTTCCTTTTTTTTTTTTTTCTTATTTGTGTTGCCAGGATAAACTTGAGACGGGGACGTAAAGTTATGGTCCTTTTACCTGAGCATTACACATACTCGTGCACCTGTGTATGTGCTTAGGTACAACTATTCCCGTGCCAGACTGTGTGTGGATAAATAAATTTCATTCGCTTTCGGCCATTAGCAGGGAACCCATGCTCTATATCCTGTTTAACAGGATACTCATTTATGCTGCAGTTGTGATGCCAAAAACCGTTGCGTTCTGCTGGAATTTACTGCGAACAAAATTTATATTCCGTCTTCGGTGTCGCCTGTCAAGAACAGTTGGTGAAGAAGAAAGGTGTCTCCTCCTGTGCTCCTTTGAGTCACCCGTATGTGTGTGTGTGTGTGTTATGTTTTTATATTTTTTCTATTTTTTTTTCTGTCAAAATTCCTGTGCCACCTTGCCCATGTGTGTAGGTACAGATGCCCGTACAACCAGAGGTTAAATTCTTTCAAATTGCTTGGGGTAAACGTGTCCTTTATGTGGGTGGAGGCTCACGTTTTTGTGTGTTTTTTTTGCATGTCAATACTGCTATAACACCTTTTGTCGGTGTCCACCCGCAAATTGACATTTTCTGGCTTCCAAACATTGGAAAAGGACATCCAGAGGTATTATCCTACTTTGGGAGGTTAAACGTGTCAGCTTAGGTCAATCGATTGTTGTTCCCTGTGTGTGTGTGTGTGTGTGTGTGTGCGGAGGATTCGGCTTATTGTGCATGAATATGGAATAAAAAGGCAAAACCTAAACTTTCAAGGACTTCAGTGTGAACATTTTAATATGCAAACAGCTTTGGGAGTGCGAATAATTATTCGTGTGTTGTTGGTTAGATTGCTTTTATTCTCATTCCCCCCCGTGACCTGGTTTAGTTTGGAATTTCCTCTGTAGATCCTGTTTTTGATCATAATTTCAAATTATAACCTTAAAAATGGAAATTTCCGAGTGTTTACTCTCGTATTGTTTGGACAAGTGTTGCTGATGGCTGATGTTTTCTTGGTAAGAAATTTGAATTTTATTTTTATTTCCTCATGCCTAACGGTATTTTTTCCTTAACAAATGTGATTCTTAGAAGGCAAGCAGAAATGTATTTTTGTAGGACTTTCTATGTAACTCGTAGGTACAGTGATTCAGTTGGGATGGTTCGAAGCTACTTAAACGTAGAGGGGCCTGAGGAGTGTCCTTCAGCCGAGAGTGGTCTATATTTGGAGCGTAATTCTCGGCGATTCACGAGGTAGGAAGCACATCAGAGTATTTAATGAATTCTGACGAAAATTTAAGTTTTTTGGGGCAAAAGCAAAGCAAACAAACAAAGCGAGTCGCAATTAGCATTTTCAACAACCATCAATTGTCAGAACCAAGGGTCAATCATTTGAGAGATCAGTCTTAAAAATCCCCGGTTAACATGATCTGTTATCCTGGAAAGACGATTGGGTGCTTAAAGACTGTTGTGGCATTGCTAGCTGCACATGAGATCAAACGGCAGAGCGGGCTCTGAATTTCACTGGATAAAGAGATCAGTTACGCTTTCGTAAAGATCGCTGCCACAGAGATCACTTCACCTTGATCCGCCATTCAGCAAGTCCTCCTCAAGTCTGAATTTTATAGAAAAAAATTAGGAAACACTACCTAGATGCATAAGCGATCAGTGTACAACGATCAGTTTTTATGACGATCAGTGCCTGATCTCTTGCTTTGAACAAGATCAGGTCCTTACGATCCACTTCCCCTGGATCAACAAAATTTGTGATCATCTCCTGGACAACAAATTTTTCTGGCATCAGTTTGTCGTAGAAGGAAGTATTTTAGAAAAAAAAATCGTCCACTGTCCAAGCGATCAGTCGTCGTACACGATCACTTCTCACGATGATCAGTTGGTGGGATTATCCGACTCACCACTGAACATTGTGCTGAAGCCATTTAATAGGTTTTCCTGAGAGTTTTCTCAGAGAGGATCTTTTGAGATACAAGAATGCCAGTTGCCTTGCGATCATCTGATCTCCCGAGATCAGTTTTCATCAGAAAACGTTTTGCTTGGCATCACTGGCGATTTGTACGAAATTTCGAGGAACAATTATTGTTTTGGATGCTTATTGGCTGTAACATCACAGAAACAATCCACGATCATCTGCCCTCATAGAGATAACCCCATCAGACACTCTGTGCCTTTACATTGGCCCCGAATGTCAATAGCGATTGCCTACGAACTTTGGGAATCAAACAGAGAAACTATTTCCCCAGGTCTTCGCAACTGATCGTGTCAAGATCAGCTTCAGAAATTTCGGTTGTTGCCTAGGAACTTTTGGGATCAAAGAGGGAAACTGTTTCCCCAGATTTTCGCAACTGATCGTGTCGAGATCAGCTTCAGAGATCTTAGTTGTTGCCTAGGATCTTTCGGAGTGAAAGAGGGAGATCTAACTGGAACACTTTTCCTACTGATCCTCGATACATGCTTCTACAGACTCTTTCCCTAAACTGCTGATGATTACTATGTTTCTGAGTACCAGCCGTTCAGTCGCACTGTTCATCAGTTACTATACGAGAGTTCCTATTGTTTTATTATAAAAAAGAAACCTGCTTTTGATGAAGATTGCTATCGTGAGGACTGGGTGTTTGAAAACCAACTGTCAGACACATCTGTCGATCAGCACAAACTATGTTATGGAGAAGATCACGGTTCGCCTCAAGATCAAAGATGTCTGAAGGGATTTCAAGATCAGTTTTTCCCCCAAACAATTTTTGAATCAGATCGATCGCTTCCATACGATCGATTGCAAAAAGGAGTGTTTTTCAAGAGAAGAGCTTTGCTGGGATCAAATTTGACGAAAATGATGCATGAAACCATGATTCTACGAGCGATCAGTCGAAGATCGGTCGAAGATCATGACCTCATTTTGTGCCTGATTTTGAAGGATCAGCCATAGGCCCTATGAATCCCATGAGGTCCAAAAGATTATAAGTAACTAAAGCCACCTATTGTTGCTCCAAGTGGTAGAGACAATCAGTTTAGTGACAGAAAAACTTTTGCGACAGATCGCCCAGGAATGATCTTGAAAAATGTTTAAGAAAAGATCGTCTAGAGGTGATCTCGAAAAACATTTAAAACAGGTCGTCGAAGGATGAGCTTGAAAAGATCATGAAAAACCTTTAAGAAAGCGGTAATCTAGGGGTGATCTTGAAACGATCGCGTTGTGATTATGTACACGGACAGATCAATCGAACTCGCAATTGTTATTGTGATCAATTTTCAGGTTTCTAAACGAAAACCTTTGGAAACACAGCACAAATTCATCAAAATACCCTTGAGACCAATAAGGACTCGTCAATTTTCAACACTCTTTCGTAGAAGACAGGTCATTCGAGGGCTTTTTCAACTTGAAGCCATACTTTTGGGATATTTTGTGTTGTTGGACGCGCCTCAGAATCGGCGCTTCGACGACATTAAACATCCATCCAGTGTCCAGTCGGTTAAATTTTTAACAAGGATCAAAAACCCCAATAAACCCACACGAACGGCGATTGATACTGCCACTCACAGTCCTTAAGTACCACTTCGCTGGCCCACACTACACCCTCAACTGTCCGCCTGATTTATTTCGCACCTAATTCCAACCGATTACCAATCAATTTCAACAAACAAATAACTTTTGTGAAACATTAACCGCCAGAGTCAATCAATTAAACGGAGCACACCTCACTAATTGCCAAGCCAACTCACGAACGTCATTGTACTCGTATCCCGTGCCCCCCTAAATGCAACCGGAATGCCGCCACTCATCTGTCCGCAGAAACCTAATCAATAACTTAATTTGAAATTTAATCAAATTACTCCTGCAAAGGACATGTATCTATGTATCTACGAGTGCGTATTACATAGCAGCCACACACATGAGACCAGCCGTGGCGTGCTAAATCGTAGACAGATTCAATTAAATTGCAAATTTTTGCGAAATTGAAAGGAAACACCGGTGCAAATTAATTGGCCGACGGTTAAATTAATTTTTTTTGAAAATTATATTGCGCGTTACACACTTTTTTTGTTTTAGTGAGGCGGGTGTATGTGAAAAACTGTTTTTTTGGTTTTATTGCTGAGTCATCAAATTAGGGAAAACCGCCGGAGGGGGGTGGATGGTAATAATTTAACGGTAATTAGTGTGCAGCAGATTATGCTAATTATTTATCGGCAAATGCACGGGACAATGTGTGCAGAGGGGAGGTGGAGGAGGTGCAATTAAAATGGTAAAGGATGCCTCGACATGATCCAAACCTCGAATTGCGAGAGTTAAAAGGGATTTAAGGGCTTGGCCGGTTGAAAAATGTGACATAACTGATAATCCTGAATTTATAGCTTCGTCCTCATCCTTGAACTTCCAACCAAGGCCTGTAGCCTACACAGACTACGAGAAACCCCTGCATGAATTCAAATAGAGCCTCGCGGTCTCTTTGCCGGACAGACAGGACTAGGAGAAGTCCAACACTATCTTTAGAGGTAAAGCCACCTTCACAGAAGGTTCAAAGATGGAGAATGGAAGAGGCGCAGAGGCACTGCGCATTGAGTCATAGAGAATGACTGGCTAAGCTGAAATCTACGCGGATAAAAAGGCGGCGCACGCTATCCTAGCAATGGAACCACCATAGATGCAACCCTCTGTGTAGACAGTCACTCTGCTCCTAAAAATGCTGAACTCCAATCTTGTAAACCCAAAATGTATAAAGGGCAGCCCTATGGCAGAGCTGGAGCTAGCAATTGCCACACAGTCGCGCTCTGTTTAGCTATTAATCACCTCGCTCTGCTGAGTCCCTGGACCCACGGGAGTAGAAGGGAATAAAATGGTAGACAGACTGACCAGAGACTCCTCTGACATGGATATAACGAGGCAGACAGTCGGGTTTTACCAGCTCTCAATGGACCGTGGAACACTGTCGGCTGTGCGATAATCTCCAGCTTATGACCCGCAAGGTCCTTATTGTCTCTCGGTAGAAGCCAAATCCAGATCCTTGCCGGCATATTAACCGAGCACTGTGTATCTGGAAACATGGTCAGACTAGGTATCTTAACTAACGATGTCTGCGAAAGCAGGGACGAAGAAGAGATAGAATCAGTAGAACACCTCCTGTCCAACCGTGCCTCTCAGGCTAAAGATTCTCTGATGGCATTGACGACCTGGCAAAGTTGCCTCTAACTGACCTTAAAAACTTTATGAACAGATCCAAACAGTTTTGTGAAGCACATGTACTCCACGATGGGTCACCTGGGCTTCCCCCTAACCCAACCTAACCTGTCCCAGACTCAAATAATGGATCAAGGAGCACCTACCAAGCTGTAGAGTAACCTGTTCGAGTCCCTGTTACGCCCTTTCGACTCTGTTAGGAGCCCAAATTGCTTCTGCATTACAAACTCGAATGAAAATCGAGTGACAATTCCCTCGGCCTCTGTACTAATTTGTTTTCTGTCAGAAATACTTGAAGCTTAAGGAGAGCTCATGGAAATTCTTCCGTAAGACCTCAACCGACTTGGAGTGCCCAACTGGAGGCAATTAGGTAAGGACCGGGCTAACTGACAAGGCTGAGTCCCAGGTTCACCCCAAACTGAAGCGACACTTAAGTAAGTAAGTACTAAACCCACTAGGTCCTATCCGGCTTTCTGTTGGTGACATACTTGTCGTCTACTAAGCTAAAGCACAGCATGAAACCTGCTGGGAAATCAAGAACAAGAAGAGGAGGTTTCAAGAATTTTTAGGACCTTCCCAAGACTCAGGTTTTGTGGAAGCCATGGCCATCTGTTTCCACCACAGACCACTCTGGGGATCACAGAGGTTCGCCTTAATGCCTATGTCGTTCCAGATGTGCAGATTGTTATACTCTCGGCATTCACCGCTAGATTTGGACGCAGGACTTCCATTTCCAGAAGTAAAGCATGAGTTTCTCAAGGTAGTCCTGGCTGTATGACGTGGAAATAGGGAAGGCACTGATTGGCTTTAACCTGGCGAAGCCCAGTGTTGTAACTGTTACCAATCAATTGGTGCCTATTTTACCTCCAAGTGGTAGCCATCGAGTACTGGCTGTTGTCCACCCGGACTCGGCTTGCGAAACTCATAGGCTCGAGTGTTGACCAGTAGAGAAAAATAGCACCAGATGGAGCCAACGGTCTCGTGATAAACCTCCGGAGCGGATGAAGTACCTTAACCAGGCTTCTTCGACATATTTGGAGCTTAGGCCGATAGGGATTTCCAAGAACTAGGTGGGGCCTTCGGAAAGAGATGGTGGCGGAGGAGCCCTAAAGGGCGCACACACCCCCGAAGTGGGTCACCGACATCGGTATAACCGACCCCTCATCATAGGGTTTCTAGAATAAAACTGCTCCTCCAGGTTGGGGTTTTGCCGTCGGGCCCGACCGCCCCGGACTGTAGCGTCATCTTGAGTACGTATAAGTAAGTCCCGAACTCAAGTCACCCTAAGCCTCTGCAAGCCTCAAACTTGCATTTTTTGAACAATCTACTTACGAGTACGTGTGCCAAGAAAACAACTAATTTTCAAACCTAAGACTTTATCCTTTGCAAATGTCCTTGTACGCGTTTGTCTTTACTACTTGGTATCCGTTGGTAGGTCCACGTGGAATTGTGTCTACTGTGTTTCCATCCCCCTTTGTTGTCCCATTTCCCATACCACTAACCAGCCCAACAGAAATTTCAAACATGACCCCAGATAGTGGGGATCTATGCCCCCGTCTGACCCTTGGCGACAAATGGCAGCCACTTTTTCAAACAGAGCCTAAATTTCTAAGCCTTTCACCTGACGATCCCTAGGTTTACACAACTTTTTTTCTTAAATTAGAGTTCGCCCTCGATGCAGATCTACATCCCTGCTGACAGCTTCACTTCGACCTGAACCCATTACCTAGCATTCTAGACTCAATTCCTTGCAACATAATCACAAAAATAGACTCTGCAGGGAGCTACAAGGAAATTCTGCCCTCAAAAGTCGCATTTTTATGACATTATTCGCCGTCCAAGACAATACACACACCAGTGGGCAGTCATCCACGTACAAGTCTCCACTGTTAATCCCATTTGCTTCCCTTTTGAGTGAAAATAATCGTTAACACGGTCTAAAAATATCCACCAAAACTAGAGCCGAAGAAAGAGGGAATACGAACAAGAACAGAAAGAAAACGAACAAAACATATCAACCCACATAAAAACCATATCAAATGTCCTTTACACACATCATACACGTACGTGTACAGAGAGACGTAAAATGAGTGAGCACACCCACCCTCAAAAAAAAAAAAAAAAAATTTTCTATTACCTGTCATTAACCTGTCATATGAACACACGTACAATGGTACAAAACAAGTTGTGAAGGAAGAAACGAAAACTATTCAAGTTGAGTTAGGACGAGTGTGTTGGCGCACACACGCACTCAATTTTCCTTGATTTTTGCTTTGCATTCGTTTCCTTTTTTTTCTATTTTTTTGGTCTCTCTTCTCTTCTTTTTAATGATCAAATGTCCGGACATATGTACTTCAGGAACTCATAGTTAACGAAATGAAAAGAACAAAAAAGTGGAAAAACAATAGAAAAACGAGGAGAAAAGGAGGAAAAAAAAGTTTATTTTCCAGTCTCTTATTTCTATTTTTGTTCCGCCATGTTTGGGCTTTTTATAGACTAGTTTCAGTTTCGCTTTTGTACGTGCGTTTTAACGGTTTTTTTATTTTTTACAACTTAGAGATGAAGGACTAGAGAACACGAAGTGGTGGAGAATTTAAAACAAAAAAAAGAAAAACGAATACACTGACACAGTGTTGGAGGAAAGTTTTGAGCCTCTTAGTCAAACAAAGGCAGTTTTAATGAAAAAGAGAACGTTTATGTCTAGACAAGTACTGGGCTACAGGGTGTGCCTGGACAAACAGAAGTTACTGTAATTTTAGGGATTCCTAGTGGAGCGAAGTCGAACGATTTCTGATCGGGGTTTTTGCAGCTTTTCGCAGTCTGCAGCAGTTTTTGGGTCTCGTGTTCAAACACTTTCTATAACTGAGTGTGAAGCAATGGCTGTTATAAGTTGAATGAACAAAGTGGTCATAAATGGTGAAAAGAGGCGTCCTTGGGAATTTTTTAAGGCTTGGGCTTACTGGCACGTCTGGCTAAAGCTCATCGTCTTATTACTGAAGGACTTGTTCAAGCCTAGTCGCTCCTTTGGAAGCGTCGAGAAGGGGGCTACTTACAAGCATGAGTAATCACTGACACCACGAGATTTTCGTTTGTCAGGAGTCTCCTTCTTAATTGTCTTCTGAGAGCCCAGTGGCTGTTGTTGGAAAGTATTTTCCTGACACAATTCAGTTGACCCCTTCGAAACCCTTAAAAGTGGACATGGACTACTCCCTGTCTATGCCGAGGTACGATAAATGACACACAATGTGTTTGGCCTCTGACTCCCGCCTGCCGTCTCATATAAATGAACCTACTGAATTCCCATAGATGGACAATGCTCTCAAAAAGACACATTTACTCTTACTCCAACGAACTCATACTGAAAAATTCTATTTTATTTTGCTTATTACTCAAAAACACGGTGACGTAAAAATACGATTTATAGTCTCATGTAACCGGGTAGGAAAGCCTTAGCCGACAAGTGTTCTAAATTTGAAATTCGCAACCTTTTTTGTTCCTCCTTCATCACCTATAAAAGGAGCACTACAGCGACACAGATTTATGCTTTTGGCAGACATTTCACCGAACCTAACTATGAAGCCTATGTTGCATCACATTCTCGAAAACTGTTCTTCTTCTTTTAACCCTAAATTCCAACCTGCAGCGTCAATACCACGAAATGGCTTCCTCCAGCTGAAGTCTACTCCTTTCTTGGCCCAATAAATAAGAACTACAGAAGACCTTGGAAAGATTAAATTTTGCAGCCAGATAGCCTCAAACTGTAAAGGGTGCTGAGATATTTTCGAAAATTACGATCGGGTTACAAAAAGTGATGTCAGTGAACGGAATATGAATAGCAATCTCTACCGGCAGTGGGGTGAAACCAAGTTGAAGCCATCCATATACAGCTACATCCTGCTCCTTAGAAGCCAACAACAATGAACAGACAGACGCAAAAAATGATGGACCCAAACACTACAGACGAGAATATACTCCTTAAGTAGCCCTTTCTTCGATTCCCTTTCCTAAAATTTGTACCGAAATTATTATACCCAATGCAACAGGATTGAAATATGTAGTAAACAAAAATTGAAGAAAAAATTTCAAATTTTAAGGAATCCAAAGAAAAATAAGGAAAACTCACCGGATCTTGACTTGAAAACTCCATTTTTCTGCAGGAACAAGATGATCTCCATTTTTCACACAAAACACTTCGCGCCCGAACACTCCCGATCTCTAGCAAACCGATTTCGAAGGACACAATTACCGCAGCACACACTAAGCTTTGAAATTTTGACCGAAATTTACAAAAACAAAAAGAACACAACTACCGCGAGGCTTTTACGCGCCACTTACATATGCACACACGAATAAGAGAAGGACAAGTGGCTTTTCAGCTCTTTTTGGGGATCTAGGACGAAATTATTTGAAATTTTGACCGAATTTCGCACACAACTACCACGAGGTGCCGCACTTTACACGCACACATATGCCTTTCGGCGCCATTTTCTACACTTCGCGACGAATAGGAGAAGGACAAGTGGTTTTACAGCTCTTTCAAGGATCAGGGACGAAAATATTTGAAATTTTGACCGAATTTCGCAGGCAACTACCGCGAGGTACGCACACATATGCCTTTCGGCGCCATTTTCTACGCTTCGCGACGAATAAGAGAAGGACAAGTGGCTTTACAGCTCTTTTTAGAGATCAAGGACGAAATTATTTGAAATTTTGACCGAATTTCGCACGCAACTACCACGAGGTGCCGCACTTTACACGCACACATATGCCTTGCAGCGCCATTTTCTACACTTCGCGACGAATAGGAGAAGGACAAGTGGCTTTTCAGCTCTTTTTGGGGATCAAGGACGAAATTATTTGAAATTTTGACCGAATTTCGCACGCAACTACCGCGAGGAACCGCACTTTACACGCACACATATGCCTTGCAGCGCCATTTTCTACACTTCGCGAGGAATAAGAGAAGGACAAGTGGCTTTACAGCTCTTTTGGGGATCCGCGGCGAATTTATTTGAAATTTTGACCGAATTTCGCAGGCAACTACCGCGTGGTGCCGCACTTTACACGCACACTTTCGGCTTTCGTCGCCATTTTCTACACTTCCCGTTGTGCACACACGAATAAGGACAGGACAAGTGGCTTTACAGCTCTTTTGGCGATCCGCGCGAAATTATTTAAAATTTTGACCGCATTTCTCACAAAGAAAACGCAATTACCGCGAGGATACAGAAAATTATCCCGATCTCATACACACACATCTGCACCGTGCTCTGCTTTTCGGTGCTATTCACACACACTATGTTGCCACAACTATGATCACTGAGATTTCTGAAAAGAGAAAGAAAAGTATGATTTTAAATAACGGAAACTCTATTTATATGTATTGTATCACAAGCTACAGGATCTAGTTGACGGCTATATTGCATTGCAGAGGTATAACTCAAGAACGAATGAAGCCATTTGCCTCGATAATTAGGACAATTCTCAGAGAAATGCGTATTTTTGGCGTTTTAAGGCCGTATTTCAAAGAATGCTGAGCCGATTTCAACACCACTTTCTCTGTTCAACAAGGATAGGTGATACCAACAATGTAGGCTGAAAATCGGCCGCCAAGGCTGTCCTGAAGTAGAGAAAGAAACAAAATAAAATAGAATTTTGTAGAACGAAAGAGCTAAGTACCACAGACCGTTTGGGCAGCGTTCGAAGTTTTTCGCGCATTTACAAGAATTTAATTCAACTACGGACACACTTTCGACATATTTGGAGCTCATGTCAGTAAGGAGCTTTCAAGGCTGAGGCAGGGTCTTGAAAATGAGGAGCTAATGGCAGCGTTCGCATCCTAGAAAGTGGGTAACATCGATTCATTCCGCTACTAGAACATGGACCGACTTAAAATGTCCGACCTGAAGGAACCAGGCCCTTGGTTTTCGGCCCATGTTCTCTAGAAACCGAATGAATCGACGGAAAACCAAGGAGCTGGTTCCTTCATGTCGGACATTTTGAGCAGTGACCCCTTCTCTACCACGTAAAAAACCAAGAGTTACGTGGCAACAACAAGCTTAGAATAGGGATGAGGCAACTATTGGCGACCCTAGCAAGCAAAATAAGGACAACAACCTGCGGATCAGCAAGTGGAGTGTTCGGACTCTAAACAGCCCGCATATTGGTGAACAATTAGAACACGCCCTATTCAGGCATCCAGGAAGTACCATAAGACCTGTCCGGCGAAAGGAGGTTGGACATGGCTGACGTGTACTACGGTGACTACTACAGAGAGCGGAGTCAGCACTTTTCAGACGAGAATTTGTCAGACTTGGCAAGACTAAGGCAAGAATTCTTGAGCTTCCAACATGCACGGGAGCGTCCTATGAAAATCCTCACCGATAATTTGCACTAAAGCCCCCACAAAGGACAAGAACAACGCCACCAGACCATTTCTACGAGCTCCTCGACAAGACATATGAGCAATGTCCTAACTCTGACGTTCAGCAAAACATCCTGCGAAGCCCTAACTTCCTTTAGAGCAGGACTTCTAATGGAAAAATTTGTCCATTTCTCACATGTGTGCAAGTCATCGGTTTTTCAAAAACTTTTCGAAACCAAAAAAAAAACAGAAAAAACCCCCCCGAAGGAGCAAAAGCAAAGTAAAATATGTGAAAACGTTCAACACAAGGATTAAAAATATCCACCATCGCATCGGTGGACAAGGAGAGAAGGAGGAGCTCTTGATACACGATACGAATGGACTTCACAAGATATTTTGACATGACAACGGGGATAAAAACCAACGAAAACCAGGAGAAGAGGATTGGATTCAAGACGACAACGAAACAGATATCTGAAAAAAAAAAAATTCCTCACACATATGCACATATATATGTGTACGAGAACAATTCACGGTTCACACACATAAATCATTCGGTGTCCGAGTACAGCATGAGACTTTCTGTCTAAGGCGATGCGCCCCCGCCCCCCAGCCAAATCCCAGGGATAGTTGGTTGGAACCATCCATCTCTGTCGTCCGAAACGAACTTGCAAAACACCGTACCATGCATCTCTGTGTGGAAGATAAATTTCCACCCCCCCACACGCCCACTCCCCAGGAGTCAAACCCCCATGAAAACCTCTTTGTTTCCTTGCTACGTCGGTCGTCATCGGGCGAAAGGAAAACTTTTGTCAGGTACTTGCCAGCTGAGTGTTTTCTGGGTGTCAAAAGTAACTCGTTAATATTTCCGTTAATATCCCGTGTGTGTTCGAAACACTCCACTGCCCGTGAAAAGTTCCAGCGATTGCGTCAGAGCTGGGGAGACCGACGCCTGTCAGAGTAGTTGGATAAGAATAGACACGTATGCCGAGGTGAAGTGAAGTTTAAAGTGCTTGTAGCCAGGAGATTAATTACACGAGAGTCACTTAGTCGTCTGTCTGAAAGCGACTGTCACATGTGTGTGTGTGTGTTGACATTTCTGTTTAATTATATTTAATGCGTGTCCCTGACGGGATAATCACAGTCAAATCAGTCATTAATCGTGGATCATTCGGTCACTTATCATCTGAGTTCTCCTTCGGCCGGCAACACTGGCGGTTGGGGTGCACATTATCGATTGGATTCGCGTTAATTACGAAATTATTTGAGGGTATTAGCAACTGCTAATTGAGATTTAAGGGGTATTCAAATGAGCCCGTGGGACGAGTTGGCTTCGAGCACTCACTTAATGCGATGACAAATGGTGCTGGTGAATCCATCAAGTGCTGGCTCCTACTGTAATCATTGTTTATGTGAATCACTCTGGGTGGGTGGAGGAGGTGGTCTGTTGGGCGGGGAAGAATGGAGATTCTATCGAAATTTGAGTCCAAAAATGCATAAAAATCTTATGAAGGGGATGGCCAGTGTAGATGTGTCGCATTCATCACGAATAGTCAGGACCACCTCCAGGTTTAACTTTCCACTCTGAGTAAGTAAAACTTAAAGATGGTCCTTGCAAATCTTGAACAAAACAGCAGTCCTTCACCAGAGTCCGACCGGACTACTTCACAGAAATCTCTTTCTATCGAAAGGCAGTCTCGGATAGTTAGTCCAAAACGTAGGACGAACGAAGGGAAAGTAAATCAGGATTTAGTCGTGGCATGATCGCTGGTGTACCGATCACTGATCCCGACCGTCCTACGAAGTAGAAATCTCTTTCCATCGAAAGGCAGTCTCGGATAGTTGGTCCAAAACGCAGGACGAACGAAGGGAAAGTAAATCAGGATTTAGTCGTGGCATGATCGCTGGTGTACCGATCGCTGATCCCGACCACCCTACTCAACAGAAATCTCTTTCTGTCGAGAGGCAATCTCAGGCAGTTAGTTCCAAAATGCGGGACGAACGATGGGACAATAAACCAAGAAATATTCGTGACATGATCGACTGGTCTATAGATCACTGATCCTATCGATAGTAAGCCTCAGACAGTCAGTCTCGAAGCCATAAAGAGTGCATCGAAAACTAGACCAGGAGATTTGTAGATATAATCGCCCCATGATCGTCGTTCTACAGCAATTGATCGTCATTTTACAGACAGTGATCGTGCCAGCAGAACTCAGTCTGTTTTTCGAAATGAGGAGGATCAAAACCTCTCTAATCCTGCTCCATGGTTCAAAGACAACTCTAAATGAGAACATTGATCTCTGGCAGGATTTCTGAGAGTAGAAAGAGTGCGCTATGTGACAGATACAGGGAACATCCTGTGGTACCCTCTCGATACACCACCCATTCCGCACAATCCACTCAGAATCAGCATCGATTCTCCCCCTTCTCTCCCCTCAACGCCACATATTAATCGTGTTCCCTTTGTAAAATGTATGCCCAAAGCCATTTACCAACATCCGCAATAAATACGAGTACTCAACTCCAATTAACATGCCGCAAGTATGTCACAACTAGTCCTAGTCCTAGTGCAGCTGCTCCCCCCCATCAACCGTCTCCCATTCAAAGTACTGCTCCACATTTCCCTGTACCGCTGTCGGCAATATTAAGACACACAAAAAAAAAAACATAAGTAAACCCAGGTAATTTAACCCGACGCAATGTTTGCTCATGTTCCATGTAACATGACGACCAGGAGAGGCAAGAAAACAAAAACATGTCCTTCCTGCCCCCACACACACACTCGTACAGGACAACCCAAAAAGAGTCTCCAAACAATTTAATATATGTAATGGCGAAATGCTTTTACGATGTCACAGAGATGAGCACGGCGGCAAACAAACGGCCAACATAAACAAACAGGACACTATTGTCCTTTATAATTGTTTTTTCGTCCTTTTTTTCGTTATTTTTTTCCCGTTTTTTTTTTTGCCAACGTGAGCAGTTATATTAATTGAAATTAAAAATAATTCATTAAATTTGTACTTTTTACACAGGAATGTGTCCTGCGTCCTGTGTCCTTGTGATTAATTAAATAAATAAAAAAATTTTTTTATTTTTTTTCTATAGAATGCCCATCAGCGATTGATGGTATGGAACGATTCGCATGTCCAACACCGGATCTGCAAGGACGATATCGTTGCATAGATGATCATGTGTTATGTGACGGATTCATTGATTGTCCGGAGGGTGAAGACGAGGATAGACGGTCGTGCATGTTCTATAAAACGGTAAGTGAAAGGGTGAATCCTTAAAAAAAACACACCCACCCACACACCCTGGCATCCATTGGGAAAGGAATAAGTTGATTTAGACAGCATCGATACGGTGATCTCCATTTCAAAAGGACAATTGAATCGCAAACCTCTTTCGTTGAATATTTTATTAACACTCAGACTTTCGAGTTTATTTACTCTTCCATCCCACATCTCCGTCTGTATAGCAAAGGAATAGCGCGACAAATTTAAGGCGATGACCCAAACCTAAACGCTGATAGAGCGGGGGGGAGGGTGCCTCTCCAAAAAGGAAAAATGTCTGAGGACCTAAGAAAATATGGCAGGCAAAAGGGACACAAAGTTTATAGCAACTGTAATTTTTTTTTTCCTCACCCTCTTGATGTCCTATTTTAGAAATTCCTTTTGTAAGGACATACAAATTTTTTTCTGTTGTTGTTGGGATTTTTTTTCGTTTTGTGTCTTACGCAGTTTTGTCAAAGAGGGTCATTCCTTTATGAAGTTTTGCTCTATACACATCCTTGTGATATGAGATGGCGCGCAGAGGATATCTTTATAAATTATTTAGGATAATAAGAATATCCTTTTGGAAAAGATACATCATTTGTGTCCATTTCGAAGGAGTAGAGGTCAGTGTCATGACAATAGGACGGGTGGAGTGGGTGGTTAATAGGAAAAGCAAGGACGTGGTTGGGGTGTGGTGTGGTAGCATTTTGTTTCCTTTTTTTGTTCCTTTTTTTGAAGGATTTTAATTTGATTATTGGTTCTGGTTTATTTATTATCTTGAAGGCTAATTTCAATCAGAGACAAGGTGGGCGGGGATAGACCTAAAACTAGACATGACTCTGCGTAGGTCCCATCTATGAAGGACCCTTTGAAGTGGGGTGATGGGTATCGATTTGAACATCTTGGCTTTGGTAACAAATTTGGTCGACTGTGGACCAATAAGGACCGATCAAGTCATAGACAAAGGGGTCCACGCATTCATGGTATACAACAGAAGGACTTTAATGTCTCAGCGACCTGTTGAAGGAGTCGCTTTTCCTACAACCATTGGCATCGTTGAAGGACCAAAGTTGGCCATTTTCGAAGGGCTCCGAGTTGCTTCGGAGGATTCCAAAAAGAAGTTCAAATATTTGCCGTTAAGACACTGGAATCTAGCTTCATGAAGCCAGTCAGGTAGGACGATGATAAAGGGTTTTGGGATTCGAAAGTCGAACCACAGACCCGAACCACACCGCGTAAATGAGCGTTATGAGCGCCAGTAAAGCAGATACGGAGGGGTTCAATTTGGCTATCGAAGGACAGTAGATCCTCGAAATAAGAGAACATTTCTTGACTCCAGAGAAAAGGTACCCAAAACTCTCGATTAGTTCACCTTGAAAGGTCATTCATTCGATACAGAACCGCCATCTTGAAACTGAGCGACTCAAAATGGTTGGATACAAATACTGCGTGCTGCTCTTACCTACATGCTCAGTAGGCCTGCGACCTCGAGGGTCAGAGACTGAACTGCTGCCTTCCATCCTTCACAGTCCCGGGCTCGCTATTGAAAGAATTGGCTGCTCTACTCCATGAAATCAGCTCCAAGTGCTACCAAATCTGGCGTAGAACTGCCGCCTTTATCTTGAAAATTTTCTAGCGACTCGATAGTGTCGGACCAGTTTTAGGTTTGACGAAACTGTGACAACTTCTATGGTCACATTGGGGTCTTCTCAGCTGGAAAGTGAATATTGGAGACCGAGTTAGGAAGGCTAAGATCGCTCACTATTCATGTAGAAAACTCCCAGGACTGAATTAGGACCCTCAACCCCAAATCGTTCATTAGATCTACATGGCAGTCGATAGACATATTCTCATGTAGGGTGTACTAGTCTGGTCGATGGCATTGGACAAGAAAAGAAACAGATTCTCTTTCGTATCACTTACAACCACTCCTACAGCTGCACTGGAAACTATGCTCCACCGTCTCCTTGTTGCAGTCTTTGGGAAGCTGATGGCGGCAAGAGGAGCATTATGGGTTAGGGGATCCTCGCAACTTGGAACTGACCACGCAAGCATCCTAAACGCCCATAAAACTATTTCTAGCAATTCCGACTATATTGTCCCTTATCTGCACTTGAAGGTCAAATATACAAAAAGGATTCCTAGTATAAGAGCTTTGGAACCTGGAGGAATTTTAAATGAGTCTGCGATAGAGGTCTTCACAGACAGCGTTTGGTATAAGTGTGAGAGTCTTCCCGAGACCTTTGTATCACCAAACGAATGCTAGACTACTGTGTTGAATTTCAGGCAGAGACAACAGCGGTTCGAGAAGCCGCGTCCTGGCTTTCAATTAACACATAGACAGTCAAGCAGCGAGAAAAGCCTTGGAATCACCAAGAATTCGATTCAAGTTAGTTAAGCACTCCCGTGGACCTCGTATCGAGGTCGCTGCCAGATGCGACGTATCCCTGAGCTGGGTTCCAAGCCACAGGGATCCTCCCGAAAATTAGAAAGCAAGTCTTCCAGCTAAGGAGGTTGTAGAGCACGACCTCCCTAATAATGGGGAGGGACCGCTGACCCCTGTTAAATCGAAGTTCCATGAGTAGGGCAAAGAGTGGGTGGAATAACATCAGCATGTGTTCGCCATCTAAACGAATCTGGCCAAGCCCGGGTTGTAGGATAGTTATAACACTGATGTCCACTGGTAGGAAAAATTTAGGAATTCAATAGGAGTTCCCGCGGGGCATTGTCTTATAGACAGACATGGAGAACGATTTTTATAGAAGCTGTACAGACGAAGAGAAAGAAGATATTATGACCAACCTCCTGTGCACTTGTCCTGCCCTATCTTCGAAGATCTTAGCGATCTATGTCTCAGGGTCAAATTGATTACCTTGCCGCATGGGTACATAGCGAAACTAATTTGCATATAGGTTCCCGGTGCTGGGTTCTCTTCTTGTTGTGTCGCAATTGGCCTTCTTTTGGTCTATTAGCGAGGACAACCACTCAACCCAATCCAACCCAACCCATGGTCTCAACCGTATTCTCAGCGAAGGCACGGTGGGTGAACATACCATCTACAAGGCGATCAGCTGGGTGTCAATCTGACGAAGTTCGTGGATAATCACTGAAGAGATACAAATACAAATATTTAGCGCAAGGGACCTAGCTACATCTGACCATTCGTGTGGTGAGTGTTATATTTTTCCACACAAATGGAAGGGACCTACAGCTTAGACCCATAATCGAAGGCAAAATGAGAAGCTTTCTCATGAAATTGAATACTCTCGAACGTTTGTCAGACATTTGCAAGAGTTTGGACCGTCTTTTCGTCCTTTTCTGGGATTCGTACTTCGAACCTTACCCTGTTATGGCGCCCACTATGTTTCGCCAATTTCGGTAAGAAACCCCCACCTAACCCCATTTGCTCCCACCTTATATTCAATAAAAAAAAAAAACTCATCAACTCTCCACTTTTTTCTTCCCTCTCCACAGACGAAGGCTCACCTAGACGTGTTAGCTGACGCTCTCCTCAGATGGGCGCGAGGCCGTTGAACACCAATCTAAAGATTGGGTAGAGTGTAAAAAAGCCAGCAAAACCAGAATAAGAAAACTGCAAGTATATATACACCTAATTATTAATGTAAAAAAAATGACAAAAAAAAAATTAAATTATATAAAAAAGACTAAAAAAAAAAACTAAAAACTCAATAAACACAACTATGTATAACTAAAATAAAAACAACAAAAAATATATATAACGACTGGTCAGGATAGCAAAAACCAAAACTTAACCCCCTCAAAAATAAAAAAAAACAAAACTTACTCCTCCGACAAGGACGAAAATCAATATCAATGTGAAAACTAAATTTTAAACAAAAAAAAAAAACATCCAGTAGTTGATTTCCTCCAAAAAAAAACCAACACACACAATTCCATGAAAGAAGCCAAAATGATTTAAATTAATAAACAAAAAAAAAATCCGTAAAAAACAATCAAAATTATCTCCACACCCAAATTACGAGTATACTTTGATTTTCCTTAACTCTTTTCATTTTCCTTACACTCTTAATTTGTAGTACGGACATAAAAAAAAAACTATTCTCATGGATAAGGCAGCTATTGTAGATAAGTAAATTTAACAAAACATACAAAAAAAATTTAAAATAATATTATACATGTAAAACCTAGGATTTTAAATTTAAAAATAATGCAACAAACATATATTTTCTGTTCTCTGTTTCATTTAAGTTGTTTTCTCTCTCTATGTTGGATTTGTCTATTTCGCTTTAATTTAAAAAAAAAATTCTGAAAATTCTGAAAATAAATTCAATTTAACAAAAAAAAACATTTAATATTAAAACTTTAAACTCTAAACAAAAACACATTATATAAATTCATAAATAGTTATATTTATATTTATTATTGTATGTAAAATACTTTTCTGTGATTCATTTAAATGTAAATTATATATATACACAAAATATTAACATTACAAATTATTACTATAGTTAAATGTAAAAAAAAATAAAAAAATAAATCATTAACAGCGTCTGGCAACCGATTGGAATGATTACAAAAACCATGAATAATACTACAAATTTGACTGGAAAAAAATGCATAAGTAAATATAATTAAAAATAAATATTTAAAAATATTATTTAAATATAAAAACGAAGAGAGAAACAACAATCAATTGTGAAACAATCATTCTAACATCTAATTATCGGTTGTGGATTTTTTTATTTAAACAAAAAAAAATACTTTCTTGTTTTTTTTTTTTTTTTTAATTATTGTTTGTGACGTAAGATGACGTCACGCATGTATTATGAGAAAAAAAAAAAAACGATTTTAATAAAACGATCTTCATAAAGGATAAATTTAATTTTTATTTTAATTCTTAATTTTATTTGATTTTTTCTGTTTGCCGTTTGCGTACACAGGGTGTTAGGGGAGTCTTGACGAAGGACCTTAGAAACCTGTTTAAGCTTAGAGCTTATTTGTAGACGAAATGCTTAGGGCGAAAGACGTAAGACCCCTCTTCGCCTCTACCCTGAAACCTAAGACATTCAGTCAGGCCCCACTTTTACATCAGAAAGTGAATATCTTCGTCGCATGTATCTTTGCACCGAAATCCCAGAAACACTCAGACTCTACACGGTCCATTGTTCTTCCAGGCAGCAACTCCTTTTTTTTTGGTGTAGAATTTGGAGAAACTCAGATTTTATTCGTTTCTCAGCTGTGTTTTGTGGCCGTGATTGCTGTTGCCCTAGCGGGGTTTGAACTTACACCGGACAGGTCACAGGCAATCACAGTACCTAAATACGTCTCCGTGGCCACCTTGTAGCTTTCGATACACAGAACCGCATTACTTCACTCCGATATACCAAAATATCTAACTATAGAGTGCTCGAAGGACCACATCTTATTTATCGAGTCAGACACATTACGACACAAGATGCATCAGATAACCTATTTCTAAGACATATATCGACAACACGTGTGTCGGTAAACACAACATGATGTAGAGTACCAGAGATACCAGCGTTTATAGCTGGCCATAGCCACATTAGACTCATGGATGCTTTTGTGAGAATACTTTCTAGGCAGAGGCTTGTTTTTTAAAGTAAATTAGCTCCATTGAACCCTTGTTCAATCTTACACACGTTACTTCAAATGAACTCACTACACTCTTCCAGCCAATGCCATCGAATGAAAGACCCCTGTTACCCGTGGGCCTCAATTCTTTCACAGAGCGGCTTAAAACTTCTTTATCACTGGAAGCTGGTTAGAAGGCCTGCTCTTACAAGTAGATTCCCACAGCAAGAAAGTGAAGTACCAGCCTTTATATTTTTCGCATTGGGAGGGTACGGTGGCATTCTTCGGTCCACAGTGAGGGCATTCAATTTAAGCGTTCAGCTTTGAGATCTTGTCTTAAGCTTCTGTTAGCTCACTAATCACCTAAGTTCAGTCGGATTATAATGGGAGGCTTAACCCGTCAAAGTTCATCCCCTCATACCCGCTACGTCTTGCTTTTGACAAAGAGTTCCCTTTTGACTGTTTTGACCTTTAGAGTCGCAGACCAAAGGAGCCGACGTCTGTATACACACTTTATGGCTTGTGTAGCTTATGGTCCTTGTTTTAATACCCGCAAGAGGAATTTGGAGAATTTCCCTGAGTTTGCTGATGGATACGATTTTTAAGATATTTTGAGGACACTCTCTGACTGCATTTTTTGCGTTAATAGATTTCATGAACGGAAGACTCAATAAACTGATTTTTTTTCTCAAACTTGACGTTTCATACTCGTATGAGACCACCTTGTTCAGGGCCCTTTCAAAGCTACTATTCAACGCGACTCCTCAGTGGGAACTTCAATCTAGGTTTCTTTGCAGTTCCTTCTCATACTCAATTTCTCAGGACAATTCTAGCATCTTTTTGAAGGATAACTGGCTAATATTCTCGCACCATCAGGTGTGCTGTACATAAGTACTGACTAGGAGCAAATCTTGGCATCAGTCTGACCTAATTTGTAAAGGACTTGAAGGCTTGAAAAAATGCTTTACAAATTTGAATGAAATTTAGTGGACCCCTCGGTAGAGTACATTCAGCTCCACAATTCTAAGACGCATTAAAAAGCAAAGAAATTCTGAGTACCATGGCATTGCGCCAGAAAAATATGTAAGTTGCCACAGCAAGAGGATATGGCAAGCAAACGAGTTTCTGGCAGCAGACGACAGTTGAAAAGTTTTAAGATTATTGTCACAGCGAAACCTCGCTTTCACAAAGGAAGCTCATCGGCAAGTGGCCAGGATTTCCAATCGAAACCACCTTCTGGCAGCAGATGACTAAAATTTCGAAAATCGCGGCGTTTTCAACAGTCGAACTCATTGTGTTACGGATAGCAACCTGTTAGATCTAGATCTGTTCAAAAGGCACGTGTCAGTTCGTCCCTTCAGTCTCTAAATCACCATGTGAATCCTTGAATTTTCCCACAAAGAAAACAGCCTGCAGCCAAGTGTTTCCTTATGTAATTAAGGCTTCCAAAAACTCACTAAAGGCCATGTGACCACTTTTGTGCTGAAACTATCGAGCTTCGAGGGTTTTTGAAACCTTGGTTTATGTGCCTTCTTCAACACGGGAATTCTTTTCTGTGAACTAGTACTATGGGTCTTTCAGTTTCTGTGGTACGACTAAGGTTACACCAGCACAAAATTTTCATTTTTAAAGAGAAACAAATTTATTTTCCCTCAACAACAGTAGGAAAATGTATCCTGAAAGGCAAACATACATCCTGACCCCTGAATCAAAATTCGCCGAATCCCATAAAGCAAGGAGACTCTTTGCAAACAGAAAGAAGTGAAAAAATGACACAAATCGCCCGCTTCATGATTTAAAGACAAGAAATGCATCCAATCGGACCCACTGCCTATCTCCTGGCTTCAATGAGACTGAATGAAAGGGATTTACAGTCCAAACCAAACTCAGTTTTTGCAAGACTTACACATGTGGTCTTGTAGCATAAACTGCCAAGTGACTGGTGTGCTTGTGTGACAATCTGTTCCAGATTTATAGACGTGGAACCTCTCTCAACCCCTTAAGCGAACACGTCCCTTACATTCCTGTGCAAATTTTTATCAACTGACTTGATGCCTGTTTAAGTCTACAACGCGGGCGTTTTAGGATAAAATGTGGATTTCAAAGCTAATTTTATTCAGCGATCCAGACAGACCCCCAAACACCCGACACATAAACTCCCGACGCAATTCGCAAAATAAATTACCTTGCACGCATTTCAAGTATAATTTCAACTAATTAAGCAAAAAAAAAAAAACCTTATAACCAAAAAGAAAAATAAAAAAGGAAAGAAACCCACCTTTAAGATCACACTATTCCACTTAAATAAATTTAAAAAAAAAAATTATTAAATAAAAATCACCCTTAAATAAAAGAAAACAAAATTTACCCGAACCCTTTGCACAGAATGGAATTTTCTCTGTAGTTACATATATAAAAAAAAAAAAAACAAAAATATATATTTATGTATATTTAACAACAATTTTCCTAAAAGCATTGACAAAATATAATAAAAACGAAAAAAAAAAAACATTTTTAAAACTCAAATCATAGAAAAACAAAGAACAAATATATTTTTGGCCTATTTTTATATTAACAACAACAACAACAACAAAATACAAATTTAAACAACAACAACAACAAAAAGAAAATATAACAATTTTTACAACTAACAAATTTTCATTTGTTTTCCATATAAAATCAAACTACGCGATAACAAAGACTTACAAAACAAAACAAATAATTAAAAAAAATGTACATTAAACAAAAAAATAATAATAAACAAAAAAAAAGCAACAAACAAATGCTTTGCCTTATTTACAAGATAATTTAAAACTTTTTTTTTGTTTTTTTTTTTTAAATTTCTCTTTTGTCCTTACGAAGATCGATGATTTTTATTTGTTTTAAAATTTTAACTTAACCCTAAAGTAAACAAAATATATACATACATATAAATGTACGTTAAATATAAATAAAGAAAAAAAAAATAAAATATATCCAAGCAAAGAAAACAAGAAAATGTGTAAATTCCTAAAGAAAACAACCACTTTTTGTTTTAAGTTCATTAAATAGAAATTTAGGAAAAAAAAAGTATTCATACCCAAAGTTATAGCGCCACTTAATAGATGTCATTGTATATTTCCAAAAAAAAAAAACAAAGCCAACAGGATAACACACTATTTTTGTTAAGTATTCAAAGTCAGAAGAAGAAAAAAAAATGAAAATACTGAAAGTACTCCCCCCCCCCCCCAAAAAACACACAAAAGAATGAACAAAAAAAAAAAGAAAGAAGATTAAAAGACTTAACCTACAAAACTCTGTTATAAAAAAAAATGGATAAAAAGGAGTAAAACTGGACTTAAAGAAAATTATTTAAAAATAACAAACATTGACAAAAATACATGAAAATCTCTCCAAGTCACGAACTATGCATTCAGAAATCTATTTGAATTTTTTTTTTTAATTTTTCTTATAAGATATTTTTATAAAAAAAAGCTCTCTCTATCTATCTAACTCAAACTCTATTTTATTTCCCCTAAGTAATGCCTAGCTTTTGACGTTTATTTGTTTAGTTTTTCTTTTAAGTTTGACATTTAGTACTCTTAAGTCGTTCGCATGTAAAACAAAACAAAAAATGTGTTTTTTCTTTATTAAAATTATATATTTTGAAAAAATTAACATTTGCGATTGATTTAGTTCGAAAAGTGCTTACAGATCGTCATGGGTTCGAAAGTGTGTAAGTCTACAAGAAAGTGGCTTTCTCTACACAATTGATGCCATGCATGCAACGAGCGTGGAGCTAGTACCGATGCTTCGAAGGTATGACAACTCACTTAAAAGGGGAAAACAGGCTCTCAAAACCTCTATTTTTATCCTCAGAGTTCAAAAAATATCAAAAATTTAAAGAAACCAGTGAGTTTTAAAATGAGGTTTGTGTCCTCGCTACCTGTTTGAACTTCTTCAGATGTCGGGTCAGCGACAATGTGTGCTTCATATACACTAATTGTCGAGAATAGATGTGAACCTAGCCAAAAAATATTTCTCACAAACTCCTAGAAAGGAAACCAAGGATAAAGGAACTTAGTTCGTGGTCTTCAAGATACCACTCGGTCTTTCGATATCCAGATAAAAAATCTACCCCAACCGTGCCAAGTCTCACTCAACCTTCCGTCCCTTTTTTTTCGAGCTTCAATGGCTTAAGAAAATCGGGCCCAAGTCACACATGGGTAGGTTCATGTCTTCACTACCGTTCAGACCACTAGCCAAGCTACATGTACAAACAATTCCTTACAACCTCCTTCCAGACCAACAGTCCACTGAAACTCAGTCGTCAGAATAAACATACTACGGAGCGAAAAGGTGATTGAAATGCCAGAGTGCCCTTAAGCTGTTTTGAGGCTTTTCTGTCTTCGACACTTTAATGGCAAAAAAAGGAATAACTCGACGACTTTGAACAAGTTCGTCGAGTGACACAGAGGATGATATATTTTTCTCCCTAAGGACAAATCTGTTTTAAAGGAGAGCGGGAATGAATGAAGTCGGCCACCTGATGCCTGCCAAAGCTGCTCTTGAGCTAGAATCGGTTTATATTCTATAAAAGTTTAAGGAATCCGCCCGAGTCCCTTTCCACTATCTGTTATGCGCAGAGGTACCTAATTTTGGTACTTACTTCTTCTAGAGCCCTTCGTTTCGATGTCGTTTTTCAACTCTGTTTTCTCTATTTGATTGGTCCACCACACCTTTGAGCTGCTACTAGTCCTTCTTCGCAAACTTAGACGTTTGGACTGTTGTTTTACTGTGCACTTGGAAGGCTTCTACTGTGACTCCAATCGGAGCAAATTCAGACTCAATGTACGACTTCTCTCCATTCCCGGTAGAAATCTGACGTTTGCTCTACGAAATTTCATTCATTTTGCTTAGTCTCACAAAGCAATTCATTTCTACTTTAAAATGTAGAAGCCGGGCTACACGTTCGAAAATTTTCCAAAATCATTTTTTTAGTTGCCAGATAACAGTCGTGAAATACTCGTACTCGTACATTCGAGTACAGCGAGAAAATACTCTCTAGAGTGCCAAACGTCCCTTTGACAAGTACCCGATTGCATTACTTCACTTCTCTCAGCCGGACATATTTCAAAATTTAAAAGTATTTCAAAATCCCATTAAAAACCCGATTTTCCAAAGAAACCTCAAACATAAGACTTCAACTGCGAACGACACTCAAACAAAAGTCACACGAGTTAAATACTTTTTATGACAACTTGTTGACAGACGTCAAAGTCGGTGCTTCACTATCAAATATTAATGGGTCAATAAAAGTCGTTGCATTCGTGTCAACTTTGTTTTTTACACTACACACTTCTTATCACAGTCATAAAGGTTTCACAAAATGCTTTCTCGCCCGCCACAAAAGTCGTCAATCATACCCGTAAAAAAAAACTAAAGACGGTATTTTTAGACGTTAGAGCAGACCATAAACAGGTCCGTTAAGAATTATATGGTTTTCCGTAGAAAATTTATGAGATTTTCATTTTCAAAAGTCCTACATATGCATATCCCAGGATATCATCACTGTGTTTCACAAAATTTTACTTGCGTTAGATTGGTACATTGTAGAACCTGAAGGATTGGTCAAAGAATGTTGGGGGAGGGTTAGGAATAGACTGTCATCAGTGTGATGTCCTCCATGTAAAGGGGTTGAAGGGATACATAGTGAACGAACAGAGTCAAAGATTCACTTCAAAATGCTGCGCCAGGGACATTTGATAATCTCCAACTACAACCTCATCTGACAGCTAATAAATGGCCGATCCCCTATAATCCAAGATGTGAAGCTTGCTTCGTACTCGTAGAGTAAAGATTCCAACTCAAAGTTACAAGATTCCATACAATAAGCCCCGCTCGGAGCTTTCCTGCAGGCCTAAGCCAGGATTATAAAATTAAACAGTCGCATTCCTCGACGAGTTTTTCAATCGATGTCTCTATATACAAATGAGAGGAGCTAGAATGCTATCTACAAGGACTAGAATTTATGTCGGCATATCTGACAAGCCGGACTTCAAATAATCTGTGGTTTTCTGATTCTCAATCCTACATTGCCCTTATTTCGACAAGCAGTTGTCTTCAATACTTAGACATTCGAATGGTATGTGTCAAATTGTTGAGTTTTTTTTTATTTGAAGGCCCAATCCAGGCTTGAAATAAGTCAGGCTTTCGAATTTATAAGACGATTGGCGATTTTGATATGAATTTTGAAACTCAATCTACCGACATCTTAAAGCAACCACTATTCTCGACGCTTTCCAATATCACAACTTAGCTTTAAAAACAACTGATAAATCCTAGAAAACCTTTAAGACACTCGTCGCTTCATCGAATTGATTTTCTTAAAGCCAAACTCATCGTCCCTTTTCAACATTCTATCGGAGAAATATCTGCAGCACTAGGAACATCCTCAAATTAAAGATTAAAATCAACCCACATATTATATCATCTTGCTACCATCATCATTCCCATTTCTACCTAACTCTCAATAGATACAGATAGGCACCTTATCAACTGGTATCCTTCCCTGTGGCTTACATATAATATTCACTCACATATTTCACTCCCTATCACTCTCCTCATCATCCCTGCCTTATTTATCATTCATCATCATCAGCGTCATCATCTTTCGTACGATATTCTAAAAATAAATAAAACCGGTAAATCAGATTAAGTAACATCAGATACGAGTATCCTATCCTTGAGATAGAAAATCGTCGTCCGTAAAACGTTTCCCTCCAAAAAATCCCCCAAAAGCACAACTCTCAGCTGACCCAAATGCAACATGAAAAGAACGTTTTTTTAGAATTCAATTTCACCATAAATATATTAAAAAAATTTATTAGTAGTCATAGCATATAGTCATAGAAAAACCACTTAATTAAATTACTTAAATATTAATTAAAAATATATTTAACAGATTGCATTAGAATTTAGAATATTTTTCTGTCTAGATGTTTCACCAATCTACAACCAAAAAAAAAAACCAAAAAAAAAAACCTTTAAATTGAATGTTTTGACAGGAAAAAAAAATTTTGCGAAAAGGATTGATTTTCTAGACAGAATTAGGACACCTAGTGGAAAAGGCAAAACAGGAAAAAAAACAAAAAAAATACATTTAACGTTAATTATCCACACACACAAATTATAATTAATTGTTGTAACCTTTGAGAGTTTTCCTACAAATTTGTCAAAAAAAAAAAAATTAAATAAAATAATTTCTTTAGAGTAGATTTAAATGTTTAAAAATAAAAAAAAAAATACACAAAAAAAATTAATATTTAAAATACATTTATTATACGGAAGGACTTTGGAGAATTTGGAGCGCACAAGGCTCTGCTGAGAGTTGTCTGACAAACAGAAGGAAATCTCCTTCCGGTCATAGCCTGTAAGATACTGAACGCCGTGATTGAATTTAAGTACAAAGGAGGCTGAATCTCAAATTAATCGAATAACTTAATCCCGACTCCAAAAAATAGCAAAAAAAATAAAAAAATAATGTAGATCCTTGAAAAAAAAGTCCTTTTTGTCCTTCCTCGTAGAACAAAGTTAAAACTTAATTTGAGGTTCATTTTGTATTTGAATTCATCCACTCACATTTGCCAGCACGTTTACAGCTAATCTGCTTCCAAATGTCAAAGGCATTCGAATAAATACTTAGGAATAAGGATGTTTCTTAGGATTAAGCAATTTTTTTCTTTTCTTTTTCCTTACTAAGGAAGGAAATTTTCTTTAACAAAAAATCGATTTGAGGGAGAAATCTGTTTTACGGACCTGTCGGTATATAATCAATTTCCGGTTCTTAAGAAGTTTAAATTGAAAAGCTGCTTGCTTCTTCCGCTTTAAATGGAACCCACTTGTGTAATTGTTTAAATATTTATTTAGAAAAAAAAGACCAAACGAAAGGAAAACAGATATCGATTAACACCCGTGGTGCAGCTTGAGTTCAAGTGAAAATGAATTAAGAACTTTTCAGGATTACAGGTGGTTGGTTGGGATACTTTTCAAGTGCTATGTGGTATTTTTTAAGTATCTCAGGGGTTTTATCGTTAAAGTTTTGTAATACACTCGTACGGAAAAGTTTTTTTTTCCCCCTAAATTCCCCCAAATAGTTTTAGTTGGTTGTAAGCACTTAGTTTGATTATTTTTTTTTTTTATGGTTTTTCGGTAGACATATTTTATTTAGGAATTTTTTTAGGATTTTATTTAGGAATCACGTACTCAATCAATCAATTTAAAGTGGTAGTGATGATGGTAGTGGAGAGTTTCTGTAACTTCTTTTTCAAATAAACTAAAAATTAATCTGATCATCTACGGACACACTTTCGTCTCAAAAAATCTTCTGGTTGCTGCTACGAGTAAGAGTAAAAAATCCAAGGAGTTATTCTCGGAGAATAGTGAACGCTTTAAGGTGACAAGACACAAACTATTTAAAGTCTCCACAAAACGGCGGCTTTTCAAAAAATCAATTTTCCATCGACCGAAATAATCCCAGATTGAAGTAGATACGCAATTAAAAAAAAAAACCTAAGACACAAACCTTTCCCAAGCCAAACTCGTCCTTAAAGGTGATTTCTATTAAAGCAATTCAGGAACCAATCCACAATTAACTCCTACTCCTCCTCACAGATTCGGTAAAAACGTTTGTTCTTCTTAATGATTTGAAATGGATTTATCAACTGACTTTATTCTAGACATAAACCATTTGCTTTTCGAGGACGCACTGCCCTCTGATGACTTATAATTCCTTAATTTGACGACACATATGTATCAGTTCTACCTTGTCTGGGCTGTAATATACCTTTCGATGCTTCCTCTTGAAATCCAGTTTGAAGTCCACTTCATTGAGCATCAGATCAGTAGACTGGCCGGCTTCTTCCAATAACATGACACCGACTCCCATAGTCTCGTGGTCAAATTTGTGGTCGATTTAAAATCAAATACATCTATCTAATTACCTAAACCCCACTGAATTTCTGTTTTCGTATAAAGTACAGAGTAAATAGGATCCCCTCCGGCAATTCAGCAACAATCTTCTTGTATGCTAGCTATTTGTGGTGAGGTCCAGCCAGCTCACGCTGTTTCAGAAATTTAAAGTAAAGACATTGAGCCTAAGCAAATCTGACCTTTACGGTTTCAGTCAACGAGGCCGGCTTACAGATTACTTTGGGCAGCGCCAATGGACATCTACCCTAACCTTCTTTTGGGTTATCAAACACACAACCCATTTCAGATAAATCTGACCTTTCTTAGGCTTTCTTAGACTTTTGCGTCATTTTTCCCTTCAAGCCAAATGGCAGCTGAGATATATTTACGAAGCAGGTCGAATCCCAGCTTATACTCCGGACCCATTCTCAGAATTTTGTTTGACTCCCTAAGATATTTTGAAACACAAACTTTTCAACTAAATTCTGACGTCAGAAGGTCCTACAAATTTGTCAATAAGCCAGTCTTGGTGGGCGGATCTGTAAGCCTGTCTTAGAATAGTCTTACATAATTTGTCAATAATTCTTTAGTTTCGCGGAAATTTACTTCATGATGTCCTTGCACCTTTCAGAGATTTTCAGAACTCAGAACCATTCAGAAACATTACGTCAGTATTGACGACCTTGAATAAGCCTTGCTTAATAAAAAGTGGTATCGGATCAAACCAATGTGTTGGGCACCTTTTCTCCATTTTTTTTTTTTTTTTGGGTGGAGAGGTTGGAGAAATTATTATTTCGTTCGTTTAACCGGGATTTTTTTTACCTGAAAGGCAAATTATTATACCCCGTCGAAATTAGCCTCAAAATTGTGAATTTTTAAGGCTCTTCACTGCTTATTTCCAAAGTCCCGAACCTCAAAATTTGTATGAATATTGGAGTACAGAAGGAAATAAATAGTCCTCTCCAGTTAGGTAAGGACCAGACCTCTCGAAAATAATACAGAAGCTGAGAGCTGTCAGAGTAAAACCCATTTCTTAGTGGCTATCAAGAAGCTAAAGCAAAGTGGAACGTGCTAGATGTGGCTCAAAAGTCCAAAAAGATGTGGCTCGCCTAGAACCACCGATAGAGAACAGATAAGATTCTACGCTCGTAGATATATGTACATGCAAGCCGGCTCTATTGTACACACTGCCTTAGCTACATGGACTTCTGCATCTGTCAGCAAGAAAAAAAACTCGTGACCGGTTCGTCTTCTTGCCATCTATAGAGGACTGGTAAGAGCTTTGAAGTGAAGTGATTATGGAGTCCTGTGATACTCGTACGTTCACCTAACTTGTAATCAAGGCTTCGTTGTGTATATGTTCCTAGGTTTTAGATGGGATTCTGGCATCTCAAAGAATGCTATTAGGTCTTCCGTTTCCCGTTGCTTCAATTGTGTTCAAAATTCTGACGACTTGTCTGCTTTGTTTATAGGCCGATAATTTAGCTGATATATCGACGACTTTTCGTGGAATAAATAGATTGGATACTAGGTAAATAGCGGCACATCTGAGCATTCTCATCCAAAGCAACAGATCTGGGCCACTGATGCCCATCTATTGGCAGAAAACTACTTTCCTCCAACTTACACAGCGAACACAAGTTTTAAAAAACAGCGAAAGAAAGCTGATACAATACAATTTCAAAACCAGACTTAACACCGAAAAAAATGGCCGCACTACAAAGCAATTTGACAGAAGAATAGATATAGCGGATGCGCAAACCATTTCCCATAACGAGATTTCTCGACGACCAAGCATGCTAAATGTCAAATTTAAAACCTATTCTTATTCAAATCTTCTCAATTTTATTAGTTAATCTCTATTTTCACTTTCCCTTCCTGCCTTCACAACAATTTCTTTATTTTTTTACTCGGTTATACCATCAACTGTCAATTTTTTTTTTAAAAACTTGCACTTTCCTCTACTACAACTCTCTGTCTACACCACACAAGCACTACACCAATTTTCCTCTTTAAAAAAAAACATCAACACAACAACAAACAAACACTACAAAAAGTCCCCAAAATATATTTCAAAAATGTAAAAACTTAATAAAATAAAAATTATTTAAACGTTAAACAAAAAAACTTCAAACAAAGCAATGCACACAATGCAAATAAATTAAATAGTGTATCGAATTAAGAGAAAACAATTTTAATGTTTATAAACAAAAATTTATAATTATTGCACGCCTATTTTTTACAAAATTTTCAATTATTAGAATATTATGTATTATATATAAAAACAAAACAAAATTGTTGCTGTTACAAATTTAAAAAAAAAAATCACCAATTTGCACTTATATTAATCAAAACACTGCACCAATTAGAGAAACAAAATTTAGAAAAAAATCAAAATACGTTTCCTCTTAAGTTTAAAAGTTTTTCTGTTTTAAAAAAAAAAAAATTATATACATATATATATCATAATACAACCAAAAGCAATGTTATTTGTCAATTTTTCATTTTCGAATTTATTTTTTTGTTATTTTATCACAAGAAAAAAACACAAATTGTAGCAATAAAATTTTTAATAAAATTTTTAATAAATTTTTCGTTCATTTTAGATTTCGTACATTTTTTTTTCGATATAAGAATAAAATGTATAAAATCATTGTATGTGTATAACATATATTTTTTGTATAACTAAACTGCACTGCACACAGTATGTGATATTATTGCACTTATTAACTAAAAGATTTTAATATTTAAAAAAAAAAAAAAAACAATTTTGCACTCACTTTGTACTAGATTAATATTTTATAGCTAAACAACGCCTTGATAAGAACAAAAAAAAATACAAAAAAAAACTATTTTCATTTCTACAGGAAGTAATTGGAATTATTAAACTAAAAACAAAACAAAAAAAACTTATATAATTGGAATTGTTTTTTCTTTAAGAAAAAATATATAGAAACGTATATGTATAGATGTGTATCTGTTTTTTTTTAATTTATAGTATTATTATGAACAAAAGAATATATTTTAGGATATAGTAGTCACATGTACCTTAAAAAAAAAAAGAGAGAATTAAATAAAAAAAACAGCGGAGGAAAACTGACAGACAGAACAAACCAAATAGCACACAGTATTGGTGTAAAAGAGCTTAGAACGCTTCTCATTGAAATAACAAAAAAACAAAACAAAAAAACTAAACTTTCTGCTAAATAAAAAGATTATATACCAAAAGGAAACCTAAATGTTAATGAAAATCCGTCCTAACTCAGACATTATAGCTTCTTCTCCTTGATTTACTTTCCTTCCCTTTCCCCACTTTTTTTGTTTTTTTTTTTTTTACTTTACCAGTTCTATATTTCTAGTCCGCAATGAGAAGATAAGGCTTTTTCTTAAAAACAAAAAAAGGATACAATACAAACAGAGAAATACACTACCCAAAAAAGAAAAGCTTATTGCTAAAAATATGTATGTGCCGAATATATAAAATATTATAAATAAAATCAAAAGTTTAAAAAGATTACAAATTACAAAAATATGAATATTTACTAAAATTATAAATGTAAAAGAAAAACAAAAATGATAAAAAATAAATTAATTGTTGTGATGCACCTTAATGCACTTATATTTGCACAATTTATAAATAAATAAACGTAGTTTCATATACAACAAAAAAAAAATTATATAAATATTTATTGATTGTTAGAAAATTAAAACCATGTAGTCATAAATACAAGCAAAAGCACTTAAGTAAAATCCTTTGCTTCCTAGAAAAACCAAAAACCAAGTAAATATTAAAAAAAAACAAAAATAACCAGAGAAGAGCTCTTTATTTTCAAAAATCAAAATCAAAACCAAAGAGAATTCCGAAATTCCCCTCGTTTCTTGCACGAACAATTTTTCTCAAAATTTTAGCACACAATGTACTAGTTTCCACCTTCTTTTTAGTTTTTCTCTTTTATTTTCATTTCTACATTTAAGGAGAGATTTTCTTAAAACAAAATCATAACCAAAAAAAAAAAAAAAAACTTATAAAAATTTGTTGCATTATTGTGTATTAGAATAAATAACAAACAATTTAGAAAACTACCTTTTCGTAAATGTAAATTGCACCCAAGAGAATAATTTTTTTTTTCCAAAATATAATTGTTGAAAGCACAAACAAAACAAAAAAAAAATTCCAAGAGTAAAAGAATTTATTATTAAAAAAAAAAACAAAAAAACTATTTACTTAAAAGTAATGTACATTATTTATATATAAACAAACAAAAATTAAAAATATATATAAGTGTATATAAATATTTTTGTATTTATTTTAAATTATGTTTGTAATTCATAAAAATAAAATATTACAAGTATTTTTTGTATATAACAACATTCTTTTCATCCAAAAAAAAAAAACAAAGAAAAACTTTCAAAACTCATTTCGCTTTGTAAATATTTAAATATACAAAAAAATAAATTGAAACAACCTCGTTTTTATATCTCATTTCCTTCTTTTTTATTTTTAATTTTGTTAAATATACAAAAAATTATTTTATTCTTTTTTTTTTAAGGAGAGATATAAGAAGAGATTACTGTATAAAAAAAATAGCAACGATTCTATCTTAAGTTTTGATTTTTATCTTAATTCAACGTGTGCTAAAAAAAATTACCTTTCTTACAAAAAAAAAACCTTTTTGAAAAGCTCACTTAAAAGTTTCAAAACTGATTTTTCATTTGATTTTTCAAAAGCATAGACAGAAACCAAAAAAAAAAAAGTGCAATGGACAGATTAAAGGCATAAAATAAGTGAAAATTAGAAAGAGACAAAATAGAAAGCAAATAATAGAACGAAGAAAATGGAGGAAAGAAATTTAAATAAAAGAAAATAAAATGAGAAAAATGGCTCTGATATTATTATTATTATTTCAATAAAAAAAGAAATTTAAACAAACAAAAAAAATTTAAGAAAAATGTAAATGTGTTATATTACTATATAAAATATATATTTATGTATATTCATGCAGGCAAGAAAGCAACATGTTGGTAAATATGAATTAAAACAGAAGTAGAAGTGGAGATGGAATTATTAATAAAGAGAAAAACAAAAATACAAGACCGCGGAATAACATTTAATAAAGAAAATTACCTACAGACAAAGGAAAGTTATAAACAAAACCAAAAAAAAAATAAAAAAAAAAAAAACAAAACAAGAACTATATTATTATATACATTAAAATTTATGAGATTATATATGTAAAATAAATGCCTCAGTCAGTATATTAATTGTGGTTTGACTTCTTCTACGGATTAGACGCAGCCTGTAAGGACGCAGAGAAAGCTCAGTTTAAAGGTAAGTTCGAGACTCAAAATCGGTGCTGCTGTGACAGATGCAGAGACAGACAGAGAGATCCTAGATTGTAGATTGGCTAAAGGGGGTGTAGGCGCACTGTGACCTCTGTAGATCTGACTTGAAGCTCTGGTCTATATAATACTCAACTTAGTCGACAAGATACTCGACTTAGTTGATGAGCCCCCTCCAGTCTGATTTTCTTGATGAATTGGAGTACCCTGGAAAGGATCAAGCAATTGTAGATCTTCCTCTGATAGTTGGGTTTCCTAAACATCTGCAGTTTCCACGGTGCTCTAAATCCAGTTTGCTAAGGTGCTCCTTAAGACTACAGTGACCTGTAGGAAGCCTGTAAGAAATCGTAGCCGGTTCCTGCTGATGTTTACTTCTTTTCTAGTTATAGTTCCCGAGAATTTCTATACCCTGTCTTAGCCCACGGCGTTCCTCGCAAAGTTTCACTCTTTTGCAGTCCTCATCCTTCCATAGTTTTTTACGTATCGTACACAGCCGCAGCCCACAAAATGGTTCCAGGCCGATGAAGACGGTTTCTGAGCCTTCTTTGCCAGTTCATCAGCTGAGAAACCCTACGTTGAATCTCACTAATGACAATTCAATGCAACGTAAGGTCAAGATGCTGTCATACGGCTTTATGTGGCTCCTTGAACTTAGAGGACCAAAATATTAAAAAAAAAAAAAAAAAAAAAAAAAAAAAAAAAAAAAAAAAAAAAAAAAAAAAAAAAAAAAAAAAAACTAAGCGTTCAATCAAAAATTACCCTCAGATGGGTCCCAGGACATAGCAACTTTGAGGGAAGCCAGCGAATGGACGATCTGGCCAAGCAAGGCTCAGCCCTTAGCGACTCTCTACCAGAAAGAGTCAATGCTTTGTTAGGAGTCGCTAAAAGTAACTCTCATAATCCCTTCTTAAAGCTGGCCAATTTCAGGTCAAATAAGCTTTCTAGCTGCGCTATATCAAACTCAAATCACCTTTTAATTAGATCAATACTAGATACTTTTAGATTTGTAGCCATAGCTACAGACCATTGGCCAAAAGGAGACGCTGCAGCCAAGCTTGCCATCCTCCGAAACAGCTGCTGTCATAGCTGCAGTGGTACTAACGAGAAAGCATCTATTTTTAACATTCTTTGTAGATGTCCAGCTCTAGCGGGAACCAGACAACGTACTCTGCGTAAGCCGTTCTCGGACGACGTGAGACAGATATTTGAAGTATTGAAGCCCTGATCGTCTACTTAAACTCGACAAGCAGTCGAGTCTTCTCAACCAGGTTACATGAGTTGTGGTATCAAAATGTCGCAAAATGTGTGAATCGGGTTCTATTTTAAGCCGCTACCTCTACCTACCTACCTAGATCAGCCAGCAACCTGTACATTGCCACTAGGCCGCTGTTCCTGAAAGTGAGCTTGTTATATCTAGGAATACCACGTCGCTCGTAAGAGTTGGACACAGTGGATCCAGGAACCCAGCCCAACCGACAATTTCAGCGGCAAAGATCTGCTGAAATTAAGGCAACCATTAGCGATTACAGTCTCTTATAGTCTCTGGCTCTAGGTACTCCATTCTATACCTCGATTCAAAGGGACAGGAAGCACTAGCAAGTACTTAAAATCGTCGGTATGGCACTATTCCTACAAGGGGTTCGCGTCGCTTAAGGAATCTACTCCAAACCTTGGTTACAGCAGATAGAAAATAAATCAGAATCCCTTGCGACAGTTCTGTAAAATCTAGACAGCTGATAATGCTTTTTATTAAGAACGTAAGCTCGTCAACGAAGGGTTTAAGCAATGTAGGGTTGAGTCTTAGATAGTTCCATACATCCGCAAACAATATTAGTAAGGATGTCTTCCTTATGAACTAACAAATGATAACAACCCGTCGACGATATTTATCCCGCCTAGCACACTAAAGGTCGAGGCAAGATTTCATCCCCTAAGGGAGACAAACAGCAGATGGCGCTCCCTAGAAATTTATGCAACCACAAGAAGGATTTCTCACTTTTATAAAACGAAGGCCGAAGGGCTTATGCAAAAGACTAGGGAATCTCTTTCTACCCTCCTACTACGACTGACGGAAGGAGATCTATGTCGAGTATGTGAAGATGAGAAAGTTAGCGAGGACACAATCCACTTTCTAAGTCTCATCCACCTTCGATACAAATATCTAGGGCGACACTTCTTCCAGGACTTAGAAGAAGCATCCAGTAGACTACGGAACGACACCTTAAACTACATCGAATCTACTTAATGGCATGCAAGTTCATTCCAAACACGAAGTTGACCCATAGATACAGAGCAAGGTTAGCCTATGAGCAAGGGATGGGCACATCTTCCCTATGTGTGTCACAATGGGTCTACATTACCTGAGTGTGGTTATGGATGATGGAACTTGCACGACTTAGAGTATATAATTTGGAGACCAGTTCCCTTCCCTTTCGGAATTCTGTAGAATTTAGTGGTACCTCTACCGCCCTTCGCCTGCTTCTCGTGGTAACTGTCTTCAGCGAGTACCCAGCTTGTCGTCAAAATAAGCTTCTAAGCCCCGAAACCCCATGAATTTCTTACATATACTCGTACATTTGTAGGTACACCCCTCACCCAAAAGTCTTTACTTCCTCAGCAACGTATCAGCCCCACTGTACACTCATGATAGCATACTTCTCGCACACACTGTCTAAATGGCGAGTCCTTGAAAACCTGTTAGAATATTGTTCTAATGGTAACCAATTACTGTTTAATGGTCGCGCAAATTGCTTGCGTTTTGTGCCCTGTTTCATTTGACCCATTTTCAGTTTGAAATCTCACGCAATGCCCCTTTGGATTGAGTGATTAATGATCCTGAACGAAGCGGGTGTTAACTTTTCGAAAAAAAAAGGACGAAATCCTAAAAATACCCGCGTACAAGTCGTCTTGAAAAATTGTGGAAATTTGTTAGCCAATGCAATGCCCCGCCAATCACACAAGAAAAAACGAAGTAAGAGTCAAGTTATTAATTAAACCGTTGTACTCGGTGGTTGATGGTTATGACAGCTGAGAACTGTCAAATTTGACAGCGCGGCATATTTTTAAACTCCTTTCAACGCCTTTCTTATGGTGGCAAACATCAAATTTTTGTGTTTAACTACTTCTTCGTATTTTGTGCGCGAAAGGGTGGGGTGGGAGGGGAGGGGTGGAGAAAATAATAAAAATCTTCACTCGTTAGATGCCTATAAAAAAATATGTAGTCATGAAATTTTTCCATTAGTTGTGAGGGCGCGGTCGCCCTCCCACACTCACGTGTGCGTGTGTTCATCCTTTGTCAACGAAATTTTATTTTTAGACGATTGCACAACAATTATTTTCGTGGGGTTGTGCGCGGTTAATGTCTGTGCCGTGAGGGGATAATTTATCCAGGTAGGCTTCTAATTGAATGTAAGCAAGGGCTAGAGAGGGTGGTTATTTTTTTTTTTCTTCCCCTGTTTACATGAGAGATGGGGGAGGGAGGGTGGTTGGTAATGGCTGGTGGAATGTGAGTTTCTATGAATTAATGTGGGTAACGTGGATCAACTGTGGGTTGAGTAAATGAAAAAGCACGGTGAACCAGTGAAGCTTGTAATTAAGTTGTTGATTTGTTCACTCTCCGATTAAAGAGTCTTGACCTAGTGAGGTTGTTAGCTTTGGTGGGAGATTTAATTGGATAGTCAATTGCTGGCTGGCTTAGAGGGGATTTGAAGGTGGACTTAAAGTAGCTTTGGAGGGAATGATAAATTGGCGCACATGCTTCGACAAAAATTAAGCCGGCTTAAGGGATCGTTCTAAGAATAACCACTAAGAATAACCACCAAACCTACAAGATGAGTAGGAATTTTCTACGAAAGATACTTCTTTTACGATGCTGTCCCTTTGCGAATTGCGATGAAACTGGGTTCGTACGTGCGTATCGACAAAACGTATGCAAATATAGGGTTTTAAAGCAATAAAAAAAAAGGATGTAGGCCATGTTCCTACCCTAAATGGAAAAAGTTTTACAAAAAGAAAAAGTTTACGATGTCAGGCATTTTTAAAGACCAGGAGACTACACATCGACAGACAATATGCGAAAGCAAACTCCCAAGCTGAAGCTCAAACACCACGATACAATCAACTCTTGAGCAAGCATATTTTAGAAGTCACTTTCGAATGACTAAGCGGCTAAGATGAGACCTAAAGAAGACAAATGGAGCTCTGCAGACCTAGTCATATGGGTCCTTAAGGTAGAAGACCTAACAGGAAATATTTTTCAGAACTTCTATTACGAGAACAACGTTATTTTTGCCACAAAACCATTTGATTTGTGCCTCTAACGAGAACATCTTTGCGCACCTTTCTAACGATTTGAAGCTGAATTTTGTAAAATCCACAAACCCTGTCAAGCAATGTCAATCGACGTTCCTACACCAACGCGGAAGAGAGGCAAACAAAAGAAAAAACAGCAGCATTTGATTGGTGTCAGTGATCTGAAACCGGGAAGTCTGCAGATATCTTCTGAGGTCAAATCAGCGAACTCCACAGGTGGACCAGTAGGGAGAGCTATGATCCATATAATCGTGATCATAACCCCGCCAAACAAAAGCAAAAGAAGAAGACAGATGTCAATGTAGCTCAGACTCACATCATCCGTGATATTTTGTACGGCCCGTGACGATCAAAATTTGTTTATCAAGTCTTGTTTGAATAATTTTGGCGCTTTTAACGTTATTAAACGCATTTTTTATTTATCCGATGCGTAGCAGAGCAAAAGAGCTTATGGCTCTTAAAGTCGGCTACGAAGTAGTCTTCGTCTTCATCTCCAAAATTAAAAAATCTAAACAAATTCAACGAACCGCATTACACAACGCACTCTGTCAGATGGGAATCACTGTTGTGCTGGTCATATCTCAAACACCTTCGCAAGTATCTTGATGCGCATGTAGCTTAGACTCACACCAACCGTGACATTTTGTACGGTCCGTGACGATCAAAATTTGTTTATCAAGTCTTGTTTGAAGAATTTTGGCGCTTTTAACGTTATAAAACGCATTTTTTATTTATCCGATGCGTAGCAGAGCAAAAGAGCTTGTGACTCTTAAAGTCGGGTACGAAGTAGTCTCCGTCTTCATCTCCAAAATTAAAAAATCTAAACAAATTCAACGAACCGCATTACACAACGCACTCTGTCAGATGGGAATCACTGTTGTGCTGGTCATATCTCAAACACCTTCGCAAGTATCTTGATGCGCATGTAGCTTAGACTCACACCAACCGTGACATTTTGTACGGTCCGTGACGATCAAAATTTGTTTATCAAGTCTTGTTTGAAGAATTTTGGCGCTTTTAACGTTATTAAACGCATTTTTTATTTATCCGATGCGTAGCAGAGCAAAAGAGCTTGTGACTCTTAAAGTCGGGTACGAAGTAGTCTCCGTCTTCATCTCCAAAATTAAAAAATCTAAACAAATTCAACGAACCGCATTACACAACGCACTCTGTCAGATGGGAATCACTGTTGTGCTGGTCATATCTCAAACACCTTCGCAAGTATCTTGATGCGCATGTAGCTTAGACTCACACCAACCGTGACATTTTGTACGGTCCGTGACGATCAAAATTTGTTTATCAAGTCTTGTTTGAAGAATTTTGGCGCTTTTAACGTTATTAAACGCATTTTTTATTTATCCGATGCGTAGCAGAGCAAAAGAGCTTGTGACTCTTAAAGTCGGGTACGAAGTAGTCTCCGTCTTCATCTCCAAAATTAAAAAATCTAAAAAAATTCAACGAGCCGCATTACACAACGCACTCTCTCAGATGCGAATCACTGCTGTGCTGGTTATAGTTTCAAACACCTTCGCAAGTATGTAGCTTAGACTCACACCAACCGTGACATTTTGTACGGTCCGTGACGTGCACGAATTGTTTATCAAGTCTTGTATGAAACGATTTCGACGTTGTGCAGAATTTTGGGCAACATAACCAAAGGCTTTTGGCTCCTTAGGTCGGTTACGACGGAGTTTTTCAAGTCTCAAAATTCTCAAAAATATGCAAGAGCGAGCCGCATTACACAACGCACTCGATCAGATGGGAATCCACTGTTCTGCTGGTCATAATTTCAAATACCCTCGCAAGTATGTTGATGTGCATGTAGCTTAGACTCACACCATCCGTGACGTTTTGTACGGTCCGTGACGTGGACGAATTGTTGGAAGATTTTTGTGTGTTTCTTTTCGATGCTTAGCAAAGTTTTGGGCAAAATTCTAACCAATGGCCCTTTAGGTCGGTTACGAAGCAGTTACCCGCATCTGGTTGCAGAATTTCCCTAAAAAACGATTACCATCGTCGACGACAGATTGCCTGACTTAATTTTTCCCCCACCTCAAGTCGAGTGCATGATACTCGTTAATGCTTCAAGCCCTCTGCTCTCTACTACATGAAACTCAAATAAATTACCTGAGCCAACATCTCTCAGCAAGAGTATCCCCGATATTTATTTGTCACAACATCAACAAGTTAAGCTCTCCTCCCTCTAGCTACGGTATGCATGAAAGAATCAACCAACAAAATTAGGATGCCCCACAAGACGTTATCCCTCTCCGTTCAAGGAGAGGTCTGCCTTTGTGGGGTGCGTGTGTGTCTGCGTACGTACGAGTATGTGGGTGTTTACTTTTTTAAAAGTACAGAAAAAGTTCCGCTGTAACTGTTGTACAGCCCTTGTAAGCCTCTAATGAAATATTAAACATTAATTTGTTAAGTAAAACAAAGTCAAAGGGAATGCCAGCTCTAGCGGTATAGCAAGTGTTTGACAGCCGCTGAGAAGTAACTCGTGAGAGAAAGGAACGCGCATCGCAAAAGGGTGCTGAACTGTGTGAACGTGCTGTTGAATATTTGAACAGTGGCCTCCCATAGGCATCCGGAAGCGATTATAATTTTGTTTTGGCAGAACAAAAAATTACAGCACTGAGCTGGCTGGTAGTACCTTTTATCCTTCGCCGACAGAGAAGACCCAAAAGTGTGTACATGATGACGACTTATGTACAAGGCAAGGATTAAAATTTTTCTGTATACATGTGCACGAGTATATGTATGTGTCGACATCTTTATCCTTTCTCGTAAGGCGCTGTCAAATTAAAACTCCCAGCATAATTGGGGCTGACTGGTTGCGCCCCCTTTTCCCAATTCCCTACACATGTAGATACGACGACGACGACGACGACGACGACGCCTAGTACGCTACTGTGACTGTGACTATGACTGTTAAAAAAAAGGATAATAAAGATTAATGCTGGCAGAATGGGGCAGCGGGGAGGTTAAAGCAAGATGTCTTGCCTTTGGTTAACCCGATGTTTGGTAAGGAGCTCTCTGAGGCATTGTGTGCCGAGAGTATGTGGCCTGGGTAAGTGTTTTTCTGGGAAGAAAGCGCCTCGAATTGGGCTCCAGATAGAGTAGACAGAAATTATAATTTATTTTTATTAAAATTTATTGAATTGAGTTATGTGCGAGGGAAACCTTTTGTGGGTGCTGCTGGGGGAGAATAAAACAGGCAATCGAACAGGATCGAAGGACGGCGAAGGATTGATTGTGGAGTGGGAATGGGGGAAGCGTATTAAAAGCCAGGGAGGCATTTTATAGGAGTAGGTGTGCTCCTGTCGAGGCCGATTTGTGGCCCTGAACTCGTTGTTATAGTGGATTACCCCAGGGTACACTCAGAGTCCTGTCTGAGGACGGTAAAGCATCTCCTAAACTGAATTCTTGCATTGTTGTAAACGATTTGACGGTACATGAACTTCACGGATAGTGAAGTGAAGCCGCTGTCGAGCTCCTAACGATTAACTAGCTCAATGGGCGGCTCTACTGTACCGACCAGATGGATGAAAAAAGGAGCGTTTTGACGAGCGGAAAAGCTGTTAAACGGAAAACACATTCCGTTTTCTAACCTGAGGTGGAGTAGGCCTAAAAACTGCGTCGTATCTAGGGAAGAACAAGCGCAGAAGATGGGCCTGCTTCAAAATCTTTAGGAATGTTTTGACTAGTTCAGGTTACACAACAATTAGAGACTAGAGAGCCAATGGTAGTGACACCCTTGGGATGCCTCCTTTGCAGATGTCAGATGTTTCTTTTGGCAGAGCCGGACCAAATCTTCCTTCACAACATCATAGAGGTTTCAGAAATTGGGAAAATGCTCCTTTGCCCAATGGAACCAGTGAAGTCTAAGCAGCCTAAGCCTTGTCGACGCATATCATCGACTAGAGGTCACGTAGAATTTGTTATTTGGGCTCATTTCAGCCACCACTCCTATCTACTTGCCTACCTTAGCCAAATGGCACCTAAAAGACTCAAAATTGCTATCCAGAGCAGAAAAGGGAGGAGCTTCAATGACCTTCGCATGGGGAAAGGCGCATCTGCTGGTAAGGAAGAATCCTAAGAGCTCTCGGCCACTATCTACCATCTGTCCAAAGTTGCAGCAAAACACTGTCATTTTCCTTAGGCAACAGGAAAACCCTTTGATGGACGACTGCCTGTCGAAAGAGACACAAACAATTCCACTGGTTGAGCCACAAGAAGTAGAAGCAGCTGGAGGTGGCCACGGAGTGAGTAAGTAGTCCCTTTGCTTGTGACCTGGTCGGTGTAGGTTCAAACCCCCCTTGGGGAATAGCAATCACCGCCACAAAGCATACAACAGGGAAGCCACAAAAGGAGCTTCCTGCCTGATAGTGCAGTGCAAGAAAAGACCACCTGGCTTGAATGAGATCCTTTCATAGCACTTAAGGTTACAATTAAGGCTAAAGCGGGCACGTTCAGGAAAGTCTACAACTCATGCCTGACTGAGGGAGTGAGTTCCGAGACAAACGGAGGAATCGAGAGCCTCTCGAGTATGTCACGCGTCTCGGAGGCAGCCTTTTAAAAGGCAGAAATGTTAGCATCCACTGTCAAGTTCAAGGAGCCGAAAAGACCGAGTTAAGGACTAAATTATTGGAGATGCCAAAAGGTGCGATTTGACGAATGGAGTGACACTATATGATGAAGTCATGAGCATTACACAGACAGAGGAAGCTCTTCTCCTAGGTTAACCGCCAACCACTATTCACGGAGGAGGGATTCATGATCATCCATGACTAAGGGACGACCCGACGACAGAGTTTCCAGTATTGATTAGTATCCTACTTGAGACGTCCCTCGCCTTTTGTAAAGGCTAATCGGCTGGTTCTTTGGGCTGACAAGGCCATTGCGCAGTAAGGCCCTAGCGACCTTTACCATCCCGCTCTTGCTTTATGGCGCTGAGGTATAGACTCTGTCAAGAGCGAATGGAACACTTTTCCATCACGTTCAGCTGCTTATTCCTGGCTGACAAGGTGATGAATAAAATGAGACCACTTGTGGCAAACACATACTGGTGCAACACTGGCGAATAGACATCAATGCTCCGGCCTCCAGAGTCTTCGAATCCAACTCAGAGGGATAACCCAGTGAAGGACGAGCTTGCCTAAAGTGGCGCACACAACTAGAAGAAGAGTGCGCAACTGAAGGCAGTTAACTAAGGACTGAGCTAACTGGAGAGGTTTATTGGTGGAGGCCCAGGTTCACCACGAACTGAAGCCCCTTTGAAAGCAGGGCTGCGTAAGTGAGACATGAGGCAAAACCTTGTTTCTACTCTGAATCAGGACGATTTATCCTCCAACGGGTACCCATGTTCTGTAGCGTCCATGAAGCCAAAGCCGCCCAGCAGACTACTTTCGATCAAATGAACGTGGTTTCACCTACAAAAAAGCTCCAAGCGACCTGCTGTAGCGACACATCCTCGATGCACCAGGCTCTCGCTAACACCTTTAGTAGTTAGTTTAGTTACTATTCCACAATTCAAATGGAACCCAGCACCATTGTGTCGCCCAGACAATCCCAACAAACAATCTCCCTCGCATCCCATCGAAGCCAACCCACCCCTCAAAAGGTCATATCGCCCCACTCCCCCAGCATGTAATCAAAATGCCACATCACAAGTAATTGAATCTAATCTTCTTGGATTCACCTATCGTGGCGTATCCGTGCAACAGCGCCCCCACCCCCACCTCCACCCTGTGTGTAGGCCAGCATATTGTAATTAACCTTATCACCACCGCAAAGCAATTTAAAACTCGCTTTAGTTCTCAACTTTACTCATTATTATGAAAACTAATTAAAATTTGTTGTCGGCCGTCATTGTTGTGGGTAGTTTGGGGGGTGAAACGCGTGTAGCAACTACTACATGTGATGTGTTGGTGGTGGACTCTAGGACACTTTACATCGTCATATTGTAGTCAAGCGAATTGGATTTTTCTTCCCGTTCGCAGGCAATGTGTCCTGGAGATTTAAGGTTGTAAGGTGGACTTTTTGTTGGTTTCGCATGGCCTTTGGGTGTGTGTGTAAGGTGAAATGGAATTTGTTTGGCACAAAAATGGGAGATTGTATCTGAGGAGGACTATGTTACCGGGGGCAGTAATTGGCTTTTGAGAGTTTTTTAATAAGTTTGGAGAGGCCTAGCTGCAGATGCTTTAAATAGGGAAGAGAAGTGTGTAAAGGTGGGTTGCAGAGACTCACTAGTCCTTGACGATGGACTTTGGTTTGAGACACCTTTTTTTCGGGAGCTGTTGACGCATGAATGACTGCCAGAGATGAAGGACCAAATGTAGGGGAACTCAGACCAGTTTATCTGTAATTTGCTTGTACAGGAAACAGCTTTACTTCACTCCAAAACGAGACTCAGAACCTTTCTAAGTGCCAAGCAAATTTGACCACTCCAGGGCTAGGCACCGAGGAGGCTATCAATTGAAGAAGAAGAGATTACTTTGGGACACCAAACTGAACTTTCCCTGGCCATTGAGCGCCTTTTTTTTCATCCGACTGTTTGGAGGACCAAAAATGTCATCTCGATAGAACCCTTGGGGAAATTCACTACAAAAGCTCGGCTAGGAAAATACCATAAAGTGGTACTCGGACGAATCCAAAACATCCATAGGAACTGCAGCGGGAGTACACAGGTCCAGAACCACGTACTCGGAAGCCATGGGAACGTACCCCAGTATTTTCAAAGCGGAGGTCTGCGCGATCGAAAGATGAACCAAATTTAACGTCGACAGAAGGTGTCGCAGACAAGGCATCGTGATACTATCGGATAGCCAGGCCGCCAAGCCGTTAAGGCATGAACTAAAGTCTACACTGGTGTGGGGGTACTTTGCCAAGACAAACCGTCTGAGTGAAAATAATTGGGTAGCACCAGGCCCCTTGAGAGTAGACGAAAATAAATCAGCTGAGCAATTCAAAAGAAAAGCCTCAGAGTCCGCTTTTGCCGGTCTGGAACCATTCTGCGGGCTAGGAAGCTAAGGTAGGAGATAGACCTCAAAACAACAAAACTTTGGAAAGGACTCCCTAATCTAAGACAGACCAAGGACCTTCTCAGAAAGTAAAACCAAAAAAGAAGCAGGGCCCATAGAAACACGTACAAAAACCGACTTCCTTAAGACTCCATGTAGACTTAACGAACACCTCAGGAAGCTGGATGTAGAGCAATGTGGAGACTGCAGATTCTGCGGAAATCTTAAGGAATGTGAAGCACTAAAAAGAAAGAAGAAAACACTTGGATGCCCATGATCGTTGAATCCACTCCAGGTACCCGGGTTCGTCAAAGAAATCGCACTGAAGGAGCTGCTCTACATCGAGTATCTCATCCACTAGATCTCCAAGTCGGGGGAACGCAATAGATCCACAAGCTCGCAGTGCGCCTAATCCCGGAAAATCTCAACCCAAGACCGTGTCAAGTTTTGACATCCCTGCCACCGAGACCCTTGATGTCAAAACAGGATTAAGACAAGCTGATCCGCTATCACGTGACTTCTCTAGCATCTTTCGGGGCACAATCTTTCAAGAGCCTGGTGCAACTACTAGGGTACGCGGCCAATATTGACAAAATTAGCAGAACGCAGCGGGCTGTCACTGGCACGTTCGTTAATATTCAAACAGAAACTGCCAAAATGGGTTAGCAAATAAGGACCAAACCAAGTGTATACTCTCAGCAAGAGGGGACGCACAACATCGACGCATTGGACAGAACGTCACAGTCTACAGCTATAACTGTGAGGTGGTAAAGGACTTTGTCTACCTTGACGCTGCCATAAATTTTAAATGTTACACCTCAGCAGAAAGAAACGAAGGATAACTCCTGCCAATCGCTGCATCTTTGGGGTGAGAAGTCAATGCAGTAGTAAGGCCATATCCCGAGGAGACTCCATACAAGGCCCATTCCAGTCCTGCTTTAGGGTGCTGAAACCTGGACTCTGTCGAAAGGGGATGAAGATATTCTCAGTCGCTTCGAAAGAAACCGCGTACTTTACTAGCTATACACCTAAGATGGCTAAGACATGTAGGGCGAATGGACACTGCTCAGGCCCTCAGAATCTTTGAATCGAACCTGGAAGCATGACCTTGCCACGCACAAGTAAAAGGGGACCTCAACCGAGTTGCAATGCGCAACTGAAGGTAGTTAGCTAAAGACCGCTCTAAGCGGAAAGACTTCTTGGTTGAGGCCCAGGTTCACCCCTAACTTCAGCGCCTTCTATGTAAGTAAGCAAGTAAATAACCCAGGGCCGTACTACATGTGAGAGCTTGGATTCTATACTGTGGAAGCTAGTGGGTGTAAGGTGGATGAATACATTAACTGCGCTTCTGACGAACTCAGTTATGCAAACAGATCGCAATTGTGAACACTCCACCAGTCTGAAAGACTGAGTATCTGACATCTACCTCAAGCGTTACTTAGAGACATGGGACCCACGGCCGTCTAGGTAAACAAATCGCCTAAGACCCACTGGCTTCTCGTCGAAAACTTGTATAAGGTACCACCTAAACGCTTGACAACATTGCACAGCTTTTCCTTTCGTCAAAATCACCCCTCAAAGCAAGAGAGGAACCATTTAAGCTCCTACATAGGGTAACGCACAAAGTCGACCATAATAAATGCAAAACAGTGTGTAAAACTGCGAATAATGAAATTTACGTTCCACACTATAATTAAACTTCATCTCCTGGCTAAGGCCTAAAGGGATTACAAACCCCGGCAACCTACCACCTCTCCAAGGCTAGCTACACAACCCGATCCTTCCTGTTGTTAATATTCATAAGGCAGAGCAATACCCTTGGTATGTGTACGAGTTTATGGTTCGCTTTCATCAACTATCTCCACACACACACTCACCGGCCCGACCCGATACAAGAAAGTGTCAATCGATTGGAAATTTTCCGTGTTCCTTGGAAACTTTTAATTATCATCCCCCGTCACCAAGCGGCCATAGGAGTGGCTCATAAATTTTAATGGCCAGCGTTTTAATTTAAAACTTAATTTCTGTAGAAAGGGGGTGGGGGGGCGCTTGGCACTATTATCCGTTGCATGAGGCACGGGAATAGCCCAGTTATCCTGTGTCTTGAAATTGCTTTGCTTTATTAGTTTCTCCCTCAAAGGATCTCTGTGAAGCAAAACATAGGAATCCCGGCACGCAACGGGGCTGGTTAATTGTATCAACAGGTCCTTATGCATGTGCTGACTGCTGACCATGTCGTGAAGGAGATATTTTTTTTCTTTTTTGAAGGCGTGCTGCATCAGAGGCGGTTCCAGTGTTTATTCAATGGAATCTCCCAGCTGAGTGTGAGTGTGGCATGGTCGTCAGGTTTATTGTTGCGAAATGAGCGCTTAAGTGATTCTTGGAATAGGTCGGGGTATAATAAGGCCGGGCTGCGGTGAGCAATGTGCTTTTATTGTTTCGCTTTCAATGCAAATGCATTTTTAAGTGTTGCCCTGTGGATTGCGGTTGGTATTTGACAGGGTGTGGGTGCGGGGGTGGCTATTAAAATGTGGCCAGACGCGGTTTCGGAAAGATGTCAGGTCAAAGTGAGGAGGAGGGTCGGTGTACCAGCTTAGGTATTGAAAATTGATTTCTAAGCCAAATGGCCACCGGCTTTCGTTCACATCCTGCGGCGCTAAAATCTGCTTCGTTTTCCAAACTACTTTCGGTGATGACTTGTGTAGGTTAGGTTAGGCAGATACACTTAGACCAGTAAAGGTCCTTTGTGATGACCATTAGGCCACTCAGGATCGATGCACATGACGCCTAAGGACGCCACATCGCCAAGGTCTTCAAGGAAGGGGGAGCACTCTTTTATGCGACAGAGCTGGGCAAGTACATAGGTTGAAGTGGCTGAAAGCTAGCAGTCGCCAACACACTTAGACCAATGGTAGGTCCATTGTGAAGTAGGGCAAGTACATAGGAGGTGAAGGATGGTTTCCTCCTCCTCCTCGTCCCTACAGCTCATGCAGAAGTCGTTGGACAAGAGGCCAAGACAGTGTCCAGTGGGAACACCGACAACGCAGCTGATCTGTGATCGCTTTAGTTTGACCAAGTCGGCACGCGTATAGTCCAGCCTAAGCCAGATCTGTCTCGAGATCTGACACGTTGAGCCGTTTTCCCATCTGAGGTTGGTCTTGCTAATAGCGTTCAGCTTACATGTAGCGAGAGCAAACACAGGGCTTGCCTATCAGCCAGAATCCTAAGAGTAGTATCCTGTCTGGCGAGCTCGTCGACAGTCAAAAATTAAATAGTGTCACGCCTACTTTTCTGGTGCAGGGTACGAATATGAAGGTGAGGTATAAGGTAGTATAAAAGTATGCAAGGAAGCTCGCAGCAATTATCCTGACGTCGTAGGAGAAATAATCAAAGCACGACTGTCGAAAGAGAAGAAGCTAAGAGTGGCTAAGCCATGAGCCCGCCTCGAGTAGTCAGAGACCTGAGTGAGAGACATTTGCCATCCACAAAGGCCAACAGTAGGTGGACCCAATATCGCAGCACCGCCATAGAGGCCACGGAACACCAATAAACGATATAAATCGATGGTAGACTCGCAGGATCCGTACGGACTTTCCGAGGTGCCAGCAAAGGTACTAAAGCCAATAGCAAGTAGCACGAAGGCATGTGGGAACCAGACGTGTCTACCAAATGACGATCACCGATTGCAAGGCTCTGCATTTAACGATCGAGTATCCCGAGCTCTACAAGTCTAATTTCAGGACAACCGAAAAACACAGGCCATTATATGACAAGTCTCTTATTTGACGGTGTCTGAGTAGGTAAAGGAAGGACAAAAGTCCCTCGGACCGCTTTAAGAAAAAGAACATCACGTTCTTCGAGTGAAGACTTCTGAGACCAACTGTTTTGCCAGATCGAAGTCGAACCATCGAATCAGTCCTTCAACTGAAACAAAATCCTGGAGGAGATACAGGACCATCAGAGACCCATGATAGACTCATTTACTTGTACAGAATGACGGTGGATATCCTTCAGTACAAGTAGAGGTTCTAGACAAGGCAGGTCACTGTAGTCAGTCTGGGCCGAGCTATGGAAGCACCATTTGCTGGACACGGCAGGAAAACTTATGGAAAAATTGTTGAAACAACGGCTCTCTACAGCGATGGAGAGAACAGGCGACCTTTCTGAAAGACAGCACCACAATAAGTGCTGCTTTGGAGATTTACTACCCAAGCTGCCTATGTGACCCAGGGGGGTAGCCACTACTCGTCGTATTGGCAACTCTGGATGTCGCAAATGCCTTTAACTCCGCTAAGTCGAGCGATATGCTGAGGACCCTGGAAAATAACTTCAGAGTACGAAAGCATCTACTGCGGATGATAAAGGACTACCTCAGCGATAGAGCGACCCTGTAGAAAATAAGTCACCGCCGGAGCAGCACAGGGCTCAATCTTGGGACTCGATCTATGGAACATCTCATACGATGGAATCCTTCGCATGGAGATGCCCGATGTCGACTACGCAGATGACACAGAAGACGCTAAAAGAAGACTAAATCAAGTCATGAGACGGGTTTACAAGTGGATGGAGGACCATGGGCGGAGCTTAGCAGTGGAAAAAACTGAGATAGTCCTGCTAGCAAGGAGACGGATACCCACGACCATAGAGTTGCTGGTGGGTCTGGAGGTCATAGACACGAAACTCACGTTCGCAGCCGAAAGAGCGGCAAAGACCGCCACATTGCTCAGTAGATTGATGGCGAACGTAGAAGGGCCTACGGTCATCCATCCTCCTGTACGGCTCCAAGATCTCGGCTGACGCCCTCAAGCAAGACAAACATGGGAAGAAAATGCCCTCGGTACAGCGAATGGGAGCCCTCCGGATAGTGAGTTCATATAGAACAGTGTCCGTCCTGTTAGTCGCAGGAGTGACGCCAATTGATCTTAGAAAACCTGAACTATGCAAGCAGATGGCAACAACAGAAGCAAAAGAGATCACCAAACAACGCTGCCAAGAGCGTTGGAACTCCGACACCAGAGGCAGATGGACAGCTAGGCTGATCACCAACGTTGCTGAATGGTCGGAACGAAGACATGGTTAAAGCGGCTACTACCTGACTCAGTACCTACATAAGATGGAGAAAGTGAGGAGCCCAGCTTGCCAGTACGAAGACTCTCTACATGACGACGTAGAACACATGTTTCAAGAAGCAGACTACAACTGGAGATCGGCCACATAAGCCCAGAAAATGTGGTTTTTAAGTAGCGTAAGAGGAAGTCCCACACTACTTGACGCAGAGCGGGCCTACTTCTTGTGAGCATTAGCGTTTTCCACCACCCTTCGAGGTAAAAAAAAAAATGGAAGCACCACTGCCATCATCAATGGAACGAAAACGAAGCCAACAATTACTTGCGATGGATTTTGATACGAAAGAAAATAGGGGACACGGACATGTGACGAAACCAAAGGATACCACAAACCATCGATGGATTGCAAAAGGAGGCTCAAATTTCGAGCTAATCCAGGAGGTTTTCCTGAACAAAATTTACAGCGAATTCTTAAAAAGGACATCAGTGAGGCGATCAACCGCCGTCCAATTGCTGTTTCTGTGAGGCTGAGATGGGGTAGACTTCGGCGTTTCAAGCGTTTGCGTCAGTGGATTGGATAGTCCCATCTTTCCATCACTATTGATGACGCGTTTTCGGAATCACTAGGGCATCCTTCAAACCTACTCATTTCACATCTTGTCTCGTCGGCAAATCTTGCGGCAAAGTCCTCATCAAATCGGCTCCTTTTTCATAACATTCAGGCCACCACAATATAGTGGAGATAAATCGGACCCGGTTAAGATATACAATCGCCTTTCACTCAACCGACCGATAAATCTTTTCATTCATACTATCCCCCGCCCTCTGCCCTCACTGACATGACCTCGATTGTAATGAGAAGCAGTCCCTCGAAAGCACACAGCACACAGGACACACAAATTGACGCCAACACACTTGCTATTCATCAAGCGTGGTCAGGACCAGAATCTCTTTTCATAATTTGATAACACGCCCACACGCTTACACATCCACATCGACATCCACATCCACATCCTAATTGACAACTTTTCAGCATATTTCCCATAGAAAAACAAACACGACACCTTCCACACCTTCCACACCTTTGCTTCTCATTTCTCTAGTTCAGACGCCTTCACAGGATCTAATAACAAATGTATATCCATTCAGCATCCACACCATTCACACCTTTCGTCCTGCTCATCCTTCAGGACTTCAGGAATTTGATCAAAGAATATTCATGAAAATTGCTTCGAAATATAATTTCCAGAAACGCTACGCTACGCATGTTGCTTTGATTTTGTCCTTCGAGCGAAAAAAAAAAAAAAAAAGAATTTCTCACAGCGTCCTTCTCGCGCTCCTGTGATTTATGATTATTTCCGACCATTGCGACAAAACGAATGTTCTTCTCGTTGGGTTTGCCTAAAAACAAAAAAAACAGCGCGCTGTCCTTCTCCTTATCCTTGTCGTTGTCCTTGTCGCTGTCCCTTTGAAATCAAAGGGAATCTGCGTTATTCATGATTTTTTTTTTGTTTATTGCATCAGGAAAAGATACTTCCCGGGCGTCATATTTATCACACCAGGGGCGGATCATCCTTCCAAATTGAATTGAAAAATATCCTTCATTCAATTTAACACCGTCAAATGGCCGAGGAAATATCGGTACATAACTCTAGTGGCAATTATATCCGGATTCGAGTTTCAAAAGGACGAAATGAAAATTGCTTTAATTAGATCGACGCGTTTCACAGGAATACGAGTAGGCCTAACGGTGCGAGATTAAATGCTGCCTCAAGGATCACATATAAATGACCGATGGAGGAGGTGTAACCCATTTCGAATGGCTTCCTTGGCTTAAATGGTCCCATAAGAGACGACGACGACGACGTTGACGACAAGGACATTAATGCTTCTAAGACTCCAACATTACGCGCGAAAATTTATATTTCACTTTGAGTAGGTGGCGCGCTGAATTTCGTTTTTTTTTTTTTTTTGTCATGAGAAGGACTGGCTAATATCCTGCGGCATTACCCGCCAAATGGATATCATTACTCTTAAGCCGGTGCTTCTCTCGCATAATGATGAAAGGCGAGCAGTAATAAATTTATAATATTTCGCATCGCACGCCGGAAGGGTAGAGGAGGATTGGGTACAAGGATATACTCGTAGCTGGCCGTTAACACCTTGAAAATGTCAAATTAATTTGACACTGAAATAATGCCGGCGAAATGGATGCTGCATGGATTTTGTGATTTTCTTTTAAGAGAAATTGCCGTGTGCCTTCATCACTCTGTCTGTCTGTCTGTTGTCCTTTTTAACACACACAGGGGGGAAGAGGGGAAGGGGGGGAGGAAGGCTTCTACCCGCTTCAAGGAAATCGCATTAAGTTGTATTATCGCATTTATACGGCTTTTCAAAGGAACAAGCGAGCGAGTGGGCCTATAAAAAGGTTACAGGTTATCAGGCTACAGGTGAATGGGTTTTAATTTTAAGTACTCATGCTAACGCCTGTTGTAATGTTAACGGTCTGCCATTTTAATGGACGGATATTCCTCTGGTGTTGTAGTGTTGTATGCTCTGGTGTTAGGCTCTCTACCTGTGTGTATACGGCGTTCTGTCTCAGGATGATTGAATCAAATGGGGAAGTTTATGCGGAGTAGCATTAAATGCTTTTAGTGGCTTTTATTTTAAGTCTATTGACCTTCAGAGTGAGGGGTTGGTTAATGTGTTGAGGCTGATGGCATGGTTATGATTTATGAATTGATTTGGACTCGTTTGAGGGGAGAGATTTTTAAGGCGACCTTTTGGGACGTTGAACTTAGGAGAGAGGAGATTTGCATTTGAACGAAAACGAATCGGACTTCAAGTTAAGGAGTTACGAGACAAAGCTGAGTGGATGGACCTATACACTGTTCTGGTGCACTTAATTTAGTTTCATTTGTGAATGGTTAAGTGCAGACAAGGGGATCAGTCTCAGGACCCACAAGTCTGACATATTTTCCCAAGGTTATCGACAACAAACCGGCAGACTTTCGAGGTGGATCCTTTGCATTGACCACATCAACACCTTGCGGGTCATCATTGATGTCTAGAAGACCTTCGACAGCTTGAATCGAAATGCTATATGGCGAGCGAAGAGGTGGTGCCGAACTGGATGGGGACAGCAGAATTCGTAATGCAAAGGCTGCCTTCGGCATGCTGTCTAAAATCTGGAAAAGCAATGTTTTCAACACAAAAATCCACTGAAACTGTTCGATGAAACGTGGAAACAGTGCTTCTTTATGGGTGTGGTCAACATCGTCACAAGGAAGCTGCAAACCTAAGCCTTCGCAACATCCTGAGGATCTTTTGGACGAACCGTATATCGAACGACCAACTACACGCGTCAGAATACCGAGGAGAAAGTGGCAGTGGACTGGTCATACCTTACGGCGCGAAGACAGTTCCATTGCGCAATACGTCATGCAATGGAATCCACTTAACCAATCAGGCAAATGAGTGGGCAGCCCTAGACAGACATGAAGAAGGACAGTCGAGGAAGAATCCAGATGATTGGGGATAACTTGAAGAGAGCTCAAACGCGTTGCAGAACTCCGAACTCCCACGAGGGACAGAGGATCTAGTGAAATGAATGGTGGTAAACAAAATCAGTAAAAAGCAATGGATAACCGACTAAGAGAGTCCTTCTCACTTCCCGCCTCAAATGTAGGCTCCCGCTTATACCATCCATCCTTTCCTACACGACAAATACCAGTGAGAACGAGACGACATACACGGACTCGAAATCCTATTCCCGCAAGGACACGGTAATCATGCACCACTGTCATCAACGAGGCTACCAACAGCGTACTTTCCAAGAAGCTAACATAGATTTGGGCCAGCATTTCACTGCAGGACTCCCAATGAGTCTTAAGGACAAATTTGCAGTCGCAGCACTGCCGAAAGGTTGTTAGAAACTATCCAGATCACGTGTCAGAAATTTCACGCGCTGTCCAAGGGCACCACCATCTAACAAGTGCTAAATTTAGGACGTCTAGCATAACGAAATCTTTTGTTGAACTAGGAGTCGATGCTGCAAAACAGGACGTCCACAAAGCGGGGCTACAAAGTACAGTGGACAGAGTAGAAGAAGCACTCCATCGAGTCGTATGAGTAAGAGAAGAACACGCCAGGACTACAAAGCACGAAGCATAGCTAAAGAAGCAAACCTCGTTGTAGAGATGCATTCGGTTCTAAAAATGTGGGGAGCTCTCTAAGGTCAACAACTCAAGCCACCAGCCAAGCCCTCGTCGAATCAACCACTTTTCAGATGAAGCAACAGTGGGAGTGCAGCGCCTTAGAATATCAGATTCCTTCAACTAGAACGAGAAGTCATACAAATTATGATGGAGCGAGGAGAGATGGTCAGAAACGAGTGAGTACCAGTCCACAAAACCCAGCACTGTCATCCGGAAACCCATGCGGAGGTCCTGGAAAGTACGATATGGACTTTTACAGCATCCTTATCCCCTGGCAACCTTATGGAGATAGGATATCGATTTTAAACCAGAATACGACGCGTCTAGAGACGCCGCAACAGAACTTTCGCATGTAGACGAAAAGGACGATTTCTAGAGTCACCTAGGTGCTCTTTACAATCGAGTATCAACTGGAGGCACTTGTGAACCTCAAAAAATGAGATACTGAGCCCTGCAAGCAACTCTACCGCCCAAGTAGACATACATGGAGAACTGGTTGACAGAGAGAGTAAGGGTCAATGGCGGTACTGAAAGGGAAGTTTCCAACTCCATGTTCCCCTTCATCGCTTCAATCAGCTCGAAAACACTTGAGACCCTTCTAAAATGAACTTTCACCAATAATAGCAACCCCCACCACCACTGTCTGCCAGAGAACAATATCGAGAAAGACAGAAGAAGAGAAACGTAATTACACCCCCTCACGGGACAACCAAGCAGAAAAAAAAAAAAAAACAAAGCTGAACCAACATCACCTACAGCAACAAAAGTCCTTTGTAGTTGCTCCAATCATTATCCTGGGTCAGAAATTCAAATTCAAATTCAAACATTTGTAGTAAATTAGTTTCGCCAGGATCCTTTCTTACGGTTTCGCACGAATCGCATCAAGAAGAATAGAAAAGTCCATCATCACAATACGTAATTATCCCTTATCCTTGGCCGTTTCTCCTGTTTTTCTGTGCTGAGTGTTTCGAGAGCAAAAAAGGATACCATTTGCCATTAATAAATTATCTCCCTTTCCCTCGTCCTTTTTTACATATTTTGCTGATGGAGAAAAAGCCATCAAGAAGACGAAGGATGACAAAAAAAACGAAAAAAACACTCGAAGCAAGGACAAAAAATTATGGAAATTTACACAAAAATCCGAAATTACACAAACAAATGCCGAAAAGGAGGAGGAGGATATCCCCACATGTAAGCCGTAAAGGAGTCTGGAATTTGTTTCTCCGTTTTTTTACGTTACGTTACAACGTTAAATGGCGTAAATAAAATATAAAATTGTTGCTCTATTAATGCTGCATTATCCTTACAAGATGTGCCAGACGGTAGCTCCTCGTCCTCTGAGTATTTCTGCGTCTAAGCTGCTTGTAAGGAGCGGATGAAGGTGGTAAGGATGTTTATAATGCTAGCCATCAGGATTTTTAGTTTATCGCCTCTTAATGGAGGTGAATCAGAGGTGAATCAGAGGGTTTATTGAAATAAGGCGATGCGGTGAAGGGATTAGTGTACCAAGGAATTTACTGAAAAGCATTAGAAACCGAAGGACGATGGATAGAAACTATGCAAAATATGTGCCTTTGTTTGCGGGGATCAACACATAAACTGTGCTCAAGAAGGAGCTCAGAAATGGCAATCAACGACAAGGAATGTGCTTCAAAGTTAAAGGCGTGCTTGACGAGCTATTCAAGCTGAACGTTACCCAACTACTTTCAGGATCTGAGACGCGCATCTACTGCCCCAAAGCTACGTAGATATTCAGAGTGCCAGGGAGCCTCCAACAGCATTTTTCATCCGTTTGTAGGTTAGACTCCCTCAACTTATCGACAGGAATTTCCACTTAAATTCAATTTAAAGCTTTAAGCCAACAAGTAGCAGCATAAAATTGCTCGTAAATTCTAGTAGATTAGGACTTTATGAAGGATACGCGATGTTGTCCAACACCGGTTGCAAACTGAAAACACTGGCGACAGTGAAAAAATGTCAGAAACTGATGGAAAGTTAATAATCCGCGCAAAATGCATTCCGAGGGAAATGTCACAGACGAACTACTCGTATCGGTGCCACGGGTTCAGTACGAAAGGTCATTCATGTGCGCTCAATTAAACTAGAAAATTTTGTTGGGGAAAAACTGGAAATTTATGCATGCATACGAGTAGGAGACGCGGAAACGCTGTGATGCTATTAATTAAAATAAATAAGTGGATTTAGGGGCCAGACTTGCTGCATAGTTTGACGGATCGATAGCTCTGATTCGGGGAGAAGGTTAAATTTATCCGACCTGTGTGGCGTGCATGTTTAATTAAATTTATTTCAATTGTTTAAATTTATTTTTAGTCCATACAACTGACGCACTAGAGACACAATACGCTATACTACCTGGAAATGAGGACAGACATACTGTTTCCGTGACTACCCCGGTATCCTAGCTCATTGCTTAGTACGTAGGTTCTGGTCCAAAAAAAAGAGAAATTCGCTACGCCGACGACATTTATTTGCCTTCGCCGTCAGAAAGTTCGGTTTTCATTCAAATGGTCCACGGCCTGAAAATGCGGCTAAAACAGCCTTGAAAATACCATCCTTTAAGTAACCATTGCTGGTCGGCAGTAAGTGGAAAAAGTTAGGAAGCAGTGCCTTCACCAAGGAGGTACAGAACTTGATGTAGACAACGAGATCAGCTACACCAAAACGCTGTTTGTTGTACTATCAAAAATCTAGAGAAGTAAGGCTTATAGCAGCAAAAGCAAGGTACAGCTGTTTCCCATCAATGCTTGATAGTACCATCATCATGTCCTGTAACCCCGGTTGGGGCATAGGAAGCCAACAAATCTTCTCTATCCTTCACGATCTGCACCAAGATATTTCAACAGCGACCATGTTTTTCTCTGAGGGTCTGCTTCTGCTAAAACTTTTGATTCCCACGTTGTTCTTGGTTTTCCAACCAAGGATTCCATTCACGGGACTGCCTCGAGGTATGCTCCACTTTCTCTCTGAATAGATGCCTTATTGCAACTCAAACTAACAGCTTCACATGATTTTTGATCCTTCCACTACTTCTTCGGGCATCATTTGGCTTGCTTCTGAGTCACTTATGATCTTTCGGTCTAGTTCAAGGAATATGCCAACGAATGCAGAGGAGTACCGAGTAAGAAAATAAGTCACCACATGCCCCACGACTGTTCCAGTAGGCGTATGAAAACGAATTCAATTTCAAATCCTGAGCTAGGAACCATAAAACGGCTCAAAAGGATATCGGAATGATTATTTAAATCTGTTAAGACTGTCCCTGTCTTCCCTAGGTTCCTAGTGGCCTCATCATTAGGTACCACTCGCTGCAAGAAACCTCAAACCAACCTCATAGTAGGATTGGTCCCTAACCTGCTTACTACTTCGTCTACGATCTGATTGACGAGAAACCCAGAATCTCAAAATATAGCGACATGAGAGGATGTGATGCACTAATTAAGATGAACACGGTGCCACCTAAGCAAAGCGGAATAGAAAGTGAAAAGGTGATCTCCCATCCGCAAAATCCCAAGGAACTACTAATTCAAGCACCATTTCTGTGTCCAACAGACTTTAAAGAAAATAACTGCATATTCGATCATTGGCTCGACCTGATTCAACCAATTCTGCTGTGAAGCACAGTCAAGAAATACAAGATCGTAGTCCCATTGTCCGCAAATGTACATTTTGGAAAGCCCCCGTTCGGAAGTGCAAATCTCGCCAAGAAAACATTTCAAAAATTGGTGCATGAGTGGAGTATGATTTTCAAAGATGAGCAAATACTCTGCTTATTCGAAATTTACTTCAATACCTTGCGCAATAAATGCATTTCCGAACGGGGGCATAATCCGAGCATCAGAAGAACTTATTCTAGGCACAAGTGGACATTAGCGGCTGCTTGATTCTGTTTCTCTTCGAATTTGCGCATGGCGACACTCCCGACGGCTTTTCTACAGTTTCCTTCAAATAAATAAATTCAATTAAAAAGTGTAATGCGATCCGATTATAAACACCAACAAACCAAGGGCAGCCACTAATGTCCACTTATGTCCGCAACCAGAAAACAAGGACTCACCCCGACTCAATTCAAATAAAAATCTCGTACAGACACGATGACCTACCTGCTTCGCAGAATCCCACATCCAAAGCGATTCACATCAGAACGCCGCATCTGACTGCAAACCACCAACACTCAAAGCACTCCCGGTTCGCGCATTCACCGATCGCGCACTCCCGTCCAGCACTCCCGAAAAATTATAGTTTCACCCTAAAACAAACACAGGCTCTCTTTGCATATTTATCTTTATTCACGCACACATTCAAAAGACTAAAATGCACCCGATTTTGGAAATTGGAAAAGACAAATTGGCAAAGGGGTGAATTTACACGAAACGAAGGAAAAAACGCGAAGCTTTTGCAGGCACTGGCAGCCATCTTGGCTGCTATTACTTCGCCACGAATAAAAACCCGAAAAAACACTAAAAATGATCGGAAAACACTATAATTTTATATAAACCGATGATCTAACACTTTATTCTCTAATTTAACACCAATTTAAGGGGGAAATTGACTAAAAAATAAGATTTACAGGGATTTACAAGGCACTGGCAGCCATCTTGTCTGATATTTTTTAAACACGGAAAAAAGCACTCAAAAAGATCGGAATACACCTGGATTGCATAAAAACCGATGATTTAACACTTTACTCTTTAATTTAACACCAATTTTAAGGGTGAAACTGACTTAAAAATGCGATTTTTATTTAATTGCAATTTTACGAATTTAAACGAACGAACTACTTGCAAGTGGAACGGGTGAGAACTAAAAGTGCAAGATGGAACACCTGCGGGTTCGTCTTCGCCTTCGTCGATCTAACGGATTTTTGTATGCAATGCATGTACAGGGTGAAGTATTTTTTATGAGAAAACCGATAAAGTTGTATGTTAGGCAATCGTAAATGTGTTTTAATATAAAATCAGCATAAAATTTGTGGAAATATCGCTTTTTTTTGTGCACTCCCTTTGCCAATATTTCGTTCTTTTGTCTTGTTTTTCAAGTCATGTTTCTGATCAGATGCACTTTTTTTGTGTCTGCGAATAATAATAAATATTTTTTTTTACTAACGATTTGAAAACAGAACAGCTTATTGTCACATTTTATTAATATGTATTGGGTGCAACAGACTGTATGTGGTCCAGGGCCTGAATTCTCGCGCAGTTTAGAGACATGTCCTAAAGGTTTTTTTCTTTTTAAATTGAGAAGTTTTCTCATGACAATTACTACTCTCGGACATTTGTTAGAGATTCGTGAGAATTGGAACCTGGAACCTACACCACGCCACGCCTTATTACTTATCCACTATCACAGTAAAAATACACTGCATTACGTGGTATGAAAAAAAAAATTGAATGGAGTTCACCAAACATGATGAATTCACAGAGAGTAAAGTTTGAAAGTGAATGTAACTTTTAAGATAAAAAAGTGGCAAAAAGAAAAGTGAAGCAGATAACCTCTGATCACCACAAATGCGCCAATACTACAATAAAAAAATAAAGAAAGAAACCGAAATTACAAATTCTTTCAATTGTCCTTCATAGAGATCAGATTTTTTTCTCAAGAACAAGATTTACTTTCCAAATGAAAGAAATAAATTCTTTACTTATTCGAGGAAAAAACTCAATCAAATCTGAATTCTGAATTAATTTTATAAGGCTTTTTTGAGTCCCCAGTATAGTCTTCTGCTGGAATGCTGGCTTCTGTAAAACAATTGTTTCTCCAATTCAATTGCGTACTTTTTCCTTAAAATATTATCTCTGTGCAATGTTGATCTAGATTGTTCTAATCAAATATTCTCCACCTTTTTTTAAATAAACCTATTTTGCGCCTTAAGAATTTTAAATGCATGCAATAATTTCTCCACTTTTTCTTAATAAAACAACTTTGTTTGAGTATCTTGAAGTACAGACATATTTCTCGCTTAAAATGCTTCTAAGAACAACCTTACAAAGCCATAGTTGGCAAAATACAAAAGTATTTTATTTGAAACATACTATTCAATTTAACGAAAATCAAATTCTTAACGAAATGTTTAGAAACACCCCATCAATAAAAAAAAACTTAACACCCAAAAATGCTTCACCGTCTCCCTGTACTTGCATTGGTTATAAAAATCCGTTAGATCGACGAAGACGAAAACGCAGGTGTTCCATTGTGCAGTGCAAGTTCCCACCCGTTCCGTGTGCAAGTAGTTCGTTCGTTCATTTGAATTCGTGAAATTTAAATTAAAGAAAAATTATATTTGCAAGTCAATTTTCTCCCTTGAAATTGGTGTTAAATTAAAGAGTAGAGTGTTAAATCATCGGTTTGTATAAAATCCAAGTGTTTTCCGATCTTTTTGAGTGGTCTTTCTTAGTTTTAAAATATATCAGCCAAGATGGCTGCCAGTGCCTTGTAAATCCCTGTAAATCTTATTTTTTAGTCAATTTCCCCCCTAAATTATTGTTAAATTAGAGAATAAAGTGTTAGATCATCGGTTTATATAAAATTCAAGTGTTTTCCGATAATTTTTAGTGTTTTTTCGGGTTTTTATTCGTGGTTAAAAATATCAGACAAGATGGCTGCCAGTGCCTTGTAAATCCCTGTAAATCTTATTTTTTAGTCAATTTCCCCCTTAAATTGGTGTTAAATTAGAGAATAAAGTGTTAGATCATCGGTTTATATGAAATTCAAGGGTTTTCCGATCATTTTTAGTGTTTTTTCGGGTTTTTATTCGTGGCGAAGTAATAGCAGCCAAGATGGCTGCCAGTGCCTGCAAAAGCTTCGCGTTTTTTCCTTCGTTTCGTGTAAATCCACCCCTTTGCCATTTTTTGTCTTTTAAGCTAATTTTTTTCAAATTTCCATAATCGGGTGCATTTTTGTGTTTTGAATGTGTGCGTAGCTAAAGAAATGTGCGTAGATGGTGTTTATATCTCTTTTTTTTATTTTTTTTTATTTTTTGTCGGGAGTGCGCTTACAGTGAGTGAGTGAGTGAGTTCTACAGTTGGAGTTGGATCTTCATCGATAGTGATGGTGTGTTGGTGTATTTCAACGTGGGATTTGGCGAAGCAGGTAGGTCATCATGTCTGTACGAGATTTTTGAAGAAGATTTTTGGAGGACTTAAGTGGGGTGAGTGGATTTTTTCTTTATTTTGTGGGATCTTGATTTATTTTGGCACACAAATCTCTTAATAGGATGAGTGGGTTCCTTTTATCGTTTCTGTCTCCATCAGGATTCTTCCTTACAGCAGGTCGTTGGTCAATTGCTCTGTCTCCAGATCGTATCGTGTATTTTTCTGAGGTTTGGTCTTGTTCTCCATAGTAAGTGGGAAGAGTTTTACATATTCATTTACTTGTCTCTTGCAGGATTTCCCAGCACCTCTACCATATCTACGTGGCATAGTCTTCGGTCCGAAAAGATTTATCTGTATGTCTCTGCTTCAATTTAACTGGATGAGGTTCCTCTTCGACTGTCCAGCCCCAAGTTTTTCACACACGTTCTGCTCTTCTTTCGCTTTGAGTAAATGAGTTCGACGAAATGATACTATCCTCTCGCTGGATGTCACCAATCCACTTCCATCGTGGCTCTCCTCATTCTTTCTTAAATATTGCATCCAAATATGTACACAGTCGGCAGCGGATAGTGCTTATGTTGCCCTAGAAACTCAAAACCTTCGCATTTATGAGGCTTGAAATAGGGAGTATGATCTTTTCTTATGATATTTGTCTGTGTAGGGTCAGTTCTCAACCTACGGTCGCTGACATAAGATTCACAAACCATGGGGGAGCACCAAAGGAAATTTGTTTGCCTCTAGAATGATCGTAGACCATAGCCTAGGAAACCATCTCCGCTAGTTTAGGATATCACTACAATAACTACACGACGCCCCGTAGTAATAGGTTTCCCTGCTCGTATTTCTTCTGCTGTTCGCATCTTCTAAGATTAAGGAATTACTCCTGATCTAACTTAGTTCGGTCTGTGTAGACTGCATTTCAGGTCGACTGTCGAGAGAGCCTTCAACGATGAATTTCTATCCTCGTATACCACCCAGCCGCAAAGGAAAAGGCTGATCACCAGAATGCTCTCTATCTTTGTATTCAAATCACCCAGCTGTCATCGGTTATTTAACAAATGACGTCGCCGTCGGGGTTTTGACTAGTCCCTCCCATCTGCGTAAACGACTTTTGATGACGCTAGTCGGTATCCTTATTGCTTAATTCTGTTAAATTTTGAGAGGTATTGAGCGCAGTAGATCTGGATTGCTTAAGCTGAGTCCCCTCAGGCTAGAGAAGAGCCCAACACTTTTCTTGTACGGTACGCTACAGTGTCGGATGAGATAAACTCGCAGAAATTTCCCCATGAGTTAATTTTTACGAAATGAATTGGCCAAGAAACCCCTCGATAGATGCCTTCTTAGCGGAAAGTCTTTTCCTTGATGTTTCTTCCACCCGAGGCACTGGGTAGGAAAGATCGATCCAAGGTCTGAGTCTTGATTTCTGCGGTTGTATCGACATTGCTAGCATAGCTCCACCCAATTTCTTCTCTCAAATTTCAAAGCATCATCTCACTCGCACCCTTAGTTGACGAAATCCTTTCTTTTTTCTATTTTCTGCTGTAAAGGTCATTGCCTACGAAGATGGAACTTAAAATTGAATTCAGAGCGACTTTCGAAAATGATTATCAAACCACTGTTCCCTCTCATGTCGTCTTCTTTCTTTCTTTTTAAGGATGTGTGGGAGGGTACAAAGCCTATTTTCTCTGACTAAGTTTAGCTTCCTGATTTGACATAACACCTGTGAGGTCTCTTGCAGCCTTCGGCCATTTATCTGTAGCAGCTGCACAAGTCAATGAACCACAGAATCTATTTCCTCAAAATGTCAAAAAAAGTAATTTCGTCAATGACAAGATAATTCCCATCTATGACACGCGTTCCGGAATTTCTATTCATTCGAAAATACGAGCTGTATGAGTTCTCACACAAGCTTTTTAATTGAATATCCTTCGTATATACACATGTACATCCTGCAATGCTATACCCTACATTGCTATTGAAAGGCCAACCAACCAGGTCCCGACCAACTTTCTGTTGCAAAAGTTCATGCCTCCACAAAATAATTAAAAGTGACACTCCACCTGGACAGTCCAAGTTTTAATTCCCATTTCCCCTCGTGCCATCCATTCGTACTCGTATCCTTCCTGTGTTCGTTGAGCTCTGCATTGTTATTCTGGTGTGTGATCTGTTGCTATTGCCAGTGCATATTTCCTTCCACCATAGGATTGGCAAGAATTAAACATTCCTATTAGCATTGTTAATATCCTTCATAGATCTAACTAATGAATGCTTCCAAGCGACATCGCCCGTCACACACACCCCCATAATGCTCCTAACTAACTGCTATCACCTGGACGCATCAAGCACATTGGCATGGCTCTGGTTATCGCCTCGGCCATCGGCTGGAGACCCATTTGAGGCAATGACCAAAGCGCCTCCTCAACAGTTAGCAGATAAAGTTGTTATTCGTCCAAATCGCTATGTGTGCATGGGGGGGGGGGGATATGATGGAGGGGGTCCACCTAGTTGAATGGGTACGAATAAAAATTAATGAAATCGCCACGTATGGAGCTGAATGGCAATGTCGTTCCGCTTCTGTGTGTGTCTGTCTCCCAAACGGAGGTGGTGTCTCACAAGGACGATAACGACAAAGAAATGAAATAAACTAAAGCAAAGATGAAATTTCTTTATTATCAGCCAGAGAGAATCTTGCTCGTGTTTTTCTCTTATTCTATTTTTTTTTTTTTGTCTATTCTCTTGTGTCTTTGCCGGCATGTCCTTTGTTGTAAGATGCATTGGTGGTGTACCTACCTGAGCTTATTGTATCTTGCAACTACACTATGTGCTTTATGGGGGGCAAAAAAAAAGGAGCACAGTGCTGATTCCATGGAGTGGAGTACACAATTAAGTGCTGGGCACGGGATTGAGGTTGATTTCGTATTCGGATACATGCCCGATGGCTATAACTTAAGTGAACATTCTACTTGTGTTATGGGCCAGGAATGTGTGATTATATTGCTGCTTAATGGGTTTTTATACTCTGCCGGGGTGTGTGTATACCCTTTTGGCATTGAGACTGTTTATGGATTAGCCATGAATGTGCAGATTGAAATTCATTGAAGATCTATTGTTTTTCTTCGGGTTAAATATCAAAATGACAATAAATCAGAATTGTGTTGGTACATTAAGGGGACTTTGCTTTCTTTATGGATAGTATTGCTTCCATTCATGCCTAGCTTTAGTTATTCACTTAAACAGTTTAGAGGCAAAAGAGCGATTTGTATTCGCACAGCAAAGGATTCTCCCAGTCGAACTTCTATAGAAGATTTCAAGCTAATAAGTATCAAATCTCATACTAGATAGGGGGTTTGTTTGAATTTATTTGTGTGAGTTTCCCCTCATGGTAGGATCCATGGTAGAAATTGTTCCGAGAACTAGCACCTAAGAATATGACATTGAATACAGTAAGCTCAGTTTTCATTGCATACTCTTTGATGCTAGGTTCTTAGAATTTTTGATAAATAGGTTGTGTAGTGGTATGTTGAAGTATAGTGCGGGATTTGATGGTTTTGCAAGGATTTTCTGGAATTTTAATGTCTATTGATTTTTTTTGTATGTTGAGGACTAAAGTATTTCATTGTCCATCAGTGTATTTTTAGCGTTTCGGGTCTGGAATAGAATAGAATAGAATTTTCTAAGTTAAGTCATGTGGGTTGTGGGCTGATTGGGTATTTGCTGATGTCTTTTATTTATCGCCTTTAAATACAATCATACTTTTTCAACAGAAAAAGCATCTCAGCATCTTAAAGCAGGCAGCGACTGTTGTGGGTATGAAAATATAGTTGAGTCTTTTATTACCATCTTTTTTAGAAGGCGTCTGTAGCAGGAGTTTGGTAGGCTTTTTTTTATCGCCCAGAAGAGGCAGTCCGACTGCAATCCATTTCTTGAGTGTGAAACTGATCTATCATCTGATTTATGATTAATATGATCCACGATACAAAACAACGACTCCGGTCTTAAACCGCATCCTTCAATGGGTTTCGCTGACGATTTAAGTAGATCAGTCTGATTTTTTGTTGTTTCTAGAAGAGGCTTGCCTTTTAGTAGATACATAGTTCATTAATGTGCCCATGCAGTGAGGTGAAATCCATGTACGTAACACGATCAGCTTTGGCCAGTGTTCGAGTCTGCAGTGATCTTAGTTTTTGTTTCAAAAATGTCGAGTGGTTTCGATGCAAGAAGTCACAGCCTACTTTGAGGCATAATATTCAAACTTGGGTCTGGTTGCGTCGTTAGTACCTGATGTCCTTGAGTGTCGTTAGTATGAACAAAATGTTCTCTGAAATTTTTATCCTTCAAGGTTTTGTAAGCTACTAAAATGCAGTACGCTAAGCCATTGGAGTTCGTACAGAGAACATCCCGAGTCTCGAAACTTTTTCTGACGAGTGATTCCGGCATTAATAACGAACATATCACTTCCTCCCTAAAGCTCTTAATCCATTTGAATGTTGCCTTCATATCTGCTTCGTTTGTTTTATTAAATCGCCGGCAATTTAGGGCGATTGCACTCAAAATGTTCAACAGATGGCATACCGAGAAAACCTTAAATCCATGTGCCACCTGTTCGTCAGTGATCGCTTCGACAATGCGACTTTTTGCACCCGTGACTACTGAAATAGTTTATTGAAATTTTTATCGATTTTAAAGCCTCCGCCTGATTTTAAATACTCTACATCTGTCAAGGAATGAAAGCAAATTTTGTCTAAAGATCTTTAGATTCTTTTGGGAAACCTCAGGGTTACTTTTTTACCCCTGTTCTCTTACCTCGAAGGCCTTAATTCTTTTCGCGGTACTAATGAGGATGCCTATGGATTCCTTAAAGCCTGTCTTGCACATTATCTTCCTTGTTTCTTTTTATTTCACTAAATCCAAGATTGAGACTGTACATACGTACATCTGCCAATTTTTTAATGGTTTCACCAAAAGTTGTTGGCATACATGTCCTAGATATATAGCCTATCTGCCAGCTTAGTATGAAGCATCCGTAAGATAAATGTGCCGGTCTTTCTGTCAACTTTAACGCCACGTATTCTACATTAATGACGAAACCCTAAAATAGTTGAAAATACGCCTACATTGCGATGCAATGGCGCCCAAAAAGTGTGTCAACCACTACTGGCTTAGTAATCAATTAAAAGTTCCCACTTTTGCTTGTTATCTCCTCGTTATGTCTTTAGCATCCCTAATTAGAAGTTAGCTTGAAAAAAGTGTGAAAACTTAGTAAAGAACCTGTCAAAACGTGGCGATTTGGTGGCATACTAATTTTTAATTAATTCAGCAGACCAATAACGAAATTCTCTCCTAACTTAGCTCAGAGCTGAAAAAAGAAACCCGTCCATCGTCTAAGTCTTGAAGTCGTGCAGTGAATTCAGTTCTACGCAGTCTTTCATTGTGTCGCAGTGGTTACCGGTGCAAGTAGTGGAATCGTCGAAGCAATTGCCAAGGAATGGGTCACAGCTGGACTAAAAGTAGTCGCGTTGGGTCGACGTACTGAACGTCTTGAGGAAAACCGATCGAAACTCTCCAAAGACCTGCAGTCTCGATTCCATCCACGGAAGTGTGATGTAAAGGATGAGGCAGATGTTAAGTCCACTTTCAAATGGATCGAGGAGCATTTGGGTGGAACAGATATCCTTGTAAATAATGCCGACATCATTCGCGGAGGCAATCTCATCGACGTGAAATCCTCCGAGATTGACGCTGTTCTCAATACCAACGTCAAGGGTACTGCATTCAAGCGGCTTACAACAGCATGAAGGAGAGAAATTTCAACGGACACGTCCATATTAACGGCATTCTAGGACATCAAGTGATTTCTGTGCAAGCAGACGACAGTTGGCATATACATACATATATGCAGCTTCCAAGTTTGCAGTTACTGCCATCAATGAAACCATTCGAAATGAACTCAGGAATGTGGGATCAAGAATTAAGACGACTGTGAGTTGATATTTTGGAATTTTTCTCAAGCAGAGATGTAATGTATTCCTGTGTCTATTGTTGAGTATCAGTCCAGGAATAGTGCGTACTGAAATCGCGCCAAAAGAACTTTTCGATTCGTTTCCAGCGGTTTTGAATCCAGAAGATATATCCCCAAGCGGTCTTGTTTGCTATTGGCACCCCACCGCATGTGCAGATCCATCAACTCACAATTAAACCGGTTGGCGAGGCTTTCTAAAAAAAAAATCAAAATGAAGCTGATGTGTCTGGAATTTATTTTTTTTTTTTTTGTATCGTAGCCGAGATTAACATTTTATTTATCAGTCAGTATCGGAGGCTTACCATTCCTTAAATGGTTTAGTTTGGGTGACCCAGTAACTGTAGCGCCATCTAAGTAAGTAAGTAATAACCATGCCTTCACGAAAAAGTGGTCTGTTGACTCTTAAGCCGGTTAGACAAACATCTGCTAGCTCTATCCGCCTTAAAGTCACTAACAGAATCTCACAGGCGATACGGCAATATAAATTCATAAATTATTTCTATCCTCACCGAACCCTCATTCCTTAATCTCACAGTCCCAAGTGACTTTTTTTAAGGGCTCTCTTGATGGGCACTACCTCCTGGATTGAGGAACGCTCCCAATTACTACCCACAAATAAGCAATTTTAACGTTTTTAAATTCAACTGAATCTCGGTCCACCCAATACACAAACCTATTCACCACACTTTTGTACCTCTGCCATCTTCATGTTAAATTCAAATAACAGATAATACCCGCACCATTTACCTATGCCACCTGCCCGTCACATTGCGCACCATTCTCTGTCAACATTAAACAGCTGTGCCGCTTGTCAAAGAACCTTCCATGCATCAGTTTTCAACTCCGGTGCCATAAATTTCGCGTCGCAATTTCGCCCTCATGAAAAATTCAGACTAATTCCGCCCAAAAAGTCTTCGATTTAATATCCGAAACTAATAATTTCGACACATTGTCATGTCTGTGCTTCCACCAGATCCGGTTTTTGTCCTCCGCCATGTAGAAATGGACTCAATTAATTCGCTGGCATTCCACCAGGACCAGCGATTGTTGGCCGGTACTTTAAAGGGGACTGTTCATCTCTGGGATTTACAAGTAAGTCTATACGTTTCTCGATTGGAACCTTCCATGATTGTGCTTCGCATTACAGACTAATCGTTGTCCCCTGACCTTTTCGATTGGTACAGATCCCATTACTGCCATGCATCACTCGGAAGAGAACCTTATTACACAGGAAAAAGGTGGTACCCTTAAATATTGGTCGATGACCAACACTGGCTACGTGTTGGAGAAGACCACTGAGACGAATCACAATGCATTCTGTCGCACTGATTTCGATTCCGACCTGGAAACTCTAGTCTTCCCGCAGAGTGACAACTGCATCGGTATTATTCACACCAAAGACTGGCAGAAACAAACGCTTCTAGTGCCCGACAAGAGCATGAACTTAGGACAGTTGTCGTGCCTTAAGAAGCTCAGCTGTAGCGGACAGGATATGATTCTAGCTGGCTACGAATCGGGAGACTTTCTCACCTGGGATCTACGCTCTGAGAAAGTCATCAACGAGTGTCGCTTTGACATTGGAGCAGCAACTAGTGTCGATTTTGATGTGCGAACCAATCGAGGTGTTGTCGGTGGCACAGAAGACAGACTCATCGCTGTTACATTCCAATTGGCAGCCATGGAGCTGACCACCGTACAAAAGATACCAATAAGAAATCCTGGCATTAACTGTATTCGCATAAGGAACGATAGGAAGGTATTCACCACCGCCGGGTGGGACGGGCGTATTAGGATTTTTTCATGGAAGAGCCTAAGGCCGCTGGCCGTGCTGACTGAGCACAAATCGGGTGGTATAATGGATATAGCCTACTCCAATGGGAAGGTATTCAATTGGAAATCACCTATCATGGCCGCGGCCGGTATGGATGGAAAGATTTCCCTCTGGAACTTGTACAATTGAAGGTTGTATGCTGTGAGAAAGTGCTTATTGTGTAGCTGCAATGATTACTGTGAACAGACATACCTCACATATTCCTCGTTTGTTGAACTGATGTTTACTCCTTTTTACTTTGTTTCTATGTCTACAAAAAAAAATACTTATGTACTTCGTTAAAGATGGATTGTTACGACATAATAAAATGCAATTTCCTATATTGAGAGGGTTGGTCCTTACTGTATTTCAGAAACTCCTTTTCCAACTTCCTAATCGAGGGTTGTCCTGGGGAACAACCAGAATGGGGATGGATGGTAGTTGTGAGTAGTCCCACAGGCACCTCATTTTATCAAATTCTCTTCTGTTTGCTCGCTTTCACGCTCAACGGGTCCGGGTCTACATTTTGAGCCCTCGTTAGGTCGTAGTAGTGCACTTTTTGTTTAATCAACCTACGAATGTCTGCTTATTTTGCTCCTGAATACTTGTAGTTTGGAGACTTCTGGGAAATTGTCTTCTGCGAGTAAGTTGCAAAGATCTATGCGCCTAACGTGAGGGTAACACTCGCCGGTCTATCTCGAGCTCTACACAAAAGAAGGAGCTGCGCCGGTATAAAGAGTATCTTTTGGTTTTACGCTGGAAGGTGACACTCCTTAAAAGACGGCACTGAGCTCGTAGTCATTGGCAGTAAACCCTTCTCCCTTTCACTCCGCTGCACAACTGCCGTGTACTCGTCAGTATTCCTTACAGCGAACTCATGTCCCCCAGGCTTATTACGTTGCACCGATTGTGTTCTTTCCCCAGTCTTTTTAATGCGGTCTTTCATTGTACATGTTATGTCATCGACGGACGCAGCTCATACCTCTTGGTTTTAGGTTGGTCGCTTATCGAGTTTTTTTTATTTGGAACTTCCCTTTCGCCGGCTTTTTGTGGGCATTAGAAGTACGCGTGTTCGCCATTTTCCTTACGAGTGTACTTATGGAAGTACGAGCGAAAGCATGCAAGTTCCGTCACGAACTGGGTTAGGTGGAGATTGAATTCTCCGTGCCATCCATCAACCCATGACTGGATATCAAGTGTAAGTCAGTTCGGTCGATTCACCTGACTTTCTCAGAGCTATTACAGCATTTTTTTGGTTTTTTATTCCTTCTGTTCTGTAGCTCGACTTGATGTGAATAATGTTTGACCATAGACACTTGACCGTGACTGTGACGGTAGTACATGGTCTCCTTGTTTTTGGTAATTTGTCTTTCCATTTGAAAGTGTGCTACGCTGGATGTGCTATGTTTTGAAAATACGACAAAGTCAGTCTGCTTTCATTGAAGTCTACTAAGTTTCCTTCCGTTTACTGCGAAATTTTCTGCAGAGCGTTTAGATTGGTATGCGGAGATCGACGACACTTTAGATTTAGATGTTACGAGTGTTGTTTGTCGAGTCTATTAAGTGATATGAGCCAGAAAATTGGCACGAATCCCTGAGCCAATTCAGCTAATAGCTAATACGATCCATGCCTAGGTTTCTATATCGACCACCCAGCTAAGAAGGTGATGAATTCGAATCTGGACCTTTAATGGAGTCTTGACTACTTGTATGAGCAACTGTTTGTCTATAGGTACGGTTGGGTATCAGTTCAACAGTATAGGGCTCGCGAATTACTTGCAGTTGCGCATCAGAAACAATAGACGACCTATCAGTGATTGCTGATTCGAAGTCCTTCATGGATCGGGAAGCCTGCTTTACATCTTTCATGAAACTGAAATGGTGTAGTTAGTGGCAGTCATTGTCAGATCGCCTTTTTAATTAAACAGAAATAATTGAGTTGAATCAACGATAAACATATGTAGCTCTCTAGACACAATCTGGTTTGATCTGATCGCCGAACTCTTTTGAGCAAGCATTAGATGGTGCCACAAATGTGACATTTGACAAAACTGTCGTCGGGTGCTCAGGAGGCTGGGCTTTTTAACAGCCTGATTGCATTGTTCTGTGCGGAAACTGACAAAATCTGAGTAAGAGCTGAGGGTAGGGAGTATAAATTGCACATTATGGATGCGTCTTTATCTGCAACTGGTCTTTAAAGGATGCATGGCCCTGCGTTGAAACTTTTGTAATAAACACCACTCAAACGCGGCCTTGATTAGTAGTTTATGTCAGGCGATTTGTGCATTGATAAGCATGATGCCGAGTGCGTACCGTGAGAGATATGCGAGTCTACACAACCGACTTTGAATTCTAAAAAGTAAGTGTTCGTTAAAAGCCCCAGTCATGCGTGAGCAGAAGTTCAAGTCTCATTTAAACTTTTCATAAACGCCAGACTGAATAGTTTTTGGGACAGAATCTCGACTGTGAACGTCTTCTAGATCCGATTTTTTCTATGAAAACTGACATTTAGAGCTCTCGAAGGTCTTCTACCAAGTGATCGGCGAATGGTTTGATTGATGCAATGAACCGGCATGATGTTGCAAATTAGGTCAGTGATTCTTTCTTTCTGTTGTAGCCTGGAGTATGTACCTAATGACACTGGGGTACCCTGTCTACTCCTAAGTTTGTGTAAAAAATATTTCTAAGACGTTCGTGGACCTTCCACTTTCAGCTTGCGTTCTACATTCCTCGAGAACATATAGAGATCTACACTTAGATCCGCCGCTCTTTTTCTCTGTCGTGTAGGAAGGACCTGTTTTTGAACCCAAATGTCCCGCCCTAGTAACTGAATAATAGAAAGACTCCTCCTTCAATTTGTCCATTTATTTAAAAACAATTTTTTCCCGTGTATTGAAATGTAATTCACTTATAAAAAACAGAAAAAAATCTCCTTAAACTTAAAAAAAATTACTAAAATAAATTACACATACAGTTTCGTTCTACTACCAATAAAAGTTAACAAGTAAAAAAATAAAAAATAAAACTAAGTAAAGCAGGTAAGTTTGTGTCCGCTTTTCAAGCGCTTTTCGTTTGCACAAGACCAACAACAACAACAACAAAAAAAATGCATCTCTACCAAAGGATCAGAAACAACAATAACAACAAGCAAATTGCACAGAGTATCAGAGGCGCGTCGGCTTTAAGCGACAACTTTATTTACGTTGCTTATTTCCCGCAGGAGTACTATCTTCGATGTCGACTTCCTTCGACGCGCCCATTCGCTGAAAGTCACAGTCTATTATTCGCTTTCGTTTGCGCAGTGGTCTACTGCATTCACTAGAGGTGGTTTGGGCTTCCTTAGCCGCTGGTGCAGATACAAAAGACGATGAGGTCGAGGAAGCGGTTACAAGCCGCTTACTGTGCAACCGTGTGATTTTAAATTTTGGCAGTTTCTGCTTACAGCTGTCATCCTCATCGTCCGTGTTGTTCTCAAGTGGAGGCGACTCTGGAGGTAGCTGAGCAGACATATCCTCGTCCTTTGACTTGGTGAAGTCGAGAGGCTCATCGAATTCGGTGGATTTTGTAACGTTCGCGGTGTTGGTTTGTGATGCTGCTGCTGCGGGATCTTCCTTTTTCTGAGCAGCCTTGATAAAATCCATTATAGGCAGGGGTATTGGGATTGGTATGGGCAGAGGTATAATAATCGGGTATGGTACCATCACAGTTACCGGCGGTGGGGCTCCCAGTAATCCTGAGACCACGTCCGGCGGCGGAAGTAAATGATGCATTCCGCCGAAAAATCTCGGATGAGGTTGTGGCATGAATGGCGGTCTTGGTGGGAACGATGGCCCCGGGAAAAAGCCCGATGGCAGATTCGTTGGTCTCGCTGCAGGATGCTGAGGCGATGGCGGTGGGGGGCCATCTATCGGTGATAATGGTGGGCCACTTATGTGTTGTAAGTCTTGAACGCTCGGGAACTGCTTCGTCGGGAGCTTAGGACTTGCTGTCAGGCTATTCGCTAAAATCTTTGACTTGTTGCTCAGGTTCATGTGGCTGTTAAGACTATTGTTGTTTATACTGTTAGGGTTGTTGTTATTATTATTGTTATTGTTGCTATTTAAGGGACCCACACTCGCAGTTCCCGCCCGGGAAGGTCGCTTTTTCCGACTGTGCTTAGGCGACTGCCGGTTGTTCATGATCCCTGGACTTTTTGACATTAACTTTGCGACTGGCGCCACTGAGATTATTGGTTTATGAGGTTGTGACGACCCTGCCGCGATCGCCTGTGAAGTGGGAACTGCCGTTGGAGTCGGTGAAACTGATACTGTAGAGGCTGGTGATGCCGATCTACTGCGACAGTTTCGTAGCCATAAGTCAGGCGTTATCAGACCGCCACTGCCACTAGCCGTTTCCAGACCCTTGTCCCGCAGATGTGGATTCATATCCAGGTGTGCCTGGGTTTCTTTACAGAAAATCTGCATCTTGTACTGATTCAAACACTTATCCGAACAGAACTGCAACTGAGAAGCACCATCCTGAAAGTCGACATAGCTGACGGCATGCCGGACATGCCGACACCAGTCGCATGTTTTCGCCTTCTTGAACGAAGCCCGTCTACTTTGGGTGAAACATGACTCCGAGCAGTATCTAGGACCATCGGCAGTTGTAAGAAAGTCCGTCGAATTGTCCGGCACCGGCCGGCGGCACCAAACGCAGTTGTTGTAATCTGAAAGAAAAATGAAACTTGAGTACGTGGTAAACTTTTCTAATCAGTGTAAAATCATTAAATCTATGCACCTCATGGGCTTCTTGATACTTTTACGTAATCAGAAGAAAAAACTCTAGTCTGTGCTCTATTGGTAACAAGATAGCTCCCTCAAATGTATCTCGTAGTAAAATCGAAAATTGCATCCGAAAAGTTGTATCCTTCGACTTTCAATCTAATGAGCATGTGGCTAAGGTGTATCGCTCTGCAAATGGGTGAGAAGATGTAGGAGATGGATACAGGGCTGACTGGTACATGTGAGAATGTTTGCCAAAGAGAAGTGCATAGGTCAGGGTAAAAATACTACTCGTGTTTCTTCGAAGGATGAAATTTCATGTTTCCTTTTCGTTTTCTTTTATAGTGCTGCAGTTTTAATGATTAACGGTTACCCCACCCCTACAGAGCTCAGACTCGAATAGACGATGATGTGTCGGAGAGGAAATATTGATACTGAAGTAGTACTAGGGTTTCAGAGAGAAATTTTAATTTTTAAAGCTTATTTTCAGGACGAGGCAGGCTATACCTATGTTTGGTTCTTTTTATTTTATATTTTGGAAAGGAAAACACAAGGAAACTTTGGACTTGTGGTGTGTCGGGAGTTGGATGATGCGATATTCTGATTTGAGCGCGCAGTTTGACATTTGATTACGCGACATTCCACGAAATGAGTTCCGAGGAGAGTCTACGTGCATGAGTGTGTCCATAAAGCATTCTGTTAAACAGATTTTGTGTGTGATCGCAGAATTTGTTCACTCCGACGATAAGTTGGACAGACATTGAAGTCCGTCCGACTGACCGATATCATTGCGTGTTGCATTGTTGGACGATCTGTCCGGCGTTCGGATGGATATCAAGCAATGTTTGATATTTTGAGGCGGTGCCAAGTTGTCCTTCAACTGATTGTACCGTGTGTGGCGAATTTTGTCCAACCGTCGCGTCGTATAGTGTGTTGCAAAGTAAAGCACGGTCGGACAGACAAATCGTATCTTGTATAAGATGGTTTTTTCGCCGCGTTGTGCAGCTAAACTTAGCTGCACACATTTATGTAGATCTAAACATGTTCTCCTCCGTAGACGTACGTTAGAATGGATTTGGTTAGATAAGATTATCCATAGACTGGCTGGTAGCCCAGAATGACTGGTAGCATCGGTGGAAACTGCAACCTTTAATGTAGTAGGCCTTGTTTCAGTAAAATTTCATTTGCGATCAAGGTTCGTAGAAGTGGGGAGAGCTACCCTCCCTGAGTGTACCACTGAATGCGCTTAGATCCAGCGTAATGCTTCGTGTTTTGTGAATATAATCTATACAGTTGCAGAGAGGTGGTTATATACTCGTAGTTATAGGGTGCACAGCTTGTGTGATAGCCTTTACTTCAATTTTATTGAAGGTTCTTGCAGGAAAGCTCTCGCTGTTTTGAATTTATTGCTACAAAATAGGTTTTCATTGCTATTCGTACTTGTGTCTTGCCCTGACAGAAGTATGTTGCCCTGGCGAGATGTCCATTGGATTTATGTGTGTGTTTGCAAGTCCTTTCAAAATGATTTATTGGCTTTGAGGTCGTGGCTAAGTTTCCCTGCTGTTAAGTATGAAAACGACTTTGAATTCTTCTTATATAAGCAGTACGCAACTGCATCATTTGAAGATCTTCAGAGGTAGGTGAAGGTAGGTGAAGTGGTCGTTCAAAGAGAACCCAACTAGCGCTGAAGTGTGCCGTTTTGTTACAACAAAGCTCGTGTGAACCTTTTTAAAAGAAAGGAGTGTGTTGATTGGTTATGATTTTATTGTGGTTAAACCCAGCCCCGTAGAATTTAAATAAAGAAAGAGGTCTACGATCGAAGAAGGGTTTACCGAGAGTAGGCAGCACAACATCTGCAGGGAAAATGGTGAAGAGATTCTTTCTCGTTAGTGTCCTTGCAGTTTTCTACAGAGAGTGTTGTGGGGAATACCAAGGTTGGCTGCATGGTCTTCCACTGACCAATGGCCCGTATTGATAGCTACAACTCTAGCAATACCTGGTCTCGATTTGCCAAGTTGTTCGTTTGATTTGGTTTTATTATAACTGGACCACTGAAGGAAGTGAAGGTGGATGCAGCCCTTAACGAAACCCAGCGGAATGTCGACTGCCTCCGCTAGGGAAGATCTTCAGAACCAAATCGTTGATGTCGTGCTATTCTCTGGATTTCTAATGTTTTTTATGGAGAGGAAGGTCATATGTCGTTGAGAACTTGTTTACATTCTGGACTCTATCCACTGAATTTGGTATGATTATAGGAGATCCTATGGAGTGAGTACAGATTACAGCTTCTAGAGTCTTAGAATATCGGTCTGACTGTATGTACATCTGTTTTGACAGCGAATTTTGTTAGTACATATCTGCAGGACGGACAAGTACGAACTTTGTCATCGTCATCAGTGGGACTGTTTTAAGCGAATTGATTTCAGGTTCAGCTATATGCAGCTTTTTTAGTTTCGATTCTAATAATTTCAACATCGGAGCTTAATTATCCTGAGGGTTTTCCATTATTTCTTGCAATTCCAGTCTTCTGCTCAACAACCAAAGGTGCAAAATGTGAACCCTGGGGTATCCCCGAGGTTGCTGATTATTTTCGAAATATGTCGCAAGGGAGACCTTGGTGGAAGATCAATTGTTGGAAGTTTCGTGTGTATATATTGAGGAATTTCGAGTGCTTTTCCGAGAGGTACTGTGTCACTAAATAAATCTTATAATGAACGTGCTCTAAATCCTTCTTCTGTCTCACTTCAACGCTAGTTCCTACACGTCCGCTTTTTTATTTTTCCACCATGAAAAGGATATCTTATTAGGGAACAACATTTTAATTAAGGACACCATTCATTACAATCATAATATCCGCGATAACCAATTCTCAATAGGATACAATGTTTGGCCCTAATGAACCCTTCGTGCACCCACCCCACTACACCATAATGCAGACGGACGTACATTCGATATGTTGTACGGAAAAAAAAAATGTAAAATGCTCCTCTTTGCCCTCATTGGACATGAGGATTCGATTACAAAAAAATGAACGCTCAACGAGAGCAGGGATAATTATTTATACTTTTCGTCTTTTCCGTCGAAGGTAATGAGTTCAATTTCACAGTCATCATTATTTTTTTCCACTAATAACAAAAAAAAAGGATATCCACACGCTTCTCCTGCACAGGAAAATAATTAATACATTCCTTCCCTTCTTTTACAGACATTTTTAAATGGCTTACCTGGTTTTTCGTCGACTGCTTTTCCAGAATTTGGACTTTTTGAGTCCTCCCTCGAACTCCGTGTGTCATGATCTGATGTTGTACTATCACCACCTCGTCGGCTGTGCCGACTGTCGCTCAAACCATTACGACTTCTACTTCGACTTTTTTCCATGTGATTAGCATTAGCTGCCGATTGCAATAGGCGGGAGGTTTTCGTTGAGAGATCTAAACGATCGACACCATCGTATCCGTACCAGCCTAAAAGTTCATTCATGGCTGTTTCAGCGAATTCCTAAAAACGAGAATAAAAACAAAATATTTTAATATCTACAGACATGCCATGAATAAAGTGACATTCAGACGAATAATTAATTAGCCGTCTGCATATGTATGTAGGTCTATGGTGCGAGTAATATATTGCGTTTTGGTACGAGTATATTCGATTTCAAAAAGTCAACGAATCTGACATAAATTTGATCTGTCAGTTGAGCAAAAATATTTTATGGCATTTAAATTAAAAATTGAAAACTAAAAATGAAATACTGTAGATCAAATTACCCACCGTCACAGGAGATCGTATTTCAGTTTGAGAATAAAATTATTATTGCTGAAGGCGATTGAGTGGCTTTTATGTTAATTTATTTAGTTACTACGCAGCGAATGAAATGTTCACTGAATCGAACGGAAATATTTGACATTTTTATTGCAAAACAATTTGCATAAACTAGGAGGAAAGTTGTTTTACTAAAAAACAAAAGAAAAGTTACGATATAAAGCTTTTAGTAAAGACCCACTACAGACAGCTCTTCTGACAGCTCTTTCACTGGATTGCAAATTTTTTTTTTTTTTTAGTTTTACAGATCTGATTGATTTCAGGTACCCTTCTGACAGCTCTACAGAAAATTCTCAAAATTTTGTACTTAAAACTCGTACGGTCAGGAAAAATAAATTCCGTAAGAGGACGGAAGGCAATCTGATTGATCTCGGAACACGCTCTACAAAATCTTGTTTTTGAATAATTATTTCAGATTCTTCCGTAATATGAATCGTTTTGAGTGCCAGACTGATACAATTTTTAGTGCTAAGTACGCTCCCACTTCTGACACTTCTACTTGGACAATTTTCATCAATCAATTTTGAGCAATTGTCATTGACAGGATCTCAAAACATATGAAGAAAGTATATCTATTTTTTTGGCCATAAAACAGGCAGATAGTAGGTGACCTTTGTCATAAACCATCTGCTCTAGTTAATTCGACATCGGCTGCATTAGGCCCATAACCTTCGCTAAAATTAGGCTAAAACCTTCGAACTTCGAGGCTCTAGTCTTTCCCGTATCGTATGCAGCCCCAGCCCACAAATACGGTTTCTGACCCTTCTCTTGCTGGTTTGTCAGCTGCTTCGTTTCCCTCTACTTCCGCGTGACCTGGTACCCAGTACATTGTACCTCTGTTGTTCTCGCTTAGTCGGTTTATTTTGACAAGGCACTCCCATACCAGTGTGACCTGATAATACAGGATAATATAGGAGCTTAAAGCCTTGGTTGCGGTGATCATGGTGATCATACGATTCTGTGCCTTACTAGACTTACGTTTACCGACATACCCGAAAGGCGTAATTGAGAAGCTTCTCATGACAGTTATTACTCTCAGACATTTGTCAGACACTCGCGAGAGATGTGACGCTAAAAACACTTTTTTGGTGTTTTCTTGGATTCGAACCCGAACCCGAACCTGCGCCACGACGCCCTCTATTAAGCGGAGTGAGAGATTCTGTGAACCAAAGCAGGACATTTGCAAGAAAGGTGACAAACATTTCTGATTTCCTCAACAAGAAGCCAATGGCACTGTGTCACATGAGAATGATGCTGCCTGGCTATCTAAGTACATACGTACCTCCTTAGTTGTGATGCAATTCATTTTTAGATACTTTGTCATTTTTCCAACTCAGGAGATAGTTGTGATTCCCGTGGTTCCTGTGGTTCCGTCAGTGGTATCCTTTCCATTTTTACAGCTGTTGGCATCACTACAGGTTTAAGCATAGGTTCAACCTCGTCTTGAAAACAATAAGCTTCTCGTTTGTATCAGTAGAGACCTACTTACTGTTTGTGGAAAAATAGAGTGCCATCTAGTGACTGACATTGCTTTACTGGTGGCATTATAAACCGTATCTAACCTTCTTCTTTAATCCATTTATCTATTTACGTCAAAAGAGTTTTGGCCCTCATATCGACTTCACATCAACATCCTCACCTAGTCTCGTATTCCAATTACAACCCTATCCAACCACCACAATACACAGCATTGTCCGGCTTTTGTTTTCCAGTCACTCTACACCGTTAATTCACATGAATTAAAAACAAACCGCTGACACCCTCGCGACATCAATGTTTGAAAGGAAAAAAATAATAAATAAACTCCCCGTGCGAACTACTCCCAGTGTCACCTACTTCCCACCTTCTAGTTACTTGACGCGGTGCTCACAGGTAACCCAATACCCGAGTAATTGAAGACAAACTGCATGCACTCGTTTGTCATCGTCGTCGTTGTCGCCGTCGTCGTTTTCTTCTTCATCGTTGCTGTCAATGGTGTCGCCGTGTAGCCATCGTCGCGTCGTATTCTTTTGAACAGTTGACAAGGAATCATGATGCCTTCATATGACACCTTCCGTTAACATACCTCATCTACTCACTAATTGACAAAGTTCATATTCAAACCCACACACACACACACAGATAGACACATACAGTACAGCGTAAAGTAAAAGCTTATGTGTCAACATTATGCCACCATTGAAAGTGGATACAATGGCGGGTGTAACGTTTCAGTTTCACATGCATCCTCCATCTATCCATCATCTAATGCAACAAAGAACGAACACCTAAGTGTAATCGGAGCCTCAATAGTGATTAGTGGAGATGTGCTCTTTTGCACGCGACACCAAAGCGCGCTTTATTAGAGATTTTGTCAAGTCCATGTCACACAGTACGGATGAGAAGTAACAAAAACTATTTCGGTCATAAGGATGGATGTGACTATGGTCAGCAGTAGGCAGAGGTACGATGGATAAAACTTGGTTAACCGCAGTGTAACAATAATTAGCCTATAAGCCACATGAAGGAGTGAATATACACAGTGGCTGTGCGCATGTTGAGTGTCAAATGGTTTAACGCACCGCAGACAAAGACAGGCCTACCTACCTACTGTCCTTCGAGGTAGGAAACTATAATTTTTGTGTTATTTGACACCAACAATCGTGAGAGGGTAATAAGCAAAAACGTCGGGTCGCGCACTGGGCATTTGGCTGGGTAAAGAAGTTAACTTGGCACAATCCCAGTTGAGTTGGACAATGACATGGGTTCGCAGCTCTAATGGTATGTGATTATCACTTCTGTTGCAGCAGCGATGGGTAAATAATTCAGGCCCTTAATGTGAACCTCGTGGGATACGTCTGTTTGTTGAGATGCGGAAATAAAAGTCGACGTTGGAATGCGTACATACAAATGTGTGGTGTGGAATAGAGATGGGAATATTGGGAATATCAGTGCTGGAAATTTTCATTCCAATTTTGAAGGGAATCTACTTTAAAAGTCATGTAGCAGCTGCTTTCCCAAGACCAAGGTTTCTCAGCTTGAAAAACTCTGCAAAAAAGTAAGGTTTAGTCCACGCAAAAGTGGTTCTCTACCTCAACCAACTTTGTGTGCGAAACTGGAAGCAGCTGGTTTGTTGATTGAGGTCCAGGTCCACTCCGGACTGTACCACAAGGTAGAAATCTAGGTCCGTTGTCTTTTCGTTTTGCTTCTTTATTTTTGAATCAGATTCTTGGTAGGCCTCCAGGTTTAGTGCACGCAAAAATGGGTCGTGGTGTACCACAAGGAAGAGACCTAGGTCCTTCGTTTTTTCGTTGTGCTTTTTTATTTTTTTTTCTTGATAATTTGATCAGTCTGGAGTGGCCCCATCAGACAGACCATTTCACCATTATGTCCAAATTTCAAATCCGATTGTTAGGTCCGGTTCCAATCAGAAAAAAAAACAGTTTTAAGCAGAAGGATAGGTAGTTTCCTACTACCATCGATTTCAGTAGCCAATTATCTCTCCTGAATATCGTTTCTTTAAAGCACATATGTATGTATGTACGTATGAAACCACCCGTCTTAAAGTAGACTTGTATCCTAGGACATGAGACCACTGAGATTGTCCATACAAAAGTCGCCAGTTCTTGTTTGCTAAAACAATTTACGATCCATTCACCTCCAGACACTCTAAAATACCAATCCCAACGGCAGCCGCTTCTACGCCAATCAAACAACCAAATAAACAACAGACTCCTTTCCCTCCACCAATCAACCGAAGAGTGTACCTGGGTGGATCAATTACAGCAGCACTCAGGTGCGACCTCGTCGTCATCGTTCCATCGTTGTCGTTGCCGTCGTCGTCGTCGGCGGCACACAGTGCTGTCGTATCATATCTGTTGTCTTTATTTTAATTTATGTTTCGGTTTTAATTTCTGATTTGTGCTGCATGAAATTGATGCCAAATGGGAAAAATCAATTAATTAAAAAGCAGAAAAAAACGCAACTCACATACACACATACACACACCAACACAGGCAGACAATCATTCACACCCATCTCGCCAAATGAATACACACAACTACGACAAAACCTGAGAAGGCACAAACATTCTCTGTGCTTAGATTTACGACTTGTGAAACCCAAGACGACACCAGGAGAGCACAAGAGCTCAGCTCTAGCATTATGTATACGAGTATTCCATGCCATTTTGTCCAGGGTATCGGTTTCAAGTTGGGAATAAAAAAAGGTCTGTGCGTTCAATTCGTTGCCAGCGATGGTGATACGGATACCCATCTTGGTCCCAACCCTCGCGTGAAGTTGAATGCCGCGTGCAGAATGAGGCTTGATTTTATTATTTTTTTTTAATCTGAAGACAGCGGCACTTTGGCATTGTCGGGTCATGGGATGAATCGGTGAAATCGATGAGGAAAATTAGGAAATTTCCAAAATTTTACTTGGCGTTCTTAACAGAAGCATTACCAGGGGTTATCCTGATTTGTGCATCTAGCTTTTGAGGGCATCATTGGAGGTGGAAGTTTGAAATCATCATGGCGAGCATTGTGGGTTTACCTCCATTAAAAGATTTAATTCAAATGAAACTTGGAACTGACAAACTTGTGTGGAAGCAGGTCGCCAACAACTCCCAATGCTACGTGGAAATACAAAGCCTAGCCTGCATAGAAGCTTCCAGTGGAAAGAGACCAACCAACCAACACATGGGCTCAAGACTATTCTAAGCCACCCGCAGAAATCTGAGGCTAGAAGAACCTTGACAATCAACCAGTCATACGAATACGACTTCAGCTCTGATTACAAGTCGTCTTTCCAAGGCTTCATAAGACCTTTTCTAGCTTATGCACCAACAAAGAACAATGGAAAGGTGTGCACTCTGAAGCCATCTACACTGAAAGATCTCAAAATTGACGCGTGTCTTTTTCGTTACGGACTGGAGACGGCGTACTAGTGACAAAAGCCACCACCCGACCTTGCAATAGTCATGTACCTCTGATAGCAATTTCTGGAACTGAAGTGAAATCGAAGCTTGTAAAACGCGAGAAAAGTTGAGGAGAGAAGAAGAAGGCTGTTGAACTTGCAGTCAAAAAGAGAACATTCCCATCCACCCTTGTACGAGTGGTTAAACATAAAAAAAGCTGAGGTTTAGGGAAGTTTACCTCGGTACTTTAGGTTGTGCTGACGAAAAACTTCATAAAAAAATTTGAGCTTATGTCATGTCCTGGATAGAAGGCATGAATATGCTACTTATACCTCTTCCCTCTCCACTCAGGGCCTTTTGAATAGGAGGCCAAAGTTATTAAACTCATGATGAAAACTCCCTACTGCTGATCAATCAAGATCAGGGGTGTACCACCCAGACAAGACAATTGAACTTCAAGGCATCCTAGGTTTATTTTAATACTCTTTTTTTTTTAAAGAGCAACCAAGTTCTAGAAGCTCTCGACTCCATACGGTCCATTGTACTTCCACGCAGCAACTCCTTTTTTTAACGTAGGAACTGGACAAACTCAGATTTTATTCGTTTCTCTGTTGGGCTTGGCTGTGATTGCTGTTACCCTGGCGTGGCTTAAACACCTCACGATTTAACGTATCATTCTCTTGTGAAGGGGCCATGCTAATCTTCTCTGTATCGTTCCAGTTTTAGTATATGTTCTACCGGAGCAAGAACGAATCGCACTGACTTCAAGCAGAAGAATAGCAGGCTAACCTATGCACCGCCTCAGATCGATTGTAACATCCCTGTGGGTTTGGTCTTTACCTTGAATCTTTGGATCAGTCTTAAAATTGTTGCAATTTTTCATCAATCTTAAGAATTATTGCGCCCTTGAATTTTTCCTACTTCAAGCAGAAGAATATCAAGTTGCTCCCCCTCAGACCGATTGTAACATCCCTGTGGGTTTGGTTTTTCCCTCGAATTTTTCATCATTTTAAGAAGTGTTGCGCTCTTGAATTTTTCTGAATTCCATCCCCGGCAATATCTGTGCACGTTTAGGTTTGAAAAATGACCGAAAACGAAAGGAAATTTTTTCAAAAATTCATTTTATTGAAACCGCAAACAATGACTCACACGTTTCACCGTGCAAAAGAATAAACACTTTAAGAACAATTTAACGAAAAATTCTTTAAGAATTACGGTCAATGACGTGACGCACCGAGTGCCCCCAAAAAGAATAAAGTAATCGGCGCCAACGCTCCTCTATGAATTTATTTTAATTTGAACAACACAATTTAATTAATTTTTTTATTCTGCATACAATTTGTGTATATCGCTCATTTGAATCTTACATTTCAAGATCACATTTTTCGTTGCATCATGCATGCATCCCCCCCTTTCCTTGTGGCACATTCGCACATCTGTCATTTAAAAGAAAGTGAATTGTCTCTGCGATTGAAGATGATCATCAGGGGAGGAGCACCCTCCCCGTCATTAAAACGAATGCAACAGGAAACCGCAAATAAATAAAAATTAATTCACCATGCATAGGATGGGCATGTGCATGTGCCACAATCCAAGAATTCTTTCGAGGCTTTGAGCCCCTGAGAGTGAGGTAATTAAAAACCAGAAGTTGAAAACGAGAATAAATGTGCATCTTGTGACTGTCAAGGAGGTGAGGCACGTTTGCACTAAGCTGCGCACTCGCACCTGAGGACTAGAATAGTGACCGTCGTAAAATATGGGGTCGCTGGTGGTGGATGTGTGTGCTTTTGCATCTAGATACAGCGCTCAACGACGATGGCAATCTCAACGCTGTGCGAAGTTGGGTCATCATGGGTAATGGGATACTCTCTGCTTTTGATGGTCGCGTATCTTTCCATCGGACATTTACAGAGGGGAAAATCGTGAGCGCAAAGGAAGGGTACACAACTTAATTTTGAAGGTTTATTGTGCTGTTTAACAGGGTGTTACTGGTGGTGTTTGGAATGGAAGCGAAAATTTGTTCGCAACAAACCACAAAGTTGGGCTTGAAATCAATTAGAACAAACAATGAACCATCCTTCAAGGATAGATTATCGAGAGTAGCATGGCCAGGAGGACTATAACACGATTCCTTTTGTGGGGATGCAAGACCTAGTTTTGACAGTTCCCATCTATCCGTTTGGTATTATCGCAGATGGACTTGCCCAGCTCAGCTACACATGAAGCCTCCTATTCAGCGCATATAAAGAAAAACTATAAATTTCGTCTTATTTTCTTCCCAGGTCGTGGAAAGCCTACGCGCTCTCATTTTTGATCCTCTGCAATTCGTGTCAGCTCTGCCCAACTCGTTTCTAAGACCTTTTTTTCTTCCTTTCGCTTCTTGCTTCGTTGCTTTGTGATGCCCATGTCTAGAGCTTCCTTTTGTAAAGCCGCTCATTCCAAAGATCCTTAAAATGACCCGAAAACATCTATTCACGAAGGAGTGTGCCTTGGCAATGGCACAGAATTTTCATGGACTTTGCCCAACGTCGAGGTTTAGTTTTTGGGCTCTCTAAGCTGATTTTGTTGCCATCTCCGACTTCGACTTCTTTCTCCTACTACTGAAAACAACGAGGGATTTGACTGATTTAGGGTTTTGGTCAGAGTAAAAAAACCTCCACTGTAGCACAGGTTCATTGCACAACCAGGAAGCAAACCCTGTTTTCTCATTTTACTGAAATTTACTCGCCTTTCGAAGGGAGCAGAGAAAGGACTTCAGGCATAAGGAACTTACGATATCACCACATCAGCAGAGAAAGTGCAACGCAGTATCCTTATCCTCTCCACCAGCATCGCAAATTGTCCCTTTATTCGCTTAGCTTCCAAATTGTTTGTAAGGCGCGCCAAACATCGCCAGTGTAGTCAAGATGGTTGAACAGCAACGGTGATAGTACGCAGCCTTGTTGTACCCCGTTGTGAACTTCTGAGTCATCGTAACACTGTGTTAAATGAGAATCTAGAAGGCGTTTAAGTGGGCTTCTGCTTCTGTCTGCTCGGTATCGAGGGTGGTTTTCACTCCCCACTATTTTGGCAACAGTTAGTCTTAACAGTCGGCGACGTGGGTTAGTGGCTAGTGAGTTGGGCCACTGAACTCAAATAGATTTTTCTCGGTTTGACCTCTCACGAATGTCTGACGAACGTCCGAGATTAATAACTATCTTGAGCAAGCTTCTCAGTTTGGCTTTCAGATACGTTTTAAAACTGTAGGTCCCTTCACGAGAAGCTACGCCCTGGACCGCATACTATTGCGTCAAATATTTGCTTTTGTAGTCTCCTCCATAATGCCACTCTTCCTTGAAAATTCGATACCTCTATCCACGTCTCTAGGAATCCTTCCTTCCTTCAGAGTGACTTGAAAACTTTTTGCTAAGGAGTAGGTCTGTCGGTGGGAAGGAATACCTTAGCTAACTATCTTCTTCTCTTTGTTTTTGAGTGCTCTGATCACGGATTAGATCCTTATATTCCTGGAGGATCCACTAGGTATTTGGAAACTGGTTGGCTTGGGTGTTAGGGTTCATACCATGTGTTAAGGTCTTTTCATCTGAAATCAACACCAAATCGTCCAAGCTCTGCACCAGTTTTTGTTTGTACGCCAAATTTGTGAACGCCTGTGGTTGGCTCTACAGAGTAAAGCAAGGCGGAGCTCCTTGCTTAGAGATGGTAGTCTACGGCCATAGTTAGCCATGTTATACAGCGCAGTTCCAATTTATATGTGTGGAACCACATGGATCGCCTCTCAAATCGCAAGAATCTTTATTTTGATGATCGTCAGTTCTGTCTTTGTGAAGCGTCCTCGCATTCCAGGAACCCAACGAAGTACTTGGTCACAAGGCCAGGATCGTCAATAAAGGTTCCGCCCGTATCCGAGGCATAGTTATACATACGTCTTGGTTCCTTCCACTCTTCCATGAAACCAACTAGTGATTGACAGCGTCATTGGGTCGTCATCAAAATAGCTGCGTGTAAAGACCTTGCAGGCCACTACTACCTCTAGGAGCTCCAGTCAGTATGCATTGGTAGTCTTTTGTCCAGTGTATGTGGTTCATGATTTCTACCAACTTTGATCCTTGTCTCGTTAGTCTGCTACATACCAAGATGAGGGTACCTGGAGACCTCACTGCTGATGGAGGACTATGATGCTTCAGACTCGAATGCCGCACTATGCACTCGTATCTATCATGCCTCGAACGATAACTAAATTAATTTTCTCCACGGATATCGAAAGCACTCACCCATATCAACTGTTTCTACTCGTAGGAATCCTTTTTTAAAAAACTTTAAGCCAACGACATAGTCCTGATTGAAATGAATTTACCTTCATCAACAATCTCCATTTCAATAATTTTCAAATCTCCATTTCGGCACTAACGGTAAACGAGAAAGTTCAAAAGTGTGAAATATTTAAATTAAAAACTACTTGCAATTTAATATCCTTGATATCCTCGAGTATTGTATCTCAAACGCACTCATATTACTCATACGCATGACTTGCATGACAGTATAGTCCTCACGAGTAGATGAAGAGTTCTCCTCATCTACACAAGTACGCAATCCTTAGACATTCCTCCCGAAACTATAGTTTTATCCACTTCTCAAAAGCACACTACCCATGCAGAGTACGTTCGTTTTATTTATCTGCTTCGTCAAATGTCAGAATTATAATATGAAATGTGTACATGTGTGCGTACGTGCGTGCGTGTGAGAGGATATAATATTACAAACAACTTGGGTTCCTCTTTGACGCGACGATGACGATCAAAGCGACAAAGCCGATGAAAATTTTAAAAGGAAACCTAATACCTTCAACTAAGAGGAACGACATACAAACGTACATATGCCTCTGTATACCTACAGGCAGCAGCACAGCAGGCTAGGAGTATGGATGCCAGTAGTTGTTTGAATGTGTGGTAGCAATCGCCTTAACACCTTGGAATTGAGAGAAAATGAGCATCAAAAGCGTATCTGGGTCCATCGCCAACTGAGCGGGAAGAGCTGTGAATAGATTTGTAATTTGACACTTTTTTTCGTGTGTAGAGCTAGATGGGAAGGGAGAAAGGAGGCTCATAATTCTAGGCACCCCAGTGACAAGGGGTAGAAGAATTTAAATTTATTTTCCGCAGTGCAGGGAGGATCAACTTAAAAGTGTGTTTGGCTATAGTGCAAGGGAAAGTGGCCAAGTTTCGGGAAAGTGGAGGTGACTTGCTGAGGGTCTGACGAATGATTTTTAGCGCAGTAGATACTTCTACTCTAGAAAGAACCAGAAGGTCTAGTAGCCACGTGTGTGGAAATAGCTTTTAGGCGGTTCTTTATACCCTGGACTACAACACTCTTAGAGCAGTTTTAGGGCCTAAATTTGGTGAAGACCTGTCAGTTTCGCATCCTTTTTTCTTAAAGTGTACCCTAGTTCAATCTAAGAGCAAAAAAACATGGCTATGCCAACTGTGATGTAAGAAACATTCCAAACCCTTGCAGATGGTTTCAGGAAAAGAGCGCCGGTGGTAAAAGCTTGGAGCGAGACTACAATACTATCAATGGGGCTCTGTGCGATCTACTTGGATAGTCAAACTACCTTCCAAGCATTTAGATGCTGGAAAACCGAAGCATCGAAGCGACTTCCTGTCAATGAAATCATTTCGCGCACCTGATCATCAATACAAGCCAAGGAACCCTAAATGTTTGCACCCACACTAGTAGCTAAGACCATGCGCAGCAGTCCGCTTGCCAAACGTCATGGAAACAGTGGAAAATATTACAAACTTAAGCGGCTACCAAAGGAATGACAAGGCTCTCCTACCAAACAAGGAAATCGCTTATTCAGAACCAGAAATACAGAGATATTCAGCAGACAATCCCCCGTCCACTTAAGCCCTCAAATAAATCTCGGTACTCCTTCCTTCTTGTCGAGTCTCATGGAGTCTCAACCGACTCCAGATACTCCAATTCATCAAGGAAATCGAACAGGAGGAGGTGCTCTAAGTCGAGTATCTCGTCGGCTAGAGCTCCAAGTCGGGGTAGCACAATAAATCTCTAAAGGTTGCAGTGCCCCTATAGCCAATCTACAATCTTCTTCTTGTCAAGATAGCCGACAAAGTGGAATGTTGATCTGAATGTAGGCAGGCTGCCTACCAGTATATACCAACTTAGCTTGGAAGTTGTAGTTCGTAGCCCGAAATGGAGCACACCTCTAAGTGCGTCTTATTGTAGTTCATCTCTGTTCACAACTAGGCACAGTGCCTACAGCTTGTCTGTACGTCGACTTCTGAGTCTTAATCAAGTCTGGTACTTGTGAAAATCCGGCTGAGATGAGAGTGAGCAGTATTTCCTGTGCGACTGTCTTACAGCAGGAAATCTAGGGAAACATTTACGTTTTAAACAATTCCTGGAGGGCAAAGGGGACGGATCACCAACCAGTTCTATGTTCTCTGATTGAATCACTATGGGGCGTTAATACTTAGGAAGATCTATGGCGCCATCTCAAGAAATCCAAGTATGCAAACAGAGTCCACGAAAAGCAAGTGCTTTCCTCTGCCTGGTATGTCTTCAAGACCTTCTTTATTATGAATCAGGGGCCGTCAGTTGTCTAAAAGTTGATCGGGAATCTTTTACACTTCCTTACACATGCTGTGGGCTGCTGAACATAGCTTTTTAAGGTTTTTTTTAGGTCTACAGGGGCATCTCCAGAAACCGTAGCTTACTTTTCCTTAAGCTTGCAGCGAAGCGAGTTGTCCTGAAGTAAACGAGGACAAAACGTCGTTGCCAACAAAACGAGGCAGCATCTGTCCACCGCCTAAGACGAAACGTCACTGTCGACAACCTGACTCGGAGTAAACACCAACGATGCACGAACGACACCATAGTAGAGATTTGACGAAGTCTAACCTAAGGAAACCGCTGCTACTTCGGTTTGGCGAAACAACTGGACGACCAGCGTGGTCTCCAAAACAGTGATCCTACTACATTATGGTGCCATAAGTGCTGGACGATAACCAGGAACGGAAAGCAGATTTTGAATACTTTCGAAAGAATATTGGGTCTCACATGCAAAGAAGGCGAATGAAGAAGAAGATTCAACCGCGAACCCTATGAGCTGCGTCAAGATGTGGATGTAGTCCGAAAAGCCAAAACACGTCGACTACACTGGCTCGGTCACATCGAGGGAATGGACAATAATGCTCCAGCTAAGAGGATCTTCGAATCTCATCCTCCAGGTGACAAGGAACACCGAACGAACCAAGCTATTGCGGATGCCAGAGCACTTGGTCTGGAAAACTAGAAGCAGTGTGCCCAGGATCAAAGAGAGTGGAAGGCTGGCGTATCCCAAGAAGGGACCCTTTCCGAGTTGGGAGCCCGTTAAGTAAGTAAGTAAGTAGTATGGTAGTCAAAAAACTTATGGGCTTTCTAGCATAGTCCGCTCTGCCTTTACTTCCATCGTTTTTAAGTGCTGCTCAACATACCCTATTCCTTGCAGTAGACTCCTTCAATCAATGAGGTCAACTGAGCAAAAGCATTCAGAGCACACACTCCACTTTTTTTTATTTCTCTACCTTCTCCTAAATATTCGAAAATATTAATTCAACTTAACGCCGCTGTAGAGCTGGAATCTCTTTCTATCTCATCCCCATAAAGGATGCCCTTCTGCACTAAAGTTCCTCGTAACAATTTTTTTTTTTCACTCATCCCCTGTACCCCTCATTAATTCTGAACCTTTCGAGGATACGAACTCTGGCGTTGCCATCACAGATTCAATTAATCATGAAACAGTATCTCATGGCATGCTAGCCATCATCATAGAAACACAAGACATCCATAGAAGAGATCCTCAAAAGTCCGATAAGGACACATGAGAGTGCTCCACCCATCATTACATTCGAACGAAATTCGATATCTCCCGGTATCAATGTGATTTAAATTATAATCCAAAACGAGAAATAAATAAAAAAATTAAATAAAAGGAGAATCGAAAATCTAATGAGCAGGAGTAGAGCTCCAGTTGACGTTTAATTGAAAGTCGAAACGGCCCTCTTGTGTGTGTGTGTGTGATATTTTATTCCTGCATACTTTGTCGGATATTGAATTGCGAGACGAGGCAAAAGTAGAGACGGTATTTTCGGTTGAAATATTATTTTTCCATGAGTGTCAGTGCAAAAGGCTGCAAGCAGCATGCATGCAATTCTATATCCTTTTCGTGTGTCGTTTCGTTGTCATGGTGATATCCTTCGTTTGGTCCGGCATGGTGTCAGATGGTGGTGGCATCGCGCACCGTTTGTAGTCTCACGTTCTGCCGTTCTGCATCGTCATTATAATCATGATCCACCGTAGGTCCTTGGTGAGGCTTTACTGTCATTATTTTAAGCGCGCATTGTGTTGTGCAAACGCATTCGTGAAATTTGTTAAAAATTTGATACGGCAGTGAAAGAGGAGAGTTTGGTGGTCGCTTGTTGCGTGGAATTTTGAGCCTTTTTTTAGTAAATTGGTGCGCTGCAATTTGTTGCCTTTGCTGTGCGATTTGACTTTTTAAGTTGACATTGAAATGCAGTCGTCTGGCTTGCAATGCGGTGGTTAAATGACTAAAGCGAGGCAAATGCGTTAGAAATTTTAGTTGTTTAGTTGAATATCCTTTAAAGGAAACAGTTTCTGTAAAGCAAGGCTTATGTGTGCCTCTTGGTGTATGTTTGCGTGACATCGATCTAGTAAAAAAAAAAACTGGGCATCAGTCGCCTAATCAGTCGCTTGGACATCTAGAACGAATGGACACCTAGGCTCCGGCCCGCAGAGTCTTCGAATCGAAACCGAAGGAACAACGCAGTAGGGGACGACCAGGCCTAAAGTGGCACGCAAAAGTAGAACAGAACCTCAATCAACCTGGAGTGCGCAACTGGGCAACTAACATCAGTTAGCTAAGGACCCGGCAAACTGGAGAGACTGTTGGTTGAGGCCCACGTTGTATTTTTTTCATCCAAGGTTTGCAGTTCCCTCGTACTAGATTTTTTTTCCATGGTGGGACAGTCACTTCGACAATAGATCCGAAGCTGCAACCCAAACTCGTAGGCCAAGAGGTCGGGTAATCCAATGGGTGCCCAGGAAACTGACGCCTGTAAGCTTCCTGGTTGGACTCCGTGTCTACATTCCTGTTCAAAGTGCTAAGTGGTGTTTCCCTGCCCTGGCCAGTTCATCCGGTTTTACGTTACCCGAAATATCTATGTGGGCGCGGCACCCAACAGAGGTTCACCTTGTTTGCCACTAAAATATCGTCCAGACTTTTTATGCACATTTTTACAAGCTTCTCTAACGCTTTAATGGCTGCTTTCAACATATGCAGATGCTGATTCCTTTTACCAGAGATGTGCGGTCATAGTTAGTGAGGGTAATCATGTCTGCAGCTTCTTTGATGGCAGTAACTTCGGCTTGAAAAGCACTCCAATAGTCCTCAAGTCTGAAGGACCGGTTTGTAATTCGAAAATCGCAGTAGACACCAGCACCAGTATCTACGTCCATGTTGAATTCTTCGGTCTTCTCCTTTCATCCCACTCGTCATTGCTACAAAATCTGATGGAGAATCTCCGATTGCTGTTTTCTAGTGGGACTATGTCGTCCGTTTCCGTTCAGAATTGAGGCGTGATCATAGGGTTTAGCTGCTCCAAGTCTTGGTGCAATTTTAGCTGCCGAGTTGCCGCCAGTAATCCAATTCAATGTCAAGGCTTGTCGTTGGTCCATTAAGGTTTCGACCCCAACTAGTACCAGCATTGTTGCCACTAGTCCGCAGTATCTTTTTCACCCCCTCGTTGTTTATCCAACGATAAAAAAAAAAGCAGACTCATTGGCAAAAGTCACAAGACTTTCTCTTTTTTTTTATGAACAAAAAGACCAACAACAATAAAAAAAAAATGATTCACATGTGACTCACAATCACACCGCCGCCGCCGAGCTCTTTGTGATGTTTTATAACATCGAATCGAGATCCCACCCCCCGCCACCCACCCACCCTCAACTAGCTGCGCACGTTCTAATTGTACATAATCGTCACCGCAAACTCGGCTATCGACCTATAATCGCATCTCGCTACATAAATAACAATGTGATGTTCATTGCTTTGGTCCCGTCCTCTGTCCTCGCATCATCGCGAGCATCGGAATGGAAAATGTAAACATTGCCAGAGTTCAGGGAACTAATTCGAAATAGATTTAAGCACCTTTTTCTTTCTTAATTAGTACTCTAAAAACATTGTAAGAAAAAAATGTGATTTTTATAACCAAAAACTTTTCCTCTGTAGGTGATTTGACAGAGAGGAAACGAGATATTTTTAAATTCAACACTAGCATGTGTAACCAAGTTGATCATGTGTTCCTGCGTCGTATTTCATGCTCTCTCCATCATCATCGTGTCTTCGAAAGAAATTCGAAAAAAAAATACAAAATTTCTGAATTTTTATCGATACTTTGTTGTTGGCGTTGCGATAATTTCGTAGAATCGCAGCTTTTTTATTTTAATTCGATTTTTTTTTTGTTTGTATCTTTTGAATTTCTCATTCAAAAATACTCGAATGAAAAAGAAGGAGAAGATTGAAACAAATCCCCCAACAAGCATCGAATAGCACAGCATACAGTCGAACGGCGAAAACGTCAAACAACAAAATATTTATGTGCACTCGTACGTTTTGGATTAGGTTTCAGGCACGGTGTTGGGTTACACCATTCCAAACAACGAAATTAATTTTCGTACCCATGGGTGATGGGAAGGGGGGGGGCGGCGGGAGTCTCCTTCGCAAGGGGGAACTGGCAGTGGACAGCCAGCCCTCCTGAGCAGATGGCCAAAAGCCAAAGGCGGCAGCACCAGCTCAGTGGCCACTGTGATGAGTGCGCACTGCAAAATGACCATATGTATCCGATTGCAGTGGTGTGCATTCGAATTTGGATTCGGATTCGGATTTGTTGATGATGATAATGACGGTGATGGTGGATATTATTTTTATTCGAGAGTACTACGAGTATACACACCGATCGACACTGGTCCGGTTGGTGCTGGTGTGGAATGGAAATTTATTTGATATCCAGTCGTGTAAATTCTAGACGTCAGGCCAGGGTCCTGCTCGGACGGATATCAGATTTTGTAACAATGAACGTAATTGAATATGTCATTTGTATGGGAGAGGGTTTTGTGTGTTTGTCGAAAGACCCCCAACTTCCCATGATGCATGGCTGATGTTGCAATTTTTTTTTTCTTTTAGATTTAGGCGATCAAATTGAATGAGATTTGGATAGTATCATAGTTTGTGTGACGCTTAAAAGGTTTCTGGATCCTCAGCACCTAATTTTCCTGCGCGCTCTGTGTCATCTTGAGATAATTTTTAGATGTAACCGTCTACGCATCTTACTTAGGTGGTGCTACAGTTCGGGGTAAAAATGGGCCTCAACCATCAAGCCTCTTTAGTGCGCCCAGTCCTTAGCTAACTGCCTCTTGTTGCGCACTCCAAGTTGATTGAGATCTCCTTCTACTTTTGCGTGCCACCTTAGGCGAGGTTGTCCTCTACTGCGTTGTCCCTCTGGCTTGGATTCGAAGACTGCAGGCCGGAGCATAAGTGTCTATTCGTTCTACATATTCTACCCATCTTAGACGACTGATGTCGATGTCGCTGTACAGCTTCTAAACTTCATCGATGAATCTTCTCCTCCAACGTAATATTTTACGAAGAATTTTTCTCTCGAAACGACCAAGGATATCTTTATTCTCTTTCGACAGAGTGGATGCGTTAGCAAACGAAGGAAGGACAAGAGCCTTCGGAACATAAGAGGTGCGATCTTTCAAAAATCTGTTCCGCTACTTGTGTGCGCTGTAGCCAAGCAACACGCAGGTGCTCATTTGTGGGTATTGCAGCAGAAGCAGGGAAGGTTTAGCGATCACTTGCAAATATCAGACTCGAAACTGATTGTGTGCAGTGCAGAACTATTGGCAGAGGATCAGTTGCTCCAACTCTTGGATTCCACAAAAAATTTGTCATGGCTTAACGGAGCTCAGTAAGGCGTCAGGTTGTTGATCTAGAGTCACGACCATGTGACTACATTAACCTCTCTTCTACCAACCAAAGGAATTCTTCTTCCTTTTAACTTCTTAATTTATTTCACAATTGTGCCCAGAAAATTTCTAAGCGATCAGCAAGGATCCTGTTTGGTCTTCCTTCGCCTGTTGCTTTTAACTATCGAAACTGACAGCTGTTTGGCGTGTAAAACACCACCAAAAAGCTCACTTAACTGACCTAATAATCGTCCAACACCAGGATTTGCAATAAATTACATCCTGTCACCAAAGGAATTACCTCACCTCGAGATGACTAGATCTCTTCTCAACTCCAAACGAAATCCAATCAATGATTCAACCGAATACAAAACATGTGTGTCCTTGAATCAAATTCATAACGCCACAAGGACACCCTGAACAAAGGCACTCCATCCCCATCGCTTCCTCTTAAAAAAGGACACAGACACAAAAATTATGAAAGAAAACGAAAACCTCCACCGACCACCCCAACTACCCCAACTTCCACTCTGTGTGTAGGTATACACGAGTATTGTATGAAATGTACACTCTGCGTGTCATGTAAGAACTTAAAAGAAGGACGACATCCAATCCTTAGCTATCGATATTCGATTACATTTCTCCCGCATAGAGGCATGGACGACGGACATTCTACTAGAATAGAGCACCAGAACTAGGCATGAGGACGCCTAGGGTTGGCTGACTGTATACTACATGTTCTACCAACGGATGACGATGATAATAACGATGACGATGTCATTCGATAGCCGATTGTAAGTCTAGACTTTGCTTCAAAGTTTTTAAAAGCGACTGCGTGAAATCATCATTATCATCAACGTAGTCATCAGCGTCATTGTACCCAAAGAGAGGGAAACTCGGTGGTGTATTGAGCAGAGAACCAAGCACTCCACATCGACGAAATGGGATACTTTTCTAGGGGGGTGTACATTCGAATGGGTGGTGCAACCTACCACACCAACACACACACACACGCACACCCACACGTTCCAACTTATTTTACAGAAAAAATATCCTTTTACACAAGCCGAACCGAAAACATCTCAAGTGAACGGTTCGCTTCAAAATCACTCATTTTAATTCCTTGCCGGTCGGTGTGATACCCACTCATGTTCTTGGGTGGCTGTGTTTTAGGGGTGGTATCTCTGCCTCTGTGTGTGTGTGAATAATTTAATATTTTTGCTAGAATAATGAGTTTATGAAATCGAATACGTTTAGGATATTATAGATTCCGCCATGTGAGCCGTTCACTGCGGTGTAGTGTGAAATAGATACTCGTGCAGCACAGAAGCTCTGTTCGGGGTTCGACGAGGAGGAGAGATGTGGATGTAGACGTGGATGTAGAATATCCATTCATCAAGACATAAGATACAGTAGCGTAAGCTACTTGATACACGAATAGGTCTTGGGTTTTTCGTTGTGTTCTTGACAAAAAATGGAAACTAGGATACGATGTAGGGTAGGTAAGTAATTAAAACCGGAACTGTGCATGGGAAACGTGTGTTTGTGTGTGTGAAGGATTGTGATGCATGAAAGGAGTTGGGTGAGTCTAGAATTTTCAGGAACTGCCATAGGAGTTGAAACTTATGCTGTTGTTGCGATAACATTCAAATTTACTTCGAACTCGAATAGTGTCAGGGTACACTACCTGCATATATGGCTCTGAAATTAAAGTATGTGAATCTGTATGAGTTCCAGCAGTAAGGAGATGAGCCGTGCCACATAGCTGCAGTCCAAGTTGATTGAACACCGGAACCATATACAAAGCCACCAAAGGACTTGACTAAACTGGTAATGGTTTCCTTCTTTTGCAGAGAATGGCATCAAATGTGCACCTGAATCGGATTGAAATGAGATGGGAAGTATTTCTTGGGATTCACTGAGAATATCGAAGGACAAATGCATCAATGGTTCACTATTTCATCCAAAATCTAACCTAACAAGCGGAACCCGATTGAAAAGAGTTCCAACAAATCATCTCCTGTATGATTCAAATATACGACATACTGCAACAGAGTGGAGAATGTATTTGCAATGGAATCATGATTACAGATCGTGCAGAGGCTGTGGCATTCAGATTTAGTAGTCCATAACCGGACCATAAGAAAGGAGACCCTCTCAACTGCGTCCCCTAAGCATCCTATCTGCCATTTGGCCTGAAACCCTTAGTCAACAACCCGATTGGCTTCTATCAACGTGGTTTCAAGCCAGGAAAGTTCACAGGCGTATCAGTCTCCCCTATTGTTGACCCTTCGTCAACAACCTCATTGACCCCTATCAGGTTGGTTTCAAGCCAGGAAAGTCCACAGTCGTCAAACTGTCACACTTCGGCAGCTCCTGAGGAAAACCCAAGAAATCCAAACCGACACCCACCATCTTTTCATCGATTTTAAAGCCGCGTATGAAGGCATTTATGGAGAGGAGCTATACAAAGCTATGTCCAGGTTTGGAATCCCTGGAAAACTCGTTTGTCTGTGCAGGATGACGATGGAGAACACTCGCTGCTCAATCAAAGTCAGTCGCTAACGATCTCATCGAGGGCGGTCTAACTGGGGAGGTTACAGCCCAGGTTCTCCCCGAACTGTAGTGCCAGCTAAGTAAGTAAGTAAGTCCACGACGGCACCTTAAAACAAGGATGATTAACCAAGAGAGGATTGGAGTCTTCGAAGTAGTTGGGAACATTGACGAAGGATACATTGCAATATTCATCATGAAACTGCGATTGTAGTGCATGTCTGGTGAAGCATGTCCCAGAAGCCCTTAGACTCTATACAGATCTATTGTACTTCCAGGCAGCACCTCCTGTTTTGATGTAGTATTTGGAAAACCTCCGATTTTATTTGTTTGTCTGATATGCTTGGTGGCTGTGATTGCTGTTTCCGTAGCGGGGCTTGAACTTGCACCGGGCAGGTCACAAACACACAGACTACCTACTCGTACTACACCGTGGTCATCTTTGAAAGCAAGAAGTACGTCCAGTTGTACACTATTCTGATTTCCTGGAAAAGCGTTCACCATTCCTTAGCCCAGCTGATTACATTGCGTGACATTGCATCCGATACCCTCCACGGTAGTCGATATGTCGAACACGTAGTTTCAATGTCGTAAGGAAGGCTTTCGCAAAACCTGTCTCTCTTAAGGACAAAGTTGGCCGTGTTATTTGGGAATAGGGGACCCAGCCTCTGCACTTAACAAACATGACTGCAGGAAAAGGATCTAGGACACAGTGTCATCGCAGTAACATTGGAAAAATTTTAAATTCCACCCAACAATGGACTCCTTCGACTTTGTAATACATTTAAAAATCCCACTTCATGAAGTTACAACAACAAAAGCAATTAAAAACTGCTGCTGCTGTTTGCCAACAAATTTTTCAACGCGTGTCATCTACCACAAGACAAATGTTTCACATTTTGGAGGTGTTCTGAGACTGACACATATCTCATTGGTTTCAAAAGAATTCACGAGCAAGGCAACAGCCTTGGACACGTATATCAGCCATCAGATCATGGTCATAAATTGTATTTTATTATTTATTTAATTTTTTTCGTTCAAGGTTATTTAATTGTTTTGTTTGAAGATAATTTTAAAAATTTTATTTTTTTTTTAATTCTAAGACAATTTTATTTATTTTAAGAATTTACAAAAAAATTTTATGATTTACTTAACACTCGGGAATTCATTATTGTGTGTAGCATGAGTGAGCAGAGACAAGCAGATAGTTTCGTCTTAGACTATGGATGGTCTAGTCTTTCTAGTCTTTCAGGAGCTCTAAGTCACTCCAGCTGGTCGGATACGCAGGCAATATCGCCTTCATAGTGCGTTCCCAGCAAAGCAATTGAAACAAAGGCTACAGATATTGATCTGAAGGCCAACGAGGACAAAACCAAGTATTTGCCCCCGACAAACAAACCATCATTTGTCCACCGCTTAGAACGAAACGTCACTATCGGCAGCTACAACTTCGAGGTATTTATGGAGTTCATCTGTCCCGGAGTAAATATTACCCTTGCACACCGCTGCTGCTGGGGTTTAAAACTGGGTTCAAAAAGCTTAACACGAAGGACGAAAGTGATACTCTACAGTCGAGTGCTAAGCAAGGAAGCGGAGAAAATCTTGGTCTTCTTCAAAAGAAAAAAAAAAATTTCATCGAATACCCTGTCCTATATGCGATGAGGACAAATGAAGGAGAAGATTTAATAGCGAACTCCATGAGCTGAACCAAGATGTGGATGTAGTCTGAAAGGCCAAAACAAGTTGACTACATTGGGTCGCTCACATTGAGGAGGACACTTCTCCATCCAAGAGAGTTTTCGAAGTTTCCTTACCTTCAAATTCGGGAATACGAGAGGGAGCGAACCTCCAATATAAGGATCAAGCAATTGCGAATGCCGAGATGTCGTAAACAGAATTACATGCCACAAAAGCGTTGCCGTAACGATAAAGGAAGGAGAAAAATTATTGAAAAGTTTTGGAAAAACACATTAAAATAAGCGTCCACACGCCATTTTCTGTCGCTGCGATTAAAAAATTCGGGTCATAACAAGGTGTGGGTATGCAAGCACTTATGGTTTTCTGTCGCACAATTATTCAGTCAGAAAAAGAATATAACACACAGCTTATGATGTTATGAATGCGTGCAGTCATAGCGACCAAATAATCGCAGCGATTAAAAAACTCTCATTTCTTGCGACAATCGTGGGATAGGAAGGCATAAGTGCATACCCACATTTTGTTGCGACTGCGATTTTCAAATCATGGCGATTTAAATCGCAAGTGTGTGGATACACTTACCAGTTCGTATAAGTCATTTTAATTTGCGACAATCGCGTCGCCAGAAAAGTGGTACGAATCCAAAGCTTTTAAGAGTTCCGATCGCTAGGTGTCATGTGCAGTTGAAAAGTAGTGATCTTGTGTTCTCAATAGTGGTGCGGCAGAAACATATATGCGGGCCTAACCTTATGAGTTGAATAATCTTCATTTGATAATTGCCTCGCTTAGAAAGAAAATTTAGAGAAGGCTTTTCAGTGTCTTAAGGCTCAAAAACAAAATTGCCAAAACGCACTTTCTACTATCTGTACTCCAGTTATGGGGAGAAAAGACATTTTGGCAGACTATAAGGTCGAAGAAATCTTTAAGAAGGCAAGCTATTCCGCATTCATTTTGTTTGCGACCCAAGACCGGATCCAAACTATAAGGATGTACGGCAGATGGAGCACGTGCACTGCGGCAAACAGGCCGAAGACAATTGAGCTAGAGGAAGCGATAAAAATATCTTCGCATCCAACATTCCGGCGGAGTTCAACTTTGGCTGTTCGAGTAAAACTTCACATTTCGTTTGAATATAGGCAGTTGCGCTGGAAGTATCGATAGAGGAACACTACGCATCCAACAGTCCGGGAGATAAAATTCGACTGCGAATAGATTGTTTGCTTGTCGCTGAAGTTGATCAAGTAAACTCAAGCAAGGGACGGGAGATCGGAGCCAAACATGTCAGTTATATTCAAGTTTCGGACAAACAAAGATTTTAGCTAAGTAGTATGCAGGGTAGAGGAGCCCTTTAGGCACCACCTTTTGCTACATCTACATATAATCTGCTAGCTCCAACGAAGTTCTCGGCTAACATACATGTCTGGCATTAACAATCCATTGGATTTCTCAAAATCGACTTTAATAATTTTTTACCACGTTAGCCCTGGGTTTTTGACACGTTTAACTTACGCCCGTGTTCACACCCTAAGTGATGACGACGTCAATGTCGAGTTTAAGTTCAATTGACATTCGCTCTTCTCCTAAGTCGTTAAAGAATGATCGAAATCTAGAGTGCTATCACCCGAAAAAGGATGGATTCAACCGTGAGTAAAGGAGAGAGGGTCGTTTATAAAGAAAAGAGAATGAGTTGGAGAATGAACTCTGCCCTAGGATGCAGCAGCATTTGTTTAGAGGCTGCTAGGAGAACAGTCATACACATGTATGAAAAAGTTCTGCGTTATTGCAGTGGATAGGTGATTAGAATGGGAGGTTCTACCGCCTTTTGGACGTCCGCAAGTTTCCACCTATCCGGAAAGGCACCTATAGACAAAATTTCCTACCTCTAGCACAACATTTAAGAAGCTAATCCAAGTGGAATTCACCCAGGCAAATAGACAAGCATAGATCGATACAAGAAAGTCCTTCTTCCACGACACAGATCAACGTCGAAATGATTTTAAAAACCCATAGATTCAAGGAACAACACGGACCATTGCCTATATTCAACAGCACGAAATAAACAGTCTTTCATTTGTGCGCGACAACGAATGAAAAAAGTCCACTCAAACCGAAATCTCTCATACAAAAGTTCAGGGTTACGAAATTCGAAAAATGTATCTCAATTTAAACTTGACTCACCAATCACCAAATTTCAAAAAAAAAAAAAAAAGTTAGCTAGTGAAGGGCATATTTGGAAACTACTCGTACGCTCATGCGACATATACATATTTGACTTGTCCCTCTGGGTCGCTGATTAAGGTGCATCTCGTTAATATTGTACTATTTTGGCGCTCGTGAGGTAGAAAACGTTTTGAAGGCAATTTTAGGCCCAAGAGCTAAGAAAAAATCTATTGAATCCGTAGCAGCAGCTGATCCTCCAGGCGTTGACTTTAAGATTACCCGCCAAAATGTGAGGGTGGAGAGAGTAGGGGCCTCCTAGTTGCCAAAACACCTAAATGTCACCGAATTAGGGCTAAAATGAAAAAATCTTTATAAAAACCCCCATTAAATCTCAACAAAGGTATGGGAAAGCTTAGGCACTTAGTGTGCCATGTAATTTTCCAAAAATGCCATCCACTTGTTATTACGTCGTTCGTCGTATAAAGAGGCAGACAAATAAACCCACGCACTGCCAGACGGTATTTTCGAAAACACGCATTGTTTTCTTTGTCTCGAAATAGGCAAACGTACATTAAACAAATATGCCTACATCACGCTAAAACAAAACAAGGGGGCTACTCTGATAGGTACTCTGATATAGTCTAACCTTAATCTCATCGCTGGGTAACTCCTTTTTGATTTTGACACCTCCAGTGCTGGCGGCAGGATTTGTCGTTGCCGGTGGCGATGCTTTTGTTGTCATCTTGTTTGTTAATCCAAAATACTGCCCGTCTAATTCACGAATTCACAAATTCAGCACCAACAACAATTAATTCATTTACACGGCAATTTATCACACTCACACTCGCTTAGCTAGTAGGTACATATCTCTTCTTTTTTTTTTTTTTTTTTAGAAATATCTCAATGTAACGCAATACGCACAACTCACACTTAAATCTCGTCTTCGCACGCACATAGAACAGTCTCCCAACCCCCCTTTGTGTTCACGAAACACCGATCAACGGTGTCAAATAACAAAGAATTTGTTTTTTTGACTTTAGTTTCGTTTTCGAATCACTTTTTTGGTATTTTTAAGTACCAAACCACCATTCCAGATGTCAGCACTATATTTAGACTGTTTTATCCGAGATGCACTTGGTCGTATGCGCGATCTCTCTTAGGGCTCCCTACACACTCACTTTTTCACTTTTGGTTTCAAAACTAATAAAAAAAAAAAAATTGAAAAAAATTCTATAATTTATCTGTGTTTTTCGTTTTCACTTTCGTATCCAGTCAGAGATGAAATGTATCTAAAACAGTGTTCGTGCAACTGCAACTTGATTATTCCAAATCCTCGCCACATAAAGGTGAAGAGGAAATGGTTTCTTTGGTCGTCGTCGTGGTCGTCATCGTCGTCGTCGTTCTTTAACTTTGAAAATGAGAAGAAGATGAGAAGAGATGGAATTGAAATCAAAGAAAATCGCTTTTCAAACGAAATTTACATCCGAAAATAGAACGTGAACGCGAAAGAAGATGTATAGCGCGGGAGATTGTAGCAAAGCACGGTGAAAGGAGGCTGTGGGATATTATTCCCCTCCTCCACCTCCTCGAGAAAATATAAATAAACACACACCGAATGCGAGATGAAAATGAAATTCTAAATCAATGGAGCAATAGATTGATCATCCGTTTTGGGTTCTGGGGATCCTTGTGTTTGCGCCACGAAACCTAACCGCTCACTAATCGGTTGACGATTAAGATACAATTTTCAAATTGCTTATTATTTAAAATATTTCTTTCAGCTTCTTGTTGTTTTTTTGTTCGCCTCTGTTAAACAATTATTTTACAATTTAATTTGTACACTTCGGTGAGAATTACATTGGACTAAATCCAAAAATAAACGCACTGTTTTTCAAATAGAGACGACGGTTGTACGGTTGTATTTCGAACGGATGCGCTCTGAACAGCAGCGTTTACGATATTTTTTTGTAGGGAGAGTGTTTTCTGTTCACTTCTGTTTTATTTGTACTCTCTTTGTTTTGTTTCGCATTTCTTAGATCCCATTTTGTGGATGTCATAAATGATATTTAAATTTAATCCTCTGATTGACATGCCATATGCATTCGCGCCCGTTGACAGTCCGAGAGGAAGAAACTATTTTCGATTTATCGTATTCGCGGAGGAAATGAGATACTACACGGCACACGAAAAAATACGAAAACAAAGAGGAGACGAGTGATGAAAAACGAAACGTCTTTCCGGCAGCAAAGTCCAAGCACAACAAAGCTGAATGTGGGAAAACACTCGCCGTTGAGTTGAGTAGCAGAATGTTTTGAGAGGACAGGCAGTGAACGAGACCTCCTGCTGTCGTGGTGAAAACCAATTGGGGTGCATTTGATTGAGGTGGGATTGGATTTGGTGAGTTTCTTTTGAATGGGAATTCATTTGTCAGAAAGATAGGACTGAAGAATGTGTAGATACGGCTGTCAGGGAAGTTTACTCTGAAGTGCAAGTTTTATGAACGCTCAGCACATATTTTGCCCTTACTTAACCACTGGAAGGTACACATGCAATCACTTAAATGGAACGTGTTTTCATCGCAAGAAATGTCCTTACGATCGGTGACCCATTTAGAGCGTTTCAAAAAATTTACGCCTGCGCTTGCCCCTTTTGCTGCAGGGCTCTCCGATGATTTGAAAGGAAGTTTGGTCAATCTCGAGGCGGAGTTTAGAGAATGGGACAAATTTTCACGCGGTTAAGATGATTTTTGAAAAGCGGTGGAGACTGGTCATCCAGTTTTTGATCCTGTTTTTGCGTTTTATAAATGAAATCGTTGAGAACTTGAGCTTTTTCAGGAAGTGAGTTTCGTGAAAATTCGTGCCTCGATTCCATTTGCAAATATATGCATGCACGCACCTTGATCGAATTAGAAGTTCAAAGATCCGAAAAAGCCTTCACGTCTCCTTATTTTCTCATCAAGTTCTTGCCATACTTGAGCCTCTATCTTTCTGGATAGACAGATAGAAGTAGCTGTCATCGTTTGAAGTTTTCATGACTATCAGGTAGACCACATTACAGGAGGTTTTGGTAGGCTGGTTGCAATGTTAATCTTCTCAAAACATCGATCTGGGTTATATCTCTGTAGGTTCATAAATGGATGTAATATTGATGGTCATACGACGTCGTGTTGCTTGGTTACAACCTTGGGTCTAGATAGAAGTCGTTACGTCTGTAACTCCTACCTGTCTGGGTAGGAGCGCACCGCCTACTCCTAGAACCAAGTTCATTTTCAAAAGAATGTTAGACGTACAGGCCTCAGCTAGATCGTTAGAGAGGTAATCGTCTAAATCAAGGATTGTTGTCTGTTAATGTTAAGGGCAAGGCGCTTGTGGCGGAACTTTCCTCTCATAATCCTCATATCAACAGTTTCACAAGCAGACACTTAGAGAGCGTCTCCTGTTTGAACCTCAGATATAACTCAGACCTGCCTTTTACAGGAAAATGATTTGAATCGCCTCCGTCTTTTTGGTTGCTTCCAATTTACACTAAATGCCATCAATCCTTCGCAGGGCCTCATGGCACATTCCACATATTGTTTTGGCTAGATTTCCGCTGCTACCAAGAAATTGTTTAAACGTCTTTCCCACCGGTTTCCGCAATGTAAGTTCGTTAATCCTCGCGATTACTAAATCAGTCTAAAACAGAAATTGTGAGAGCTATTGCAGTCTGCGAGTTTTTTTATTCGAGTTGCGTGATATTTCCTTTCACAAGTATAGTTCCAAAGTTTTTACTCGAAAATGTATACGGGAAAACCCTAAATATTTCGAATTTACCCGCCAAATAAGTAAGACTCGTCCCTGGTACAAATACTCGTATCATACAAACCACAAGAGCCTGCCATAGAAAGTCACCACACCACCACCTTCGTCAATCGAGTATCGAACTCTGTTTTGACACAATCAGCTGTTTTCTACTTAACCTACAAATGTGTTTGTTATTCTCCTCTCTGCTCTATTAAATTTAATTAATCTAAATCAAATGAGTAAAATTCCCAAAGCAACATTGAATTTGAAGCAGGTGAGCCTTGAGCAGCAGCAAAGCCAGTTTATTCCAAGTGACTTTCCTTTCAGTTCATTCTGCGACAGGAAGTACTAAAGCTGTATCGTGAAATCTTTCGTACTATCCGCAAGGTGCCAGAAAAATCCACTCAGCATGAACTTCGTGAATGGGCGCGTTACGATTTTCGAACGAACAAACATCAAACGGAAGAAATTGCCATCAAAATGCTTATCCAACACGGAAGGCGTTCTCTAACCGAGCTTCAGAATGGTCTAAACTTGAGTGGAAATACAAAGTCTGTCCATAAATAAATATTTATTTGTCCCATATCTATTTTTTCTTAAAATAAATTCTTAAAAAACGATACCCATGCAACCTTCATCACGGCACAGACGAAGAGAAACGTTCCTCCTCCGGTGACTAGTAGAACAATGATGTCTCGTTTAGCCCTCTCCGCTATACGGTTGACTAGGAAACTGTTGATTATTGTGCTAGAAATGTGGTAACCATCCATTCCGAAACAGGGCAGCGCATTGATCAACGCCAGGCCCATGGAAAATACGATGTTGTACTTAAGGAAGAGAGTGTAGGCGTCCGCCAGTTGAGGCGAGAAGATGCTTGACTTCGATACATATGCCGAGACACGGATGGATCTGGATACGTCGGCCGGATGACCCATGTAGATGACATCCGGCTTGAGCTGTCTTTTTATGTTTAGAATCGTTGTGGTATTTCTCAATAGTGGGCGAATGCAAAAGCCTCGATCGCAGGCTCCAGAACAGAATCCGTAGGAATCCTCTATGGTTAGGCGGATGTTCAGGCACACGTGCTGTGGGATCTCTATTGGTCCATCATTGCTCAGATCATCGATGTATTCAAAGCAGCATAGGGCGTGGTTTTTCGAATCACAGCACTGAATAATACCATCGCTTCCGTGGTGCGTTATCTCCACACTCTCGTCATTTAGCCGGATAAAGTCTGAGGACACGCAATAGCCGGGTTTTGTGCGTAAAGATTGCAGCAGGCAGTCATACCATGAGTCTATATCTCGAATACGGCAGTCGTTGATCTGGGTAATCACATCATTTGCTTGAAGGCCACGCTCCCCCCGGAGCGGCGACTTCTGGGTGACATCGGTAACGAATACAGCTTCGTTAGTGCTGTAAATCGGGGCGGCAAAGAAGCCAAAAGTGGATAACAGGAGATAACAAAATGCGGAAAACAAAAAATTGTGCCAAATTCCACCGCACAATATGCGCAGCTTCTTCATCCACTTCAAAGAGTTCAAGTGATCCGCGCTAATCTCTGTGTAGGCCAGGGGGATGCAAAAATAAACCTGAAATCCAAACCCGGTCAAGGGGATATCTTCGAGCACAGCCGCCAGAGCGTGACCTAGTTCATGTACCACCGTGGAAATCACCAAAGTGCACACATAGAATCCAATCTCCTCCAACGGTAGAGTGACTCCGGGCAGTAGAATCTCCACTCTCGCTTCGTATATTTTTCCCAAACTAGTGCCATCACTCTTGTGACCATTGAAAATAGTCATGAAGAGAATGATAAAACCCAACGGGATCATAGCAAGTGCTACTAAAACCCCGACGGTGAACGATTTCGTGAGAAGCTTACTGCAACCAGAGCCCCACTTGAAGACGGTCCGATTGAAAGCGGTGGTGTACCATTTAAAACGAAGAAATTTGATAGTAAGGCCTGTGTTTTTGAGGAACTGCTCCCATGGGTAATGCATGCAACTCTACAAAATGGGAAATCCCATTAATCATCCGATTTTAAAATACAACTGACGTGACGACTTACCTTGAAAAAACAATCCAAAAAGAATGCCACGAAATAAATGGCGAAAATAGCTGAAAAGAATATCAAGGGATCCATGTTGGTTGTTGTTTGGTTGAATTTTTGTAAATGTACGGTTCGCGGAATTGTTGTGCAGAGGTATTAAGTCATTTTAAATTCACACGAAATTGTGTAAATAGGTGATTTGTATTTATTTATTTTGGGTTTTGCGGCGACGGCGATGATGTTGACATTTTTGCTTTAATTGACGCTTGCGAAATGGATTGAAGGCGGTAGTGGTTGATTGGAATGAGTATCGAAGTTCGGTGTTAGGGGCTGCCTACACTTGAGTGCGTTGATACCTATTCTGTATGAGTCTTGCGGTACAGGGAATGATTTTATTCCTGGTTATACAATAACCATCTATTTAAGAGCGTCCTTTTTAATCGTAAATTTAAGCCCACAAAAGGTAGTTTTGGGCATTTCATGAACTCACTTGCTACAGGAAATGATTTTTTTGATATTTCTGCATTTATCCAGCTCTGCCACTGTTTTGTGGTGCTATTGGATCACTTTTATGGCACATTTGGGTTTAATTCGGAGATCGAACCGTTTCTACGGCAATGTTAGAATTTCTACGGCTCTCCGTGTGCTTCTGTATGAAAAACCAGAGCGTTAAGACTTATCACGGTTTCGACCATCAAATCTCTCAGCCGTTTCCTACATTATTTCTCTGCTTTGGATTCAAAACTCTGCATGACATCAATTGAAATTCAGTCCATTTAAGATTTTTTCTTCAAAACGATTATGGGTGCTTCCATGCAATTAGACAACTTTCATGACTATGCATCGTAAGCTATAATAATCTATTCTGAAAGTGCAAACACAATTTGTGGACAACTTTTACGCTTTTCAAGGTTTACCCTTGGCATTAGCAAACTAGTCTGTATGTTTAAGGCTTAACCAGAAACAATCCTCTACAGATACAGCAGCTATTCGGGAAAATCAGTGGGATGTATTATGGGCAGACGTCATTTTGTGCAAAGTGGATTGTCATGAACAAAAGGTGCTTCCATACTTCCAGATTGCTTTGAAGGTTTCAGTTTTAGTTACCAATGGGGACAGCCTCGTCCACTCTCCTTTGAAGAGATGATTCTCTTCGTGGCTCGTGGGTTCTTATGGCGTTCCCTTAAGTAGAGACTTGCTGGTATTCATCAAATGAGTGACTTACACTTGAGTGGTGGATAGATTCCTATCAGAAATATTAGATTTAAAGCCTAATAACTGTAAGTGCGCTATGATAGGACAGAAAAGAACGGATATATCAATGCTTTCGATACTTCTACTCGATATTTGTTTAGATCCGCATGCGTTTATCACTTCTACAACAGTGCAAGTGCCCCCTTAAAGCTTGCACTCCGTCGAGAGTCGAACGAATTATGTGACACAAAAAAAATATAAAAATATTCTATAAAACTTTCAATGCTTTATTATTTTTAGTGAATAGACCTTTATTAACTTTCGAATGTAGCTTAAGCCTTATGTCATCAATAACCCTTCCGTCCACGGAATCTCTGCCTGTTGTCCAGCTGAAACGACAACTCGTCAGGATTGGAAAATAAGTCATTTTTACCACAGCAACTTACCAAAGACCTCTTGCATTCAAAAAATGTATTACGGAGCACCTGGCACTCTTCGGGAACACTGTTAGTCTGCAAGCACTCTCTCGGCGTCTTTCTATCCTGATAAAATTAAAAAAAATAAATGCATTTAAAAAGGAAAATTAGACATCCTTTTGTTTAGAATCACCTTTTTGCAGCAATCGCTCTCCAGAAGGCACATTTTCAAGTCAGCTCGAACGCCAGCGCAGGGAGTGTTATCCGCTAGCTTTTCTTCACCCTCATATCGCATCATCTTTACGGTGTTTTATAAGAAATTCGCGTATTTCACGATTGGAATCCTTTACAAATTTCACAATTCTACGACCAGTTCGGCCGATTCAAAACTGTCATAACACTAGTCAGCTGTTTTATGTCAAAGTGACAGCCTCAGCAGTCGGTCATCTCAAACGTGCACTCTGTTTGTTTATACAAAAAACTCACCACATTTAAGTGAAATCATTCATTTGTGAGACAAATGTTCAACATTAGGTGAGAATTGAAAGGTTTTCCTTAACAATTTTTTAACTCCGTGTTGTGTAGATCACCGTATCGACTATCCCTGCAACGCCTTCAAAAGTACACCCACAAATGGCACAAGCCAGCTGGGTATGAAACTGGCATAGAGGTATACAGCTGTATAACACGTTCAAATGTACCTCTAGTGCTTCGCAATGAGCACATTGCAACTTGGTACACTTGCGGTCCAACGGTTTATGACTCCTCACACCTGGGTCATGCGAGTTGTTATGTGAAGCTTGACATTATCCAAAGGATCCTTAGGAATCACTTCAAAATAAACTTGGTAACTGCTATGAATGTCACCGACATCGACGATAAAATCATCAAGCGGAGTCAAGAAAATGGCAAACCCTGGCAGGAGATTGCTAAATTCTATGAAACAGAGTTCTGGAGTGATATGAGGAAGTTGGGTGTCGCCGAACCAAACGTAAAAATCCGAGTTACAGAAAATATTCCACAAATTGTTGCATTTATCGAGAAAATCATTGAAGAGAAATCAGGCTACGTTGGACGAGACAAGTCGGTATACTTTGATGTGAGCACGCTGTCTAACTACGGCAAACTACAAAAACTTAATCTAGAGCAGAAGGAGCACGAAACTAAGGAGTCCACGATTGACTTTGCTCTTTGGAAGGCCAGAAAGGATGTAAAAGAGCCGTCTTGGCCATCACCATGGGGCGAAGGACGTCCGGGTTGGCATATAGAGTGCAGCGTGTTGGCAAGCATGATTTTTGGCAGCGGTATTGATATACATGCTGGCGGACTGGATTTGAAATTCCCCCACCACGAGAATGAGGAGGCGCAGAGCTGCATTTTTCATAACACTCCACAGTGGGTCAACTATTGGTTGCATACGGGCCACTTGAATATTCTCGGCCAAACAGAAAAGATGTCCAAATCTCTGAAGAATACGATTGGTATAGACGATATGCTTCGTACTTACACCAGTGATGAGTTCCGAATGGCATGCGTACTCTCGAATTATCGCAATTCAGTGGAATATGGCGATGAAATGATGCACACTGCTAAAGGTACCCTAAAGAGATTCATTGAGTTCAATTCAAACGTTCAAGCGTATTTGGAAGGGAAAAAACAGAGTGCGACGATTGACTCCAGTATGATTCTTCAAAACTTATCCCAAGCAAAAGGACAGATAGATGAACACCTTAAAGATGACTTCAATACAGCTCGATGTGTGGGTGTTCTAACAGAGCTAACTTCCACGATAAGTAGAAGCATCAATACGACGTCGGAGGCAGAAGGATCGTTTGCTTCTAGCTTGGATGCTGTAGCTGCTGTTAGCAATTTTGTCCAAAGCTACCTACAAGTTTTCGGTTTTGAACTAGGTTTGTCATCTCAGTCAAAGGACAGCGCGTTGGATTTAACAACGATCCTGGAGGATATTGTGGGAACTAGGAATCAAATGAGACAACGAGCATTGGCGGATAAGAATAAGGACCTTTTTAAAGTCTGTGACGAGCTAAGAGATTGTTTGAAACGAAGTGGCGTCGAGCTAAAAGATCACAGTCAAGGGACTACTTGGAGTTTGAATAGAAATAAAGTTTAATTCGAGAAGTGGGTGTTTGATGTGGTTTTTGAGGTAAATGGCCAGCAATGGACAATCGTTTTCCAGGTTCTGTTCTTACCGGTTTGATCCACCCAAAAGAGACATCTGCCATGCTTTGATTCCGCTGAGGTTCTTAGAGGATATCTAGTTTTGACGGAAACATCAATGTGTTGCTTATATCATCGATCTAAATACCATAACGAAACAAGCTAAAGAACCAAACCACGTGGAATAAAATAACTAAATGCGAAGAGAAATTTAATATTTATTGATTTCTAAAATAACCTGAATTATCATCCATTTAAAATATGTCCTTCCTGTACGATTTACCCCTAGTCAAGACCTGCATTGTACATTTGTCTGCACAGTTATAATCTGTTGTGTTATATCGCAATGTATCTTACGAAATGCATATGCAGATCTGAACTATGGGTCGAAAGAGCAACATAGCAGGATTCTAGGACAACTAGACTACGCTATAAGTTACAAATCAATTGTAAAAAGGATTATATGTAACCCAGTGTGCCCGATTCTGCTCCTGTTCGCTCTTATGACTCGTAAACAATGACTTGTAGACATTACTTGCTTTGGGATCACCAGCCACACTGTAATCGTCCTTCAACCGCTTAAGTTCTGGATCTTCCAAAGTTTTTCCCGTGAGGTGTCTCTTGTTCGCAACCTTATTCTTTACCACTTTACCAGCGGCATTGGTAGCCGCTTCGTTAGCAGACTGCGTCGACATTACAGGGACAGTTTCTGTACTTGGTTCGTCTTCCACCTCCTTAGCTGGCGTAGCCACATCGACTGCGCTAGGAGCTGTATCCAAAACAACAGTCGATGGAACCTTTACCTTCACCTTGGTCTTCTTTGATGCCTTCTTCCTGGCACTACGCATCTCAACTTTTGCTCGCATCAGCTCAATATCCTCCTCGTTTCCATTCAACACAATAACATCTTCAATAGAATACGGAACCTGACACAGTGGACAAGTGTTGGCTTTGATTTGTTTCAGCGCACGCTCAGAGAAAACACATCCGCAAGTCCATAGTGCTACGAAACGAAACTTTCCTGACATCTCAATGCCCATGAGTTTACAAATATACGGTGCACCTCGTGTGTCCAGGCCACCTTCAGTTTTATTACCGTCCCTAAACGCTGGGTTATGAGTCAAAGAAAGGTCTTTGATATCGCGCATACCTTTGATGTGACTAGAGGATTCAGGCATCTTGTCTTTTTCCAAAAGTTGTTCGATTACATTCTGTTTGGAGTAGAGACGACCCAAAGTGCACATGACAATTGGCTCCTGTAGACGTTGTTGGGTTAAAGCGCAGTGTAACCAGCGAAATTGTCGCTCAGCATCTTTGTCTTTCTGTGAGGAGACATAAATTAGTCATGTTCGAGAAAAAATTGAAAAAATCGACTTTACCTGTTCAGCTTTTTGTTTCACACGAACTAACTCATCTCTGCGAGGAATAGTACCACCATCACATCCCATTTTGCAGTGCGATTGTATCTATTTCCTTGAACAAATGAAAATGTTTATTTTGCTTTTCTTTTATATCGGAACTTATCGCAGCAGTCACTGGTGGCAAACTCGAAAACAATTATGATAATTAGGAAAGCACTGAAGTAATTAAAAAAAAGGTGCATTCAACGCTGAAGAGCAAAAAATTAAAATTTTCTTTCAAAGTGTTCCAATTTCATTGGTGCAAAGTGTTCCATTTTGTTCCATTTCCATTTCTGCGTGGAAGTGATGTTAAAAATGTTACTAACGCCAAAGATAAATTAAAAGGGATCAGGAACAGGTAGAAAACGTGAAGTGTCAGGATATTTTTTAGTATTTTTATATCTTTCAATTATGGTATGCAGAAAATAGCTACTGCTATCCCTTCTATGTATCAAACTCTGTTTCTCCAGCTCAAAGTGTCAGGCCTTAAGATATCAACAGCAACTTTAATAGTCGAAGCAAACATTTTAGACCAATGCTTTTCAATGGAACAGAACATTAGCACACCAACTGTAGACAGCAATTGCAACGTTCAGTCTAAGTTCTGAATTCGGTCTGCTGTTTCAGTGCAGCCAACATTGCGTCGGCAATTTTTCAGTGTTATCAACCTGAAAATGCAAAGTTACGCCAGAATCATTTCTACTTCTACTTCTGTTTTGTAAATAGCTGTCGTTTGCTGTTGGTTGTCGAAGTTGTTGTGTGCTAAACAATTCTGAGATAATCGTAAAAATCATTTCTATGCTGAACGAGTCCATTCACGACTCATCCACTGAATGACTTTCCCACTGTTAAAGCATGAACTTTCCATGCACGAACATTTTTCTCATTGCGCTGAACAACGTCTTGACGTTTTCTGCAATTAAAAATAAACTTTTTTTTTATTTGTAAACAAAAGCAAAATATTTTGTGACCAATGGAGTCTTTTGAGAAACTCCTAATTGAACGAGTGCGACGAATTGATCTATTGTACAATGCAGGAACTAGACTCTACAAAAATCCTGAGAAAAGAGAATCAAGTTGGCTTACAATATCCAGGCAATTGGGTGTAAAAGGTTGATGCAGTCAAGTGTATATGTTTTAAAAAAAAATAATTAGTTACGTTCCGTAATTCCAGTCGAACATTGCAGACAACGATGGAAAAGTCTTCGCGACCGATTTGTACGAGAACACAGAAAAATGCTAACAGGACCACCAGGTACAGAGGTTTGGGAACACTACCATCAGATGCTTTTCCTCAAGGACTATCTAAAGATAAGGAATCACAATACATCAAGTACTGAAGACCAAAAGTATGCTTATACGAATATGTTTACTTCTTAGAATGAATCTAATCAGTTAGTCAAAGAATTCCAACAGTTCAAGTGAAGGTGGAAGAAGTTGATAGAAGTCAGTTAGAAGGGGATATATCGGAGTGCAGAACAGACGAGACAGACTTCAATACAAACGAATCATTTCGTATACCAGAAACAGAGTTTTCAGACGGGGGCAATTTCTCTCTAGAAGATATGTCTAATTCCACTGAAACTCCCAGCAAGAAGTTCAAATCAGATGTCGAAGATGCTTTCGTTGATTTCATTGGGGGCATGTCGAAGCTAGTTGATAAAAAACAAAATGCACCGCCACCGCCTGAGGAATCGGAGAACATCTTATTTATGAAGATGATTGCCAAAAAATTAGACCTGCTTCCAATTACCATTCAGGGGACTCTACAAGTTGAAATCTTAACGTTGGTCAACAATGAAGTGACCAAATATATATGTAACTGAATCTAAGAATTAAAATTAAGTTATTTTGGTTTTAATTGTCAGCGTTTCATTCTAAGTAACGAGGTCGTGGGGTAGCTCCGGCGTGAGACACTGCAATCGTGAAAGTTTTTTGTTGGAAACGAATATACACAGAGTTGAAAAACATTTGCGTGGTGTTATTGTCCATTCGCTCAATGTGGCTATGTCGAGATACAAATATTAATAGCGATACGTTTTCGCCGGCTGAAAAGTCTAGTAGTCGGAGTTCTAAGAACATCTCTAACAAAATAGGCGCAAAAATAAGCTAACTGGCGTCGAATTTGAAAAGAACTCAGACACATGTTTACAGGAACGTAACTCATTAATATTGTGACGGTCTACTCTTATATTTCAAGCACAAATTCTGTAATAGAACACCGGCAGCTATTCTGAGGAATACATGGTATGTAACAAGGCTCTGTGTTGGGTCCTCAGCTTCGGAATATTTCTTACGTTGGTTAAATTTTATTGACGATATTGTCATTGTTGTCACTGCTAAACTGTTGGAAGATATGGAAAAGATGAGGATTATGGAGTAGTTGTAGTAGTAGTATTACAACGACCAAGTTTAGTTATAAACATACATATGTAAGTATTTTTATTTCTTAAAATTTATCACAAAAAAAAAAATTATAATGAAGACGAAAATATGTACATCTTCAGTTGTAGTGTGCATTCATTTTCTCAGAGATCGAAGACTCGGCTGCGTATACTTTCTTTGTAATCAGATAGTCACGTAGTATCTTAAACAGCGTAAAATGATTGGTAAGCGCCAAAAAGCTCAGCGACAACACATGATGCCACTCGATGGCGAACCACAAGATGAGAATTTGGAATAGTACGAGCAGTGTCTGCATGCACGTTAGAACCATATAAATCGCCGATGGATTGTTAAACAGTTTCTGAAATAAAACAAAATTAATAAATGAGCAAATTTTGAGGTGAAACTACTCACAAAGAAACGATAATGTGAAGTATTTCCTGGTAAAGCAGTTGTTACGGGCCCAAGTGATTTGTATAAGTCGTCGGTATATCGTACGATACTGGCATGTCTCCATGCTGCCGATTTTGACCAAAGCGACGACGGAACATTGGCAGTGCTTCGCCCATCTAAGCGACACCAAATGCCCAAATGCAAAGCAGATCGATGAAGAATGTCACTGTATTTAGCTGGAAAACAGAATACCGTGCACATGGTAAATCCTCCCAGCCAGATGAATACAATATGCTGTGAGGCCCACAGCACATTGTAGTGAATAAAGTTCTGTGCGAAGAAGCACGGCACGAAGCCGCCATAGTAGGCATTTACCACTGATGTGAAAATCACCTGCTTAAATCGATTGTTGAAGTCATTCTTTAGACTCTCTACTTCATCGCGAATGGTTACTGGACTCGAGGAGCAGCAATGCATTGGCAGACCGTTGAGGTACGAACCCTCCACTTCGCACGACGTTCGAAAGAAGGGTTCCACTTGGAATCCAAAGATCAGCGAGTAAACTACAAGACTAAAAGGCAAATAAATAAATGAATTTATTTATCAGGAAAACACTTACGGATACATAAGCAAAAACAACGACAAGTAGTTCTGCCTCGTGTAAACCTGCACAATGCAGAGTCCCAGAATCAAGAGAATCACCGCGCTAAAAATGTACTTTGCCACCAGCTTGTACGACCTCAATTGTCTGTCATTGTAAAACACATCCAGGCATTTGTTCATAAGGCAATAGAGCAGCCTTCGAGAAAGCATAATCACCGTGAATATGACCAAATACGGTTCAATCAAGTAGAAATTCTGAAAAGTGACCAAATTAGCGTGCTGAGTGGTGCCGTCTCATTTACTTACAATTGTGTGATTTGTATGTGATTCAGGAATCCACCAGACTGTCCGATAAATATGCAAAAATTGCATACCAGCCCCAAATAGAATGAACAGGAACATAACCAATTCATTTAGGAGCTCTGAACTGCTGGGAATTTCGGGAAATGGTATGTGCTTTGGCATCGGTGCACCGTGACCGGTCTCCGAAGGTGCATCGCTGTCGTTGTCCATTTATGATTTTTATTAGCTTAATCAGTTGTTGTGGTAGACTTTAATTTTTAGTAAAGCATTTCTTTTCTTTAGCAAGTCGCTTGCTTAATGGATGTAAACAAAATTCAACAAATGTCAGACAGTTTTTTACTGATAACATGGGTAGAGTATCGAAGTTGTTCTCTCAAAGAATCAAAGTGAGTGTGTTCAAAGCAGATGATGGAAAGTAAAAGAAAAACAGAACTGTTTGTGTGCCAAAGGGATTTAATAAATCTAGGAAATGGAATACTTGTTCAGGTAGAGCATAAAACACTACCATTTCTATTTTGAATATTTTCGCAAGGAAAGGAAAAGGACAATGCAGAGCTGGATTTTAAAAAGTGTTGTAAAGCAGGCTTTCAGAGGACTGATGTGTATCCATGAGAGGCCCATCGCGGTGTCTGAGGAACTGCTGACTAAAATCCGAAACTAGTTAAGCCCAGTAAAGACCTTTTCAACAATGCAACTTGAACCCAAAATATAATAGTGGAATTCCAAACTATGTACACGTAAATCTGAGGATAGTTTTAGTTGTTTCTTTGGTGATATCGGTCGGGTATGAGCTCTCCATCAAAGGGCTTTAATATGATGTGATAGATCGTAGGAAATTCACATAAAATATATTTTTTGGCATTCGCACCATAGTCGGTACATGTTTGAGGAGATTTTTCTTGAGGTGACTTTTCTTTTGTCAAGAAAAGGTCTTGCTCCACACCCTGAAAGATCTTATTGTGCGTTAAGTGTCTGGGAAGATATTAATTTGTGCTCTCTGGCACATAGTCGTAGGTGAAGGGGTGACCTTTGAATTGAAAATGTTGATTGACTATGCGAGAGGGACAGAGTTGAGGGCACAAATGCCTGGGCCGAGTTCACATTCCAGTTTAGACCCGCCTTTGTGTGTGACTGTGTATTTCGTTAGATTAATTGGTTATACACCATTCCCTCCGTCTCTGTAAATTGCAGTTTCTCCACATTTTTGTGCACAAAATTCGAACGTACAGCGTTGTGGGTGGTGCTTAGTGTACGATTCTACTTTTCCTGACCAGACACCAGCCAAACGCGCCAAGCTAGGCAGTTTAAACGGTTTACTCATTATATTCATTTATTATCAACTTTTTAAAAGCTTACCATTAAGCCTTGTTTGGTCGGTTGGTTGATGGGGCCCTCGAAAAGGTACACTTAGACCAAAGTAGGTCCATTGTGCTGCCACAGTCAGCGGCTTGGCGAATAGCAGTGACATCGGCCTGAAACACGCCGCAATAGTTCGGAAGATTTAAGGAGAGACGGATGCCTAAGTCTTCTGATAAGACTCCGGCACCGACTCTGTCCTGGGTTTTGGCCCCATCCGTGAAAATAAACAGCGAAGCGTTATGTAGGACATCGCTTTGCGTCCACTCTGATCTGTCCGGTATCGAGTGTTTGAAGCCTAGGCTGAAATTAAGTTCAGCAGGCAGGCGGTCGGTAACCTTGGTGAGATGTCGATGCATCTTAAGTATGTTGGCATGGCCAGTGTCTAGCTCTTTCCGAAGGCGAGAGTTTCTTAGTGGAAGAGCTGAACTGGTCGCCAATCGCTTGCTATCGATCTCGATCGGGAGAAGGTGAAGCGTGGTTTGAAGCGCCGCTGTTGGAGAGGTTCTTACTCGTTTAGCTTTTTCCATCTGTTTCAAGTTAGATTTCCTCCCCAAGGCGGTCCACCATTACGCCGATCAGGAGAATCGGCCTTACCACCGACGTGTGTAGCCAGTAAATTATATTTGGTTGTAGGCCCCATGTAGGGCCCACCGCTTTCTTACATGAGTACAGGCTAACCATTGTTTTTTGACATTCTCTTTCCAATGGAGACCATTAATCCTTAATTAACCCATAAAGGCCTAAGATCAACACGCACCGCTAACTAGAAACGAGTCTTCTACACTTTTAAGGGCAGCAAATAATCATTGAGCAGCAGTTAGTTACAAAAACGAAATGCTAGCTTAAAAGTAATTTATGATAGCTTTCCTACAAGTTCATCCAAATAAATTTTCAAACACTTTCCGCAAGAAACCACGACTTTTTCGTGATTCGCCAAAGTCAATTTTTCGTCTATAGGTGGTGTACTCTTCGAACTTGTCGCTGCCCAGTGGTCCCCAAGAGATCTCAGGTCGAAAGATCTTTGCGAATTTCTAAAGCAAAATGACTATTAGACCACAAAAAAGATTGTTAAACAGCTTATACCTCCATGAAAGTTAGATTTTTGCGCGACTCCTTAAAGAACGCATAGATTGCCCATCCAGGAAGCTGTATCAGACCGATCGCAGCTAACGTCCAACCAAAGACTACAAAAGAACAAATCCGTATAAAACCAAACGATTCTATCAAGGTTACCTTACCATGAGCAATATAAGGATATTCCACGTCTTTATATGTTAAAGGCTCCAGAACGATCAAAGTATAAATGAGAACCGAAATCATAAGGCCTGGTGTGATGATCCCCCAGCATATCCGCCAGTAAATTCCAGTCTTTTCTCCCACCATAAACTGTATGTCCTGACAGAACCGTCTGACACCATAAACCCATCCAACAGCCAACAGCTCTCCAATAGCCAGAATTAACGCGATGAAGGAGACTCCATAAAAGTCCACCAGATTCAAAATGAACTGTCCTCCAGGTGTCATATAAACAATGCTTATACTGAAGCCCACCAATGTTAAAGCCAATGCCACTGGCCAATTCGGCAAACGACAAAACTGATCCCGAATCACCCGTATGATACATGAACCCATGCCAACGGTGCTGCCAATTCCCAGGACAAACAACATCAAGAAGAAAAGAACTGCGAAGGCCTAAAGGTAGTTTGTTGTGTAAACCCACTATTGATCCCTTACCTGTGGCATAAGTTCAAATTTCGATATAGCATCGGGGTATGAGATGAAAGCTAGACCAGCACCGCCCTTAACAACACTGGCGATATCCTTTGTTCCAGTTTGAAAGGCTAAATTGCCTAGAATACCAAATGTTATGCATCCCGCTATCAGTGAAGAGCATGAATCCATCGTTGTGATGATAATGATGTCTCTAAAGAAGTAGGTTATTTTGAGCCTAGAAAATCGCTTTAAGGCTTACCTTGAAACATTCCTATTGAAGTTGTTGTAAGAGGCGTAGGTGATCAATGTACCAAAGCAAATAGCGAGCGAGAAAAACACCTGCGTTACTGCTGCATACCATACCTAGCGACAGTGTGTTAAAACAATCGGATTTAAGGGCACATTTAAACTGACCAAAGGATTTAATAGCTCCTTCCACTGTGGCTTGAAAAAGTAAATAATTCCATCCACTGCTCCAGGTAATGTGGCCGCACGAACGAGAAGAACCAACAAAACCACGTATGGGAAAACACCAAGAAAATAAGCGGCCTTTCCAGAGCTTTTCACGCCACGAATGAGAACGGTTCCAATTATAAGCCAAGATATAGCCAAGCACCCAATTAAGTCAAGCTTCGGATAACCAATTCCATCGTTAATGGAGTCCTTCTCCTGAAGGATCTCATTCCTAGAAATTTTTGGATAAGAACAAGTTAAACAAAAAATTGCGAGGATCCTTACTGAAAATACAGCTCTACTGAGGACATCTTAGTCACATTCGCGGAGTTCTCAGTTCCATTTTCACTCAGGCACACATCTCCCCATTCCTGTCGACAGTAACTCCATGGCAAGACGCTCGAGAATGATGCAATGAGGAAACGTAATGTCAAAGCCATTATGCTGGAGTAGTAGGTAATAGAAGCCCCCGTGGCAACAACTTGTCCAGCTGCAACACCTTAAATTAGAGTCAGTGGATGTGGTCTACATTTTCGATCCCATAAAGGCCTAACTCCTAATCTTTAGGAAGGGACTCTCTTTACTTACCCTTAAGAACTGGTGCAAAAGAAAATGCCTTGATAACTCCCCGTCCCGAGAACTGTCCGATCAGAATTTCAAGATAATACACAGGCCGTCCAATGATTAGCAGAACTATCAGATATGGAATAACAAAGGCTCCGCCACCATTTTGAAAAGCAATAAATGGAAATCTCCAAATATTCCCAAGACCCACCGACAAAGAGATGCACGAGAATAGAAATTCTATCTCGCTACCCCATTGTTCCTTTGGTTTTTGTGATTTAGTGGAGGCCTTGCCGTTTTCCACAATGAATTCCTCACTCTCTCTAGCTCTAGCTTTCATTTTAAATATTTTCAGTGACTTAACGCCTTCAACTGATCACAACGAACTGACTTCGGAAGCAGGTCCATCACGTTTTCTTGACTCTGTTTCATCATCTTATCACTTAAGTGCTCTATTATCCAATTTAGATAGACAGACTACCTATCATGTGAACACACAAGCTTAAAAGATGTAAAATTAATTTATATTGCTTACCACTGCTAATTGGCATTAAGTGTGTTTATCTAGCGGGTGGCGGATGCTAACTCTGATAAAGATGTTGATTTCGAGCTGAATTGTGAAAAGATTATGTGCATCAATGGATTTGAATGTGAGATATGTTGATGAAGAGGCAATTTGTGATCAGACAGCGACGGTGGAATTATCGAGATAAATCTAGCTGAGGCGAAGGTGTTAAATGGAGGAAATATCGTTTAATGCCATTGACTCTGAGGAGAGAGAACTTAAAGATTGAACGGGGAAAAGTTTTAGAGATGGAAGCATCTTTCTTAAATGAAAGCATGTTTCATTTGTTGATTTTTTCTAGGCAGACAGTAAACAGTCTAGTTTTTCTCAGGTTTTGTATCGTACTGTATCGTATCCACTCTTTCTACTCTTTACCCCTCGAGAATCTTGAAATTTAGTTCGATCTTTTGCAAAGTCTACGAAGGAAAGGAATTGCAAGCTATTTTTTTTTACAGATAAGTCTGGTTCAAAACTGGTGCTACAGCCTCTGTGGAGGGCAACAACATTACACTTAAGCCGTTGATGCCAAACCCAGCAGATGCTTACTTACTTATTCCCTGTCACTCCTCGGCGGCATAAGGCACGCCATCGTGTTCGGAGTTGTGCAACGCCCTTAAACTCTCCCTAACTCATCTCCAAAGTCCGAGATTCCTTCTCAACTGCCCACTGTTATTTTCCTCAATAGATACTATGAACTATATTTTGAAAAGCTTATTAAAGGAGCGTAGTACCTTGGTCTCCAGGAATATCCAGTCTACGCTCTAGATCTTATTCAATCCGTAACCCACTTCCAAAATAGGTACTTGAAAATGCAAGACTTTTCTCTGTTGTAGGGCTGAATTCACTAAGTCTCGTTATCGCTGAGTCATAATCAGCTCAGATGAACTAGCAAGACAAGATTCTGACTTCTGAAGCCCTAAACTTACGGTGGGTCTTAGTGCGTCAATTCATAGTTGAGTTTCTCATAAACAGCAATTCAGCACAACAGACATGCTTAACGATTTCTTTTCTATTTCGGTAAGAAATTCAACTTATTACTGCCTCTCTCAGCAGTAATCTATGAATTAACACAATGGATCTCTCCTAGCCCAAGTGAATCTTATCGTGAGCGGAGGATAGCCATGCAACCTACGAAGTTCAGCAGTCTCCGCTCCTTAATTTGCCGTCATTCCAATTCTTTTCCATTAGATACTAGCCCCAAGACTGTCACTTGTGTCTTTAAGGTGATAGCCAAGCACTATAATGTTAAACTCTGTTCGGTATCTGGTTAGTACGATATTCCGGGGAAGTGTTCGGCCAACATGTTGGGAAGGTACGCTACCTGGCTTCAAGTAGGAAGAATATAAAAAATACCAATGCAAAGCATAGATGGACACATCAAAATTATGGACTTGCTAGACTCTTCTTGACCAGCCGTAAACTTACACCTAGACGATGTGAATAACGTCAGTACATATGACGAAAATCAACATTTTCATAAGGAAGTCGCAGTAGTTCTAAGAGAATGCCTTTATAATCTTCCAATTGGATCTGTAGGTTAACGTATTCGCGGAAGCCTTCACGTAAAGAAACCGATTGTTGAAAAAATCCTGGCTGAGTTCATCAGTTGGCGCTGTCACGTACAAAGAAGCTCGTCGGAAAATCCCGTCCGAAGAGCAATAGCGACTCAAGTTTAAGTCGAAGTTCGGAAAAGAGGCGAAAACAACAGCAAATTTTCGGCGAGGAGGCGATCCAAAATAGAGCGTCTTGTAGAATGATATTGACGTCCGCAAAATTACCCAAACACAAGGCAGATACCTGGGAGAAATATGTAGCATAAGATGTACGTGTACGTACGACAAAGAAGAAGGATGTGTAGGCTAACGTCCACATCATCGAAGACTACCAACACACAAGGGATTGATGCTGACGATTGAGAGTTATTTTGAAGATCTGTGAATTTGGAAAATTCATCAAAAATCGAAGAGACAGTCTCTAAGGAGCCAAATAACTTTATTAGGACAAGCTTCCAGCTGGAGTTTAGCCCTTCTGCATGAAAAATTCTGTAACTATATGACACTCCCACTTGTTTCTCTTTCGGTTTACGTCCTTGAAAATAAAACAGCGAACGATTAAAATATAAAATCAAAGTTTTATTTTCTTTTTATTTCAAAGGTCGTTTTGATTAATTACACAGTTATATATATAGGGCTTACAAATCCAATAATACACTGTACAAATATTGATATACAATTTAAACACTATTTCCTTCGTTTTATTTTTAAATTCCTGTTTCATCCTAAACGATGACGTTCTACCAGGCTTTCGCTGCATAAATGATTAGACACGCATCCTCGTGTCGAACCACATTTCAATTCTTTTTTTTTTGTTAATTTATTTCTGTTACTAATCAGTCTTAAACATTGAATTGCAATCTATTATTACTTATCTTTGTTAAAAATTGCTTTTTGTTATTCTTAACAATTTGACACAAGAATATTATTTTTTGTTTTGTTAAATTTCCTTATACAAAAAAAGTTACATATATAGAATCGTTTTTATTTTTGTTTATTTTTTTAGTTTGTACTTAAAAGAAAGTAACAATTAATTTTATTTATCGTTGATAGTCAAAAAAAAAAAGAGTTAAAAACAATAACAATTTGAAGTTAATATTTTTTGATTAAAAAAATAATTTTGATTTCAACAAAAATAATTGATTTTGTAAGTTTTTTTTGTTTAATATAATTTATCTAAACAATTTGTTGTTTTTATATTTTTTAACTTTATGTTGGTTTTTATAAAATGAGGCACTTTTTGGTTAAAGTTATTTTATATTATATTATTTAATTCGTGTTTGTTTTCTCCTCTTTTGGGGGCGTGTGAAAAATTACTATTTACATGGTAATATTATGTCTTTAAATATATTAAATTACATTATAAGTAGACAAGTATTTTATAAATATTTTCAAGCTCGTTAAGTAGTAAAATCTTTTTAACAATATATTGTCGTGGTAATTTTGGATGTAGGAAAAAATTAGCAGTTTGGTTGGTATACAGGGACTCTAAGGCTAAGCGTTTGCTTGCGACAAAACTGTTTACATGTAGTCTTATGAACGTGCGCACAGCATTAAATGTCGCTTCACTGTGCGCACGTACTTAAAAATACATGTGAACGGTTTTATCGCAAAGAAAACGCTTCTCGCATCACTGTGCGAGTAGCCTAACGCTGCTATAACGCCTTTATGTGTGCTGAAGTTCGTTTTATCATATTCTGATGGTTATAGGCATGGACAAATTTTGGAAAGAAGTATGAGTTTAGTTTAATTTAACCTAATATGACCTTGGTGCCTGTTTTTTCCTTTAATTTCATTCAATTTAAAACTATTCCAGCATCTACAGGAAATAGGATATCTTACAGAACTCAGTGTATTAAGATTTCTACTTCATCTTTGAAATTGAAATTCAAAATCAGCCTGAAGTGCGATGAGTTTATATTTAATTGTATCACCAAGCGATAGGTGCCAGGGTGGAGCAGTTGAGTTGAGTTCAGAAAAAAGCTCGGTCAAACAGAGGGTTTTTGAAACGCCTAATTGTATTGTACCGAAACTGTACAGAAAGTGCTTTCTTTACGAGGCAACCGTAAAACTCGGTGGTAAAACAATTAAAATGCGGCCTCCGGGGCATAATAAACGTCCTCTGTTTGACAGAGCCTTAAACGGACAGGAAATCGAGGTTAGTAAAGGCAACAGGAGGGGTTTTAAAACTAAATTAGTTTTGCAAAAACGTTTGTCGTCCATTTTCTTGCTTGCTCTATCTAAGAGAAAATTCCTCCTTCTAAGGATTTTGCTGATTACCTGGCGAATATGAACATTCCGCAGCCTACGCTCTATGCAAATCTCCGTTTGGTTCAATTAGTACATTAGATGGGCAGATAATCGTGAGATTACATGCTGAAGGTTGTTCTTAAGGAGACCAGAACAAAACAAAATAAATATTTCATCCTGGAAATATAAGAGACATAGAGCTAGGCGCCATCAAAATAGAAAGATAGCATCGGAATAATGCCCAGATGAGAAAGATTTAAGTGATCTCTATTTAAGCAGCCTTAGATTTCGGAAAAGGCGATCAGGCGACTGCCAAGTTGTTAGACAAGCTTCCGTCAAGTGTGATCTAGATCAATGGCACAGCATTGAGTCCAGGCAATTACGTTGTCGCATATTTACCAACAACTATAAACGACTTATTCCGAAAGGCTTGTACTTTTATTTCGTAGAAGAAAATGACTGTGCTTTGGTGCACGTAAAACAACAGGATAAAGGAGGAATTTTAATGTCTCAAGAGTAGAAGATTGACGCATGACAAAGAGACGATAAAGCAACAGAAGTAAATTAAGAGATGGCTCAACCACTCTAACAATCGATAGGAGGAGTGAATAAATACGGGGTTACGTGCACTGCGTGGTCAGCCATTCAATCCGAGTTGGATCTAAAGATGGGATATCCTTGTCCTTTCTTCGGTACGCTCACCGATAGTTTCCTTTGTTACCAGTCAATGTCCCACAGTTCCGACATGACCATGTTCGTTCTATATTATGCCATGCAGTGCTTCGTTTAATTTTGTAAAAGTATGTGATAGCAGACTAGGTACATATATGCTGGTGTATATATCAGGATACACTAAGCCATTTTATAGAAAAAAAAAAATTGCGTTACACTCAAGATTCGTACAAATTTAAAGCAAACAATTGCATAACATTTTCTTACATCCCTTCCCACTTGACAATATATCGTTAAAAATAAATAAAACGTTTAATAAAACTGCATGTATATTTGGCACATCGTTTGACAGATATCTGTTAAGTATTTCTCCTCATACACACCACTATACCCCCCCACTCCCTCCCCAAAAAGGAAAACTTATATCCTTTATCCCCCTTAAAAACTACTTTTCTATACAAAAAAATATGATAAAAAAAAAATTAAAATTACTTAAATATTTACACTAAGCCAACCCACTTTTTACATGAAAATCTCGAACTGTTACGTGAATCCCCTGCTCGGTGATTGCACTGGTGACGGTGGTGGTGGGAGTGGAGAAAAGTATGTAGAACTTCTTGAGCTTGGAGAGGGTGGACAACTCTCGGGTACTATTCGCACATCACTGTGGTAATGTGAACGTGGAGTGGGTGGCGGTGGATATGGTTCACTATCGTAATTGTATTGCGCTGAGGAAGACATTTTTGTGGCACCACTTCCGCTGCCACCGCCAACACAGCCACCATTGCTGTTGTTGCTATTACTTTTGCTAGTGTAGTTTGAGTCACTTTCGTCGCAAATGTCTGTCGAGCATGGTGTCGGTGGGGGTGGTTGGTTAATGATTTTATAATGACGATACGGTCGACGACTACGAGTCGCTGGACTGGGCGGTGGATTGATGGGGTAGGCAACCATACTGCTGCCGTTTGTAGTGGAGCTGGAAGCCCCTGTTATATGATTTCGATCATAGCTGTTCATGCTGTTGCGACTGTTTAGGGTTGACATCCGCACAGCGTCGGCGACAGAGGCGATTTTAGAAACTCGATTGCTCTTGCTTAATGTTGGGGAGAGAGGGTCTGATGCTTGATCGTCCTTTGGTTCATTGCGATTCTTTCCCAGTCTTGTACGACAAAACTGAAGGATGTACACGATTGAGAATATTGTAATCATTGTCGCCACAATTAGGATCATGAAAGCCTTTTTATCTGACGCTGGTGCCATCCGCCGGGTATTGGCTTGGCTACAGATTTCAGCGCTTTCATCAGCTCCATCTGCACAGTGGTCCCATCCATCGCATAGATCCGACGCTGCGATGCAAACCTTGTTGATGGGACATTGGAAATCCTGCGGCCGTTTACAGCAGTCCGCCTCGTCATGGCCGTTGGCGCAGTTAGTTGTACCGTCGCAAACAAGGCTCTTATCAATACACTCACCTGACTGACAGCGAAATTGATCAGGTCGACACGAAGGGCAGCCAACCTCATCTGATTTATCAGGACAGTCATTTTGACCATCACAACGCCACGAGGCAGGAATGCAGTCTTTATTGTGATCATTGTTCGGTCCACTACCAGACACCGGCGCCGCGCAAGTAAAGTAATCCGGTCCACATGCCGGCAGAGCACTACAATTCTGCTTGTCCTCCAGCAACATCAAGCCTTGTGGACATGAGCAAATGTCCCGCGATCGACCTTCTGCCGAAGCGATGCAAATGTGAGAACATTTGTTCTTACCCTGCAAACAAGTATGATTACGGAAGAGTTTTGATTCCGGTGTCCAAACCGCCACGATGTCGGTGATTTGAGAAAGACGTTGAATCTCTGGACGGCGGCCTTCACCTGTTATGGTCACTCTCTCCACTCCAGTCTTATCATCAAGCCAATACACGAATCCCTGGAGAGCAGCGATGGAAATGACTTGACTTATATGCGTTGAAACAAGGATTTTCCTATAAAAAATGCAAAATTAGTAAAATTTCCGAAACAAGTTCATGCAGAACGCACTTATTCTTTCCATTTATGTCCATACAGTCGATTCGCTTTCCATGCGCGTAGAACACCATGTCGGTTTGTTGATCTACTGCCAAAGCTGTGACACCTTCCAGTTTGAAAGCTAGAATCACTCGCTCAGCACCATCTACACGGGATCGCATAATAGCCTGCTGGCTTCCAACGTCTGTCCAGAAGAGAAGACGTTTCATGGCATGCACAGCAATGTTGCGTGGCTTTTCTGAGTCTCCGGTGTCGATTACTCCGATTGATTCACCCTTGAAACTGCAAAGAGATGGAAGTTAAGGACTTTCTAAAAAAAAGTCATAAGGTCACCCCCGTACTTAGTAACATTTATCGTGTTCGTGTGAGAACATGTCCAAAAGAGAAGCCGACCAATCACGTCGATTGCAATGTCGAATGGCTGTGATCCTGAGCCAACCAATGTTGTCACTCGAGTTCCATTGACCGGAGACCATTTTATGCTGTGACTTCGACCTTCAACCTGGAAGTACCAACAAAATTGATTAAAAAATTCACTGCCGTCTACCGGAGGAAGCTATAGTGTTAGGAGTCTATAGACAACCTCAGATATTTTTTAAAAAAATTTAAAGCTTACCCAATACAAATGGTTCATGATTGGATCATATTCCACAGCACGTATATTCTTCCCGCTAACCGGTAGGGGAACATCCGGGCAATCCGAGGTGTTCGGCAACAACCGTCCAAATGAATTCCGCTGACTAAAAATTATGTAGTTTCTCGGTGGCAAACAGGAGACATTATCTTTGGCTAAGGTAAAGTGCGTAGGGCATCCACAAGTCATAGCCCTCCTCCCGGGTAACGCTAGGCATAGATGGGAGCATCCACCATTATTCACGCGACATATATTTGTTCCAGTTTGTCGGTTGTTATAGAAAATCAGCAGGGAACTGATGTACGTCATGTCATTATGCACCAGACTCCTATTCTGTCCTGTAATCTTGTGAACCCTTTCGATATCACCGGTGTTCCAATCACTCCAGTACACATAATCCTGGTATAGGGACACCGCATAGGGTTCGTCCACATCGGTGCCCACAAGCACCTGTCTCTTCTTGCCATCAGCGTCGGCTGATTCAATTTTTGTAGGTCTACTCTGCGATGCCCAGTAGAGACGCCGTGTTTCTGGATCTAGAGTAAGACCAGTTGCATGGTTAGCTGCCGAAATGATTGTCATTAGCTCGGATCCATCCATTGCGGCGCGGCGTATTGAATCCGAGGGAGACTCTGTCCAGTACATGTAGCCTTTCTTTGGATCAAGTACTAGGCTTCTGGGTTCCTCAATTCCCTTCCATAAAAGCACCTTTCTGCTGGTACCATCCAAGCGAGCGACTTCAATCCGCCTGGCTTCAGAGTCCGTCCAATATATGTTATGCGCCAGCCAGTCTACAGCTATCCCTTCGGGACGAATTAACCCTGCATCCACTATCCGCTGGACTATGGATCCATTTAGAAAGGCCCTATATATGCACTTGGACTTCTGATCTGTCCAGTAAATCCGACGATCTGCTACATCGACATCAAGAGCATGTGCATCACGAACGTTCTTGAAAGGAATGACCTCGTCATTATGGTTGCCCTCGTTGTAGTCGATTGAGATGCGACCAATGTGTTCTTGGCGCGAGAACAGTAGGAACGCCTCCGGAATCACGCAGGTCTTTTTATCATTCGCCAGCTCATACTCTATTGAGCAGCGGCAAACATAGTCGCGTGGTCTATTCAGGCAGAGATGGGAGCACCCTCCATTTTTTATAGCACAGGCGTTTGTTCCTTTGACTTCCCGCAAACGTGTTACTTTCAAACCCATGAGATCTGGGAACTGATCCACGACGGTGATGCGATTATTGCCAGTGATCTTATGGGCTCGATCTATCGATCGCCTTTGCCAGTCGGTCCAATAGAGGTAGTCGTCCAAGAGACTCAGACCGAAGAGATGCTTTAGATTTTCACTGATCACCACTCTCCTGTCCGATCCGTCCATACTAGCCACTTCTATCTTATCTGTCTTTCCGTCACACCAGTAGATGGTCTTCGCTTCGATATCTAAAGCGATACCATTTGGCCAGCCCAAGTCCTCAGAAACCAATACCACTCTTTCTGATCCGTCGAGCGAAGATCGTTCCACTTTGGGCTTCTTTTCATTCCAATCACTCCAGAACATCCATCCCAAGCTGGGCGCCAATGCGATTGCTCGAGGCTCCTCCAAGTGCTCATAAATCAAAACTTTTCTCGCCGATCCGTCCAGTCGGCACACTTCTATACGATCGGTCTCTGAATCGGTCCAATAGAGATTCCTTGCCAACCAATCCACCGCCAGGCCATCTGGATGCTTCACCTCTGAGGTTAAAAAGTCTTGTGTGCCTGTGCCATCGGGATGCACCCGTCGTATCGCGAACAGTTCCACATCCGACCAGTAGATGTACTCTTCCACAGGATCATAGTCAATTGCAATGGCATACTTCACCTTGCCCAGACTAAGTGGGAATATTGTAAAATCAGGCAAGTCCAACGATATCTTGCTTATCTGGGTCCGCTGCACAAGGAACAGCATTTCCTGTGACCCATTGGCGCATATGAACGGCGTGAGAAGCTTCACACCCGTCGGGCAAGCACAGCTATACCCCTGAGCATTGGTGGACAGCAGACAAAGATGCGAACAATTTCCATTATTATGCGCACATGGGTTGTCCGAAAAGGGTTGCAATTTTTTATCCCACGCCCGAACCGCTATCGGGAACTCTGGAGTATCGATCAACTCCTTCATTTCCTTCGTGACCAGATCATACGTATTGATCGATCCCACTGACCAATCGGTCCAGTACAGCCTTTGATCGAAATACGTCAAGCTGTAGGGGTACTTCAAATTATTTATAACCTTCCTCCGACCACTGCCATCTAATTTCATTACGTCCAAGAACAACAGCTTGCCATCAACCCAATAGATCAGTTCATTCTCCAGATCCACCGTCAGTCCATTCGGCCAAAAAAGATCGTCCTTCACCAGTGTCATTCGCGACAGCGGATCTCCATCCATACTGGCACGTTCTATCTTTGGATTATCCCCCCAATCGGTCCAGATCATCAGACGACTTTTAGGAACCAACGCAATCGCTCGCGGTTGGTCCAAATCCGTCCAGAAGAGTACCTTCTGGTATTTTCCATTCAACGTTGCTACTTCAATGCGATTCGTTTCACCATCTGTCCAATAAATTTTGTCCGTATACCAGTCGATAGCTAAACCTTCAGGCTTATCCAGCCCCGAGGAGATCACAGTCTGTTTGAGGGCTTTCGTTGATCCAGTCGAAGTACTGACGTTAATGCATTCGATGATTTCGTGGCCACAATCCGCCCAGCATACTAGGTTTTTCTCGTAGTAGAAATCGATTGCCATCGTTTCGACAAGATCCTTGGCAAGGACGTCAACTGATGGTGATCCTACTAGACGGGTGATGTTGGCAACTTTAATGTCACGATACGTGGTGAACAGCAAAGTGGCGGGGGAATTGTGCATCATTGGAGTCGTTGATAGCGCTGTCGTTGTCGTCGTCGTTGTTGTAATACTGGTAGTGGAAGTAGCGGCGGAGAGAACTGAAATGAAAGACAGAAAAGGATTTCATTAGGATCACTTAAATAGTTGTGGGTTTACAGACGGAAATATGTACAAGGACTAGTGGCAAGGGAGGTGCATTTTACTCCATTAATTGCTCCCTTAAAAGACTAAAGGTAGTGACGCTGTCTGATAGGTTCCAGCGAAATCTTAAGATTATCGAACCAAAAACACTAGGACCAGGCTGATGCTATTCAGGTCAAGAAGGTCTAATGGAAGGTCTTGTGTAAAAAGAGATTGACAACACACGAGGGTCTTCCTCAAAACTTCTAGAAAGCATTTCATCCATCCTAATGAGATAATGCATGTGGGGAAGGTCTTACCTTATAGAGAGCGTACAGTTGGAAAGCGACTTCAACAAGATTCTGATCCACGCCGAACTGTAGCATCACCTAAAAGTACTTCCATCTTACTCCAAAAATAGGTGAACGTCCACAAATGTCCTGCGAAAACCTCTGAACAGCAGTTCGCCGGAATTTTTCTTTTTCATTGACAGTCGGATAAATATTTTTCTACGGCGATGTTCAGAGCTTACCTACTTACTTAGAGGGCTCCCGACCCTTGGAGAGTCTCTGACTGAGACACGGCTGCGGTCCCGAGAACGTTGCTTCCAGTTGTGAGGACCAGTTGTTATTTGGTATCCGCGACAACTTGGTCTTTGTACCGAAGATTCGGTCTTCTTCGTCGTCTCGAACTTGGAAGCTGTGATTCGAAGATCCTCTTCGCTGGAGCGTTGTTGTCCATTCGCTCAATGTGGCCGAGCCAATGCAGTCGACGTATCTTGGCTTTTTGGACAACATCCACATCCTGGTGCAGCTCATAGAGTTCGTAGTTGTATTTTCTCCTCCATTCGCCCTCCTGGCATATGGAACCTAATATCCGATGATGTATTTTTCGCTCGAAGGTGTCCAGGATCTTCCGATGATGTCAATATCGTCTGCGTATCCCAGCAGTTGAATAGATTTGTTTACACCTGCCCTGAGCACTATCTGCTCCAACACTAAAAGTCACATGACAGCGCATCTCCTTGCCGAAATCAGGTGCACATTTGGAAGAGCTCAGAAGAGCTGTTTCCAAGTTGCACAGAGCATCGTGTGGATAAGTTTTGACGGTATCCCGAATCGGGCCATCGCCTTGTAGAGTTCGAGACGATGAATGCTGTCATAAGCGGCCTTAAAGTCGATGAATAGGTGGTGAGTTTCGACTTGAAATTCGTTGGTCTTTACCAGGCTTTGTCGTAGTGTGAAAATGTTGGCTATTGTCAGGCCGGAAGCCACACTGGTACGTGCCGATTCAGAGTTTCAGATGTCCTTGGTCCCCATGACAAATAACATTTTTTACGACTGTTGTAGCTGCAGTCAATGTACACACATTGTATTCCTATTTAAAGGGCACGAAGGCAAAGTGTAACGTTTCGTTAACCTCGCATACCATCCTTGACAGTGACTACTTCAAAGGTAGTCCCACTCGTAGACATTGTCACTGTGAGTGACACAATTTTCCCAATCACAGACACGCACATGCTCTTGTTTACGAAATTCCCTTTGCGCATAAAATTACAAAGGAAATTAACCCATTTTACCCAGCCGTCTCGTCGATATAATCTTAATGTTTGCATCAATCATGCAATCATTGAAAAATGCATTTATTGTCAATGCATCCTGTTCTGTGTCAAAGCGGATTTCCTTCCACTAGACATATGTACACAGACTACCTCAATAGTATGGAAAAATCGTAATCACTTCCATGTCTACGAGTATTCCCTTCAAACACGTGTGGATCTGGTTCAGAGTTTGCTGTGGAAACCACGCGAATCCATGCAGAAAATACTCCTAAAGTCTAGAGTCTTGAAAAGCCATACGAATAATTGGGAATTCATATCCTTATCTATTCACTAAAAAAGGTAAATATCCTGTAAATCTATTGAATATTCATATCCGTCCCTACATTACCTCGAAGTACTTCTGCTTAAATTAAAAAAAAAAAAACGAATCCTTATGAGTCAACAACACTTCTCTTTACATCTACTTTAATACTCCATCAACAGCCTTTAAATTGACTGCCCTCCAACCATCTGCAATGGCGTTGTGTAATACAACAAAAATAAAAAAATAAAAATAAAAAATATTCAAGTTAATTCAGCAAATATGCACCGTTATAACCAAAACAATCAACACCACCACTTGACCAATGTTACTTACTCCTCAACTACGCTCCCTACACACGTTACCGACTGAATAAATTTCAATTTGTCATTAATTCCCACATTCGTTTCGGAAAAATAATAAAAACAAATAAAACAAAAACAAATCCATGCAACCAAAGCCGAGTTGAAAATAAGGCTCATGATTGGGTCGCATGTAGTAGCGCATACAGGCTCAGTACATTGCTCGGATGAAAGAAGGGGAAATTGTGTTGATACTTGTCATCCAAGTCCGTTGAACTTGTTCTTGTTGCATTTTTCTAGCGACAGATATGGTCCAACAGGGGTCCCACTAGAGAGGCCACTTGGGCCAGTTGTCTTTATGTTCACCTGGTTCACATCTTATGGGTGTTGTGGCTCAGTGGTTAGGTTAGGATGGCACGAGAGTGCAAGCACTTAGACCAGCAAGGGAAAGGGGACCCTAGGTGGAGCTGGGCAAGTACATAATAGGTGAAGGATGATATCCTCCTCCTCCTCGTCCCTACAGCTCCTGCAGAAGTCGTTAGAGAAGAGGCCAAGTCTTATGTCATGTTGGCCTTTACATAAGACAGTGTCCACGTCCTCCTCTTTTTGTAATACCCTCTGTATCTGCTGCCAATACTTCTACTATTCCCTGCGTAACGCTGACTAGATGTCCTTGCTTCACTATAAGTTCGGGATTGAAGGCGTCAGCTTGTTGCTTGTTCAGTCGCAATTCACTTCGAACCTCGATCTTGAGCTGGGAGGCACTGTGGGGTGTCTCTTGTTCTTACGAAGTATTTTTTTGCAATTCCTTCTTCTGCCTGCGTATTTTTAAGCCGAACAGCGCTTACACATGTGCCATTTCTATTACTCTTTTAGACACGTACCTGCATTCCTTATTATTTCAGATTTCCTTTTGGAAAAGGATCGCAACTTGAAGGGATCGTAAGCATCTGTGACGGTGGTGGCTGTTGTGTAAGAGAGTTCATTGCACAGGCGGCCGTTCTCTATACACTTTAGCTTGTCTATGAGTGCTAAGGCGTCTGATGTTGATTTGTGGTTCCTGGGCGGATCGCATGTTATCTCGTTGGACAGTGGAGGTCTCAATTTGACTGCAACTAATTCACTCCCCTGAAATTTATGCACATTCAGTAAAATTAATGCCTGCTTAGCATCGATTTGGTTCTTAGTTCGAACGCTTGGAGATAGCCAGCTAAATTGCCATCTGAAATCGTAGGTAAGGACTTCTTGACATACAAACATAAACATAATCCGGTCCTCGTTTACTCTAAGGTTTCGAAGTGGGCTCGGTGATTCCCTCCTTTTTTTCATCATGAAATTTCTCCTCTGGATCCCGTCTCTTGCTATATTCTTAGCCGAAAGCCAGCTTCCCTAGCTTCGTTCATGACTTGTTTAGGGCTTTTCTAAATGATTCCAATTGAGGCTCTCCTAGTGAACAGAACAGGCATCATCTAGTAAACAATCTGACGGCAGTGGAATACATTCCCTTGCAGAGTGCATGCAGATAAAAATGTAAAACACAAACTTTCACGAAACCAATGTTTACCCCTTACATCAGCACGAGCTAAAAAAAAAAAAAAAAAAAATTATGGACTCATCCAACCATCAACAACGATACAAGTGGAAAACAGGACTAGAAGAGCAGAGGACAAGACTTATGCATCACTGCAAGCAGCAGTTTGCACTGCACAAAAAAGTCTGTATGTACATGCAATTGCATCAGGAGTAGGAACAGAGGCAGGAGAGCCTACTACTTCTGCAGCAGGAGCAATCACAACAATATTAAGTTCCACATAATATTATTTATTAATATACGCATGGAGGAGGTCACAACAGCCTACCAAGCAGCAACCAACCAACAACTACACTTTAAGGCTTAATAGGCGAAAATGAGCTACAACGGCAGTCATGCGGTGAATAGCAACAATATGGCTTCCATTGCATCCATCCATCCATCCAACCAACCAACCATCCAGCCAACCAACGAACCAACAAACCAGCCATCCATCCCCTCGTGCTTCCATTTCCTTCAACTTGTTCAACTTATAACCCCCGCACACTAGCGTCGTCCTTCCGGAGGATCTCTGCAGGCAGCAGGCTCCTTCTTGGTTTGTTGGTTTGGTTGCCATTAATTTAAATTCAACATAATTAATTTTTATCCTGATGAAACAAAATTTTAATTAAAAAATGAAAAATTGAAGAATGCGACCATCAGATGCACCCACCAGAGTTAGAGTGGGAGCGGGTGAGGGGTGGTGTCCTGGCCAACATGCACACTGCAAGTTGATCCGTTGAAATAATAAAATGCTGAAATGCAATATTTACTCTCAGCGTAAGTGGGTAACAACTGTGATGATGGCGATGGCGATGATGACGATGATGACGATGATGCTGATGATGATGATGTATGGATGGATGGATGGATGGTGGAGCCCAAATGAGGGGATGTTGAAGTTTCCGGCTAACTGACTGACTGCCACAATAACTACCAACACAACCGCACCGTAACAGTAACCACCGTTCCGCGCGATGCGTTCTTCAGAATCTAGAGAAGGGCACTTTTCCCGGAGAAATAAATAAACAACAAAAACATCAGAAAAAAAAATATAGCAATGCACAGCATTCCGTTGAGTTGTTGCTGCTACAACCTCCAACCACCACCCACACCACCCACCACCCAGCACATGTTCTAGAGCAGTTGCAGGCTTGCAGGTTATGTTATGGGCAAGTTAAGGCAGGTAACCTTAACCACCCTACTCCCATAGGAAAAGTAATGATTTCCCGTAATTTGCCACATGCATGGAATTAATTATGCACACACCTCCCTACCTAGATTTTACCAGGGGATGATGGCTGCATTATGATGCCATGATGCCAACCCCCAACACCGTTTCTATACCATATAACACCGGAATCTTGCTGCTAGGTATCGTTCCTGGTGCTTCGAAGGAAGTGTGTGGTTTTTTTTTTTTTTTCTCTCTCTCGAACGTCAACGATGATGAGGACTAGGATGTGATGAAGATATTACAGCGCACGCCAGAAGCATGATGGATGCAGTTCCGTCGTTGTTTGGATGGTTAGAAGGACGACTTAACATAATAGTTGTTGTAGGGTTTTTATTCAATTCTAACGAACGAACGTCTATAATGAGAGAATTTTTTATTCATAAACTTCTCTGACCCCCGTCTCTCCCTTCGTTCCACTGTCAATGTAATGACGGATGGAGAGGCTATGTCCTTAGTGGAAAATCTTGAGGAGTACTTTTTATTTTATTTGGACAGTGGACACGTATGCACAGAACAGTTTGTCAACTACGAGGGGATACACATGTACTGCTTGCTTGTAGGCACCTTTACTTCGAGTTGTATTCTGAAATGTGATGTGTACTCTGTGGAATACAGTGGAGCGTAAAAGGATTTTTTTTATTTTTTTTTTAAATCAGCCTGTGATGTGAAATGATTTTGAAATTTCGAGGTACTTAAGGTCTATAAATTGGGGAAATAAACGAATGCCAAATCGAAAACGGGTGGGAATTGAAACGTTCAAGGATCAAAGAGCGAAATCGAGCTTACACAGCACTATTAGTCGTCTCAAAAGAACACGAACTCTAGAAGAGAGAAGGCAATAAAATGGAAGCCTTTCAGATGCAGATATTTACGTCCAGTTCAATCGTTCGCACTGAACGCAGATATTGGTGACATCGGCAAAGGAACGCTTTAGATGCACTAAATCTGAAAAATCCCACCTTTGCTACGAGTAAAAAGCAAAGCGAAAGGTTAGGGGAACTATCGGTGCGCGGATCTGTGCCTCTCTTACAACATAGTATGGTCTGAAATTCTAGACCAAATTGGTCAATAACTGAACACAGTTTTATGGAGAGACGTCCTGTCTAGGTAGACGGTAGTTCCTTCAAGCAAGTGCTTTCGATAATAGCTGTCTTCTCCGTGATTTCCTTTTCGCACGAATGCAAGAGAGAAAGGTGGAATTGAGAAGTTTTTTTGTGGTATTTCTTTCAGACGTTTGACACACATTCGCAGGTGGAATCTATGTACGTGGTCCACAACTTCTTTATTTGGGTGTCGAAAAGGATGCCCGAAAACTTATAGACCGTAGTGTGCAGGCTTCCTTGTACATAATCCTGGACGCAGTTGAACACTGGACACACTGTCCGACGAGATTGATATTTTTAAGGAATTAAGTATTGTTGTTGCGGTGACCATCTCCCCCTTTGACGTCCTTTCTGCCGTTTTTTTTTTTATAACTCGGGAATACGGTCGATGGAGCAGCAATTTTGTTCTGACGATAGCAGAAACTGGTGCGCTATCATTGGGGACGTTTTCTTTTCAATTCAATATCGAATCGGTCCAATAAATCAACATGCATAGCACTGCCTTGCCTTCCATTCTCCAAACAGTCAGTGAAGGCCTTTTTCCTAGCAAATTCGATTAGGCCTCCCTAGGCTCCTTTCATGTCTGGCGTATAGTGATGGATCCATGTTGATAGTCACATAATGCGTAGAAAATCAAGGACAACGGACGTCCAACGACGCTTGAACCAATATATGATGGTAGTGATCGAAGCTGCATGGCCCTGGCAAAACCCATGCAACTCTCCTCACACGTTTTCCCATACAAAAGAGGAATCAATTCACTCAACGGTAATACTCTTTTCCAGGGTTGCAAAGAATGCAAACTTGCACTTGCAACAGCTGTCAAAACAAACCTTCACGATGGATCTGTCTGACAAGCTTCTTTCTACACACTCCTTGCACATGTACTCATACAGAGTACTAAATGTCAAACGTCATTTCACAAAAGATGACTGGACGATATCGACAATACGCTCATTTCGCATTCTAAGGTGCATTGAGACAACGTCAATCGAAGCTAGATATCAAAAAACCAAGCAATATAAATCAAGATAAGGTGTACCTACACGAAGCTCAGCCAGAGTCAACCCTGTGAATCCTTCTTTGAATTTTATATGTGAAAGTGACCATTTTTAGAGTATCCTTTCGCGTTTTGAGGGGCGTTGACGTAACATGAACTAGAAAACCCCAGAGTGATGCCACCGACGTGTGTCTAAGCGGTTGGCGAAGACCCAACCGTTGTTCGCACCGTCGAAACATTCTTAATATTCAAATTCGTGCGAAATTATCAAATAACACGTGAACATCCGATTGCGACAACGGTTGCATACTGAATCAGCACGGATTGTGCAACACTTGCCGAACGCGACACAATATATTGACAGACTGACGTAAATGAAATTTTATATTCCGCAGTATATTCCATTACTAAGGCTACCTCGATAGTCATATGAAGTAACAGAGACTAGCAGGCTAGAATGCGCTAGTGTAACAGGAGCACAGAGAGAACAACACCTCAGGCAGGGTTGGATACAATACTTAACCTTCTTCTCCTGGATGAGTTAATGCGATGCACCACGACTGTCAAAAGCGCGATTCGCCTTAGACAATCACGCCCATGGAAGCAAAGCTCTTAAGGACGTGGATCAATATTTCGAAGACCACAGATCATGATCTCGATAGAACAGCAGACTATGTCGTACCTTACTTAGACTTCTGCAAGAGATACTCTTTAATCTCTACACTGATGGGTCAAAAATGGAAATAGGAACCGGCGCTTAATTCATACAAACTCCAGGGTGACTGTAGAATCCTCCAAGCTCAAAGAGCTCCACAGACTACACACGCAAAGAAACTAAGACCGTCTACGGTCACAATCTTTGTGGATAGTCAAGCTGCACTCAAGGCACCAGACAGCCTGATAAATAGATCAAAGTCTCTGAAACACTCATGAAGGCACTCTCTGCTGGGTTCCCGGACGTAGTAATATAAAACAGCAGATGTACTACCACGGAAAGGATAAGCACTAAACGAGGATTTTAACCATGCATCACCCTATTGGGAAATTAGACCTTAAAACAAGAGAAACACCACCTGGGCAAGAGTCTACTGTGTGATATCTCACAGTTTATGAACGAAAAAAGGGACTAAAGCCCTAGGGATACTAACTGGGGATTGCCCAAGAGGTGCAACGATCAGTCAGAACGCATTCTGTGACTTAAATTCTTGGGTCAATTGAATCTTGTGTGTATGAAGGACATGCCTGTCGGCAGAATCCTAAATATTAAGGTCGTGGAAAAGAACTCTCCTTGTGACGAAAAACTGATAGGTTTCGATTCTCACGCAACAGCAGTACTATTCTCGGTCGAACGAGCTTTGTGCCACGTTTGGCGAACAGAGCAAGAAGTTAGCGATAATTCACCGAACTGAGATCTCTGCAGGACGCTCATGCCGACCATAAATTCGTGCCAAAGTTTGGCGAACAGAGCAACTGGAAGGATTTCCTCGAAGTTAGCGATGATTCATCACAATGGACCTACCATTGGTTTGAGTATGTTGGCGAATCCTAGCTGGCAGCCACTTCAACCTAACCTAACCTAACCTAGCGATGATTCGCCGAACTGAGGACGCTGATGTCGACCATAAATTCGTGTCACATTTGGCGAACAGAGCACAATGTTTTTATACTAAACTTTCGCAACTTTGACACATTGTCGAAGCGGGTAATTTTGAATGATTTCAGTATTTCAAATCGCCTGTAAAAGTCCAACGCATTCCACACTGCTAGGGCCAGTAGAAAGGACCAATTTTGCAGCAGGGTGACAGGTCTGGGTTTCGCAAATCTGTCATCCTGTTGGAGACTTTTTTGTTCCACTAGTTCTAGCAATCTGCGTGGAACGCAGCGATTGAAAGACAGTACATATTCATATGATCTTGGCAGATGTCCTTTTCTGTTGCGTTATAATGGCTTGGCCCCCAAAGCCTGCGTATATTTTCCTACTTATTTATTTAACTAAGAAATCCCATTCAAAATGAAAATATCGACTAAAATGCTCCTCAAAAGTTTCTCTCATTCAAACTTGTCCTCCCCCACTCGACTCATTCGAATCGTTTAAGACTTCGAATGCGCAATTAAATAAATTCCAAAGAAATAAATATCCACACGACTGCATCTACTCCTTATTCCGTTCGCATTTTTAAACTGAAGTATTAAGATGCAAAGATATTCTTCAGATGACCCAAAACGCAAACATGGACGATAGACGGCCAACCACCAAAGACAATGACTGACCAGTAGTAGAACTCACATTTAAGTCGAATTTATTTTCTCTCCTTCACATTAATTATTCACATTCATTGGGGTTAAAAAAAAAAAAAAAAACTTATATACGTACGCTTCCACATGCCTACTAACCACTCTTGTGGTAGGCTTATTTCTTTTTTTTTTAATTGTGAACTTCTCCAGAGCCAATCACCGTCAGCAAGGCTCTTCACAACAATTTAAAGCGCAGGGAGGGGGGAAAAAAAAGAAAAGAAATACACGTTGGCCTTCGACCGAATGGAAATGGAAAAACTCCACAAAAAAAGAGGTTAAAAAGGAGGCTTTTGGGGGTTCGGTTGGGAGTATAATGCAAGCCACAACAACTACTGGTGCAACCTGACATTCCTCCCTTCGTTTTCCGTTCCGTTGTTGGAGTAGCACTCTTTACATTTGAATGGAAATCGGAATTGCTGCGAATTGAGAGCAGGGTTAAGTTTATCCTCCACATACAGTCGTCCTTTAGAGCTTGCTTCCTCCTCGAACCAACCTCAACAAGAAAAAAAAAAAAAAAAGCCATAGAAATTGTATTTAACTATACAACTCCCCAACTCCCGGGTAGAGGCTACGGAATACGGAATAATCCTTCTCTGCTCTAGCGTGTGGCGTTCATTCACGATTTACCACCATCCCACCAGAGGGACATGAATATTTGTTTAAGCCTCTTCCAACGGTTGAAAGTATAAATTTACAATTTTATAGAAGACTCCTTCGGTCTCGGGTGAATACTATTTATGCAGAAGCTATGGCCAGGCGATCGAATTGAAGCGAGAAAACTTCCCAGAAACTCCATTTTCGTCATCTTCACACAGTCGTCCCCAGGTTGATACAGAATCCCTTAGAGGCTTGCTGCGTCCTGGAGGACTGTGTAAGCGCGCATCCACATCCGTTCGTAATTCTCGTTCATTTTTTCCCATTCACTGGTGATTATAATTTAAATACGATGATTAAATACTTTCGTTACTTGCAAATGCAATGTTGATGGGCATGGAGAGGCGATGGAGGATGAACGTGCCCACAAGGAGACTGACGATGACGACGACAACGACGACGATGACGATGATGATGGGTTTTGGTGAAGATTTTGTTGGTTTTTCTCTTGTGGAAGCAATTATTACTCTGCGTCTTGTTATGTGGAAGGATGTGTGGGTAGTGGTTGCGATGACGGCGATGTGATGTGTGACTTGATGGTTGTTTATTTTACATGAATCAGGATGTTAAGGTTTGTTTCGAGAGAAACTTTCGAACTGAATTCTGACCTCCTTCCCACGGGATGCATGCAGGTATCCACACTCCACTCCACTCCATCCATCTCTCCATGACGGACAGCAACGGAGATGGCTCCATGAATCGCTTGTATCCCTCTGTTTTTTTTTTTCCTCTCCCTCTCCCTCTCTCTTTCTTCCTCACGTCATTCTGTGCGAATCTCCAAATTGAAATCTGAATCCCGATACCAATCTCATGTTCGAGATACTCCCGTATATGCTCACAAATGTGTGTAGCATTATTTAAATTACCATCACGCAGTTGCACAAGAATAATGATTCCACTTTATGTGGTGCCTTAACTGGGCGCAGCACACGGTTGCTGCTGCAGGCTAGGGAGTTCGAAATATGTCAGCCACTCGACGAAAAGGATGTACAAACATGTTCAAGTGCCTAAATGGAGGAAGGAAACCAAGTAACATGTGAACTTCTGATTCCGAGAAAGAGATACATCCCCTTATTGGGACTTGTGGAGAACGTACACTTCATGCATCCAGCAGAGCATCACCATAATCATAGTCCGAAGGGAGGGAGGGCTTCCTTCTAAAGTGGACTCTAATGAATGCGAATGCATATTTACGTAGCTGTGGGCCAGGTAAAATCAAATAAAAGATTATGCGTTGCAGATGCAAGAGATTGATTGGTGATGGTCTGGTTGGGGCCCGTGTGGCAGGAGCACAATACATTCGTCAATGTTCAATGAGTCTCTGACGGCATGCATGGATATGATGATCGATCAAGTTGGCCGATATGTAAAAGACTGGCAAGCAAAAAAGAAGCGTTCGTCTGTAAGTAACATTTGTAAAGGAATGCGGGTGGAAATTGAATTCAAACAGAAAGGAATGTATTCAGAGGAGAACTTTGCTCTTTTTTCGTATCGAGAATATTTTTCAACAACAAAGAGAGTTGTAGTTGAAAAGATGGGAAATTAGATGACTTGCTGATTGAAAAGTTAGAAGTACACTGTCCGCTTGAAATCTGCGAACATCGAAAGTACAGTCAGTCAGGGGAGTCTACGTACAACTTGATTGACTTGTGACTTGAATTCTTGGCTTTTTCTTTGAATTATTCTGAGGGAAAGGCCTGCTTTTGCTTTGAATCATATTTTTAAACCATTGTAGAAAAACTAAATTTAAATCTTATCTATAAGAATTGATCTAGCACTTTTCAGGGCTATATGTAGACTTTCGTGACTGACTGTATATCTAAACAAAGTGAAATTAAACACCTTTAGTGTCTATTTAAACTCAAATTTGTAGGAAAACTGCTCAAAAAATTGTACAATTGGAGGAATACAATAAAGTAATCCCCATCACCCTCTTTGGAGAGCCATTCAGCACGGACTTTTCTACTTAGCCCTTCCCGAACCAAATCTAGTGAATTTTGAATTTTAGCCGTCATACCACACGTCTTTTACCCTCTTCTCCTCGAAAGAACTAGGGCGTAATTCGGAGCTCTTCCCGCAACGGCTCTAGTGAATGAATTTTGGGCTGTCATACCACACGTCTTCTACACTCTTCTCCTCGTAAGAACTAGGGCATAATTCAGAGCTGTTCCCGAATTCTGATCCGACAATTTTTACGGTCATACCATGTTTTGCCAAAAGTCTTATGCACTCTTCTCTTCGAAGAATTAGGGCATAATTTATAGCTCTTTCCGCGACGATCCTAGTGAATTTCGATCAAAAAATTTTGGCGTTTATCGTTTAGGATAAAGGATTTAGGACTGTCTTGTTGTATAATGAAGTACATACTGGACATGCATCCAATAATTCAGAGACCAGGTGGTGACGTATTGTCTTGTAGCATCTTCTTCTTGATTGATTGAAGCATGCCCAAAAAGCAGGACAGCAGTTCGAAAACCTTTGCTGTGGTCTCAAAATCGAGCTAAAAAATCGGACGATGGAGGACTTGAGCAAGGTGCTATGGACTGACGACTCCAAATATAAAAAAAAATACGAAAAATAGATGGTGATTCCAAACTTATGGCCGGCAGAGTACAGGCACCGCCATTGGAAAGGATTCGAACTGTTTGAAGAATGAATTGTTGAAGCTTCAGCTTTCAGTTGAGTCAGGAATGAGTGGCTAGTGCTGAAGACACCACCGTCACCTGGCACAGACTCAAAACAAAAACAGGAGACCTTCCCCGCATGCAGAGTGTAACTTAAGTTGCCTTGGTGGCAGTAACGACCTTAAGAAGCACACAAATTTGGTCGAATCCTACAGCTGTGCGATCAACCGCAGCTAGCATAAGATTATGATAGAGCAAGTAGGTGCAAAATACAGCTGCATAATTTATGTTAACCCAGCAGCTGCATTTTTTAGTTCAATACAAAGCAGCAAGCAATTAACACACACCCACGCGAAAAGTAAATGAAAATATTTCCTTAAAAAACTATTTTTCTACGCCTGCATGACGGTCATGAATAAAAGCTAAGACACTCCAAGAAGCTCTTAACCATTTTCCAATTTAAATTCGCAACAAAATACGTAATTCCATTCCCACATCAAGTTGTTAACCAACAAGCAATTGCAGCACAGCAGCAGTTGAAGTGTACGCCCATTATACGAGTACGCCCGTAGTCCACGATGAAAAAGTACTGCACCACCACGTTCGTCCACTTTTCATGGCGAAAACGTGATTGAATCAAATCGCCACAACACCAGACCGTAGTATACAGCCACTGCTGCGCCTGCCACCTTCATCGTTAATGCATTTCCACATTGGTCACGACTAATGGACTCCCCCGCGAGAACATCACACGGACTCCTGCTGTGTGTACTCGCCCAGCCCCTCGCGTGTCCAACGTCACAAGTCCACACAAGCCAGGCACATGGTTCATTATTGCATGCGGGACGACTTCAGGAGGCCACCAAGAGAAAAGGAAAATTGCAACAACGACGAAAGATATGTCCATTACTGGCTGCTACTAGTGTGGTGGCCAACCAAGGAAGCCTGCCGCCACCAGTCACTGCTATAAGGAGCATTACTCGCGATAAAACGTGCGAAATTCTGTAAATAACTCGAATGTCGTCGTCGTCGTCGTCGTCGTCATCGTCATCGTTGTTGTCGTTCCCTCCTCGTATATGACTAAATTAACAAGAGCTTCTTCAAATCGACGTCGACAACGACGCGTTGGCCGCCCTCCCTCTCCTTGGAGCCTCCTCTTTAAATGCAGTACATATACACTGCATACGATGGGTATTAACCAGGCCAAGTCTTCAGTGCTCCGCTCTTGTGCGAGAGACGCACACATACACACGTTCGTTCGCAAAAATTCCCTTACTTGTCAAGGATACTTGAGAGTTTTTGCTTCTGCTTGAGAATATTATTATTTTCTTTTTTTTTTTTTTTCTTTTTTTTCATATATTTTATTCCTTCCTTCATTTTATTGTTACAGGAATATACGCGCGAAAGATCCCTGCTTTCCTGCGATGTTTTCTTTGTTTTTTTTTCTGTGTCCTTCTACATGTGAACTAAGTTGGTAGCTGTTATTATGATGTTTTTTTTCCATTGTTTAGGCTCTCGAAAAAGGCCTTAAATGCTATGTTTTGAAGGAGTATTACTGCATACGAAAAAAGGATTAAAATGAAAGACAATGGGACAGTGGTGATAGCGGAAGAAATTCAGAAATTCATCGGAGGGAAAGAGCTGAGGATGTGCCGGAGGTATCAAGGAGATTTTATTGACGGGAACACATTAACCCTTCTAAAGTGACACAATGCCTGAGGAGGTTTTTGTGCTTTTGTGTATTTAATTTGGGGAAAATTAAATTTTTGGCGAAAAGGAAATGTTAATAAAAATGTCCTTCATTTGGTTTTTTAAGGATAAATTAACTGAGAGGCTATTGTTTAACGTACATTTATTCTGAAGACTTTTTGCAGCAAGTGCACCCTTGGGCTTGATTTCTCCTTCGATTTGGGCTCCATTTGCTTTGGGATTGGATAGGAGAGTACCAACAGAGAAGGTCATCGCAGAATTTCGTAGTTTGTCAGATTTAAAGAGTCGCACGTAGTTTTATGTGTAGGACCATAAAGGACGTACAAAACCAAACTGACCGCACATTATTCTGATCTTTCTGAAAAAGTTTGACCGAATGCCAGCTACGGGAGATTCACAGAGAAAATATTCTCAGGTCTAGAGGTAGCCTGTGTGGTATTTGTCCTACACATAAGCCTTTTACCACCTGCCTTAAGCCTATAAGTTTTTAGTGCACGGTTTCTTTTAGGTTAGGGTAGACAGTCGTAGTTTTGTTGACAAATTTTCCATGGTTTCCCGGTTCTCAAACCAGCATTACTTTCGGCCCTACCATAAGGGTCGGCAGAGATATTGTTTTGAAGTAAACTCTGTTTATTTGAATAATGGATCTCGAATGTCCTTAAAGGCGAACCGCTCACTTGTTCACGTACGTTCATCGACTCATTGAAGAGATTTCGTTTCCTGGCTCAGGAGGAAGAAACCGTCGGTGGCGGAACCCTGAGATTACCCAGTTTATAAGCTCATAACGTGAATAACAGCAGAAGAGTCAAGTCGAGACTCAGCATGGCTGCAACGATGGTCAGTTCTGATATTTTGATAGCAGGTTTTATAGCAGTTTGGTAGTTTGCTTCCAGTACTTGAAAAGGATTTTAATAGGCACGTCTGTAAAAAATAGCTCAGCGACGTCGAGTTTGCCTTTTTCAAAAACCAAACCCAGGTCAGCGCATTAGGAAAGGATGGGTATGACCTTGTTGTCGTCATAATTTTCTGTCCGAATAGTCTTTAACAATAGACAGGTCCTATCTGGAGCTACTATCGTCAATCATTTCACCTTTCAGACTATGACTTGGCACCCAAATAAGTTCGAGAGTTTTCTGCCGATGTAGAGGCCCGAATTCTAAGCTATGAAATGCATCTTTATGATGATAGTTCTATGAACGAAAAGATTCTGAGACACTGACTGCTGAGCTGAGAGATGGCCATGGAGTAGTCTACTCCAACAGGAGTTGCTGCCTGGAAGTACAATAGACCGTATAGAGTCTGAGTCCTTCTGGGATTTGGTTGCTCTTTTTTACTCGGGCTTTGGTATATCGAGGAGAGAATACGTTCGAATTAATTTCTTAACCTACCACCTAGAACCACCGATCTTGAAAAAAAAAAATAAGCGCACACGTAAGGTAAGGTTAGGTTGTCGTTGAAGGCTGCAGTATGCCACCTCACATAGACCAGTTCACAGTCGATTGTGTTACCAAAGAGCGCTAGCAGGGCATGGAGGCTGCTAATGCTTACATTAGCTAGTTCGTTCGCCAAGGTTGTTGAAGAAGTAGGCTCCTAAATGCAGTTACCTACGAGCGGAGAAAAAGACGTAGTATGGTTTGTTCCTCTTCTTTATCCATGTTGCTTCTACAGAAGGCCCAGCCTGGTGGCATGTCTACCGATAATGCAGTATCCTATAATAAGACCTACTATCCTGGTATTTTCTGTCTAATAAGATAGCTGGAGCGTGTCTGATCCAGCTTGGGACAGATCTGTCTGGGGATGAAGCAGGTAGTACCATTTGCCCTCATCTGCGATTAGGACTGTTAGTAGCGTTGAGCTTGAGTAGCGATTTATCCGTAGCGGTAGGCATTCACTTGCCTGGCGAGCTCATCAGCCGTGCAATTCCCTGGAATATCCCTGTGGCTCGGCACCCAAATGAGGTAGATATTGAATTGTTAGGCCATCTCTTTAAGAGCCAGGCGACAATTTAGGGCAGTTCATGAGTTAAAGGTGGCGGATTCCAGAGATTCGATTGCGGCTTACCTATCAGTAAAAATTATGATATCCCAATTGTAATTAGTCCACGACAAGGTTTCCTTTATCGCCATGATCTTCGCCTGGAAGACGCTTCAGTGATTTGAGGAACGCAAGGAGATTTTTAGGTTGTAATCATTGGAGAATACACCTCCTAGTACTCCTGTTAAATTGCATGGATCCCCTTGTCATTCTTCTATGGTTTTCGAGTTTCAAACCATTTGTCGAACAGAAGTTGTGGGAGAGTGTAGTCGGTGTCAACCTTTAAGCAACCAGGGAAGTGTGCATTCCACGGACAACAATCTGCAGCACTTGATGCGTAACTAAAACACAAAGTTCGTGTCTGCAATCAAGATAACCAACGTCCGTTTTGTCCATACAAGTGGAATGGTAAAGATACTAAGTTTCATTCAACACGAAGCCAAACCCCATAAAATATTATGCAGTGAATATGTATCTCTGTATACACGACACGAAATGCAACTTGGCACGAACGATACAAAAGTTTTCACAAATCTTCAGCGAACGAAAACTTCAATGGGAGTAATGAGAGTTCCGTGAAATGGTAGCCTGCTTGCAGCGTAAAAAATACACTCCTACTCCTCTTAATTTTCGAAATTGTCCACACAGTTTGAAACAGGAAAATGGATACGGTTACACCTTTAATAGTCGTTTTTATATCTACTTCAAGTTCAAGGCAGACAGACAGGTGGATAATTGTTCTTTTTTTATTGAATTACTCCTCATGAATATCATATCTCTTCCACCGAACCACGAAATGCATTAAACATTCCCATCTTTCACTCTTTAATGCACCCATCACGGACATGACTTGTTTTCCGAATCATCTACAACATCGAATCGGTGCTCTGCCAACACAATTGGCCAAATTGTAATCAATACGCTTCGACTACTACTACTACTCGCCCAGGATCGCACGTTTACATAGCTATTTGCTTAATTATGTCCGGGTTTTGTTTAAAATCAACTTTCGTACGGCGAGTTCAGTCCACAGCACCTAATTGAATGTCAATTCGAATCCTATTTACCCAAGGTTGTTGGCAATATATTCGATTGATTCATTTCGCATTCAGGACATGTACTGGCGATCGGAATACGAAATTCTACACATTTCCTCCCGCCCGCCCGGAGGCTTGGTGTGTGCCCGCATCCACTCAAATTCATAGAAAAACCGATTTAAGGCATCGAACAATTTTCAAAATTTACGTTAATTGCTATGTGAGGAGCGATCCCAGATGACATGGAAGGCAAGATACCTTTTTTTTTGTAAACTACAAGGATGTACATCTCCATTCATAGTCATGGCATGTCCATCCCACCTTGTTATCGCATTATACTCAACTTTGCAACAACTTTGTAAAGAGGGAATGAGTGTGCATGAACATTAATTTTTACATCAATGATTATTACAGTATCTGCTCCTCGTTGGGCTCCATACATACAAATGAGGCTGAGACGACGACGACGGCGATGAGGAGGGGAATGATTCATTCAATTTGATCTGTGATGGCCGTACTCCATGCCTGTATGGTGGAGAGAGGCATGTATACATGTGCATAGTTGGAGCACGACCCTTCTCAAGGTACCATCATTATTATCATCAGTTTTCTGTATTTCTTTTTTTCTCTTCTTATTCTTTTCTTTTCATTCTGGCTTTTGGGACTTTTGTCTTGCGAAACGCAAGTCAGGAAAAATATTGGGATGTGAATGCTGGGCGAGATAAAATCACATATTGTTACCTCCTCAACGAGGTGCTGCAGCAGTAGAGCCTTGGGCTGTTGATGAAAAGTATATACTTGGGGATTTTGCCTTATGAAATACGAGTATTGTCGGATGTAATTCCATCGAATTAACTAGAAAAAAAGGATAATCTGCCTTTCAGCCTGTCTTATAAAAATGGCAGAGAGGCATCGTATCCGTTCTTTCGGAAAAAGTGAGCACTTTTATTTATACGAACCTGACAGTGGTTTATTTGTCTGTTGTTGAAGACTATAACTGAAAAGTGACTTAAACGACCTCAATGTAGCTTACTTTACTGGTTATAGAAGGTTTATGCAGAGATATAATTCGATACTTCGGATCGTTCTATAAAAATTAAGCAACTATCACTGATTCACACCGCATGGAAAAATTGTTAAGATTGACGCTCAAAAACCCCTTCAAAAACTTGTCGAATTTAGAACTACCTTCTCTCGCATTTGTTTAATGAAGCCTTGGGTTCCACAGAAAAGTTGCGCTGAATTTTCAAAGTTGGTCGGCATTTTAATTTCTTTAAATATTTTAAATTTTTGTCGACCAGATCTTGACGTTCTTATGAGTATTTATGTCCTGAAGTTTATTGAAGCAGATGACTAAGCGGGAACTTAGTGGCTTAAGCGCGGCTTGAATGACCTCGAGCATAAAAATGTAGCCCCTTTTGTCGGATTTGAGGTGAATTCTGCCGCATATTTCAGTGGCTTAAAGCTCAGTCTAGAAAATTCGGTTCAAACATTATGCTTTGTAAAGAATGAATAACCTTTGGAGTCAGACGCCAGGCTTTGGCATATACTTATGATGCATAACGCTCATATGGCAGTTCCAATTTTGTGCTTTTGTGAGCATTGAGTCGAAAGCAGCTAAGATCGGTTTAACGATTAATGAGGGCAAAACAAAGTATATGCTGCCAACAGAAAAGGACATACAACACCGACGTCTCGGATAGAACGTCCCTCTCGACAGATATAACATTTAGGTAGTTAAGGACTTATTCAGACAGTGACATCAGCGCTGAGATCAAACGAAGATTAACTCTTGCCAATCGATGCTTCTTTAGGCTAAGAAGGCAATTGTATAGTAAAGCCCTCTCAACTCTCAACAACTTAGATAACTCATGCAATTGCATGACAAAGATTCGAAAGAAAAAATGAATCCATAATAAACGGATTTAAGATTTTATTTGTCCCTCTGGATAAGAGGCCAGGCAAGAGTCAGCCCTTTATGACAATCATGAAACAATCAACAACAAATACAAATACTTGACGGAACAGACCGTATGTGGTTCAGGGGTAAGCTTCTCGCGACCATTCTTTCTCATGACAGTCATTACTTTGGAAGTTTGTCAAACATTAGCGAGAGGCGGGACCATGAAAAAACTTATTGGTGTTTCATGGGATTCGAATCTCGAAGTTCCCCCTGAGCGCAACCCAATCAACAACATTAATTGTAAAAATAAATATCACAGGTCCAAGGTGGCTACCTTGAGGGACTTCCGAAGTGGCTGTAATGTGATCAGCTATAGAAGTTTTAAGAAGTTTTTCATATTGGGGTTCTTTCAAGTAAAATTGAGCACTCAACCCACAGAATCTATGAAATTGGTGCACACAAGTTGAGCCAACTAGGGACCCTGTGAGGCTCAGTTGGTTTTTTAAGACCGTTTAAAATATTTTTTCCTACTAAGCGAACTATAGGCCTTCTATTTTCCCACACTTACGAAATCATTAAAATTCCTGGCATACCGAAACTAAAAATAGAAAACCGCCCACTTTGCTTATTGTTTCGGAAATATTCGTCCTACGAAAAACAAAATCAAAAATTTCACCAAAATCAGAGCCAAAAATACCCCAATGATGTCTTTAATCCGCCACATGACTCAATTTCCATTCAACCTTCACCCCACGTCTCCAGCCTTCCACCACTCATATCCATCGGCAACATATTTGATATCATAAACTCATCCCGCCCACAAACAATTCCTCTGTGCAATCCCAAATCAAACGCACGCACGCACGTACGTATACGCTGAACAAATAAACAAAACAAAATATTTGAAATAATCAAGACAACAATTCATCACATCACCTCAAAGGGTCCGCGTCCGGCGAAGTGATTCTGTACAACGGTCTCTCTCACTTGATGGGTTCGGCTTTGGCGTTTTCTCTCTCTCTCTTTGATTTCGCTTTGATGTGGATGTTTGTGTTCCAATTAAAAATAGTTTTATAGCACACTGTCTATACTTTCATCTCTCGCCATTTTCACGCTGCTTTGTGATAAATCATGCAACAAATGCTGCATATACTTACGCACTCAATCGAAAGTCGGCGCGTTGTCATTCCCCGCCCAATTGTGTTCCACCCCGGCCCAGAATAAGGGATCATTGACACGCGAAATTGATTCATTTTCGCAGCAATGCAATCCGCAATAAAATATCAATTTGTGGAGACTTCATCGTGTGCAGCACAAATTTAAATGTTACACTCGCCGCCGGAAGTATCCGTCCACCAGACGATAAATTGGGTGCGATTGCCCGCTTAAGTCGGACGACGACTCACCACTCAGGCCTAGAACTGGTTCAAAGTGTATCTTGAAGCGTCTCGGGGGGCAATGAACAAATGAACAAATGAACATGAAATATAAGTGGAATTTGAACACGAATTCGCGCCTCCAAAACAGATTACAGAATCGGATTTATGCTCGAAATGGAGACGAGTTGGGGGCAGGAGGGCCAGGGAGAGGTTCTCTGTTGTAAATTTTCCACAACATGTTCCTTTATGGCGAACGCGCTCAGACAGTATTTGTATTTTTCGAGATCTTTTATGGTTTGTTCTTCTTTTTTTTTGCTTTTGCTTCTTCTGATTACTCCTCCTTCCAGATTGTGTAGCGTATTGTGTGTGGTACATCGGTCGTTTCTTCGTTGGATGTGGAATCTCTTCTTGTGCTGGTGTTGGCATGAATTTTTTTTGTTTGGTTCTCGTTCGCTTTGTGCCCTTTTTGGTGGATTTATAGAGTGTATGTAGTGGTTTTTTTTAAGGTTTCTTTTCTTATTTGGACATTGCCTCGTTTGTAAATCGATTTCGTGTTCTTATTTATCGATTGTTTGAGTTTTTATTGTCGACGGGTGAAGTGAAGGTTTTTAACGTAGGCTCTCAGGTATTGTAGCGAAGAGGATGTCTTTTTTTTAAGGAACTCAACTGATTGCTCAAAGGATGCTTGGGGAGGAGAAATATTTCTGACGGGCGGTAAGGAAGGGTACATAGCCTGCGTGTATTTTGTCCCAACTGATGAATGGTTCATAACATAAAGGTCTCGTTAAGTTCAATGCAAGTAGCCAAACCAACACGTACTTTACATCCGTTTGAAGCAATTGAAATCTGGCCATAATGCACTTTTCCATTCAAGTTATACGCTACTGTTTTTGCCCCAAAGATGGGAGTATTTCAGAGTTTCTTTCTTTTATGAGATTGTAAAAATTAGGACGCTAGGAATCGGTAGTAACAATAAGTAAGCACCAAATTCTGAAGTATTTCTGCTCCAAAATAATTAAAACACGGAACTCTACTGGCGAAACTTAACCAATTCTTAGCCCAATAAAAGTAGCAAAGCAATAACCCTGAGCCACGCCCTAAATTCCTTGTCGTTGGCAAGAACTGGGTCTTTTACAGAAACAGAACTGAGCTTGGTTAATTTTGAGGAAATACATATTTGCCCTTCAACTCGTACAAAACGCGGGAATGACAATGTTTTCTGATCTCGTTTGCTCAGTATAGTTTTTAACGACATGTTCTTCCAACGAGACAGCGCTTTGAGTCGTTCAGAACCGAAACATCGAACTGACAGGTTCAATACTTTCCCGAAACGGAAGCATCAATCGAATACCGTGATCGGAAGTGAATAAATGAATGATTTGTGGTGAGGAAAATGGAGAGTAAAATATGCCAGCATTCACCAGCGACAGTAGATAGTCCATTGTACTTAACTTCAGAGGATCGAAACGTAGAGTTGCAACTAAGGGTAAGGATCAGTACATTTTCAAGCAATGGAAGCAGAGCACACAATCTCGTTCTTAAGAAATTTGTTCGGTAATAATCTCGATTTCGAGGCAGGGCGTGTACCTAGGGTCTTCAATCGTACCCTTGTGGTTGTTGGTCATATGACTTGTAACTTGGGGCAGGTCGACCATACAACTATTGTGCTTCCTTCCTGAAATTGGAATAAATTTGTGTTGTTATAAGGTTTTTTCCTTTGTGCAATCGGTCATTCCTTGCATCGTGGCTCAGTGGTTTGTGAACTACTGAATGGGAAGTTCGAGTTCCAAAAAACACCGAGAAGAATTTTCGGGTCCTACCTCTCGCGAATGTCTCACAAACATCCGAGAGTAATAACTGTCATAAAAAAGCTTCTCAATTTGCCTTTCGGAAACGGCTCTAAACTGCAGATCCTTTTCATTTGTGGATCGCGAGAAACTAGGCCATGGACTACGATCGTCTGTGAACTTTAAGCTTCACCATATCTCCTTATGTATTGGAACCAAATTGGCGTCAGTTATTGTTTCCGAACTTAGAAAAATTGGGTTGGAGCCTCTTCAACGCTAGTGTTTCACAGAATTCGTGCCCAGCAATTTCCTTGAGCCAAGACAAACACAGCTCCTAAATTCAAAATTTTTATTTAATTCGTTCTTAGATTCTAGAATAATTTGTTTACGATCTGTCGGAGTTTCGAGTCGCTTCAGTGCAGTGTGACTGTCACTACAAATGCTGATACATCTACCACGCCACGTGTCTTCAATTATCCAGATTGCTGTCTCGAGTATGGCAGACTTCCATTTGAAGGACAGCTCCAAGTAGGAGTAGCACAATAGATTTAAAGGAGGTCGAAATGCACCTACACTCCTATACCCAATCTGCATCTACATATATCCACTTAAAGGACAGTCGCTAATTTGCCAAAGGCCCAGAGGTATTAAGTTTTATTATCCAAAAAGCAACCAGCTGCAGTTCTATTTTCTATGCTGGAGACGTATGTTTAGAGGCCATCAATGAAGCTTTGAATAAAGGAGACTATTTGCATCTTACCATATGACACCATCCAGGATGCACACTGCTAAACTTGATGGCAAGGCTCATCATATTATTTAAATAACGAAATAGTGTTCCATGTCGGAGGTCATGTCCTCGTGCCAGACATCGTTTTTCCTGAGTCGACATATAGCCTCCTTCTAAGCAGTTAAGCTAATTCGCACCTTTCTTTGCAGTCTGGTCTGTGAAGTGCAAACTAAACCTGGATCGTCCTGGGATCATACAATTTGACGCATGTAGACTTCTTTTTATGAAGCTATTTCTAGTCTCTCGTCCTCCTCCTTTAAACTAATAATAATTGCAGACCTTAAGGTCCAATCGTTTTATTGGTGAAATACAGTCGCATTTATGCCAAAATGTCATCGAAAATTCAACCCCTCGCATGACCGCAAACCCCCTCTCCACCCCTTACAGCCATTTCGAAAGCATTTTTATTTACCGGAAAGTACGACTGTTTTTATTATTCCCCATAAATCTTCTTAGACAGCGTAGAAGATAAAAGCAAATAGTTTGCGAAATTTTCAGACACCTGCTCTATTTTTAGCCCAGTTTACGCTCAGTCGCAAAAAAATGTCTGTTTGTGTACACCTCTCTGACAGAGGTTAAGTCTTTGATCATTTTACCACCATGGAGTTCAAAAGGTCATACAAAGGCATGTGTGTAGACACGTACCTTTCAGAATTGAATTCGTTTTCCTATTAAAAAAGCTCAGAGACCTCAATTAAGTGGTAGCCAGTATGATGGCAGCTGACACGTGCAACATATTGAATAGAAAGAAACTAAACCTGAAAGTCATATCCCTCACCGATTAAGGTTACCATAATTGCTCCGATCAGTCCGTTCTCCAACATCTGTCCGTTTTTCAACTTCAAAAACAAAGCCATTAACAGGCCCATTCCCTGTCAAGAGTCTGTCAAACGAACATTAATCATATCACATGCGATAATCACTTTTGTTTTATCTCGTCCTCTTCTTCTCTGGCACACAAACAAAGATACTACCTCTGCCCGATGATGGAACAAAGTACATGTAATTTACATATTACTTCTTAATCGCATTTAAATCTTACAACTGCTACCTAACCTAACCGGTGAGCTATAGGCTCCAACTTGATACGAATAAAAAAGCAGAAAATACAACACACAACCAGAAGAGGATGATAAAAACAGAGAACAAAGAAAAAGCAGGAAAAAAAAAAGAGGGTTTACACCTTAAAAATTTAAAGCTGCGACTACGGTCTTGACCATCCGCCCAAATGGTTTTTGTTGTTCAGTGATTTCGTGCACACCCTTCTCTCCACTCTCCAGCTGGAACTGGTGCTGGTGATGATGGTGGAGTTCCTTCGTTCGGTTCGTTTAACTCGAAACATTAATTTTCCGTATAACGAGATTGTAGTTTACGCTCCATGCCATTGTTGTTGTTGTTGGCACGTCTTTGGGGCTTTTTTTCATGCTCGTACCCTCCTTCTCATGTGCGCTCTATGGAGAGGTATAGTTTTCCTTTTTTTTTTTTAGTTCTTTTCAATTTATTCTTCCCCTCTTTCTTGGTGGATTGTGTTTCAGATTTTTTCTTTTTTTGTTCATTCTTTCATTTTTGTTTGCTTATTTTGAATGGAATGGAGGTCTCCCCCCGGGGGGGCTTGAAACCAATGCTGGATTCGCAAGAGAGAATACCTCTGCATGTGGAAATGCAAATCCACTGATTAGTAAGTAACCTATAACCTCTCCCCTGAAAAACCACTCAATCTCAATTCCCCCATTGAGAATTTCAATTCAATAGATTTTTCCATTCGAGTTGAATGACGTGGATGGTTGGATGGATGGTGCATCTGAGAGCAGTGGGCTCCACAATAACCGAACCCAAACCCCCGACCACTAGCAGCGTTAGAAACAAAAGCTGTAGAAAAGTTTCTAGCACCTCGATTGAGAGGCAGGAAGGTTAGGAGCTCCTTGTGCCGCGTTGCCCCATTCAGGTGCATTCGACTGGATTGAAAAGGTGGTAATATGCTTGAGTTGATCCAAACTAAACATAAATTACTCGATGCTTGCAAATGGGGGAAGAAGAAAACGAGAAATGAGATTGCAATCGGAATGCAAAAAAAAAAAAGGAAACACAACGAAATATTGAAAAGTATCATCATCATCATCAGCAGCAGCAGCAGCAGCAGCAGGTCTCCCTTCATCGACTCCGCACAATGGACCGAGGAGCTACTGCTACAGCACTGCACTATTGAACCAAAAAACTACATCCATCCGCAACCGCAAAGTAATTTATCACAAGTTCACATTTCAATGATTTCCAAGTGAAGGCAGAGAAATATGGTGGCCGGGGGCAGTAAAGGTATTACTCTGCTTCGGTGGGAGCGAGGCGAGCTCCTTTCACAGCACCATTTTCATTTTGCATCGTGTGTCTCCTCTGCTCCCGGGTGCTGCTTGAGTAATTTGATTTTTGGAGTGCGACGACGACGACAACGACAACGAAATGAAGGGTTGCATCCTATCGGCTGGAGAGAATGTATCTACATATGCATGCCATTCTATGATTTGGAAACATATGTGGAGGATGATGACGCTGATGGCTTAGTATCATATGACAATCAGTGAGCACCGGGCCTACTGAGTACTCATGAGTTTTGAGGTATGCTGCAAATAGGGAAATGTTGGTGTGTGCGTTCTAGGAATTTACCGGGTGTAATAATCTTCATTAGTTGCAGATCCAGTTTCCCATTTCCCAGTTTCCCAGAGGTATTGCAATGTTGGTATTTTGTTTAGTTTATTACTTGAAGTAACGATCTTGGGACGACAGGTAATGATGACGGTGCGTAGGAAGGTAAATTTCAATTTGAAGGCTTGACAACTGTTTATGCAGTGTCGGGTTGGGAATATTGATTGCGAAGTGGGAAATCATTTTTGACGCAGTGTGGGTGGAAAGGCGATCCGTGTGCGTTCGCCGGATGCATGCGAATGGTGCCAATGTCAGTGGATATGCAGCTACGTTCTACATTACTGAATCGAATCTGAGTCTAATCGCTGGCGCAGAGACCCTCCCTCTATTTCATTCCAATGGCTTCTTTCACTACACCCCTCATTTTTTTTTCACTCCTTCACGTCACTGTATAAGTTAAGTCAGAGGGAGGCAATTTAAATGCTGAAAAAGAGACCCTCAACCTGCGAATGAGCGATTTTTTGGCATAGGAACGGAAGAGGGTTTTTTCCCCTTCAGTGCTAACTCATTTGAGTGAATGTTGAAGAGGAGGGAAATTCGCAACAGATACGTTTCAGCAGGCCATCGCAAGTTTTTTGGAGGATAACCTCCCCAAGAATAATCTTTTGCGATAGAGCGATAGTCCCGGATTCTGGCAAAGCTGAATAGAGTACAAAATGTCCAATTTAAGTTCCAGACCAAGAACATTATTCATCGTAAGGGAATGACACATAAGTCTGATGGACTACTACTTGTGGCCATTTCAAGAGCACATGGAGTCACACATGTAACTTACTCGTACCGAGCTAACCGCGGATGGTGACGTGATGGCCAATTTTCCAGTGCACAAGTGCAACAGGGGAGTAGATCGGAATTCTACGGAAAAAAATCGGGTTAAATAGATTGCGCGAACGCAACGACCAGAAGACGTACAGATTGATTCCACCGTAGAAAGCTTTATGAATCTTGGCAGCTTCGAAAGTAAACAAACACCGAAGCATAGTTCTCATAAGCATTGAATTCGACGAGGAAGCAAACAGACGTTGGTATCGATTAGATATGGCCCGGCCACAACAAAAATAGATCCGCAAATCTCATGAAACACAGTCGCAGGGATATTCGGACAGCTGTCGGCGTATGACAGGCAATCATGCAGCACGGCTTGGACTACCCCACAGCGACTTCTGTAGGAACTGTAGGAGCGAAGAGAAAATAGAATCCATTCGTAGCTTGCTATGCAATTGCCCAGCACTAGCCACCAAAGAGGAGAGACACTCTTGGGAGCTACTTCCTAGCGGAGCTGGATGATCCAAGAAACATTGAGCTGAACAAACTCCTGAGATTCACACACATATCTGGCTGGCTAAGTTTAGCTGTCGATAACTGAAGTCTAGGCTCTCAGGGGTCTACTATGGACTCATCGCTGGTCTAAGTGAACCTCAAAATCCTTTCAAGGGAACGATGTTGTCTACATATTTCAATTTGCATTGGCTTGGAGCCCCAGACTTTGTAGAAAACTGTAAAGGAGACGTGTCCTATGTAAAGAAATACGTTCGTCTGTGGAGCTGAAAAACTTTGCTACTAAGGACATGTTAACCTTCAAAGGAAATCGTACGTCTATTAGATTATTTTTCATCCTGATGCAATCGATTTTTCAGGTCGCGAGCGAAAATGTTTGAATCCATTTCCGAGGGATGTTACAGTAGAGGAAGACCGCCACTCAAGTGAAAGGACACCTCAACCAACTTAGCATGCGAATCTGAGGGCAGCTGGATAAAGATCGACCTGACTGGAGACGCCTGTTGGTTGAGGCCCAGGTCCTTCCCGAACTGTAGCGCCACCTTAAGTTAGTAAGTACGTGTCAGCCATACGCACAAAGTCTGAATGCTCAAGTTACACTCGGTTCATTACAGCCTCTGACCGCTTCCAAGCTAAAACAAGTTAAAAGCAAACATATGCTTGCCACTAAGCTTTAACATAAATACTCGTGAATCATCAGTACCTTCTGCAAATGTAAAACGACTCTAAATGCATCGATTATTCAACGAAAACTACTTCTTTATCCTTTCAAGTTGAACTTCAACGAGTCATAGAAGAGTTTTGTCAACATTCACGCCCCTGAGAAAAATCTAACAAAAAAAAACGAAAAAAATAAGACACATCCCCGCTTAAAAAAGATTAAAGAACAAAACTCAAAAGGGCCAAATAACCGACATTAAAAAAGAGGACGACTCTGCTGTGATAAAATATGCGGCAGTGGTAGCAACACGCCAACGTTTTGTGTGTTTTAGGTGAGTGTGATTGTGTGATAAACTCCTTTGCACTCACTTTAAGAGCACACGCTTCAATGAAGGATTTAAATTGCTAAAGGACCTCCCGTACCCCATCATCAACCATCCGGCCAACCAACACCATAAACCGCCTCTGCCGCACTTCTTCTTTGTGACTGAGTAGGCTCTGTTTGTGTGCCAGGATGCCGCAATACTCCACCAGGAAAGAATACTACTGCCGCTCTCACAACCAAGAGCTTAATATTCCTACTATAAATTTATTTCTCTACTATAACTGCCGCTCCTGCTGCTGCTGCTGGTGCTGGTGCTGATGCTGATGCTGGTGGTGGTGCTGCTGCTGTTGTTGGTGCTGCACTTCTGCGACATTATGAAAAATGAGTGCGCTCCTATGTAGTACGACAGACTTCAAAGGACTCGTTCACTTTTCTTCTATCCTTTTTTCGGTAAGTAATTTTTCAGTAAACATTGATTTTTCTCTCCTTGGCAGTTGCAATTCGTTGCACCCACCGCGCACCTTGTCGCCGTTTAGAGCAAATGACTTGGCACTGCTTTGTAGTAATACAGTGGGACATATACACATCTACATATGTCCTTAATGGGTGAATTTGATGTCAAAGCCATGGAAAAGGGTTAAAGGAATGTGTTGTCGATGCGCTGCCGGCTGTTGTCGGCGTACCTAGTTATTCTACAAAGGATTTTCCTCGACATCCTTTTTTTTTTTTTTTCTCCAAGTTTTAATATTGCGGGTATCGATTTTCAATCGGCTGACGATGACGATGACGACGACGACAACAGTAGAATTGTGGGTGGTGTAGGTTAGAGTTTGTGAAGTTCTTCTTTTAGGAGCTCTTGTTGAAAGTCAGGGCATGTGGAAGGACATTGAAGGATATTATTACTTCCAAGAACCCTTTAATTAAAACTTTGAGTAATAGAATTTTGATGTGTTGAATTTTGATGGGGATTTCCGTCGGGAAAAAATGGTTAAAGGTTGGATCTGAAATGACGTTTTGTGAAAATGTCCTTTGATATTGGGTGTTTGACTTACGGTAGGTGCTTCCGAAAAATGAAACATACAGAAAGACTAAAATCCATCTGAAAGGGATTGTGTGATACCCTATTTCTCCTTTGTACTCTGCACTAGAGAATTGATGCGGCAATGTTTAACATTTGATTGAAAGAAGAACTTTTTTGAACCCGTTTTTCTGAAAAGAAGCGACGTGGCTCCATTCATAGCAATGTCCTGAACCATGAACATGATATTTCCGTGCCGTCAACACTCAATTCAATCAATTAACTAAAGAGTTCCAAACTGGAGCAAAGGACGATATTAAGATTGTTACTGGTTATTGACAGCAATGCCAGGAGATGAACCAAGCCTTCCATTTCTCGAACAATAGAAGAAATCTGTTGCAGGAGTGGAACTTATTGTTTGGCAATAGCTTTTCAACAGTTTAAGGATTTTAAAAGCGAATAGACTGTTGTGTTCCTGTCAAAATGGTCTTCGAACCCCAAGAGCGGTATTTCGAAAAGCTACGTGCCTGCAATCGCCAAGGATATTTCAGCTGCTTTTCATGCTCACGTTCTCCACGGACTCCTACAATAAGTGAGAAGCATATAATCTTATTGGTGGCGCAGGACTACAAAGCGAGTGTTGCCTGATAAACGTTCAAGATTAATAAAGGCCATCACTAGCTTCGGTTTTAAAATTGGCCCTGTATTCGGTCATACATTTCAAGTTAAGCTAAAAAAATAACTTGTTTCCCCTAGAAACCCTTTTGGAACTAGAGACTTTGTTAAAAAATGCTTATATTTCACCCCACATAGCCTCATTACGTGTGTAAAGTAGGTTTTACTAGTTATTTACTTGGTCGACAGAAGAGAGCAATTCGCTAAGCAATCGTCGGGGTAGCAAGTAACACCAGGAGGATCACAAGGCCCTCTTTAAGCTGCCAGACAAGCTAACGACTCGCGAGGTGTATAGCGAGGCAGCCATCGGTTTGAGAATTTCAGCTCTCAGATCTTTGTATCGCGAATAGTGTCAGTCGTTTTTTGGGTGATATAAGAAAAACACATAACATTGAAACCCAGAACCCATTTTCCTCCGTTAAAATAAGTTTCTTAGTCCTTAGAAATGAATTCATTTAAACAAAATCGTTCCTTCCTTCCACTCTGATCTCAAAAAAAAAAAAATACAAATACAAATTCTTGGCGCAACAGACCGTATGTGGTCCAGGGCCTAGCTTCTCGCAACCATTCGTGTTGTGCGTGTTATATTTTTTCACACAAATGGAAGGGACCTACAGTTTATCATATCCGAAAGGCAAATTGAGAAGCTTTCTCTTGACAGTTATTACTCTCGGACGTTTGTCAGACATTCGCGAGAGGTGGGACCGTGAAAAACTTTTTGGTGTTCTCTGGGATTCGAACCTCGAACCTCACGCTCAACGATGCAACGCACTAACCACTTGAGCCACGGCGTCCACTCTGATCTCAGCTTTAGTAAAATTCTCACTTCCACGCCTAGATCTTTCAATGAAAACACAAATGATTGCAAGAATCCGACGATATTAATCGCAACAGATTGAGGCTTACATAGAAGCTGTAGGTTTGTCATTTGCCGTTCTTTCATACTTGCACTGTATTTTTTTTCGGAAACCACTCGGCTACTCTTTTAAGTTCCAAAATAACTTTCAGCTGGATACCGAGACAAATTTTTAAAAGAATCACTTTACCGGCTTCTTAACATGACATGTTTAACACGTCTACTTAGATTTGAAACACAACAAGATAACATAAAGCAAATATGCGTGTTAAATTAACACCAGCGAACTAAGTTGTCTAGCACGCCCCATGACAGATTGTTTCGCTGATCTTTAATTGCTGTAATTTTCCAGCACACTGCAAACAATAGCTGATGACGAAATCTTAGCTTCGTAAGTTTCTGATTTTAACATGTTTCCTCTAATTCCTGGACAAATTCTTAGAAGAGTCCGTAATAGAGACAAGAACGTAAATGCAGTCAGAATTCAGTCATTTAACATGCAAATTACAGTAACAAGTGATAATTATTCCAGATATTTCAAATCTGAAAGAATTTCTATCTGATATTGAGTAATAGATGAGGCGATAGAAGTACGCAATGTAATGTAAAATTGGAATACAGACGGTATTACCTACCTAGCCCTTCAGCGCTAAGGGAGAATCCGAGTCCCCTCAATCGCTTCCGAAGAGAACTCTGGAAGATGTTCAATAGCTATGCTTCAAAAAGCGCAGTTTCCAACGGAAGACTTCTTGCGCACTCGACATTTCACACTAAGAAAAAATCTGTTTAGGGAAACTAATCCTCAAAAGAATCTGGACCAACATCTATGAAATAGTAAATCACCGAGCAAGGACAATTGCCTACAATTACTTGGTTTGTGTGAATGCCAGATGTGAATCAGCCTTTCATGCTTAACTTGTTTTGTATTGACTTCGAGAAAGCGTTCGATAATGAAAGAAGCGAAAATATATGCGCCTTACACAGAAATGGTACACATTTAAAGCAACCTAGTCATAACCATGAACACAAGCTATGTAGGCGCAAAACGTCATGTGCTACAGAAGGAGTGCCCACAAACAGCGCTGACACCTTTCAGAGTTCTTTGTCGATGTCAATTTAATTGTGTCGCACAAAGTGTGCACTTCTAGCCCCTTTGCTTATGCCGATGCTATTTGCATAGAATTATGGAACCTATCGCATTGCATTCTGGAACATATGCAACTGCAACCGTTCCGTTCAAATATAGAATCGGTTCGTTTATATGGGTACAAAGCGTAGAATATATAACGTCATTTAAAAAAATGTTGCTAATCTTTATCTCGCAGGCATAATGCGGGTGTCTCTGGCCAAATCGTGTCCTAGACGAACACACATACTTACGAGAGATGAGATCAAACACGTATTTACACACAAGCGAAAATGGAAGTGTGTTAATCCCAGAGTACGAATGATACCTACATAGCCTGTCGCCTCAATTAGGAGAAAGGCAAATCGCCCCGAATAGACTTCACAACTAGGGAAAAGCTGTTCCATAGCTACAATCGATTCGCTCATGGTATGTTGACAAGGATTAGGATCCTAAGCATTTATCTTTTGTAAGTTTAAGAAAACCCTCAGTGATCACGATTCTTTAGGTCACTGAGTGGAAGCTTACAGCTTTCCTTTCCATTGCATAGTCTACATCCATCATTTTAAATGGACCCTCCTGAGTGGTTAGCATTTACTTCAACTATTCCTTTTCGTTATCCCACTCAAAATATCTCCAGACCACTGATCTGATATCCATGTGTTTTACATTTAGGGCGTTATGTTGTTTGATAATCCTTTCTAATAGAGCACCACGCATAAGGTGGAATCGTTATCTCGCGGCCACTGATTTTGAAATCCATGGATCCTAACTACACGTAGGGCGATATAGTTGTCTATGACTTTTTTTTTGATGATCCGTTGATATTGTGTGCCCTTTCGAATTGACAGCATATTGTACTTTGTTAAATCACTTGATGGCGTTCTTTCAGTCTCAAAATATCATACCTTTGTCGAGATTTTGAAGAAGTCATGATACAGCGCTTCACTTTGCATCAGTACACTTCTCGAATCAAGCGGCTCGATCAGGTTTTTTCGGATATTACAGGATTAATGCGTATTTTACACCGTCGTCTTACATAGACGGACGGGCTTGATAGAAAAACTCAACTCTATAGCTCGTCTCTACTCTATAACAGAGGACTTTGACGACGATAAAGATGTGATTGGTATCGACCTGAAACTTTTGGGCTTTCTTCAGAATGTGCTGATATACATATGTCATTCAAGTTGTTGACGTTAGCGTTCTCAACTTCACACAGTCGGTGGTGTTTAGGGTTCCGGAGTCTCTTTAATTTTTGTAGGTTTTTCCTCTTTTTCTGTGGGGAGGACAGCGTGTAGATATTAACACAACCAATTTCCTAAAATTCTTATATAAAAAAATACGAATACATACCAACTCCTAGCTGAAACAAACTACAGAAACAACAATCTGCCGTGTGATTCACACAAATTCCAAACGCTTACAATTTGTTTTAAAGATAGCTGATTGTCAACAAAAACGTGATAGTGGAAAACTATCAAATCTGTTTACTATCATCATTAGTCGCGACCGCCTTGACCTTGCAAACACAGATAACAAACAAGTGCCTCTTTTTAATTAGATACTTCCTGTAGAAACGAAGATTGCCTGCAATTATTCGCACATTCTACTGCTTGGCAGATAAAATACCTGACATGCCTAAAGGCACAGTAAAGTAATTTTTTTTTTGTGTGCATACATATGTATACATATATGCACTATGTATTTTGAAACCCAAATGATTGGGAGCACTTACCACATTGTTGTCGCAGCAAAAGCAAAACTCCTAGAAGTAATATCACAAAATTTTGTTGGCATATCCATTCTGTCGCCGATGGCTTCAGAGCCATTCTCCTCGTTCCCATTCGGAGTTTCAGTTAAATTCACACAACTCGTCCCGTTTTATCATTCGGTGTGCAGTAAATTTTATTTTTATTATCAAGCAAACAAGTGCATGCAAACACCAACCACTAACACACAAACCGATGCACGAATCCTTGACGAGATGCTGATATGCAACAGTTGGTGTGTTGTTCAGAGAGACAGACACAGAGAGAATGTAGGAGTGTATGTAGCTCCCGCGCGCCACCTACAATTCACATCACTTTTTGTGTCATTTCTGCGAATCACACTTCCTTCAGAGCACAAATTGCACGAAATTAATTCAATTTTCGTCAATTAAATGCGCGCCAACTTCCTGTGGGAACAGATTCGATGACAAATTTACATCACACGCTTCGTACAGTCCACACGCTCCGCTCGTAAACCTTCCTCTCTTTGTCTTTCAATGTAAACAAATTTTTATTCTTTTTTTTTTTTTGCTTATTTTATTGAAAATCAAGGGAAATTTCTCCTCTTTCACTCCTACACTTTTTTTTTTTGGGGTTGGAATGAAAAGATCACCACAAAACAGAACGCATACAACAGAAAGTGGAAGAGGATAAGGAAAAAACAATAAACAAACACAATTGTAGAGTAAATTTCCACTCCACACAGAGCACACACGACAGAAACGCACGATAAAAAAAAAAAAAAAACAACGAATGAACGGGTGAAAGAGCGAGAGCAAGAGACGACGAATGTGTGTGAATAAAAATTTATTTTCGGCACTTGATCTTTTCTCGTGTGTAACAAAAGGATTTTCTATTTCAATTCAAGAGCTTTGCGTGGTAATTAAAGCGTATTTCTATCGTTGAACTGTTGCACTAATGAGTCCTTCACACAGATGCATATTAATTACTTTTGTTTGGGAAGAATTTAATTGGAGAAAATGCAAAGAATTTCTTGATTACGCGCTGCGAGATATTACTCCGCGTCTACTCGCTGTCAAATCAGGGAACACTTTGAGACTTGAGTTGGGAAAAATTTACTGTGGAATGTTTCTTTTTAATTCTACCGTGGCCGTGACGAAATGAGTGCATTCAGGATGGGAGTGTTGGTGAGAATTTGTGAAAATGGAACGCTGTCAGAATGTGACTTCTTTTTTTTCTAAGTGAGTTCGTGAGTGCGACTGGACTTATTTTTTGAATGAAAATGTGGTAAAACAAAATTGAATTCAGCGATTCAACACAGGAATTAAACGACCCCCTCAAATTTTCTCCATACATTTGCTTGTATCGTTAAAATTACTGAGTTCGCTTCTAGCGTTTTCTTTTCTGAAAATCATGCGCCAACACTAATCATTTCATTTCATTTCCTTTTAAACAATAAATGTTTTTCCATTGATACTTGATTATAATGATCCTGATATTATTCTTCTTACAGCAATATATGACCTGCCAAACTTTATTCTACCATAAAGCAGTTACATTTTATGAAGCCTGAGTGTAAAATGATGGTTGGATGCTCGTAGATGTTTTATAAATTCACTGCGATACAGGTAAATTTTATTAATTTTATCTGACGACACTGTTTTACTTATGTACTCTAACTTTTTCAGATATTTCACAACTCATTGCCTCCGTTTGCTTTAACTCGTGGTGAGGAGTAAATTTCGTTGATTGATGTACCTTATAACCGAAGCCATGGTCACCAAAACATTGTGCAAAAACGCCCTTATATTCAAAAAATAACAATTCAAACAATAAAGTATTTCTCACAGAAGCGTTTCTTTGTTTTATTTTAAAATAAGCAAAGTTTTAGACTATTAATTTATCATATTTGTGTTCCATGATAAGATGGCATAATGATCTTTAAAAGTTCGCGAAAAATATTTATTTTTCATAAACTTACCTTATACCTCATAACACCCCTGGATAGCAATGCAATATCTTGCCAAATGTGTCCCGTTACTGCTGGGCGGAGCTTAAAATTTGTTTACAACAGCGCATCTTCAAACCGCATGAGTTTATTTTGTCAGGTATGCAGATGCCCTACTAGTTTTTCTGGGCGACTAGTACCTTAGGGGAAATAGCGTACAAAAATGATTTTTTAACATCGGTGGGTAGGTGTGGGAGATGTTTTACATTTCATGTTCGTATTTAGCTGACGGCCCAATTTCATCATTTTTGTTCTTGTGATGTATGCACTTATTTTGTTTATTAACAGTGACACAAGCAAATTGTTCACAAGCCTCCTGAGGAACGATTTATTTTTAGGAGGAGGAGTTGTGTAAGTAGCCACTCTGCATACATTAGCCTGGTGATCCAGTGACAACGCGAACCGTGGGTAAACTTGACCGTGGAAATGGGAAGTGAAGGTGCATTAGCTTAAAAATGTCAGCCATGTTTGTTTTGGGCGTGGTTTTAGAAGTTGTGGTTGTTGAATTCGCAGGAAGCCTGCTGCTGTTCATGTTTGCCTAGTAATTCAGACTAAATAAATTAATTTTTCATAGAAGTGAAAAAAAAAGAATTCCGTTTTGCAATGGCAAAAGTATGGATGAGCAATTTAGGTCTGAATATATCGGGTAAGTTTCACTCTTTTGACCGGCGCGCCATGTTTTAAGAAAACTGTAGTAGTAAGCAAAGAAGATGCATTGGTTTTCCCAGACAGCTGAATTAAGAAACCCATTAAGTGGCAGGGTGAAGTTAACTAATTTCGTCGTTTTACATACTCTTAATTTTGTCAGATACTTCCAATAATACTTACCTCATGATGGGAACTAAATTTTGCTAATGTAAAAGTTAAAAACGTTTTGTTTATTTCTTCCGTCTTAATAAACATTTAATTTTATTTTATTTTTTTTTACATTATCGAATTAGTTCAGTACACATCATTGATTGAGGAAGAGTAGCCGAATGTGATGTGCTGGTGACTGTAAATTCCTATATTGGAGACAACTAAATATACGATAAGCTATGGTCACCGAAACAGCTTGGAAATGCACCCGCAGTTGAAAAAAAATAAGAATTTTAACAATAAAGTTTTTGACATGGAACCGTTTGTTTGTTTTTCTTTAAAAATAAGCAAAGTTTAACACACTTAAAAATATTTCCTTCTAAATTTTACCGCATCAGTTTTACAAGTAAAAATTATTTTTTTAAGGTTTACGGAAAAATGTTTAGTTTTCATAAATATACCTCATGACATCTCTGGGTATGAAAGTTGTTTTTTTGCCAAATATGTCCCGTTACTGTTGGGCGGAGCTTAAAACTTGCTTACATTATATGTATTCTAGCGATGTGACATCTGCGTGAAAGCACTTGATTGTAGTGAAATGGTTCTATTTCTTGCTAGTATGTAGCAAAAGTAGTGTCAGAACTCGTATTTATGGAGCAGAATGTATGAACTATATGAAGCTTTGCTATTTTAATAACTTTATAGCGCATCTCTAAGCCGCATGAGTTTATTTTGTGGTACACAGACGCCCTACTAGTTTTCCTGGGTGACTAGTACGTTAGAGAAAATGGCGTACTAAAATGGTTTTTGATATCGGTTGGTGGGTGTGGCCAGTTATATGCGAGATGTTTAGCATTTCATGCTCGTTTTTAGCTGACGGCTCGATTTCATAATTTTTGTTCAAGCGCTCTTGAGATGCATACACTTACTTTGTTTATTCACAGCAACATGAAAAAATTATCCACTAGAGAACATGGTACCTTTTGAGAAAGGATTTATTTTTAGGAGTTGTGTAAGTAGCCACTCCAAATTAACCTGAGGGATAAGAGATAACGCGAACCGTGGATAAACTTGACAGTGGAAATGGGAAGTGAAGGTGCATAAGTAAAAACAGTGCAGCCATGTTTTCTTCTGGGCGGAGCTTTAGCAGATGTGGTTGTGTGGGAGATGTTAAAAATTGTGTTCGCAGGCAGCCTGCTGCTGTTCATGTTTGCTTAGTACTTAAGCAGAGACCTGTTGGTTGATTCGTGTCCATGGTAGACGTAGTTCAGGCAGAGCATACTTGGCGTTAGATTTTAAAATGTCGTGCCTGTTTAGCTATTTGCTTCCTAAATAACATTTTGGTCGACTATGCGCTTTCAGTCTTTTCTACCTCCTTTCTTGCCGTTGCTTAGAAATATTAAACCTTTTAAGTCGAATTTTCTTTAATGCTTAAAAATGTTTCATTTTGTCTTTGCATAAATGTCTTAAAATTTTCCGTTTAACACTTAATTGCTAGTTCTTAAAATTTTGGTTTACAGTTTTTTACATTTCTTTATATTTTTGTCTTAAACATTTTCACTACAATTCAAATAATATAATTTTTTTTTTTTTTGCTTAAATAAACTCACAGTTGTTCTGTAACATAAATAAGAGAAAATATTATACCAACTCATATTTTTTGAAAATCATAAGGAACAATGACAATTTTTTTGTTTTATTTTATAGATGAACTACGATACAGACAACGATGCTTAGTTATTTTTACTTATTTATTTTCAAAAACTAAATGTTAGTAACTACAAGTAAATCCAAAACACTAAAGGAATAATGATAGTTCGCTCAGCGAATATCCAAACGTTTCAGTTCCTTCTAGCTTCTTCATGACGTTTATTACACACCAACCTCTTGGCTTTTCTCTTTTTTTTTTTTGCTCTCTTTGTAAATTGTACACACATTGATTTATTTATTTTATATCTTTTAATCTCTACACTCTGCTCTTTTTTTTTATTTAACACACGTACAAATCATCTTAAAAACAAAATAACACTCAGGTTTGATGATTTACAGGGAAAGGATATATGAGCAAATGAATATGGGATAGCAATAGGAGTAGGAGAGGTGTAATCGTAAAACAAATGTAAAGAAATAAAGAGAAACTAAGATGACATTAAATAAATTTTCTTTCTGGCGAAGAGGGAGGATAACGACAGAGAGAGAGGCGACTAAGAAGTAGGAGAACAAAAAATATAAACACAATATCCTACTATTATCAAATTTCTATTTAAATAATAATAAAATACTGCTTTTAGACCCTAGTGAGCACTGGCGCTGTGTTGTAGCTGCTTTTTACTTGACTGCTTTGAGTGCTTTCGATGGTGGGTGCCGCCATTCTTGTCGTGTGATGATCCTGAACCCATACTAAGACTCGAGGTAGGCGGATTTGTACCTTGACTTACGGTGGTTGGACCCTTTGGTGGGTAGGGGATTTTAAAAAGTCGAATATGGAGGTGTTCACAAATCTCGAGGCAGACCTGAAAACAAAGTTTAAGAAATTAGCACAGGAATTGATCCATTTTTGTGTACCCTAAGCAGATTTTTGTTACAAGCAAACAGAGTAGTGTGTGGTATATTTGATGTCTGGTTTATGTCCTGATAACGTGAAATCTATTCTACTGCCACTCGATCACAAATATTCGTGCTCTGTACGAACTTGCATCATAAGTTGTTAGGAGGACAGTTCGTGAACCGTGGAGGGTTCTCTGTCGAAAACTAGAGTTTTTATTTCGTGAACCTATTTCAGGATGAGACACGTTTTTAACTTGGCCTTATTGGACAAGTATTCAAACTCAGAGATAAGTGTTGCTTTACACACAATAAAGTAAATTAAGCTGGCCATACACACAGCGATTTCTCTTCATTCACGAAGGATCAACCCATTGCATAAAAATGCACTATTTCCACGGACATTCAATCCACATTGGGAATCTTAGCAAATCACTTAATATTTGTGGCGAATTTATTAAGTTTTTGGCAAATATTTTGCCCACAATTGAAGACAACGAAGTTGAAAAGGAAAAACCTTCTCCCATGTCGAATGGATGTTCTGTGTGGCAGTGTATGATGGACGACATGTGGCAAAGAAGTCTCGAATCTGGTTTAAAACCATTTCTGCCTTGGAAAGTATTCGATTTCCATGACAATTTTAAAACTTTCAATAAAACTAACCTGTGCGCAATATCGCATAAGATCCTGAGTTCCCCATACCAGTGTGAACCACAGCAGCCAAATTTCCGGTACCACGCAATTGAAATATTGATTAAGGAATAACAACGCAGGTCCTAACTGCGACCAGTCCAGGTATTCCATTTCACTCTTTGTCATATGAGCTATCTGCAAAATTAAACGCAATGATTAAATTTCATCAACTTTTTGCCATCTAGCTAACTTACCACAAGTTTATTGGTCACTTTAGCGGCGACCATTCCAAAGGCGAGGATATACAATGACGAGTGTTGCTCGAAAATGTTTTCCGGTGATTTTTGTGCAATTATGAAGGCGGGCAATACGACCAAAGATAGTGGGATGCTCGGTGACAGGACACTGGTGCCCTTTTTTGTTTTTAGAAAGACACAAATAAATTAAAAAATTTCCTTCAAACATGATCAGAGAATAAGTATGTAATTCAGGTGAAATTCTGGGCAGAGATTAAGTCAACTTACTATCTGCCCAGAATTTTGCCCATTTTTTCTTTTGCAAAAATACTTCTTTTGGCTTTTTTGTTTGGTTAATTTGCTACAATGACATTTCGACACTGAACACAAAGAGATGAACATGCAGGTTAACATTACAAAACAAAAATTAAGCGTGACATGCATTAGTCTTATTATTCATGCAACACAAAACCACATTTAGTACAAAGCATAGACAATTTTGTGTATTTTTTAAAAAATTTTCTATTTTGGCTGGTGTATGTTATTAACTACTTCTAATCACTCACACTGGAGGTGTTTTTTTTAAGACTAGCTATACAACTTCTTGGCATATACGAGTATACTACGCACGCTTAAAAAAAAAAGTATATTTACAGCTCTATGTGTTTTCTCGTCATACAAAAGTATAATTAAAAAAATAAATCGTACACTGGAAAATATGTAAATTTGTTGAAGAATTCTTTGATAAAATCATTCTTACAGAGAGGATAAAAAAAAACTTGACAAATTTACGAAATATTTTCTCAGCGTTGTTGCGTTTTCTAATTTTGTTTTTTTTTGTTTGTTTGGTGTTTTTTCTATATCCTTACAGCAACTGATGATCCATTTTTTCCACAACCTCCAGTCATAACGACTTTTGCGTAGCGCAGTGCTAGTAATGTATCAATGCCGAATGCAAAACAAAGGGGTATGATTCTTACATCGTGTCCTGTGTATGGGAGCTAAATCAATGATATAAAATTTTGTTTTTGCATTTTCTTTTTGTTTTTTCTTTTGACTTTCAATTATTATTATTTTTTATTTTATTTTTTATTTTTTCGCTAGAAAATTTTGTTTTTCGGGAGGAAAAGTTTTTGAAAATAAAAAATAATAATTTTTGTGCTATTTGTTTCCAGAAGATATTTACTGTGCTAAGTAATAAAGAATAAATAAATACCATTTACCTATATATAAGGATAAGCTGGAATAAAATCTAGTAAAACAGTGTATACGCAGTTGTTTTTTTTTTGTTTTTTGAAAAACGTGCTGAAAGTAGGTGAAAGGAGGAAACTTAAGGAAAAAAATAACCATAACCGTAACTTAAAATTTAAAAGAAAAAAATAGTTTGTGTCCTTGTGAATAATAGAGTTTTGTAAAACCTCCTCGGCACCTTTTGAGTTATTAGAAAAATGCGTTTTAAATTTTAAGCTTAACTCTTCTTCAACGGGAACACTGCTAAAGGAAGCTATCGTCCTAACTGATGATGAATCTATACTTCCTGTGTCTAGGATTCCCAACCGATTTAGATTGAAAAAACAAAAAAACAAGGTAAACGATCGACTTTTATAATGATATGCAGCTGAGCAGCAATTTTAAAGCTAAACGGTTGACGTACAATACCTACACATGTATGGAGTTTCAAGAAAATCTAAAATGCTTCATTATAATGAGTGGCAAAGCTAAATAGTCAAAAAGAAATAGAAAAGATCAAGGCGAGAATTGTTTTTGCATTCCACGACAGGTCTACAGAGGCGTATTGATTTACATAAGCAGGCATTTTTGTAGATTCTAAGTCGGTTTGATAATTAAAGAAAGAAAATGAATCAAATACAGTGGAAGTCGCTTATAACGACCACTTTCCTTCGTTTGGTTGGTTTCTTTATATTATACACTATTCCACCGCCTCGGATATAACGTCGTCGTATATAGCGACGTGTCGGATATAACGCCGGATTTTCGAAGGTAAATAATCGTTATCGTCGCTTATAACGACGGAATGAGTACCTGACCTCTGGCGAGAATTGAATATGTTTACCATAAGGATAGTGTATGTTGAGATAATTATAACTTTGGCTTCACAAAGAGTCATTTGCTTTCACACGACTTCTGAGTAATAGCTATCTGATGATAGCCGATTTGGACTACTTTTTCAAACTTGAAGGAATCCTCTGCATAAACTACGTACTTCCAGTACATCCTGGATAGGTTGACTGTAGTGGAATGAGCAAAGAGATTTTCTCCCATATTGACCTAATTTTGTGGAAAGAAAAACTCAAAACAATAATATAGACTGTGGCCTCGCCAGACACTGAATACTAAAACACGACTATCACGGTCAGACCATTCATTACTCAGTCATAATTAATTTGATAAAATATTTTTTCTCGAACTAAAACCACTAAGGACACACCATTTATTCTACACACGTATACAGAAATTTATTTCAAAAACCCACTTCAACCTCAGGACACAGACAAGTACCACTCTTCCACCTCAAGACACACCACATTACGTAAGAAGTTTTCTTCCGTTTATAGCATTTTTCGATTCTTAAACGTTTAACCAACATCCCCCCCTTAAAAGCTTGCTTTACCGGACAACCCTGCCTACACAAAAAAAAAAAAAATATGAAAATGAAAAATTTTGAAAAAGTATTTAAAGAACTTGTCTATTTGCTCAGCCAATCGGGGTCGATTTGTTGTGTTAGTAGACGAGCCACAAGTGTGGAACATAATCTTGTTCATTCATTCAAGAGAGTCTTCAATGTTTAATAAGATTCCAAACCAAGCGAATTACACTACAGCAATGCGGATGTTTTCAATCGAATTCTTTGTTAGAAATTAAGTTAAATTTTGTGTTTTGTTAAAATGAATTTTCAAATATTAGTCACTCAACTTCGATGGGATTTTTAATTTAACATTTTTTTTTTTGTATGGGAAATGCGCTGTGTGTATCTATATATGTTTGTGTTATAAGGCAATTTAATTTGTTTCCCTTTTTTTTGTATATTTTTGTGTCTACGATTCTAATCGGATTAATTTTGGGAGCAATTAAGTATTAAATTTCTTACAGCAACAGATGAACCATTCTTTCCGCTTCCGCCTTCAATGAACATTTTCGAAAATGCTAACACATTCAAAAAATAACAAAACGTTATCCCCATTAGGATAATATAATTCCAATTAACGCCAACCATTGGTATCTGTTAAAATGGAGGAAAGTAATATTTGTCCTTTAATTTATTATTTTTGTTTTGTTCCTTAGTTTTACTTTAAAACATAATCTTCTTTTTTTTTTCCTGAAAAAATACATATAAGAGGTGAAAAGGTGAACCCGAGGAGGAGAACACATACATCGCCAACGAAACGAAACAATAAGTGAATAAAAATAAAAAGAAATAATGAAAAAAAAATAGACGAAGTAACAGAAAAAAAAAGTACAATTATGCAGGCTTCATATAACATTCCTTACACAAAGTCTCGAAAGTTATTTTAGTTTTTTAAAAATGTATAAAGATTAATATGTACTATCATGCCATTATGGACACATTTTAGAGAGGAAAATAAAGTAAACAAAAAAAATAGTAGTATGTAGTAAGTTCCCAAAATAAAAACATTTTTTTATTACATTTAAAAAAGTTTCTTTTTTTTGTAAGTTAAATTTGCATTTTCCTTAATAAAGTAAATATTGTTTTTGTTTTTTTTTTTTTTTTCTTAAAAAAGCTGTAACAGTAGCCAAAAGATTGTATTTACTTTGTTGTTATTTTAAGTCTCTGAGACTTGAACTTACTGCAACTGTGGAGCCGTTCTTTCCAACACCGCCGGCCAAAATTACTGAGAATATGTACGATAACGACCATAGACCACAAATAATGGTCATTAGTGAAAGTGATGTCCATATCTCAATGTTAAATATCTATGAATTCGAATGGGGAAGGTTTTTTTTTTATATTTATGTACTTGGCGTATTAGTTTTGAGTTTTTTTGTTTGCTTGAGTAGAAAATTCAAACGAAGTGATACGTTATGAGATTTATTTTTTCCATATATTCATCTAATCTTTTCTGCTGGATGCGATTTTCATGCATAAACTTAAAGAAAACTTTTTTTTTTTTGAAATAGAAACTAAATTGTAAAGAAACTGAAATGTTTTACTCATGCGAGTAAAGTTGTGGAGTCAATTTTTCTATTTATAAATGATGGCGAAGCTTTGCCTCGGTTTGTGCACTATTCTAGGAGCTCGAAGATGGACTCGAAAAACCATGGCGTTTACTTATGCAAACTTTTAGAATTCGCATACTTTGCATTCTACTTTACAGAAGACTATATAAGACATCAATGTCAATAAGGTAAGGTGGACTACTTTCATTGCCAGAGGGCCACTTTTTGATGCCCTTTTTTTCTTTTTTTAGATCTGTTCAAAACTATTGGCCTAGATTGTAGGTAATAATAGAAGCAAATACGAAAATTCAGTACTTTGTGAAGTATAGTACATGCTCGTATGTAAAGCCCTTCACTGCTTTCACGTATCACATGATCACAAAGGCACAAAAATGCGCATGTATCAGTCGAACACGAGTACAGAGAACAACACGGGGATTAGGATGGAAACTCAAGCAAGCCAATTAGCTAAGAAAGGTGCATACTAGTAGTTTTTTTATTGGTGAATTGAAATAAAAGCTGGACGTTGAAGAAATCGAACTAATCAGCTGCATACAATCATCAGCATTAAATGAAAAAAGCACCAAGAGCCTCCTGGCAATGGTGAAAAAAAAAGAGTTTTCTAGCTAGTATTCTGACAGTGTACTTCGCTAGGCATTAACACACCTGACTGTTGCAGGAGCCATAAGGATACGAAAGACATAGAAAAGGCTTGATTTTGAATGTCTTAATCATCAAACCCGTCGGTTTTCTTATATAGGAAACAGAGGACACCTGGTGCTAGTTCCACCCACGAGCAGATACAATAAAATGGAAAAGAGGGATTACAATTGAACAAATAGCTGCCTGCAATCTGCACTTCCACCAAAATCCTAAGTTCGTATTAGAACTCGACCATTTGCTTGTCTTCATTTCATGGAATGTACCATTGGCTTGTCTTGATTTAGGGAAATTTACACTCTGCCTGAGTACTTTATGACTGACAGGACTTCTAAAGTAAAAAATCAAAGCAAACACTTTTAGCACTGTGCATGAAAACTGAGAATACAGAAAGCCTCTTAATTACAATAACGCGAGTGCCATTCACATGTAATGGCTAAGGTATTTATGGTTGGATATGGCACTGGGTTTCTGTTGCTTAAATTTTACTCTTTAATTAATTTCCCTATTTACTAAGGATCAAGGTTCGAATTTAATGAGTTTGACCTTTATAAACGTTGCAAACATGGGGAAAAAGAGTGAAAAATAAGTTATATGTATTTTTTTCTTCCTTCGCCCCTGGCCTTTACCTAACTGAAGCACAATTATTAGTACGAGTATTTATTGTTTTGAAGTGCATTTTTTGAATCAAAGCTTCTTCTGGTCTTTTCTTCCCTATTTTTTCAACAGAACCTTTAATCTACTGGCTACTCTTGTCACATCTACTCTTTTTTGTATAAAAAGGACTTCTTTGCCATGGTTTCTCCTCGTCCAGAAAACTCTTCTAAAATACAAGTGACTGCTTAGACTTTTCAATGTAATCATCTCAAAGCTCTTTAAAATTTTTCGATCTCCTTCTTTTGAGTCTTTCTTAATATACAAATGTAAAATGCATGAAATAAAATAACTTTAAACCTTCAAACATAAATAATAAAGTGATGCTGTGCACAGTCGGAAAAATATGAAATCAAATGAATAACGAAAAATAGGTAATCATAACAACAAAAAAAAATAGTAAATAAAGTTACAAAAACCAAAATTAATACGATAAAAAAACGTGTTACTCATCACTTAATAGATAACAACCACACACACGTCGTGAATAGTGTGAATTGGAAGATCGAAAGTTTGTGCTTTAGTTTCAACACTTGTTTCGTTAAGAGGTACGTAAAAACAAAAAAATAAAAAAAAAATTAATCACTCTTTTCGTTTTTGAAGCCTAAATCTCCTGGAAAATTGTCTTAAAATAAAATTGTTTAAAAATTTAAAAGAAATAAATTAAATATTACACTCCCATCACCAGCTTACCTTAGCTACCCAAATTTCAGGACCAAAAATAGCCGAAATTACATGAATACCCATGATTGTGATTTGAGCTTCTGTGACATCGATTTTTCCGAAACGTAACGTGCCCGAGACATACGTTTGCCAGTGAGCACAATAGAATAGTGTTATGGCACAAAAGCACTGCAAGAGAATAGTAAACAAAAAAATGTATTTTTAACATTTTTGACGAATAAGCATTTGTATACCTGGAAGAACAACCAGTTTGGATAGTGACCCAATTGGCAGGATATGCACGCCGAAAGTGCTACAAATATCGTTGATATGGAATCGCAACCATGATCAAATAGTTCACCCAACGGCGAGGATGTGTTTGTGCGACGAGCTTGTTTTCCATCTATCGAATCCAGACTCTGGTAGATAAACAAACCGAGGGCGCATAGTAGGCATGTCCATCTGGGTGGTGGTAATGTGCCATCCGGACTGTAACTGAAAGACGAAGATAGAGTTTTTGTTACTATTTAAAGAAAATCAAATTTACCTGGAATCTAAAAAAAATAAAGGAAGACTGATGCATACGAGTTGCTACCCATTTCCTATCTTATCTAGTGAACATGCATGCTAATCTTATCTTAGACTCAACAGAATTGAAAATTTGTTCGTTACATTTGCGGAATTCACAAGAGGAAAAGAGGCCCACATTAGAAAGCGCGTGATTTTCTAGATGTCCACGCACAGTCTAAACTATCGAGTCCTGCACGAATGAGGGGAAATACTTTGAGGTAAGCCTCGAGGAAGGTAATAGGGAAGACCCTATTGATAACAGAATAGATTTTTTACTATCATGTTGTGGGCGCCGTGGCTCAGTGGTTAGTGCTTTAGACTACTTACTGAGCTGGGGGTTCGAAGTTCAAGCCAAGTATTTGTACATCGATTGACCGATCGAGGTGTGCTGTAGACCGGAGATGACCTTCTATTTTATCCCCTACTACAGTTTTAGGTACAAACGACCTACCATTTCACGTGACTTATTACAGTCATCGTTAAATGCAATTGATGAATTAAAACGAGGTCAGATACTAAGTACCGACGAAACTTAAACTTGCGACAGTGATTCACAACATGTGTTGAAGTCAATGTCCCTATTAGATTGCATTTCCGTATAATTTTAAAGTACCCATTTAAAATAACAGCACAATGGACAAGGGCGATCCACAGTATCATATATATTGGGAATAATCAAATATTACGGGTAACTGTAAACATGTTTTTATTTATTTATTTATTTTATCGTTCAATAGCTTGGCGATAAAACATGTTTACTTAGTGATCATGACTATGACAATCGATCAAGAAATGCGAACAAAACTATAAATTTTATCAGAATCAGACGGTGATAAGCTACGATTCCAACCAAAAGAACACGCGATACTTTTTGCCTACACCAGCGAAAATAAATAACACAAATGCCATTATCATGAAACGTATAACAAGACCTCGGTTAATAGGGAAAAAGTGGTGGCTAATTTCGCATTTAGCAAGTGCTCCAGTTGCATTTTTTTTCTAGCTTGCTCAGCGCGTTTGTTTTTTTTTCTCAAGAATTTGATTGTATACAAAAGGCAATGTGGTGGGGAGGCCTCCCAGTTCTAATCATCTGATGTGGTGGTGGCCTATAATGGTATTGAATCACGTGTTTGTGTAATTGAGTACTTAGAGAGAGAGCTGGGAGTAAATATGCCTTGGCTAGTCGTCCCCTTTGTTTACTTTTCTCTTCTTTTTTTGTTGTTGCGACTTAAGTGACAATTGAAATTTCATCAATTTACACTCTGACCCGGTATCGCATGACGGACTAAAATTATAAGTTTTAGTATAATTTGCATTTTCATTAGAAATCTGATAGTGAGAGGTAATTTGAGGAGCAGACACGGCATAAAAAAAAATCGTAGAATTTTAAAGTGCAACGTTTTGTTTATAACGACCTAGTTTAAGAGAAATAAAATTAGGTGCAAACGGAACTTTGAAATTAATACTTTAACTGGTATTCTATCGTGCTACGGTTTATCGGTCTGGCTTGTGTTATGAAAACAAAACCTAGGCATTTGAAGGAAAAACCAGGAAAGAAGCTTGCAATGAAAGTGGCAAATCATTCACCTTTTTGTTAAAATATAATCATTAGCTGTGTGTATGGCTTAGGTCACGATAACTGAGTCAAACTGAACAACTAAAACTGTCGAAAAAGTATGAAAAAATTGCTGAGGTGGGGGACGATTCTTGGTCGGGATGACATTCCTGATTCGCTCTGGTGCGTGGAACCGATCGTCGTAAGGCACGCCTGGACCTTAACCTGGCAAACATATGCCCAGATTGCAACAACGGTCCGCACGATGTACCATACCTCTTCAACTGCCCGGTAAATCCAACAACACTACGCCCGAAAGCACTCTGGAGCCGCCCAATCGATGTGGTTCTATTCCTGGGCCTGGAAACCTCAGAACGTACCAACCCCCATTGAAAATATACATATGTATGTATATGTGAAGCTGCTACTACAACAACAAAAAAGTATGAAAACTGACTTACTACAGCTATGTATGTATGAGTTTAAACCTCGATTTCCCAACTCTTTACTTCGTTAAAGGAATAATCACAAGGATCACAAAAGATGGAAAAGGGAAAGCAAAGTGCATTCGGCTCAAATTCCAAGCAATTCCTCTATGAGGAAGGAACAAAGCAATCGTGAAATGCAGATTAATGTCGAAGACTTGCATCGAAAAAAGGCGCCATCAAATTGACAGAGTTAGAGATTACACTAGAGTTAGAGACAACAATTTCGGAACTACCTAGCTAAAGGAGCGAAAAAAATTATCACTTCAGCGGAAGAGAATCTGGATGGACAATTGAATTTGTTAAGGATTTTTGCAACTGGAAGACTAGGCTTCTGTTTGTAAGAATAAACAAAAAAAAATTTATGAAGTCAAAAAGTCTACCTAACTAGTAACTAGAGCAAGCTTTTCATGTAGAATAGAAACATTGCAGCACATATCTAGTCACAGAAAAGTGGAAACGCCTGGAAGAACGCAACGCGTATATGTTTTCTCACATTTCAGCAATACACACCAGCTTGTTTAGGTTAGGTAGATGGGTGCCCTAGTTGACATGAAATTTTCAAATAGCTCACGTAGACTAACAATGAGTCCATTGAGTCTACCAGCCTGAGTTTGGCTGCCGATATCATGTGGTGGAGAAGGCGGAGGGACGCTAGGTAGATTAAGGTCTTAACTGACTTAACGTCAACATTAAAGCTTTAGTGAACGATGTCGAGTGTGTATTCTTAATGAGAGTATACATTTCTTTTTTTTACTCCCATTTGCCTTCAAAATTAGATTCGTAGCTTTCGTGTCCATAATTGCCAGCATATCAATCATGGCGATTCTAATATCGAAGAATACACAGTGCGTGTCGATTTGAAATTCTTGTAAAAATGGTGGACTTTCCAGGCCTAAAACGATACTATCTGGTTTTACACGAAGCCCCTTAGACATTGACACATCGACAAGCCGACAATCCCTTAACCAAACCTAATGGTGGGGTATTTTCATCGAAATACATTGAATTTAACAACTCCTACTCGTTTAATAATGCAAACTGATTTCCCTATGTTCTTTTTGTTGGCAACTCCTACAGATGATATTAATTGAAAAAAAATTCCCACCGGTCTGAGTTATGGTCGCTGTTCATATAGCGAACTATTTTTAATGCAAGCCGCCTTATTTAAATTGAATTATTTACTAAAAAAGGCGAATAATTATTGATTTCTACGTGCACTGCACTGCGGTCTGATCGGCCGCATTTAATTCGATTTCAAAGACAAAAGTGCTTTCCCATGGCACGGTGAACGAGTGAGTCGTTCATCGATAGTAATTGACTTACATACGTACGATTTATCCCCTCAGGGTCAACGATATTCAATTTTATTCCCTTGCAAGTTATGCAAAAAACGCTCTATTTCTATGTTATGTGCTAAAGTTTTTTAATTTTCTATGCTGAGGGTTGGTAATGGGGAAGCTCATTGAGGAAACGCTAGTGTGCGAATCTAATTTCTGCTGATGCAGAAAGAGGGGGGCGAACACTTAAGAAGTCGCGTTCATTACAAATTGAATTTATTTCCTTTGTAATCTATTTTTAATCGTGTGATTGTCGTCTGTCTAGTGCTTGACGGCAAAATGAAATTTTATTGTTTTCTATGAGTATTTATGGTTGTGATTGTGGTGAATGGGAATATAGTGCGGTGCTGTTTTTTCTGCCTTTGTAGGGTGTTTGTGTAGATCAAGTATAAATTTGGTGCATAAGTGTCGGTGAACGAGGCATGTGGTGGTCATGACTTAAGGATGCAAAGCGAATGTAAATACAAATTCTTCAACGGTTTATGTAATTCATTCATAAATCGTTGGCCCAAAATTGTTGCCAAGTAATTTACATATCGTATGTAGAGATTACGGTAGAAATCTTCTACAATCGATATCGATTTAACTTTCTATTGAAATGTCTTCTTGCCACTAAAAAAAATAAATAATCTTGACCGTCAAAGTTGATCTGGGAGTATAGAAATTAAGATTTTCTTGTGTGCTTTGTACGCACAAACGATTTCATCGGAAAAATGCTTTTCAGAGGAAAGCTCATCAATGATACACCGGTGTCACTATGATCTGAAATGAGCATCGGTTACAAATTAGGTAAATATGCAGTCATAAAATTGTCTGGCCTCTTTATGAGAAATGCTTTATGTTGAGGAAAATTATAGACTAAGCATGTTGTATAGCACTGGTTAAAATGCGCACGAGTATCAGCCATGAGCATAGAAAAACTTTCTAGAAACCAATTGGAACTTGCAAGAGTTGAAAATTTCTCACATCCGCATTCGCTAATTACCCACGATTATCAAAAGGAAAAACAAACAGATAAGGCTTTCCTCAGACAGAGGGCCGGGCAAGTACAAAGGAAACGAACATCGTATCGTTGCTTATAAAGCTGTTCGTTGAGAACATCAGATAAACACCTTAACATTTTCGCGTACGTCCATGAACATGACTTAGAAATAGTTAACAAATTCATAAGGGCCTACTCTGGTTAGTGCGTTCAACTATTAAGTGAGAGGTTTCGAGGTTGGGATCCCAGAAAACCCACAAAAGTTTTTTTTTTATCGTTTGGCAGTATGCAACAATATGGCGTTACATGCCACACAAACCTGAAACATTTAATTTATTGACAAAAGAAATTCCGCCGATTTAATGCCTTTAGACATTTAACGAAACATTATGGTAAATTTCGCATTTTTCGTTCGCACCAATAGACCAAGAACAATTGAAGACATTATAACCGCATTAATGTTGCCATATCGGCAAAAGTTTGATTTCTCGAATGCTTGCAACCTAACCAAGCCGTGAAGGCCATTTTGCTAATGGCGAGTTCCATATATCATGGTATTAAATGACGAATACCTCAGACAGAACTTGCTTTAACTTTGAGGATATATCAGAATTTTTTTTGCTAAGATTATAATACAATTGGACCCAAATTCCATTAAAAACATCGGAGTTTAGGATTAAATCTCGAAGCCAATTTTCAAAACATGAGGGTGCAATGCCCCCGTAGGCCTATACATAGCTGCAACCATGCTTGACACATAAAACCAGCATCTCTACTCCACTCAAAGCAGTTTTGCAATTTCTCATTTCTTATGCCTCGAGTACTCATGTACCATACTCGTTTTCATCCAAATGACTCACTTGAAGTTAACGGCATCCATCCGACGATTCAACTGAAACGAATGTATAATTATGACATAATTACAACTCGCACAGTTGGTGTATGTGCATATATGTGTTTGGAAAGTTAGCAGAACTAAACTTTCAATCGGCAAATCTAATGGATTGTCAATTTTTTTCTCATTAAATCGAAACATTTTTACTTGTGTTTGTTTTTAAATTAGCCACGCTTAGTGGAACACATTAAATATAAAAGTGCTCAGCCAACATTTTAGTTTTTTAGTTGCTGCTTATTAACATATGTTGGAAATAGTAATAGACTACTGAAGTGTTTCGTTATACAATTAACGAAAAAACGGTGTGAGTAAGTTAGGGGTCATTAGGTTAACAATATATACACATGCACATCCATATATATATACATATGTACATAGAGAGAGATAAAGAGTGAGCGAAAAAGACCAATTTATTAATTTAATGAACACATAGATCCAGTTTCGAGTTCAGATTCGCGATGGCCTGACAACGAAATGACTCACTATATAACTTTCATTAAGCCGGGTAATATTGTATTGTACAATACATCTGCTCTCACGTGTACCAACAAAGATTTGTTGTCTTATAATTGAGCCTATCGACTGGTGGCAAAGGTTGCTTTGGAACACATGAGGCGTTTCATTTTAGAAAGCGATAAGAATCAAAGTCCGTAGTAGTAGTATTTTTTAACTCATATTATGGATGACGTCAAGAGAGACGAGCTGCTTCAGGGACATACACGGTACAATACTGCAGGAGTTATCAGTTTTAGACGGGATTTTGAAAAGCTGATTTGTAATCTTTTGCATGTCAGACCACAAATATGTATTTTATGTTTGCCTACATTTTTTATTTAAACATGTGCGGCAGTTCTTATCAGTTTGAATCCATATGGGCTTGGCGCAAATTTTGATTATGTGGTTGAATAAAATTGGTCAGGTATATTTTTTCGATTATTTTAAGACAGAACTCAAAAAGCTCACCCAAAGTGTACATATGTATGTACATACATTTACGAAAAGAAACTAAATTTAAGACTAAGTATGCCTGTTCTATTTTTAAGTTTGTAATGCTATCCTAAATTCAATCATATTTCGAAGGTGAAGCAGGTGTCCGGTCTCATACCCTAAAAGAAATTATTACTATCATGTACTTCTATTCGACAGAAAGAAACTTTCAGTTAATTAATTGTACCTTCAACACTTATGGACTGCCTTGATGGTGTGTGTCATTAGTTTAAATGTTATTAATTATATTTAATAACCATGAGCACTAATCGAATGGATAATTACTGTAAGTACCAACAGTATCAGCTTATGCAACTGTATGATAGAACTAAAGAACTTCAAACCGATTTACCAGTTCTTCATAAGACACTAGCTATCACTGGTCACTTTAAACAGGGATAATTGCTTGAAAACCTGGGTGAACTTTGATGATCTTGCTGACGGTGGTTTTGAACTTTGAAGAACTTTGAAGAGTTTATTTGTTGCAAATGATCTTGCTTTCATCTATAGCTGATTCTTTTGAGAACAAGTGAGCAACATTAAATCACTCGAAAGCTTTTGAAAGACTCAATTTTTAGCAAACACAGGCATTTCTATTCTATATATGTAACTCTCTATCAAAATCAATCACCTGCATTTTATCACCAATACCAAAATCCTTTATAATTGTGTCATGGAAACTGCTGCATAAAGTGCCTAAAAGCGAACCAATTGTTAAGCAATTGGTTAACGCTAGAACTCTAGAAGCTTCGCAATTTGAGGGGTTATTCCATTTAAGCTTGTGGACATTGATGGAACGCCAGCGTTAAAAATAAAATGGAAAATAGGTGAAGTATAAAACAGAGCATGAGTGCACAGTCTCTAACTGGCAGGCAGAACAATGTTCATATCGTTCAATACCAGGCTATAATTACTACATTTGTAGCTTAAAGCGGAATCGCGCACATGATCCTAACTATAGCGGACTACCTGCGTATAGAAAAAAATAGATGGGAAAACACACAGAAACACCACAGTTTTTGACCCAAACCAGATGAGAGCATTTTCGGGATATTTAGCGTCAAGAAAAGGATAAGAATCACAAGCAAACTACATATCTGCAGATGCTTTGAGAGTGAAACGAAGAGAATTAATAGAAGAGCATGACGTTGGAATTAAAAACTCTTCCACCTGAGAAAGAATTCCACAGACTGGTACAGATTTGACGAATGCTGCCTGAAAATAAGATGATAACAAATAAATGTAAAATCTGGTCTTATCTCTACAATAGTAGTACCAATGTCTAAGAATACTATTTCATTTGCATTTATGAGATTGCTGCCCATTAACTCTACGTAACCGAAAAGACGTAGCATCAATTTTGTTCTCCGAGTTAAGACTTTACTCCTAAGAAAGTTAAAGACATTACCTATTGCCTCACAAACAAACGTTGGGGTCTGTTTAGGTCCTTTACAACGCACAAAAACATCCCTTTTTCATTTATTAACAACAATGCTGCCATAAAGAATTTATTTTCCGTAGAAAAAGGCAATCAGCGTAGGGTTTGCTTTCATATCATCTTCTCTTAAGACCAAATCAAAAAAATATTGCTAGAGATTTGAAGTGTGCATTGAAATAAGCCTAGCGATTTGTGGAGTCTGAATTGATTCGACGAGATAGAGGCTCGGTACAGCCGATAAAGCAGCTGTTCAATCATTTTTTTTATGCCAAGGCAGAGTCTTATTGAATTAAAAGAAACACAGCAAGCTGAGTTGAGGTAAGAGGATAACACAAGTGATAAGAATTCCAAATATGTAATATCCAATAAAGCGTCTCAACAGTTGTACCTGAAACACCGAAAAGTACATATTAAGTTAAATATACGATAGGCTAAACAATACTCGCCGTTGTGAAACCGTTGGGTGAGAAAGCAAGTTCCTAATAAAAGAGACCATGAGACCACAGATTTGTGTTTCGCTTGTGAGGTAAACTGCATATAAAAGTGTCAAGCAAGGCTGGGAGCATGTATATACATGTATGTATCTATCTCTAAAACTTTCCCAGGGGTTTGCAGTGCAATACAAATGAGCTCTGCAATTCGTGTTCCCACGAAACAAACACCATATTCCAATTAAAACATCTTTTCCATCGCCCTTCCTATCTGGCAATGCTTGCAAAAAAAACTTTTTTTATATTAACGACAGAAGCAGCTGTAGTATGTCTAAACTAACCTCAAATATGTACATTAAAATGAAAGAGGGTTGTGTAGCACAATTGGAGAGTGGGAGGCGGCGCATTTCGCGAATTATAGATAATAGAACATTTCATAAATTACATTACTTACGATATTAGAATTAGCGTTGTTACAATATTGACAATTAGTCCAACTATAGTGATCAGATTTGGCGCCAGCCACAGGGGTGTTTTTGAGACCAAACAATTCCACCAGGGCTGCAGCAGTGGGTCGAGGAGGCTGGCACTAGTACAAGAATATTTGTGCTCCGACAGCTTCTTTAATTGCTGCGGACTGAGTATACGAGACTTATAGGCGAATTTCATGTTTGAACTCATTCAATGGGGCGCGCGATCTTCCAAAAAAAAATAAAAAAAAAAACTTAATTTACAGCCGCTAGCGCACCAAAACTATTGCAATTTAATTCTATTGAAAAACATTTAATTTTGTAAAAATTCAATCTAATTTTCCGGATTGACTACGTTTTTTGCAGTTTTGATTGATTTTACTTGGGAAATTCGGTGAAATGAATAAAACTAAATCACTTCCACTTCACTGCTGTCACTTTTTTTTTTTTACTTGTGTGGTACTGCTAAACGCCGTCACCTGTGCTTTCCCGTTCACAGTGCGAAAAAAAAAATCGAATGACAAATAAGTGAAAAGTCAGCGAACGAGTGAGTTGGGAACAGAGTGACGTGACGTTTTTTTTTCTTTTTCTCATTGAATTGTTGTTTTGTTGTTTGTCTCCTTTTAATGTATTTGTTGAAGATGTCACATGGATTGGTTTGACTCAAGAGGAAAAGAGATGGTTATGATGTGTTGTAATTATGGCATTGCCATGGAATAGAGGGAATCTTTAAAAGAGAAATGAACGTATACAGTATGAGGTGGAATAGTCAGTAAATTATGCTAAAAAATTGAGATTAGAGATTAATTTTTCCCAATAAGAAAATATTCATATGTGGTCATTTTTTAGAGTAACGTTTTGCATCGTATATTATAAGCTTTTTAGTAGAATGTGGCCTTGTATTATCATAGATCATGCATGTTGCATGTTGAATAAAACAAAAAATTATTCACTTTGAGTCAATATTATTCTCTAAAAACCAATTAGGATTTGTTGGATTTATTAACCTAAATATTTTCTGGCGTACGACAAATAGACTTTCTCCAGGTGGCAAGTTTTATTTAAAAAGACGTTTGACCATGGATGGCACCCTTTAAACCTCACATTTTCCCGCTGAAAAGTTGAGTCCTATTATTGAACTTAATAGTTTTGGTTAGATTCAGGAATAAGCATTCGATGGTAGACTGTGGAAAAGCAAATAGACTTGAAGAAAAGCAAGTCTGCTCCACTTTTTGTATGTTGCGCAAGTCTTTCACAAGGTGTGGCATTAAAGTTTAGAGTTGAAACTACATTGGGACTTGCCTAGACAATTATGGGGGATACTTAAACCTTCTGTACATAGCAGGTGTTCCACAAGAAAGTGTTGTTTTTACTAATGCTGCACTTACTATAAACATGAGATATACCCCTTGGCTACACCATCATGTTCTTACAGTAGAAAAATGCATAGTAAAAGCTACAGATAAGCTGCAGAATGCAGTCAATAAAGGAGAACATTTAGAAGCGACAATACCGCATTATGCTTAATGAGATCAAGTTAGACCACGTACACCAATGGCGAGGAACAAAGTCACATGAGCTTATGGATTAAGAGTGAAGGATATGTTTTTATATGTTCCCCATAAATTCAATAGACAATATAAAAAAATAATAACCATTTGTCGATTTTTCTTTCGATTCAAGACCCACATCACATTGCTGGCGAAGAAATCCACCCACAATTTCGACGAAATTGATATTTCCTGTCAAACTAGTTTTTTCTTGAAGTATATCTGCGTAGTCCTTTGGGCTCCCAATTCGCGAACAGAAATGAGTGCCCGAATTTTCACAGCATCCAGGTGTAGTCTACGTATTATTTGAAACTAAAAAAATTTTACGAGGTCTTTATATGACAAGGTTTTAAGTTAAGCACGTTACCATCTGAAAATATTTTTGCGGTTCATGGTTAGTAATACCACGTTTAAATAAAACATTAGAAAATTGTAAATTAATAAATTCATATATATTTTTCCCGTTTTTTTGTTATTTTAAATTTTTATAAACCATTTACACTCATCTTGTGTTGAAAGCGAGTAGTACACGTATTATTCTTCGTCTAATGCAATTTTTAAGCTTATTATTCGTAAGCCTTCTTCTTTAATATTATTTATTATTCAATGTATATTTTATTTTGTATATAATCACTATCACTATAGTAATAATAATCATCGTCATAAATTGGCAAATACACTTCTGTTTTTTTTTTATGTATGTATGTATGTATATAACTTAAAAATTAAAACACTTTATATAGTTTTTTTTTTGTTTTCCATTCTTTTTTAGAGAAAAAAATTATTTTTTTTTGTTTAATTTTAGTTCTTTTATTATATATTTCATGTAATAATAATTATAATTATAAAATACATTAAGTTAATATCAAAAAAATCAAAATACAATTAAAAAATATATTAAATATATATATTCAAAAAATTTTATTTTAGTTTTCATTTTCATTCTGTTTTTTCTAATTTTTTTTTTGTTCGGTTTGTCGTTCTTGTGGATCTTTTCGAATAATTCTTTTATTTTGTTTTAATATTTAGAATTAAAATAGTAATCTTAATGTAAATAGGTTTTTTTTTTATTTAATATATATATTTTAGTTAATGGCAATTTAATATTTCTCATTAAAAGTATATCAAAATTTTCACTTGAAAAAAAATAAAATTGGGAAGACGCGCGAATTAAAAAAAAAGGACAACAATTATTTATAAAAGCTTTCAATTTTAATGGCAAATCGTGGTTCTTTCGTTTTTGTTTTTTTTAATCAGTTGGTGGTCTTTTAGTATCATTATTATATTTTGTTCATATGCAATGCGATCAGAGGCATTAAAATTGTGTAGAGAGATATTGGTTCGTCAGATATGAAGGAGGCTATTTCTTGTGATGTGTAGTGTTCGAAGTGTTCACAAATAAGAGCTTATAAATATCAAGGAAACACAGAATTATATTTTGTTTGGAAAGGTCATTTTCAATGAACCCAATAAAAATTTAAAAAATGCGTTTAGCGTTTCCCATAACACCACTGTTCTCACTGGCAGTAATCCATTTGTTCTTGCAGTAATCGAAGAAACTGGGACTTCATTTGTTTACTTATATGGTCAGTGGATGGAATTGCTGTAACACCGGTGGTGGTCGAACATACATACATTGGCCGAGTGCAAGCAAATACTTGCTGCATAGTTGCTACCCATGTTATAGGCAAGAGAGTATGTGATAATGTTTATAGTCGCATTGATTGCCTGTAAATTTGAATTGAAACAAATCAGCAGAGCGACTGCTCTGGCACACTTGTATTACAGCGATATTTGATGGTTGATTTTAACTTATTTGAAGTGACACTTGTTTTGAGAACGTTTTAGTGAATGAAAGATTTAAAGACAATACAGCACAGGCCATCGGCCTATTGCCTTTAAATAAATAGAAAATGGGTATGAATACTCCAGATAAAATGCACTTGGTATTATGTCGCAACCCTGAACGTACGAATGTAAAAATGCCGCTTTAACAACCGTCACACATGTCTAAGACTTCGGGGCTGTAATCCTAACATCCGTTTATACCACACCATTTGCATTATTTTTCGATTTTTTTTTTGCCTCTTTTGCTCTGCAACACACAAGTTTACATGTAGTTTCCAGTGTTCTACTCTCTAAGTCGTGCCGCCAGGCTGGTTTTTAATAAAGGTAAACTGCATGCTGTTTTGTCATTTTTTTATATTACAAGTCCACTGGACTTATAGAAAATGGATTGATATAACTGTGGCTACTTGAATATTTCCCCTGTTCCCTGGAGAATTCTTTCTTGAGAGATAAATCAGAACGGAAAACATGAAATATTTAGAGCACAACATACAACATTGTAGAATGCGATAACAAAGTTTATTAAATTCTGATCTCATAAAGCACTGTTTGGAGTTTTTCATATGCCCATTTCTATACGTTGAAGCCTTTTCATCCATTTAAGTCTTTATTTTCGTTTAGAATCTAACATTAATTCAGTACCAGTGTTGTTTTTTGCGAGGAGTAATTCTCCCTAGCTTAATGCTAAATAAACACTCTCTCTACTCAATGGGTTGATGGACCCGTGGACCGCATTGTATACTCTACTTGATTTTCACAGTGCAATAATATCAAAATTATAAATAGTATTTAATGATTTTAATTTCCATCAGCATCAAGAGAAAAACACAGAAGATACATAGAACACAAAACATAGCACAATTTTTGAATATTTATATACGTAAGATTTGTTTTTTTTTTATAATATATATTTGCATATGTTAAGGTCCATTAAAAATAATAAAATTTTATTTACATAACTAAACAAAAAACGAAACTAGAAATACAATATTTACCGAATGCAATTTGTGTTCATTTCGTAAAAGCAAAAGAAAATTATATAAAAGATATTAATTTAGTTTTTTTTTCTTACACATTCAAGTTAGTCACAAACGTTTTTTTTTTTTTTTATTTTTTAAAAGGGATACATTTTGTTTTGAATTTAGAGATAGACAGACAGAGACAGAGAGCAAAGTTATAAGTTCCTAATTAATGTACATGAGAACCTCATGGTTTATTGTTTTAGCACCTTTCAAATGTTGATTTTTTTTTAATGTTTTCATCGTGTATGTTTTTGTTTTCCTTAAGTTTTATAATTTCTCTTTATTATTATTGTTAGACTAAACTTGATATGCGTTTTGTTTTTTGATAGCATTACCGTGAGAGGTAATTAATTTTTTTTGTTGTTGTGTTAGTTGGAAACTGAAAAATATCGTGCACTATATAAATGTCCTATTGTTGATATCTAGTGAATAATGTGGTGTAACTGTGGTGATAGAATTTCTAACAGAAAAGCAAACAAAATGTGCAGATAAATTAGAGAAAATACGACTTACTTAGTAGCTATCCTAAAATGTATGTAATGGGCATCATCTGTGGGGAGGTGTCAGAAGTGGTGGATTTTTTTTTAAGAAAAAAGAAGTATCGTTCATGGCACAAATAATCTATAGAGCCTTGTGCTCAGCTTTTCTCAAGTGGCATATTTCTGCGAATATGTAACACGCACAGCACAAGTGGTTGAGAAGAGGTTTATTTGAGTTTGTCATAAAGTCTGTGTATGAAAGGCGGATTTGAAAATCTTCGGCGGAAGAGAGGCAGGCCAAAAACTCCTGGATCACACAAATGTAAAAACAGCAGCATTTGATTGGCATCAGTGACGAAGTGATCCGAAACCGCAAGGCGTGCCGATACTTTTTGAGGTCGAACCGACGAACGCAGTAGAGACCCAGTAACTCTGATCATAACTTCGACAAACAAAAGCAAAAGAAGCCAGGCAGCAATAAGTTTTGTTTTTCTATAGATGTAAAAATTTATACTTGTACAGTTCTGTTGAGAAAAGATTTAGATTTAATCTACTGGTCCCATGGGTATAATGCTACCAGAGAAGGAGAATCCAGATGAACTTACAAGAAAATCTTTGCTGGAGCTACAGAAAGCTGATTAATCAGAAAGCAGATGCAAACAACTGGACATCTCTCCTACAGCAAAGAGACTGACCACTTTATGATAAAGATAGAATCGTCAGAATAATGGCGAACTTGATATTTGCACCTAATCTTGTAGGAGTGATTGCCGGTAAGGTTGAGTTAAGATCACTTTTGCTCTGCGAGCAAGGGATACCTTGCTTCAATATATTTTCCTGCCGTTTCAACGACGAGACGAGCTTCATTTATTAAACAGAAAGTTGTAAACGCAATATACTTTGTATTAGTATACCTATCTTTCTGTAGTCCAGTCATTGATTTAGTTATAGTCTAAGCAATACAGTTAATATCGTTTTAGTTTCATTTATGTTGACTACATTTGGAAAGTGATTAGTGTTTAGAATTTCCATGCACTGATATGAAGCAAACACTAGATTCCGTAGGAGTGCCACAATATTCAATTTTCCAACAAAGGCACTAAATCGTGGTCCTCCATCTCACATTGGTCGTCAAATAGCGACCGTTTACAGTCGATAATTACACATTGCGTTTTGTTTCAATTGAAATGAAAATAATGGTAGAATAGGAAACGAAGAAGAAAAGGGGGAGAGACATCGATAGGTCCCTCCCTCTCTTTGACCTTCTCTTGCAAAAGAAAGTCATTGTTTTTGTGAAAACTTTCGAGCTCGAGATTTTGATCAAACTTGGTATTTATGTTACAGCAGAACTCGAAAAAATGTGTCCCGCAATTCTGCACATCGATCTGTGCCTCTGAAGGCTTAACTACTGAGAGGAGTTACTTTAAACTTGATAAAAACCGAAAGTGGTAGCGGTACTTTACTATAGGCAAATTATGAGAACGTTTCTTATGAACCAATTGTGCACTTTCTATAATTTCTTATGTAGCGGTTAAAGAATGCTAGATTTGTATTGTTTTTCATAATAATAATCAGCAGGCTTTTATATTCACCACACTCTTCACTGCACAATAACATAAAAAAAACACACAAATCAACTACACTTCACAGATGACTCCCAATCCATACCCTTTAGGTATATATTCTTAAAAAATAAAAATATATTTATATATGTATTTATTATTATAGAAACTCCTATTTAAAAGCACATAAAATTGTATAAGCCATTTTCATTATGCTTATTCACTTTTATAATTGGTGTTGTATTCTTATAGTGTTTTTCATTGTAGTAAATATATAGTTTTAGTTCTCGCTTAAACTAGGTTTTAATTCTTATGTTTTTTTTTATTTATTTATTTTTTTATTTTTACCTTTATTTTATGCAATATAAACTTTTGTGTGTAGATTATAAATGAGTTCTACGCGGCATATGAAATAAAATATGACAAAAATAAAAATATAACTAATAACTACCGTGCAATGAAGATTATCGTTTTTCCTTGTTTTCTTTTTTTCAATTGATTTCAAATCAAAAAAAATACACAAATATTTATAGAGAACTGTGAATTTATGATTGGCTGTTATTTTTCAACTAATCTATTTGATAGATTATTATTTTATTTTTATTGTTTCTTACTTTAATAAAGAATATAAAAAAAATGTGTTTTTCTGTCGTTTCTATTCGTACGCGGTTGTTTTTTATATTTACGTCGAGTACCATTGTTTTTTTTTATATAAATTTGAATACAAAAAAAGTGTTATTTTACTTGTATATTGCTGTTTTTATGTATATATTAGAATAAAAAAATAAATAATAGTAAAGTGCCTGTGCGAGAAAAAAAAATGCTCAAAAAATATTCATTATCCGTAAGGAAAGGAAAATAAACAAAATACATAGAAAAAAACAAAAACAGAACGATAAAAATACAAGTTAAGACAGGGCAACAACATTCAAAAACTTTCGTTCGACTACTTTTAAGACTTAATCCCTAGTTTTCTTGTGTTTTTATCCAAGAAAAAAAAAAAAATAATATATATATGTATGCAGTCCATAAAATGTTAGTGCAACAGAAAATTGTAATAGATTATCATTCGAACCCTTTAGAGAAATCATAGTCTTTTGCTGTTGCTTCTTCTGTTTGGGAGACTTCCTCTTATCCTATCCTGGTTGGTGTTGATAAATAATGTGTGTGTGCTTTGTCGGCTAAAAAAACGTGGTAGTGGTGGTTGGTGCTGCTATCAATTGTGTGAATCCTATTATGAATGGTATGGCGTAACATATGTTGCTGGGAAAATGCCTTTCCTGTTGCCAATTTCACCGTTCCACCAATTATCATCGGAACGATCGGTGACCGTGATGACGTCGCCGCGTCTGAAATCCAACTCACCAGATTCTTGTGGCACAAAGTCGTACAATGCTTGGACGAGCATCTGGAGCAAAAAAAAAAAAAAAAACAAAAAAGTTATTCTCAAGAAGATTGCGTGCGTGCGTGGGTGGATATGTTTTGATGCAATATAATTAGACGCCCGCCAATACGTAGTCTTCTAAACATGTGGCTAGTCCATATAAACAAATAATGGACCATGAGTGTGATTTAAACATAATGTTGATAATGTTTACAGCTGTGAATGGAATTTGTATCGCCTACATGTGTGCAGCATAATCTCGACGATTTTGAAATCATCCAATGGTTTATTTTGCACATTTGTGGTAATGTGAGAATATTTTGTTTTCATATGTGGATATCGCGATGCATAACGTCTTACAATGGAAATAAGAATGAAATTTTAGAAATTTTTTCCAGGCGTCAGGAAGTTTTTGTTTAATCCGTCCAAATCCTGGACAGTCACGCCATATTTTTCGTAATGCAATTGTGAACTGGAACCTCAGTTCGCTTGTGACCGAATTGGATGTCCATTCCTGGATTATTTTGTAAGTGGTTAGAGGTCTTCAGCGCTGTCTTTTGCTACTGGCGCATATACACGGCCGCTTTAATCTGTTCTTTGCAATATAGACAGTAGCCTTTGTTGGATAAGTTTCGGTGTGGGAGATAGATGCTTGTTTGCCTAGTTTTGTTACCCTGTTCAAAGACACCAGTGCCAGACAATTGCCTGATTTTAGACCCATCCGGAGGAATTGGATTTCACATTTTCCGTGACTGAGGTCCTGACAACGCGGTGGAAGTGGACTTTGCAATTACGTTGTAGTAGATGTTTTGATGTAACTGTGCTCAATCAATCAAAATCAAATGATAATTTTTGTGCTAGGCTATCACAAATTCCAGTGCCAAGCTTTTTTTTTAGGTGAGATAGCTTTGAAAAGAAACAAATTGAGTGCATTCCATTCTTTATTTTTCTAGCGACAGCATTGGACTAATGAGAATTTTGAACCTCCCAAACATCTTGAGTACTTTGATCGCGTCGTTGTCTCAGGAACATATTGCGCATGTTCTATTTAAGTATCTCAAATGAAGAGCTTCATGAAAGGCTCGTATAAGTAGCAGGGGGTAGGTCACTGCTTGGAACCGATAATAACAGACACTTCAACTTTCCTTTTGGAATATTAAGGAACCTTGAACTTTGTATTCGTTGCAGCTTCGTAATCGTTGTCTTTTCTTATATTATAATTGGTCAGACGATCATGCTGTTGAACATAGCTCTCAGGAAGTTATGGTTCTGATAAAATGAGTATTTATGTTGTGGAACTTCATACGTAGACAAAAACTTGATGAAAGTGACATCTACAGTGTTCTTATATTGCTGCGACAGAAATTAATCTCAGCGAGGCGACTCGCTATAGAGTACCCTCCATATAATCAAATCATACTGTGGACTGAAGTTTAACGCAGTTTGACTGTATAAAAGGGTATTTATATCGACTTTCCTGAAACGTTGACTGATACACTACTTGGCACAGAGTTTCGTCGTTTTGTTTACTTTTTACTGACAGCCTTCAAAACTAAATATCCCTTCAGCCCTAACTCAAGCACTTTACATCAACTAGTTTGATCGTAACGACTTTGTCAGTCTGTCCAACTAACAGGAAATTAGCGAATCAAAACGTTGGTATTTATAGAAAAATTGCACAACCAATGGCGATAAATTAATGTTGTTCTTTAGAGACATGTATAAGGGGGTGTTTGTCACAGCAACTTTTCCAACCCATAATGTATTACTAATTGATTTCATTTACAACCTCTCAAATCGATCATTATCGATGCAATTGCAAATAAATTGCTTGCGAAATTGTCGTTATTACTCATTAGCATCTGATTCCATGAATATGTATGACGTACTTACTATAACCACTTGTACATACCTCTTCTGGGATCATATCTCTCAATTTAACGTCTTGTGATCGTGATACCGATGCCGATCGATGGTATTCAACTAACTCATTTAGGGAATTGAATTTAACCACCCAGAGGAAGAATTTACTTTGTGCGTCGCGTAAAACTTTAAAATGTTGCACACCATCGGGACATCTACAATGAAAATAATATAAAATCAACCATACTCTCAGTGTTGTTCTCTCCTCCCAACTACAAAACATCAATCAACTCACTTTACAGATAATGAAAAATCTCCGGGACTTGATTCACTAATTCGGATTAAAAAAGCGCCTTCATGTTTGTTCGACAGTAGTTTCTCGGCGTCTGCTCTCGTTATTCGACCATAATACCAACTGTGTAAGGAAAACAGAAAAATTTATAGAATTTAATTAAATTCGATAGATAGAGTCAGAGAGCCCGCTTACTCGTGATTTTTCATCTCTATATAGTTGCTGGGTATTAGACCCTCCTTGCCATCGAGCTCAGCACGATACCAGTTCGAATCGTCTTCCATGTTTAATATCTAAAAGTAGAAAACAGATAACACATAAAATATGAGTCTATTGAGTGCAAAAATAGATATCCGGCGTTTTGTCAAAACAAAAATATATGTGACAGCAGCAAATAGAGAAACAAATCTCCTTGAAGGTCTTCTCGGTGACCGATTTCTAGGTCAAACATTTACACGTTTCATTTGTTACAAAAGAAAGAAACACTACACATCTCCTCATTTCGATTTCAATGGAATTTGCTTAAGACTTTGTCGACTGTCGACAATCAAACCCACCCATTGTGCGGTATTTTTTTTCGAGTAAAATTCACTTTCTTTAGGTTTTTTTTTTTGCGTTATATATATTTTTTTCGGTAAGTAGGAGAAAGTAAGTGGGTGGCAAATAGTACAATTTCATATATCAACAGTGTTAAAACGTAACAAAACGATTAGATGAATAGCCATTTAATGCGTGTGATCGATTACGCTGGGTGCTATTTGCTTGGCAAATTTGTTTGTTGCGAAATATTTGAGAGGCGATGGATTGGAGACGATCAGAGTATTTCGCAATCAAACACCTTGGCTTCAACTGGTTGTAGGAGGATTAAAAGCGTAATTAGAAAATAAGACTAACAGCCATCGGTAGGGAGAATTAGGTCATAAAAACATTCAACACGTAGTCTAGTTAATTAATAGTACATGTTGACGGAGAACAAGGACATTCATGGTCGTCACTGCTGGAGGAAAATGAGAGTAGCCTTCATTATTTGTTTTCACACTATGGAGCAGGTCGAACAAAATTAGGTTTACGAAGAGTTGTGACACGGGTTGGATTTCGACATTGAACTAAGGAATTGTAGTTGTTTGCTGGCATATACGTACTTGGTAGGCCAAGAACAACTTAGAAATCAACAGTTTTGGCAGAAGCAGACTCCCAGGGAAAAACGTGACCACAGTTGAAATATCTGCAGATCGTGAAGGATGGAAAAGATTTGTTGGCGTCCTATGCCCCAAACGGGGTTACAGAACATGATGGTGATGATAAATTTGGTATTGCATAAAATCTGTAAAAAAAAAAAAAAAACGTCACATGCCATCAAATCGCCGCCAAATCAATCCACTCCGAGTACTATTAGGGTGTATGTTGCTTAGTTGTGGTCAAAACAACTTGATTATGATGGGTGCGCCCACGGTTAATGCATTTCCGGCGTCTTCCAGTCAGCTGCCTTCAGTTGCAACTAATGCTTCTCTCCAGTCAGTTGCCTTCAGTGTCATACGCCAAACTAGGTTTGATCCTCTTCCTCGTCAAGAGCGCTCGCATCCATTCCCTGTACATTATAACCATTTGAAGCGGTGAATTTGAAAGTTTCTGACCAAGTTGTTGTCGATTCGTGGTTAAATTTTCACCAGCACACTCCGTCGATACAAACAGAACAGAAAATCGCTCGAAGAAATTTCCTTTCAATGGAACCAGAAATACTCATCGCCCTTCTACATCGTATAGAAAGGCTGTGATGATCAGGGTTAAAAATCTCCTAGTCCCCTAATGAAATTTAATTTAATTTTTCTTAGGAAATCATAGCTCAAATTCAGAGGAGGTTTTCTGTGACCTAGCCTAACTAATCTTTTACTTTCACATTCTCTTCAATTAGCCTCGAATTAGAAACCTGTTAATAACTTCAGTACAAGTGAAGAAAGTAACTACGATGTATAAACTTGTCGAAATCAGGTTCAAAGATGTGACTCTATGCATACGAAATGCCTCTGAGCAAAGTTCCCGATTTTTGCCAATGACACACATGCATACATATTAAAAGTTACCCGAAGTCATCAATCGTAGATTCGTTAGCATTTTTTTCTTTCGATAAAATATGGTTTTCGCAAATATTACCGTATTTTATTCGAACATTGTGTCACGCATAGCATATTATCTCAAAACGACAATTCCAGAATGACTAACATGAGTATTTACATACATGTCTGTTTATGGTAAACCTTGCGTCTCCCTTTCGAATTATATCATGATTTATACGCTCGGCCTATGTCCATAAAAAAGCTATCGAATGTACATAAACATAAATAACTTTGTAGTTTGAATGTTCACACCTTATAGATTGTGTAGAAGGAGAAAAAAGCCCCTGAATTCATAAACAAGTAGATTAAATTTTTGCAAAAGAACGATTTCATTTACATTCTCCATGCAATCAGTGACCTTTGGCCCAAAGACGACAAAATCAACATCGAATTTCGAATAATCGATAAAACCACAAGGTTTGTGGTGCATACATCAGCTGAGCTAACAGATAAAAATTACTTTCCAATGAGAGACCAATCTCGTCAGCTCTCAGCAGTAATAATTAACCACAAGACTTGTCGATGAGAATTTAAAAAAGAAGAAACAAAATCCAAGTCAGTAAAAGCAAAAAAAAAAATAAAAACTTGTTTCATTGAGAAAAATCAACGAAAAAACTTTAATAACTCTTGTCCCCGTCGCACATTATTCCATGAGATGGTGTGGCCGGCCACTGGCCACTTGTCGAAGATAATTTTGCTTCGAAATATTTTTATCTGACTTTCGCGCTGTTTGTGTGTCTCTGCTTCTATTTATATTTATTGTTGCAATTAAAAATAAATAACGCGAGAGGAATACACACAGAGCGAGAGAGAGAGAAGGAGGTTCTACGTGTGGCCAGTTTCTGACCCAGTTATCTCATAAATGGATCTCCATTTGGTTCAACGACCCTTTTTTTTCCTACCCAGATAGCGTAGTGCTCTAGATTACAATATTCCCAATTGTTGATGGTTCAATGAAATTCAATCAAATAATTTCAGTATTTGATTATGATTGCAATTTAATTGATTGAAAATGCAACAGACAGATACGAGAGCAACTAATCTGCGAATAGAGAGACAGTGTGTGAGAAAAATTGAAGGACTAATATAAGAATTCTGATTTGTTGTTCGAGGTGTCGTTAAAATAAAAACTTTATGACTCTGTGCCTTGGTTTTAGTTGGGTGCGAGACTATATGGCTTTAACTCTACGTATAGGACGACGTTATATTTACCCTGAGTAGTTGGCACGCGTGATGCAATCGCTGTTTGTTGGCCTTAAATATAATATAATTCGATAGTTGTGTTGATTAACTAATGATTTTTATATAGTCGCTGGGATAATTATTTGATACTTTCGCAATAACAAAGCAATATTTTAATTATCACACAGAATGATGAACAGTTTTTTCACACGTCAATAAAGCGTTTACGATGTAAGAATTATTTGCCTGTGACTAAGATGCGGATTTGAGACGGATTTCAACACTGACTTCAAATAGGTTTAGAGCTATGAATATTGTTGGAGGCTAATTTCGATTTCTAGATGGCCTCAGAAAAATGTGTAAACAGGCTGCTTAGCTTTTGATGTTGGCTTTCAACTACCGGTAAGTCGACTTAGTCGATTTCTATACACCGCGATTCGACCTCAAAAAGTATCTGCAGGCCTCCCGGTTTTGGATCACTTCGTCGCTGAGGCCAATCCAATGCTGCTGTTTTTGCTTTTGGCCTGCCTCTCTTCCGCCCTCGTATAGGAACGCTGATTGACATTGCCTTTTTGACAGGGTTCGTAGGATCCCTCCTTTGATCATGGCGATACCAACTAAGCCGGTCGTGCTCCAATTTTTTTCGAGATAAGTTCTTTGACATGAAGGCTTCCTCGGATCTTCGAACTTCTAATTCGATTACTCCTGCTCTCATGAGAAGCATCTTCATCTCAGCTGCCGTTAATTTGGCCTCACACATTGTCCAGCATTGTAAACCGTATGTGAGCGCAGAACGAACAACTGTGGTGTAAAGCGTTTCTTTTCGGCCACAGAAGATAGCACAGAGTTTTCCTGCGACTTCATCCACCCGGCGTTGGACATAGTTAAACAGTGATTTTTTTACTGAATTCACTGGAATGAAATCAAAAGACTTCCGACTTACTCATCGGTGTTTAAAAAAAACACATTTAAATGACACACTTTAAACATGGTGCGCTACTACTAACACCAATAGAATTGACCATCCTACTCGTACACCTAGAATTTTCTAGCCAATAAACTTTCTTTGGCATAAAAATATACTCTAGGGTGACTCATAGTAGATAATATCCTATTTCTTTGAATTAACTGTTGTATCTAATGGCGAACATCTCGTGCATAGTATGAGACGAAAACAGACGAAGATCCAATTTACTCTATCATCACGAAAGCGGAAAAACCCCATGACGGAACAATAACAAATGTCCGATAAACATAAATGAATCATCTGTTATCGAGCATATCAGACAAAAAATTAACAATGACTGTCTGATCTGCAAGCGGAATGTTCAGATTTGTAATTGGCATCGGGCAATAGAAAAACTACTGAAGGTCATCGACTGCTGTAGCCCAGTCATAACTCCCAAATACGATATGGATTGGTTGGATAGATTTTTATTTCGCATAAAAGATGTGTAGAAAGGATTGTTACCACATAGTTTACATCACAGAGATAAGATATTACATTGTATGTATCTTGTATATTTATTTGCCACTTGATTTAAATTTGGAGGAATATACGGCAAAAACCTTCAATTCAAAGAATCAAATATTTGACGCAACAGACCGTATGTGGTCCAGGGCCCAGCTCCTCGCAGCCATTCGTGTGCTGCGTCTTATATTCTTTCACACAAATGGAAGGACCTACAGTTAACAGCCTTATCCGAAAGGCTTTTTTTCTATTGAGAAGCTCTCTCATGACAGTTAGTACTCTCGGACGTTCTTCAGACATTCACAAGAGGTGAGACCGTGAAAAAAGTTCTTGGTGTTTTCTGGAATTCGTAGCTCGAACCTCCTTTTCCTTAATCCAATGCACCACTGAATCACGACGCCCATTAATAAGTAAATAAATGAGTTGGTTAGATTAAAATATGGACGACACTTCTTCCAGGACCTTGAAGAAATTTCATGCAGATCAGTCAACGACATTTTGAACTATGAACTATCAACTGGGTGGTTTGCTAGTTCGTCTGAAGAAAGAAGTTGAACCGTGGCATATTATAAGGTTATCTAACGAGCAAGGGGCAGTATATCTCCCATAAGGGTAACACAATGGGTCTGTATTGACCTAAGTGTGGCGTGGTAAATTACTTCAACTTCGCCTGCCCACATACAAAACTTAACCTAACCTAAATTGTTTATTAAGTGATTATCAGCAGAAGTACATTTGTTTATCGTAAGATTTTGAATTCACCCAGATAAATGTAAATTCAATATTCGATCTTTTATGAAAATTCAAAGCCATGAAAGATCAAGCATCATCAAAAGGAGTTAAACTGTACGATTTCAGAGTCGATGGTGAGAGAATTTTGAAGGAATCGACAACAAGAACATAATGTTTGGAACCGAAAATGTAAAGCCTTTTAGTAACGTAACGCATTGACAGACTAAAAAAATTCCGTAGGATATTCCGCTGGTTAAAAGAAATCTTCAAATTCCGTGGGGGGCATGCATTCTTTCCCCATTGTGTGCTCATAGATTTTACCGATGTAAAATTAAGTACTAAACTAAATACTCAACTTTTACAATTTCAATTAAACTTCCCTTGCAAGAGCTATGATTGTCTTACCGGAATTTACCCAACAAATTCGATGCCATTATTGGTAGTTACTAGAGTAAACCCCCTACTTATAATCCACTCAACTTTTTCGATACCGCCAAATGCCTCCACAATCGAGGATTGCAATTCTCACGGTCTACATTTCCAACGACGAGTAAAAATGCCTCTAAAACATTCCTTTTAAGATAAAAAAAAAAAAACGTAGTTTCATATAAGTAAACCCCCTTAATCGTGCTGGCTCACTGTTAGTGCAAAAAAGGGATTTAAATCGTATTTTCGTGGAAGACTGTACATATTCCGACGTGTACGTATCTAAGCCACATGGATTCAATTGACCAACCCAAATTGACAAATCCAGCAAGTGACACGTTCATTCTGCATTCAATCACGACAATAATGTTTTTACATATATTTTACCTATCTGTTGACGTTTTTTTTCTGTTTGTCAAATGAAATATTCGACATTTTTCACGAATCATAGTCGCGCTGTTATTGCAAAGTAAACAGAAAAAATGTTCAAATCAAAGCAACACCTACAGACTTTGGTCAACGTTATTGTTTATTACTCTTTGGTTTTGGTTTCTGTATTTATTATTTGATTTCGTTTTTTTTTATTGCACAAATATTTATGGAAAATATTTCATACGAATATGTGTGCGCAAACATAGCATAGATTTCGGATTTTGTTTTCTATTCTCGCATGTGGCTCTCGTCGTCGTCCCATTTGAAGTGATGACCATTGTCAATATTTTGTCTAAAGCCTTAGAGCTCGTTCGGTGTGTAGTTTTTGGCGAAATAGAATGAGGAAGGTTAGACGGGTAAAACAAATAGAATTTCTGAACATCTGCTATACTGCTAGCTAGACCAATTAAATAATTATAATTTGATAACTTCTCTATTTGATTTGGGATACTGTATGAATTCATTCAGATAAATTGACGTGGGAGGAGGAGAACGATATGATTTTGAATATTCTGGGAAAATTCATTCAGTGCATTAATTGCCTCTGGATGAGGGGGTGGGCACGATGTGACAATTTGCATTTAGTATTGGAAGCGAAGACATGAGAATGGGTTCTGGAAGATTAGTTACTCTATTGGTTTATTGATTCGGAATTAATGGGGTGGAAAGAAGATACTTGGTAAACAGTTAAGTTTCAGGGCATACCTATCAAATGCACAGACAACAGCTAATAGGGTGGGAAGAGTTAATTGACTTGAATTGATTACGATTTGTGGAAACGACGTCGGAAATAAGAGAATGAAACGTTATATGAGGAGTTTAAGAAAATAATTGTTACTGATATTAAATCCTGACTAAGGAAGCTACAGAGAATTCTAGTCCCAGATTCAACTTAATCCTAGATTAGAATACCCTGCTCGCAAAAAACAGCAGATAAAAGGACTAAAAAGAGTTTTTCGAAAAAATAAACCTCACAAGCCAACTTCTGGGGGCTAGAAGGTCACCGAAGTACTATCAAGCAATGAGCGATAGAAGGTAGGACGTTGACATAAAGAAGCAATTGTACATACATACATATGCAGCAAAAATTAAAATGCGGATCTCCTAATAAGAAAGTCCTATGACATTCGATGTTCTATGCAAAAAAAACCGATGGGGAACTTGACACAAAAAATGGGCCACTGTAAACGATCAATTTACCCTGATCTACCCGCCAATATACAAGCAACAGTTAGTTTTACTACTTCTAACATAACAAATCGGCTTGTACTATCGGCTGACAAATCATCAGACTCAAATAAGTTGCAAAGGACTCCTATTGTAGCAGTGGCAATACTGAGGAGGAAGAAACGTAATCAAACTTTCTCTACTCCAATTCAATTCTATTCACGAGGAGATGCACCTATCTCATGAGTTCACGTACAGTCTACCCTTGAGAGTCATTGACTCAGTTTCGGCTTTAGAAGTATTAAACGTTGAAATTTATTATTGTTGAAACTAATTATTATTGTTTGCGCTCGTTAAATTTTACAGCCATTTATAAATAAGTATTGAAATTCATACGTAATTGCTTACTTATATTAATTTGTTTGTAAAAAGAGATCACTTGTTTAAGTGAGCTTCTGGCACGTTGTTGACACATTCAATTGTGTTTTTTTATTACAAAAATCTTTCTAACTGCCTTTTTGAGGAGCGCTATGAAAGTCTGTGAGTGTAATAAAGAAAATTATGCACTGTAGATGCTGACAGGGCTAGACAAAATAGAATACTGGAACCAAATTAAATTGTATTCTCACATTTGTGCCTAGTTCCGCTGTGGAGTTTTAGTTGTCAACGACTGACCAATGTTCAGAAAAAATTCATCGGAAAGCATTATCGTTTAGAATGATTTGAGTTCAGTGTTAAATGAGGAATAAATATGTCAAACCAAACGCTACAGGGTCTGACACATCCAAGGAACTAAGTTAGATTCCCACAATACCAGGGAATATTCCCCATTGTCTTTCTGGAAGAGAAATGTGATTGAAAGACGGACATGGCCTAACGAAAGTCTTATGTATTTCGACAAACTCAGCGATTGTTCGATCAGCATTATTTCAAAACAAGGACAGAGCTAAAAAAGAAGTGGCATTCAAAAGGGATAAATTTGGAATGAATTCCTTAAGATTTGACAGACCATGTAACTTTCAGAATCCCCAGGATCAGAAGATCACAGTGAACATTCTGAAAGACTTTCGCTGCAAACTTGAGAATCATCTCCAGATGATAAATAAGTTTTTACAGATAGATCGAAGTAGTATATATCTAATATGGAGTCCCGATCAAAAAAAAAAAAAAGGAAAAAACTACTTTCCAGCCTATAAATTATCAAAAATAAATCTACCATTCCTAGATCCATTCCAGATTAGGTTCATCAACACAATTGGTCTAGACGTGCTCGACCGAAGGTGACGGTTTGAAGGTGGAACCGAAATTGCCCGCATTTTATTTTGAAACCATACTGTGCAGCGTTCGCGTGTAGGAGTCCTGTTCTCCCATATAGGTACTTCGTTCTGGGATGGCGCTTTGGAGTAAATGATTTTATAGTTCTATATATGTATGAAACCCGTGGGATAAAATTTAGGATCTCTATACTTTGTAGGAAATATCCTTAAGGAATTTTCCCAGCAAAAATAGAAACATTTCCGCAAATTCGTGGAATTCATTGGCTTATACATTTCTTTCCACCACGAGACGAGCTTTGTATAGCTCGACATCTATGTAAAATTCTACCGCCTGTAAAGGAAAAAATTGGAAAATGCTCCAAGCGAGTCTTTGGATCAAATGATTGCATAAACTCTCGGGCAAACATGTTTCACAAACAGAAGAACGTATGTAGCAATCCGTCCCTGAAGTGTTTGTGATTCATCAAGCCGGATCACATCGGGCTCTTAAATGAATTCGTCTACCTAGGATCCCGCGAAAAAAACATAAAATTGTATCATGATCGAGATTAGGCGAAAAATAAATGCTGTTGATATCTGCTATTCCGAAAAAAGGAAATTGAATAGCAAGTCCTCTCATAAATAAAGAAAACAAAGTCTGAAAATGGATTTTATCAGAGGAAGTTTCAAAACTTTTTCGCTGTTTTGAAATAAAAGTGTGATTTACAACGGCGAACTATCGACTTTCAAAATTCGTATCCAGCGTTGGCTGGAACATGTGGAGCGTCCGTAAACAAAACAACAGAAGGAGACCTTACTTAAGATGGCAAGATGACAGATCTAAAGCAACTTGACGTGCAAAACTTGAGACGTCTCATGATTGAGGTCCAAAGAAACCTCGGACTGTAGAGCAATACAAAGTAAGTTGGACTTGTTTTATGCGAAATGAGCCAGACACAAATGTAATAAAACTGTCTGCCCCTCAGTATGCGTCAACACAAATCCTCAGAAGCATTTTCAATTTTTAAAATTAAAAGAAAAATTAATTAGCATGCATCCCCCAGGGAACTCTTTCTCCCCACAGTCCATTTAGTCACCGACATTCCCCAAAAGTACTTAAATTACACCTGAGAAAATGCTCATCAAATTACCATTGCCAGAGCACTTTCGCGGGACTCCCCCACGCTATTAAAAGGTTTTTAGCAGAAAATACCGCCTTTCCGCCATGGATACACGAGCAATGTCAATGTTGTGACTGTTATTAGCCGGCAGATAGGTCCACCCAGTCCTTATCCACCCTCGCCACGATTGTTATTGACCCCGCCGACGAAGCCAGTGGTTCCCATTTGGGTGGTGGTGTTAGTTCTGGTGGTTGTTGGCGATGCACCAACTCAGATACATAGACAAAGGACCAATTGAGAGCCACCACCTTTTTTTTTTATTCCACAGAAGCAACAAACAATCTAAAACTCATTTCAACCATAAAAAAAAAACAAATATGCAAATAGATCTCTAAAATAACTCAAAAAAATAATAACAATGAATCATACCTTTAGAGTTTGGCTTTTGCGAAAGCTGAGCTCGTCGTCGGCTGTCGCTGAGAAATCATGTTTCGCTACTGCTTCCATTTTTTTTTCTCTTTCTTTCACCAAAAAAAAATTTTCAAAAATTTATTTTCAGTTTATTATCACACACAGGAACCAAAAAAAAAAATTGGCAACTGAAGATATTTTCTTTATTCGAAAGATTTGCAAAGTCCGAAAAGTATTCTGGTCTTTTTCCACCAATGCCGCGACAAGTTTGACTGTATGCGCGTGTGTGTGTGTGATAAAAGCAAAAGTGCTGGTTCTTTTTACCCTACCTATTCGTTTTATTTTTCTGTTCGGGACTTTCTTGTTTTGTGTCTTCTATGGTCTGCGAAGGGGGGTTCACGAATGTTTTGTCATCGAAAATATTAAAAAAAAAAACTCAAAAAAACGATGAATGGAAGGAAAAAAAAAAAATACCAAAATTTTAGTGCTCGAACTTTTAACCAATCAGGCGGTCCTTTTCTAACTAATGGTGGAACCGTTTGCGTTGAAAAAGGAGCGACGATCGAAAATTCGTCTACTCTTCGTGTTAGGAATTTTTTTTTTCACAATCGATTTTGGGTACCAAAAATTCAAGTTTCTTGGGTATTTTTCACAATTGGTGGATGAAGAATAGTATTCACTTTGTTTTAAATGCGTTTAATATCAATTTGTTTGGCGGTATTTGTAGGTGGAAATTAGAGAAATAAAAAAAAATTAAATCACAAGCAGACACACCACGTAACAAACGCCATAGTAACTACGATGGATAATGATAAAATTCGTTGTCGTCGTTTCCTTCAGTACCGACACTCGCACTCAGGTTGAGATTCACGCACTTATCGGGTTGTCTTCCCTTTGGTTGTTCGATTGTGATGAGACAAGTGAATGGTTTGGGAAATGTTTGCTGTGTGGGAGGGAAGGAGAAAAAAGATGTTTTCTGAAAGTGGAAAGTTCGGAAATGAGGCGGTGATAGAAAATGTGGCGCTGGTGTTAGTAGAGGTTGTTTGGAGTTGTCAGCTGATTGGGAAACTTATTGAGAGTGTACACGAACCGTATGGTAGTTTAGGCAAGCACCAAATGGCGGTTATTTTGAAATATCTTTTCGGCGAGCAGGGGTTTGTTCAATGATGACCAGGAAAACTCACTGAAGTGCGAATGTATTATTTAGATTTTTCTCCTTTTATAAAACACTTCTTTTTTATTTTCCCCCCATTTCGGTTACATCAAGTTTCATTGTTCCATAAGCAACAATACTATGTCACCTGCAGTCCTGGGAAAACTCCTAAAGTCAAATCATAATCCTGATATGAGAGAAAATGTTCTATTCCAAGCACTGTCGAGGCAATTTCATTTCTTTTCAATTTCAGCGTAAGAAATTGTAAATTGGTAACTTATCGAACGATATTACGATTTTTCGTCATCAAAATTAGTTGTCGAAGTAAAATCACAAGCACACACACGCGACAAACATGAGAATGCGAAACGCCCACAGTACTTTTAAGATATAACCGCATTCGAAACGTGTCCTGTGTCTTTAATATTTGGCTGAGAGGTCCTACAAATTGAGGATTAACGAAAGGCCGTTGTTCGCAAGTTTGCCACCAACTTTATAAATGTTTTTTTCTTTAAAAATGCAGCGAATACTTAAGCGTTATAAAATCACTCCTCTTACATACTCCTATCGTTCGTTGTTGCTCTGCAACAACAACTCCTTACACCTCTACACATGAGTGACGAACCTGTCATAACAAGAGAAATAAAATCCGTTGCACAAAAGTAAGAAATTGTCAAAGTGGAGTGCGAGTGCACTCGCAAAACGCGATAAGATTTTTCATGTCGCGATTTGCTCGATTCGTTGAAAGTGATTGTGGTTGGTTGGTTGTGAATTTTGTTTGTTTTGAATTAAATGCAATTTCTGTGCTGTATTTACATAATTTTGAATCACAGTATGTTGTTTTTGTTATATTATTGTTTCATAAAGTGCAAGTGAAAAAAGAGTTTTAGCGATAATGTGGTGGAAATTAATGAAAAACTCCTAATGGACAACTCAGGTGGGAATTGATTTTTAAAGGGCGAAATCTTGGTATTCAACATTCAGCGGGAGTGGTAATGGAACCCCGAAAGATCAGGCTTTGAGGACAACGTTGCAAATTCCGGGTTAGTAAGCGATATTCTCTTATACATCCATATACAAACTATGCTGCCCTCACAGTCGAAATAAGCTCTACTAACTGTTCGTCTGCGTTAGGTAAATCTAATTTTATGAATCTCGATACTCAGAAGCATGGCCAGTGATTTAGAAAAAATCTACTGGGGAAATGCAAGAAAGTACCCATGGTATTGTTGATTGAAATACGATTATGTCTTGCTATTTATGTGCAGCTCCTGTCGTGGATTTTTAAGAGACTTGATTACAGAAATTATTTTTATAATTTTCCTTGAAAGGAAGGGTATGTCAACCATAATTTGGCTTCTTTTTCTGTCCTCGCCATCTCACTTTCTCGGGTCACATCTTCTCATAGATATGTACATGTGCTAGATTCTGAACTCTTGGGTTGTTTGGTTGCCTTCGTTTCTTCGTAGCATGCTTCTTTTCTTGGTTTATGTCTTGGGCAGTCGCATGAGGTATCCATACCAGGGAAGTCAGTTTTCTTGGAGTTTAACTTTAAGAAGTTAAAGTTTTCCTGTCACAGAACGTCTGAGATGCTACTCGATTCTCTTGCTGTACAAATAAGAACTGAAGATGCTCTGTCTATTGCGGTTTATTCTCAGTTCATTCGTTTTTAGAGGCTCCACCCATAGAACCTTTACTGTCTGGTTAAACAAGAATGGGTTAATACACACCTTTGATGCCACATTTCTTAATGCGTTCAATCCAGTTGCACTTCAAACTTTTTGGTTAGAAATTGAAATTAATTTGTATAGTGACTTGGAGTAAGCGTCTCACACTGGTTTCTTAGGTCTTCTGGGACGTTTTTGGAATGTAGTGATTGCCAGGTATTTTCTTGGATAGTGTTTGTTGTTGATTTGTTGCTGAGAAAGGCAAATAGCTTACCTCAACTAGCAAACTCCTTCATTAAACCCATTAACTGCCTCCAGTTGCGCATTTCAGGTTGGTTGTCCTGTCCTTTTCTGTTTTAATGCATTAGCACGGCTGTGATTCCAATGAAACTGTTGATGTTCCTTAGCAGATTAGCAGAATTATGTTAGACTTCCGAGGAGTATCAGTGAATAGTAGGATTTGATGATGAAGGTCTAGTAGGAATACGAGGATGAGGAAGACGATGACATGGGCTTATGTCTTTTCAATGAAGGATAGACCGGCACCGCCTTTATAAAGACGTACCTTAGCACCATTGTCCGTCTGTCCCTGTATTACCACATTTTGGGTCTCAAATTTTAAGGTAGGAAGCCCTTAAATTTTGGACAAGTGTTGTAATTCTTATCGATCTCTTCTAAAAACATGTGCGTACTCCAGACCTCATGTAAATTTATTTTCTTGAAACAAAACTAACAAATAAAAACTAACTAACAAAAAATCGTTTTAACGTAAACTTGAGTTTCCGTCCACTTGTGCCCTTAACTTATCAAAAGAGTGCAATTAAAAAAAATCCACAACAAATTAGTTTGTGACCAACAACTAGAGGACTTGTTTGTGATAATCATAATTTTCAAATTGATTTCTGGAAGGGCCTTATTATGACCTACGCAGCCACTTGAAACCGACTTCAAATATTCCCGGTCAATCATAATTTTTTACAAATCTAAACAAAAGAGTTTCATTTGGAGGACTTAAGAGGACTTGGTCCAATACTTAAACTGTTTTCTCATCTACACTGCTATAGCGTTCTGAGATTGAAATAAGATCTCACACTCTCGCGTTACAGAAAACAGATTAAGGCCTCATTAATCTTTGCGTTGTATGCGAACGAAAAGGATGCTGACGGTGTAACAAAGGATTTCGAAATGCATTTGCATTTTGTCGCAGTAATATTTATCATCACTGAATGACAAATGTGTGAGATGTCACACATTCAAAATCATTCAAATTGAAATTTTAATATTTCTAGAAATCGTACAAGAAATAAAGGATAACACCAAAAGGACCGAACAAAAATCATTAATAACTCACGCAATATTTACAAAACAAAACGCGTCCTGTCTGCATTTAGTTATTGTGAATGTGTACTCTCGAGTAACACTGAACGAAACAATAGAGCTCGTTCGTGTCCCATAAGCGAATCCTTTGCATGAGTGCATTCAAATGCTGGCATATCTCCTGCTGGCTGCTCACGCATTAACATAAGTGGGACAATTACAAATATTACAACTCTATCCAGAGAAGGATACAATAACAAATTATCATTTTTCGGACATTAATCATTCGCAGAACTCAAGAGGAAAGCGTACACAGAAAAAGAAAGGACAAAAAGACTAGTCCTCTTGTCATTGTTTGTTGCACTCAACCCCTTCGTTTTATATGAATTAAAATATTTGGCACCTCTGCAATGCCCAGGTAAATCGTTGATTGCTCCTTTCACTCCTTCAGAGGTTCTTATACAATTTACATTCGGATTTACACGTTTTTCCAAGGAGAGAAGGAAGTCTTAAAGTCACCCTTGTTCCTTCAGGGGGATGGCATAAATCACAGAAAAAAAATATTTCACGAAGAAAGTCATTCGATAGGAGGATTACAAGGGATGTAAGGGTCCTTTTTCAAGAGGACATACCCACTGTTTACCCCTTTTGAAAGAAGTTACACAGCAAACAGGACTGACCGCAATTTGAGATTGCAACAGTCCTTTCGAGAATGACCAGCTGCCAGCTTCTGTTTGGGGTCATAAAGATCCTTTCAAGTGAAAGTTATTACTCAAAACAGTGCCTCGTTGTTTTTGCCATAAATGATTCAATTACAAGAGACAAAGGACACTCGGGCGACGGTGAAAAAAAAAACTGGAATCTATTAAATTTGCATAAATAAGTAATCGGAGACTTTTGTACTTTTTTTTTTCAAAGGACTTGAGAGTTTTTCGTAAGTTTTTGTGTAAAGGACATTCGATATTTTATAAATCCACTGGACCGTAGGATTTCTTCCGTTTGTACGAGTATGCGGCTATGAGAAATATTTGGTAAAGGAAGTACTAGTCGGTCCAAATAAGACAAACCCTCATACAAAGCTTGTGTGATATGATCCTTCGTTGAGTTATCACAATTTTTTTCCCCAAGTAGGTCGATTGTTAGGAAGACAGGGTCTGACGACGTCAGCCATGAGCCTCGTCTCCACTGGGCCCATAGCCGGCAACATTTTATGAGACATCAATTCGATGCTCTGCAGTTAATCCTCAGGATAAGCGAATTCTAAGTGCCGTAAAACCAGCCATAGCAGGACTTCATAAAAGAGATCGCAAACAGATTCAGTCATAGCTCCTTTCCTTCTTTTGCTGTGCATGAACAGTAGTGTCATGGTGCTCAGTAAGGATCCTCGAGGAACGACTTGCACCTCCCGACGACTATGAAGTTCAAAAACTAAGTTCTTTTGTTTTCGTTTTCCGTAGTGCTTCCTGAATAATGGGTTCATTCATCGCGCAGAATGGTTTTGGTCCTGTGAATGTGGTTGTTTGCTCATTTCTTTGCCATCCTTTCGGTTTCCTCGTTGCCATTAACTCTTACACTACTACAAATCAATTAAGTTGCTAGCTTGCACAATTCAACGGGTTGAAGCCACAGAGGATTAGTTGAAAAATAGGTGGCAGTCTGCTTGCATTTAGAAGGCTTTCCTTCCCCTTCCTTTGTTTCAAATATTTCCGATTATTATTTGAACTTACAGATCCTGAATCAACCAGCTGGCCTTGTCCTTTTACCCTGACTTTCAATACTCTTCCTTCGAACCAACCTGAATGCGATAAATTTTAATTGGCACGCTGCCGAAATTTCTGTTTTTGCTTAAATTAATGGAATTTATGTCCTTTCACTTTCACTTCATAAAGTAGGCCACCATCCCTGCTACATTGATATGCAAATTATTGTCGAATTCACCACATGTCGTACATTTGCGAAGCCATATGCCAGGTCGCATCAATCAACCCACAACCATAAACCTCGGGCGCCCAAAATCGCATCCTGATGACGATGGTTAATTATATGAATATTCTTTTGTGTCAGCGCGTGCTCTATGTGCATTATCCTTATTTTATACGCCCGCATAAAAACAGGCGCGTTCTGCACTAGTTTGGGAACCCTTCGTGTTTTGGTGTCGGCACGCATCCTTGTTCCTAAATAAAACATACAAAAACGCGTCCGCCCATCTGTTATCGCAATAAATTCCATAAGTCCTTGTTCGGTGATACCTTTTCCATTATCCCCATTAACTCGAAAATAGCATGAGGCCAGGCCGATGATGATGACGGAACAGCAGTTTTAGTATAACATAACAGCCGGGTCGTAGGTGAACGTTTGTCCTGTGTGGATTCTTTTATCTTTGGTTGTGCGTTGTTCATAATATGTCAGGACATTCCAACATACCGCACAAAGTATACTACCAGCGATCCCTTATCGTGAAACGATCGTGTTAGGTAGTAGGAGTGCCTTAAAATATACATCTGCTTGTGTTAAATAAATTTTCACCACCACCGGGAGCAACCCCTAGCGCGTTGCTATTTACGGATTCTATTTTCGAATTTGGCATCCTAGAGAGGTGCCGTAGAAATCATATACAAAAGACAGCACTTGGAGTAGTTTACTGGTTCAAGGATTCGTACATGGAACGGTATCAATGCATGCGGAAATGCATTTTTCAATCTATGGCACTCCACGTAACTTCCGTATTCAGCGGGAGTCGGGTTGGCGTCGTCGTGTTGTTTTGTTTTGTTTATGCGCTTGGCTGCCGGATAATAAAAACTCAATTCATTCCTAAATTTAATTATGTAATTGAGATATCCATTCAGTGGTGATGTATTGTTAAACGTTTAGGATTTTGTAGGCATTTTTCCAAAAAAAAAAAACTATTGTTGGCTGGTGTTTGCAGGAGGAGGGGTTGCAGTTAATTGCTTGTAGAACTAATAATACAATTTTGTGTAAGAATATGAGTCGTTATGACAATTGAGGGAAATTAAAATTGTGAGTGTGGGCGTTAGACCACGTGGCATACTGGACCTAGGACCGCAACAAACAAGACTTTCAAGAGAGTTGGCTTTCTCTTCAAGTTTGCGCGCAACATTGGTAGAAAACTTATCTCACTTAGCGTTGAGATCATTCCCCATTACGACGTCGTTTTATGGTAGATTGGAGGACCTTTGCAGCCAAAACCTTGATGTGTACTCACTCAGTATGACGAATAATTATAGGGAACTGCTGGCTTTCGTCCTTGGTCTCCAGAGGACATCGTAGCTACTCTTATGGATTAATAAGATAATTGCTAAAAGTTGTAGGGTCTTGTCATCTCTTGACGGAATCTGGAGATTCCAAATGTTGACGGAAAGACAATGATCTCGGGGTTGAGGCTTTTTACGAGGAGAAACAGGTCGCTTTTCTTGTGGTGTTTATAACATTTAGAAAGCAATAGTTACTGATTATTGATTCCAGTCGACGCTCCCAATTTTGAAGTCTAAAATTATTTTTAGAAATTAAGGTTCGCTGAAGGTGAATTTTTTGTGAGAGGATTCGGGGAAAAGCAGTCTAGTTTACGCTTGAATTGAAGTTCCTTGCTACACTTCGTTTGGTTTGGAAAAGTTGAACACGGTCCGGTTGAAGGCGTTGACTAAGACCATGGAATGATGCTAACTCACTATCTATATCCAGTGAGTCATCTCTTTCCTTCTCGGCAGGAGTACACTGAAGAATGGCTTCTTGAAAAGAGAGTCAGTATTTTAAGGGCAAATTGGTTACCTCAAGTTGATAAATATTATTATGGCTAGGCTAAGAAAGACTTGATCAAAGAAAGAACTTGTTTAAAAATTTGCTTTCAATTTCGACACTAGTCGTGTGCATTATGAGTAACTGTTTCAAGACATCACATTAGACCACTTTCCTTTATCGAAATTCATTATATGTAAGATGTTTGCTCCCTACGACCCCTAAGTGAACTTGAAATTCTAAGGGTTTCTCGAAAAAAGGCACTATGTAGGTGAAAGTCAGAAGAAGTCAGAAGACCGCAAGAGTTTCTCATAAAAAAAACGGCTCTAGCACTCGTATACATGTGTTAATTATTTTAAACCATAGTGTCTGCTTCGTTCGTGTCGCATTTCAATTAAATTCAAGCCTTTTGGTTGCCTATTTTGATGATTTTTGAGATATACCAGTCTATAATGATCTACCTCACTATTTTGCAAGTGCAATTTTAAATTGCAGACAGCACTGCACCGCACTCAACTTCAAGGACACAATTAAACAAAATTAAGCTTGTTCATTAAATGTCCAGTTAATGCTTAGGTCTAAGGTTAATTGTATATAATTAACCTACTCATACAAACCATGGAACCCTGTGGCAGTCCGCAAGCAGTCACTGCAAAGAAAAAATGTCACCATCTGCTGCTAAGCTACAGACGCCACGCTATTCCATAACCGCAAGTCAAATTAAAACTGTAACACCTCCAGGGGGAATATAATAACTTTCCTCATTTTTGCACTCATTTCAACACCTGTAGTAACCAGGGTCAGTTTTATGCCACCACAGGCTATAACAATAACAAAAGACCAAATAACCTGTTGTTGTCCTAGCCCCGAACCGTCAGGTGTACAGACGATATCTCAATTTCATCGTACGTCTCCACGTAGGTGGCAGTCGGAAAAACAAGAGAAACACCTTTTCGCACATTATCCAGACGCAGTAAGGATAATTATCCCTAGAAGAGATTTTATGGATTCCTCTCCCGTCCTCTTCCTTTTTTTGTCCATGATTTGATAAGAATCAGATGAGAGGAGTTGTCGGTTGGTTTGTTTTTTTATTCTTGAGAATCCTTGATTCTTATCTAAAGCAGGAGCAAGTGGATGATAATTCATTTTTCAATAAATCCGCAGAGTAAACGATTTACTGGGAAACATTTAGGTAAATGCTATCAGGATGAGCTATCAACAAATTAAAAGAATTCAAATAAAATCCCACTCGTCGTCGTAAGAAGTGTGGAGCAATGGTATCCGCTTTGATGTCCAAGCAACATCGGTGAAGCTGCTACTGTTCTGACTCGATTTTATAGGATTTCATGAGATGGAAAAGTAATTAAATTTTTAATTGTCCCTGAGATGAATATTGAAAATATCTTCAAAGTGTGGCGGTTGGCAGTAAAAAAATCGTAAAAATCGAAAAACAAGTGATGCTGAAAATACGTGGAGGGATTTAGTTGAGTTAAACATTCATTTGCGGCGAGTTTATAGAAAGAAATCCTTTTTATTGCTTATTTTTTTTCTGTTTTAAGGATTACAAAATCCTTTAGTTTTAATTGCTTCTTAAAATATGAAGAGTGTGTGGTCGCGCTTCGTTTGAGAGTATATTTACCAGAAATTATAAATTTTTCATATTTTATGTTAATTACCAAGGAAAATGGAGGACTCGCCTCTCTCAAAATGGCTTCGTAATATACATATGTCGAGCTAAAGGCAGCCATTTGCAGTTATGACCGAAGGTAGGACAACTACTGGCATTGATTATTCGAGTTGGACTCCAACACTTCTCTGATTGAAAGATCCTATCAAATAGGCTCGACTAGTGCAAGGCTTCCATGCCGATTGTTTTTAGCTCACTCTTCTCAACTACTTCAATTTGATATTCGAGTATGTTTCGTGCAGTGCATTAGTCTGTGTATAGTTCAAAACTTCATTTTCAAAGTAGAATAAGATTTTGCTTTCCTATCCAGCGTTCTTATTAATTCCTAAACACCATAGCCATTAGGGTTTCTTGAAGGATCACTTTATGTAGTGTTCCTCGGCAGAGCTCTGCTTGTCAATCTCAGGCATATTTGTATAAGCTCACTTCTTGCTTGGAAGATATAATAAACATAGTTTCGTTTGAATCGAGCCCATTATTGTTGATTGGTGTTCCCAAGCCCAGTTAATGCCACAGTAAGGTTCAGGTCCTATAAACGCAGATCCCGAGCCAGCCCTAGTTAGTTCATCTGCTGATTCGTTGCCTGCAATCCCTTGATGGCCGGGGATCCATCCGAGTTTCACCTTGTTGTGTCTGGCAAGGGACTGCAGTAAAAACACGGCAGGAATACTTGGAAGTAGATTAGTGCAGTTGGTAGGTGGTTATTATGCATATCAGTGTCCTGTTCGCAATGTTATGACTGGGGCTTTCGTTGATGTTCCCATTTCAACCATTTTTGACCACCCCTTGAGCTTCATAAGATTGAATCTACCCGTTTCTGATGTGGACGATTGAAGGAAGTGTACAAAAACCGCAACAATTCTCTTCCACTGGCTTGAAACGTATCAGTAACTTCTGTTGAAAGTCAAAAAGGACAAACCTCACATGATTTTTCCTCATATATCCCCGTGTACATTCTCCTCATTCCTCGTCACTCATAACCTTTTGTTTTCCTCAAAACAATTTAACGTAAAATTCTCTTGCAAAATACATTTTTTTACAACCAACATGACGTGTTCATCACCGGGCCTTCCATAAATTTAAATAGAACTGAAATAAATCTGCCAATCTTTGAAATTTTTACTGCGCCATTAAAATATAAAAATTTTTGTATTTTTTTAAAGTCCTGTACTTAAAAACGAATTTATAACTAAAGCCCCTATATCATCAGAGAATTTCGCACATTACATCATAAAAGCAAAGCGAAGCAAAGCAAAAAAAAGCGCAGCGTGAAAAATTGCTCTTCTATCTATTATCCTTCCTTAAAGGACACATTTTCATTTAATCATCTAATAAAAGTGGAAAAAATCAAAATCAGATAAAATCTAATATTTATTGAATAGAACATTAATTTTATGACCACAAAACGTCAGATCTTTGCATCTGTCAGTCAGTGAGGTATGAAAAGAAACGTCGCATCGGTCGTATGGAATAGTAACTGCACGCCAGCATGCACTAATGTCCTGTGAAATCGTGATGATGAAGCAATCCAAGCTGTGGCCGATGACGAAAAGCCAACCAGTTGGTATTTAGTGTCAGTTTTTCCATTTAATAGGTTACTTTATGACGTTAAATCCGGCCGTCTGAAAGGACTAACAATGCACCACTTGGTACATAAATATCGTTAATTCGATGTCCATAGCAAACAGGACAATGTGCATCTATCAAGCAGATCCCCCTCTGTAGGGACAAAGATTTGTTTGCGGAAACCTACTCTCTCTCTGTCAGCATTCAACAATTAGCAATGGATGACAACGAGTCCTTTTTATTCTGTTTTCTTTGAAATTTTTGCGCGGTGGCTAGTATTTGGACAGCAAATGGGCTGGGAATTAATGACCCTTATGTTGAAGAGTGTGGTCTTTAAGTAGGAAAATTAATTACTTTTCTTAAAATGTGTTCCTATTATCCGTTAAGGAAGTTGCGTTGTGTGATTCTCACGATGTCTGCCTGTTGAGCGTGGCTTCATGTTCCGCGGGTGCGCTTCAACGATTCCTGGTAGTGGAGTCGATATTACTCACCTGTTTATCTGGGGAAGTCATGCCCGTATATGCTAAATCCTGTGTTGAACGGGGGAAATAATTGCTGTAGCTTTTCATTCCTTCTACGATTTAGGTACTCGTATATTTTAGAGTCCTTTCGGCCATGGAGAACTAGATGTATCGACTCTTAAACATTCTCAAGTGAACTGCGAACTTGGTCATAGAAACTTGTGTAAAAATTGGCCTTTAACACAATACTCGTAAATCTCTCTGGTCGCAGTGCTTATACGCCATTTGGGGGTGGCCACAAACCTTCATCATTCGTTAAGGGACAAAGTATGCTGAAACCATAATCAAAAACTATTTTTAGCTGCGGGATAGGACCACAGGACGATGGGCTGACAACTACGATTGACTACCACAGACAAATAGTTGAACCTAACAGCTACTCAGTCATTACTTAATAGCAGTCTCCGGTCTGATAGTCGCCCTTTGTAAATACTTAGTCTCCTGACCCTAGGACTCTTTGGCATTCCATCGCGACTGGGCAGCGAGTCTCTCTCTTTTGGTAGAAGTTCGTTAGTGGTCGTCTTTGCTCGCATTTTTACTTGGCACTGGTAGCTTTAGTTTGTCATTACTGGTATTTAGCTATGGATGTCCTCGTGATTGGTTGATGATTTCCTGTCTCTAGAATCCACTTGTAATAGATGTAGACTGTTTATTAGGGTGTAAGTGCACTGCGGCATTTACCTATTGTGCTACCTCGGCTTGGAGCTCTGGTCCATGGGATACGCGACTTAGAGCACCTTCTCCTGTCCGATTTACTTGATGAATCAGAGTGGATTTAACAGTCGCAGATTTTGGTAGGATAGTTGGTAGGCATCCAGGTGCTCCTCCTGGATGGATCCTTTGTGGATCCTTAAGAATGTTCCCTGGGGTTTCCTTAACATCTTCACAGAATCTGCAGTATACACTTTGCTCAATACCCAGTTTCCTTAGGTGCTCCTTTAGTCTACAGGGATCTTAGGATGCCTGTAAGGATGGGCAGCCAGTTCTTGCGGTTCTTAATTCCAGATAGTTCATTGTGGGTAGTTATTCTGTCGTCTCTGATCTGGTTTAGACTCAGATAATTATTCGTCTCTGGTAGTTTGATAGCAGTTCTCATTTTGACTCAATGCATATGAAGGACATGGCGTTTGATCTGGAAGCGGCGGGTCAGTAGCATGGAGCTCACTGTGGTAATTGGCGAGTCACAGGCCAGTATTATACTTTTTACCTAAGCATTTGCAATTTCATTGCCAAATTTCCATTTAAGCCATAATCAATGAAAGAGTCTCAGGAAATGTACTAAATTTCAAAAAAAAAACCTTTCACATCTGCTTGAAAGAAAAACGCATTTTCCGTCAGATGTTTCATTTGATCAAAAACTCATAGTGAACGCATTTAATTGTTAAAAAATCGCATATGACAGCATAATGTCATAGGACCTCTCCTCGATCTTCTCCTTTCCCAGTTGCTGTACAATTTTGGAATATTTTAAAACTTCACAAATAGAATGCAAAACGGGTTTACAAATTAGTACTGCCCTCAAAGAGCCCATAATTGAATGTTATTAAGAGGAAATCATACAAAAGGATAACTCATCCTGCACTGCTGTGCATTTTTACATCAACTGATGATCAATCTCTATATCCTGGCATATTCCGAATATACAACATGTCAGTGCACTCTCCGTTCCGCTTGTCTTTCGCGTAGACTATAGATATCAATCAAAATCAGTTCCGCTTGCCAGGAATTGTGTCACAAATTCAGATTACAGTAAAGCGCCACTGGATTCATCCTTCTTCTCTCGGTGTGTGTAGGGAAAAATAATAGTGTCCTCGTTGCATAATTCCATCAATCATTTTCCGGTGGAAATATATATCTCATCGGTCATATTACAGAAGGCATAGTCGCGTTGCATAACAATGGTGAAAGTGATTTAATTATGTCAGGTATCCTGACAGGATTTTTCTCTCAAAAAAAAAGTAAATCCTTCTGAACGTTGAGAATATATTTCCGATGTCATTTCTTTACTCCTTTTTATGGGTAATTAGAACTTGATATCACTTGGGAACCACTTCCCGCCATTGCAAGGACGAGTGATTTGTTCGTAACGAACTTTTGTAACGAACGTTTTTTTTTTTTACAAAATCCCTTGAAAATCATCATGATGAGTGGGGACCCCGCTTCATAATTAAACAGAGCAAGGACTGGACAAAGGACATCACGGAATGTCTTGAGACAAGATGTTTATCTTAGATTTAATATTTTGAGGGAAAATGCTCGTTAAAACAACGGTTACAAGGCTTATTTTTTTGTTTTAATTTTTTCTCATTTTTATGCTCAGTGCACATCGTGTGAATTGCATAGTGCATCGGGGTCGGAGATGATGGTGGACAATTTCGACTCTGGTGGCGATTTGATTTGTTTTTCATGCCACAGGTGAGTGCACAGTAACTGACTGTTGCCTACATGTACGAGTTAATATAGGGGGCGATGCAAGATGGGTAAACATTTTATTTTCATTTTAATTGTGAGAAAAACTGAAATTGTAATTGGAGTCATGCTTCGGTTGGTATTGGAGTGCTAAAAACTGGATGTGGGTCAGGTTATTTTCTTTGTTTTAAAGAGGGAGTGACTCTTCCCATGACTCTCAGTATCAACTTGAGAGGTTATCTGCTTCCGTTAATTGTGAATATTTTGAAAAATTGAAAAATCTTTCGACCCTAATTCATATTTAAATCAATAGATAGCCAAAAGCTGTCGTGTATATTAGCCTTGTTTTACGCGCATTTCGTATAATCCTTGAAACATGCAGCTTCTTTAACTCAATCCTTCTTTCCTGAAGTGATGGGTTGGTTGGCTGAGAGTGGCTGCCAGCAAAGAATCGCCAACACACTTAGAATATCCATTGTGATACCACGTACATAGATCAGATCATAGGAGAAAATTTCTCTCTCTTCTTACTCGTTGAACGATTTTGAGCTTCTTATGAAGCGAAGGAGACTCTTAATATCGATATCTGTCAGGTCGCCTATATCGTTGTAATAGGGGGTCCCTAAATGAAGCTTCCTTCTACGGGGGAGAGCTTGGCAGAAACAAAGAAGGTGAGGAGTAGGAGTAAAGTTGTTCCTATTTTGGTGAGTTCATCGGCCTTGCAATTCCCTGGAATGTCTCTATGCCCCGGCACCCAACACAGGTGAATGTTGAATTGCTCAACCATCTCCACAAGAGACGGTCGGCAATCTTAACTAAGGAATTTATAGAGGTCGATTCCAGGGATTTGATTGCTGCTTGGCTCTCTGAAAAGATGCGAATATCTCTACTAGATACCACGTTTTTCTTAAGGCAAGATAGGGCTTCTCTGATTGCCTGGAACACGCTACAATGATTTGGAAGGCGGAAAGAGATCTAAAAGTGCATCGTTCTCCCAGAGCGATCTGGAAGGGATGGTGATTGTGAAGTTCTTTTCAAAATTTAGACGTGGGATAGTGTAGTCCGTGTTTTCGGGAGAGATTTTGAGTTTATTCAGAACAGAGGCGTGGCCGAATTCTTTTCTTGAATGGCTGCATTCGCTGTCATTTGCTTGCTAGATATATCGAGGGGTATCAGATGGACCAGAATGTCCAGCACAGCAGAGAGAGTTGTACGTAGTGAATAGGATAGATTCATAAGACGTGGTCATCTCTTTTCCATCAGTTTCTGTTTTGGGCTATGAGGATCCAGTTTCCAACTATTCTTCTGATGTCGTCCACCGTGATGGTCGGCTTCCTCTGCTTCTTAAGTCATCTCCATTCCAGCATTCTTTTTATCCATCTGTTGTCGACCTAAATATGTATGTGTCATGCCCACTTCCCCTTTGTCGTTGCTATACGTGTGGTTATATCCGAAACTCCTGTTCTCCTACATACTTCTTCGTTGCGTAGTCTATCTCTTATCGTAATGTTTAGCTTTGCCCACTCCATCCTTCCTTGTGATACTTGGAGTTTGCAAATAGTGTGTCTCGTTAGGGCTAAAGTTTCCGCACCATAAGTTATCACAGGTGACACACACTGGTCGTAGTTGTCCAAAAGCTACCCAGCCTTGAGATTGCCCAATAAATCTGTGTACTTGCGTACTAACACAAAGGTTGACCTACGCTTTAGATCTCACCGAAATATGGAACAAAAGGATAAAGTCGCCTTTCAGAGTAAAAAACAAATTAATACGATGAAAAGGACTAACCGCTTCGTACTCAAAAAAGTAATTTCGGAAATTTCCCACCACAATATCATCCACTGTACCATAAAATTTTATCTTAATGACGCTTTGTCCACGAAAACAATGTAACCACATCGGAGAATAATAAAAAGGATTTTCATCACAATCCTTGCCACTGTAACCATTCATATTCCACTAATTTAAGACCGGAATGAGGTCAAATTACAATGAATAACCAAATGTACATTCTACCGAAAAATTCTACCTAAATAAAGGATGCAGCGACACTAAATGTCAAATCAAATTACAAGGACTTGCATTCAACCCGAAAACTCTTCTGCTTTCTTTGGAACCTTAGTCGAAAGGATTAAAACATGAACTTAAAGGGTTTATTTCTCATTTCCTCTAAAAAAAAACGCACCATCAAATGGATCGTGCGTCTCATCATGATTGGCGTCGAGAGTAAACATCTGGTGTGTTCCGCTGTCATAGAGATGCACTCATGCCACAAGGTAACCCGATATTTTTATTGAAAAACTAATCCTTACGTCATATGATGGATTCCTTTCGAGATCGTAAAAAAGTTTGATAAGAAAAAAAAAAACAGTTTTCCGTTAGTCATAAAAGCAAGGATCTAAAAAAAATTCGATACACTGCAGAAAATCCAATTTAAGTGCAATAAAATCGATGTTCGACAAAAAAGGACTCGATTTCCCATTCATCCACATTATGCAAAAAGGAGGAGAATAACTGGAAGAGAGAGGATTGTAAGTCCATTAAAGCGATACGAATTGGACTTAAACATTCAGGGAAAAAAATTTGTTAGATTGACGCTATCAATATTCCTAAATAAGGACATTTTGGGATCGCTTAACAGGATTGGATAAGGGCAATAAAAGGTGTCATGATGGAAAATCCTTACGCTTGTCGAATAGGGATTAGATCGTTTATTGCATGTGCAATGTGTAGAAAATGCAAATCTTTTGCAATATGCCTAAGAGGGTCCCACGTTTTTCTTTTTTTTTATAGAAGGGTTGGAATTAGGATGTGTTTGGCAGTAAGACGTAATATATCTTTTGCTACTTAAGATGCATGCTAAATGGGAATGCCATTGACTTCCTTAGTTGTATTTCAGCAATTGGCTTAGGGTTCTTAGTATTTTAAAAAAAATTTCAAAGTGTACGATAGAATAGGAAAAATTCCTCTGACGGTCTTAGTCTATTCTGTAAAAATTCTGATCTAATTTATCCTGAGGTATGACTATAAGGAAGCCCTGTATTCAACCAACGATATTGATTCAAAATTTCTATAAAAATTGTCTGGTAATTGACTACCTTTACAAGATTTGTTGGAGATGTCTATTTTAGAGTGCAGAAGGGGACTTACTTCCTTACTTAAGTGGCGCTACAGTTCGGGGTGTACCTGGGTCGCAACCAAAAAGCCTCTTCGTTTAGCCCGGTCTTTAGTTGACTTCCTTCATTTGCGAATTCCAGTTTGGTTGAGATCCCCTTCTATTTGTGCGAGGTCGTCCTCTACTGCGTTGCTCCGGGTTAGATTCAAAAACTCTGCGGGGCGTAGCATTGAAATTCATTCGCTCTACGTGTTCTAGCCATCTTTGGCGACTGATGCTTTGGATAGGTCGATGTCACTGTACATCTCGTAAACTTCATCATTGAATCGTCTCCTCCAAAGCCTGTCAAAGCAAACGAGACCGAACATCTTACGAAGAATTTTTCTCTCGAAACGACCGAGAATATCTTCATCCGCTTTCGACAGAGTCCATGCTTCAGCGCCATAAAGCAGGACTGGGATGATCAAGGTCTTATACAGAGTCTCCTTAGTTGTTCGAGATGGGCTCTTACTACTTAATTGTCTTGTCGGCCCAAAGAAATAGCGATTGTGTTCTTCGTTAGCAGAGCCAAGGTAGACAAAATCCATTACTACCTCGAAGTTATATATAGCTGTCGACTGTGGCGTTCCTTGTCCATTCTTGTTGATAGCATGTACTTAGTTTCACCCTCATTTACGGCTAAAATCATTTGGGCGGCTTCTGGGGTTCAGGCGTTCACACAATATGGCAGACAAGATCTGGTACGCGATGATGAGGAGACTGATGCCTCTGTACATAATTGGCGCAGTTTGGGGGGGATCTCCTTTCTTATGGATTCATCGAGCAGGCATACACTCGTCTGATCAAATCTTGGAAATGAGTTAGTGTATGCTCTCTACCAAGTAATTTCCAGCTGCCTTGAACAATTCGGCCGGTAGGCCATCAGGACCAGCAGCTTTGTTGGATAGGTAGATTACACGATCTTTTAATCCCACTTATGACACCAAAGGAATGTGTAATAAGAAAAGATTCTCAATTCGAGACGGTGGTTTCATTATGTATTTCCTTCAAACCCGCATTCGGCAGTATGCCTAACTGTCAACTCTTTCAGCAAACAGAAACGCGCTAAAAACCCATAACATTCATCCTTTTTTTGACACCCCTTTATATCGTAATCGTAATTACCGTAAGATAACAGCTCATAAACTCCTTTCACCGATTATTGTGCAAATACATAAAAAAAAATCACGAAATCCTTAATAACTACAATCAATCGAACAGAAATCAATTAAATTTTTTAACCCCCATGACAACTCTACAATTTTCTAGTTTTACTACTAAAAAAACTGGAAAAACTATTTTTTTTTTATTAGAAAATTTAGGAACATTTACCAAAGAAAACACAATACACGTGTATTCAACCCGAAACAATAAAAATTAAAATAATGGCCGATAAAGGAAAAAAAAATTAAACGCGCAGACACACCGTCCTTAATCGAATTCTATGTCCTTCCGTGTGTAATTCGATCAATCAATATTTGAAGAAAAAAAGACAGGAAAAAAGGAACAAAAAAAACGAAGTCCTAAGGGGTTGCACGAGGAATTACATAAATTTCATATTTTCTTCCTTTTTTTTCCTGCGGATATGATCCAGTCAGACAGTTAGCCAGCATTATCCTTGAAGTTTTTTTTCTTTTTCTTAAAAAGGTGGTGGTATCCTGTTATTGTTCCTGTTCAATGACGTAAGAATGAGAAACCCCTACCCTCTCGTGCTATGATACTTAAGTATAGGGGCACGGTGTGTGCTATCCTGTGTTGGCAAAGGTAAGGAACTGCATAGTCTCGCATAGTGTGTCCTTATCGCGGTTATGGTTTCTCCACTTTTAGCACCACCAAGTTCACGGGGTGAGCATTGAAAAAAAAAAACTCAAGGAAATTGGAATAAATTTACGTAATTTGATTGCGTTAATGATAATATCTTTCGCTTTTGTGAGTTTTTTACTAGAAATAAAGGATACTAACTCGTGCCCTTATGGAAATTCAAGTGCAGTGCTAGGATCTCCATATTTTCTGCCGTTTGCTGCAGGAAAATGGAGATTAATGGCATGTTAAATGCACGAGCGTAACGATAGAGATAAATTTGAATAAAATAAAATTGTAACGGTTAGAATGTCAATAAGCTAGTTATTTTTTACACACATACATATGCATGTGTACATGTATATGCACACACTAGAGGGTGTTAGGAATTTCATCCTTGCGCTTGAGGTGAAGACTGCTTTTGAGTAACTGTGGAGTTTTATTTTGTTTTAAGAGGTCCTTAGGACAAGGATAGAGGCATAACCTGCCGATAGAGTTTCAAAACAGCACTCCTCGGGAGAACGTTCCAGGTATGAACACACGTTAATTTGGGCATATTTAGTATGCTTGCATAGGAGCCTAATGGTCCACTGTGTTCTCCGGTTGTGTGCTTCCATTACAATCAGTGTTCTTTGTCCGAAGCTTTGAATGGTTTCTGTTTTCTTGTCAGCATTTAATGCAAGTCACCAAGAATATTGAAACAGTTTTTTATCGGAAGGCTTGCTGTCGGGACCCTTGCGATGTCCACCAAATTCATAATTCCAAACGCATCTATGTTGTTTCCTTGAGAGAGCAAAGCTTGGGGTGGTCTATTAAGAGCGAAGGTTGTAAGGCACTGTTGTCATTTGGGAGAGGTTGTCTTAGACTTGTTCTTTAGTTCTCAAATCAATGGGCAAAAACATCCCATAGCGCACTTGAGGGCTTATTTTATTTTCTTGATTTTCTTTTGAGTTTTTAAAAATTTGGCAAATTTTGTTGTGCTTCTCTCTGTCATATTTGAAAGACTTAGTCTTTGCTTACAGTTGGTGAGTTTTGAAAGACCTCCCCTTTTCCTGACGTAATGTTTAGTGTTGCTCAACTGCTTGGGAACTTTGGTCTTTTGTCAGCAATCGATCAAAACTTTTGTGTGCTAGTTACGCTCTGGTAGTCAACCCTATTCTTTAAGTCTACTCTCGATCTTTTGGCTGAAAAAGACTGACCTTTCGATGACAAATCTGCGTCTTGAAGAAAGATGGTTTGCAAATCCTTCTCAGATTCGGTTATAGCCCCTCTTGCAAAGGCCGAGTGCCTTGAGTACAGACTGGAGTGTATAGTGGAGAACCTATTAAGTGCATACGATAAAGAGGAAGTAGTCAAAAAAGAAAGGTAATGGTGTTCACCTTACTAAGTGTGTTATACTCTCTACCTCTGGCCAATTCATAAGTTTCTTTCTTCGCTTCCTTTTGCGTATTTGTTCTTATTCAATCAAGTAAAAGTGTCATTTTTCGCAGTTTGAAAAAGGCATAGGGTTCGTTTCCATCTCCAGTTTGAGTATTTTACCAACAGATGACTGATCTGTCCTTGCTTCAGCAGGATATGAGTAGACTCTGAATGTCTCGCTAGTTTTTTGCTGTGATTTTTCTTTGAATTTCCACTTGAGCTTTGGCCTACTGTTAGTTAGTCTCTAAGGGATGAAGTATTTCTAATCAAAATTTAGTATAATCCGTTGCAGAACCAGAACTCTATAAACACGTACAAATAATCCAAAAAGTAGGAAAGTCAAAATTGACCACTTTGTAGGTAGAACTAATACGCACAGGAATAAGAATGAGCAATCTTTGTTTTAAGATTATACCCACGCGAGCTGCATCTTTGCATCCGCGCCTCAGAAATCCCTGTTTGTCAAAGATAAGAACTCTACGATTTGTTCTTTTACAGTAGTCATTGAGTCTCTCTCTATCCACACCTGCTCACCTGCATGACCCTTATAATGCGATATACAAATAGAATTTCCATGCGCACAATGGCACTCGTTCTTTTCAAAATTTGTTAAAAAAACAAACTCACTGGCTTCCGAATTTCGTCCTCATTTTTATCTCAAATCACTTATCGTCAACGCAACGTAAATATCGTCTGTTTACCACACGACCCTGTCCTTGGATAAACATACAAACCTCAGCAGTCAGATAGAGTACCTGGAATGAGTGCATCATCGTATCCATCGACTGTGTAATGTGATTAACCGCAGGAGAACAGAAAAAAAAGGAAAAAATTAGACGAAAACTGGTTCCATAAGGAGACTTATTCGTCTCCACCTTCACTGTTCATCCGGCTTGGATTGAGCTCCCCTCTTTTGCGAGTGGGTACTACCACCACAATACATCGTCTGATTAGAATCCTTGCGTGAGGAGTTCTTAATTTAAATTTTTCACGATTTTATTACTTCTTTTCATTTTTACTTCTTCTACCTCAAATGTGCGTCATTATAAAATGCATATCGAACAGGATTAACCTACCAAGGATCTTAGCTGGTGAGTCGACGAATAGTATCAGAAATTGACAGCCGCGTAGGACTTACGGTGACCTATGGATAACCTGTTTTATGGTCATTATGTTTACTTACCTGAGATTTTTATTAATTTTTATGATGGTAGGAGAACAACAGGAGAAGGAGAAGAGGAAATCTGTTTGCTTGTCATGTTTTTTTTTTATTTATTTTGTTTATGTTTGACATAAACAACCAAAATTGTTTCCTTCTTTTCTGTTGGGATAGGTTTGTTGTATGATGAATGTATTGTCGTAAAACTACTCGTACACACACCCTTTCAAGTTGATTGATTGAGGATTTATTTTTCTTAAATAAAAAAAAAAGGGATAAACTGAGAATTTTCATTCGATTAAGGCTAAGAAAGTGATACACAAGGATATTCTTACCCATTACATCCGGGTGAGTAAACGCTGTGGTTTTTCACTTTAAGTGAGCTGTTTTTTCTTTAAAAAAAGAAGAGATTTGTGGGAACGTATCTGTAGGTCTTCTGAGGGCAAAGCTCAGATTTCATTATTAGAGAGGGTGAATATGTAAATTACTTTTAAAAATTGTTTTTCTTTTGAGAAATCGGAGAAATATTTGCGAATGTGAGGAATATTCGATCTGAACACTGCCAAGCACAGAAAGTCATAGAACTGCCTCAGTTGTAGTGTTCAGATCCTTTCTTGAGGTCTAATGATTGCTTGCAACCTTCTCCCCATCCCCTGAATGAAATTTTCGAAAGTAAATTTCTTTGAGGAACAAATGCTAAGGCTTACAGCAATTTGCTTGTAGCTAGAGGTAGCTAGAGAAAGCCATAAATCGTGACTATCGAAGCAAGGTCTAACGCACAGCTTGTATGTGTATAAGCGGAGCACTACGCACAACTCCCTCTTTGGTACCAGATCATGTCTCATCTTTTACCCCTTGATGCTTTACCTTACAGTGGTCAAGAAAAGAATTTGGCCACGCTTCCTTTCAAGTACTTGTTGGAAAAGCCCATACTGTATTAATTTATATCTTATGCTTGGTGTTCCTACGGTGGAACTTGAATTTACGCCTCCCGATTTACAAATAAGCCTACGGCGGCCACCACTAGCTTTCGAAGATACTTACTGTTCTAAAATAGTGCTCTTCTAAAAAACTTTCAGAAGAAGGCTAGCTGCTAAAATATTCTCTAGAAATTTGTATCGGCACCATGGCTCAGTGGTTAGGCCGTTGAACTATTGAGCGCGAGGTTTAACTTTGAAATCTCAGACAATACTAACGTGTTTTTTTTACGGGGCCGTCTCTCTCAAATGTTTGATAAACTTACGAGAATAACAACTGTAATGGGAAGCTCCTCAAGCCTTTCAGCATAAAAAACTGTCATCCATATGAGGTCACATGCTTAAATAATGAAAGTCCTTGCATCATTCAAGTAATTTATTCTTTTAAAATATTTATTTCACCTCTGACTCGTATCCTGCAAAAGATCTCATAAACCATCGAAATTAGGTTCTATTCTATTCTATTTTAATCGCTTCACACTGAAACGTTGAATTTTAATGTTCGACATCGTTTATTCCTTTTCTTTTGATTTTCCAACGACTTGTTCATATTTTCACTTTGTTTACTTATTCAATCCTATCATTCCATCAGATGTCAAAAGGAATGGGTCATCCATTGCCCGTCAAGATCCTGTGGATCCCTTTTCAGATTTAATTTTTATTGGGAGAGAAATGGTTGTAAATAATTACGGATACCTTTATAGGAGTAGATTAGATAACACTTCGTGGTCAGATAGTATTTTAGGTGTCAAACTGGGTCAACATGTTGAAAGCAATCAATCTCACTTGTTCGTGTTCCATCAATAAAAGGATTCTAGGACAAGTTAATACGTCAATATGTAGGAAGGGAAACAAATCCCAGTTTTTATCAGATAAATCTGTCCGATCTGATTTTTGATGTTCATATTATGTTCTGTGGGTTGTTACAGTGATAGTCTTACTATGTATCTTCGTCGACTCTTTTTTGCTTATGTGGAAAACAGAGTTAGTAGCACAAGTAAAATACTTAAAGATGGAGAATGAAAATAGTCCAGAAGGTATAAGAGCATACCAACCATTTTCCCTCATTCCCTGGGCAGTTGGTTTTAAGTAAATTTAGTTATTTTTCCCCATTACTCTGTCTATTTGAAAAGTGTATGCCCTCGTCTGTGTAATGCCGTCGGCCCGCATCTTGCCGAAAATGATTATTAAAACCCATCTCAACCGAAATATTCAAATCCAGACACGATTCAGGTGTTAAATAAAAGGTTTTCCATTCCGTCTTAGGGGTTGAAGAAAAATAAATGTTTTTGTCTGTCTGTTACTCACTCCACAACACTGTCTGTTGGCTGTTCGATGATATCAAATATCACTCGACAAGGTAGACTGTGACTGATCGTTGAGCTGATTCCGTTTTTGTTTGGTTTTCAACTCACGCGTGTTTTTGGAATTTTTCTTTTGGTTTCTTTGGATTTTTTTTCTTTGGTTAAAGGGTAAAAAAACTCTCGAAGGCAGGAGAAAACCGTACACTATTTGAATTACCATTATCGAGACAAAGGTCGAAATTGCTTCTGGTCTTAGTATTTAGAGAAGTTTTCCAATCATTTTTCGATCGTTTACAATTGAAATGCGTTTTGTTTTTCAGTTGTTTGAGGAAGAAGGGTAATTGGAGATTATCGAATGAAAAACTATAGAAATGACAGGATAATTTTAGGGTTTGTCCTTAGTAGTGCGGATAAGTGTTTCTGATCGAATCGATCGAATTGGGCTTACATACTTTAGTTGAGTGAGGTTGAGAACTGATGAATAATTTACAAGCATGATTCCTTGTTTTTATTTTGAAGCCTTCTAAGCTTGGGAGACATACATACATACGTATGTAATCAGCAAAGCAAGTTAAACTTAGGTCTAAGTTGTAACCAGACCTATCAGATTTCAAAACTTTCTGCGAATGAGAACATGTACTCGTATGTATCTTGGGACCCAGTTTCAGAATGAAGCGAAAGGCTAACACAATGCCTCACATTTTGCTGCTTAATATCAACGATTAAGCTTTTAAGTTAGGTACTTCAGATTCGAGTCATTATCTTGTTTTCATTACAGTCATTCCTTAGCTTAACGCTGTCGTGGCCTACACTCTTTGACGCTGTGCCAGGTCTGTTATCTGCTCTCTGTTGTTAGACGACACCATTGTTTTTAGTACAATTTGGCAACAAACATTGGACGGTAGAATTTTGTTGCTAAATAAAATATTGCCACTATCAACGCAAAGGGCAGTCGAGACGAATTTATCCTCTGTGAAGGTCAAAACAGATTAACTCTCCTTTTATCAATATCAGCTTCGAGGACATCCAGCTAAGCTATATATGTAGTCTTCTGTTTGCTAGTTTTAAACAGTGACGCAAAATGTGCCGCAATTCATGGCCAGGATATGAGATGAGACTAGGCTGTCCCTCTTCCCTCAAATATCGTGCTGCCCCTCATCTTTAATTTACAACAGAAGGTAGAGCTTCTCCTGACAAGGTATATTTTTCAGGTCTCTCGAAAAAGCTGCAAGTCTTCCTACATTTCCTTGGCATTTGTCGAGAAAGGTCGAGTGGGTTGGTCAGTGGGTGGTATTTTTCTTTTAAGCCATTGTTACGCATTTGAGAAGATGACTTCAATTTAATAGTAGACCAACAGATACAGCATCAGGAGCGTAGCTTAAATAGTAGATACTAACTTCTCTGCATCGATAGATTCTAAGCCAGCTTGACGTATAGGCTAGGTTTACTTCTGGCAGGCGGCGAAAAGCTCACAAAAGGTTTATTCCCACTGAGTCAGACATACATACCTCGATGCATGGAATATTCCTTGAATCTGACCTAAAAAACCCTTTAATTTTTAGAAGGATATTGTTTTTTAAGTAGTAAACAATTTTACCACGAAAGACTTTTACACGCAGTTGAACTGATTCCTGCTTTCTTTAAATTAAAATAAAAATGTCACTGAGACTTGACACCCAAAACCTAATCCCATTTGTTGATTATATCAGTTCATATCAATTATCATGTCATTCTCACCACAATTTATCATTATTAAGCCTCCTCTCCTCGTGTGACCGCAAAAATGCTTACCACGTAAACCACAAGTCATTCAAGAAAATCTTCACACGATATTTCCTACCGAAAATGATTGGCAACTTTTACTCTCCCAATACTCGGCATTGTATGGTGTTTTCATAATTTTTTGAGGAAATTAAATCAATCACACATCATACAATGGCAGTGTACTGCGAATGTCAAATGAGTTCTAGGGGGAAATGAAAACTCGGCATATCGCACCACAGGAGGTGGTCGCATTTTATAGCTTTGCCATTATTCCACTTTCTATCGAACCCATCAACATTTCCCCGACAGATATGTATCTTTTGCAAGGAATTTGTCACCCGAACCAACCGATATAGGCTTTTTCTCAAGACCCCAGTCACAATATTTACGATCAAAGTAATAAAATATGAAACTTTACGATCACGATAAAATTGTATCTTCTCGAAAATTGTACTCACAATTGCACTCCTTTTTTTGTAATAATTATCGTCATCTTACAACTCGTTGAGACGCAACGCAATATCCCTTTCCCAAGTACAAAATCGAAAGGATAATCAATAAAGATACCGTTTTTATTACCTACTCAGACAATACTCCTCGGCTGTCATCAATATGTCAATAATGTATGCGCAGAAAAAAAAGATGCTACACAATGAGATTGTTTATGTCAGATGCAGTACATCAGTACAACGGTGACAATGAAAGGACGTAGGGTTGCAATTTTCAAGATCGGTTCAAGTGAGAGTTTTCAACTTTCTTTTGTGAAAGGTAGAAAGAATATTGAATATCATCGATAAGGCAAGGGGGAAATTTGAAGAAGAAACCCACTCTAATTGATTTTCTTAAATGTTGACCTCAATCAATCAGACGTTCCCATTGTCGAGGGATGACACTGTATTGGAAGCAGATCATGCTGTGGGGAAAATCGACGCCAGATAAGATCTTGTTGTGACCACAGTTTTCGAATTGGCTGGTGGTAATCTTCTGATTAAAAAAGTATTTGGAAGGACTGATTTGCAAAAAAAGGTGGGAATAAGAGGTCCAATAGGACGTTCTTTTACCCCTCACGGAAGCCAAGTTTTCTTTTCTATTTTCATAAGCCTAGCGGGCAAATTGCATTTTAAGAATATCATTACACTTCTCACCGATCATTTAAACCTCCATTTCAAAAGGACGATGGAGGTATCCTATTATTCTAAATAATATTAATTTTCTTAATAAGACAAAGCATCTAAAAGGAGGTCACTAAGACCGATCGAAAATCAGTTGATCTTCGGATCATTATCCCTTATCGATCGTAGTAAGGGTGTATCCAAATCATTTTAGGATCATACGATGAAAACAAATGATTTATCGAAACAAAACCAAGTTATCTAAACAGTTTTAAAATTTCCAAAAATATTTTGTGGATCATTAAAAAGAATTAATTGAGTGTCGAAATAAGTGTTGGGTTATAAAATGAGATAAACGATCAGTGAAAGGGGGTGGTGCTATGTTATTGATAGATAGTGGACTTTATTTTTTCCACAGAAAACGTCTCTTGATTCAGTAATTCGTATTTCATGACCATTAGTTTAGAAATATAAATAATGAAGTAGTATTTGAAGTCAAGCTTCAACCTAAGACGAATTTCAGGAATAACTCTCCACATACCTCCTTTAAAAATTTGCCGCAACTTAATGTAGTTTGGTCTGCAGTTTCAAAGCAAGGCTTAATTTTCTTTAGTGGATTATTCTGTCTTTTAGAACATTGTATAAAGCAGAGTCACTGCACATCACAGAGTAGAAAAAGTCTACCATTAGTTTGCTCCGTACATCTAAACTCTAAGTAAAATCTAAGCCTCTCCGGCCTGGAGCGCTGGTATCATTTGGATCTACTTGTCTTAGCCACTTCATGGTGTCAATTCGAATCATCTTGGCTTGGCCTTGTCGTAGTCATTAGAAATTTCAGACAGTGTTTTCCAAGCTACTGGAAACCGTAACACTTGCTTTTAATTTTGATTTCACATTTCGTTTTCAATGTCTTCTTCCTCGTATTGTTTTAGCTGAATCTTGCAAGGAAGATTTGACTCTTTATTTCGATACTTTCATGTTTAAAATTCGCTTTTCTGAACAGAACCAGAATAAAAACGAGATCGAGTTGGATGTAGTTATTGGGCTAAAGGCTTCGCATTAATTTTGCTTTGTCTCACAACTTAGTCTACTGAGATTCAAATTCAAACCATAACTCTCTCTTCAAAACTGCATTCTACTCGAAAACTTCCTTCCAAAATTGTAATAGAATCACTCTTTTGCGCACATCACTGCCAAAGCAGAATAAAATTAAACCTCACCAACAACGCAATATACACTCAACCGACAGATAAAAAGAGAAAACAATAAAATCCCTTTCGATACGATTACGTCTTCAACAAAAAAAAAAAAAAGCGAAAGAGGATGCGAAGCGGAGAGAAATAATTATTCTCTACCCTTCTCAGTTCCGTTTATAAAAGTGCGTTGTAAACAAATGCGCACGAAAGAGACAGTTGACAGGCAGACAGTCAAATTTATTTGAGAATGGTTTCACCTAAAGCGAGAACAACATCAACAACACGTCGTGTGGTGTGGTGTGGTGTGTGCAGTGTGCTTGATGAAAAACAAGAAAAAGAGAAGCAAAGGAAACAAAAAAGCCGTAGACGATCAAAAATAATTCCTTCTTCGTCAGTTCAGAAATTACTTTGAACGTGAAAAGTTGTACGAAAGTGCGTGTGCTGCTAAAATATTTTTCTAAAATAATTCTATTTTTGTGCGTTTGTTTGCTTCTGGCAAGCGGATTAACTTTATTAATTTTAAACGGAAATCGAGTGAATTTATGAACGAATTTCGATTTACACAAACGTTTCTAATATTTTTTTGGTAGTGAGCAACGCGGATGCTGTGTTTATCTCTTTTACTCAACCACCTTCGCACAGTTTCGTCTCTCTTTCAATCTGACATTTGTCCGACATTTTAAGAAAATTGAATCAATTTCCTCAAGAGTTGAAGTGAACTTTTTTTTTTCGTGTTAGTTGGAAACTAATTGGATTTTTAAATTGAAAACAAAAACATAAAATAATTCAACTAAAAATTTAAATTTATAAACTATTTTCTATAACAATTGCGCGCAGTAATTTGTGGAAATTTGTGACATCAAATATTCTTTTTGTGCACCGAGAAGCTTTTGAAAGCTTTCCAGAAAACAAACATAAGAAAGACCCGTGAACTTGGGATGGTCTTTATTGGTAACAGCTCGGCTCAGCATAAATAAATTATTAAACAATTTAAATCCAACGAATTGGCATTTTTTTCATTACCACTTCATTTTGGTATTACAAAATATAAGACATAAACAACAGTGGGAGCCGAAAGAACGACTGCACGTGTGTTTAATTCCATGATGTTGACGGAGATTAGCAAATTGATCTCACCATCAATGCATTCGATTAGCAGGAATCTGCCTTGTGCAGGGCAATTGAAACGCATTAAGAGGGACCTATTTGGACCGGCAAATCCAGCAGAGACCACAAAGTAAGTGTGATTGGAGAAGACTAGGTGTGTTATGATGAAATTAGTGTCATACGGACCTTGAAATGCTTTTTTTGTTTTTTTTTTGTGACGATCTTTTCTGGTATTCCTTTTGTTGGTTTTTGTTTTAGTATTTCCATTGCTTCGGGATAAAGGAAATGAGAAACAGACAAATCGTGTTCGGTGGTGGGGTTGCAAATGTCCATATTAGGAAAAGGTAATGTTGTCAGGTCTGTTTTGATACTTGATCCAATTTCTGGTGGGGCTAACGCATAATTGAAAAAAATTTTGATCGGTGGTGGGGTGGGTGGAAATATCTCCATATTAGGAAAATGTGTGCAATGTCTTCAGGTACTTTTCGATACTTGACCTTGTTTCTAGAATAAACGAGAGTTGTTATTGCAAAATTCTTATTAACTTGCCTTTAGATAGCGCTGGATGGTAGGATCGTTGTGTGTAAGAACATTCTCTTAGAAACAATCTGCTTCCGGATTTGCGTATTGAGTTTGTTGACGTCGCATTTCAATTGCACAGCATATCTGTTACCAATGTCACCGGAGTCAATACGCAATATCCATACGCACGATAATGATGTTCGTTCAAATTTTTGTGAACTTGTTGAAAACGTAGGAGAGGAGGAGGAGCATTTTTGGATTTGTTAAAATCGTTTCTACAGGCGTTAAAACTGAAAAACTCTAGGCAATATTGAATATGTAATGCTGGACATCGTTGCATTGCATATATGCACCAAAACCTACTAGGCGTACCTCGCTGAAGTTGTTTTAATTCGTTTAAAACCCAGTACAGAACCAGGAAGGATAAACAAATTCCGCTGTTCTCTAGAACATTTGTACTTTATTTTTGTTTTTTACGAATGAGCTCAAAATCAAGACTCATCCATCCATCTCATTGAAGTGTTTTCCAAGCCTAAGTCAGTCAGCAAGTGCTCAGATTCTATTGTTAAATCTCGAATAGATGACTTGGCTTAGGCTTAGCGGGACTATAAATTTGAAGCGTTTTCCACTACTGTTAAAGATTTACTTTCATGTTCTAGTCCGAAACGTTATCAACTACTAGTATCCACAAAAAATTGGAGCATTTTCCTCAGATTTATCCTTCTTTCGACGTCGTACAGACTTGTTTTCTGCTGAAAGATTAGCATTTTTATTCTGCTAAAGCAGATCTTTCATTCATCCAACGAATTGGATAGGCACGTCGGAAAAACAAAATTCTCCTTACGTCCACAGACGATCAGGGCCCTCTAAATGACTCTTAATTACTTTCAGTTCATAAACAAATCAACTGTTTATACAATAGGAAGCTACAACTGAATGGATTTTGTTTTTATGTTTGTATTAGTGTCTTTATCTTGATTAACCCAAAAATCTATCAGCACCAACATTACAAACCATTTAATAGACTGAAACGACCTTGTCAATTTATTTGTACCATACAATTAGGTAAATGTGTCAGCTCTTAAAAGAGTATTTAATTTGCAATCATTTCGCAGATTTTATTGCGTCTTCCAGACTCATAAAATTCCAATTAAATTTGGAAGTAATGAGCAAGTCTGCTTATCGCTAATATCGAGGAATGAAATGAATGAAAAGCGTAAGAAAATTTGAAAAACACTAGTAAAACGATCTGAAGTAGTCGGGTTCTTTAGTTCACTTATATGGTTAAGGATATGCATAAATATGTGAAGCTTAACAAAGCACCGAGGCAATTTGAGATAATTGAAACATTTTGCAACATTTTTCGATCTCATTCAGTTCAGTTGTTCAATGGATTTCTTGTTCCTTTTGTAGAAAAATTGTTGAAATCTATTTTGCAAATTACATTGCAAGACTTGCATAATCTGTCCAAATCGCTTAGGCTCTTGCAAATCCACTTTGAGCTGCATGTAGCCCATGGCGTGCATGTAGGTTGAATGGTCTTAGGACACCATCATTACACAGTGGAAATTCATTTTTCTTATATCTAACTCACTACACGCTAAGTTTTGACCTCGAAAAGATATCTATTTAACAGAAATTCCCACCAAACAATAGAAAGAGGAGCGTAAGTGTCAGTGAGAAGCCATTAACCAAATGCTTGTGCAAAGATCACGATATGTCACGAACTCTTTTTAACACTTTTTCTCATATTTTTTTTTTTGCAGAATGTTCAACGAGGAACTGGAGAAATACGAAGAGAAAGCCACCAAAAAATGGGACTTTGACTTCCGCAATGGTAGCCCCCTGGTCGCTGGTAATACACAGTTTATTTGGGAACGTGTACCCTTCTCAGATTTCGTCCCAGAAATGTATACTCTCAGCCGTGCAGCGCATATACGTGAAATATCAGAAGTCACATCATACGATCGGTTAATGGATGAACGTGCCGATCGTGAGAATCTCTCATTGTCAAACCCTGAAGATGAATCATGTGACGATTCGCAGGACGAATCAATGGTTGTGTTCAAAGCTCCTGCTGCATCAGCTGCACCATCAACCGTTGCCGCTGCAAGTAGAATTCTGCGCAAACGTCAACCTAAGATCACAGGTGAGTTACAATAGAAATTTTCTCACGGTAGCCTATAATGCTCTCTGGAGCAATCAACCGAAAAATTAAAGAATAGCGCACACTATACACATATGTACAAACCACCCTCGCATTATAACAAGAAAATTACTCAATTGTAACATAGATTGAGACGCCAATCGGTTGATTGAACGTTATGGTGATATGATTTCAACGGTTTTTTTTTATTTCTCATTCATGATTTCTCTTGTTCCCATGTGAAATGAAAATGAAGAGAGAGGCCGCCACTAAGTGGAGTCAGTCGTCGCGCCGCGTCCTTCGGCTGCAATTTGAATGTTTTTTTTCGTTGGGTTTTTGGAATGGAAGCGGAAATGCGTCGTCGTTTGAATTCTAATTACGGGGTACTGTTTCCCCCTTTCATCGGTTTTTTGTAAAGTTCGTTTCTTTTCTTTTGTGCATTTTGATTTTTGTTCGTCTTTTCCCTCCTTTCACGGTCTGATGTGTTTTGATTTTAAAATCCGATTGTGTAGGAGTAGGTAGATGTTTACATTATGTTATGCTCTAGGAAAGTGGGCGTGAATTGACGTCGCATTGACGGTTAAACAAAAGGAATAAATTGTGAATGGCATTAGTAGTTAGTTAATGGTACATAATTACTGTGTGTTGGGAGAGCAGATGTTTGGCGATTATGACTTAACCGTGATCTACCCTTAATTTTTCGAAAACCACAAACGAAGTCATGATAAATAAAATGCCACGCAAGTTTGACGGAGAGCTCTTGGTTATAAGAATCGAAAATTTGAAAAGTTCTTGTTGACCTGTAACGCGATTTATTTCTCTTGATTTCAGAAACAGTAGACTTTATTTTTTGTAATCAGCAACGAATAAGAGACAATTTAAAGATATTTGTGAAGCATAATGGCAAATAAAATGCAGAATTCATCACCTATTCTGTCCACACTACACGACATCTGCACTCATTGTTGCTTGTGAGATACTATTCATCAAATTTCTGTTTTGTCTGTCGATGAATTTCACTGAAGATCTAATCGTTTTCTAGTAGCGGTGCCCTAATATGTGCGATGTGCGATTCCTGGGCCCAGAAACAGAATTGATCGGGGAATGACGTAAGGTTGAACATAAGCTAAGTAGAAGTACATACTTGTATGCCTTCTGATTTCTAATCCATCTAGCCTATAGACTATTGTGCCCTTGCTTCTGTTTCACTACTACATTCCCATTAGTAACAGAATCCTACTGAAATCTAGAGTAAAATATTGTTTACTAAACTTAAGTACATGATCTGCAGATGAATGCTTAGTCCCCTCGCTGTAATCTCCATTAAGGTGCATCTGTTATTTTTCAAAAATTCATCTCCCCTCTTCAAAGTCTAAAAACACGATCGATATACGAGTATGGACAGTAGATTCTCTGCGATCAACCCTGTACACTCTCCATCCCTAAATCAAATACAACAGATGTAAACTAAAACAGAAAGCCTCCCCCCGAAAATAGTATAAAAATAGAAAGCATTTCACCCTTCTCAACCCTCAAAATACGAAGAGGAACGGATCTCCATAGTTAATGTTGCGTGCCAACATAAGCAGCAGCAGCTGTTTTCCACAACGCGTGTGTTATACCACTTTAAACGTGAAACTAACAGATTTATCAGCTGTGCCTTTACTAGAATTGCATGCAATGACCCCTAGACTGAACACTTTACACAAGGGATGATCATTTGTCGCATCTGTGTTGCATTGTGAAACTAGTATAAACAGTCATCTCTCAAAGCAGCTAATTACAGCTCGTGACACGATGAATAAAAACTGATAAGTACTCCTCCTCTAGTTTGAAAATAAATTCCACATCTGACCGTTACAAAAGTGTACTACTAACAATCTACCATCATGATCTACCAGTCGGCATAACCCGCATGTTAACCGCGAAGTTCGGTCTCTAAAATACTTTTGATTATTCAGGAATTCGATTTTTATCAAACAAAATTAAATAAGCTGAAATATGCCATATTAGCCACGAGCGGAAAAGTGCCATATGTCCTTTTCCGAGAGAAACCGATTGTCGTAGATACTCGGTGTGAATTGACCGAGAAATTTATTCCAAAAGACATTCATCCGATGAGGTATGCTAATTTGATCAGGAGTGCGGAAAGAGGGGGTGTTTTTTATAAGTTTCAAGTGCACACTATCGCTATCAAAAAGGATATACTCATAGCTAAGGAAATCCGGTTTTTACACGTCCTTTTGTTGTGTAATCCAAAAAACCAAACAAATGACTAGTTCTACCCTCTTTTCAGTTTTTTTTTTCTTTTTTTGTTTACGACCTTAAAGTCGGTGATTCTATCAAGAAAACAAAGAAGAAGAAACTGAATTCCATTTTGCAACAACAACGACCATAGGCTCTGATTACAGGGGTAAATGCATGCGTCAAAGATTCAAGCGCCTGTGCTGTGTTTCTTCTTTTTTTTTGTGTGTTGAAAACCTTGCAGACAAATTCAATGGCAAATTTACGGCACGCGTCCTCAAAAAAGGAAACAATAGAAATCTTATCCCACTGTGCAGTGTATGATGGAACTCCTGTGAGAAGGACTCTGAGAATGATATGGTTGAGTCAGTGTTCTTTTGTTTTCCTTGGAAATTTGTTTGTTATGTTGTCTGGTAATTACAAGGCGCAGTTTGTGATGATATTGTTGTCTTCTTGTGACAATGTTATTGTATGTATATGTATGTGCATGTGCTTGTGTGTAGAAACGATTTGCAGAGGGTATTAAAGGGATTCGGCCTAATGACGTTGGGTTTTGATATGATGCCACGCATACTGTTTTGCAATAACTGCTTGTAATAAGTTTCTAATAACAAACTGCTTACGTTTTATCGTATCGTGGATGTATGAAAGGCGAAAAAATGCATTTAGTGCTGGAAATAGACAAAATGATAGACCAGTTGGTACCATTTTCTGTACGAACATACCTTTTCAAATTACCATTAACATCCCTTAACAATAAACACACATATATGTAGTACGCGCTTTGATCATTCCTATAAAATACAATTGTAATTAATGAGTTCCCTTCTCTTTTTTTTACAGAATACATGAAGGAACGCAAACGCCTAGCACAGGCACCGAAGAAAATCTCCCCATCAAAACGTGCCCGCACGACAAGCAACAGTAGCACAAGTTCACTACTCAATTCATTAAGAAATCTTCAGAGGAATCATTAGAGTTCAAAAACCATTAATATATATAAAACTATATGTTTCCTTAATTTACCCTTCACACATCCTCTGACCCCTTCACAATAACTTTATCTATATAACCCAAATGCCATATACTAAGTAATTAGTAGTTACATACTTTTTTTTTGAACAAAAATCTCTATTTTCACCTTATTACAATGAACACAAAAAAATATTAACAATAGAAAATAATTTTAGTCTTTAAGCGTTCATAACCTAATATTTTGTAAACCATTATTTTTTGTAATTTAATTTATTCCTTTTTTTTTCTTGAAATTTTGAGTGGCAATTTCATGCAGTGCTCATTGGAGTGTTACGACGTTTAGAGAGTGTTCTGTAGTAACTAAAACTCTTACAAGACTGCTTGTGATAGTTTGGGTTGCTGCTGAAGTTTCGATAAAACTGTCAAAAGGTAGTTCTAAGTTTTTTTTTAACGTCAACAGAGAGCTTTTCTTTTGTCAAAAGCGCCAAAATGTTGGTTAATTTCTTCAAGGAAATTAAGTAACAGTTTGGTTGTTTAATGAAGAACAGTGAACAGACGTCCAGATATTATAATGAGATGGCTAATTTCGATGTATTCTCGCTTTAGGCCCACAAACTACTACAACTCAATCAAATGCATCAATTCTTCGGCTAGCTCAACATTAATTTGAGAGAGAGGAGAACTGAAAAACTGATGCTTTGAAAGGACAGAGAATTGCAAGTTGAATATCTCATGCATTATACTTCATCTCTTAACACTCCAATGACCAATTCCATGAATATTTAAACCATGTATAACCAACCCATTTATGGAGAATTGTAAATAATTTATTTAGTATTAAACAAATTCCACAAGAAAAAATGACAGTAATACTATAATGATCTGAATTATAAAACACAAAAACAGTTTGAAATTGTTTCTAAACATAGTAGTATTACTACATATGTATATTCTAGAAATATAAGCAAAATTTGAGTTCAAATTCCTTTTACGTTTCAAATTTGTTGCCAAGTGTTTTATGTTTTTCGTCCTAAATTATATTTCTAGCGAATGTGCATTATGAAAAACATTCGACCTTGTCAAAATGAATTGAAACAAAAAGAAATTCAGTACAAAAGAGAAGTTTTTGGATTCATTTCGATTCTCTTAGAAAACAATAGCAAATACGAAATGTGACAAGCAATACATATTCCATTGTGCAATTTGTCATTCAAAATTAAATGTATTTGTTAGCATTCTTACGGGAATCGATTGGAATCCTTGAACTACTGAAAATTCCTCGATTTTATAGATCAAAATGAATCTATAAAATTGATTGAATTTTATTTTTCTATTCATTTATGTACAATTCCGAAAAAGACGGCACAGCCTTTTCTCTTTAAATTATAAGAACTCTCTAATCTAAGAAATCTAAAATAATATAAAAACAAATGTTCTTTGCTAGAATAAGTACATAGCTTTTCTATTCTATTTTTAGATAAGGGTTTGACCCAGTGTTTTTGGATAACAACAAAGAAAGAAGAACAATTTAAAAATAAGAATGAAAATAGAAATGAAAGTGAAAATATTGTAACATAAGTGTGCAGATCACTATAAGAATACACAAAAAAGATGATAAGTTTTACAATTAAAAATATATGATTAGTGAGTAGAATTTAACTATCCGTGTTGCGTTTTTAGATATGTTTCCAGAAGAAAAAAATTTGCTCCGCGGGGTGTGGTGAAATCCTAGCTAGGTGTATGTGATGCAAGCTTGTTGAATGTTTTCATAGATGTCGCTAATATTGAGCGCGTACACAAACCAAAAGCAAATATTTTAAGGCAATAGATGGCAGATTAGTAGTTACAAAGAATTAGCATTTTTAAATTCGCAAAATAACAGTTTTTTTTTAGTACAGTTGGAATTTCAAAATACTTATTTTCTTGAACACATGCATCCACCTAATGAAAAACCTTCATAGGACATAATTAACTAGAATTTCTTTCTCCCTATACTACTGTTGTTTGCAAAATTATTGACAATGCGTGCCTTTAAAAATTGTTGCCAATCTCTATTTCTTGTTTAATAGCATCAGCTAAAAATTTTAACCCATTACTGTTCCAACAACACAAATTTTTTTTTATTTTAATAACAAAAAAATTTAAAACGCATTTCATAAACAAATTTTGTTTTCATAAATATTTCTCGTATACCTCATAGCAACCCTGGACATATATTCTTCCATATTGTATTTTATCGCAAACATATCCCGTTAATGTGGGGCGGAGCTTGAATTTTGTTTACTTGAATGAAGCCTAGCGATGTGACTTTTGTTGAGACTGACTTTTATGTATTAGAATACACTCCGATGTAGTGAAATATTACTATATTCTGGTACTGTGTATTATGAGTACTGACGGAATTCGTACTTGCGTAACACTTTTTGTTAGTTTTGGCTACTTATAGTAGCTTTATGGCACATCTCTAACGTGGACTGGGTTTTTCGAATGGAATCAGATGCCTGCTACGTTTGCTGGGCGACTAGTACTTCAACGGAGATAGCATATGAAAAATTGAGTAAGCGAGGATGGATGGATAGATGACATTATGTAGGTGTCAGTCCGACTTTAGTCCATGCATTACTAGTCTCAACGTGAATTTTTATTTTTCTATGATTGTGAGACGACAACGGACAGCGAAAGATTTACTTTAAGTGAGTGAAGATCAGAAGTAAGGATGATCGATGTGTTCAAGTGTGCGTGGTTGCACTATTGATGGCAGCCATGTTTTTTCGTAGGCGTGGCTTAGAAAATTGAAATGTGATTGGTGTTTGCGTCTTAGAATTGAATTTGAAATGAAATGCAGGCAGCCTGCTGCTGTTCATGTTCTCCTGGTACTACAAGTTGATTTAAAATGGAAATTTTCGCCGACTGAGCCAGTCATGTTTCACGTCACGTAATTAGAGTGTGAAACCGATGTGATTTATTAACTTTTATTCGAATTGGGTTGTGAGGAATTCAGGATGTCACCTGCAACATTCAACAGCTGTTGGCGTTTCAACGCATAAGGTGACTTATTTATTATTGTTTTCTTATTTTTATGATTTATGTACATGTGTTTCGCGACACACAAATAATTTATATAAAATATTTTTCTTTTTATTCTATGTCATCACGCAGTTAGATAATAACTAAAATAGAAACAAATAAAAACATAAACAATAAACAACAAAATTTCTAAACATATTTATTTCGTTTCTTTCCTTTTCGGCTATAAATAAATAAACTACAAGTATACAACTTTATTTGCAATACATAACTTAAAAATTATTTTTTGTTTATATTTTAGGTAACAAATCAATTAACAATTTTCTTTTTGTTTCTTTAAATAAATAAAATTTATTATTACAATTATTAGTGATAGTTTATAGTTTTCTTTAATTTCTTTGTTGTCGACTTGACAAATTTGATTTTCAGAGGAAATTTTTCGTCAAATTTGTTCCTCATTTATGGCGGTCTTTAGACAAAACCTTAAGTACTAAGTGAAGGTCCTCTATTTTTTTTTCAGAAGTTTAATTATTATTTGTCTTCCCCTCCAGTTGGGCTTGAAGTTGTTTTACATTTCTGCCGCTGTTATTGTGCCGCTGGAAGAACGCATTTATGGAGCTCATTGACCGGTACTCTAGATTGTCGGAGACGTTCCAATCCACGCTTATGCTTTGGTGCCGGCCCAGAGGATTCCTCGTCTTGGTTTCATTGTATTTCTCTAACAAGTGTAGCAGACAGTCTTTGGTGGTATTTGCTGCTTCCTCAAGGTTGACAGTTTGATGGGTGTCCGGTGAGCCGATTGGGACGTCGCGACTCATTTGATTTACGCGGAATTTAGCACGTCGTATGCTAGCTTCTGAGGCGCTGGATGTGGATGTAGTTAGGTTCGTTATTGCCTTCTGAATGGATTGAGATTTGACGCCGTTTTGTTGGATTTTTGATAATGCTCCGGTGGGTGGCCGTGTGTTTAGACTTCCATTGGCCATGATCGTTGGGGTCTCTTCGATTGATTTTTGCAGGCGGACAGATAGTGAGCTGATTTTGGTAGAATTCGTTGTTGCCCCGGTTGTCCTGGAGGTAAAACTGGAGCTGCTACTGTAGCTTGTCACTTTACTAGAGGAATCCTTTATCACAGATGAAGTACTACTACTACTGGTGGCGCTGCTTTTTATGGCTTTTACACTTTTCGCACTGATGTCTCCTTCATTTGTTGGTGTGTTGTCTCTAGTGTCCTTGCTGGTTTCGTTACCTAGCTTTGTATTGATTTCGGCCAGCATAAGCAGATGATCGGATAGCTTACGAATCTCATCAGCTAGGTTCATTCGTTCACCGCTCGATCGACGTCCTAAAAGGAAATTTGTATCTGAATTTCGACGATCGAATGAATGAAGGTATCCGCGGATGTTCTTTTGCGTTGCCGGACTTGCCGCCCGAACATCTCCGGTATCGGTAGGCGTTGGTGTTTCTGGGGGCGTTTTATTGAATATATCCTGACGTTCGTTGACAGGTGTCATATCGGTGGCACTGCTGGTAGAATCTTCTTCGTTGTTATTGGTATCATCATCGGTAAGTGTGCCAATAGACTCGCAAGGTGATGGTGAACAAACTGAAAAACAGAAAAAAAAAATCTCATTATTTTCAATGTTTTACGATCTTTTTTTTTGTTTTTTTTTTTTAAAGCGATTAGGGGATGAGCCCCTATTATCTTAGGTGAAATTCTTGTGGAGCGTTATTTGCATATAACCTTGATCCTGTCGGCAATCAAAAAAGCTGCAAGTCGTAAAATTGAAAAGCGAAGAGTGTGTCCTTTCTTTGATGAACCCACGACGAGTCATAAACAATAATAAATATTTAATTAATAATTTCAACCGCCACAAGGCCGCGTCTTTATTCTTTATATTCAATTTTACACTCCGTGAGTAGGTAAAATAAAAAAACAGGAAGCACTGCTCCTTATACAGAGCGAAGAGGATTTTATTTTTTGCAATTGTGCAACCTGTGGTGTCTGTCATAAGCCTATTTAAGGACGTAAAATTGTGTGTCCTGTATTGGAGAGGCTATAAAAAATAATTTTTTATGACCAAACTTGAGCCATTCAGAATTCGAAGGAAGGTTGTAAAGCAATTTGTAAAACGGTTGAAGTTAGTAGTAATAAAGACTGGTGGGGGGGATATGAATCATTGTTGGGTTCAAGGGTGTAGATACCTGTGAGCAACTATTTTTGTTTTTTTTTTTACTGGGGATGTTAACTATGCCAGGAGCGAAAGTAGTTATGACTAAAGATTGTCGAAAAAAATGGGGAAAGTTATGGAGGAAATGTTGGTCCAGAAAAATAAAAGTTTCTGTGTGTTGTTGAGAATTAAAATGGAACAAATTTTATCTGCGAAGAGGGGTCAATAAGATCAATTGGAAAACGAAAAACGTGTCTGTTAAGAAGTGGGGGTTTGTTCGAAGGACTACAAAGGTATTTAGGAGTTGTTCCAAGCGACGTCAAAAAAAGAATGAAACTTATGAAGAAAATGGACATGGAACAGATATGCATTAGATGGTATTGGGCCATGTATTCTCCTGGACTTGGGTTAGCTAGTTCATGAGCTTGTTTGCTTTTGATCTGGGACCTTTGCTGTAATCATCGAGATTTTATTTTGCTATTTTGCTTGAAAAAAACTGGCGAAGTACTCCATAAAACTTTCAGTTTTTAAAGTTTCTGAGAAGATTCGCTAGCTGACGGTAAATACTGAAGTTGCAGTTGTCGCGATAGAGAAATGATTTAAGAACAAACTGCGAGCATGGATTGTATGACTACGAGGACGCTGGAAACACTTGATTGTTAGCATTGTACATATCCTTTTGCATAGGGCTTAATTGAAGAACATTTTTAAGCAAAAAGTCATAGTATGTATAGTATAAAGTGAAGTTCCCATGGAAAATGCGGTCTAGAGAGGTATGAACACGTAGAGTGGAAGAGGACAGATGCACATGCATCTTTTTAGATCCACATAAAGACAAGGTTAATTCCGTTGGAATTTTGTACAATGGAAGTCGGCTCAGGCGGACCAGTGGGGATGCATTAAAGTGTGAGGGTTATGATCATTATAATCCTGATCATAACCTCGCCGAACAAAAGGTAGAAGAAAAAGAAGGAAGTCGGTTAAGCTAGGCATTTGCGATCGTACTAAGTGACAACCATAATGGTGTTATCCCAAAGACATTGTCAATCTTAAAAAAATTGGACTTCGCTGATGATGATGAAGTAATAGGTTCCACTAGGTAAGCAAGCAAGAAGGAGGAAGGAATGGGTCCGAGGATTAATAAGGCGATGACATAAGTCTTTAATCTCCACCGCATATCAATTTTAAAGTCGGCATTGCCGAGCAGAAAGTCAAAAAAAGTTTAAAACTTTTCTACTCTTTTACGGACCTTGACGTTAGCTGAGGAATTTTGAGAACAAATCGGCAAACCCCACAGGCGGACCAGTAGGGATTAACTTAAGTGGGAGGGGTATGATCCCTATAATCCTGATCATAACCTCGCTGAACAAAAGGAAAAGAAGAAGGAGAATGTGAGTTGAGGAATCAAAAAAAACAAGGCCTGTCATGCCGTGGAATCCACTTATCAAATCCACCAGAAAATTGACTCCTACTAAAGCAAAAATTGTGCAGAACAGTTGCGAAGACGTCTGTACCTCTGGGGAAAATTTAGAAGGAGTCGAAATGCGTCATAGAACTCCAACGACAGGCGTCTGAGCCTAACAATGGCAGCAAGAATTCAAGTAAGTTGTAACCCCTTAATGAGTCTTACCTCCTTAATAGCTATAAAAAATGTATCATCCTTTACGATGAGTCGGTAATACCTAGAATTTTTTCACTTAAACTAATCATAGGTTAGGCATACTTTGAGGCATTATAATTCGTTCATTTTCTCTGTGTAAGTTTGTTATCTACAAAAAAGCTTAACGTGTATAGAAGCCAATTCAAAAAAAAAGAAAACATCCTTTCAAAAGGCAAACTACATAAGTGCAGTTCCAAAATATAATTTTCTTCACAATTGACAGAATTTTAAGTGACAATTTCGTGACACACACCTTCTTACAAAAAAAAGGTTAAAATCTGGTGCAATTTCTTGTGTATTCTATTCAAAACAAAACTAAAACTAAACTGTGAAGTGTGCAATTTTGTGAAGCGTTAATAACTTCCAGTGTTTTCAGCTATTTTACTTATTATTTACTTTTTATTAAAAAAAATAAAAAGTCATTCCAAAAAAAACTATTTTTAAAAAAGCATTAAATTATATTTAATACGATTTTTTTTTTGTTGGAAACAAATAGAAATGCAATATGTTTGCAGGAAAAAAAATATTTTGTTTTTGTGACATACATGTGTAATAAGCCATAAACGGCAGCGTCCTTCTTAATAAATTATTTCCTGTAGTTATTTTTAAAAGCTTGAGTCTGAAAGTATATAGGACGAAATTAGTTTTAATGTTTTTTTTTTCAGTTTAAAAATGTTTGTATGTAACAGCAATAATAATCAGGAAGTGTGTAAGATTGGATTGAAAGGAAACCAATTTTACAAGTTGCTGTAAATGCGTGTTGGGAGAAACAACCTGGTTTTCTAGCATTTTGCGAAATTTCGGACATCTCGAAACATTTAAGTATTGTACAACCAACAACACTATCCACAAAATCGACTCAATATTCGAACCATTGCGCTGTGCATGGTCAGTGCAGGATATCGTGTGAAGTCTCACTCCGAGACTTCAACAAAATAATTTCGACGACAAATGAAGGACGTTTGCAAAGCTAATCCATTTTAAAAAAATTCACCCTCGGTTTAAACGTTGATTTCCTCACTTATAAGCCAATGATGCCTGGAAGCAGAAGTGGAATGCGTCTACCACGAGGAATGGGTTATCAAAGAGGAGGATACATCCCTAGAGGAGGACCACCCATGCGCGGAGGGCGCCCACCTATGTATCGACAGCCTTCCAAATAACGCACTGGAGCTGAAAACAATAAAACAGTGACACCCATCTCAAGAAAACCAACATCTACAAGCCCTCCATCAGATGCCACAACATCTCAGGCAACTACAGCACAAGTTTGAAAAATTTGCAGAGATTTCCATTTGCTGTATGAATAGTTGGAGCTATTTTCCATCTCCAGAGAGCAGTAAATAAAATCGGGACTAATACAGTCCCAACATTTTATGCTATAGACGTACCAATCATCTACTGGTAAAAGTGTCAGCTTTAGAAGTTCAGATTGATGTAAAACCAGCGACAAGTGACAATACCTTCCTAACAGTGACTACAAAGCTGGACGTAGAGTTGCATGGGACTCTGAAAAGGCCGAAACCAATGCCTTAAATTGCTAAGACATGGCGAACAAATAGACATTAACAAAAGAGCTGTAGACCACTGAGGGATAATGTGGTATAAAAAAGGCTTCGCCTACATGCACATACTCGTGTAAGTATACTAAGATAAGTGGAACGACACAACCAAGTTGTTTTGTAAAATTTTATGGGGGTATCTACCTATGAACCGATCTAATTGAACGAGTTTATTGATTGAACATTAGCTTAACCATGGACTGTTGCGGTATTTTAAGAAAAGGATTGGTGGTCCAAGTAGTTCGAAATGCACTGACTTACAGAAATCGCTCCAAAATATTTACTAAATGTACCTTGGAACATGACTTATCAACTCTTTTGGGCTTAAGCTGGACCAGAATGAAAATCTACTGAAGTACGCATGTAAGGTTTTCACGTGGAATAAAGGTACACAGAGTGCTAGAACTGATGATTCTTAAGCTTCTACTCCTCGATCTCTTCTTTAAGGAATAAGTATATAAACGAGAATACACACGGATATATTATTATATTATTGGAAAGCGTTGTAAGGATAAGTAACGTTTAGTCAGCAGTACAAACATTTCGAAAAAGGCCTTCATAGGGATGCTCTTCCTTAATAAGAAGACTCAAAGTTAAAAGTAAAACGGTACAATAATTTATCCTGAAATTATGCTTATTGACATTATGCATAGACATTTCAAAGAGACTTATACACAGTTGCAAGTCGTAAGGACACTACCAAGAAAAAGGAGCCATCCCCCATCTCGGAATTATTTATGCAACTTTCTAGACATATAAGCCCCTTTGAAATCAAGCTCTGATCAGGCGAGTCCACACTTTGCTGGATGCCTAGATAAAGAAGGTAGCGAAAACTCGACTGTGAGCACTACTATAGCTAGTTTACAATACGATGAACAATGGTTCTCTTGGTGTCCGGAATTGGAACATGAGTGGTGAGAATGTGCACCGATTTTTTGAATAGAACGTAGATACCGCGAATATCCACGTCAATATGTTTGACGTTTTTTGAAGCATTGAATATGTGTATTTAGTTGTTTAATAATTTTTGTCTAATTGCAACATTAATGATCTAAATCTGAATTTGTGTTCGTGAACAAATTTCAAATTTGTTCCCAAGGATTTCTTCACTGGGGACTCGGATCGCTGATGTTCATAAAATCTTTTTCCATTTCAAAAACGCCGGTCTTTATTTCTTTACTATGACAGCTGTCAATATCTGAGACAATTTAAGGAACTAGTAACACAAAGATCAGCCTTAATAGCTATGAGAAAAAATGCTGCCATGCATTCTTTCCATTTTTTTTGTTGAAGTTCGGAGACAAAATGTAGGGACCCAAGAGTAAGGAAGCGCATCTACTATATTCTATAATGGCACGCGTCTGGCTTCCTTTCAGTTAAGTCTTTTTTTCTTTAAATAACTTTACAGATCCTAGCTCCCTCTTTGGTGCTAGGATACACACACAACTCCATAATTTATTAATACTCTTTTAAAAATAAATTTTGTACTTATTCAAATGTCAAATTTGACATCTACATATCGCCTAAAAGTATGCCTAAATCTATTGCTACAACTACCAATGACAAGTGCAACTTTTTACATATTGTCTACGAAAATTTACATGCACACTGTACACACCTCTCGACGACGATATACTCTCTCCCCTTGAGTCCCTTAATGGTGCAATCACATTCTCTTCCGCATCGAATACATATGGGCTGTTGGGATGTTCCTCCCATCGTTCAATGAAATTCTTTAAATTATCCTTTGTCTGTTCCAGTTCTTTTGTCTGCAAAAAAAAAAAGAAGCAAAACACATAAACCATTTTCTAGAGAATTCCTTTTTGTGGGTGGTGAAAAAACCCAGCTCACCTTATCCACCTCATGTTCATCCTCGATAACATCCGCTGGCACAGGTGATGGTGTTGACGCTTTTAATTTCGCTGGGGGAACATTTGTCGGCTTTGGTGAGACAATTGGCGGCGGTTTTGGTCTCCGTTTCAACCATTTATGCTCCAAGCATTGTGTGGCAGTCATTCTGGCACTGTGAATGACAGAAAAATTTAATTAGCAACAGCCATCCCCGTTATGCATACAGAAAAAAAAAAAAAATCCCTTCAATTAGCTTACCTGCAATCTTTGACTAGCAACTTTGAGATGAAATCCAACGCCTCGGGGGACACATTACTGAAGGCTTCATCCTCAAAGTCATACTTGGCTATCGTTACGTTTGCCATCGTTTGGATGTCAGTCTCACCCATGAACGGTGACAAGCCTGATAGACTGGGGAGGGCAAATTAAAATATTCGTTGTTGAAAATTTTCCAATTAATTGCAACGGAGGGATGGTGGCTCCATCTACTTACAGAACATAGCATATCACACCGACACTCCACATGTCTGTACCGTACGTAATACAGTCGAAATTAACAACTTCGGGGGCAACGAATTCCGGTGTTCCAAAAAGGATCTACAATAAGAGAATGACGATGGAGGACTTAATTTCTGTTTTAAGAGATAAGTGCTGGGGGGGTGGTAGAGTTCGTTCAAAAAGTCACGAGGATTCTGTTTGCAAAGACATTTGAAATAAATTCAAATTTTTAATTGCAAAGTGGAAGCGCCTTTTTGTCCTAAAGGTCGGTAGGTCGGTGGTGGAATGGCATAAATCTCATCGGGGTGGTATAGTCATTAATTTGCGCCACATGAAGGCACTCCGTGCGAATAATGTGCGAATGAATGAAGTTGAGCTCATTTGGCTGCGGAATTGGTACTTTCGTTGGTTTTGCGAATTAATTTCGTTTCCTTGGCAAAGGAATGCAGGAGGGGGGGACTTGGAATTGATTTAATTACCTGCAATCGCTTATCGGGATCAAACTTTCTGGCCAAACCGAAATCGATAATTTTTATGCGATTTCCTTCCTTCGTCAGGCAGAGTATATTCTCAGGTTTCAAGTCCAGATGCAGGATGTTGTTGCGATGGATGAATTCCATTGCTTCGCAGACTTGTCGAATGAACACTGTGCAGGTACGTTCTGTAAGGACGAACTCATCATCGATAACACGATCGAACAGCTCACCGCCTTCGACTCTATAATGGGGGAGGAGAGAATTAAAAAAATCGTTAATCGTTGCGGGTTAGTAAATGCGCTCAGCATGGGAATTTATGTACGTGTTACTCGAAATCACATTCTCAGAGAAATCTGTTACTTGCGTCGGAGTGGTAACGACTGAATGAAATATTTTACAATGATTGTGACGAACTAGAAAATATTTCCTACGATAAGGTACTGATTAGGTTTTACATAAATAGCGCTTACTTATTCGATTAGATGCGGTCAGTTCTTAGAAATACTTGTGTGTGAATTTGCGACAATAAAATTTAAAAAGTCGATAAGTGAATTCAGCTCGATAAGGAGGAAATGAATTGCAGGCAAGTTAAATTGCGACTGAAGTGATTTTTAATTACATTGCACGTAGAACTGCTTGGAACGACCTTGTGCGACCTAGACCTAGTTTTCATATTTACCGTTGTATTTGGTGATGTGAAAAACCGTGATATTTTCTTAGAGAGTAGAATGTAAGGTTTTCTCAGCGATTGGGAATAGTGATCAAGGTTACAAGTTTGTCATTGATGGATACAGGCAATGCAATGATAATATCGAGTGTCCTAATGAACCCAAACCTATAAACGTAAGACTCGACAACGGGCTAAGAGATCAACAAACTGCTCGTACATTGATTAAGTAGGAGCAAACCTCCCTATAACTCAGGCTGACTATAGTGTATATTTTGAGAGGCTACACCGAGCGAAAATGTGCGACACTCTAGGGTACAGAGGCGTCCTAGCCAAAGAAACCTAGTCACAAAGTCATGATTCGTGAGCCGCTCATAGATGCTTTCAAGATCTGCTTAGGAGACGGAGTGGGCTGGTTGTACTTAGCTATGCTCATGGTAATGGTCCCGACTAAGCCTCACTTTATGGGTGTGGTACTTGGAGAGTGACCACTACGAGAAAGCCGCAAAGGTTCAACATCTTAAGAATTTTCTGGGCAAATCGTATCCCAAACGAACACCTTCGTCAGAGAACGGGCCAAGAACCAATTGGCATATCCATACGACAGAAGTGGCAGTGGATTGGTCACACTTTCCGAAAAGGTGACATATGTAGAGCTATCCACGCGATGCAATGGAACCCGCTAACGCAGGATGGTAGAATACGCGGCGGTCCAAGAAACACATGGCGCAGAACAGTCGAGAAGGAAGCTCAGCAACTGGGGAAGAGTTGGGGGGAGCTGAGGCATATTCCCAGAAATCGCACACTATGGCACGTAGGCGTTGTAGAGGCCCTAAGACCCACAATACATACAGGACATAAGTAAAAGTAAGCCTCATAAAGTACAACTAGCGGTAGAAGAAGAGGTTCCATGAGTAGTTTGAAGGCTATGATGACATCGATGGTAGAGGTATGACCTTCGATTAGTGAAACATTTTGACTTTCTAGGCTAAAAGCCAAGCGCGACAAACTAAAGCAATGAAAATTCGGCAAATCTCTACGAAAAGTGTAACATATGCAAGAACGAAGGCTATAAACATCGCAAAACCTGTCGTAATGCCTTGATTTCATATCTGCAAGAAAGGTGGAAAGCAGGACTCTCAAAAAACAACCTGGAAACGAACCTTAGAAAAATAGATGAAATGAAATATGAAAGCTGCGATGAATTCCAAATTCTAGCGCAAAAAAGGGTGCAAGCCTTGATGAGATGAAACTTTAAATAGTCAACGAAATAATAAACGTTCAATAATGGACCTCCAAATGAATATTTGAAGCCTTCACCCTTTGTAGAAGGTACCCTCCATCGCTTTGATTGAAAGCTATCGACAAGTACGTCTTCTAACGAGGCTTCCTAACGAGTCACTGTAGACCTAAGGAACACCACAAGAAACTGGGTGTAGACCAAAGCCAAGCTTGCAGATTCTGCGGAGATATTGAGGAGCACTAATCTACAAAAGAATGATAGCTATCACCTATCAGAAGAAGATCTACCAACGTTGGGTACACTTCGGATATTCCGGTTCATCAAGGATGTTGGACTGGAGGTGGAGCCCATCGACTAGATCTCCAAGTGGCAACCCTTCCATGGATACCAACTTTACCCTTATGCCCTATTTGTTCAAGACACTGCAAGTCCTGCCTCTATTCTTTTTTAATGACACGTAAATACATGGCTTTGTCTATAAACAGTCGCCAATAAAAGTTCGCAAAGGGTAGGTCAACAAAACCAGTACTGCCAAATACTTCTAGTTATCTACCACTCTCCCATTCTATGTACATTCGCTTGGCAAAACCAATATTAAAAGCTAAGCGAAAGCAGATTAGTTCATCTATTGTTTTACTGCGTCTTCACTTCATGCTCAAGCCTCTTACCTGATTCATTGTGTTTTACCTCAACTATTCAATTGTATTGCAGTTATTGCACGAAAACCAGATAAGGACTGGTGTCCTCCAGTTTGTAATTGACACTACACATTCCCTAAATTACTTTGGCCCTAATAATTTGCATTCGAAGCCCTAAAATTCATTTCGTAAATTTTATTTTGTTTTACGGAATAATCTGCACCCTTGCACTTCATTGAATCGTAGTTGTAAACAGAACCCCTCCCACAACCCTGGTCCTAATTTCTGTGCAAGGCAAAGTAGAAGGGCAAAACAGTAGGACATAAATGTCCAACAAGGCTGTGTGCTAAATAAGTTTTTGCAAAAAAGGATACTAAAAAGGTTTCTAACTCGTTTCCTTTGCTTTCTACTCTACTCTCTCTCTCTCTACACACCGAAGAGGAAAAACTCTACACAGGGATGTGAAACTTTTCCTTACCTAATTTTTTTTTTGCTTTTTTTTTTTTTTGTTTAACTATTTTGTTCATGCAACATGTGCGCTAAAAGGAAATGTGAATGTAATTTCTGTAAAAGTTTTCTACTTGTTTTTGTTTTTTTCTATAACTATTGCTTTATCCTTACAATTCCAGGACGACACACATCATTTTCTGATATTCGTACGCAGCATACAACTGTATGATGAGATGATGTTGCAATGAATTCATTATTTCCACCTCACGTTCTACATTTCGACGGTCTTCACGTTTTGGTATTGGAACGAATTTTGCCGCCAGCTTTAGATTTGTAGCCTTCTCGCAGCAACGATAGACGGTGCCAAATTTTCCTCTGTAAGAAAAAAAACAAAAAAAAAAATTAAAATTTTATTTTGTTTTCAGACAAAGGGAATGTGAAACTTTCAATGGCTTCCTTCCCTTATTCGTTGTGTTTTGCTTTGGTTTTTGCTTTTGTTTTGGTGATTTTGTAGACGAACTTACCTGCCAACTTCGCTAAGCATTTCATAGATTGAATTGGCATCGACACCGCGTTTGATTGTTACATCACGTGGCGGAAAGGCGGGTTCAAGGCCTGTAATGAAACGAGAAGGAAAAATATAAATTAGACAAATTATTCAATTTTTATTTTTTGTTATTTTTAAAAAAAAGAAATTAGAAACAGCTTCGTTATTTATACAGGGCGGGGGGTGGTTGTTTACATTACACCCACAGTGTGTTTATTAATTTGAAGGCCACGCATTGATGCTCTGACAGATGTGAGCATCATCATCGGGCGCGAATCGACTTTAGGAATGCTATTCCGTGTCTCCACAAGGTCAGGGGTGAATTAAAGGAAACATGATTCAGCTCATGGAATCTGACTGCGGAAATGGAATGTTTTAATTGAATTTACCAACTGGAAGCATTCTACTTCTGACACTAAGTGAACGAAAATATCTAGCTTTAAATGACAAGTGTGTAAGGTGTCAGGATGTGGATGTAGTCAAGATACGTCGACTACATTGGTTCGGCCACATCGAGCGAATGGACAACAATGTTGCAGCCAAGAGGATCTTCGAATCACAGCCCCTAGGTTCGAGAGGGCGAACAAGACCGAACTTCCGGTCCAAACTACTGTCGCAGATGCCAGAAACTGGAAGCAACGTGCCCGAGACCGCAGACGATGGAAGGCAGCCGTGTCTCAGGCAGAGACTCTTCAAGGGTCGGGAGTAGGGAGGGTGTCAGAAAACGAATGATTTCAAATAGTCCTTTGACCAACTGTGGTTGTATTTTTAAAGGACGCATAGAATTGCACCTCTGGCACCGGACGCACTTCCAAATTTTGGCATGAAACACCACAGAAAAATGGACATTTAACAGGAAAAAATATTTTTCTATATGATTCTCCCTAAAGCATGGCTGGAACGCCTTAATTCTATAATTTATCTGTTAGCACTAAATTTATCTTCTTCTGACTTTGTATTGATACAAACCAACTTAAGTCGAATTAATGGTAAAAAGGATTACGCCAATGAACGGCAGCAGTGGCATTTAATGAAGCGCTGGCAAATATTAAGCTATACACAGAGAGCAGATGATTCAATTCAAATGGCTTTTCAACATCCAGACGCAGGCAGGACCTGCGGATAAAACCGCATCATTGGATGAATGATGGAAATTCTGGCACTGTGGTGATTGTTTGTGGTATTTGCTTAAATTCTTAGGTAGGCGACATGCATGTGCGTCCTTGTGGCAATTTTATACCCAAGAGGTCGAATTTATTATTATTTTACTCCAGGAGATACGAAAATGACTACAATGAAGGACATTTAGGGAGAATTTGGCAACATGTGCTTCCAAAGTATTAGCGTTTAAAAGGCCTCAATGAAGCACTAAATAAATTAAAGACGTTCAGGCAAAGCACCGATTGCAGAGTAAAGCCAAAGATATTTAGACGAAAGAAAAGGACAGCAGGAGCTACTCGATGTACCTAGGCATATTCTCTGTCAAAGTCTTGAAAAATTCACTTGACGTTGTTAAGTTGAGCAATGACGTTAAGAACAATGTAGAAAAGGTAGATTCCATCTTGAATGTTGACACATTTTGAGCCTCAAACCAAGGCGTCCATGAAAGATAGGTGTCCATGATGAGTAACCGGAATAGCTTGGAATTTATTCATAATGAACACAATTCCTTTGGACCGACATGACAAATTGCATTTGAGTGATTCTTGTCTGGAAAATTAGTAAAACACAAAATAAAGAAGCTGATCATGCCTATAGATTGGATGTGGAGAACGCGATTTGCCAAGGGCTGGCTATCTCAAGACTCTAAGCACGAATGAATCGTCCCAGACAAGGAAGCGCGGAAATAACTATTTTCATGATGGGTGCAGAGCGAGAGCGGATTCCTTTTCGAAAGGACTTAGAACAGAGCCTCAGTATGCCAAGCCGAGATATTGGTTCTGTTGCACTTGGTGGGAAACATGATGATGAGTGACGAACTACTGCAGGTACCTTTCCGAAATAACTTAGTATTGCATCCCATGTTAGCATGTGGACAAGGGCCTCGGTACATTAAGCGAGGATATTGGCTTTGTTGCACTCATTGAGTAAAATATCGAAACACTCGTAGAAGTGAACAAACAAGGCGCACGGAACGGATTAAGTTTAACACATCACTGGCTTAGGATTGTGTCTAGAAATAAATAAACTTAACAACAAAACTACCGGCGCCTCTAGTTTGGATAAAGGCATGCATATTGAGATTGAAGGAAGAGAGAAGTCGACACCCTAGAGAGGACGTGTCACGGAGAGGCGTATTATCTAGGCATTGGCCATCAAGGGTCATCAGAAAATGCAGTTTGGTCAATAGAAAGCCGACTGTCTCTGTCAAGAGAGAAATCTAGAGAACATGAAAGACTGAACGATTGCATGATGATTCCTGCGGAGGCAACAGCATGTCCAACAGGGTACAGCTGATTGAAAACCGAGAAGATAAGCGAGCTACCTTTTAGGCACCCGTAAGGTCGATCACGAAGAAACTTTAGAATTTGGAGGTTGGGCGATCGATTTGAGGTTCACATTTTTGTGTTCGACCGTTTTCTTAAATTTTATGTACATAATCGAAGATATTTGACCACTCAAAGGGCAGCCCCTGCTGTAGAGAAAACAGATCCCCCTAGCAGGAGAGAACAAACTTCTCAAGAGGAGCACCTGGAGTCGAGAAAAAAAATCAACTTATCGGTCTTCGGTCAACCGGGACGACTTGACAACCCACTGAGAGGAGGCCTCACTGGAGCAGATGCGAAATGGTATCTTCACTTCCTAGCTCAAGGCCTCAAACCCGAGGCGGCGAGAAAGAAAGCCGAAGGGAGGAAAGCGTAGGCAAAACCCCCGGAGGGGTAGCACAATAGATTTATAAAGGTCTCAATGCGCCTACACTCCAATCTACTACAATCTACACTCAAAGGCACTGCTTTAGGATATAACCTTGTTTGAGAGGAATTAAGACTCCATACATACCCCCTTCCGTAATTTTCTCCTTCACTTGATTGTTCGAAAACTCGGCAAAGGGAGCACTTTCCTTAGAAAACATTTCAAAACCGGAGGTTCTTCTGGCCGTTCATGTTTTTTACTTCAACTATTCCAAATTTATTTAACAATTAAACACCCCCCTAACTAAATATAGAATTTAAGTCGTTAAACCAAGATTTAATTTTTTTTCCTAAATTTTTATAAACGTAACCAAAATTTTGAGTTTTCGTTCCGTATGAAGTTGTCAAAATTTGAATGAAAAACCAAGTGTGAAACACAAAAATTAAATTAACTGTAGTAGCACATCTCCCTCATGCACAAAAATGCCTGTCCTTGTGGCAAGTTATAGAAAACAGTCCCCCCCCCACCAGCATCGATTTCACCAAGTATTTAAAAAAGAATCCTTCCAAATCCTTCCAAAAATATTTAAATTGATTTTTGACTTCTATGCGAGCACAGGTTATGGAAATTTTTGTAGATACAGCTACAGCAGCACCTTCTCCTTTCATTTATATTCAAATGCCGATGGAAAAGTATGCACGGCTTGCAAATATCCTTCAGAAAACAAAGTTTCCCTTTCCTCTTTTCTCCTTTCCACCAAACATTTTTTTTAGATTGAAAAATGCAACCTCAATTGAATTCTACAACTCAAAACTATTCACATCGCCCTGAGAGGAAAATCGAGAATCAAGGACTCGAAATCATTTTTAGTAAATCTGTTAAAATTGCTTTACCGTTGCACTCACAGCAAATCATTTACTATCGAAGAATTCTGTATTAAAACACAAAGGATAATTGTAACTCCGACAATGCCTGAGTGTGGAAAAAAAAGAAAACAGCACCACGACTACTAGGAAGGAAAACCTTAATCACGATAAGTAAGGATGTATTAAATGCGAATTTGAAAAGAGCGAGAACAGGCTGGACGAACCACAAACGCCACACACAAAAGTCCAAAAGGCTTTTAGGCAAATGAATGAAGTTGAAGTTGTGGAATCCCTAAGCCCACCCTTATCCTTGCTCATTCATTTACTAGTAGCACGCTGCACAGTGCCATATGACTTATAAGACACACACATATTCTCTCCCGACCCTTAAGAGCGCATTGTGTACCACGCTGTTATCTCCTGTGGCAATCTATGGCCACAACCAAGTCGAGAATGTGTGTGCGGTTGGTTGATTTAGATAATGAAGGATGCTTGTGATGACCTGCCATGCATGCGAAATTGTGTGGCGGTGGTGGTGGATGGATGTAAACACATACGAACCTGTGTTCCCTGTGTGTGCATTCCTTGTATTATTTTTCGCAAGGGTTTTTGTGGGACAAGGCCACTTGGATGATTGTTGGAGAGAGCCGTTGAAAAGAATTTAATTTTTTTTTTGAAGCAGGGACACCACGTATAGAGAAAGGGAGAGTCTTTACTTTTTGAATTAAAACTGACTTGGGGATGTGCCGAAAGGTAAAAGCGAGAAGTAATAGTGAAATGAATCCTTTCGTCTTTGAACTTGCTTTTGTTGTAACGATAATGCGCTACTTTCAAAGGTGTAATGGGATTGTGGGCGGGTACCCATCGTTGGCTTACTTGCAGTAAGGAGAATTCGTCTTGAAAGGAACGGCGGTCATTGTCTTAGGGCACATAAAGGTACAATCAACCTTGGTTAAGCTATGTGTACATTCTGCAGCGAAAGTCTTAATAAAGCGTTCAAAAAGGGTCGTTGGTTGATTAAGAATGGGTCCTTAGAAGAGGAAAGAACTGGGTAAAGACATTACCGAAGCTAACGATGTTGAACACCTGTGTGAAATAATTTTCAGCAAAGGAGGAGGAGTTACACGTACCTACAGAAAAATTTTGGTTTTTGAAGGTCTTTTAAACAAGATTCTTTTTTACGATGCAGTATTCGATGGATATGGAGAGCTCGTACATCTCATAAAGTCTGCGGGTATACCTAAACCTCTATTCGCACTTTTTGCAATCCGGAGGATATGTAGAATATTTTTTCCAAGGAACTCAGTCTCTGCTCTGCTTTTCTCTACAGCAGACCGGTTGCAGAGCATCACCTTCTTGCTTTTAGTTAGGAATTTTAAAATGCAAAAAAAATACAAATACTTGGCGCAACAGACCATATGCAGTCAAGGGCCTAACTTCTCGCGACCATTCATCTTGAGCGTACACCTACAGTTAAGAGCCATACCCAAAAGGCGAATTGAGAAGCATTCTCATGACAGTTGTTACTCTCGAACGTTTGTCAGACATTCGCGAGAGGTGGTACCGTAAAAAAAATTATTGTTGTTTACTGGGATTCGAACCTCTCACCTCCCACTAAGTAATCCAACGCACTAACCACTGAGTCACGGCGCCCACAGGAATTTTGAAATGCTGAAGGTTTTTATAGGTCCACAACAAACGATGTGACATTCGATTTTAGTCGTCTTTCTCTTAGGGTATTGGGGCTTTCCTAATGTGACAGCTCGGGGTATGAACCAAGTCGTTATTGTTCGTTCGTTTGTTCCATTCATTCGGGCGTAGTTTTCCCCTTTTACTGCTTTCTAAAATCATCTCCTTTAACTTAATCTGCGTCTTGCTCATGAATTTTATTAAATTTGCATCCTTTTCCTTAGAAAAGAAAATCCAATAAAAGCCCTTTTAAGTCCCTTATTGATGCCTAAAAAAATAACCCTAAAACCCCTGCTGTTAAATGTAAAAAAAGGCAGTGTACCTTCCATCTCTCAATCACCTCCCACAACAGCTCTTAAAACCCAATTAAAAATAACAAATCATCGCCCATTTTAGATTCAATTAAGCAAATTAATTCTAATAATCCCCCCCGCAACAAAAAAACTACCACAAAACCATCATTAATCTCCCGTTGAATTATTGAAAAATCGATAAACAGCATGTTTCTAATGGCAAATTATTAATTAATATCCAATCGGGTCAATGCGCCTCCCCCTTGTCTAAACACACACAAAATTTCATCAATAAATAAACAAAAATAAAATAAATTTATAGAAAAAAAAAAATTAACCATTATTGAGAATTTTACCATTTAACGTGTATTAATCCATTCGAACTTTGAGCAGTGACAAGAAAAATAATAAATTTACCACCCACCCCTAGCCACCGTCTGTAGAAAATGCTGCCCGCCGAGGAGGAGAGAGTGCGAAAGAAGAATAAAAGTGAAAAATCAAAATTAATTTTCCTCGATTAACTTATTGGCGGCCTTGTAAAAGAATAATTTATTTTGGCATGTCGCAAACGGGGTGCAAAATTAGAGGGGGAGGAAGGAATTTCTTATAATTTAGTTTCCTCTGAGGATAAGACTTTCTATTGAGTTCATAAGTCCGTAAGGAGGGACAGAGAACAATTTTTAGACTTTTGGCTTAAATTAGGGACATTCTTTCGTTTTATGTTTAATTTTTAAATTAGCGTGGAAGTAAGAATAAGTGAAGGGAGGGGGTACTAAAGTGGTCTGCAATCTCGTCTGGAGAGGATTACCAGCTTCCAGGAAAGTAGGCAAGACATTGAACTGCATTTTTTAAATGAGGATTCGTCTCGAAGGATGGGCGTTGGGCAGAATGACAATTTCTTACATTTTGAGTGAATTAAATAAAAAATGTTTGTATCTGTTGCAAATTACACTTGGATCTAGTCAAACTGCGAATGGTGCTAAAATAAAAAATCATCCCAAACAATCGTGATAGACACCACCACCATACTTAAGATCCATCCGCCTGGCAGAGGCAAATTTCGAACTGAAAAAACAGGTCAAGTATCTAGGCGTAGTTCTGAACAGTAAAAGCCACTCGAGGGCAGACGCATGGAGAGTAAAACTTGGAAACCTAAGTCCAATATCATACACTGGACGTATACAGTAATGCTGAGACCAATCACTAGCTATGGACAGTTGGTTTGGGCCAAACGATTCAAGCACCATAAAGTACAAAACACCTTCGCGAAGGTGCAGAGAATGGCCTGCACTCGCATGACAGGAACAATGTTCACCACCGGCAATGGACGTTATTCTAGATCTTGCGCTTCTACAGCTCGTAAACAGTCAGAGCAGAGCAGGAAAGAATAGCAAAGGAAACTATAGACAAAGAGCTGGGTACCAGTGTCATGGATCGATCCACCTTCTCAGTAGTAGCACCTCTAATGCACGTTATCAGAGATCAAATAACGACGACGTAAATGTAAATCTGAAACGAATTCCCTTAGAAAAGCACACAGATCACGAAGAACCGAGCCAATCAAACCATCAAAACTACTGGACAGGCATCCTAGGATCTTCCAATTGGAAATCCACTCAATCGGAAGGTTTGTCCAATACGACCTTGCTGGAGGCTACGGCAAACAGAATATTGTTGGTCATGGCAGACAACTAGGCTACCATCAAAGGATATGGGAATGCCCTGCAAATTAAAAAACCAACAACGACCCCTGGACTGGATATCGATACACGTCAGTATAGAATAAAATAAATAAACCGACAAGTTGGCGTCCTCGCCCAGGGCCTCCAGACGATTGGATCTCTCAATTGTGTGTGGCACGGCTCTCCAGGATGCAGGTAGACTAAACGACTGCTCCCGAACGTGTGTAAGAAATCAGCGGCATTCTTGCTGTCCCTCAGCAGAAAAGACTGTAGACTTTCCTTTTGCTGAGCATCTTAGCATGCTAGGCTTATGTGACACCACAGTCTGCGACACAACGATACTTCGGATCACTTCATATGTTTTTGTCCTGCCTTTGCTCGGATCAGTTGGCAGATCTTCGATGCTGATGTGGTGAGTGCTGATACAGTAAGCTCTGCATCACTGAAGTGCCTTCTTGGCTTTCTCCGAAAGTTGTAGAAATTCCAGTGAAATGGGTAAAACTGGGTGGGACTTGCTTCCTTGTAGTACAATGGATCGTCTGAATGCTTCAGTGGAGTGTCTCCTAACCTGACAAAAAAAGGAAAAAAAAAATGCCGACATCCTCACATTGCATTGGAAGCTTAAGGAACACCTCAGGAAGCATGATGGTGAAAACGACGGTTCATGTCAATTCGACCACGTTGATGAAGGAACTTTAAAATAAATCGTAAGGAACGGTGTGGGCACTGATTCGAAGTAGAGTTAGACTAGATGATGATGTCAATGCAATCGCGATAGTCAGTACTAATAGCGACTTTGGTGTCACCGCAGTGGGATTAACTATCAAGTTTGCCCCAAACCTGCCTTTGGAAAACCTTTCTGGTCGGGTTTTAAGAGCAAAATTAGGGATACATTCGGAGTAGAAAGAAAAATAGTTGCCGAAAGAAATTTATACGCAATTTGAACTTTTGACTGCTAGTGTTGCCTTTAAAGTCTAAGAATTCTAAGAATCAAACCCACTCGGTACGTTTTCTGAGTCATTCGTATCGGATTGTTTCTGCTGAGTGGAGGGTAGATAACGATGAATGGACTAATACAATGAAACACTAAGCATCAAAGGTAAGTACGAACAATTTTTTGGTATTCTTGGCAAACAATTCTTCTCGGGAGTTCGAAAACCACCCATAATCTAAGGACCAACGTCTGATTCTCAAAATGCCTTACATTCAAACAATACCCTTCTCCAAGCTCCCAAGGCTTAAGAGTCTAAAACTGAAGCTCTTCGACATAAAACCAAACGAGTATGCAAACGTTTTTGATAAAAACTTCTTTTTCGACCATAAACCAATGCTAAAATCGAACATTAACTTCCATCTCGTTTTCTACATAAAATTAAGGGTGAATCACGTGGTTAACCCTTGACTAGCAATATCTGGGACTCATTTTTCTTACAATGTATACCACCACATCGAGCAAGCACCATTATTTATGGATCTACCAACGCAACCCTGCTCCCCTGCAGATTTTATAACTAAAAACGTATCTCATGCATAAGATCTCACAATCTTAGTAACCATTCATTTCACAAGAAACTACCCCCCTCGGTCGAACCACTCTATTCCTTTTCCTTGAAGAAAACTTTCTTAATTTGGAGTACCAACGAACCGCATACGATCCCATCTGCCACCACAAGCGTCTCGCATTGCAGGAGTGCTACACTGCAACCAGCAATTGGTAATATAAAGTTCTAATTGAGTTGCAGTTGCTAACCGTTAAGAACGCATTAATATGTGTGCAACCGCACTAGCATTCAAATGTAACCTTCTCTCAATTTGTGCTCATTTGAGATGCATTTCGCGCACAAAGTGTGAAATTATTTTCACCCATCCACCCCTCCAACCCCAACTGCCACCGGCATACAGATACAAAGACAGTTAGAACGCAGTTAAATCACAGTGAAGGGTGGATATTTCCCCACATTAAACCACAATTAAATATAAATGAAGCTGCCAAGGATACCCTGGAATGAAGTAAGCCACTCTAAAGTTGTGTAGCTATGCTGGTGTCTCTTCCGTTTGGAGGTGTGCAAAAAAACGAATCGGTGAGTGGGAGAGATACAGAAATACTTTAATCTACTCAAAGATCTATCGAAAGTACTAAAGGGAAGTGTACGGATTCACTGTAATCCCAGACAAAAAAAAAGCTAATGGAATTCGATAACACTGATCTGAAAGACTTCCATCCTCACATACCCACACCCAGTCTGGCGAAAAGGAATGGAAATTAAAATCTCTAGTGGAATGTATCCCCCGAAAGCCTTTTTTGAATGATTTCGCCTCGATTTAAAGGGTTGCAAGGTGAGAAACCAAGTTAATCCGAAAAAAATCCGACGAACCATAGTGCAGTGTGTAAGTTTAGGATAGATTGACCCATTGCAATGGGAATGAAAAATCCCTTTTTCGTCCTTTGGGCCATGGTGTATTTCAGCAGCAACCGACACCTAATTAAGGTATGTTAACATTGACAGTGAGCTGTAACTTTGTATTAATTGAAATGCCATTGACATGCAGATATGTCTTTCGATGTAACCTGCAAAGGATCCTCCCGTAGATTGTCGAATGAATCTATGCATGCATCACGTGTGGTATAGGTTGCTATATAATACTCGTACCGCATTGAAAGGACTAATTGAATTGTAGTGGCACACAGGTATAACTGATGGCTTATTAATTAAAGTGTCTGGTAACTGAAATTATGTTATTAATTATTCAAAGGATACTATTCAACTTGACGATGAAGGGAAGTACTCGTAGATACGAGTACATGAGGGCTTAGGGTACTCTTGCTAATGGAGTTTGGTATGTCTGCCGCTTATATTGTCGGCCTTTATGGGTGGAATGAATGATGTTAGATGTTTCAATGTTAGTTTCACAATTATCCTCTTTAATTAGAAGCAAGGGATGGGATTTGTTGCATTTGTAAACCTTAGGATTTGCTATGAATGGATCCTGTTATCATTAACTGAACAGGGGCATTTAAATTGATGTCGAAACTACAGTAATGGAGAGTTTATCTATGATCCTGTTTTCTTTGCATGGATTTGGGTGGCAGATCTGGTGGTCATACATGGTGGCATACAAGGCGACTGATGTCGCAGAAATATACAGAGCTTGACAATCATTCGACAGTTGGATAGCCAACAATATACTTGTAGTTCCTGTACCCTGGTCACTATACTCCAGCTGAACTCACACAGGACCCGATTGTCTTTCAAATCCCAGGTGGACTGAGAATTCAGTCTAGAAAAGCTTCTCTACACAAACGAAATTATTACAATTTTACACGAAGGCTCAGGTTGGTAGGGAAAGTTCTCGCCGGCAGGCCATTACTTTGCGTTTATACGGGTAATGACGATTAGGAAAGTCTAACATAAACTTAAGTGGAATGCATAGCCACGATTCAAGGAAGGATTGCTCTACATTTACTGAGCATAGGGATATTCCATTAAATATTAGGCAGGCATACCATACAATAAGAAATTCACTCGGGAGATCTGGGCCTCCTGCTCCTTTTCGTGCATGTAAAATGGAATCAACAAAGTCAACTGCAGGTGGGACAGAAACCCTCTAGAATTTGTGTCCTCAAATAGGTTGGCAGCGCAGTGTCAGGAAAAAGTGTCGGCAATATAAGATCTCGAGAAAGATCACCAGAGCCTTAGACGATTTTTTTGTGATGCTTCTTGCATTTTGGACGTTAAGATCACTTACTGATTTCGGATAGAAAATTGAATACCGACCTCGAGCTATGGTGGGACTTTTCGGAAAAAATTTTATCGGTTACTCCTTGATCTTGGAGATGAAGTCAACAAGGGCCTGAATGACTTTTTCCTTGTTGCTCCGATGAGAGATCCTTTTTTGTTGTTTTTCGTTTCCTGTCTGACAAATTAACAAATTTATTGGCTTGACTCTTGGAATTTCTGTGATGGTCAGATGGTTGGTGAGCAGACCACAGAATGAACCAATGATAAAGGAGGTTTAACCTCGTCTGGTTAGACTATTTTTGAAGGATGATTGACTTCAATAGTTTGCAGAGGTGCAGAGCTGAAGTTCACGGCAAACGCGTGTCTTTGAATGCTTTGTATGTTGGTACAGGTCTGCTCAACCTTTTCCTGCAAATTAGTGAAGTGTTTAGGACCGTTAATCACATTTTCTTACAAATTATCTTGAACAAGCCCACAAAGTCAATGTCGCCTTGCTTTGAGATTTTTCTTTGACGTCCTTATGTATTATTTCGAGAGGTCCCTTTTCGTCTCTCTTTCGCGATCCATCTTAGCCCGAAAGAATTCCGAAAGGATTTCTCAACAGTTCTTCTCTGGCTTTTTGATTCCTCGTGTCAATGCTAGAATCTGTTTAACAGAAATCTTGTTCATCTTCTGGTTTTCTACCCAGTGGCGTCCCAAGACCTCTCTTCTTCTGCCAGCTAATGCAGGATATTGCCACAATACCACCCATTTCAGTGCACTACGCTCCAAGCTCAGAACTTCCCTATGAGTTTAGCCAGTCGGCCCTTTAATAGCCATTTTAGCCTGCCTACAACCTTTCACGGTTGACCACCGTCTCTAGTGTTTCGCCGCGGCCCAGTTGTTAACTTTGACGTCCTTAGTGAGAAGTATTCGGATGACGTTAATGACTGCTTAGCAGCCAATCGCATACAGCATAACCTCACATTTACGTATTGGAATGAAGGGGAAATCTACGAGTATTCAACTTCTCCTGCGACCCTAGATATACTACTGCCTGTAAACAGGTCAAAAAGTTGTGTGCCTTCTTTCAGTGTTGGAAAAGTTCATTTCAAAATGTTTAGCATTCAAAAATACAAGTTTTTAAAGTGTTTTTGTCGCCCTTTCTAGGATCCCCATAGCTTTAAAATTCTTAACATTCTTCCTTTCTCCAAAACACTTGCCACACTTTCTGCAGGACAACCTCGACAAATGAAATGATGACAGCCATAAATTTATAAATTCAACTCAATTCCCCAAAGAGAAAGAGAATTCTCTCCCGTCTGTTTGACATTTGCACGCGAAATCGGTCTTTTACAACAAAGAAACGAGGAAAAAGGAAGCAGAGCAGAGCATGGACATCATAATTTAACCGTCTGCTGGTGGTGGCCATTCACATCGCGTGCCACTATTTCACGCTATTCCATCTCAATTTTCCCTCATCATCCTGGCCCCGACATCCGGCAGACATTTGCGCGTTTAAATATTCATTAAAAATGCAAACAGATTTAGTTTCTCCAGTTTTACGAGAATTTTTCGCTTGTGCTCCGCTCCTGTCGCGTGGGACTATGTTTGGACACTAGTGTCAAATGTTGACATTTTGCAATATGATTACGTGCGCTGAGCTCTCTCTCTGTGTGTGTGTGAATTGAAACTTGAAATTTGCATTTGACAGCAATTAACTTGGCTTTAATGGATGTGTATGTGCTAAATAGGCCAACAGTAATGGCGGAGGGTGGGGGCTTTTTTTTTGCAGGATATCTCACTGCTTTAAATTAATTCTTATCACTTAATTTTGTATGCGAATTAATTTGCTACAAGGCAAAAGCTTAAAGTGTCCTTAACGAAAGAGCAGCCCGGAACGGAACTCTTTAACATAATCCAGTGGAATCCTTGAAGTGAAAAATGCGTTGTAATTCTCATTTTTGTAGGGCATAGGGGGATGGGTATGGGTTACAAACATCACCATCACCACCATCAGCACACTTGTAATGAAAATTCCAACTGTGCGGACTGTGTCTTGCAATGAATAATTAATAAGGACTCTGTGTCACGTTCCTTTTTGCCTGTGTGCTCCTTTTCCCCTCGTTTAGGTTTTCGAGAGTCTACGAGATAGATGGTTGTTGAGTTCAGTTCCATCCACTAGTACTTGTTTTCTTGTTCGTCTTCCAAGGATATGTTCCTTACCATTCAGCACAAACTATGACATTGAATTGAAAGATTTTTTACAGGAAAATCACTTTAAAGATAACGATGACGACCGAAGGCACAGCCAACAAAAAAAAAACGAGACAAAAGCGACCTTACAGTCGAAGTGAGATGAATGCCTGCCACATCAACCAAAGACCCGGCTCATACCTACACGCACACACACACAAAGAGTGGGCGTACGCCCGGATTTAGGAAGGAACCAAGTTGTGAGTTGAGGTTGTGAAAAGGATATTTTCTGCTATTTAATGTAAGGCAACTGTGGGTTTTATCTTGCTTGGTTGTACTGATGAAAAGGAGGGTTTTATACTTCACTCTTTTTTTTTGCCTTCTCTGAGAATCCTTGAAGGACAAAGATATTAAAAAATAGTTGAAAGCAGTTTTACGGTTCGCGAATTGAAGTAATCTTTAAGGATTTTATTTGATTTGAATTTGAATGGCCTTTAAAGATAAGTAGGCCACTTTAGGGTTGTTGAAGGCTTTATGTCAATGTCAATAGAGGTTTGAGGGATCGGTGCGCTCTTTTCTTGGATAAATGGGAAAAAATTTAAGGATGCAAAATTACAATTGAAAGGAATGGAACATTACGATCATCTGTTGTCTACATTAGCATAAGGAAGGTTAGAAAAAGTAGGAAACGCGTTTGGCTAAGAAGAGGTGGTATGTAGATGTATTGAAACCTCGTCATGGTGAAGGCGCTAGTACCCACTGTTCAGGTAGCAGGCAGACAGTGCAACATACTTTCCAAATCAGTCCCGCTTATGGACTGGTTTATGGATGATATGGGATTCTGCTTCGAGAGAAAATTAAGCTGGAAGCTGGGCAGGAACCAAAACATCCACAAGAACTGGAGGAGGTGTATACGGGCCCCAGTATTTCCCAAGAAGAGGGATACGCGATCGGAAGATGCGTCCTATTTAGCCTCGATAAGAAGTATAGCGAACAAGAATAAAATACTGGAGGAGAGCCAGGCCCCCATCAAGGCGTTAAGGTCTCACTCAGTCAATCAGATCTACTCTGGTGTCGAAGTGGCTTGCCAAGATAAACCGTCTGAATGAAAACAAAAGAGTCACCCTCTACTGGGTACCAGGCCAAGTGGGAGTTGAGGGAAGGTTAGGTTAGGTAGATGGGTGCCTTGTGACAAATAGAGTCACTGCTCACTTAGAGCGGGTTGGAAACGCTGTAAAGTCCGCTGTCAGAACCACCCAGATAGTGATATGAATCTCAGGAGGTCCGCCAGCTTTACATTACCCAAGTCCTCCAATTTCGAGAAGAAGTAACTTCCAAGAGTCCTCATTCTTATAACGGATAGCGCAGGACAATCATACAGCAGGTGACGAACTGATTCAATGTCTTCTTCGTCCCTCAACGCCAATGACACGATGACCAGTAATTATGATGGAAACGACCCGTGCGTTATAACGACTAAGTTTCACCAGAGAAGTTGATTTCTTCTTGCTGAAGGCCGGCCATAGCGACCTGGCCGTTGCTCATGTTTCCAGATGAACCCAGCGTCTGTTTATTCGACCGGTGGCTTCATCTTCTATTTCCGTGGGTAACTGATTGGGGTTACTACAAAAGGGAAGGGCCGCGATAAGTGCAGCACCGAGCCTTTTCTTAGCAAGCTCGTCAGCCCTTTTGTTTCCTTCGACATCCATATGCCCTGCTACTCAGCAGAGTGTCACCGCATTGGCTCTTGATACCTCATTTAAGAGTGATTTGCAGGTCCTCACAAGAGTCCAGAGCCTTAACGGCTGCCTGGGCCAAAAAGTTTCTCGGGAATAATAACCGGAAAAAGAACTCAGGTCTGTATAAACACCAACAAAAAGCAGCCACTGTCGACCTAAGGAACACCTTAGGGAACTGAGAAGAACCGGAACCGCGGAGATTGCAGATTCTGTGCCTAGTTTACAAAAGTATAAAACACCTAGATGCCTATAAACTATCAGAAGCAGATCCTCCACTGTTGGATTGATTTACTTCAGATACTCCGGTTCATCAGGGTAATTTGACTGGAGGAAGTCCTCTAAATCGAGTATCTCATCGATGTAGAGCTCCAAGTTTGCCCAAGAAACAGGAGGATTTTAGACATTATCTAACGAAGATGGTTTGCAGAAGGCTTGAACTGCAGACTATGCAAGCAAGAAGGGAATAACTGAGGTGAAACTGTGGAGAAATTCCGAAGGCATTCCCGACTGAACCGATACACGGGAGAGTCACGACAATTGGACTCAAAAAGGTGGTCCAATCTGCACTCAGCTAAAGGATCAAGATGCTCTTTCTCTGACTCATGCATTTCTACATCCACTTCATCCGTGCAACCAAAACGATCTAAAAATTTGATAAAAACAAGAACGATGACAATCAAGTTGTCTGCCTTGCGTCTATCTCGCTCCCTCCTATTTCACAAGACCTCTTCAAAAGCCCATTCATTATCGAAACTACCATCTTTGATATCCTTAGCGCTCATTTACAAATTAACACAATTAGTCACTCGTGTAAAATAATTACCAACACAACAGGAACTCTCAAAAACCATTGTCCCAATTAATTTTCGAAAATTTTCTAAAAACTAAACCCCACCAGTTGCGAAAAATGAGAAAAAAAAAATTTCCTCTTGGGCAAGTGTGACCATTGCCGTAAAGAATGTTGGCATCTTGTCACATTAATACTCCGGCAATTGTGCCATTTTACATACAGATAGAAACCATCGCCGTCGTCCCCGGGAATGTCTGCCTGTCTGACTAAATCCCAGCCTCATTAAGATGTATACGGCCACATGTATCATTTCGTTCTCATCAACATCACACAACATCATCATAATCCCCATGCAGCAGGCTCTTCATCATTATCGAAATTCCTTGGCAACTACTCTCAGCACAGGACGAAAAAAAAAAAAAAAAAAAACAATAAATCGCACATACACAGAACGAACACTTTTGAGGTCACAAGCGTCAGTTTTATGATGATGCAGAGAATATAAAAAAAAATCCATCAGATGCGGTGGTGTGGTACACATTTAGGGCCAAAGGCGGTAAGCGCCCCGGTATTGTTGTGTTCCTTCGTCTTCCTCCTTTGAGGCGTTGTGTCTGCGTGATTTTGTTGAATGTGAGTTGCTTTTGTTTTTAATTAAAAAAACAATTTATGCAGTTCACTGCACTAGTTCTGCACACACACACACACACACATGTAGAATCCGAATCCGAAAAGAATTTATGAAATGCGCTAGAATTTTTGTATAAAACTTTTCAAAAATTCTATACACAGAGAGCGAGAGAAGGAGAACTTATTCGGTTCTAGATTCTCTGTATTTCTCGAATTGAATTGGAAAATATTTTTTAGCTTCCTTGCTGCATGTGACGCACGGCTTCTAGATGAGAAAGTTTATTTTAAGGTTGGATGGGGGGAGGGCCATTCATGTTGGCACAGAGGTAATAGTTCAGAGAGCTACAAGCGAATGTGAGTACGATATCAAAACGTACACTGAGGCGTATGCGTAATTTTTTTTTTTAATTTTCATTACCAGGTTTCCGTTTAAGTTTTGGTTATGTTCAACGAACTCAGAGTAGTTCCGGTGGTGAGCGAGTTTAATTATAGCCATTTCCGTCCACCTTTCATCTGTCTGTTTCCGTCCTGTCGTTCTGCTTAATTTTATTTACGACAAGCCTTGACCTTTATTAATGGACGTTTAGGTTTGTATTCAAAATTTTGAATTTATAATTTAGTTGGTTGAGCGTACATGTGTTGGTTGGTTTTTCAGGCATGCGATGGGGTTTCTCCTGGATAAAGGAAATGTATGGGGTCATACGGGTATTCAAGAAGGATGTAGATCTTTTGGTCCATTGCACTTCGGTTGTGGACACCAGTTCCATGACAATGTTATTTTTTCCTAGAAATTTGCAATTCAACCCAACTGGAAAAGGACGACATATAGCAGACTGCCTCTAACATTGCCCGTGAATATTCGAAACAGGACCAAGAGTTCGTCATGCAATTATACCTACGATAGGTATGTTTACCAAATGTTGCAAAGTCTACAATGAACTGGAAGACGGGCTGATGTATCTGCAGCACTTGAAAAACGAAAATGATACGCATCTCCTGCAAATATTTAGAACATTGGCCACGTGTAGAATGCACAAACTGTATCGTGGAACGACAATATCCTTGGGCTTTTGCAGCATCACCCGTTGAATGTCTCATGACTGTCGTTAATGACAATTTCATTTGAGTCTTGAAACTTGAAGAAATTCTGGCAACTTTGACTCACAGGATTACTGAGTTCGCCTAACAGAATTTACCCCAATTTGTCTTGGAAAGCTTCGATAGGCATACGGCAGTGGTTAGAAAAGAAACTTTATTGTAAGCAATCCCGAAGGAATTATTTCCTGAGATAATTAATTATCTGCTGATGGACATGGTATCCTTCCCCCACTTTCGTTTGATTTTTCGATTTCAATTAAAAAAACCTGAGGAATAATTTCTTCTGTCGCTCATACGTTGCTTTGTTCAAGTATGGATAAGCAATTTGCAGAAATATGGCAAAAACAACAACAAATTGGAGTCGAAATAGAATTGGTGGAAGTACAGATCCCTGAGGCACTTCACAATTGACAGCAAATGGAAGATACAACACCGCCGCTACCGAATGATGTTTCGGGTCCAAGTATTTTTCTCTTATTTTTGGCATTCGATTGAATGTGGGGTGAAAAAAGTAAATTTTGTGGGGCTTTGAAGCTTTAGACGTTCCTGATAAAGGCGGAATGCATATAAGGCATTGAAAAAGAAATGGACTACCAGGAAATTAGTCCAGTCCAGAAGTTTAAGGAAGCGAGGAACTACAGAAGATGGACATTTCACATTCGACATCGATGATTGAACCTTCAGGATACTAAGTTCAGGTTAATTGCTGAGGTTATGACACGATTCGATTCCTGAAAGAGGTAAATATGAAGACGTAAATATCTGCCTTTAATAAGAGAAACAACAACTTTTCGACAGCTGGACACGGTTGCAGTTGATGGAAAGGCTTTAGCTGGCATTCTTTCCTAATCAGTTCTTCTAGAGTATAGTAGGCTATAAGAACAAAATTACGCTTAAGTACGATAGACATCAAGCTTTTTTACGATTGACGAAGCCCCAGCAAAATTGGAAACGCGAACCGCAGAGTATATTTCTTCAAGATGCTGAGGACCGTTCTGAAATTAGCTCTCAACGAATATTGATCTAGGCAAGCCTTCACGAGATAACTAAAATTCACCATCCTTAGCCCTCTTTCCTTACAGATACAGGCGTGGATTATCTTTTATAAGAGAATTCAACTGCTGGGGTACAGAGCCGATATCGACATCATCGGGCGTTCTCAGTGAGGCTTCGTGGTCAACGGGCGCAAAACCAAATATTTGCTGTCGGCAAACCAACCAATATCTCTCCACCAGGACAAGACTCTGCTCAGGGCAAAATGTCATTATCGGCAGCTACAACGTCGGGGTAGTTAAGGAGTTCACCTACATATATAGAAGTAAATGTAACCTCTACGAGTGACAGCTCATTGGAGATCTGGCGAAGAATGACCCTAGGAAGCCGCTTCGAAACTCCTAACACCAGGGACGAAAGTGATATAGAACTTTAATCCTGCCAATCCTACTATATGACTAAGAGTGCTAGACGATAAGCAGAAAACCGGAGCAGATCTTGTGCTACTTCGAGAGAAGGACGAATGGGAAAGAAGATCCAACCACAAACTCTAAGAGCTGTACCAAGACGTGGATGTAGTGCGGAAAGGCCGTAAGACGGCGACTACATTAACTCGACCACATCGTGCGAATGGACGACAACGATCGAGAGATGACAAAAAAGATCAATTTTCGTTATAAGGATCAAGCAATGGCAGATGCCACGGTACTTAATCAGACAAACTGGCAGCAGCTTGTCCATGGATCGAAGTGGATGGAAGGCTGAGACTCTTCACGGGCTGTGGACCCGATAAGAAAGTTTATGGGACCATGCAACAGGGTGAGACATTGAGTATAGTTCTTACTCTGTAATAAAATAAGCAAATCCTAATCTACTAGAACTTTCCATTAACAAATCGCAATGAAAACGACTTAAAAAGATTAAAAAGGATTCTCTCGTCCTATACACATATTCCACACAGCTCACCAACCAAGGAAATATCAAGAAAATTAAAAGCAAAAACACATGTACTATGAGTAACTATCCTCCATCCAAACCATGTTGGCTTCATGCTATAAAATCAAAAAGGACCCCAACCAAATTCATTTTCGATTCAACACTTGAGTGATTTCCGCTACAGGCAACATTCATTAAAAGTAAAACTCCTCATGAATTTCCTCATTTTTGTCATGTCTGTGTGTGTTAAGCTTCGAATTTCTCGGTAGGTGATAGAATCTCACATCCACTATACTTATGACAGGATGTGTTGTGATGCAAAACGAGGATAAACTTGTTGAAAGATGCTTAACATTGTGAACTTTGCCGTTGTTCCTTGTTTTGTTCGTATTCTTGTTGATTTTTTAAGCAGTCGTGTGTCGTCTTTCTGATTTATCTCCATCATCCCTTTATTTTTCTGTTGTTTTCCTTCATATTCATTCACTTTTGGGGGAAGTACGAGTACACAAGGATCCTGTTAACGATGTGAACTCTTGTGCTCGCGAAAATTTTCATTGCTTGACATTTAATTACATCTCCGCCATAGAACAAGCTATACCAAGTAAAAATTAACATCGTAAAATATTTATGAATATTTTTCGGGGGTAGCTCTGAACACACACTGCGATTTCATGTGTTTCCTTGTATTTAAGGATATGTATTTTAAAATGGACGTCACCGGTAGCATTTACGATATGATGCGCCATATAAATTTGCACCGAAGTAAATTAAACAACGCTTTTAAGTGCTGTGCTGATATTTCACAGGAGGTGATATGTAAATATTTAATAAGTGCTTTTGCTTTTTTGTTATACAAGTACTTCCTTCACAGATACCATATATTAAAAAAAAATATGCAAACGAGAGAGCAAATAACAAAGCTTATTGCTTCATTTTTAAGACATCCTACATGTTCATGTAGAAAATGTATTTGTTTCCTCCTTTTATAGGCTGGTAATATTCATAAATTTTGGTCGGTTTTTTAAAAGCGTTTTAAGTGTTTTAAGAAAGAATTAATTAAAAGGAAATCCAATATTTATTTGTGCCATAAATGTCAGGCGAATTTTAAGCAGTACTAAAATATTTTGAACTCACCCGAACCGCTGCCTAAAAGTAAACAAGGTGTGACGGCGATGGGGTCAAAAAGACTGATTTTTTTTTTGTTGAGTTTATCTGAGCAGCCTTTGTCAATAAGACAATGAAAGAAGGCCACACGTCTTAGCCCCGTAGAATATAATGTATTTGATGGCATACTAAGAACGCCAAGGCCCAGTGGAGTAGAAATCATCGGCTACGCTAATGATATTTAAGTGATCGCCGTAGCAAAAACGCTAGAATAAGTATCCGAAAACTGCAGCCAAACAATAATGGCTACAGGCATCAGGCCTGGAACTGGCAGATCACAAGACAGAAGCAGTGTTAATAAGTAGCAGAACAAAGGTAGAACACTCCACTATACAGGTTGGGGAGCAAACCATCAAGTCGTCACCACACATTAAGTACCTGGGAGTGCTGCTGGACTACAGGTTAATCTTCAAAGAGCACGTGATGTACCCAGGCGAGAGCCTCCAGGGCAGTAGCGGCACTGTCGAGATTAATGTTAAACATTGGAGGACCCAGGCAGGCAATTAGAAACCTGCTAGCAACGGTAAGCAAGTCGATCCTTATGTACGCGTCTCCCATATGGGCACAAGTGACGTACGAGATAACGTACATGAGACGGATGAACTCGTCCCACGGATGAACTCGTCCCACGGATGAACTCGTCCCACGGATGAACTTGCTGAGAGTGTGCTGTGCCTTTCGGATGGTGTCAACGGAAGCGGTTAGCGTAATTTCCGGTCGATTGCCAATAGATTTGGAAATAAAAAAGTCCGCAGCAAGAAACGAGAACGAGTCGGGAACTACCAGTGATGCTGTACAAGCAGAATGGCAACACAGGTGGAACACCACACTCAGTGGAAGATTGATCCATACGCTGATCTCCAACGTTCGGGAATATCTCTACAAACAAAAGCACGTGGATGACCCATACTGCCCGCACTGTGAAGACAAAATCCAGAACGCGGAACATATTCTGATAGAATGCCGGATGTATGCGACGGCCAAAAACATACACGCAATGAACGCAGGCAGTAACAGAAATTGGACAGAAATTGGAATGAGCAAATTGAGCTGCTACAAAGCAGCAGAAGCAGAAGCATCTCGTGCAAGTCGAAGAGCATGCCTCACGGCAGTCCTGGGTGGAGAGTGGTAGAAGTGTGCAATGTGTGAGTTAGTACGTAGACGCATTCCTGGCATCGATTATTCGGGTTTGCGAATCGTGCATGCTAGCAGCTGTATCTTTAGAAGATTGTCACACCCGTTGGCGCAACCACAAAAAAAAAAAAACACTGAGTTGTAAGGTCCCCTGCGTCCCATTGAGTTCCAATGACAAAGAACGTGAGGAACTGGTCATCAAAGGTTTGACGGAGCCTTTAGTTGAAAGGCATTGTATGAGTTCGAAGCATGACCGCGGTTTTACGCGATTTAAAACGAGCTGCAATTTATTGGCAGAGAGCATGCGGATAGTGTTAAAAATGTGTTTTCCATTTGTATACACAATTATATACAAAATTTACTAAGATCTTATTTACCTAATGTGAAGTAAAATTTTTTTTAAGTCCTTGGTTAAAAAATATTTTACCAACATGAATTCACTTCATATACCTCATGACATCCCTGCTGAGCTGCTCTTTGGCTTCATGTTGTGTGCCAAACGTGTCCCGTTATCGAGGGCGGAGCTTAAAATTTGTTTATCTTATACCCCGTCTCTCTAGCCAAGACATGTATTTCTGCAAAAGGAGATGCCTGTTGCTATTTCTGGGCGACTAGTAACTCGGCGAGATGGAATGGGAAATTTTATATTTAAAGTACAGCGCCATGTTTTTTAGTGGGAGCGGCTTAAAGTTTAATGTTGTGTGGGTCATGTTGCTTAAGATAATTATGGCGGCCACCGCGATTTTTATTTTTGGCGGCAAGCAAGTTAATGAAATGCGGGCAGCCTGCTGCTGTTCATGGTGACTTAGTACTCCAAGTCGATTGTTGATGTCTGGGATTTGAATTTCGTAAGCGCGCCTGATTCGTGTGTGAATGGACATTTTTTCCCAATTATGTGGCGCTTGCTTTGGGTTCCTTGGGACATCAGGGTGTGAATGATCGCCTGCGAGGTGTACACTTAGATTTTTTAAAACTAAGGATTCCTGTAATGCGTTAGATGCACGCTAAAGAAACATTTTTCGAAGTCCTAAAAAAATTAAGTACTGTGTGTGATGTGGGTGGGAAATTGGGTTTCATGCGGACGATGAAGGCGTGCTCAGAAAGGAAACATCCTTGCATGCTTGAATTGGAATGGAAATAATCCTGACAGCTTCAGGGCCTCCTATGCGTCCATATTCATCACCAGGTTACAACAAACCCTGATCTGTTTACCTCTCAAATGAAAATCTCATGAAACAACGTGTTCACATCAACTTGAAAATGTTCTCTCATTATTTTGAGTTTCTCAAAAAGCAAAAAAATCTACGAAAACAAATCCTTGGCAGTGCTCTTGAATTGATCGAAGAGGAGTCGTGTCGCATCGTAACGTTGTCGAAACAACCGATTCTAGGTCCCAATGATACACAGGACGCCACAATACATTTGCAACAGAAAAAAAATGCACTTTCTGTCGTTTTCTTTTCACTTTAAAATTTCATTGACATTAATTCTCATTCTACCTAGACGTAGATACTATCTATCTATAAATACACACCACACCGTTAAATCTACTTAATTTAAATCAGAGAAAAAATACCGACAACAAGATCTGATTTGACAGACGACTGTCAGTCGAGATATTGTTCATTTTGCATTCAGTTTCTGAGTGTATTTGTTTGACAGTCGAACTGTCGCTCCACTTTGGCATTAACAGTCAACATTGACCTTGAGTGCATGCCGATGGCGCGGCGGTCGGTGGTGCAAAACATTAGTGGGGGTGTCTGGCGACACTCAAATCACATCCGCTCAAAAAATAAAAAAATAAAAAAAAAATAAACTACAACACGGTTCATTAAATTCGTGTATTTCAACAAATTTTTGTTTTAAATTTTGTTTCTAGTATTTTGCGACTAATTAGATTCAGGGAGAGAGAATTATTTTTCCAACGTAGAAAGTGACGGTTGACATTTGGTTACAGTAGGGGGTGGACATAATTTTTTTTTTGGCCGTGCATTTGTACATTTAAAAGCAAATTATCATGTTTCAATATTGGACTGAAAAATGTGAATTATATTCGTGACTAATTGTCGATTGCCGAAAGGAGGACATTACAGATTTTTTTTGCTGTAAATTTCTATTTATTTTTAAATTAATTAATTAGCAATTTATGGGAAAAGTTGTTGATTTTAAATTAACACATCCGCGAAGGGTGAATAAATTGAGTTTCCTGTATGCATCTGACAGGCTACTCTTTATTTTAGACGACTGAAAAGGGTTTCCTGTGCAATAATTATGACGGAGATTTTCAGTTCATTTAAATAGCAGCAGATCACATCGGAGATTATTAGACAAAATTTCCTTTAAATTGTCTTAAAACAAGCTATCCAGACTTCACTTCTACACTGACGGCTCAAGAGCCAAAGACGGAGTTAGAGTAGGTTCTCCGACAGGTTCTCCCTCTTCCAGACGGAAATAATGGCGATCGAAGAAGCCCTATCTTGGCTTAAGAAAAACCTTTTATTTGCCAGAGATATCCGCATCTTTTCAGACAGACAAGCAGTCATCAAATGCCTGGAATCAACCTCTATAAATTCCTTAGGAGCTTAAGACTGCCGATCGTCTCTTGTGGAGATGGTTTAGCAGTTCAATATTCACCTGTCTTTGGTGCCGGGGAATAGAGACATTCCAGGGAATTGTAAGGCCGCCGAACTCGCTAAAACTATACCCATCTAGCCAGACAAAGGTACTTTAGGTCTACCAATCGCTACTCGCAAACTTGAACTTAAGCTGGATGCTGTCGAGAGTACAAATCTTAGGTGGACAAGAGGATCAACATGTCTAGCAACAAAACAAATTCGGCCGAAGCTGGATCTAAAACGATTTAAGAATTTGATTTCCCTCAGTAGATTGCATATCGGCACCACAATAGGTGTAATCACTGGACACGGTCTAATAGGCAAGCACGCTACAAAGCTAGGTCCATTTGAAAACGACTTCTTCAGAAGCCGTATGGATGAAAAAGAGGGAGGAACTGTTCCCCACCTTGTTTGTTTCTGCCCAGCTCTCTTCCGTAGAAGGAAGCGTCACTTAGGAGCCCCCTATTACAATGATATAGGCGACCTGATAGATATCGATATTAAGAGCCTCCTACGCTTCATGAAAAGCTCAAAATGGTTTAACGAGTAGGGAGAGAGAAACTTGCTCCCATGATCCGCGTAATATCACAATGGACCCACCATTGGTCTAAGTGTGTTGGTTCAACCTAACCTTACCTATCCAGACGCGCCACCAATTCAAATTGAATTCCATTGAAATCCTTCACCGACTCTCTGTTGTGCTACATTATTTAAGACTGTGGTATACACTCGTATCTAAAACAATGAAAACGAAAGAAAGACATCACCATTTGAACCACCCACTTAAGGAAAAAAAAAGAAGATACACTTCGTACATATTTTATGTTCATACATATGCCATGCGTATGGAATGGTGTAAGGATTTCGGCGAGAGGGAAAGTACCAGGATAGCTTGTATATTCAAGGAATAAGATGTATTGCGTTACATTTACAGTGGGAGGACGTTAAAGAGTTAATATTTTCTCCTTAATGTCATATTAGTGCGGAATGACTTCACGTGTTTGACATTTAAGAAGAATGGACTGTTCAAGATGTGCGTTACGTTAATTTGACAGTACGAGGAGAATATTATTTTGAAGTTAAAGTTATTGAACTGCTTTTCTATCACAGATACGCTAGGGACTTACTACCTGGATATATTCAAGCTCAAAGGGCTTCTTAAGTCGAGAAAATTCAGCCTACTAGGTTCAGATGGAAGGGAAGCCCGAACCTCCTTTACAAAGTTGAAGCAGTTGCGGTTGCATGGCGGTATTTTAAGAAGACCAACCGAATCCTAGAAGCACTCAGAGTCTACACGGTCCAGTAACTTCCAGGCAGCAGCTCCCTTTTTGTTGCAGTTGTTGGAGAAACTCAGATTTTATTCGTTGCTCTGTTGTGCTTAGTGGCTACGATTAGTGTTACCCTGACGGGGGTTGAACTTACACCGGCTAAGTCACAAGCAAAGACCCTACCTACTTCTCCATGGCCACTTTTGCATGACGGTACGGCATGGCCAAGTTTACTAGAAGCTAAATATGTAGCTCGGGATAGAGTGGAATGGAAGGCAGCAAATTTGTTACGAAAGGATCTTCGAAAAAGTAGAGTAGTCGTTGAGTTTTTGAATAAATTCATTCGCCATCGATTGACTTAGATCACAAAACCTCACAAGTTTTTGCGTTGATGGAAGAGGTACATTCGCAAGCACTAAAGACAGTACGCAGTCAGGAGAATAGATGAAATAATTTTTAAGAGAAAGATGATCCAATCTGCTCCTCAGTTCAATAAAATCAAAAATTTCCACGATCGAAACAATATCAAGACGCTCTACAAAAGAGTTAAGCAATTGGCGACTGTCTTTAAGCCTGGCAGGCAAGTTCCCCGTAAGGAAATATAATCACCGACACACAAGTTAAGTATCGGATATCTACAGCTACAGAGAGTGGTAGGACGATAGGAGAGAGCTTGTCGTCTGTTTTTACTAAATTGCTGCTAAGAATGAAGCAGAGTCCTATACTGCTCCTCTTAAAGAGTACTTCCTCGTCCGCACTGTTTCCGGCGAGGTTTCTAGCTTGTAAATCAAGAGACAAAAGGTGAAGAAAGGCGTCCAGTCAAAAACTTTCCAAATTTCTTTCGATTATTTCGAGCAGATTCGCTTTCAAAGTGAATAAGAAATTTGCACACATCTGGAATTTTGAAGTCTCTTCATATTTGCCAATAACTAGGCTGCCAGGGGCATATTTTGTATTTTCTGATCAAACAATTTGGTACGAAGAGTTCCAAAAAGTTTGGCAAAAATAGAGGTCAAAATTCGCTGAAAAGATTTGGCACGAATGCCCTTTTTTGTCATGAATAACAAACCACTTGCTCAGAAAATTTAAAAATTTGGTTAACGACTGTGTTGCCTTGTTTTCTTTCCACCGAATACGTGCTTCTTAATCCCACTGCAGAGCATATTTCTATTTACAGTCGTTGAAGTCTCCCCCGCCCGATTGATAAATCCTTTCATTGCACAATTTGTCCATAATCATTCCCGCAACACCATTTCCATCACCACAATCATCAAATGTAACAGCCGCCACTCGCTGCCACCACTACCGGTATCAATTAGTATAAAAAGAAAAAAAAAAATTTCACCAAAAGAGGAAGGCGGACGGACGGACGGTCGTCGGTTGCAACGCCAACGGCTAAAAGCTACAACAAACTGGTTCCTGGCACTCGTCCAAAGTGTGTTTACAACAATTAATGCGGCATCAGCATAAGCAAGTCAGCTTCAAACCACCAGCATATGGTGTAAACACCCCAACCCAGCACACACATGTGTATTCTGGTGCCACCTCTACATTTGTAGTTTTGCGCGCGCCTTGTGTTGCTTGCTATGTCGGTGGATTCGGAGGTTACTACGGATGCGTTCCGAACCGATGAACAAGAATTTGTGGGCCTAAAGTTTATTAATAACCTCAACACCCGAATGGAATACCATTCGATTGAATCATCAACATCATCACACGTCAATCGTGCGAAATCCTTCGAAAAATGCAACAACACACACACACAACATCCCCTCCCTCTCTCATCGGGTTTTGGTCAATAGAATTTGAAAGATTTTCCTTTCTAAAAATATTTTAGCCAGTCTTAAGGAGATTATAAACAAATTTATGATGCACTGTATTTCGTTAATGCGTAGTCATAGTCATCTTGTTCGAAATTCGAAAAAAAAGTCGAAAATATTTCGATGCTGTTGTTGTGGCTAAAATTAGACGTTTAATCCTTTTTTTTTTGTTCGCGGTTGAAACATAAAAATGTTCCAAATCAGTGCTCTTGATATAAATACGCAGTTGGTGACGCCGACAGGCCGTCGTTAAATTTATATCTCTTCTGACATAAAACAGAATTTCGAACATTTCTGACCGTGGGACCTTGAATATGGATATTTTCCAAAGGAAAATTCCGATGCTAATGTCATCCGGTCATGTATTTAATGGGTGTAAAGAGCTTTTTTTCTCCCGTTTCTGCCTCTGTGTGGGCGTGTAACCTTCTGGCGGGAAATGATTCTTGCAGAAGATTGTTAATTTTGTGTAATTTTTTGAAAAAAATATTTTTGAGTTCAAAGTCAATGTGTGTCTGTGGGTATTGTGTGTGAAATGCTTTTGTTTTTGCGGTTTTTGAAAATCACACAATTTGTTTGAGCAGGTGTCTGTTTAATTTGTGAGAAACTCAGAATTTTGAAGTAATCAACGTCATCGAATGAACTGTTCCTTACAACTAGCGGGGTTTCTTGGGTGGTTTTGAGCACGTGGAAGGTTGGTTTTGTCATTAGGGAAGGTGTCAATGGACTTTTAAAGAATAATAAATTTTTATTGAAAGGCATTTGGCATTCATGAGAGGAAGTATGGTACTTATTTAGAATACTGGCGCCAGTTTTCGGCGTTAAGGTGAAGGGCGATCATTATTGGAAAGCTGAGGAAAATATTTTCGAAACGGGGAGCACTATTATGACGGCAGACGACAGAGAAGTTAGAAACGCATTGTACTGCAGACCTTGGTTGCAGCAAGCGCAGAAGTTAGGGTGTAAGTCCGCACGAGAGTGCAGACAAATTTAGACCAGCAAAGGTCCTTTGTGATACCATGGATCAACCACTCTGGGACTAAAAAATGGATTCACATGACGCCCAAGCATGCCAGATCGATAAGGTCTTCAAGGAAGGGGGACCCTAGATGGAGCATTCTTTTATGCGAAAGGGCTGGGCAAGTACATAGGAGGTGAAGGATGTTTTCTTTCTCCTTTCTCTTAAAGAAGAGACCAAGTCTTCCAGCATGTTGGCCTAAAAGACTGTGTCCAGTGAGACGACAACGCAGCTGTTCTGTGATCACTTTAGTTTGACCAACTCGGCACTACGTTTATAATCCAGCCTAGGCCAGATCTGTCTCGAGATGTGACACGCTGAGCCGTTTTCCCATCTGATGTTGGTCTTGTTAATAGCGTTCAGCTTTAGTAGATGCTTACATGTAGCGAGGGGCATGCCAAGGGCTTACCTATTAGACAGAATCCTTAGAATTGTACCATGTCTGGAATTTGCAATTAACCTTCAGAAACAGCTGATTTCTGAATACATACGGGTCTCCTAACAACCTAGCTTCCATACCGACCTCCTTCGCAAAATATATCGCGAGAACTGCTTGACCCGTTGACGATCCTGGAGTAGTGGAAGAGAAGGTCTAGGTACGAGTGCATGTACTTTTGCAGCAGTAGCCAAGGTAGCAGCGCTAGAATATTTGAAGACAGAAGAAAAGAACGTTAAATGTCAACTCTCGAGGGATTAATGTGAACAACAGAGCGATGCACTACGATAACTACGATTACGAGAAGACCGTCGACAGCTTAAAAATACAAATATTTTGCGCAAGAGACCTATGCGGTCCCGGGCCTAGCTGCTCATAGCCAATCGTGTTGTGCGTGCTATATTTATCGCAGAAATTGAAGGTTTAAAGCCATATCCGAAAGGCAAACGAAGAAGCTTTCTCATGACCCACAAAAACCCACGACTGTTTAAATTTATATGCTATTTGGTGCAACTTGCAAAGGAAAATAACACGTCTTCTCCTAGAAGTCATTGAAATCCAAAGTGGCCTAGGGTAGGGTTGCATATTCGCATCTCTGTTGTTTTTAGAACTACGGGCAGCACTGGCTTAGAGGGACCAGCGAATAAAATGGACAATCACAACTTTTTTTAAGAATATTTGGCTTACATCGACGATATCTACATGATTTCATTGAGACCAATGTAGAGGCTTATGTACACCTATAAGGTAGCAATGTCCAAGCGAGTAAAAGGGGCTGAAGATAAATATGTACGTCGACAAAGATGACATTGTTCTAGGATGTATAGCCTTGACCAAGAGGAACCAAGGGGAAGTCCAGTACTAGAAGCGGCCCCTCCCGTTAGTTGTAAGCTATATTTTGGTAAATCAATGTCTTCACATCGTGGGCGCTGTGACACAACACGAATGGTAGCGAGAAGTTGGCTTGTAGTCCACATTCGAACAAGCTCTTAAATCAATGATGTTCAGCAATGATTTGTCCCAAAAAGAAACCTTTGCCAACCTTTGCTCGAATGAACGACCGTAATAATTGCCAATTACCACTCAATTCAACTTTTTAAACAAAAAAAATGCCGTCCCATCCCCATAGCAATGGATAAATCCTTGTGACACCATCCTCCTCTCACCGCATCGTTTTTATTTAATTTTTTTTTGCTAACTAACTGCATAAATTCTGTGACTTACATCGCTTTCGTGAAATAATTGGACAATACAATCATTTCACATCCTTTGTGTTATAGCATTTCAGCACGTGCTTGACCACTAGTATCCTGGTGTGGTTACAGGACAGTTTTACAACTCCACCACCTCCTGCTGTGCAAGGATCTCAAATCAAATCTATTCAAATCAATAGCTAGTTGCTAGTCGGAGTATTCCACTTTAGTTTGGATTTTATTAAAATTGGTTTACCACCTAGAGGTGTGGTATTGGTTATGTCCTTTTTAATTATTTCACTTTATTCGCTGTCAGGCGACGAGTTTTTTTTTTATGCAAGTCCTTGCGGATGTGAATTTATTTGCAATTTCCTGGTATGAATTGGTCAATCAATTAGTTCAGATGAATGGAAATTTTATCAGTTTACGAGATGAAACATTTGAAACAATTTGTGGAGGTGAGATTGGATTAATTGAAAGCCGCAGGATTGATTTGAAAATTTTGATTGGACTGTCAAGCTAGGCGATGGGTTTTGGGTTTATCATGGAACAAAGTTAAGCGCTTTCTATCAACTTGAAAACTGGTTCGACAGCACAATCATCTGTGAACATGTTTTTTTTTTTTTTTTTTTTAAATGACCACGAACCCTTCAAATATTTTGAAAACCAAACAAAACGAAATAATTCAGTGGCTTAAGACCTAGAAAGCGAAACCTAAAAGAGGCCAATAAATTCCTCTCCCCTCTGCACACTGGAGGATCGTCTAAGGAATTAAGTTGACAGCCAAAGTTTGGTATGAGGTAGTCAAAGGATGTGAGTATTGGCAGTCAGATAAGGGTCAAGAGTAAGATCGGACAGTCAAGCAGCCCTAATGGCACTAGCAAACCCAAGAATCAACTCAAAATTGGTGAGGGAATGCAAGGAAAAACTCAACATCCTGGCAACCGAGTTTGAGTACCTACCGCAGATGAACTGGCGAGGAAGAGGTCGGGTAACACCCACGGTTACAAGCATAGGAGTAGCATATAGCAGCAAAAGCCATGATTAAGCGTCCCTGGACCCATCAAGTTAAGAGGACCCTCGACCTAGGTAGAGGACAACTAATACAGATAGTAGGACTGTACACTGGCCACATCAACCTGAAGGCCTACAGGCTGGGACTAGTGACATCTAGCACTTGCACAGATTCAGAGAGTCCAATCGCAGAACTGCGAAGTCCTATGCGCACAGTAATACTGTAATTCTGGATTCTCTGCCAAGTCCTATGCAGAAACAAACAGACGATGGAGCTCCCTAGGGACCTGTACTGTAACAAAGAAACTAAGGCCATTATACAACAAAGCCAAAACTGAGAAACTACTGCAGAAAGACAGAAGGATCCTAGCCACCTTTATATGTAGGTGTGATTACAGCGCACAATATCCTGCGGTACCACATGAAAAAGCTAAAGCTCAGCAATGATGACCTTTGTAGAGGATGCGGCGACGAGGATGTTAATGAGGATACAACCCACTTTCTCTGTCATTACCCAGGCCTCTACCACCTAAGACATAAAATACTTGGAAGACACTTCTTTCGGGATATAACGACTAAGACTCAAAATGGTTTAAAACCAGGTAACTTTAGCAAAAGATTGTTAATGAGGAAATGCTCCGCGAGCAAGGGTGGCCTTCATCCTATATTCACCCGGAACCATTTTGTAACCTGGGACTGCAAACAGTACACGAAGAACTAAGAAAGGAAGAAAAAAGCAAAAGAGCGGAACTTGGAGAGGAACTCCCTAGACTAAGACAAGCCAAAGAACTTCTTGGGAACTATAACCGGAAAAGAAGTAACTGGCTACACATTCTGACAGGCTTCCTAACAGGTCACTGAAAACTTAAGGAGCACCTCAGGAAACTGGGTACTGAGCAATGTGGAGACTGCAGACTCTGAGGAAACCCCCCAGGGCACCTTCTAAAGGAATGCGGAGCACTGATCCACATCTGGGTGCCTACCACTCCCGATGCTCCGATTCATTGCGGAATTCAGACTGGAGGAGGTGCCCTAAATCGACTAGAGTTCCAAGTCGGGGTCGCACAAGGCACAGTGCGCTTACCCCCCATTTAACCAAACTACAATCTAAGGTATGCAAGCAAACGCTGTCACCTAATTTCAATTCATTCAAAGGAGGACAGTTAACTGAATAGATCCGCTTCTCCTTTCAATGAAATTTTTAATTGTTTTCTAAAAACCAAGGAAAGGTTAATCTTTTGAGAACTCGGGTAGATGGGTAGTTAACAACCACGAATTTCAACAGAGAAGAGCAATGTCTGCCCACCAACTGTGATGCCTAATTATTCCACAATAACGTCAATAAAAACAGGATTATCCGCTGTCTTCCATGGCTTTCTGTTTATGTTCGAAAACCCGCTTAAGGATATAAATGCGTTGTGAGGTATCCTGTCTAAGAAAGAGTCGATATTTCTTGTCAAAAAAATACAATTTCGACTTCATACTGATCCGCCTAGTTAGTGTTAATCGACAAAAACTACCCCTTCCCCTTCGTGTGCTCCAGTTGTCCTCCCGCATAATGCCAAACAATTGCAAGCAGTTCAAAGGAACATGACAATTCCATTGATATGACAATTTTCCATTTCACCGAAACATCCGGCAATAAAATTTGCGTAAATTTCATTTAGCATTACACTCGTACATCTACATCTGTATTAAGGACGATATCGCACATTGCCCCATTCGCCATTTGCGATTCGCGATTCGCCCTCTTAAAAGTGAGAGTCGAATATCATAAACATCCGGCGGAAAGAGAGCGAACAAAAAAAAAAAAAAAAAAACGCAAATAATGCCCCAAACAATGACAGCGAAAAGTGCGAGCCTACGGAAATTCCTTTAGCGGAAATTGTAGCACATTTCTAGAGGCATTCTCCCCACTGTTTGGTGTTTTTTTTTTTTGTTTTTATTTTCTGCAAATCATAAAAATTTATTTATTAAACGACTGAAGCAATTTGCGCTCATCATAAAAGAGGATTTCATTTTTTTATTTTTCAACCATAGCCATATCCTTGACTCATCTGCACGGTGGTCGTTGTGGTGGAGCATTTCAAGTTCAGTGGTGGATAATTTTTTTACCTTTAAAAGTGCAAAGTTGGACGGGCAGGGGGGGAGGCGTGGTGGTGGGGTACTTTCATTATTTAATACATGCGCCAAAAATGGTATTTGAATTGACGAAGGACAGGCAATTGTTTTGCGCGTATCCTAAGGATGCAGAGAGAGGGAGGTGGTGGATTGGGGGGGAAGGTATATAAATATTTTTTCGGTGTTTTTCATGAATATTTTACCGAGCTAGAGGGGGTGGTTTCGGAAGATTTATTCAAAATCGACACGCAGCTAAGCCCGGTGAGCTGGGGTGTGTAATTGTAATCCTCGCAATGAGTGTGTGTGTTTTTCTGGAGCATGACGAGGACGTATTCAGTACGGGGTATGTACATTGTAATACGCTTCATTATACCCTTGAAAATATAGGTAACGATGACTGACAGGGAAAAAGTTTTTTTTTTTTTTTTTTTTACTGTGAAAGATACAGATAGTTGCAGAAAGTACGATGGATGAAATGACGCTACATGATGCATAGCGAAAAGGAGCGATGCTCCCCCGCTAACTACTATGGAATTTTGCTTGCTGATGTTGTTGTTGGAGGTAATATCTTAACCTCAACAAATTCAGATTCATACTCACACATCACGAGATGCACGATGCAAACACACACAGAAACATGTGAAGTGAGGGGATTCGGTATAACGCTGATGAGGGGATTTTGTGTGCAGCTTGCAGGTTTTACCTGAAATTTAATGTTCCACTCTTGTGAAGATGACGGGTCTCGGTACAGTAAGCTGAAGAGGTTTACATACAGTGAGTTGTTGTAGTTGAAAAATACCAAAAAATGCGAGGTTACTGCAGTGAATAGAAGGGTGATTTTTAAGGCTGTATCTGGGGGAAAGCTTTTCGGGAGAATTTAAGCATCCTTTGTGTGGTCGTACCTATTATAGAAAAAAATCAAGCTTAAGTTGTCAGTTTTTTAGAGTTTGAGTTTTGAGCCAAAGTGATTCCACATTTGAAGTGAACTGTCGTGCCAAATTTTAGCACAAAAGTGGGGGTTAAGTTGAACTGGGCCGGTTGATAGATGGGAATTCAACATCAGTTAAGCCTTTCGATTTATGTATTCTGAGAAGCTTTCGCCTGTACTGGGCATTTGGTAATATCTGTCGATAAAGTAAAAAAATGGTAATCGAATCGAAAGAAGATTTAAAAAAAGTCAAGCGAAGTCGCCCAATTTTTCACTGAAATTAGAACACAACAGAAAAAAGGATAAAGCATCCGCCTACGACGTAGTTGTACCTATAACAAGTGAATCCCTGCCAACTATTGTAGATACAATCACTCTTAAGAACAGAAGAGAACTGTGCTACGAAGTGCACATTGTCTGTTAACTCCCCCAAAAAAACGGAGATAACCCTGTTCATTAGGAGTAAAAATTTCGCGAAAGATTTATAGCTTAGTGGAGAAGCTCTCTCTTGACATCATTACTGTCTTAGTTGCGTGAAATACGACCTTGAAAATACAGAAATTTGAACCTTAAATGGCTCTTCATAAGCTCACGCACTATATACGGAGGCATGGCGTTCTCTGGACACATCTCTAAATTTTAGAAAATGTCTTACATCGGGGCTGATACTGGGACTGCAAAATGAACAGGAATGAAGGGAAATGTTGGGACCCAGACCGGCATCCACTGGGTGTACACAGCAATCACAAGACCATCAAAATATACGCGTGCTTGGTCTGGTAATCACAAATTTAACTCCTAAAATGCACATGCATTGGTACAACTAGCGCCATGAACCACCCCGATGATAGCCTCCTAACGAAGGAATTCCAAACTGAAAGAAACTCAGCCTTGTCCCTTATGGAACATCTAAGATACAGTCGTAGCACTCATTTTCTAAAGTCGACCATTTTCTTATCCTTTCGGATAGTCAGCAGCTCTGCTGGTACTGTCTTCTAAAGCGATAGACTTCTTGACAGTTAAATGCTGCTACGCTGTCTTACAGATTCTGGCCAGACACAATAAGGTTCAACTTGGATGGGTACCCGGTCACCAAGGTATTAAAGGCAACGAATCGGCAGACGAACTAGCTAGGGCTGGATCAGAATCCGCGTTCATAGAACCAGAAACGTATTTCAGGTCACAGTGTCGTTGCCATGCGGGAAGGGTTGTATAAGAAAAAAAAAAAAGTCGAAGGACATGGAGTGTACTCCCAGCTTAAATACGATAAACAATGCAATAGCGTGATCGCAAAGGATGTCTGCCAATGTCAAAGTCTCGGTAGTAAAAGGATGATTACCCCCGGAGAGCACCTCTCCAACGATCTGTTTTAACAAAGCCACTAAAAATTAATCGGGAGAAACAACGTACATAACTAGCCCTCACTGTGTATCTTGGCTTTTTAGGTACTGGGTTCTACATTCCATAAGTGGAACCACAATGTCTCCATGAAGATACGAGAGAGGCTAGGTAACCATACAGCTGATCCCTATCCAGGCAGCACAATGGATGCTGATCTCAGTGTGAAGCAGTAGGATCTTATGTTCTATATAAACCCACAAACCTAACCTATTCCCTCTCCAACCTGAACAGTGATTTGAAACACACTCAGCGTTTCTGCCTGCAAGAAGCGAAAGTGACTGGAGGTATTCCCTAAATCTGAGGGGCCAATTGGACTATCGTACGTCGACTAAGACTAACTTACTTTCTAAGGAGATGCAACAGTCCGAAGTGAACCTGGGCCTTCGGTCAGAAAACACTAATAAAAAGGATTTAAGCGAACTTTTAAAAAGGAAGTCTTACTTCCGCACTGAAGAGCCTCTTTGCGAGCTTAGAGCGCCGTGACGGGTTTTATCACACTTGACAAAAAAAAAAAAAGATGACGACATTCTATAAGCCAACAAGAAGTGAGCCTCCTTTCGTCAAACCCCACAGGCGGACCACTAGGAATGCAGTAAAGTGGGTCGTTTATGATCCCTATAATCCTGATCAAAAACTCGCCGAACAAATGGAAAGAAAAAGAAGGACTGTGACTGCTTTCTGGAGTATGAGGACAGTTCTTAAGCTCTATGTAAACATGTGAGTAGATATGAACAATTAAAGCTGCGTTAGATGATAACTGCGGCAAGGTGGACATTGCTTGGTGAATATGGAATATGGAATGAGATGGCCTTTATGAAAACGGTGCCCCAAAGTCCAGGTCCCTCCAAATGCAATATACGAGTAGTGTGAGTATATTGGGACCCAGTGAAAGGCAATAATAAGGAAAACTTCACTGCGATGGGATGGATATTGGCAAACAAGTACTGGACTTGCAATGTTGTTCGTTGCCTTGAATTTGGGCAAAAGTCTGCCCACTCTGGGTCGAATTTTGCACAAAACTGTTCCACTCCGAGCGCCATTCAAGACGAAAACTCTTAGAAATCCTGGTTGTTTCTCGAATTTCCCTTTCTCTGAACCAATTGTCATCGCAGACACTCCGCTACTCTGTCGTCAAATCACGAGTTTCTAGCCATCACTACGAACACCGGCAACATACACAACTACTGCGTCCCATGCTAAGACATTCTCGCTGTATAGTGCGTAAATCGTGTTAGGCCAAGGTCAAAAACGCTGCATTCGTAAATCACTTGATTGCCATCTTCTACTCTTTCGCCCAGCACAATACTCGTCCACTGACGACAGCGATTTGTAGCGAGCGGGTGTTGAAATTACCGACTCTGTCAGATAAATCTCCCCCCAAACCCTCAACCCCCTTCCCCTAACAATTATATTGTAATGTTTTCAAATGGAATTATCTCGCGGATTACCTACCCCACCAAAGGCCGAACCAAAAAAAAAAAAAAATCAATGCACAAGGGATTTCAAGAAAAAGGACACCCATTGTTCGTTTTCCTTACAATACGAGATTATCTTCGGCAAAAAAAGGGTAGAAAAGTTTAAGATTTTCTTTTCAACAACAAAAAAAAAAGCTAGCACTCTCGCTGATGTTTTAATCTCAACAGAAAAAAAATAAACTCCCTTGGATCCCCATTAAAGCAAAAAAAGGACGTGATTCCTCCATTGTCTTGGGGGTTCACTTTCATAATTGGCCAGTACAAAGGAAAGCTTTTTTTTTGTGTAGAAAAAAGTCAACGCTAAACCAATTTCTTTATCAGTTTCTACCTTTGTTTGCACTTAAATTTTCTATTCGTCGTTTTTTTTGTTTCATTATCGTGAGCAATTATTAAATACACACAGTGAATGATATATGAGTATGTGCATCTATAAATGCCGGAAACATTAAATCAGAGATACATTTATAGAAAAAATGTCAATAAGTAGTGATAACAATTTTTTTTTAATTTTTTTTATAAGCAATAGTCTGGTACTTACTCCCTTCTGGATCAGTGTCATCGATGTAAATCATTTTTGGTTTTGGTTTCTTTTTGTGTATCCTTTTTTCGTTTCCTATTTTGACTAGAAAATGTGTTGATTTATTGTATCTTTAACTCTGCTAAATATTATTTTTTTTTTTTTTTTTTTTTATTTTTTTTTTTAGATTTCACTTAAATTTTTCTCTCACTTTTACTGCTGAGCGCGACAAATGACAACAATTTCACAACATTTTTTTGCTTTTATCATATTTTGTTGAAATAAAATTTAAAATTTAATTTTTTTTTTCTTATATCATCGAGGAGAGAATTCTTATTTTTTTTTTATTTATTTTGGTCAGTTTGCTTGGCTTTGTTTCGCATGTGAGAATTTTAGAATTTTTCTATTTTTTTTTTTTCTGAAAATAAATACAAAACACCGGGGGGACTAGAATATTATTATTATCTTCGATTAGACGGTCGGTTTAGTGAGAAAGACGCGCGACGATAACGGCCACGGTTCTGACCTTCATTATCGCAAAAAGAAAGAAGAAAAGCTTCGCCAAATACATAAATATACAAGAAAATAAAAAAAATTGTAAAGCAAAACGAAGCGAGTCGGTGTTTCTAGCCGATATTTTGTTGTGATTTTATCTTCTATACAGACGATGACTGTGACTGTGGGTGGTGGTGATATAACTTGCACCGGTTCGACTGTGAAGCCCTCTCGTCTTTTTTTTTTTTTGGTTTTGCGTGATTGAGATTGTTTTCGTTTTTTTTTCTACTTGAACCACATATTTTGTTTTTGTTTTTGGGGTGTAAACTCTGGCAAAGCGTATTGTTTAGGTATCCAATGGCTACAGTGGGGACTGAAAATTTTCGGTTTTTTTGAGAATTTTTTGTGCATAACACATATAGGATTGAGGAGATCCCTTTACTGCAGAAGAAAGAGATCAGGAATTTTAGTAAGAGGGTAAAATACGATCACTACAGCCAAAGCCAGGCTTAAATTTTATAAGGGAATCTAAGCTAATGATGTGGAAAGACTAGTTGCAAGACTGTTATACACCCATGACCTGGAAGACAACTGACTGATCGCTATAACTCCTGGGCCGAAAAAAAGGTTACGCAGGGCTTAAAGCTAGGCTTAAATTTTGCCAATACAAAGCCGCGGACCCAGGCGACCTAAGAGCTAAGCAAATATACGCACATTTGTAAGATATAATTCAATGGTAAAATCCAACATCCAATCCATCCATAAAAAAATACCCAAGCCCGAGTCAGCTCTCGCCCTTTTAGCATTCCGTACACGGTGATTTAAAAATTGTTGGAACTGTTATGAAACCCTTGTCTAAAAGATTTTTTCTGCTATAAATCCGTCGTGTCAAAAATAGCCTTTTCGCAAGTCAGAGATATATAAACTCAAAGTCCCTCAACACAGTAAGCACTTAACAGATTTTGTTGTACTTGACTTGAAGCCAACTTGACGACTTAGACTAGGGTTGCCAGATGCGGATAAAGGAGGCTCATGGAGGGTCTAGAAGCCCTCGCTTCTCTCAGCCATTTGTGTCATATCGTCGCACGAATAGGGAAGGAAAACTGAAATGAAATCAGCGACTGCTTTCTAAGAAAGATTTTCAGCAGATTTGCATGTGAATCGAACCTTTCTGTTGAATCCCAGCCTCCGTCTTTAGATCTATTGTAATCATTTGGGACAACAATGTGTGCTTGTTTTATTAGAGAGGCGTTAAGCCAGGCTAATAAAGGCAGTCATGGACTTCTAATAAAACACATGCACATATACCCAGGCGACACTTTTTCAGCAGGGAGGCGCATAAGATTTGGGACTAAGCTCCGCTTAGAGGACGACACAACCTTACGGAACACGTACTCTGAGAATACACGACTCACTAGGAAGCGCATTTGGCCTCCACACGGGATATTCTCAGCTCAATCTTCTAGCGTCTAGCACAAGGGTTTTTTAACCTGCAGAACCTTCATATTGCAAACCGTAGCTAAAACTATTTTTTAAGCTCAATCACACGTTACTTCTGGCCCTCAGTGTATTTACCTCACCTTCTAATCACCAACAGAAAAAAATATCAAAAATAAAATAACTTATCTCGTCCGATATATAAACAATCCGCGATAGCGCAGTATTCGAATTTCCCGTATTTATAGCTTTTGGTGACGCTCTGCAGCTGATATTGAAAACTAAAACTCACACCAATCCGTCTGCTACCCCGTGTGTCGGCCGCTGTCAGTCGTAGAGAAACCATGCATTCCATTCGATTCGCAGCCAATTTCAGTCTCGAACTTCGAATTCGAAGAGACACGTTAAACTGCCATGCTAATGACCCATATAACTGTCATGCAGATTTGTCTGTTTGCATGGCAGCGCTTGTTTAGTATGACAAACATTGCACAATTCCTCGACAGGGATTTAAGTAAAAATAAATAAAACCAACAAAATGGAAGTTAAATCGATGATTGTCATGACGTCATTGAGCATTAATTTCCTTTTTTTTTGGGCAGATATGATATGTCACGCACCTGTAAAAAGATATGAACAGTAGTTGTTATCTCGTAGATACATTTTGGAATGTACGAGCATGATAGGTGGCCATGTTCAGCATTTTGTTTAATGTTCATCAGATTGACGTTGGAACATGTGTGCGGATAAGGCGGTGATGTAGTTTATTGGCATGGAATTCATAGGAGATAACTTGACCTGAATTTTGCGCTTAAAGTCGAAGGATTGATTCAATGCACGGCTTTGAGAGAAAAGAGTTTGTTGGAAAGTTTACTTCCCAAAGACGACCTACTTAATATCTGTCCTGTCTTGGACAGATGTGCATCGTAAAATTTAAAAGTTATGAAGCTACATATACATAAATGTAATTCCTGTGAACTACGAGTAGGGTTCTATCAAAGGCCATGCTCCCTATAGATATGCACATTATTTGCCACATCAATTCCTGTAATAACTTCCATGGAAACATTTCTCTCGTCCTCCTCACATGTGTACAAGTACGAGTATCTATCTGCTGCAGTCAGTATCCAATCTTTGTCTCAAATACCACAACCCACGCATCAAAGGCACTCTTCCCTACGAATCTGGTTTTCTTCAAGAAAATTCAATTTATGTTATAACAACTAAAAGCAAAAATAACCTTCTTACAAAGGATATGCAATCCACATACACATGGATAGGTAGACTGCATTTAGAATGTCACTTGAAGAGCTACTACCACAACCACATCACATGCAAATGGAATGGTATTGCACTCTCAAATCTCCTTATTCACAACCAGCAGCTCCTTGGAAGAAGTTTATCCTTGTGATTGCAGTTGCTACTACTCGTACACAATTGCGGCTTTCCGCGAAGTCGTCCTGCAAATGGAATTCCATTGCTAGTCTCAACCTAAGGTACAACAGTATAACCTAAACTTTGAGGCTTTTCCTGGGAATTTTCCGAAATTGTTTGTAAAGTGTTTGGCAGGATTCCCACCGCTATATTTCCACTTGAATTGAGTTTAATTTCGAAGAAGGATGAGTTTTATTTTTATACCATGTCGTTTGCATCACAGAGACATCCAAATAAACTCGGGGAAAAATGTTTCCGTAAAGTACCGTTCAGCAAAGGTTGACCGTCTTGATCTACCTTGAAAAATGAAGATTAAAGCGTATTTATCCATTAAAATTAAATGGATGGCTTTTAATCATTTTTTTTTATTTGCATGGGAAAGATGACACAAACAGAGCAGAAAAAAAAAGGAAAGGAAATAGCTTCAGGGGGAAGGACCGCTTCAAAGTCAAGGGCCATTTGTGTGGTCCATGGAACAGCAGGGCTCCCTACACCACTGTTGAGAGATTTAATGCTGATGGACTTTTATTTAGGGGTCGAACTTTTTTTTTTTTTCGTACTTTATGTTGCTTTAACTTTTATTGCCGTGTTTGATGTGACAAGGTTTAGGGGAGTCAATTTGGGAGGAATGTGTCTGAGAAATATTTGAAAATTTATTTCCAGACAGTGGAAGGTGGAGCGTAATCAGCATAAACATTTTAAGCCGACCTGAACTAGTCCTTCGGCTTTCTTTTGGGGCAACTTTTGCTAACAATTCGAATGTGCCATCATCCAGGCACTTGAGGTTTTAGAGGACATTGTTCGGAGCCCATTCGAAAAATCAATAACTTCTCACAGAAGAAGGAGGCCACACAGACAAGTTCGTTGACTTACGAGTTCAAGAGCAAGGCATCCTGTGAAAATGTAAAGAAACTACGCGTCGCTCTCTAGTATTGTTACGGAGCTTGTTAAAGCCACTTTTGTGAAAGTGCAGGGGATGGGCACCTTGGTGTGCACAGAATGTCCAGAAAAAATTTAAGGGATTCATGTACCATGACGTTCGATAGCAAGGGTCCTTTGGAGTACGACCAATGGATGGGTTCCACATGAATGCAGTGACTACCTACGCAGACCAAAATCCTTCGAAAACAGTGAAAAGTATGGTAACGACCAATGGATAAGCTTCTATTCTTGTCAGATACACGAGCAATGGACCAAAAGATAAACAAGCTCTTGGGAAAAATGGAAGCCCAAGACCAAGCCATACGATCACTTGATGACCACTCGCTCAATGGGGCCTCAGGGGAACGAAGGACCACGTTAGAAGCAAGATGTAAAATTCTACCTAAATAAGGAAAATAGTAGAGCATAGCAGGCTCCACGAACATAATTGAAAAGCTTCCCATGACTTGTTTTACTTTCGGACATTTGCCACGCATTCGTTGGTGTCCATTGTGATTCGAACCAGAATCTCACACCCAGTAGTTCCACGCTGAAATTAGCCACCGGCCAAACGTATCTTAAAGTGATTCTCCTGCGTTAAGAGACCTTACTCAGAACCACTAAACCCCGGCTTTTATTAAGGCACTTCATAAAAAACTGCCACAGCTGTCATGCCAACTGCTATAAAGGTCTACAAGCAACTCAAAAGACGTAGTGAAGCCTTCTTTCGAGTAGATTAACGCCCCTGAAAAATATCCTACTCAACATCCTCGATTTAAACAGCAACGCATTTCCACTACGCAACCCTGACATGAATAACAAATTTCTTTAGAAAAAAAGAAACCTTTAATCTTGACATATCTCCCGCTAGTCTTGCTATTTAATTGCAAAATTCCTTGAATAAATCAAAAACATATCATTTCACTGCCACCTCCAGTTGCAACAGCCGTGCCCGGTATGGTACTTGAGACATCTCTGCCTAATGCATCTGTTCACCATCAACCCTAAGCACATTAAGCACCTGTGTGTCTTTTTATTTCATTTTTTCAATTCAACCCTTTGGATTATTTACCATAATGATGCACACCCATCTCGTTACACCCGCATCTCGCACCACCACCTTGACACGTTATCTCATCGGAAGCACCCTTCAGGTTTAAATGTGTCTAACACAGATATAAATCATCCCCTCCCCGGTATGGTTGTAAAAAAAAAAGGAAAATATTTTAATTTTCTTAAAAACTCGCTCAGCAAAAGGAGCAAAAAATATAAAAAAAAAAATTATTATCCCACATCCTTTTTACCCAACACGTCTGGGTCATTCATGTGGAAGCCGCATTGCGTGTAATGGCGAGAGGTGCATTTACTCGAAATGTAAATTATGATGGAGCACAGAATGTCTGACAACAAAAGGACAATGCGCGGGGATGGAAAAAAAAATAGATGCACCCTAAACCCACTCAAGCCCTCCACAAAAAAGATGCTCGCATAACCGAAAATGTATTGCCTGGAGCTTCCAAAAAAAAAATAGAAAAAAACAGCGAACGAAATCCTTTCTCTCTTCTTATGATGCATGACGACACGATGGATCTCACATAACCAAACGACCGACCTAAGCGAAGGGGTTTGTTCCGTTTTTATTTCAGTGAAACAGCTTCATCCTCTGTGAACTATTCATTCAAACAACACGGAGAATCTCGTACGCGAATAAACAACAAAAACAACTGAAAGCCAGCTGCGAAAAATATAGCTCACAGAGAATCCTTACAATGGAACACAACACAGGTGGGAAGCACACACCCAGAGAGGGTGGTAGTCGTGGATTACCCCAAAAAAAAGATGGGGAGAGAGAGAGTGAGAGCGAGCACGATTGTAGAATGCAAATACAAGGCGGCATGAGGATGAGGATGAGGCATGGATGAGATGTTAAGTGCATCCATGAAATTCATGGAAATTTTATGCTAAAGTTTGTTGTTTTGCTGTTTTTCTTTGCATCCTCGCTACATTCGCTTTCTGCATCCTGCTTTGTTTGGAGTTAGCATTCAAATGTTTCCTGCAGGACTCTGCATTGTTAGATGGTTGTTGCGTTGGCAAGTGAAGTAAATTTTCAGTGCTTTAAGGAAAATTGTGAAAAATACATGCATTTTCTCACAGCAAGTGACTCGATGAACAAAAAGGATGAGAGAAAAAAAACAGAAAAAGGATTTCCGTTGAAGACAATCTAAAGATGTCAGCTAGAGTGAGTATTTAGGAACTTATGCGCGCTTAAGATTCGTGCGAAAGACGGTGAAGGAGAAGAGAAAAGGGATTCAAAGAACGCGTTGTTAACTTGGATTTGTCTCTGCGAGAAGTGAGAAGTTAATGAAACGTGTTGAGGTGGTTAAACGGGGTCAATCTTGGGAGAAAAATAGGTGATAAGCTGCACGGGTTTCGACGGGGATTGAGGGGATTAACTTGCTAGGTAGCTTGTCGGGTTGAGTATGCAGAAAGAAAAAGTGGCTTTCGAAAGGGGAACGTCCTATAATTTGTAGAGGATGTAGGTGGATGTAGCAACGATATCTGCGAGGAGAGTTAGTAGCTGGGAACTGGGTTCTTCACTATGGATGGCACTAGATGAGACAAAAAAAATCCAAAACGCGACGGGGCGTACAATCATAGCCAAAACTAGAGTTGCGAAGCGCTTGTATCCCCGACATGCTAGACGAGAATCGCAGTGACACTTACGCAGTCAACAGCGTTGACAGGTATTCCTCGGTGAGCATTCGCTATATTGACTACCAGTCTTCCCACAAACGGTGACGGAATACGACGATAATCCTAGACAAAATTTTGAATACACCTTGAACCGTACCAATCGTAGATAGTACTATCACAAGATAGATCTAACCCAGACTAGATCAGAAATGCTCCAACTGTCTTATTAGGCAGAAAAGAAAGTTCATTTCCATCATAGTAGGTGTCACGATAGGCACGCCACCAAGCTGGGTCTCTTTGCTAAGGATATTTGTAGAAGCTGCATCGATGAGACTCGAACCAGAACCTGGGTTCAATAACCCCTGTGCTACGGCGCGCCCCCCAGGGTCAAGTATACACAAAATATTTGCAATAAGACTCCATTACTCATAGGCTACAATTTTTCCTAGCAATTATTAGCGACGACAAGGATAGCTAACTCTCTATATAAACATCCAGCGATGGCTTAACCCAGAAAACTTTAACAGAAGAATTGAGATGAATGGTCCTGCAATTGATGAGGGTGGAAATATGTGTTGTTTCAGACTCCTTTGTCGTAAGCCGTAAGAGCAGATCTTTTGTGAATAATTTAGGTGCACACATCCTGGCATCAAAAGTTCAATCAATCGTCAAAATTGTTCCTGTTAATCCAGTATATTTTCCTGCAGCTTTGTCCAATGATGAGGACATCCCGGTCGCCCTGTGATTAGACACGAGGGTTGCCAACAATGCGCTACAACAGCCAGAGTCAGACGCCACAAGAAATGTTGTAGAAATAGCAAACCGTACGTACATACATACATACATACAGTCTGTCTGTCTGTCTAGACATACCGTCATAATGTCTGTCCTTAAAAAGAGGGGAGAGACTAAAACTGTGTCGAACAGGCTCTCGAAGGATTGATACAAGAAACATGACTCATGTATGTAGATGAGTTTTTGCAACGGGTATGAATGCCATTTTGCTACATACCATCGAGTGTCCTAACATACCATCACAGTGGAATAAAATTTTGATTTATTGACAAACTTTCAAGGGAAGTTACCGGACCCAAAATCGGTTGACAACTTTCGACGGCTTAGTTCGAAACTGTTTACACACGCCCTTAAGAGAACAGAGCATACCAGCCTGCGAGTACTATGACAAGTCTCATGTAGAGCGACAGGTATTTCCGACATGCACCTCGAAAACCTGATCTCATTCGTATCTATCGATTCAACTCAATTTAAATTCCATTAAATCTAGAGCAGCATCTGAAATTTTATTTCTTCGACCTGAATTGATGGTTTCCGAATGGTATCCGAATGGTATCCGAATGGTATCCGAATGGAAATTTAGCAAACAATTTCTATCAATGACCCAATTTCCTCTGGTAATTTATTAAACAGTTTTATTACTTTTTTTTCTGCAAAATTACCATAAATTATTTTGCAAACTCAAGGCGAACATTTTGCAAATCAATTTACCCCCATGAAATGATATTGTTTTCGGAATATTTTTAGCAAATTTTTTGAAAGTTCTTTTTGTTGTGGAGATATTTTATTTTTTTTTTTTCTAAAAAAAAACCCGCACGACAATTTAGAAAATATGTATTTTTTCTTAATAAGAATATAACTCATGATTTTTATTATTATTTTCTTTTTGTTTTGAAAAACATCACAGAAACTTTTTATTTATTTTTTGGATTTTTTTTAAAATGCAAAACAAAATGATTTGCCAAAAATTTAAAAAAAAAAACATGAATCCATATATTATTCACACAAGAGAAGGCTTCACTGTTCGAAATCTGTACAAGTATCACACTTTTTTTTTGGTGAGGTGAGGGGAGGGGTATCGCATCACACATTTTTAGAAAACAAAGAACCCAACACTTTTTTTCTCATTCAACAATCATAGCACGTAAGAGTGGCCAAGTTAACGACGTTTCGACGTTCGACGTTCGACGGTTTTTTTGTTTTCTTTTGCGTATTTTTGTGTATCTTTTTGGTTACGTTTTGAATCCGACAGGTAAAATAAAAATAAATTGCAATTGACCAAGAAAAAGTAGAATAAAAAAAAATCGAGGAGTAATATCCAATGAATCACCTTGAATTGGTGACGATCACTGATCGTAGATAGGTTTTTTTTTTTTCGGTGCACGAGCGTTCTGAGAAGAAAGTATCTAAGACCTTATTTCGTGAGACACACGCGGATTGATTTTTGGATTTTCAGATTTTCGAAAAAGTTGGATGCTTTTTGAAAAACGAATTCGCGATTTCCCTTCGTTCGGTTTGATCTTACTCTAGAGATGTATCTATGCCTCGGTTAGATAGGTATTTACCTATATCTCAGCGTTAAGGGGGTAGAGATAGTGTTTTAAGCGAACAATTATACCACACACAGGCGTTCGCGCGATATTTTCGAAGAGAAGCGAGTCCGTTCAACGTCTCATTTGCGGAACAACTGAGCGGCTACGGTTTGGGGTGGCTCCGTATCCGAAAATAAATTTTTCAATTTGAAAATAAAAAAAAAAAAGAAAAATACACACGGCAAAGAGAAAAGAATTCTTATTTTCGTCCACTTTTCTTCGATCTTGTTTTCTTATTCAAGACGTATGCATCGCTTGTCGTTCTGTGTACTGTTTCGTTTAGAATGTGTTTTTTTTTTTTTTCGGTCGGTGTTTTTATGTTTAGTCGAAAGCAGTGGTGGCAGACAATTGCTTTGACTTGTTCCACTCGAGTATAATTTAGTTTTTTTTTTTTTTAGTTTAAATGTACGCAGTTTGTACATAGAATATGCAATTGGGTGGGTTAATGTTTATTGAGAAATACGCGGCGGCTGGCGGTGCATGTGTAGGATTCTTTGAGACTTCGTGCACTTGGTTTCAATTATATTGGCGGTGAATGTATCTAGAGCTAATTTTTGTTTGGCTTTTTGGTAAGTTGATGCGCGGTTTGACACGGAAGTAATATTTTATGAGTTCTTGGAAATGTAGACGTTTAGGTATAGACTTGGACTGGTGTAAGGGACAACGGGTTGAAGCGCGACAAAGGAATGTAAAAGGCTAGCAACACCTATCGAACCATTTGGAAAAGTGTCTCAAATAGAGACACTGTTTAGGAATGCACCAGCTCGAACAACAAAGCCTTCAAAGGCTACATAAACATTTACTTTGGGCATAGAAATGCAATTTTTTATAAACCGCGCTTAAGCTCCTTGTACAGCATCGAGCCCCTGAGGAACAGCAATCACAACCACAGACCATTCGAAACCATTTTCAGGACTTATGTCATTCGGCGATTTGTAGAATAATTCTTCGATATTCTGAAAGAAGTGTAGACGACAGAATAGGAGTCGTCAGTGGTAAGACGTATTTTTATAAACTTTCTCATCACGACAGCATCTACAGATGCTTTTTTCAGGCGTCAGTTGCGGTAGGTTCCTGCAAACTCACCTCTGCCTACCAATACGTTCTATCTCCCGATCGCGTTGGACTTCGAATGCCTAGTACTTCGGTTAGAAAAAGGTTTCAATTACTTCAATTAAGTCATTTGGTGGCAGCAAACTAGAAACTGGGATCCAGGCGGCAGTTAAGGAATTCTCCAGATGGAATCAATGGTAACAGCTCCAGTGAGACGGAACTATTTAGTGAGCACTTTGTTTGGACTAAATTGGTCTACAAGAGCTTCGAAGAGATGGGGTGGGCCTGTCTGTGGAGTTACAGCAAAAATTACTTCTAGAGGGAAACGAGAGAATGTCTGAGTATTTGGAGCGATCCATCCTGCAGTCTGTTAAACGGTGATGACAACAATTAGTCCGCTGTCAGGCTGTATCATTCGCTTGACTTGGACGATGACAACAAATTTATACATCCACCCGACGATTGGGGAAGTGGGGCACGGAGCTTGATAGTAATTGGAGTAGTAAAACGGCGCGGTTTAAGGCATATTTTTTAGGCCAGGAAAGCCCCCCAGTCACATTGTGGCAGATATTGGACAAAACCCAGGAGCTTTCGAAGCGAAATCCACTTTTTTTTCCATGGAGTTTAAGGTCACGTATGCAGGAGTTAGTTCAGACTGATGTTGCAGAAAAAGCGAGCACGGGCTTAGCATCAGATACTTGGATGCATCACATACTTTGGCTACTTTGGCTCCGCAATATGCTATAAAAGTGTCACATGTGCAGTAATTAAGTGAATAATCACTCTTGCCAATCGTTGTCTCTGGAGGTAGACTACTAAAGCTATCCAGACCAACCAAATGGACTCTCTCTCAGACCATCATCACCTCGTTGTATCGCACAGAGCCACGGACAATAAAGGTGACTGTTTGGTCTCTTCTGTTTGAAAAGAGAGTGGAGGATACGATTTAACGAAGAACTGTACAGGTTTTACAGGGATATCGACCTCAATAAAAGGGCTACGACAAGGCAAGCGAAGAATAATTTTCGACCGAACCTAGAAGGGACAACGTGGCAGAGGAATACCTCGTCGTGGCTGGAATTCGAACCTGTAAAGGTAACTCATCCACGTAAAACTAAGCAACGAACTGTCTTGGAAGCTAGAAAGTATCCTTGTTGCATAGGCTTTATAAATGAAAAAAGTCTCCGATGTGGACTCATAACAGATCAGTGTAGAGACCTTCCTGAAAACAACACAGAGATGTGTCAACCCATTTGCAGTAACTTTCCCATTTTTAGGAATCCGTCATCAACTTCTCTCAACCATAACTTTCACTTCGTTCTGTCTTCTTGTGATATTCCTCCAACCATTTACAACGTTCTAGGTCAAATAACCTCAGAATACAACACCACTGTCATGCTTTAACATTTTTTTAAAATGCTTCACCATTTCGTGAAGACATCAAATTTGCTTTTTAGCTAATGTATCTCATCGGGTAACTCACGTGCTCTGCCGGCATGATATTTTTAACCACAACCACTAACACTCGTACAAGTCACGAAATATTCAAACACAAACTTCCTGATTCGCGGAGATACATAGATGAAAAGATACAACGATTCTAGAATAACAAAACAATTCTTTTCGATTTAATGCGAGATTTTTTTTTTTTTTTTAACAAGATCAGTGTCATTGTCTCTATGCTGGGTTTTTGGGTGATAACTGAGAAGAAATAGAAAATCAAAGCGAAACGCAAAACGCGTTCTTTTTTGCAGTTTTTTGACAGAAAGATTAAAAATAAATTTCCCGCAACTCGTAGATACATAGACGTGTTTACTGAAAGTCTCCCCACTGCAGGATGTCGCGCAATTTCCATGGAATTTTGGGGTAAACAATCGCTCTTGGCTTCGACATTGAAACTTTAAATCTCCATTTTAGGCAAATAGAAGAGGGTCGGTCGGAGCCTAAATCACTTAAATTTTAAGGCTTATCTGTTGCGTGGTAGGAAGGTAGTTCCACCCATCGGCCCATCCAGCAGCAGTGTTTTTCCATCAGGATTTCCGGTAAGTATAACTTATTATGAGAAATCTATTACGTTGGCAAGGATATGCAATAAATTATGCGATGTATAGGGTATGGATACGGAGTCAGATTGAATATTTGCACACAGGTAGCCCGCATATTGGTTGGACGTTTCTAAAATGTTTACCTATTGACTTGGCCATAAATCCTAAGCTAAATCCTTCGACGACCCTTTGGATGAGAAGGGATGGGTTCGTAAATTCCTCCCCGCCCCCCTCACTCAATCCGCCTCTTAAACAGGAGACGCCACATATGGAAGCTGTCCTACAGATACTTTCCAAGTAGGATGCAAACCGTAGGGAGGTTGAGGGATTATATGTGGATATTAGAGGACATAAATACATGGGGAGAGTGTATTAAAAAATAAGAGTTTATGGGCAGACGAGGTTACTCAGATATGTGTGCGTCTGCATTTTTCGCATGTTGGCTACTCGGAGGATACGTATCCTTGGCACGAGCTTCCTTTTCTTTATATATTGGCTTTTTTTTTGTATTGATATTTGAACTCGTGTACCGAGGTATATTTATTGGAAATTCTTGGCGCAGTGGGAGTCAGATCGGGTAGATTCGAGTCGAGTTAAATCGAATGTGAGTACCTACTCGTATAAAGGGTAAGCTACTTACTTATTTGTTTGTTGCTGATGCAGAAGTACTTGCTAAGGAAAGATGAAAGCTGATTTACTTTAGAAGGTTTTGTTTAGTTATTCTTGAAAGTGACTCTGTGGTGGTTGGTTGATTCGGTACTACCATATGCATGGATAGATAGGGTTTCCCTTTCAAGATCAGTGTCCAATCCCAACGCATCATCCTAAAAGTTGTTCCTTTCCTTCAACATTTTTTTTCTCTCAGTTTACACTGATGACGTGGTATCATTCAATCCCCTGATTCTCGTGCTATTTTAAAATATTTGACTGGCATCAGAGTATCTATGTTTCAAGTATTTCATCAACAAAAATTCCTTCGTATTCCCTAGAGATACACGCTCCGATTAATTGTGTCTCGTCGTTTAGGTGATAGATTATGTCATTGTACTCTGGCGAGAATTTGAATTTAAATCTTTCATTCGACATAAAGTTGTGTTTGTGCCAATGAAGCAATTGACTTGAAACAACATTTTAGCGCCACTAGACATTAGATACATATCGTATCTATAGCGTTAGTAGGAATCTTGTTTGGGCGTTGGAGTAGTCATCGTGACGTACAAAAGCAAACGATGTTCGTGTTGTTCATGAGGAAATGTCTCAAGGGAATTAGATGTGGATAATTTCTTAATTACTGCGCATGAATGACATGCAGTTTAGGATGGCATTTATCTAAGGTGAAGTGGAATGAAATTGAAGAGATTTTGGAAATATTCATATGACATGTAATTAAAGAAGAACTCCGAAGTCAGAGCTACAAAAGCAATGGCTCGTGGGTCAGGTAAATTATGGTTCAACTGGCATTTTTGTATAATTTTCGAATCGGCACTGACTTGTTTCTAAATATCTAGCGAGCACTGTGGTTTCACAGCTTACAATCTCTAAAACGCATCCTTTCCACATACACTCATATGAAGCAAGACTAGCAGAATATCGAGTCAAGAAGAACAAACCAAGCAAAGACGGGTTTAAGCTGGTAAATACGACATAAAAAGCCACTGAAGGGAATCGGCAGAAGGGTGGGAGCAGGCAGTACTGTCTTCCACTTTGGACCCAAGGGATGCATGAGCACCTTATTAGACTCAAGCTACTTTGTGAACAGAGTAGTTGCCTCGATCTGATTGATGGTCGAGAGAAGTAATACAAGACCAGTCGTTGGAATTTTGCCTATCGGCAGCCCAGGTTTCAGTAAAGGCCCTCTATTAGCCGGAGTCACAAAATCAGTAGTTCTCTACGGGTTCCTCATTCGACGTAGAGAAATGAGGGTAAAAACCTCAAAATGTCCGTCCTCGGTTGTCAGGTGCGTACTAATAGGGTAAAGTCACTAGACGATCCCTATAGGCAAACATTTCAAGAAGACACACTGCCTCCTCGTGGCGGTCACCGGGCAACGGCCCTCATGCTGTAGCAGTTGCCATCCAACTGTGCTTATGTGCCTCTCCTGTCGCTCCGGCTGAACGGTTGCAGCAACGGCATGAGAGCCAGCTAAAGTGAGCAACGAGGGGAGTAAACCCCACTATCAAATCCCTAATCCAAGGTGGAACAGCGTACGCTGAGGGATGCATGGCTAAGACGGTGCTTAGTCGTTAGTATGCGGACTCTGAATACCTGTTGACCTTCGGTTTCACATTAGCCTTCCTGTGGCATCCCTTTCCTTCCTCGGAAGTCGCAAACAGACTTAGAAGCACAGAACAGCAGAATGGAAATTTATGTGAGCAGAAGGCTTAAGGTAAGAGCTCCCCACAAGGAACAGAAGTAATCAACAGGAATCGTTTGCGTCCAAACTAACATCAACATTTCACTGCAACCAAGTTGCCTCAAAGTTTCTTAGTTAAAACAGGGACAAGACAAGACTCACTACTGCGATATTAGCCCTCCTATTGGTCCGCTTAGAGTTCAACAGCCACCGCATCTCCTTCGAAAAGCCTTGACACGGTCCTAAAGCAGTATTCCTTTAACTCTCTTTTATATTCCATTACCATCACTTAACGTATGTCCTTCGAAAGGAATGATGGATGCCTTCCGAGGCGTCGAGCTCCTTTTTGGCGTTCATTATTAATAGTCTCCCTTGGGACGGCCAGTTCAATGAATAATGGGTCTCGCACTCATCCCCGTCCTAATTATTATTCTTGACTTGCATTTTTTTTTTGACAAATTGATTCGCTGTCACTTTAGAATTTTCCATTCGAGGGTCAAATATTTATAATTGGCGGAGAAATGGATTTATTTGCCGCCTTGGTGTTAACAAAAGAATAAAAAAAAACATTTTTTTCGCAATTAATCCTCATCACAAGGAAATGTCATAATTTTATCTGTCACAGGTGGTCATTTTCTGTGGAAATTTAAGAGACACGTCAGCATGGAATGTTGCAGATACATAAACGAATATTTGTGGCTTTTACTTGAGGAGTAACATTTGCTTTGAGATACAATTTCTGACTGAACGTTGTCTAGTTAAACAGTAAATTATTTGGACATGGCAATAGCTCAAGACATGATCTATCTACACAACAACCAACTTGAAAGATGTACAAATATTTGACGTGAGCCCATAGGGATTATGTGAGTAGGTTCTAGAGCCCAACTTGTTGCACACAGTTGTATGCTATACTTTTCGAACGAAAGGTGGAAGCTTTTCATGACACATATTCACGAGAGATGGCCCTAGGAGTAAGCCCCCAGTTTTTTAAGTATTCCCCGTTGAATATTTTCAATTCTGTGCATGTTTTCGTTTAGAACATTTGAAACTAGGTCATTTGCGTATGCAAAGCCACTATGAATGCTGAGTAGATGTGTAAGTTAAAGAGCCACCCTTGTGGCACTCCATTACTAAGCTGTATGGTTTCACCAGCGCTGTCATTGCTGGAAAGAGCTCTAGCTGAGCTTGTTGGCAATTAACTTTCGAAGCACCAAATGAGTGTGGATCATTTCAGTACGTTGTACGCGTTTCTACGATCTACGAATATGCCTTCCCTCTCCTATATGTATATTTGGAAGGCCAGGACCTGATCTGTGAGGCTATGTTTTGAACGAGAGTTAACTTTAAAACCTAGAGTAAGACTTCGCCATGACGCTACAGTGAGGGGAACGGTATTCGGTGCTGGAGTTCATATTTGAAACTATTGTGAATGGTGTTGTGCAGTAGGTCATCTTTAGATTTGCTACCACCGTTTTTATCTAGAAGTTTCGCTGTTTTTGGCGTCGAATGTCGCTAATGGGTGGACTGCTGGGTAACTTGCGGATGAGCTGACTGATACAAAGTGAAAAAATGCTTACAAGTAGGTGATCGGATGGAAGAAAGACAGCTTCCATACGTACAAAGGAACAGATTAGCAAACTGGCAGAGGAACGCTGTTCTACTATAAGAGGATAAGGAGTAGATAAAAGCTTATGGGTTGCTTTACAAGCTAAACCAGTGTCATCCTAACACCACGTAGGAAATGGATGCATCCAGGTATTTTAGATTATCTCCGAATGTCAAGGTTCGAAACACTAACGAGGTTACTTTTTCACAGAAAGCAGAGGAGAGGAGGAGGGATACCGAAAAGGGACACATCCGTGCCACTCAAAATCATCCGCGAAGATCTATTCTGCTGTCTCTGGAGCTAAAAACGTAGTATACCCATCATACACAAGGTAACGTACACTAATCAAGTTCAGGAGGGAAATTGGTTGCTTTGAGGATTGACTGGATACAGATTTTGGATAGAAGTTCCACGCGGATCACAAGGCACTACACTTCATAGCCTGGTATTGGCCGAACAAGACTACGCAATTTCATTACGATTACCTAACTCTCAGTGGAGCGTGCAAAGGAGAGGAACCTCGAATCCATTCCGGACTGTGGGGCAAGGTAAGGAACAAGCTTACACCTAGACGCAGCGTATTTCTTAAGGCATTTTCAAGTCGATTTTATTCTCCTCAGGTGAGAGGCTATTCCTGTGGTGGGGCAGATGCGAACAGAGGTGTCCACTCCACCCTAGTTCTCTCAAGCCTTCCATCAATTTACTGCTATTATTCCCGCCAAAGACGTCATTCACTTTAATTTACCAACTCTTCTAGGGGTGATTGCATCTCCCAGTCCCAGTGACCTTGAATAAAATTCGCGATATCTCTTCCTCTCTCTCAACAAGGAATTTCGAAAATTTTAATTAACCAAAATTACTCGGCCGATTGTTTTGTTGTGAACTAATTCACTCAGACGATGATCTCCCCTGAGCCACGACGAGCATTCCTCTTTGATTTAAATTCATTTTCGTGTTTTTTTGGAGCTTTAATTGGATGTTTATGTGTCTAGCAGTGGAGAAGGGAGTGGGAGGCATAGGGTGCTAGGTGAACCGTACAAATATCTCGTTTTTGGGTGCGCGATTGTTTTCATTTTGCTTGGGATACGCGCGCAGATAAACAAATATGGAAGCGGAGAGTTATTTTTGGGGCGCCTCCATCAATGAGTCGACTATGACGTCCAACGTCCAAAACGGGTGAAGAGGCCGGGTGTGCATATGGCGTACATATTTCTCTATTTTCGTTGTGTATGTGTGTGGATACGAGTATCTTTTTTTTTGAATTTTTTCATCCAAATGCCTTTCGGTCGTTTATCGCGTCCTCTGTCATTCTATAGATTCATTGAAGATTTTGTTTTTTGTTTATTTTTCTTTTTGCGCGCTCGGAATAGGAATCCTACGCCCACGCTTACGTTTTTAGGTCCAGAGCTAGCAGAAAAGATTTTTTTGCGGATGTTTTTGAATGGCATGGTGGATATGAGTCGTTCTTTTTCGGTTTCACGTGCGCGTTTTTACTCGTACTGATGCGCCATATGTGGTGGAATGTACTGTCGAGTTGTTGCGATTTTTTTTTTGTTTTGATGGTACGACTTATGGTTTGCAAGCGGTTAACCGTAAATGGTTTCCGAAATGACGTTGAAAATCCGTTGTGGCGTATTTGATGACTGTTATTTCTGGTTTTGAAAAAATGAGATGACCGTGGAATTGAAGGAGACAAAGGCGACAGTAGATGCCTTGGATGTACCCAGAACTTTTTGAGGCCAGAAGCTGCAGTGTAATCAGATTTAAGAAAGGAATTTGTAGCTGCACAGCAGAATAATTCGACAGGCTAACGACTAACATTCAAATCCTTCTCTAAGACGATCGAGGAAAATCTTGTGATCTGCTCTTCTATAACAACAGGAAGCCAATGATTTTTAAAGAAGCTAAGAACCTTGCTGCTGGCCACAGACCGGGCATTCAAGCTCTTCGAAATTGTGCGGGAAATCTTGTCACCGACCCGCAAGGACTTGTGGACGTGTTTAAGCAGCATTGCCAGCAGCTGTTTGACCAAGAGAGAGAGAGAGTGATAGGGTATGAGGAAAACTCAGCGTCAGTTGATGAAATAATTCTTCCACGGAGTTTAGAAGAAGTCGGCACAGTCTTGAGAAGGCTGAAGAACAATAAAGCTGCAGGTGCCGATGTCTTGGTAAGGAGCAAGCACCAAATATCTGCAAAGCAAGGGAGGACGAAAGCATACCCGACGACTGGAATATCAGCTCTATCTGCCCCATCCACTAAAAAGGCGATCCTTCGTCTTGTAACTACTACCGAGGCATATCCTTGCTTAATGCTGCTTACAAGGTCATATCTAGTGTACTTTGTGAACGTCTGAAGCCATTTTCTACCACACAAATTGGCCGATACCAGTGCGGCTACCGGCCCGGCAAAACGACATCTGACCAAATTTTCACACTTCGGCAAATCCTGGCAAAGACCAACGAGTTCCAAGTCGATAACCACCATCTCTTCATCGACTTCAAAGCCGCTTAAAAAGGCATTCTTCGCAGGATAACCCTAGGCAACCGCTGCTACTTCGGCCTGTCTGAACAGGTAGGGTCCAAACTCCTAACCATTGATCTTGCCAGTCACACTTTGAGGAGCCGAAAGCTGGACGATAAGCAGGACGGCAGAGCAGATCTTGGGATCCTCTGAAAGAAAAATCCTTACGAATATTCAGACCGGGAGACCGAGACCGAATCTCCGGTTTAAGGACCAAGTGATCGCAGATGCAAGAAATCTTGGTCTTGCCAAGTGGAAGCAGCGAGCCCGGGACCGTGAAGGATGGAAGCCAGCAGTTCAGGCTCGAAACCTCCAAGGGTCGCAGGCCTACTAAGTAAGGAAGTAAGTAAGCAAAATCGAAGGTAGTACTCCAATGCCCTTTACTGCAGTTAGGAAAAATGTTATCAACTTGGTTCTAGGTACTCATTCTAAAAAAATTGTCTGGGACTGGACGCTTTCTAGTAGTAGTATGCCTCGGACGACAGTAGAATTCCACTTGTTTACTCCAATGTAGGACCATGAAGGCAATAGTGTTCATAACGTCTAAGGGGGAAGTGATCGGTGACTTATTAATTTCGCAAAGTTCTGCAATAGATGTCACCAAACCGATGGAAGGGAAAAACCTTTGTCGATGCACTCCAGTGATGATAGCTCCTCCATCACCTCCCTAACTAAACTTCGATTCTCTTCTACTTATTTACTCCTACTAATCCCAATGAAATTAGTTATCTAAGTCTAATAGATACCTCCCCCGTAATAGCGTTTTCAATCTCGATACAGCCTACTCACTATGATTACCTACACGAGCACAAAGCAGAATCATTCACCGCATTTCGAAATCAACAAATCGATACCAGTGTCCACTGGGCTTAGGCAAAGCACGACAAATCCAGAGATTAGATCCTAAAACCTCGAACTACCCTCGAACATTGTGTAGTCGTATTCAGGTTGCTACCGACCAACATTGCAGCTGTTCCCAATGCAAGACTTCCTTCCGTCTTTACACTCGTGATTTTTTGTTATTATTTCATATTGAAGCCTTCAAACCGTTTTACACAGCCCACCACCAATTATTCACGCCTATTATCACACTTTCACCTTTCGGCTAGCGATGAGCATTCCTCGTGACGTCACAGACATTCTTTAGGTACGCATATGTACGGGTATCTACAGTCGGGAAAAATGTACAACATTTGTTATTTTGTTGAGACAAATGTATTCGATTTACGTAGTAGTTCGCGTCTAGTTTGTGATTGATTGGTTAGGGGTTGGCGGGGGTTGGCGGAGGTTGGCGTAGGTTGAGGGTGGTTTCTATACCAATAACCGCAGTGCATTGATTTCGTTAACACTGCACTGCACTTCTCAACTTAAGAGCGCATCTCTGCGTTTGGCACTTTTTACTTTTTGATAAACGCCACTCATATTTCTCTTGAGATGAGAAAAAAAAGGATATTCATGCACTTAGGTGAAAAAGGAAGGACGAAGATCCATCGTAGCCATATCACGACAGATGCAGCTGCGGAGATTGTTTTCCTTTCATCTGGGAATGTACGAAGGAACCTCTCGAATCTCATTTGTTCCTTGCTGTTGCTGTGCTACTAAGAGTCGTAGACTCATAAAATTGCTCTGCGGGGTGTACATACATACAGATACAGGTCCATTGCCCAGGTTTGGGTTTTTTTTTGAATATGATGAAGGGAGATAGAATCATTTGCTAGAATCTCTTTCGCTTCGGGATGCCATGTATCTGCAGTCAATGCAAAAAAGGACGTCTCTGTTATGTGGTTTGCTCTTGTGTGTACAGGGAGGTGAATCATATCGTTAATTAAATCACGTACGTTAGACACTCGTAGATATGTTTTCGGCGGAAGATGTGAAGGTTTGGTGTGTTTTGGAAGGGTTTTGTACAATGCTTGGAAAAAAAACTAAGTAAACTTGGTTCTCTGAAAGACACCGCCTTCCTTCATTCACTGGGATTCAGATGGGAAAATGGCCAGATTCAAAAAGACTTCGAAGCAAATAATGCAGTTGCATGGAAAAAAAGAAAGAATTCATGAAACTTCTTGAAGTCCTTAATGGCTTCCCTTCTGGGTGTGACTTTATTTGTTTGTCTGGTGCTCCATTCGGCAGTGTGAATACCAAGAAAAGAAATTCATAAAAATAACCCGTTGATGGATGGCCCCCCGGCTCGCTTTTATTCCAACGAAATCGATTAATTTTTCGTAATTTATTGCGTGTTTCATGTTCAAATACTTTATTGTGGCCGCTATCTAGTCGTAAAGTAGGTTCTGGAGGAGATGTAGGACGAACAAATGTCATTTAAATGGGTACCTGGCATTTGCCTAACTTCAAAGCCGTTGAGAGTGTGGTGAGTTATGGAAGACTACGGGTGGCTGTCAAATTATTCAATAACATCGGGAGACCTAGTGTTGCTTCTTGACAATCTGTCTGGAAGTATTTTGAACAGAAATAAGTCATCATCGTTTCAGCACACATCCACGGTCAGAATATAATCTGGGAACGAATTGTTCACATTTTTTTCTGCCCTATATGGCAATCAGTGATAGTTTACTGAGACTTGATGTATGGTGCCTTGGACTACACAAAAACAGCGTTCTACAGTTAAAAGATGCAAGAGTCTATTACCTAGATGCTACAAAGCAAACATTCTGCAAAATTATTTGAGTATTTAGGGTGGACCTTCCACAGGGGAAGCGAAAATTTAAGGAGAAATCTGAATTTCAGCACCAGTTTAAAGCTGAATCCGAAAGGGGGTTTGAGAAGAGCCATGCCACTGGATATACCATTCCATCAGGTTTCAAGTAGTATCCTTCTGTCTTTCTATGGAGTGGATGGCAATGGATGGTAAACTGTTTGGGAAGAGATCAATTCAAGTCGTAGTGCCTTCGGATATCGCTACAGTAGACGCTGCATTCCTTTAGGGACCTATTCGTTCACTAATTGCCTTCATGAATCAACAAACAACAAGATTTTTAGTCAACGACAAACATTCTGCACCCTGCATCTTGCTTGATCAACACACCCCTCACACCGCTTGAGATAAATCAAAACCACACAATAAATGTAGACCTGTAGAAGGACTTGTAGTGGGGAAAAGCCAACTGAGTTGACTTCCATTCAAAGAAAGTCTAGTTCATTACCCCAGTTCGAAGATAAAAAACAAAATCCAACGAGACAATGTATCTCCTTAGCATGACAGTCCACTTTGGTGTACCATCACTAAATCAGTATCCATGCAGTAGGGCTGCTTTTTCGTTCGTTTATAAATTAGACTAGGCCTGCATAGGTTAGGTTAGGTAAGGTAGCTATCCTCCGTTCACGGCAGGATACACTTGGATCAGATTGTGATACCACACGAGCTGGTCATAAGTATTATTCTCACGTCTGAAGCTCGGCTCCAACAAATTATTTGAATCGCCTCAGTAGCGTCTAGAAAACGATCAACTAAATTAGTAGGAGAACTGAAACTCACATCCCCCCTACTACAGATACTACCACCGAAGGATATTCTATAAAATTGAAGGAAACGACCGCTTGAAATTGGTAGAGAGGCTGCAAGAGCTCACATCACCGACAACACTGGAATACACTCCCAGGACACAAACAGACAAGTATTTCAAGAAAGTTTAAATTTCAAGCTAAATCAACAGCAATGAAGGGTATCTATCTCAAATTTATAGACGAGAAAAAGTTCTTAGCTTCTCACTGCTTCTCTCGGATAAAGTAGGCCCTACAGTTCAACGCCGATTACATAAAAAAAAAGGAAAAATTCTCTGGCGCTTATCAGACATTAGTGACCTTGAACACACCTGCATATCCACGCCTACTACCCAGGACGTAGAGTCTACAAAAATTAGACGAAAAAAAGGCAAGTAGAAGAACTAATTGCTGAATGCATTCCCAGAAGGGTAACAGATATAAGTATATTTTAGAAGTTCCTATCTCCTAGATGGTTTACAAGCTGGTTTAAAAAGCCCAGTTTGGTGCCATCAAAACCACCAACCCAATAGCCAGCATGAAAGTACAAAAGCTGGCATGCTTTGAAGCTACCAGTGCGATAATAACTAGACCAAGGGCAGAACTCGAGGCCCTATCTCCCACTTACTTCCACAAGACCTTTTATATAAGATTCGGCGACTATAACTGCTCTAAGAATCAACCAGTCAGATAGCTGGGTGCTAAATATAATAGGACGTGCTACGTTTTTAGAGAAATGACGTCTTTGTAAGACCATCTACAAGGCTCTACCCAAGTAGATAAAAATGAGAAAGAGCAGTCCATTGGCGTTACCACTGACAGGTCCAAAATGGACACTATTGTGGGAGCTGGTATCTTTTCTGGTCCGCTGAAATATATGAATCAGACTTGAATACCACAGAACCCAGAGGTCTAAGCGGGAATACTTACTCTTTCGTCGATAGTTTTAGTTATTGAATCAAGGCTTGTGAAGTCCTGTTTGGATGTAAAGATAGGCAATCCCTGGCTACATCATACGAGTGATCACAGATCCCACATGAAAAATCTGAGACTAATAGAGGATGACCTATGGTTACAGTAGTTACAGTGACAAAGAAGTCCATGGGGATGCTACCCCAATTCGTTGTCATTACTCTGGCCTCTAGACAATTCTTGCAATTCGATGAATTCTACTACGTCCGCAGGATAGTTTGTATGCCAAGCGCAGTATGTTGCGTGAAAAAACTTTTTTGCATGGATTTACTAGGCATGCAATTTCCATGGACAAGGAATACCATTTTCCCCCAATGGGCATTACAATGTGTCAGCATTGACCTAATAATAATGCCAAACCTAACCTTAAGAAAGCTAATAAAACTTCAACGAGATGTAAATGATTTCCATTCCTGTTGGTCAATGTGCCAGCTATGAACCATTCAACTATTTTACTCATACAAGTAGTACCTAACAACAGTCCCACCGGGAGGGTGGTAGAAGTGTGTAGGGTGTGGATTAGTACGTAGATGTACTCCTGACATCGATTATTCAGTCGTGCATGCTGGTAGTCCGAGCTGCTAGTATCTTTAGAAGATTACCAGATCAATTGGCGCAACAAAAAAAAAAAACCCCATAGATACTATAGACAACAACCGTCGGTACTTGCATCTACTTTAGAATTCGATCTGATTAGTGGCTGTCTACGTAGCTTAGCTACTGTGGCTTTCAACATAAGCGTACTATCTGACCCTTCATAAAAGCGCTGAACGAAGTTGGAGACCAGAAAACGTCTTCAAGTGAAGCATCCAGAAGCTTATTGGCGACTGTATATTGCAGATTGATTTTAGAGGTGTAAACGAACTGCGACTTTGCAGACTTATTGTGACCTCTGGACGTGAAACTCTAGTCGATGAGATACTCGACTTAGAGCACCTCCTCCAGTCCAATTTTCTTGATGAACCGAAGTGTCTAGAGTGGATCCTTGCTTTAATTCGGCAGCCATTTCTTGTTGTAAGCTTGTAATTACTTCTGATGATTAAAAGACTGAAAAGGTTCGATTTTAATACTTGCAGATATCGTTATTTCTTGGGCAAACAAACAGTGACATCTCTCAGACAATAGTAGTAATTATCTAATTGGTTTTGATATTGGATGAATAAGATGGCCAACATAAGAAAAGGGCGACATTGATGGTAATTGCATTCGTATTTTTAGGATACACAAAGTACTGACATTTCTGCATCAGAATGACCTGAGATTAGTGCATCCTTTGTCCCATTTTAGGTTAAGGCTTCTTCTCCTCTGTGTTGACTGGCAGTCAGAGCCTTCCTTTCCAGAGAAATGCTTTGTATAAGAGAGCGACTCAATGTATTTCACAACAAGTTCATTGGTATTGACCGGCCTTGTTTCCTGCCATTTTGCCGTCTACATATGACATCACTAAGTCAAAGGTTTGGTTTCCAGACCCCATTCTGTCTTAAATCGAATAAGCACACAACAACTGTCTTTTAGCCTGCCCATGTCTCACATCCACACTCCATCTACATCTACATATGTCGGCCACAAACTAGGTATCAAATTGCAAGCAAATTTACTTTGTATACTCTTAAAACAGAAAATTTGGCCCACCCACACCCGGCAGTCGGCAGTCGGCACCCGGCACGTTGTATACTTCCCAAGAAAACAAATATAATAATAGGCAAATAGGAAAGAAACATCCCCTAATCCCATTGTAACACGACAAAGATACTTCCACCACTTGTGTGTCCATGTTGTTCACACAACGACAACAGAGAAAAAAAAAAGTGTATCCAACCGAACCAAACCGCAACAACCGATACACATTAGTTTCTGCTAATTAAATTATTACCAAGGAGCGAAATGGGCTTACGTCAGGTATAAAACACAGCGATAGCCCTCGAGGGACTCGGCAAACAGCATATTCGCGAGGCGTGAGGCACAAGTATCTAACTGCTAAACGCTGGTGATTAGAAACAACCAACCAGTTGACAGTGTGATAGTCCTCAACGCGAATTTGAGTGAATTAAGCGAAACGCGCATACGAGTATATGTGGTGTCCGGCGATGATAAAAATAAAGGACTTCCCGCGGATTGAATAGAATAAAATTACACACACTCGTTACGCGTCTATTGTTAACTGAATTGTGGTCAGAGAAAGCCGGGTTCACTCTCTAACAAGTGAGTAAAATTTTCGTAAACAAAGTTTTCACTTTTTTTTCGTTGTGTCCCAGTGAAATATGGACTCGCCACAATAGTCCTTGATCCTTGTTGATTCAGTGCAGTGGAGAAAAATCTCTCTTTCTCGCGAAAAAAAAATGTGCAAAGTGCAACAATGAAGTTGATAAAAATTCCATAGAACGTGCATGTGGAGTGAGTTAGCGATTTTCCTTTTTTTTTATTTGCTCAACTGCACTTGTCCTTCCGGTGGGATCTACACCACCCAGTTAGTAGGAACAAAAAAAACGAGGAAAAAAAACCCTTTTTGTGTTGATGAAGGAGAAAAGTTTTATGCAAATCCCCGGATGGAATATGCTGTTATCCTGGTGAGCTGTGTGTACTCGTATGTGGCCTCGTCCTTGTTCCAGGCAATCGCATGTAACACATACTCGCGATGGAAATTAAATTGAAGCGAATGGATTAATAAACATGGCCAGCACAAGGACATATTTGTAATGGCCAACCGGTGGGGTGGTTATAAAAATTTACACAAATTACAGTTTTATTTTTATTCGCAATAAACATTGCGTCAATACTGTGTGTGTATGTGAGACAGGGTGGAGAGTAATTTGTTGTTTGAGGGCAAATTTTATTGGTAACTCCTTGTTTTACGTCATGTAATTTTGATTGAACTGTAAAGTGACACGTAAGTAGCAATTTAATGAGTAAAAAAAACAACAACTGAAAGGACACTTTTCACAGGTCTCAGTGTTCCGCGGGATAATTAAAAAAAAGTGCGTCAAGCTAATTTGCAAAATGCGAAAATGTGTTGTACATGAGAAGCATCGTATTATTCTCGCAACATAGGGATATCCGAAGCGACTATTGTAAGGAAACGAGTCTTAAGAAACGTCGTGCAAACAGCGGCATACATAAATTTGATTTCCGTGTCCTAAATATTGTGTAGGAGACAGAAACTAGTAGGTCCTCCTTAAAGTCATCTAAACCGGTTTTTGGCTATGCAAGTTGTGCTCTTCATGTTTCAGCCAGCACAAATTTTGCTTGAAAATCCTTGAATTCATGTGAAAACTTCTTTGGGTTTAATCGAAATTAGACAAGATCCCTGAAAGAAACATTCACAAAGGTTCCAATCCACCTGGAAAGGACCGTATACGAGTAAGTCCCTATCCTTTACCGATGAGTATACTTTGTCCTGAAGAAATAGGCACGGCAATGTTTAATATTTGATTGAAATACAATATCCTGCCACCATATCATTGATCTTGTAAGATTCAATCAAAAAAGCGTTTGTTTTTTAAAAATATTGAAACCCAAATTTTTGGAAGTGGGCGTGTCTGTAGACGGCTTCCAAAAAACCTTTACACTTGTACTCCTTCGTTATGTAGCAAGTTTGCACCCATCTGATGAAACAAAGCCTGGGATTGATTCCAATTGGAAGGAATAAGTACGAAGCCTAACAAAGCGATCATCACTCCCTTCTTACCAAATGCATCTCAACAGACAAACATTTTTTACGAAGCCTATGAACTCCAGCTCTGTAAGCTCAGCGACACCCAACCGGAATCTTGCTTTCTTCACTGATAGCCAAGCTGCTATCAAAGCCATTGATTCAGCTATCACATCCCCAAAACTGGTAGAGCAATGTCGGAAAGATCTGAACAAATTGGGTGCTCAATTTAATATCACCCTCATCTGGGTCCTAGGACACAGTAACTATGAGTGGAACGAGCGGGCAAAGGATCTGGCCAGGCAAGGGTCAGCCCTTAGCGGCTCGCGCAGAAATAGTTAATGTTCCGCTAGGAGTCGTCAAGGGTAACATTCACAATCACTTCTTAAAGCTAGCCAACGTAGGTTGGAACACGCTTTTCAGCTGCGCTATATCAAGAAAAACATGGCCCAGTTATGGCAGATCAAACCCAGATATTGCCAGAGTTGTATCCATAAGCACGAACCACTGGCCGATAGGAGACCATGAAGCCAAGCTTAGCATCCCCCACACTATCTTCTGCCGTAGCTGCAGAGATGCTAACGAAAAAGAATAGACAACGTACTCTAGTAAATCCTTCTTCGACGACCTGAGAGATATATCTGACAGAAGGTTTGGAGCCCTCATCCTTTACCTAAACTCGACGGGATGGGTGTAGTATATCTCTCACCTCAACCGTAAGCAACATTATACAACCAGGTTACATGAGTTTTGTGGTATCAAAACGGCGCAGTCTACCGCTAATTGTTTTTCAAACTAAAGAAACAGCCACCCCTACCTACCTACCTAAGTTCAGGGAACAAAATGGTGATATACTGGGCCTATCTCACCAAAGAAGGCTTTGATACATCCCACCATACCCCAGTGTTCCTGTTGTCGAATGATACCAACTGAAACAATTTTTAGACACGTTTTTTGGCGTTCAGTAGATGATCGACGACTTTTTGAACCGATGTTGTCGTTTTGAAAATTCGCAAAATATTTAGAAAATTAGGACAGTATGGCAACGCCGAGGCTTAGTGGTAAGTGAGTTGGACTACTAAGTGGGAGGTTCAAATCGCAGAATTTACGAAAAAAGTGTTTTTCACAGTCCCAACTCTCGCGAATGCCTGACAAACTTTAGAGTGTAAGCTGTCACGAAAAAGCTTTCCAATTTGCCTTTCGGATAAGGCTTTGAACTGTGGGTCACACGCTCAACATGAATGGTCGCGAAAAGTTCGGTCCTGCACCATATAAGTACGTTCTGTTGCGACAAATATTTGTTTTTGTACTAGAGGGAGGGCAGAGCTCATTTTCTGTATGCTCTCTTGTGGTGCTTCCGCCTTAACCTAAGCTAAGACAGCATTCATTCACATGATCTACTGCCTTGGGTTCCTGTTTTTCTTTATGAAAAAATAGAGGAGTTTCATGCCAAAAATTCCAGTCGTGAGATTTCTCTTTATTTTCGAGATATTCGTTGTCAAGAACGACTGACAACTTTATTTCAAATTTAATGTTATGCACACGCGAATTTTTGCCGCTGTCGTGGTCACAACAAAATATGACCATGTCGTACGATTATTTAGTTGCAAAATTATGTACAGCATATGCGATCAAATAATCGCAGCGATTGACAAACTATTGTCGACGAGTGTTCCGTCGCTCAATATGGATAAGCGGCATAAAAATCGCCAACAAAATAAACCTCTTTTAAATTTTTTAATGGCTGCGATTACTAAGTCGCATAGTTGTGCATTCTATTAAAAATTACATGTCTTACTATACCACAAGTGCGCACATACCCACATCCTGTTGCGACTACAAGTTCTTAATCGTAGCGATTTAAATCGCAGGTGTGTAGATACACTTGCCAGTGTGTATGATGCATTTTAACGTGCGACAATCGCGTCGCCAGAAAAATCGGACAAATCGCAGACTTATAAGCGTTGCGATTGCTCGTTGTCATATCCACTCAATCCCATTAAAAGTTATGTGTTCTACTCTTTGCGACTGAATGCGAGTAGAACGCATGTACGTGTCTAGCCTTACACGCAGGACATCCTATTGATGAAATAATCTTTGATAGCATTGCCTTTCACTCTCGCGTAAGCCGTATCAAAATCAAGTCTTTAGCGACATTTTTTGTATAAGATTGTCAAGCTGAGGACAAGTTTAAGGAATGGAGCGCTTCTTGCGGAGTTTTTTCTCCAACTTCCTATCTTTTCCGCCATTAAGACTCATATTTTGTTCTCCTGATTGAGAGCGTTTTTTTGATTTGAAGCCCCACCCTGTTCAAGTAAATTATGTGTTAATACGATGACGAAAAGACTAGTCAATGATCACATACTCCTACATGGATTGCCAAGCATTTAGCTGTGGGTTTGAGGGGTTCGACAAATTTGAGCAAGAATCGCATCAGCTGTGTTTTTAAATATAGTCTAACCTCAGTGAGTAAAACGTCCCAGACGCATTATTTCTTAAACATTCATCGACCACCACAGTTCCAATTGTCTGAATGCACTTCTCCCACAGAAAAGCAACAAAAGAAAGCAAACGCAAACAATTTCCCGCGGAACTTGTTACTAATCTACTGGGGGCCCCCCAAGGATAATCCAATTATTATTACAGTCCGAGGCGCCTCTATTCCTGAAATAATTTGTGAAAGAAAAATTGTTTTTCCTTTCGTCTTTTTTCCACATATGTACATATGTCTGTACGACTAACAGGCATCTTCTCTCACTCTGACAGCAGTGTTAGAGAGAATTCTTGTACAAACAAATAATCGCCCACCAATCACACACGTTCTTCGACACATTTGTACATACTTTATGGCTCCTACTTTCGCGGAATCAATCTTTTAATTATTTTCACACGTCGTCCCATCAATTCACATCATTAGTGAGCGCAAAATTTTCTTTATAAATCAACAATACAACCTGGATTGGATACATCAAATTAACTAAAATGCCAAACTATACTGAGTGTATCTTTAAAGAGACGATTTGAACAAAAAATCGGAAAATTTGCGATTCAAGTGATTTTCACAGAATGGAACGGATCCGTTCAGATTTTGATTAGTTCTCGTGGTAAGTGGAGTGCGCTTAAAAAATACGCTCCTCAATTGAGAAAGATTATAAATTAATTAAAATTGATTATTTTGATAACGAGTCTGAAAGATTTTATGCACCTGTTGAGGTGTTTATTTAATCGATGTGCAGAGAATCGGGAAGCACTTCTGGTTTGGCCTGAGCATAAGTGCCTGGGATCGTGTGAGAGTGAAACGTGAACAGTATCCCCGGGAATTTATTTGATAGAATTCTAGACTTGTGTTTTGCTGAACTAAGATTGGATAGATTCGTAAACCTAAGCAAACATCTAGGAGATGTAACAAGTGAAGTTCATTTAGTGAGAGAAAAAAAAAAATAAGAAAGCTGTCCCTACTGGGTAAATCAACTTCGATCCAAAAGTGTATCCACCCCAATTTGTATTTAACTTGTGATTCTAAGTTGTAAGTCCTTTGAGTTATTGAACGTCATCTAGCCACTTTGTTCAGCAGAGCAACCGCCAACGGATTTTTCCCATTGGGAATGGACTCCTTCTGGACAAATGCTAAGTGAGTGTTAGGGTGTTGCAAGTGGGAATCGCATTACAGTCTGTGTGATTATCACGACAGACATTCAACTATGAGCAACGCCAAACCATACGAGTAAAGGAAGGACAGTAGTGCCTAATTGTATGAAACGATGTGTTTTTTTTTTCTCCTTGTGTCGCTGTAACTTAAACCCCCTTAAGTCAAACGATTTCGATGTCTAATTTGAAGGATACGAATATTTGAAGGAAATGCAGACAAAGTTACACCGGATGAAAAAGTTTCAAATTTTAATTTTGTCGGTCATTAGTGAGGGTCTTCATCGCCAATCATTTTAAGCTAAAAATCATTTTTGTACGCTACCTAGAGGCTGAGCAATAAGCAAAGTAAAATAGAAAATTTCACTAGCGTATACCATCGCCATTGACGGTTCAGCTTTTGGGCGTGATTTCTTTAAAAACAAAGAGCTTTTTCATCGTTTCCAATGCACTAGAACGCTGTAACTACATTCGACGATCGCCCTTTGTATCCTAAGTGAATTGCTATTTATGTAGAAGCGCTAAACATCTAACATTCATGTGGTCTTGAAGCTTGTTTGTTGCTTTTCTTGTACATGATCAAGGAAACTCAAGCATGACGTGGAATCCCATGCCAATGATGATGTAGTGTAGTGTACAATTCAGTTAAAGGGAAGCATTGCTTGGAGATAGATACTTGTATACATTTCTCCTTTTACTGTCAGTACAACCTTCTCTGAATGTACCCCTCTCTGATCTCTAAGATATAAAAAAAAAGATGTCGAACATTGGATACTTTTATATTTTTCACGCTTTCTAGTTCAGCTTTTGTTTTCATTTTTTTTTAACAATCTGCTGGGGCTCATAAATCCAATTCAATTTTCGTTATTCATCAGGAAGTTTTAAAGTTTTATGATTTTGCAAAAAAAGAAAAAATTAATAATTAATGGATTTTTTTTTAATTAAATATTTCTGAAAACAGTGGAACATTGTTTCTCGATTGTGAATTTTTTTCCTTAAAAAAAAAACAAACCAAATGTACGGGTGATGTGTTTGATCAAAAAAAAAGATTTCTCAGAATGGAATAAATCTCTGGCATAACGAGTAGAATGATTGGAATTGGAATTGGAATATGGAAAACATACGTTTGTGTCCATTGTGGATATGTTAGCGTTGAGTTTTGCTGAGATCATTCGGGTTTGTGTGCATCAAAGATGATGTTGGATACCCCAAATAACGCCACGAATTATAGATGCTCTTTCATAGATTTGAAATTTAGTGAACGGTCAGAAAAGACTTGTTTTCGAATGCTTAAAGCTGACATTTAAATTTCAAGTTCTTAGTAAAGTAGAAGGTGTGGACCCTAGCTAAGCTCTGGAATAAGAGCTCAACTTTGAAACTATCTTCTTTCCAAAGGAGGCCCCTATGAGTTATTTTCAACGAAGATTGTTGGTGGTTCACTTCTCTGAACTGACCATTCACTATTCACAGAAGTGTTATAGAAGCTTCTGAGGACCTAGACAAGTGACACTTTGGAGACTTTCCACTAGGCCGAGCTTGAAAAATCCTCTATGGCGACAGCAACTTATAGATAAGTATCTGTCAATTAGAAATTCAATCACAAAACCGCTGATGTTTAATGTTAAACTTTCCCAAGACAGGTAAATTGAAGTTGTCGATGGTGTTGTTTTCGATACCATTGCCGCAAACGATGGCGTACCTCAGGGGTCTTAACTTTCACCAACTCTATTTCTTATATCAACGAACCGAAAAATGACAAGATTTTTACTTTTTCCAATAACACCATCTTGCTATGTCATGGGAAATCTTCTCAATTAAGCAAAAGCCTTTCGAATATGGCTCACAACTGAAGGTCTATTCTATTTGTGCGAAAAAATTAAACACGCACAACACGAATGGTCGCGGGAAGCTAGGCTTAAGGCTAATACGTACGCGCTGTTGCAACAAGTATTTGCTGATATTATCCAATGTTCTTCACTAAACGTAGATTTTCTAGCTTTTCTAGATAGTACAGGTCAAAAATTCTCAAATGGACAGCTATGCACATCATCAAACTCAATGTAGTCATGCTTTTTCTTGGCATCGCACTCAGAATGGTCACAGAATGGTCACTGAAAGTTGCCTCATAACCCTTGACGCAGCTACCAACTTCCTTAAATCTAAGCCAATTTCGATCATGTATACCTAGAATGAAGCGCACTTTATAGCTGCACTTGAGCTACGTCTTATATTCTCTAAGATTGAGTATATTTTCTGAAGCTTCACGAGAAGCTAGGCCTTGGACCACATACGGTCTGTTGGGCCAAGTAATTCTATTTTTGGAAATTCGTCTCCTATAAAAAGCTTGATAATTTTCCTTCTGCTTCAACTTCGCACCCGAAATTTCTGTTCAATCTACACGAGAGCAAACAGTAGCGAACATTTCATCTAATGTAGAAAATGCATTTTTCAAAACCAATCATCAGGTCCTGGGTAATCGCAGGCTAGTATCAAACCCGTGTCTTTTACGTTGATACTTTCTAGAAAACAAGACTTTGGAGATTCCGCTATAAGCAAGCTGCAAGAAGCCATTACTTTTATATGTACCTAGCAACCGCGCGAACACCTCTCGATCAAAATTCTTTTTCTAGTTTAACAAGCAAACATTGGACCTCAATCGGAACTAAGAAGCTTTCAAGCGAAGCATGACAAGGCATCTCAGGGCACTTTCCAAGCGTTATAGGTTCAGTACTGTTGAAATAAGATACATATTTGCTTTTTAAGTAAGCAAACAGAGCGGGTTGAACGCAAGATCTTAATGACAGCCAACAGTAGGTGGAACTCGCTCACCACCTGCGTTATATCAAGAAAGCTTTGTGTCAAGAGCAAGCCACTACAGAACGACAGAAATCGGATTCAATGTTGGTGTGTGCGCTTACTGGGCATAACCTTCTGAGAAACCACACGATGAAACTTAAACTCAGAAGGATACACCTCACTACCTCTGCTACTGCCTAAGCCAGTGTCACTTGCGATACAGAGCACTAGGAAGATATTACTTCCATGACATACTGATGTCTCACTAATTAATCTTTCCAGCATTCTAAGGACTTCACGATGGCTTGAGACCATAAACAACGAGCAGCAGGGATTAAGGAAGGAACCCAGCACAATAACTGGAACCAGCACCCCCTATTGGGCATCACAGTGGGTCCACAAGGACCTTAGTGTTATGAGGTCGAGTTTAACTCCCCTCATCAACCCAGCAATCTAGCCTAACCTAAGCAGACAGACCCTCAAGCCAGTGCCCCCGAGTCGTCAAGTCCACAATCGATATCAGTTCGGCTTCGATAAGGCTTGGTAGATAATTTTTCGCCTTGAATGAGTCCGCCAGATACATTTTCCAGTTTACTTGTCAATTGGATTGGATTTAGATCCCGATCCGGGTATCAAGGGTACATGCACTTGCCACAACCCACTTATTCGAAGGTCCTTACAACGATTGTCATCTCGTTGGGTATCATCTCTAAAACTAAACAAGTCATCTTATGCATCCGTGTACCATCAAGTCTTCCGGATATCCTCTAAGAATCTATCAGATGAAGCAAATGGGTCACGTAGGCCCAATTATATCGACAAACTTGACTTGGGAAACGACAAATTGGCTAATGGCGTGCACTTGGTACTTTGTCAGCGTTGAGCTAGTGAGTGTACGATGCCAGAGCCACAAGGCACTGCTATACCTTAATTTTGACGTGAATTCAGCTAACTCTGGGAGTGTACTTTGTATGTGCTAAAAACTCAAAGCATAGCCCCAAGCTTAAGCTTCAGAAACATGCCGGTTGGCACTGAAAAACATCCTTTTTCAAGAACAGGACCAAATGACCGCATTCAAATGTCAAAAATAGGTCAATTAAATCACCTTTCGCTGCGAAATTTCTTGTGGGTGTTAATTTTAATTGTAATTCCTTGACAAAACCAAAATTAATGAAATCCTCCACCATCGCAACACCCATCCACCATTGCGCCTCATTTTATTACCAAATTCCTAAAAATGCCTTTTTGCTTTCTCTTTACCAGGTGTTTACAAGAAAGTCTCGCCCCATTTGAAGGAGAACAACACGAATGACTTTATTGTTGTCGCCATTGTTAGGACGACAAACGATTCCTTTTGTGCCAGAAATTTTGTCTTATTGTGTGAAAAATCCCGTACGGGTAAGGGGAAACGACGACATTCAAATCAAATACAACTCTGTCCAGAGTTCGAGGGCTTTCACCACTACAGCGATTCTATGTCGTCCCAAATTTCTTAAAGGATAAATTAGTCGCAGAAGGATCTGTGGAAGTGGAAGTGGAAGTGAAAAAGACGCCATCCCAACACCTACAGCGGCTCAGAAGGAAGTGCTCAACGGGTACACAATAGAAGCAAACAACAATGGCTAACGAGAAAAAGACTCCTGCAGGTGTAAGTGTCAAATATTGTTGGTAGTTTGTCGTCTTCGTCTTCGTTGTTGTGTCGTTGTTGTGTCTCCTTGGAAGACAGGATGCTGTGTTTCCTTCCTCATTATAATGCATATTTGTATCTTTTTTTTCATCTTTTTTTTTTTTTTTTGTTATCACTAAACAAATGCAAACATTCTTGAGAGAGTACACCTCGACTGTATATACAGTGAAGCTTGTTAAAATGCCTCCACGCAGTGTCAGCATTTTTCATACTCAAGTGATAATAAAAAAAAAAAAAAAAAAAAACGCTTTATTCCGTCGTCATTCTCTCATATCCTTCTTTTATCCCTACGGGGGTGGCGTTGAGTAAATAAGATTTTCATTCTCATATGAGTAGCTAGCAAGTTTTTTTTTTTGTATTTTTCGTTTGCTTTAAGGAGAAGTGGGGGAGAAGGGGGATGCTATCATCTTTTATGCTTTTGTGATCGAAGGTGGGAAGATGCTAATCGGTTTTTTTTTTGGATGTGTTTAGCTTCCTTCTGACGCAGTTGTTTGTTTCTTTTATTTTTCTTTGACAGCTGAGTATCAACGGCAATGCGACTACCACAGGCAGCACAAGCACAGATGAGATGAGTAACAGAAAACCCAGCTGCTACGGTGGGTTATTGCCGATGGGATTACCACAACCACTTTTGTTGGAGGAGAAAAAATATCTGTTAGCTGTCGAAAGGGGTGATATCGCTAATGTCAGAAGGTGAGTTTACAAAAAAAAAAAAAAAAAAAATGGAGGGAAATCTTTAAGAAGGATTCCATTCACCTTGAGATGGAGATGGATTACTTGGTGTTGTTCTTTTGAGATAGAATTTTTCAATCTTTGTATCTGCGTGTGAAAAACGCTGTGAAACACCTCAATTACTGTTGACAAATCGTGATGAATACCTACTTCAGGTGTTGGTGTTCAACAGACAGTATAATACCGCACTCGTGTCGAGTGTTTAAAGTTTCTACGATTTTTCTTTGACTTTGGTTCTAAGATTCGTTTGGTGCGTGGGCTGTCAGGAGTGGCGGTTTCGTGAATGATAAATGCAAGTTATTTGACATTTGATTCGGGGTGGGTTTTGAGTTTACATTTATCCTTAAATAGCGTCCTTGTTTGACTTTTTGGTTGGATCTAGATAATGCGTGGAGTGTCAGGAGTGGTACTCATGTAGCGATTAATTCACATTTGAATGGACTGCTTCGCTTGAAGACTGTTCAAAATTCTTAAAGTGGATGTTTAACTTGAATGTGGAGGAAGCATGTGGTGTCAGCAGGCAGATTTAGTTTAAGGTCTGTTTTAGGAAATCATGGCGATTAAGGAAGCCCCGTCCTGGCTGAAGTGTAATGTACTATCTGTCAGGGATATCACCATCCTCACTGACAGCCAAGGGACAATCAAGTCCCTGGAATCGTGCTCCTTTACTTCAAAGGCCGCTCTCAACTGCCGTTTATCTCACCTGTGGTGGGTGCCAGGCCACAGAGACACTCCAGGTAACTGCAGGGCAGACGAACTCGCCAGACAGGGTACTACTCTAAGCATTCTGTCTGATAGGCAATCCCTAGGTATGTCCCTAGCTACATGTAAGCTTGGGAAAACGGCTCAACGTGTCTCATCTCGAGACAGATCTGGCCTAGACTTTCACGCTCATAACTTTAAGTCTAGGACATTCTTTTAGGCTCTTTAATTTTGAGGTTAATTTTGATTCTGATCTACCAACCACTTCGACTTGCCTTTCCTTTCGGTGGCTCCTATCTCTGTATCCGCGGGGCAAAATATAAGGGAATGGATTGTATTATCCTGAAAATAGCCGGGTGATTCCATCCAAAAATGTATGAAACCTCTTTCCTTTCAATGGACGGACGCACTCATGTAACACCCAACTGTTGCCATTAAAGGCGATATACCGACTTGCAAACCCCCATTCATTGCCATTAGCACCCTAACAACAATAATACTCCATGTCTCCATCATGGCATCATTTAGAAAATCAAAATAATTGTCACAAAACCCGTGTGTACACTCGGCCCGGACGACCCATTTAAGGACATGCCATGCAAAGTGATTATTTTCGAATCACAACGCCCGCTGTGCATCATTTCATTTTCATACTGGCTACCCCCCCTATATCCTTGCTCCTATAGAGTCATATGCCGTTCATAAAAATAACAGTGAAAGCCAGATAGGGAAGGAGTAAATGATAAAAAGATGGAAAAAAAAAAAATTTTAGTAAAATGCCTCCTGACCAAATATTATCCAAAAGTGCCCTACGACGATAGTGATGATGGCACACTAGCATTCGAAGAAATTGACCCTTTAAGCCATGACATTAGGTTCGTTTTAAAGGGCACAAGAGCATATCTACACACTCATACACACGCACGCACACATACACTTATATTTCCATTTAATCGCCATGTCACATCCTTTTATGATACACACACGCAGATGGGTGGACCGTTCTGCATCGTTCACAAGGATGTCAGGTCGACTGCTGTGGGTGTTTGTTTGGGTGGGGGTGGTTGGGTGGGACCTCACTACGATGCAAGAACATTGCCTTTAAGCACTTGAACAATCATAATATACATGTTTATTTCATTTTTGTCCTGGCGTATCCTACTTGAACGACCGTTACGGTCATTGTCGTTATTCACATGAGGTTGGCGAGTACAGACCGCCCGCCTGCTTGAGCGTGGATATGGATGTCTGTGTGCCGGTTATGACCGATGCGTGACGGGAATGGTGACAATGGTTATCCCAGGATGTTTTACTATTCCTTTTGGGGGGGATTTTTCTTTGTTTGACTTTTTTTTTATATCTTTTGTTTTATTTAAAGGATTATTTGGGTGTTATTGAAGGGTGGGGGTGTATTGTGTGTGACTTAAGGCGGATTTACTTTTCATCATATACGAGGATCTGCAGGAGACAATGGGAGGTTTTGAGTGGGTTTTCTTCTTTCTTTCTTTTTATTTAAATTTATTTTTAGAACTGTTTACAGTTTATGGGGAGTAATGGCCGTTTCATGAATGGAAATATGCGATGGAAGTACTCAACAAGAAATTACAAGACTATGTTGCATAGAAATAGGCGCTTTGCAAAATATTCTTGCTAGAGAGAGTTGATCAATCAGACTGGCAATGAAGATCACCGATCACTTAGTCACATGTGATCATCCTTAATAAGTTTGACACAGATTTTCACAGGATCTGTGGCCGCATTAGGGATTCTAAGTGAAAACTTTATCGCATGACAAGTGATCCTCAATATATTTGAACGATCAGCTTTTGTGACCTCAAACTTAGGATATTGAAGGTCGGATTTTCATTCCAAGATGTTTTCAGGAAAATTACGATCTACACACAACTTTCGTTTCTCAAAGCATTACGATTGCTTCTATTGATGATCACTACAAAGAGCGATCATGAAGGCAACTACATAATTTCGAGGATCACTGACCTTAAACGATGATGAAACGATTTCTAAAAGCATGGCGATTGCTTCTGTGGATGGCCACTACAAAGAGCGATCATGAAGGCAACTAATTTCGAGGATCACTGACCTTAAACGATGATGAAACGATTTCTAAAAGCATGGCGATTGCTTTGTGGATGGCCACTACAAAAAACGATCACGAACATGAAGACAACTAATTGCGAGGATCACTGATCTGATAGTATTCTGCATCCTTGCAAGTGATCGTGTAACTTACTCTCATTGATATCGATTTGATCAAATTGTTTTAAGGATAGACACTACGGTTTTCCAAGAGACTTATTGTGTGATCTGTTTGGGTAGTCTAGGGCAGACATTCCACTCCAGAGATTGCCAAAGAGTCGAGGATTGTGGGCGCATGACAGCGAGACTCCCTGCGATGCTAATTTCGTTGCCAAATAAGAGAATATGCCGCCTGGTGTGACTCCCATTGAGCCAGTTCTGGATTAGCAAAGGAGTCAGCTTTAGAGCTGGAATTGACTGGAAAGTGATCAGTTCCTTAGAGATTTCTAGTACTAGCTTGGTAAACCACGTGTCCTGACACAGACAAAGGATAAAAATTCCTCAAAACAGGGCTCAAAACGCGTGGATTAGGCATGGATTATACACAGAGATTTTCTATGTTTCAGTAAAGGGGCCGCACTCTTGATCCAGCAGCAAACTAGTCGACTCTATTAGCAAATGATTGTTAAAAGAAAGGATCCTCAAGGTAATGGTCTTCCTACGATTAATCCTTACGACAGTGATTCTAATTTAAATTATAGTCGGGTCAAATGTACGATATTTATGGGGCATAAGACAGCTCTATAGGAACCTCAGCAAGTGGTGATCCTCAATATAACTGACTTATACTACAAGAGGCCCTCAATGCAAATGATTTTCACAAAGAAATAGTAAAGATCTACGACTTCGAAATTGATCCTCACGACATTGATCCTCATTCAAAAACGTTTCTAACGCAACTGATCTTTGAAAGTAGACCATCGAAATTCGACACTCAGTGGACCATCTGCGGTCATCCCTAGTGCAAGTCATTTTTACTAGAAAAGTCCTGAAAGTAATTTATTTAAAAAAAAAATACCACCAACGCCCAGGGGACTAGTACCCAGAGTATCATACAGTTCAGCAGTTTTCGAGGTTATCGGAGACATTGGTTCATGGTGGATACAAGACTTCTGTGTGGGGCACACCTGTACCTTAGGCCTTTTAAGCTCTAGCTTTATTGGTGATCTTTAGCCTGTCATTCTTAAATTATTTCAAGTGGCAGGCCTTCGACTTTTTCTTTGGCCAGTTTGCAGAGATAAGGGATAGGGCTCTAGCATCTGAATTGAGGCTGTCTTCCTCTGACTCCTATGCTCACTTGTTTTACCTACAAATAGCTCCTCACATCCTCATCCCCATTCCTGCAATCCAACTTCCCCGCATATGGATCCACACACACAATAATTTACTTCAGCGGTTTTTAATAAAAAAAAAATCCTGACCGCATTTAGCAAGTAATTTCCTTCGGAAAGTATTCGAACTCTAATGCCCTGCTACTTACACACTTAAGTCATTATCTCCAATGAGGCATAGGGGGCATGGAAAGGACTAAAAGCCGCACCAACACATCCATCTTTCTCTCTATGTTTGCTTAACCCAATTTCCTGGAGAGTCTCACAATCTGCTTTGCTACATTGGATCCGCGCTACCACCCTCCATTATCCAGTTTCATCCTTTCCCACGATAATACACTACAAAATCGCTTCTCTTCGTTCCCTTCCAGCCATGCCATTGTGTTTCTATAGCAAATTGTCCATTAAATAGCGCTGATGGTGACTGTGACTGGTTGACTGGCGGTTGGTTGGTGATGGTAGTGGTAGTGGTGTCCCATCGATTTCCTTCATTGATTCCTTATTCAGACTCAATGTCCTGGAAGAACGGAAAAAAAAAGAAGAAAGCAGAAAGAAAAGCCATCTAGCATTGCCGCATCTCATGGTTGATATTATGTATTAGTGTGTTATCCTGTCGATTGTACACATGTTCCCAAAAGCCATTCACCCGTTCAATATATTACGCTCATCACACATGTGGGGGTATCCTTACACACATCACTTTTATCCTTTTCTTTTGCTTTTTTTTTTCTTTTCGTTAGGGTGCTACAACGAGCACATCGCAAGAAGCACATCAATATCAATTGTATGGATCCTTTGGGTCGACGCGCACTAACTCTTGCCATCGACAGTGAGAATCTGGAGATGGTAGAACTCTTGGTTATTATGGGTGTAGAGACGAAGGACTCTCTGTTGCATGCCATCGATGCGGAATTTGTCGAGGCCGTGGAACTTCTACTGGAACATGAGGAACTTATTTTTACTGAAGGAGAGTTGTATGTAAGTTTTCTAAGGAAACACGCAGAAAAAAAATGGAGCATCTCTTGAGAGAGGCTAGTTGGTTCATATCCTGATTGATCTTCGGGGAGTAGTTTGTGTTTGTCTTTGTGATGGAAAGTTGCAGTTGCAGTTGCAGTTGGAAGGAGATGAGATGATTTCGACAATGAGTTTGAAAACTGGTGGCACACTCATGGCAGATATTCAATCTCCGAAGGAATTCAAGGATTCGTGAACCAATTTTTTTGTGAAATTTAAAATCTACTTTCCTTTCAGAGTTGGCAAAAAGTGGATATCAACACGGCAATGTTTGCTCCTGACATTACGCCCCTAATCCTGGCAGCTCACAAGAATAATTTTGAGATTCTAAAGCTACTCCTGGACAGAGGGGCGGCTGTACCAACTCCTCATGACATCAAGTAGGTAAGGCGGCCTATGAGTGCATCAAATGACTGAATATTCCATCCATTAGGTGCGGTTGTGAAGAATGCGTCCGCAACTCCACAGAAGACGCCTTAAGATTCTCCCTAGCTCGTGTCAATGTGTACAAAGCTTTAGCTAGCCCATCGCTTATAAGCCTAACTTCCCATGACCCCCTGATGACTGCTTTCGAATTGTCCTGGGAGCTAAGAAACTTGGCATTTACCGAGCAGGTGAGACGACAAACACATCCATTTTCTTGGACCTTATGAGTTTCCTTTTAGGAATGCAAAGCTGAGTACCTTGAGTTGAGAAGACAGTGCCAACAATTCGCCGTGGATCTCTTAGACCAAACTCGAACCTCCGAGGAGCTGGCGATCATTATAAACTACGACCCAGAGAACAGCTACCAACCAGGGGACAGAATGACTTTGAATCTCCTCGAACAAGCCATCACCTACAAACAGAAGAAGGTACAGGATACGAGAACTTCGAGTTCGAATAACTTTTCTCTTTCTCAACAGTTTGTAGCCCATCCCAACGTGCAACAGCTCCTGGCCGCCATTTGGTACGAAGGTCTTCCAGGATTTCGTCGCAAGACTCTAATGCAAAAGATTCTCAACATTGTCCAGGTGGCCATAATGTTCCCCCTCTATTGCATGGTGTACATGATCGCTCCAAACTCTGGTATCGGAAGTCTAATGCGAAAGCCATTCATGAAGTTCCTGATTCACGCGTCTTCCTATCTATTCTTCCTATGTAAGGCGTCCTGGTTCTCTGAAGCCCTTAAGAGCTTACAAATTTCACACTTGCTCCACAGTTATCTTAATCCTTGTCTCACAACGTGCCGAAGATGATGTCATCCGACTATTTGGCACCGATGCCATGAAACGAAATTTGAGAGAAAGTCAGCGACACCAGAGGGGCAATGGTCCTACCAAGCTTGAGCTGATAGTCGTGTGCTACCTGGCTGGCTTCCTGTGGGAGGAAATTCAAGAGATTTTCAACGTCGGCATGAAGAACTACCTCCGGAATATGTGGAACTTTATAGACTTCCTGCGGAATGGATTGTACATCAGTGTCCTTGGTTTGAGGTTAGTTTCATGTTCTTTTGGTGCCAGAAGTGGATTTTGAAAATTATTTGGAATTTTTTAGAATCTTTGCCTACATCCAGCAACGCAGTGAAATTCGACAGGATCCTGGAATGGCTTATATTCCGCGAGAGAAGTGGAATGACTTTGATCCACAGCTGATAGCTGAAGGACTCTTTGCTGCGGCGAATATATTTTCAGCTTTGAAGTTGGTACATCTGTTTTCCATAAACCCGCACTTGGGACCGCTGCAAATCTCATTGGGACGCATGGTCATTGACATTGTGAAGTTTTTCTTCATCTATACACTCGTCCTGTTTGCATTTGCATGTGGCTTGAACCAGCTGTTGTGGTATTTTGCTGACTTGGAGAAGCAAAAATGCTATCCTCAGCCAGATGGACCGGCAGATTGGACGGAGAATGGTGAATCCTGTATGAAATGGAGGCGGTTTGGGAAGTAAGTTGGGTTGGGGGGATGCTAAGCTTCCTTCAGTCTTTCACAGAGTTATGACAGAGCGAAGAAATGCTTAAGGAGGGTTGGTTTAGAGTGCCGATAGGTGGCTTTCAACTTGGATCCAGATTTTTTGCTGATGGTTCGCCCGGTTTAAGAGTACGTGCTTTGCACTTCAACATCTGACATATGTACGACCCCTCTTCGATGAACGCAGTGATTCCGATTCTTTTTGAGTATCCATTCCAGGACTAAGGCTTGGCACTATTTCAACATCGAAATGTCAAAACTGCTGAACACGCATCCCATTAGGGATCAAGGATTAGGAAAAAACTAGGTAGACACAGAGTAGTTCTATGGACATTGCTCCTAAACCAATCGAGGTGTAAGAAGCGCAAAAATATTTCAGTTTTCGTCCCTTAGTTCTTTAAAGCTAGGTCCTGGTGAGGTCCGCATCTATCGCCTTATCGTGGATCCAATTGAACCAATGCACAAACCAATTTGTCTGCAAGTCCTTCTGGACTTCTTTTAAGAAACAGCTGAAGATTATTTCACGTAAGGACGTGTCGTTAACAACTTTTTGTTCAACTAGATCCCTTCCACTATGAGTAGATCATTTTAAATCGCTTGCTTTAACCTGTTTTCCCAAAATCAACGCACGCACGCCCGTAATTCATTTAAGGCCGAAAGGCAAGAAAAGACCAGAAGCTATCCCTAAACACCAACGGCAAGACTTAAGGCACTCTTCACCTAGGCCTTATTATACAGGAATCGGCGACCATGAGCGTCTCAAGGATCAGCTATTCAGACAGCTGGAGGCCGAGCACGTCAGGCCATACTATGATCCAACGGAAAATTGCAGGCACTGCAGCACAAACGGACTAGATAACGCCAAATACGGACTTTAGAAGACCATATACAAGGCTCTATCCGAGTAGAGAAGAATAGAAAACCAGAGAGAAACCGAGCGCACAGGCTATAGAAGCTTACACTGATGGGTGCAGGCGCAAGTTTTTTTTCAGATTTGCTGGGCTTGTCCAAATCTTTCAGACTACCAAAGCACAGTAGCGTTTTCCAAGCGGAAGTCCTAGCAGTGACAATAGCCGCCCGTGAGACTGCGGTGAAGGCAATACCACGTGACGATCGTCTGACAGGCAGCGATAAAGCGATATCTGTTACAGAAATGAAATCGAAGCCTGTGAACTCCTTCCCCTGTGCCATTACCCAAGCCTCCGCCACCAAACAAACAAATTCCTCGAAAAACATTTCTTCCAGGACGGCGAGGAACTGTCCGACAAACCGGTGAACGACGTCTGTAGGTACCTTTTCTCTGAATGGGCATCACAATGGGTGCAGAGAAGTCTCTTCCTCTTAGCTACTAAAGTTGTTCTCTTTCAGCATTTTCAAGCCAAGCAAGACAGTCACAGAGCAGCTCCCTTAAAGCCTTCGCACGCTAGCCGGTCCGGGTGTCACAAGTCCTTGATAATTTAAATTTCCTCTTTGCAGTCTCTTTGAGTCCTCTCAGTCCCTATTTTGGGCAAGTTTCGGCATGGTTGGCCTGGACAACTTTGAGCTATCTGGCATCAAGTCCTACACCCGCTTCTGGGGCCTTTTGATGTACGGATCGTACAGCGTTATCAATGTGATAGTCCTGCTGAATCTGCTCATCGCCATGATGTCAAACTCATATGCCATGATCGAGGTAAGTAAAAATAGGGGCAAGCTCCTTACCCACCACTAATTTGTATCTCTTTTCAGGAACACTCAGACACCGAATGGAAATTCGCTCGGACAAAACTCTGGATGAGCTACTTCGAGGACAGCTCTACCCTTCCACCGCCTTTCAATGTCCTCCCATCCATAAAATGGGTCATCAGATTATTCAGAGAGTCAAGCAAGGAAATCGCTAGGAAGCGATCCCGGGTAAGGACATATCAAAGATCGATCGGTTTTCAGCAATAATTTCAACGGCTTTCCCTAAGAAACGTCAGGAGAAACAACGCGAGAATCGTTACTCCAGCATTATGTGGTCTCTAGTTTGGCGCTATGTCTCGGCCAACCATAGGAAGCTGGAACAAGCTGCTGTCACGGAGGATGACATCAATGAAGTCAAGGCTGATATATCGACGATGAGATACGAACTCTTGGAGATCTTTGACAACAATGGCATGGACGTGTCATCAGCTGCTAAGAAGGAGAAACGTAAGCTTCTCCATAGTCCCGTATCCAGGACATTTCTGACACTTCCCACTAACTTCTTACAGCATGCCGAGCTAAACACGCCAAGATCTGGGAACGGCGCCTAATGAAAGGATTCCAAGTGGCTCCAGTACCAACCGCGGTGAGTAATAGTAAAAATGCTTCAGCTTCTAACAACGTTAACGGCGATGGCGATATTAATGAGATTAAAGTGGAAACTGAGCCTAACCAGCCTCCTCCTTACGAGGACCCAAAGTCTCGATTCCGTCGCATTGCTCGCATGGTGGCCAACCAATCGATTGCCCACAAATGGAATCTGGTTCTGCAAGGAGTAGCAAAGAATTCCCAAATCGGAAGATGCTGCAGCAAGGAGAGTTACAAGAATCTCCAACATCTACAGAAGGCCATCGGAGAGGCCAAGAGGTTCGTACAAAAGATTTGAAAATTAAATTGAAATTCTAAGTAAATCCACATCCTTTCAGGTTAGTTTTGCTTTCCCCACCACCCCATGGCGGCCAGGAAACCCCCACCATCGAATTCGAGGACGAAAAAACCAGCACCCTACTGGAACTCTTGAATAAAATCAGCGAAGAACTCAGCGGATCCCAGGCGAATGAGGACACCATTGCGAATGCAAAAGCTGCTACTAAACTGGCATCAGATATGTCCTCATCATACCCGATGCCTCGAGATATTCACCCAGTTATTAGAGAGTGTGGATTCGTATCACCACCGCATTCGAACAAGTCACATCAGCAGCACCAGCAATCTGATGAGGGGGCCAGCCAACAACAACAACAACGTACGCTGCCTCAAGATACCAAGTCAACAACGACAAAGAACCAAAATGAAGTGATTCTATCTGCATCGAGCCTTGGTGGTGGAGAATTCCTGCAGAAGAATAAAGATGCCAAAATGCCGGCGGGCAAAGCAATTAAAAAACCTCCACCACCCCCTGCACCACATGTTGGAGGAAGTGCTGTTCGTGATAGACCCAAGCCACCGATGCTGAGTAAATTTTCGTCATCGGTGCATCCTTCGAACCCGTCCATGCCCGAGTCGTTCGAGGTGACATTCTTTGAGATGGACGACAACACTGAGCAGATGTTCAGAGCTGGCTTTGGTGATGACCAGTCGGAGGCGAGCATGAATGTACCAGCACCGAAGAGCCCCGTTGGAAGGGGTACAGGCAGGCAGGGGTGGTTGTAAGGTGCAGGATTTTGACATTGATTTTATGGAAAAGATTGTTTTTATTTAGGATGTAAGAGTGATTTATACCTCATGCTGTTGACAAAGAAAAAAAATCCACGAATTAAAGTGCAATTATTTATAACAAGGATGTGTGTTGTCCTTGTTACGAGAAAAGGTGAGGTTTCAGTTTTAGGTAAGGAATACAAAATGTCCTCTTTGAACTCCAATACGAGGACCGACCTGCGATAGAATCTTTGGCAAGAAATGCGGAATTGGGGCCGTGGGCTACAGCGGTAGTAAGACCAGTACTCATGTACGGTTACTTAGCCTGGTGGACTGCACTGGAAAAGGTCAGCTACCTCACTGCCATAACTACGATTCAGCGATCAGCATGGCTCTGCGTTACCGGGGCTCTCCACACGACTCCTACGGCGGCGCTAGCAACGATGTTACATATGATTTCGCTAGATATTTATGGGAAGGAAGTAGCAAAAGGACGAGTAATGATACAGGGCATGCCTAAATCCTAAGCTTATTAGATGTCACAGATTACTTGACACGGACAACACAAGTAATCCCAGTCGACAGCAGAGAATGTCATCATAAATAATTCCGCTTTGGGGATATACACCGATGGGGCTAAGACAGAGAATGGCGTTGGGACAGGCATGCTCTCAACACCCCTAGATATGCAAAAGTTTTTTAGACTTGAAGTGTATTCCAAGCAGAGTTTAAGGTTATTCGTGAAGCGGCTGAATGGCTGTTGATGAGATCGGTATCGAACACGGTCATCGTCATCTAGTAGATCGACAGCCAGCCAGCTTTCGAATCACCAATTGGTAAAGCAATGTCGCGCATAAACTTAAATAGGACATCGAATCATTGCGATCTCATTCTGTGCTGGGTTCCTGGTCATGCAGACATTTCAGGTAACCGCAGATCAGACGACTTAGCTAAACATGGTACGAAAAAGGAGCTCTCTACTGCGGAATGGGAGCTGCATCTACCCATACAAAATCTCTAAAGCGGCACTGAAGATGGCGCAATCTTGACACGCGTAACCATGCGAGACAAACAAAGAGACAAAGTATCCTAGTTGGACAGTTTGCTGGTCATTGCCCACTAGGCAGGCTCGCCATGAGGCTTGAAATTTTGGAAAATGACTTTTGTCGCAGCTGTAGGGACGAGGAAGTAGAAGAATCCCCCTTTCATTTGCTCTGCGGCTGCGTAGCACTATCCTCAGCTAGAAAACAAACCCTTGGGACCCGGATATCAACAGCGAAGTGAAGGTCGAAGTGAATCCTAATGATTACGGAGGATAGCCACCTAACGTAACCTAACCTAGACAAACCTGACTCTATGAACTGCACTTCTTATGGAAAAGTTGGTGATTTTGTGGGCTATTGGGACTTTCAGGCTTTCATTCTCTACAACCCTTCATCTGACTTCGTATGGGAAAAACTACTAAAAGAGGTAAATTCTTTGGGAAACAACCAGGACGAAGGCAAGCAAGGGGTCTTAGTAATGAGGAGGCTTGCTGGCCACTTGAGTATGACTCAACTTCTAGACAAGATGTCCCCATACTCATTGATGGTCAAGTCTCCTTAACTGTTTTTAGATTCTGTTGCATCATCCATTCGTTTATGATGCTACTGACAAACGATTATAGGGCTTCCAGGGACAGATTTTGGCAAATTAAGTGATTTTTAAGGACCTTCCAGAGTTCTGATTTTGTTCATTGAATCTACGCAATCGAAAGACGCACCGACTTTAACCTAGAAAGTATCGTGGGCAAGACATCGCGATACTGTCAGATAGCCAAGCCACCATCGAGGCTTTAAGCTCATATGAAATCAGGCCAACACTGGTGTGGGAGTGCTTTGCCAAAATAAGCCGACTGAGTGAAAGCAACGGAGTCACCCTCTTCTGGGTACCAGATCATGTGGGCGCTAATAACCTAGCATGAGAAGGATTAGGAACCGTATTTATCGACTGGGGGGCTGGGGCCCACACAATGGTTCCACGCCTCGGGAAGAACTAAGAAAGGAAGAAGACTGCAAAAGAGCGAAACTCTCTAGACTAAGACGGACGAAAGAACTTATCGGGAACTACAACCGGAAAAGAAGCAAAATCTGTATAAACATCAACAAGAACCGGCTGCTCATCCTTACAGCACCTCAGGAAACTGGGTATTCAGCAAAGTGGAAACTGTAGAGATTCTACGGAGGAGAGGAAACCCCTGGATGCCCACCAACTATCAGAAGAAAATCTACCATTGCTAGCACCACTCCAGATACTCCGGTTCATCAAGGAAATCAGACTGGAGGAGGTGCTCTAAGTCGAGTATCTCATCTGAGTCGCGGTAGCACAATAGATCTACAAAGGTCGCCTCCAACCAATCTACATTCTGTTGGTTCTCCTCACAATATCTCCAGCTGTTCCAAAACCCCCTGAGTTGAAGCGAAAACTCTATGAAAGACTGAATCGAAAGCCAACTCACCCTCCTCTCCATCTGCGCCCTCAACTTCATTTTCGAAAAATAGCCATCATCTGCACTAACAATATCCTTAACCACTACAAGTACAATTTCGAATTCCTCCTTCAATCCAACCAGAAGCAAGCAACACAAATCCTAAACCCACATATCCCCAATATCATTCTGAATCAATAAATATTTGACATATTCATGATGGGCAAATTTTGGATATCTGTATCTGCCACATCCATCCCAGATATCCTTTTATATTTCCTGCTGTTCCGAGAATGCCATTTAAATATTTTCCTTCGTATCGATTCGGTTTAACTCGTCCATTGATCCCCCGCCGTGACTCTATAATAGATGTTGACTCTCTCAGACATAGTCATCAAAAAACAACAAAAAAAAATGTTTTTATTCTTGAATGCCTTCCCAAATAAACATGGTACCGTTACCCCATCACTCGTGTTTCATAAAATATATATAAAAATAAAAATAAATGTTTATCGTGTATACAAATTCACTAGGGTGTCATTATTCATTGCAATGAATTGATAAACACACAAGTTCCTGCGTGTCAAGCATGCCCTCCTCCACCCCGCCTATGAAAATTCAACCTCAGCAGATTGAAGGGGGTGACAAAACGCATCCTCGTACACTTTCAATTGCACTATCGATGAACGTGGCACGTCGCACGTATAACCTCTGTCAGTTTTGATTTTCGTCCTTTCTGTTAAATAATGGCGATGGCGCGCATAGGGAGGATAGTGATGCTACTGCAAAATCACGACACATCTGTGTGTATGAATAGCTATGCCCGGCCGGCACGACCATTTGTCGATGCAGTAAATCAATCAATTTTATATTAACTTACGTGCAGATACAGATACTCGTGCATACAAACATCCCTTTTTTGGCAACGCATGCATTTATTTATGCTCACAAGGGTGGGGCAAGGACTGAAGCCATTTGAGTACGCGGGCGGCATTGAATGTAGCACACACTCATTCGGGGGGTAAGTGGCTTTCAGGCCGAACAGTTGATGTGATTAAATGTCATGCAAATGAAATGATTACAATTAATTGAATCATGTTATTCGGATGACAGATAATTGCATAGCTTCGCCATGTCAATTGAATGAGGTTTCGGTCTGGCCAATAGGTACTCTTGAGAGGGTTTAGCGATAGGCTATGGCTTACTAGAGTAGTGTACTCACTGGAGAAGTGGTGACCGCCATAAAAGGTTCTACCAGTCATGTTCGGTTTGCTTTGTGCTGAGAAATAAGGGTTGTTGCTCACCATGGTGATACAATTTAGGTTCGTTAACTTTGTGAACCACTTAGAGGCAGACTATGGTTATAGAGACGATTGTTACAAAGAAGCAGTAGCATGGGATAGAGATCGTTAGGTTCTTTGTAGACTATGGGGGCAGTTGCCGTCTACAAAGGCAACTCCCCGAGAGGCGAACTGCTAAATCAACAGAGGTAGTCTCAGATAAAAGAGGAAATAGGGATTATTCGTCGCAATAAGAACCCAAAAGAAAAACCGTCATTTGAGCCATGCAGGTAAGGTCAATATCGGCGTTTGGCATACGACTTTTCTTGGGGTCCTGATTTTGTTCTGATCCTTCCATGAAAGCTGACACTGCGACCTGAAAGATTAGAAAGATGGAAAGTACATCTTCCCCCCAAAGGCGATGCGACGAACAGCAAGCTTCTAGCTGAAAATGCAACATCAGCATCAACCCGTAGGCAATGATAATCATGGGGACCGATAGCATGCAACAAGATTAAAATCAATGGCATACCTTCAGGCATCAGAAAGCCCTGTTCTCAATAGGTATGCTACAAAACTTTGTCCATAGATACATAAGTAGATAAAGGAGCGGGGTACACAATATCTACTAAGTTCAAGTGTGTCCCATTTTAGGTCTTTCTATACGGAGAAGTAATGGCTAGGAAGGGTTTCCTACCAGAAACCGATGCCGTTTATAGAGACAGTTTGGACGAGGACTTTCAAAGTGCATCCTATTCAGAATTAAATCGAGTGAAAGAGTGTATAGCGGCCTCATATTTTGTATTTAAGGACTATGTTGCTTCAGGCTTCTAAAGATATCGTTGGCACTTGCAGATCGAAAGACTTTTTGACGTAGCAACTTGATGATTGAAGGTTCTGCGTCACAACCGGTCGCCCTAAACTCAGACGATTCATGGAAAATAAGAACAAATTCCTAATCGAGGCTCAGCATCTATTCATCGGCTTTCAAGTGGCATATTAAGGCATGCATCGCTAAGAAATCTACGAGGCAATGGACAATTTTTGAATCGGCAGTAACCTAATCCCTTCTTAGCCACGAGACGGAGAACTTTTTTCGGTTGGATTCGATCCTAAACTAAGAACGAGGAAAGCTACGATGGAAGTGGATTGATCACATTCGGCGAGAGGATAGCTACGAGTATCATTTCGTCAAACCGTCCAATAGAACTCCAATACTCAAAGAGGAAGAAGAGCAGATCGCCTGCGAGAAACTTGGGGATGGACAGTTAAAGAAGAACCTCGGCCAATCGGGAGTTGATTGAGGCAGGGACATGTGTCCCTTTACGAACCGAAGACTATGCCACGTAGATATGGTACAAAGGTGCAGGGAAATCCTGGAGGAGACAAACGACCTACCTACGCAAGTAAATGAAGCACTCTTCCCGCTTACTATGGAGAAGGAGAGTAGCCCTCAGAAAAATACATGACACGATCTAAGGCTCAATACTGATGGAGACAGACACGACAAAAGGAAGCCATTCACTCAACTAAGCAATTTGTATGCAAAAATAAATCAAAATCTCACAAAATAAAGGAAAAAATCCGCTCACCCCACTAAAGTCCTCCAAAAATCTTCTTCAAAAATCTCGTACAGACATGATGACCTACCTCCTTCGCAAAATCCCACGTTGAAACACACCAACACACCATCTCAATCGATGAAGATCCAACTCCCAACTGTAGAACTCACGCACTCACTCACTGTACGCGCACTCCCGGTAAGAAAATAAAAAAAAAATAAAAAAGAGCAATAAACACGATCACTGTACATTTTTTTAGCTACGCACACTTTCAAAGCACCAAAATGCACCCGATTATTGAAATTTAAAAAAAATTAGCTCAAAACACAAATTGGCAAAGGGGTGGTGGATTTACACGGAACGAAGGAAAAAACGCAAAGCTTTTGCAGGCACTGGCAGCCATCTTGGCTGATATTTTTTTAACCACGAAAAAAACCCGAAAAAACACAAAAACTTATCGAAAAACACTAGAATTTCATATAAACCGATGATCTAACACTTAATTCCTTAATTTGCGGCCAATTTAAGGGGAAAAACTGACTTGAAAATAAAATTTACACGGATTCACAAGCACTGGCAGCCATCTTGGCTGATATTTCTTAGCTACGGAAAAAAACCCGAAAAAACACTGAAAATGATCGAAAAACACTAGAATTTCATATAAACCGATGATCTAACACTTAATTCTTTAATTTGCGGCCAATTTAAGGGGAAAAACTGACTTGAAAATAAAATTTACACGGATTCACAAGCACTGGCAGCCATCTTGGCTGAAATTTTTTAAACACGGAAAAACCACTCAAAAAGATCGGAAAACACTTGAATTTCATACAAACCGAATATTTTACACTTCATTCTTTAATTTAACACCAATTTTAAGACTCAAACTGATTTGCAAACACGATTTTTCTTTAATTTAAATTTCACGAATTCAAACGAGCAAATGCACACGGAACGGGTGGAAACTTGCACTGCACAATGGAACACCTGCGTTTTCGTCTTCGTCGATCTAACGGATTTTCATAAGCAATGCAAGTACAGGGCGACGGTGAAGCATTTTTTTGTGTAAAGGGTTTTTTTTTTATCGACTATTTCGTTAAAAATTTGATTTTCGTCAAATTGGGTTGTGTGCGTTCAATAAAATAATTCTTGTGGTGCAAATTTGCAACGCTTATATAAAGTATGCGTTTATAAGGTTGTTCTTAGAAACATTTAAGGCGAGAAATATGCGAGAAACATTCTTAAGACGCAAAATACGTTTTAAAAAAGCATTAAAAATATTTGCTTAGAAGGACCTAGATCAACATTGCATGGAAAAAGCACGCAGTTGAATTTGAGAAAACAATTGTTTTACAGAAGCCAGCATTCGTGGAAGACTGTATATACTGGGGACACAACAAAGCTTTATAAACTTAGTTCAAATTTGACTGCGTTTTTCCTCGAATAAATTTGGAATTTTTTACTAGCTGTCTCGCAGCTTTTTGTCCCTTTTACAACCCTTGCTTGAAAAAAAAAAAATATGTTGAAAAAACTGATCTCCATGAAGGCCAATTAGAATAATTTGTAATTTCGCTGTACTCGTCTGTTTTTTTTCTATTGTTTACTTAGTGGTGATCAGAAGGTTATCTGCTTGTGAGGATCAGAAGGTTATCGTGGAGATTTTCTGAGATCTACATGTTTCACATAACTATTATAATTCGTACCCGAGATTCTCAATTTTTAAAAAAAGCATTTCGGAATTGATTCTAAACTGCAGCCTTCGATTTCTGGGCCCTGGTTTCAAATTTTTAATCAAAAGGTACTTGCAGAATAGTAAGACTTTATTTTCATCGAATCACAACTAAATTTCTCAGCAGGAAAATTCATAGCGCATGTTCATATGGTTCGGTCATCAGTCGGGACCATCTTAATGGTCAATTTGGCATAAGATCGGTCAAACGTTCTTACTATTTCCAGAGACTAAACAATTGCATCTGTTCAAAAATATGAATTGAAAGACAGAAAAAAAAAATATTGGCAAATTGATTGCACCTCAAAATGCAATTTACCCAAATTTTAGTCTTAGATCGACGAAGACGAATATGCAGGTGTTCGTTCCATTGTGCAGTATAAGTTTCCACCTGTGCTACGTGCAAGTAATCCGCTCGTTTGAATTCGTAAAATTTCATTTAAAGAAAAATCGTTTTTTAAGTCAGTTTCACCCCTAAAATTGGTGTTAAATTAAAGAATGAAGTGTAGAATCATCGATTTATATAAAATCCAGGTGTTTTCCGATCTTTCTGAGTGGTTTTTCCGTATTCAAAAAATATCAGCCAAGATGGCTGCCAGTGCTTGTGAATCGCTGTAAATCTTATTTTTTAGTTAGTTTTTCCCTTAAATTGGCCGTAAATTAAAGAAAAAAGTGTCAACTTATCGGTTTATATAAAATTCTAGTGTTTTTCGATAATTTTTTCTGTTTTTTCGGGTTTTTTTCCGTGGCTAAAAAATATCAGCCAAGATGGCTGCCAGTGCCTGCAAAAGCTCTGCGTTTTTTCCTTCGTTCCGTGTAAATCCACCCCTTTGCCAATTCGTCTTGTAAGCTAATTTTTTTTTTAATTTTCATAATCGGGAGCATTTTGGTGTTTTGAATGTGTGCGTAGGTAAAGAGTGCGTGTGTTTATTGTTTTAGGGTGAAACTTTAATTTTTCGGGAGTGCGCGATCCGGGAATGCGCGAACCGCGAGTGCCGGTGCTTTGCAATCAATGGCGGCGTATGATGTGTGTTCCTTTGGATGTGGAATTCTGCGAAGCAGGTAGGTCACCACATCTATACGAGATTTTTATTTGAATTTTATCGGGGTGAGTGCTTGTTTTATGATTGCTGACATGAGTCGACATTAGGGGCTGCACTTGATATTGTTCTTAAATTGCTGTCCACTGTCCGAGGATGCCATTCATGGTGTTTAAAATCAAGTCGGGTTACACCTTTGATAGTTGTTTGCATTTTAATTCATTTAAAGGAAAATCTAGAAAAGCCGTCGGGAGCGCCACCATGAGTGAAAGAGAAACACAATCAAGGAGCCCCTAATGTCCACTTGTGCCAAGAATAATTTCTTCAGATTATGCTCCCGTTCGGAGATGCATTTGCATGGCCAATAGGTACTCTTGAGAGGGTTTAGTGATAGGCTCCTGGAGCTATGGCTTACTCGAGTAGAAAGAAGTGGTGACCGTCGGCGTTTGGCATATGAGTTTATGCCTTTCTTGGGGTTTTGATTTTGTTCAGACAAGGTTATGGGATGTTTGTTTCGTAAGCTAGGTCCTTTACTAAAAGCTGACACTACTTTTGCCATAGGTTACTGAGCCAAAGGGACAGTAAATCTTCCCCACAAAAATGGTGCGACCAACGCCATACAATCGCAAGCTTCCAGTTGAAAATGCAACATCAGCATCAACGCGTATGCAATGATAATCATTTCAAGCAATGTCATGCAATACGATTAAAATCAATGGCATACCTTCAGGCATCAGAAAACCTAGCTCAATAGGTACGCTACAGAAAGCGCTGTCAGTCAGTCAGTCAGTCAATTTGGACCAGTTATTTCGAAGTGGATGCTATTCAGAACTAAATCGAGTGAAGGAGTGTACTCTTACTATTTCTTTAGGAATGGTCTCGGCCTTTAGAAGCTCTAACAGGCACCTCTTCTTTTCAGGGGACGAATGTTCATTCCGCAAGCAAGTGCACAGTAGCAATAAGCACAGTCCACTGCACCACATTAGTCTGATATTTTTTAATCCAAATCATTATTCCCAAGTTTAAAGTTTCGCCTAATTTTCACCATTCCTCTGCTTTAAGAAAATCAGGTCTAGACATTCCCTACTGATCATCAACGACAGAGTACAATTAAGCATGAATCCGACACGGCTCTCTATAATCTTCTGCAGACACATGTCTCAGTTTGTAATTACCCACATCCTGTTTGGAAATAGTCCGACTTTGTCACAGTAACGACACAAGAACTCTGTAAATAGAAAATCGCACATTCAAATACGAAACGTAATTAAGTTCTTAGCATGCTCCTACTGATTCGAATATTTGCTGAAGTACACACACACAATTCGGTTACTGTCTCCCTTGTGCTTGCTATTCGCCGTCAATATGCATCAACCACGAGGAATTTCAATACATATCCTCGTGTGTACAGATATTTTCTTTTTTTTTTTTAATGAAAGTAAAAAATGTCCTCCATTCCCATATGAACCAACAAGCCGTCGGGTACAAATAAATTGATTTAAACATTCGATAAACATGGTAATCCAAATCAGGACTAATGTTCCAGGACCCCGCCTCCGAAATTACATTATTTGCAAATAACCGAGGTAAATAATTCCGGGAAATTAGGCCTCGATTCGATTTTTCATTTTTTTTTCTTTCTTTTTCGAGATATGTATAAGTAGGGGCATACAATCCCCTTGGGTCAAATTGAATTATCCTTGCAAACGATATACAAACAACATCCTAATGTACTCCAATTGAGGGCGCACGCAAAGAGGGTAGGTAGAGAGAGTAAAAAAAAAAAAAAAATTACAAATTCAATTCTCATATCAATTGCTCGGCAATGTTGTGATGTGACGACGTTGGTTTCTAAAAGTCCTCCGTTGTTACCAGTCGACCGAAAATGTTTTATATTTTGGTACACCGCGCTGTAGCAAGGCTCCTGTCACAGGCTATTAAGGACAAACACACACTTTCTTTCACGTTCTTTGCATTTATCAAATTTAAAACCTTTTTTTTTTTTTTTTTCTCGAGCAGCGAACATTCAATTGGATGCCGGGCCAAATGAAAAGATGAATTTATCCAATGAATAATAAATAATACGAAAAGCTGGAGATGGAGAAATGGAAATGAAGTGGGTAATCCATCAGACAGCGGTGTTTGAGGGGGAGGAGTTACGATGTTGTAGGAATTCTTTTTCTTTTACGGCCTTGAACAGTTCGTTTAGTCGTGTTCATTTATTATTAAGATATTGGGAATGAATAGGAAATCAACAGTCATATCTATTGAATTGCTTTGTTGAGTGGTATTTCAGGGAATATTAGTAGATTAAGTGGGTATTGCCTTCACAGTTGGAAAGGACTGTGTTTTCGGTTCCTTGGACACAGATACTAAGACTGTGCAGGCAGTGGAACCGAAGTCACTTGATTTTAATTGAAACAATCGATTGTAGCCGACGGGCATGTCCTATTTCTGTCACCTGTTCCAATCTCCTGACGGGTGATAGTCTGCGCAAATTTATGCTCATATTTAGGCTACGATGCAGTTTGGAGGCACTCGGTTGAGAGTTCAGCCACTAGTTCACATTCTCCTGTCACAGGCATTGTGAAATTTGTCCGTGTCTAAGGTGTAATATCCAGAATACCAAACGCCATAACCCAGCAGCTTTTTCAATCACGTTTCCGATTACAAACTCAAATACGAATGCCTTCAGAGTTCAGCACCTTTCTCGTGCTCTAATTGGGTTCTAACCGATGTAAGCCCTGGCGTCGAGAGGTGTGAAAACGTGCTATAATGCCTCCCAGTCATCAGGCAGAACGTTATTTCTGATATAAGTCGTTCTCCCTACCTGATATGCAAAGGACTTTGTGAAATCATCCTCACCTCCTGCATGGGCAGCAGAGTTTCCATGACAGCACTGTCTATGCACATTGCAATCTGGCTTAACTTTGTAAATGCTACTCGATAGCATCCCATCCCAAGGCAGATTGTCTACCTCAACGCAATGGATGATACCTAGGCCTAAATGTTCTCAACAAACAATTCAAAACTTTCGGAAAAAAACGTGCAAAACTCCCTGATTCGATTTGACGCTCCAGATGGGATATAAATTTTAACTATTCACCCTCACATTACGCTCTAGACTCCTCAAGCACATTCTCCGCAATCCAATTGAAACGGCGATCACATTTTCCCAATTCCAGATCCTATCTCGGTCATATTTCTCCCGAAAAGTTTGTCCCAACCACCACCCTCCATCCAGGCGATAGAGAAATACCAAGCAGAATCCTTCCTCTACACACAAACATACGAATGTACATTCGCAAGGACAACGACAACACGAGCGATGATGGTGACGATGATAGCAGAAGGACAATAAATTCCATATAACAAAACACAATTCAATTTCTGGATGACTTAGCAAACGAGCATTATCGAGTTATCCTCAGTCCTTTGGACTTGTATACACCGGTGTTGCATTCCATGCCAATTATTACCGAACTCGGCATCAAGTCGAACTTTAATTGTTGTCAACAAATCGATGTGATATCCGTGTTGTGCAACTCTGATGCACTTCCACACTCTACCGTTGCAGTTACAAGTTTCTTAATTAACTTTGGACGCTGAAAGGACTCGGATTTACACAAACAAACCACATCCACTGCATGCATAGGTATCCTTCTTTGTAAAAGCGAGGGGAGGAGTATTCGTAAACGAAGGAAAATTGGTGAAACCGGGAAAACATTAAAGTTGATTGCACCCTGTTCGGTGCTAATTAAATCTCCCAGCCACTGTCAAGGTAAAAGCGCAGGGAAACGCTTTTTCGTTGAATTTGAGCTACCGAAGGGGACACATGGATCCTTGTACTGCGGCGTAACGTTTTCTTTTCACTTCCGTCGTCGTAGTCGGTTGTACATTTTGTTGCTATTTTTTTTTTTATTTCATATTAAACGGTTAAATGAACTCTCATCCTGTGATGGCACATTTAACACTTCATCCCCAGTTGGTCCCCCTTTTTCCACTCTGGTTGGTTAGGTTGGTTGCTGTTACCTCTCATCTCCTTACACAGCTCACACAGGATGTTTAATCAAATTTTATGTCCTCCTCCGAGTTGGCTTGTAATAATTTGCAATTTTCATTTAATTTTGATTAAATTTTAAGAGAGCGTCAACGATTTGCTTTCTTTGCGTTTTTGCTAAACGAAATTTAATAAGAACGTTTGACAGAATGTCTTTTTTGGGAGGCGGGGTGCGATGAGGGGGGCCCATAGGAAGCTCAGGATGGTAGGTACTTAATGGAGGACAATTTCATATGTAAATTTTGATGGTATTTGTAGGGAGATACCTTTGCAGTAGAAATGTAGGTGCTTAAGCTCTGTGGTGCTTATTCGAGACTAGTGGTGGCAAATTGCTCTTACCTGTTCGAGAGACGAGGTTTACTTTGCCTTCTGTATGCTATGCAGAGCTAGGATTCTGATAGTCAAAATTTGTAGGGCGAACCGTCGCTTCCTTTCAAAAGTTGATATAAAAAAGGTCGAATGCATGTGTACGAAATCGGGTTGACTTGATACAGAAACATTCTGCAGGATCCTAGACGCCTCATCTCCATGTATGGAAAGGAACAAAATTTTTCTACACTATTTTCCTAAAAAAATTGTACTCGTAAACCGGCTTCTTTCATATAAACTGTCTAACTCTGTACAAAATACAGTAAAAGACGTGTAAACTTCTTTACAAAGTGCAGGAAGCTACTTTCCTTGCAGTCTTTAAACACCTCTTACAGCAAAATAAAAGAAAGAAACAGTTTAACAGCACCCTATAAACCTACAAGAACCGGAAGACAATAAAACATAAAAACAGATGAACTTCCGCCATTTAACAAAGTTTTCGTAATAAACATTCAAACGCCTACGTTTACGGACCTAATTCAGCGCTCGTAAAATGGTCCTAAATTGATAAAAAAAAATTAAGAACGAATGCCTATATCCGCACCATTTCAATTCATAAACATTTCAAACACTAAACGAAAGGATTGTTTCCTGAAATGGATCACATAGTAAAATGGTAAAGCAGTGGTAAAAGCCTGGAAAAATAAAAGATGTCACTCACCTCTATTTGGCAACACTGAGGCTGTGACGTGTTGCTCTCCTTGCTGAATTGTGGGTTTCCAAAATGGCTTCTATTAAATTAATTTCCCCACCAGGCTTTCAAGAATTTTAAATTCAAATTTTCACATTCGCTTTCGTCGTATTTGCACTATGATTACCCCTTTCTGCACTTTTTTACACCCTCTCCGCCACTTTTTGGCACCAATTTTCTATCCTTTTCTGGCGCAATAAATAGGCTTACACTTCACAACATTTCCCGCGATATTTGCAAAGCAAATTAACAACATTAAGGACCCGAATTACAATACACTTCTGCGTATACGAATTATTTACAAATCAAACATTCAATTAAGCGCTCAGAAATGCGGCATAAAACCCACAGTTGATTGATTTACTTAAATAAAAACCACCGACATTGCGCAGGACACTTCGAAAACTAAAAAAAGCTTTTAACGGAGCGAATCGATCATGGCAACTAAGCTAACTCCTAAGAGTTGCGCTGAATTCCGATTGCAGTTCATCCCTCTCACTCTGGCTGCTTAACAGATGCGCTGAATATGTGCATTTGCATTCCTTTGCCGAAATGAGATGAGATCTTCCACTCCTTTTTGCGCTCTCTTTTGTATTTCTTGTGCACTATTGTTGCATGCGTTGCACCTGGTTTTGTAGGGCGAATAGGGATAAAAACAGATGTGAGCAGTTTGGCACTCTCTCGTGATAGAAAATTGAAAGGGATGAAGGGTGAACTGTGAATCCTTTTTGTTGTGGTGTGTTGATTTGAGAAAAATTTACCGCTAGATTGGCTGAGTGGATGACAAAACCGCTGACTGGAACGCAGTGTCTGTGCAAAGGATTCAGTGAAAGCACGACGCTCCTAAATATTTCTTTTCAATTTGCAATTTGTATCTGTCTGCTTGGTAAAGTTGCAAAATCTCTGTGGGAATGTGAAAATGCTTCAAAGGACGTGTAAAAATTGATAAAATCACTAAAATTCGCAAGAATGCCGTCGTTGGAAAAAATACTTACATATGTATGTACACATCGTATTCAAAAGGCCAACACATCGTTGCGTCGCTAAGTGAGTTTTTTTTTTAATAAATTGTATCCTTCATATTTTCGGCGTTTTTCTTTCAGAACATACACATGTAAGCAAATTTTGGAAAATGATGGAAAGAAAAGTATCTAAAAACTTGCGTTAGATCCTCATCTGTCAACAGAGTCCTTCTGAATTCCAAGCATTTTATGGCGTTAGAAAATCCTGTGCAAACTAAGTTGTTGGGCCCGTTTTGTTTATGATGTAGTATGCAACTGAGTTAGAACAAGGGCGGGCTGTACTCTAAGGTGTAAGCTGTTAAAGGTTCTTAGTAGCATTTCTAAGCCGTTATATTGAATAGGAAATAAAAATGCTTCAATTTATTTGCAGGACAATTTTTCAATTCGCTGTTACGCTGCTGAATTATAGCAAATTTGCTAAATTATCAAAGTGGAGACCTTTTCTCAGTTTCACTTATTTTTGATCTAATTTTGCTACCATTTTCTAATGCCAGTAGATCAGGATCATGCATACGTGGTACGGGCTTCTCCATCTTATTTCGTCAATGTAGACAAATCTATAAATCGTATTAGGAATTTTTCGCTCGAATGCTCTGTGGGTACCTTCATCCTTTGCCTTGAAAAATTCATAGCATTGTCGTGCAAAAAAGCAGCAGTAGTTGGGGTTAATGGCTCTTAGTTTGTTCACCTTGTTGATGCCGTGGGCACAGTAAGAAACAGAGTCTTGGGGATAACGTTCAGGCAAAGAATTCGGTTCAGGAAATCATTATTCTAAAGAATTGCATTAAAGGAACGTCATGAGAGCGATCCTCTTACTTGAACTATCTGGTGGAGTTGAAAGATGCAGCAGGATATCTTTGGAATTTGAGGGAGCAACAAGTGTTTTTCTTGTGCATAAGTGAGTGTATGCAACGAATAAGCGCAATGTATTCCAACCCATTTTATGCTGTCAGAAGTCATCTCAAAATCTGTGAAGGTGTTGTGTACGAATTTAGTCGATTGACCTAAGGTCGTGAGTACAGTAAAACTCATATGAAGTCGTTCATCTCTACAAATTCTAAGAACTCTAGAATAGTCGAGAATCCCCTGACAGTGTCTTTCTCTGGCAGCTGTTCAACGTTGAACTTCTTTTCAGTGGCGGTTCTGGCTGCTAACATTCAGGGAGATATCGAACCAAGCCACCGTTATAGATCCTTTATTTTCTCTCTTACACTAGTGATCTTAAGTAGAAGCGATCTGCTTGACTTCTCTACAATGTTTCTTTGATCCTTATACCTCTGGTAAACACACATTTACTCAAAGGATTTCCGTCGAATCTCGGCGATTTCCAACATCTTTTCTTGTACTAACTGGTTCCAAGCATTGTCATAATGTATATGTACTAAGGGAATCGTGTCTTAAGAGCTCCATTTGCTCTAGAGGTAAACTGAAGTTGTACTTCCTGTATCTAGGTATCTGCATAATTGATTTGGGAGTTTATTGCTTTATGCTAAAAACTTTTCTCAATTTTCTCTTGCCTTCTGCATACTAAGCTATCGTTTTTGGCATTCAAGGTCCTTACCATTCCTCTGATTGTGAAAGCAAATAGCTCTAGACCTGGATTATGAAGCCGACCTACGATTTTGAAGGGTATCCGCATTATACGAGTATTTTCCACCAATCACTTTATGCTGGGTACTACTGCTGGGATATTCGCAAACGAGTAAGTACCTCAGCACCAGGTAATGGTCCCATCCTTTTGCTGCATCCGGTGATCTGATTCTTTTCTGCGAAGGCGTTACCGCAAATAAATCTGATGGTGCAGAGTTCGCCCTTGGCGTGAATTGTCGTCATTCAGACCAGAATTTGCCTGAACTCTGGGAAGAATTTCGCCACTATGGTTAAAGCTGTTTCTATTCGTAATACATGTCGCGGGTTTGTGGTATTCTTTGGCTTTAGGTATTCGTTGGCTTTATAGTAGTAGTCCTGCTGTGTCCCTCTACTCATTCGTGTTTCTTTTACAGTCGGTAAGTTCTCTATAATCCTGGTACGCAGCCACAGTGTGTGGCCCAAAGCTGGCTTCCCTAGCCATTTTTGAAACTGTCGTACAAGGCGTTCTTTTTAGAACGAGGTTTTGCTACCACCATCTTTCACTGCTTATTCGCATCCAGATCGGATGCTTGGGATGGGTAATCCTGAAATCTGTGACTTCGTAGTAAAGGGTCTAGAAGCTAGGCTACGAAGCGGATTAGCTATTCATGGAATTGTTAGGTGCATTGGATGGATCTTCAAAACCGAAATTAAGCATTTGTGTTCCACTTCTGTTTCGTCTCTTTCTACGCCAAGGATCACGCAATCTATCCTTTGACGAAAGCTAATTGTGACTGAAGCTGAAGTTAAAACCTTGTGGCACCTTGTGGCTTAATCTGTAGTTATCTACCATGTGTGAAGTGTTAAGACCCAATAAGTTCGTTTTCCAGTACGTTTTTGACAGTTTGTCTGTTAGCTTCTTGTAGTAAGGCCTTCATCACTCCATTTCTACCACTAAACGACATAGAAGCAGGGGAAATCGGCACGTTTTTTCCTAGCGAATCTTCTAGTAGAACAATAAAACACACGTCTCTTTACTTTCAATGAAAAATCGTTTTTGATTTATTATCGCATTACCTTAGCAGTTAGTATTTCTTTTTTTCTGTTTTTTTTTTGGTATTTTTTACAAAAATCCCATAGAGCCTATTGATTACAATAAATGTGATCTTAGTACAGTCGAGCTGGGCCACATTCGAATGCAGCTCCATCTGTTCGTCTGCTCTTTTATTTATTTTTACAAATATAAAGCAAAAGAAACGGAGAAGGAAAAAAATCGCTTAAAATATGTTCCTAGTCCTAGCTTAGATGTGTATTTACAGTTTTCTTGTTTGTTTCTTTAGTTTTTTTTATAAATATTGAGCCACTTGCAACCATCAATCTCGAGTCAACTTCAATCTTACTGCAATACGTTTGCATTTCCACATGAGTTGTGTCTCCAATATGCTGAAGGACATTGCGACAAGCACCAGTCCAAGCAGTAAATAGGCACAACAAGCAAACAGTTGCACATCGGGCCCCCGGAATGTGTGCTGAGGCATGAAGTCTCCATAGCCGATGGTCGATAGGGTGACAAAGCAAAAGTATGCGCCATCGATGAGGCTCCAATTTTCCCAGAATGCAAAGATCACAGTGCCCAGGCAGATGTAGGCCACGAGAATCAACAGTACAATGGTGATTGGCACTTGTGGGGGTCCATCATCCTCGTCGTCGTAATTATCATCGTCATCGTCGTCCTCGTCGTCATCGTCATCTTCATCCTCTGTATGATCCGTATGCAGATTACAACTGCTGTCCAAACAGCAATTGTTTTTGTGGTTACCCTTTGGATTGTTTGTGGTGGCGGTCATTAGCCTGACTCTCTTCCGTTGGCCACTACCACCACCAGGACCACTGCTGCTGTTACCAGTTGAAGAAGGCTTTCGTGTGTCGAGGGTTTTGTTGTCTTGGTTGGAATTTTTTCTACCTCCTGGGGATGAGGATATAAGTGGCACACGTGACGGGGTACCATGTGGACAGCTGTAAAGAAAAAGAGAAAAAAAAAATAAAATGAATGAGTTTGCAGAAAATGGGTAGGAAGGAAGGACTGTTGGTGTAGGGTGGATATCCTTCGATATTTGTTTTTCGGATTTGCTCTCCCACAAATTAGGGGGAATAAAGGTGCGCATCCAACCGGCTGAGTGACCTTTTTAGCTTGTGTCTGTGTGGTTGAACGTGCAAACTCAACTTACAATTTAAATTATGGATTCATCCTAGCTCCTAACCAACCACATACCTACCCACACAGGATGTTGTGTTTGTTTCAAAAGTAATTGGGATTGTTGGCCTAGAAATTGGATGATTCGATTTCTGTTGACCGAAGCATGACGGGATTAATATTGACTTTCATGTCACACATGAGTTTTTCGTCCTAATTCTCTAACTTGTCCAGTTACACCGCATTAAATCCTCTGACTCTCTTTGGCCTGCAACCGAAAGTCATGTCACTGTTGTTAGGAAATCATGTTCACAATATGTATTAAAAAAAAAAAGAATGAGAAAATGGAGTCCCATTCAGTGGGAAACAGTCCTTAGTAGGACAATTACAATTATTATCCTCATTTTATGAATGACCCCAAAAAGTTATAGACATACCGACCCGACGACCAACAATAGAGAATAATGATGATGGCTGTGCGGGACAGTAGTAGTTTACGATTTACTCTTTTATTATCACTAAACATGAAAATCGGGAGTTTTCCCTTCCGGTAAAAATGAAAGAAGGTCCTTTTTTTGAGTGGTGGTGAATGAAAGACTTTTCCAGCCAGCCAGGCAACATCAAATGATCTTGAGCCTAATGATGGACATCTCATGCGAAAGAGAAAGAATTTTTTTTTAAGTCCTTTTGTGTCGTACAAAGTTTTGTGGTTAAGATGAAATGTCCTTCGAGAGTAATGAAGTTGCTGAGTGGCTTTTAAGAAACCTTTGACATTATGAGTGAGTTGTTATTACCTTAATGAAGGAATGGGGTTTTCGAAAGGGGTGTAGGTCGACAGTAATAAACTGGTGACACGATAAATAGCTGGGAAGCATGGAGTTGAAAATGTTTTAGTATGGTAACAAGTTTCTTAGACAGATAGGTTACCCAGGACACCAATTATAATTATTTAAGCTACGTGGTTGTTTGCTCTAAAATCGAGAGGTTTTTGTAGTCCTTCTGCTTCACTTAAACTGGTAGTCCTTTGGCGAACAGAACTCCAGAAAATATTTTTCACTCTATACAGCGACTGCTGGTGCTGATGGTCTACGTTTGGGTCGATGTTATCAGCTTTTTAGGGGGAGCGAGAATTCAGTGGCAAGTCCTTAAGGTTTTTGGGGTTGAGCAGTAGGAAAATTCTCATTGCAAATCAGTCGGCCATTTATCTATCAGCTTTTGAAGTTTTCTGCGTTTTTCTCTTCATCGGCTTGGAAGTAATTTTTGGAGTTTCAGTAACATTTTGAATAGTAGTGGAGCTAGTGCTGAACCTTGGTGTACTCCAACTCTTATTTGAACTTGCCATTGAGACCAGTGTCTTCAAGGACGCTGCTTAGTCTGTAGGGTCACCGTTTTGTAAAACAGTTTCTGTAAAAAAATTTTCCACATCGTTTGGGATGCAGTCAAATCGGTGCTACTGTAGGGAACTGGGAAGACCCTCGTGCGATCCATTGGACCTGGTTTGTATGGTTCCTCATTTAGACAAAAAAATTGCATGAGATCGTCTAGGTTGTTTCCTAAACACTTTCCTAATTCCTTTCCTAGTTTCTGAAGTATAGGCGAGAAATATGCTCGTCCATGGCTTATCCCAATGCGGTCTTCGAGGCTTAGTCTCCAATGCTAACTAAAAGGTGACATCTCTTCTCAAGGGCTTGCAACCACCATGTACTGCACTCGGTTTGAAAGATCAGGTGCTACATGGCGTCAAATATTCCTCTTTTACGTGAGAGTCCGTATTTTTCTTCCAACCCTAGTGCATACCACTTGGGCCCAATTCAGTAGCAAAGAACATCATCATTTCCTTGACGTTAGTGAAGTCCCTCCAATATGGAATAGTATTCGTACATATGGCGACCTGCTAGTGCAACGTGTTTTGACTTTCCCAGTAGTTGCATGATTCAGGACTGTAAGAGTACCTGTTGTAGTACGTCTGCATGATTTTAGTGTGCATTGGGCTCAAAGGTTCGATTTCATTTCGATTCATTTCGCTTAATTGTTTCTCTGCATACTTATAGGTCTTATGGGCGGTACGTTAAAAATTCCATCTGTTCCTGAGGAAAAATGCTGTTCGCCTGCATGTGGTTTCAGGTTTTAAAGGGATTCCCTCTCGTTCGCTTATTAAATATTAATCGGTATAATCCTCCACTGAAATCTCACAGGACCATTACGATTCCAATGGGAAAATAATTTACCCAATTTGTCGGCTCCACTCGAACACCAATTAACTACATCAAAGCATAAATCTTGTGCTGTCAAGACCTACATACATTGTTCGCCAACAGCTCTCCAGTTGCCAACAACATTCTTGTAAAATGCCATTTCACACATTCGTCCTGATTCTCTTGTTTTTTTTTTTGGTATGCAATTTGCCATCATGTCCAACACACCACCAGAGCGCCACTAGACAAAAGCAAAAAAAAAAATGTCAACAATGAGTCAACACATACAAAGTGAGAAGTTATCGAGGTGGCAATTTCTTTCATGTTTTCAGGAAACGTGATCCTGATACCGAAGGACCACAGGAATACAACTTAATGTCCTCCGAAAGGGCTGCTAGCTAAAAGGGTACGTCTATTTCTTAGTCATGTCACCATCAACTACCTACACAAGCATTTTGTTCTTTCTTTGGCCGGTTGTAGTAGATTTGTAAGGATAGCCGCGATGAGGACGAAAAGACACATTTGCAAATAGCCCTCGATAAATCAATGCATCCGGCTCAAGAGGCACATTCCCGGGAGTTGTGTCGAGGATACACGCCACCTAACTGCTACTTACCCCATTCGATTCTGTTCATTCTCCTCCTCGTCCTCCATGATGTCGACACTTCCGGGTGTAGAAGCAGAGTTTCCACTTTCACTGCGATGGTTGATGGCGGAGGAGCCATTCCCCGATACGTCATGCCGGCACGAGATATCACTTTCTGCCAGCAGCGTATTGATCTCCTGTGGCATCGGTTTCGCTAGGAATTTCGCACGCCGGATGCCTGCAAGAGAAAGAGAAGCGATGAGGATGGATTTTTTTTTTTTTATTTTATTTTAAATGCAAAAAAGAACAACAACACGTTCGTAGTGTGTGATTGAGTGTGCGGTGGCACTTTCGAGGCGCACATGTTGAACTGTCAACTCGCGGGTGGGAATCTATTTTCTTTAGTCAATAACTTCGCGCGCACGTAGTCAATCAAAACAGGAGAAAACCAGGACAGAAAAAAAAGGATGCTTGAGGGACTGTCTCTATGCACATTAGACAGTGTGACAAGCCAGTTGGAGAAGGCTCCGGGTGCGTATACAAAAATAAACAATAAAATTGACATTCGAGAATGACGTATGAGGCTAATCAATCATTTGACAGGATCCTGCAGCGATTAGACTGCCATTGGGACTCATTTAAGTTTGTTTTGACAAAAAGAAAGTAGGTCGCAGGATGTGTGGCACGTTTTTGTGGTTAAAAAAGATTGAAACTTCGAGTAAAGAAGACAAATTGAAACGAGGCGCGGCTGATCAAGGATGCAAACAAATGGGCGAGACCTGACTGGGATTGATAAGCGATATGCCTTGGGGCAGAGTTGGAGTTTGAAGTGGGTTGGCAATGTGTTTTTGGTATTTTTTTCCTAATCACGTCACAGTTGAGATTTTATCGCGAAAAAGTAGTATGAATCAGGAGGAATTTAATGGGAGAAGCTTTCTTAAAGATTAGCCCAGGCTAGGAGGTGTGGTTATGTTTGGAAGAACGTCAGCCATAGACAGGAGCTGAATTTTAAGATAATTACTGGAAAGGAGGTGAAACAGGAGGCAGAATCGCATGAACTGGGAATTGCGTCTGACTTGTGACGTTTAGGGGAATTGCGTTCCAATTTTTTTTGTAGACTTTGTTTGCCTTTTGAGACATGAAACTGTTCCCCTTTAAGCCTTTCACGGTGTAGAAGAACATTCACCCTACATGAAGTCCACACCGACACTGGGATTGAGAGTCTCAGGTTCTTTCGTTCGATTCAGCCATGCAGTCACTAATCAAGTGAGGTGACTGGGCAGTAGTCGGGCGGAGCTGATTTAGCCTTTGCTTTATGGAGGTGGTGTATCTAAGTTGCTCGATAGACGCCGACTGATAACCAGCTCAAGAGTCTTATTTGAACCATTTTTGTTGCTTCTTTTAGACTTCTGGAGATTTGTTGACTCGGGTATAACCAGTCGACAACATTTTTTCACACAGAAGGAGGTTTGTCTTCCTTTAGTTGCTCTACTTGCTACTGTGCTTGCATCTATCAAGGGTTAGGACAGAGGCAACGAGTTTCTGGATCTAAACCATCTCCTCTTCAATTTCTTCCTTAGACGGATGAGTCCCATACATTCCATGAGGAAGTGGACACACATTAGGTGATCTTCAGTCAGTCTGTAGCATTTTTGGTGATATTTTTTTCAAGACGCAGTGGTTATTATTCAGCAGGTGGTTCGTCGTTTCTTAGAATTGCCAGAAGAGGGTTTCGTGCAGCCCTGACGTAGAGTAGTTAGCTGGATTCTATTCGATTTTCAACAGTTTAGCTTCGTTATGTGTTGAAATCGGTTCACATGCTCACTAGGTACTGATACGTAAGACGAATTAATGTCTCAATAATTTCTCATCGCTAGAAAATATCTCAAAATAGACATTTCAGCGCTTGACTTATGCAGTCTTCTCTCAAAATCCAGTCGAAACTGACTCTTAATCGCGCTGTTTATTCGCTCGTTTTGATCAAGTGTGGAATCCATGCATAGTTCCTCTTCAATATAATCCACAAACCCTTACAAGCAATCTGCACAAGCACTTTCCCATCATGTCCCGTAAATATTCATTTCAAACAAACTATGCTCCACAACGAGCTAGCAACGAATTTCAAGCAGAACACTGCCAATACGGTCGCCGTTTCCAACCCCATGTACTTGACATAATCGGATTAGAAAACCGCCCGAAACTTTCCAACCAACTACCCTAAGACAAACTCATTTAACCCCTCAAAAAAAAAAGATAAAAATCCCCAACCTAACTAACAATTAATGGCCTCAACTAATGTACGCCGTAGGATGCAGAAGGAATATCCGTCTGATCCCTGGATCGCTCCATTAGTGTTTGTGGACCACTTTAGGCGCAAAAATACCAAAAACCGAAAACCAATTTTCCACTTTCACGCAACAAAAAAAAAGAAACAAAAAAATGCACTGCAAGCAATCCTTTAAAAAGGACGAAAAAAAGCCTCCGACTGGAGGCAATAGGAACGAAAGGAGCATGTTCAAAACTCACTTTGATAAAAAAAAGCAAAAAAAAAATCAACGGACGAGAAAAATGAACGTTAAACCACTAAAAGGCTTAGTAACTGGATTTTTTTTTTTCAAAAACAATTCGTTACTTTGTTCCCAAGTATTGCTGGTACTACCGTTATAGTGTAATTCAACTAACTGCCGAACTAGGTTGAGTGGGCCGAGGAGGTGGAGGTCCCGTGTGGGTGTTAATTTTAGCTTCTAGCTAAATTAGGAACACCCGAGAGACTTCAATGTTTGGTATCTGGTTACAGAGGAGGCTGGCGGCTGTGGTGGCAGTCCATTAGCGGCCTCTATATTGCAGTACAAGGGCAAATATTTGTTTTTCGCTAAATCGAATAGACTGAGAGAACTAATCCCTGCCATGATGGAAAACAAAACAAAAAAAAAGAAGAAAAGGAAAAAACAAAAAAAAAAAAAAATAAAAGAAGGAAAAACACCAGCAGCGCGAAAGGAATTCAATTAATTACACGAGCAAAATGGAATTGAAAAGTTTTCCCTGTCGAAGGCACATTTGTGTGAGACGTGGATTTTGGGGTTCGCTACGTTGTGCACCACCTAGGTGTACCGTAATAGAATACCTGAGAGGATACCCTTAAAGCTGAGAGTTTAAAGGGTAGAGCTCCGTGGAAATATTTTTTTGGGGTTATGTTGTCTCGGATATAATTGGCTTATCTGTGTTGATATTAGAAAGAGGTAAAGTTTCGCTTGTTTGTTGGCTCTAATTGTAGACACCACTGAAACGATCTCAAAAAATTTGCCCAAAGTTTCAGAGCATAATTCTTTTGGGTGAGGGGTTATTGATTAGCAGGGTATTACAAAGGGTTGATGAAGAGTGGATTAAATTGTGAGACAAGTCGAGGAAACCGCACGTGATCCGGGGTACAGGCAGACGGAATTAGCTACTGTCCGTGAATTAGTAGTTCAAAACAAGCTGGGTATCAACCTCGACATTCGGGAGAACAAAATGGTAGCTTTTGGAAATGGCTAGGAGCATGTCCTAGATATTTTTTTATGCAAATCCCATGAATTCTATCTGCCATGCCGGCTTGTGAGAATTTACAACGATCCTTCCTGTCACGAAGTACGTTGTCGAGTGCTGAGCTATGGTAAAGGAACCCGAAGTTAATTTTGGGTTCTTTCGACAGAAAGATATGATACAATCGTGGACCCTTCGAATTGCCCTGACGACTATATTAGCTTGGTCATATCGACGAAAGATCATGAAAAGCTATTGTGTCTCAATCGGTGACTTTACAAGGGTTCAGGGGTCTCTTAGGTTCGAATTTTATTTAATTTTCTTTTTCTTTGAAGGAATTTAATCGAAAAAAGTCAAAAATTTTGCAAGTGAAACTCGGAGTTTGTAGGTTTTTGGTGCCATACTCTGAAACCTAGAGTAGACTCGTGTGTCCCTACATCCCTGCCATACCAATTGCAATGCTATAGCCTTACAAGTGACTGAGCCGATTTTAATGAGATTTATTTCGTGGTTGGGGCATTCCTTTGGAAAGGTTTTTAGACAGATATTTCGCTATATTTTCTTAAAATTAAGAGACTATCGCAAATTTTGACAGCCTGGAAAAATGAGGAAGTTGTACGCTCAAAGCCAATACCAATATCGTTGTGGGTTAGGACTTTCAATACCCGTCGTTTTAAGCTACAAATCATCTGCATTACTTATTCGAAAGCTGGACAATAAGCCAAGTAAAATAGATTTTTTTGTATCAAATCTTCTCCATCATTTTAATCAGTGGATAGTATAGCAGCGTGTTATTCTCCTTTTTCGGTCTGTTTATCTGGCTGAGAATGTTGTCCCGATTTTTATGGGACTTTTTGAGCGTTGAATATTCATTTTCCTAAGTATCTCCGTCTTTGTCCTTGTATCTAAAGCATAAACCACTTAATGGATTTTGATGAAATTTAGGATTTGGATTAAGACCGACATCTAGATGCATTGCGGGGTGTAAAGATACCCTACATCTCAAAATTTCACTTAAAATCCGCACTGTCTCTGGGCGCTTTCTGTTACGTATTTTCGAATTTTTAATTTCAATGACAGAGGAGTCGAAGAAGGAGACAGGAATTTCAGTGTAATTAACCCCTGTCAACAATTTTTGAACTCTCCACGAAGCCTTCATCTAAACTGAAAAGAAAAGAAAGAGGAAAAGAGTGAGAAAAAAAAAGAACTCACCATGCACTGTCGCTGTCTGATAGTGTGGTGGCGGTGGCAGTGTTAATGTTGTCACTCCTGTCCCCACTGTCATGTGTCCTGGCATTTGTTGTTCAAAAATTGTCGGTCCCGCAGCCACTGTCGTCGCCGTCGTTCCAACAACCGTTGGCGCTATAGCTTTCTTATGCTGTAATTGAATTGTGTGATATTTGACAAGCGGCTGGTGATTGTAATGAACTGCCGCTGCCGCCGCCGATGGCATGTTGTGGAGGTTCCCCGGCGTCGTCGTTTGGATTGGAAAGTAAATGGTCGCCGTGCCAGTTATTTCCGTGCAACCGTTCTGTTCAACGTGATGCTGGTGTTGGCTATGGACATTGTTTGGCACCAAGACTTGCTGATGGTAAGTGGTGGTGGTTGGTCCACGAGTAGGCGACATCTGATAGCTCTGATGCTGCGGGGACATCTGCTGTTGTTGCTGTTGCTGCTGGTGTTGTTGCTGTTGAGCCATGGCCAGATGGTGGTGATACGGCTTGAGGTTTGGCGGTGGCATCGGGTGTGCCTTCAGCTGAATGCATGGTGAACTGTGGTGTACTTTTGTTGGGGAGCTGTGCAGTAGCTGGCATGAATCTGTGGGAAAATGAAAAGGATTTTGATTTTTAATTTGCATCTTTTTGTTCGAGCATTTAAACTGGCCGTTGTTCGGTACCGGTAGTTTATTAATTTTCCTCGCTCTTGTGTTTTACGCTTTTGTTAAACACAACAAGAACAGAACCCAACCACCCGATGATGGGAGGTGTGAAAAACGTTTAATCCCTGTGTAAATGTTGTTAAAAAGGCGGGAGAAAAGTCAATTAATCGGAAGAATTGGTTTGCCCTCGTCGTGACGCTGTTAAGCTAACACTATGACTGAAAGGTTGACGTACTGGAGGGTTCATTTGAATAAATGATGGAAAAATCGCCTTTGCGTGTCGGGAATAGGCTGATAGATAGGGTGATGGAAGCGGTTTCGAAACGTAAGGGGCAATTTTGTGCCCTGATTCATGAGATCTTCCAACCGCCGGGCGCCAATTATCTTTAGAGCTTAGTTTCGGCATAGCAATTAGACTTGAGCTTGAGCGTGGATTAGGACTTGTATTTATACTTGGAATTCGACATCAGCAGATGTCAATCGTCGTGGCTCAGAGACACTTTTGATAAACTCTATCTGCACAAAGTGGTGGAGTACCAAGGCGAGGTAGTAGTATATCGGGTTGACTCGTATGGTATTAAGGATGACTCGCATGGACTTTGCTTCTTCTAGCAGAGCTATATATCCTACTCGACGTCGCACCTAGGTCGTCATAGAAGTAGGCACAACAGGGCTCAAATTTATTTGGCACCTCATCCTCTTCTGTGTTTTTTTCGAAGGCTTACAACCAGTGCATATCGGCTTTAAATCTCACTATGGTGCGTCCTTTTTAACTCCACTGTGTCCGTGTTAATTTCTTACCTTCCCTCTCCGCTGACGTACCATATTTGTAGCCATTGTGTATGCCTGCCTCACCAATAACCGGGTCATATTTACAAGATTTACAGTCCATCTAAAAAGAGAGAAAAAAAAACATCCGATGAATAGCTTTTGATTGGCATTTCTGCAGGCATTGTCAACCCCTAACTCGACTTTAATTGAACTTTTTGCCTGATTCTACCCCCAATTTCCCAGTCCCCCCCAGGGATCATGATTTATTTCACCGATTTAAAATGTTTAAAAACAAGTTTCGTTGTTTACCACAACAGGACGAGCAAAATATGCTAAAATATTAAATTTGATGTTCTAATGATATGCAAACAGCCTGTCGGCTGCAGATTACGTCAATTATCCTCGTGAGAGTGAAAAGTTTATTTTTTCAAGCTCACAACAAAAAAAAAAAGAAAACTTTTCCCCTGCCCCTTTCTACAAGAGGAACGCAACACTGAATCCAAGAAAAAAAAAAATGGAACCAAATTTGGCCATTGAACAAGAAGAACTTTAATTGAATCAAAAGTTCAGCGAAAATGAAATGAGAGTATCGTCTGTCTGTCCTTTGCCAGAAAAAAAAAATACATTAAATCTCTCCTGTCAGTGTCCTTGTCGTCAAATGATGCCAACCGGAGTGAGCATGTCGTCGAAATGTTCACAAAGTGGATCATCATTGTATTGTTTCTCGCAAGTGACAGGGTTTTGCTTCTCCTTTTCGTTTCTTTTTTAAACTCTTTTTCGGCGAAGTTTAAACAAGTTTTTATGTTCGTCCTTATTGGGGACGGAATCATTGTGTTTTAAGGTTTCCTTGGAAGGTTCTTAGAAAAGTTGTTCTTTTAATTTGCTTAAAACTGGACAGAGAAAGAAGTTTTCTTCTGATTGCTTTATAACAAATTATTAAGTTTCTTAAGAGAGCTAGGAAAAAACTACTTTTTTTGGGAGAAAGGATAACAGAAAGTTTTGTTCGGAAGAGATGTACTTTATTCCTGAAAGGCGATGACTGTTAATTGAGTGTGAAACAAGGAAAGATACCAGAAACTTGTGTTGGACTAGATAGCCACAAATGGATTTTTGTCACGCAACAGTTTTGTCACTATAGAGGAGGCTACTGGTGACGTGGAGAGGGTAATGGCACGTTTGCATTAGGTCAACGGGCTAGTGTCCATAGTGTGGGTAGACAAAATCGTCCACCAGGGTGTAGCTTAACGATGCTACTGTCCCCATGTTCAGGACTGGCTTTGACTAGAATGTGACCCAGGGTCTTATGCTGGTGTGTTTAAATTCTTGGCAGGCACACAAGAGTCTGATTTCTATCCACAGATGAAAAGTATTGTAATGGCCGTGAGCTACAAATACAAATATCTGGCGTCACACCAGCACTCGCGACCATAGGCAGATGGTAGGACCTACAGTTTAAAGCCATGTCCGAAAAGCAAAACTTTCTCATGACAATTATTACTCTCGGATTTTTGTCAGATAAACTCGTTGGTGTTGTCTAGGATTCGAGCTTCAAACTTCCCTCTAGCAGTCCAACGCACTGACCATTCAGCCATGGCTGTCACTTAGTCTTACTTCACTTCTAGGCAATGCTTAGAGGAAAACTCTTGATGACCTGAACTTTCCATGGGGTTTTCTAACCACAGCCAATGCTGTGGTGACTCAATGATATTTTTACGAATTTTTCTAAATTGGCGCCCAACGTACGACTACCAATCTTCACCAAATTTTTAATAAACTCTCCTGAAAACTTAAAACCCTTCCTATCTATCTTAAACAATTGTAAAGTTTCATAAAATTTTTCACTAATTTACCTAAACCACCATTAACGTAAAAACTTAGACAAGTTTCGTAAACTTTTCCGCTGCCATTCCATTAGCATGCAACAAAACTCAGCATTTTCAATTTTTACTCAAAAAAAAAAAACACTTAACTTCCGCTTGAAAAGTTTTTTGGCAAAGCAAAAGTTCATTGTGCGATGCAACATTACATTATGCGATTGTCCGACCCCTAAACTTCCGCATCTCAAGTATAACTACTTCAGTGCAAGTTTCTCTCTTAGATGCAGGAAAACTTTCTCGCTTTTCGTAACAATAATCGCGAGCAAGGAAGTGTATATTCCTATCGTCGTTGTAGTTATTTCTACAACATCCCTTTTTTTTATAACCCTACCATAACCCACAATTTTCTGCTCGAGTAAACTTTACAAAAAAATGGAAAAAAAAATGCAGTAAACTCCCCACCACTTAAAGATGACGGAGGATGGTTGGAAGACCGTGAAATCGTCGGAGGTATATTATTAATATTTATCGTCGTGAAATGCAATTTTTTTTTCCACTTCGCATCTTTAATTTTAAATTTTTACGTCGGGTAGTTAACATAAAAAAAAAAAAAAATTGGCGCCCAACGTGGGTGTCAACTGAGTGTGTCTCTTTAATGTAATTTCGACTTTTAACTTTGTAGACACAAAGTATATGGCGTCAATGGACGTTATTGGTGACCACATAACCTTGGGAAACATGTCAAAAACTCTGCCCGACGAACTTTACGATTATAACACTAGACCCTAAGGATACCATTACGAATAGGCGTGTATATATCCCGAATTATTATTCTCAACTTTCTCCCCTTCTGGCTATACGAACAAATTACTTTCATGGTAAGAAGGAAACTTTCTGCCGTAAGTCTCTAATTTTGTGATGTTTTTGCCGACGAAAATATGAATCTTAAGCTTAATCCCTATCCTCCCACGCACACACACACGCATATCAATTAAATTCGAGTCAGTTGCCTTTAACTATATTCGCCTCCACAACAATCAATTATAATTTACCGTTTGGCTTACCTCATGCGATTGTCCATGACAGGAACTGGAGCCCGTAGAGTCTGAACTTTTTCTTCTCACTCCAGATCCGTTTTTACGCTGCTGTTGTACCCTCTGTAGGCGGCAACATATCCTCGTGTATGTACATTGCAAGGCATCGGCTAGCAGGCCACCGAGACTCGATAAACACATCAACATCAAAGGAACTCCAATTAAGGCATACAGGATGGTGGCGATTTTTCCGGCGGAAGATTTCGGTGTAAGGTTGCCATGGCCTAGAACGATGCAAAAAAGGAAATGAATGAGAAAGAGAGAGAGAGAGAGAGGAGGAGACCAAAAGGACCTCCCGCAAGTAAAGAAAGGGAAATCATTTGAATTATTTTCTTTCTGTGTGTATATGTAGGTATGTGGTTGGTTGTTTTGCCTTTGCCTTAAGGCTTTTGTTTCATTCTTTTTGTAGTGATGGAGCGTAATGGCATAACTTACATAACTTTCTTTTGTCCTTTTTCGGGTTACTTATGGCGATATAGAGAGCTGGGTGGGTATAAAGGAAATGAATGTCGTTCTGTATGAAACTGTTTTTTACTTTAATGAGCGGATATTAAGCTGTTGGCACTTTCAAAAAGGGAAATCAGAAAAAACAAATTTTTTTTTCGCTTTGTGAGGAAATTATTCAGCAAAAAATTTGCCTACAAGGACTATAAAAGGCTGAGGTATTCGAGTGGAATTTATGGTCATTTTGGGGTGGAAACCAATTTGTTGTGAAAGGTATTTACACCGTTTTTGAGAAGCTTAGGAATTTCAATTCGATTGCCATCACTTTTAATCGATTTTGAGTCCTTTTAGGTTGCAGCTTGAGAGGGACTAAGTCCCTTAACCACTTACTGTGATGGCTCAGATTCTGAATGAATCTGTTGTGAGATAGCGTAAGGACAGTTGAACCTTGTGATAGCTAGTTTAGGGAAAACTGGGGGATTGTGGAGTGGCAAACAAGAACTGCATTTCCTAGAGCCTCGTCAAGGACGAGGTCCATCAACATTATTCAAACGAGCTAGGCAATTGAATTATCACTGCAACAAGGCAGTATGTCCAAATATTTTCCTCAAAATAGGATCCACACGGCTTTGTAACATTATGTCCTCACTCAGGGGTCTACTATTGGGCCCAATGGACTCATCGTTAGTCTAAGTGAGCCATTAACAGCCTTCCAACTGAGACATCCATTTACCTAAGCTACAGAAACCTTGATAATTTGGAAGAAAATGTGCGGTTTGAAGGTGGAGTTAAGTTGTGGGGCATCAAGGACCTCTCTGAAACCCAATTTGGGCTTCAATACTTGGCACAGCAGACCATATGTTGTCCAGGATCTAGCTTCTCGCGACCGTTCGTGTTGGACGTGTTATATTTTTTCACACAAAAATTTCTAGTCGGTTAGGGAGGCAAGAAGCAACTAACTCGTTCCACAAGTCTTATCTTCTGGCTCTGTGAGGTGGTCCGATGCGTAAGAACCCCTTAAACCTAGCTCGTGTAGCATTAATGCGCCGAGTATTGCATCGCATCGGACCTGAAAGCTGTGCAAATGGATGTGGATGTAGTCTCTTTGTGGCATATTCCTCCTTTTGGGATAGAAAAGGTCTCCTTAGGTCTCCCCCAATCGCTGCGTCATATCTCATTCACGGCGCTAAAATTATTCCAAAAAATTAAAATATTTTCTGACACTTTTGAACGCTCCACTTTTTTTTGCATTCTCTCCACCTCTTTTCTTTCAACTTCTCAAAGTGTCCGAACAATAACCACCGAGCTTATCCCTCCACATCCTCCTGGCTTTCACTAATCCCCTTCAAAAGTTAATATAAATTCAAATTTAAACTGCCATCCTCAACTTCTTTTTTTTTTTTTGGTTTTTTTTCTACCTTACAATTAACCCAAATTTTCATTTCATTATGAACATCCCTTCGCCCCCATCACACTTACCTATTGTTGTGATCACAGTCACCGAATAGAGAAGCGCTTCACTGAAAGACCATCGTCCTTTGTCCGATTCAAATCCGGTCGCTGAAGCCGCAGCAGCAAAACCCCCAACACCACCGCCGCCACCATTACGTGTGGCTGCCACAATTGATCCCTCGAAACGTCGTAACTGTTCGTGCACCAACATTGTCCAATTTCTTTCGTACAAAACGTTCAGCTTTTCTGCAGAAAAAAAAGACCAAAAAAACAAAATTGAATCCAAAAAAAAAAAAAAGTTTTTGAAAATAGAAATTAAGCGAAGGTTAACAAAACAACAGAACGGGGACATAAAAAGGGATACGGAAAGGATCCTGAAACGTGACCTGAAATGGAAAAATATTTCTTTTTTTTTCAATTTAAAATTTAGAATCCTTGAGGACAATGAGGAAGGATAGTCTTTTCTTTCACTTTTTTTTTTGTTTTTTTTTTGATGAACTTTTCTCATAATTCCAAAGGACATTTCGAAATGCCAATTAAAAGTATGTTCCATGTGGTGACAGTTTGTTCGTCGCTCTTTGTCCAACGGTATATTTTCATGATGAAAGTAATTATAACGGTCAGTATGAATCAAGTGACCATAGATACCGATTGTGTATATGTATGTCCTTCGTTTTCTGTCTGCGCTGCCAAAGGAACTTTATTTCAATGTTTTGCGTTGCGGGCGTGTTAAAAATATCCTTTGTGGATGGGAATACCGGGAAAAGGATTAAAAACTTTGCCATTCATTATATTTCATGGTTTTGCTAGGAGGAGATTAAGGACTGAGGCTGTGAGGGAATGTTTTTTTTTCCCCTCTTTTTTTTCTGTTTTAATAACACTAGTTCAGCGGGGAAGGACTATTATTTTAATGAAAACAACGCTAAGCGGATTTTGTGGGGAGAGGCTTAAAGGGGGGAAGGGTGTAGTTGCGTTTTTTTCTCAAGGATGCAGTTGTAAATGCTGTTGGCGTTTAGCTCTTCGTGTCTAGAATTTATTAACAAGTATCCTAGGGAGTGGCTTGCCAGAAAGCTTAAGGTACTCATCCGAAATGGGCCATTAAATTCCACCTGGACTGAGAGGCAGTCTTGTAAGAAGCTAAGCAACATGTTTCTGGCATAAAGCCAAGTCTTAGACGTCGTAAAAAGGATTTGCAACTTCTTAACCTGATGCTGGGCACGATGCATCTGCAACTAGCAACAGTTTGATGCGTATTTTGGTCAGGCGGAGTCACTGTCACTCAGTTCCTGTGGCCTGAACTGACCGACGAGCAACTGCTTGATGCGGATTCTGGTCAGGCGGAGTCGTTAGGCCGACCTTTTTGGACGAATTGCATTCATCACTGCACCAAGCTTGAATTGATTGGTATGGATCTTCATGACATGAGCTTCCGTCAGAATGGTGCCATTTGGCGTGAATCTATTGATTTTTTAAGGATTTCTCCAGATATGCTCTCAAAGAGATCAGCTCTCAGCCTTGTTCTAGACCTTTTCTGACATTTAAACCTTCGGTGACGCCTTATAGGCGTTGATGGAGCAGCGGATATTCTCCTTCATTATGCTACAGAGACAGTGTGCCAAGTCCAACGACTAGAACCTTATGGCTGGTCTGTGACAGGAAAGATCCCTTTCCCTGATTAAATTCAGGCGCACTGCCACAAGGACTATATGTGGCATCAAAGCCTCTCCAGGTATTTCACAATGATTACTAAGCGATGAGGCGGAAAATTGAATCCATTCATCACCTGCTGTCTGACTGTCTCGCCAACAGAAGAATGTGGGCTCTTTCGGTGTTAGTTGAGCTGAAAAGCCTACTGAGACGCGTACCCTTATCAGTGTGGTTCTAGTTCAGTGGTTCTATCTCTACAGATTCCCAAGGGCGCAATGAATCTATATGATGGGCTACGTGAGTTGTGAGCAACGTCACACTTTTCAAGTGTCCTCTGAGGGCCCTCCTGAAGTACTTGCGAAACTTTGGACATGCTGCCGAGTATTTTTCCCTCTCGCAGGAAACTACACCGCGATTCTGAGTACTCTGGCCCATATTATATTTTGTACCCTCTCCATCGCATCCCGATGCTCCTCAAAGCCTTCCCAAAGCCCCTGCTGACAAATTCAAATTTAAGACAGTACCATCAATCCTTTCGCCTCCCTTTAATCCCCATAATCTCTGTAAATTCTCGCACAAATACCTTCCAATTTACCTTACGCACAGTCCCATAAAAAATGAATCCACCATCATACTCGTATACCCCAACAAAAGATACAATAAGACTTTAAAAATTGCGATACAAATACTCCAAGGGATCTCTCTCGTTCAAGAGAATCTTTTCTTCTCCTTTGAAAATCCTTGCACCCTCTTTGCCTTGCGAGTATTTTCGACAACGGAAAATCTCCAAACATAAAACAAATCATTTCCGTGTCGAGAAATTTTCCACCCCATCACACTTCACCGCATTTTAATCCCTTTTTATCAAGGAGCTGGAGGACCAAAAAAATGATACGAAACAAACGATCCCATGGGAAATTACGGAACTCTTTAACCTCGGTATACACCTCGATTTACATGCAATTTGTACACCAGCTTCCCGATTCAATTTAATCTAAATTGAACGAGACGACAAAATTTGTTAAAAAAAAAAGAAGCAAAATAGGTGACGGTAACACCACCCACGGTAACACCACCCACGCGGTGCGCCCATCCCACCCCATTCAATTCATCAGATTCACTCGTTCATGCTCACCCCTTTCAGCCCACATTCACCCACTTGCACATACTTTCAGTGGCTGTACTCTGATTTCCTTTCATTACAACTGCCGCACGGTGGAAAAAGGACCAAAAGTATCCTTGCATGCATGCAGACTCAGCAGATCTGTCTCACATAAAAGATGGTTAAGTGGATTTTAATTGCAGGTAGCAGGGGTAGGTTGCTGCACCTTTTGGGCGTGCATAAGTGTCAAAAAAAATGGTGGGTGTGTGGGCTGGATCTTGAGCCAATGTGGCAGCTATTAATGCTGATGCAAGAAGCTCACGAAAGAGCTGTTAAGCTGAGATGTTCCTTTTTTGTTTTTTTTTTTATTGAAGTGCTCCCTGAAGGAGTGCTCAACTTTAATTGAAGTTTGATGATGCAAGCGTGGCATGAAAGGCTGATGAAATAGAAATAAATTAAGAGGCTCTAAGGGTTGGATTAGATACTGAGAGTTGAAAGGGAGTCAAGTGGCTCATGTCGGTAGAATTGATGGTGAAATGACTGTGGTGACTAAATTGATCGTTATAATGACTTTCAGAGGTTTTATGCAATGAATTGCGTTTTTCTCATTTATGGGCACGCGTCGAATAGGATAAGGCGTGGGTTGGGCCTATCTACATATGTTCATGTGTGAGTATATGCCACAAGGACACTGTGAATTTTGATATAATTTTTTGGCTGCAAAAAGCTCTGAAAGGACAGACAAGTCTAGTAGTTGCTCGAGGTATAAGGCTGTAAGCAGTCCTAAGCCCAGTACCATTGTTCGGTATTTAAGCAGACCTGGGGACGGTAGAGATATGGACGTCTTCCTATCACTTCGCTTACAACAATTTTCCACACGATCCATTCCTTGTCATCTGTTTCCAACCGATCTATAAAAAAAGGTGGTTACATCCGCTAAATTTCTTTCGCTAAGTATATGGAGGAACCACCTCGATAAGGCTTAGACACAACCCACGTTTCTCTAAATGTGAATGTGTGAATCCTTATTTCTAATCGAGAAAGTGAATCCTTTGGAACTCCGCTCCTCAGGGTCATGCTCTTGAGGACATTGTTATCCAAGTTTTGTTTGTGGACTATGGATTTCTTTTAAGACCCAGCAAGTATGGTGAAAGTGCTTCCTTCCCTGATCCCTTTGACTATCAAGGGCCAGTGACGAATGAAAATGTCGCTTATAAGAAAATTGTATAAGCTGTCGGACGGTTAAGAATGTTCTCTCATTGTTGCTTCAAATTTTCCTTTATTCACCTCAAATCCTTTTGTCCTTCATCTTTATAGCAGGCTCTCCTACTCTGAAGCCTTAAACAATGTCTATGATTGACCCATTGGATGATTGTATGGCTGATTTTGTAGCAAACTACACAGTAATTCCGAAATAACTTCCACAGCTGCCCTGTCCTGCTTTTGAAATTCTTGGAAGGAAATGTCCACGATGCAATGGAAATAGTTATCGCTAAGGCGATCGATCACTGTTGTTGGCCGGACAAAGTACTATCTAGTCCCTTGCACGGTCTCTCAGTATAATTTTAAATATCTGAGATCGATCCAACAAGACGAGCCGTCAAATTGTCAAGGCCACGACTCTTTCCCGGACCTCTGAGTTGTCTAATTGTTTAAAAAATGGTTGATGCCATGACTAGAAATTAGGTTTCACTTCAATACTAGAACAGAAAGTAGAAACGGAAAATGAATGATGCACGAGAACGTGGTGATGATCATGGCATACTATCATTGATAATTTAGGACGACGATTTGTTCAAAAAAATCTATTTTACTTTGCTTATTGCTGGACATTGGACTAACGTACAAAGATGGTTTAAAGTTCAGAATGGCTGGTAATTAAAACCATAAAATTCTTTGAAATCGGATAGGTTTTGCATGCATTTTGGACGTGTAACTGCATATTTTTTTTATGGCACATAGTATACTTCAGCTTAAGTAAAGGAGCGCGATACTGAACTATCTGTAAGCAATCTCTTAGACCTTTTTGAATCAAGGGATTTAACGGTCTTGAAATCCGCTTAACCACCCACGATTTAAGCCATTGCAAGTCCCGAAACAGGGAAATAAGCACTTAATTATGTCGTTTTTTTTGTGTGTGTGATAGTGACAATATTAATCCTTAAATAATCCTCTTTTTTCCTTTTTTTCAGAACTGATATGATGCCTGGTCCGAAGCTCGTCTCGTCTTAAAACTCTACCGAACAGTGATCTTGTCGTTGTATCCCTTAGTCATTTGATGTCCTTGCTTCTATTGTTTAATTTTCTTAGTGTCCTCTGCCTTCAAAAGAGCCGTGTGGCCATTGTCTCTTGAAGTGTCGAAAATGTAAAAAATGGGCACCAAAAAAGCAGAGCAAAAGTGTATGAGTGAAAAGTGCATTCAAGTGAAAGGAAATCACAGTGTTCATGAGCTAAAAGTGAAAAAACAGGTGCCACGCGTTAAGTCTGAATAAAAAGAACGGTTTGCGGCTGAATTCGGTAGAGTTCGGGAGTGATCGGGCGCGAAATGTGTAATGGAAGCCCAGATCAGTTCTGCTTCGAAACGCGTGTCGTGTAAAAGTTTTACGGATCGTGATCTGGTTAATGATCTCGTGCCCTTGCACCTAAAAGAGCCGTGTGGCCAACTGTCTCTCATAAAAAGAGCAGAGCAAAAGTGAATGAAAAAGTGTGTTCAAGTGAATGGAAATCACAGTGTTCATGAGCTAAAAAGTGATCTCGTCGTTGAGTCCCCTTATCATTTGATGTCCTTGCCTTAAATTATTTTGATTGCCCCAAAAGAGCCGTGTGGCCAACTGTCTCTCATAAAAAGAGCAGAGCAAAAGTGAATGAAAAAGTGTGTTCAAGTGAATGGAAATCACAGTGTTCATGAGCTAAAAAGTGATCTGGTCATTGTGTCCCCTTATCATTTCATGTCCTTGCCTTAAATTATTTTTATTGCCCCAAAAGAGCCGTGTGGCCAACTGTCTCTCATAAAAAGAGCAGAGCAAAAGTGAATGAAAAAGTGTGTTCAAGTGAATGGAAATCACAGTGTTCATGAGCTAAAAAGTGATCTGGTCGTTGAGTCCCCTTATCATATGATATCCTTGCCTTAAGTTCTTTTTATTCCCATTACCCCGAAAGAGCCGTGTGGCCAATTGTCTCTCATAAAAAGAGCAGAGCAAATGTGAGTGAAAAAGTGTGTTTAAGTGAAAAAAAAATCACAGTGTTCATGAGCTAAAAAGTGATCTGATCGTTGAGTCAGCTATCATTTCATATCCTTGCCTTAAATTTTTTTTATTGCCCCAAAAGAGCCGTGTGGCCAACTGTCTCTCATAAAAAGAGCAGAGCAAAAGTGAATGAAAAAGTGTGTTGAAGTGTTCACAGTGTTCATGAGTCAAAATTGGAATAGAACGCGTTTCAAGATGGAGTTCCAGGTTTGACGTGAGTCACTTTTTCTCCTTTTTTTAAAAACATTTTTTATTTATCTACTCTTTTAATGCAAACACTTGCAATATCAATTCTAAATCGAAAGGGTAACTCAAATGATGATGAGGTCGCCATTGAGCTATAAAAGTGCACAAAACTGTAGCAATATTTAGTAGATCCATAGCTACCCCCTCTGCATGTCAACTACACGACTAGTATTCACATGAGTGTGCGTTTGTTTTTTTCCAACTCACTGACTCTCAAATAACAGCCTCCTGACACTTGAGCATTAAAATTCAACAAAATCCACTCAAATTGTTGCAAAATATTACTGCACACCCCCGAGTGAGTCATTAATGCATGAATTGGCACACACACGGAGGATGTGTTGCGGATCCACTACTGCTCATAACAATGAACGCTGATGTTAATCACTGTTAATTAAGAACAGCCACGGATGTGTTTTTTTCCCCCGTTGTTGTATTTGTTTTAATTTTTTTGCTCGCGCTACGAGTATTTCCCGTTGAAGGTTGGACATCGGCTCATAACGTTGTCATTGAGGGTTAAAACCACTGCACACATGGTATGGGGGGTGGCGATTTACAAACGGTAAATAATGGACAAACAAACATGGGAAACCCCAAGCCAATGGCAAGCCTGGTTAGTCATTTTAAAAGCTTGCAGTTTTTTTGTATTTTTAACCCAACCCCATGCGCGGTGGGGCTCTAACCCCCAACGTCCTGATTGAGATATTAATTAATATATTTTATTACGGTTTTATGGATATTCATCGAGTGGGGAGGAGTTGGTTTTCCACGCGAAGGCACGTGGTGTATGTGGATTTGGCCTGGTCAGCGAGTACAGTAGTTTTATGGTGAATAGGATTCAGGCACGCAGTTCGTGGTTTAGGAATTCGTGTTAACAGGATTTCGGTTTTAAGGGTTTGTTTGTATTTGGTCGGCGCATTCACTGAGGTGTTGGAAATTGTTTTTTTTTTCTTTTTTTATGGATTTACTAATTTATGATTAGAATAATGAAATTTAATAGATTTTACGAAAATTATTTGTTCACCTAATTAAATGGAATTGTAATCCGTGTGGCATTGGTTAGGTGCCACAGAGGGGTGGGGTGGAATTTATTCCAATTTTGTGTGCAGCGTTCATAAATTTATGTGGGGAATGCGTCAAAAATTGTCGACTTTTATAATTAGGGACGAAATGGGTTAGTCGGTGTACTAGTTAGTCATCCATGCTCACATCATAGGCCATCATCATAAAGCTGTTAAAAGAGTTCCGCATGCTGCATTGAGGGACTAGACTTTATCGAAAAAAATGTCCTCTAGCGACTAATTTGAACGTAGAAATATAGACGAAGCCTTTCTTTCGTCGGGTTAGGACACACTCCACTGGAGCGCTCAGAGGAAGCTGGTCCATTGTACTATCAGGAAGCAAAGCCCAGTATTGCCCACTTCAGTGATGCAGAGCTTACAGGATCAGCAGTCACCACATGATCTAAGCAAATTCAGGACAACACCAAAGGAAGTGATCCGAAGTATCGTCGCCCTCCCTACAAGCGTCGCATACAGTGGTGTGTCTTAAGTCTAGCACGCTAAGGGAAAATATCCCGTCAGAACGCCTATAAGTTGTCTACAGAGACAGCGAGAATGCCGCCGATGTCTTACAAACGTCCGGGAGCAGTGGCTTAGTCCACCTGTATCCTGAAGAGCTGTGCCACATACAATTGTGTGAGACTCAATCATCAATGGAGGCCCTGACTGAGGACGCAGGTTCAGGTCCTGAAAACACATCCTCTGAGTGTTTCTTACCAATCTCATCGGAGATCTCATTTCCCGCAATCCAGACTAGAGTCAAAGGATTCAGTCTTGTAACCAAATTCAAAGAGTTCTTGCATTCGCGACCCACTTTGAAACGGGCTAAGGGGTTGACAGACACACATACTCGGACCCATCCATCTATTCTTAACAATATTGTCGGCAGCCATTAGGATAGCATACACCTCTCCTTGAAAAACAGTGACACCAGCACACCTAACGAGCTATGAGGTCTAGAAGCAGCCTTAATAACGTGAAGAGGACGGCCACCAAATCGGCTCTAAAGAGTTTGATTATTTCATGCAGCATAGCCAACTTGTCAAGTGCGATGCTTTCCAGAAAGATACTCGCATCTTTAACCAGAGGGAGTCATACTTTCGGGCTGTTTTTCATCCTGTTTATTGGTAGTGTCCTCAGGGAACTATTTTTAATGGGAATAAACTTCGCGGGTAATGCGGACGGCGCGGCGTTGTGGTCCTAGTACAGTGTGCAGACAAATTGAGTAAGGTAGTCAAAACTGCCTTAAGAAGGCTTAGATAGACAGCGGATTTTACGTCTAGTTCTCTTTACTAAGAAGTAGAAGATATCTGGCCTGAAGGTTCCCCTTTCTGAACATTTTCTGGGCACAAAATTTATATTGAAACTCAATACCCAGGAAGATAACAGGAAATCCTTTAGTGTCGCCTTCACATGGAAGAATTAGGGGAACAGTTGAGCAAAAATGAAGTATAACATGCAACCCCCTGCCCCATAAACCCTAAATAAGTAACCAATACTCCTGTCTACCATTTCCATGAAACCATGAAACATGCATGGATCTGTTCGAATTTCCTTTCTTTTCCGCAGGATACCTATACTTATACGCACTCATACTCATACTAAGTTTAAAAGTCGGAGTTTAAAGGTCGTTTCATCTCTAAGTTGAGGTCTAGTCCAGTGGTAAGGCACTAGGCATTCACAATGATACTCAAACCCATAGGTCGGTAGGTAGAAGTGGCGGTTTATAGGCTAACTTGTATGAGACACCTTTAAGCAATACAGTCCGCTGTTTTGCTGTAGCCGCTGTCTCGCAAAATGTGTATTGGATTTAATCAACGTATTTGTAGGCGTAGTTGTAAGGGCGTAGCTGTTTGCCTTAAATTCGACTTTAAAAGGTTCTAAGTTAGTTATTTTTATCCCAGAAATTTCGCTTGGCTTGTTAAAGAGACGTGTGCACAGCGCAATGTGCCTTGCTCTAGCCATATTAGGTTGCACAAAGCCATCGGAAGTATATTCTTCGTTCAAGCCTAGCTTAAGCCTAGTCTTGCAAACCCAGAGGCCCATGTATATCCCTCCAATCTGGCAGACTCTTATCGGGTCTTTCTGATCAACTCAGTTGTGGATTTGGGCACCTGCTTAGCATGCCCTACTTTTGTCGAGTGGTAGTGTAAGGATGTTCTTTTCTTGGCTGTGTCGAGTGTTTAGAGCCAGGGAGCGGTCAAATGCCTATCTAAGCCAGTGTCTCCTTCTTTTCCCCTAGACCCCTATGACCGTGATCCAGAATAAAACTAAAGAGAGACGGGTCCCGACATTGTTCTACTGGTTTGGAGGACGTGTTTACTAAGTCTTAATGGCTGTCTCAAGGCTTGTACAACTGTTTAGCATGGAAAACATGAAAAAGTTCATTACACTGCAGAATAAAAAAAGCGACGTTCAGGACTTAGTGCCGTCGTTGATCGGAGAAAAAAAACTTACCACTGGTCCTGACAGGAAACCTTCACTAATGTGAATCATGTAGAACATGACAAACTATAGAAACATCAGCTTCGTATTTCCTTTTATGCGGCAAGGTTATGATCAGGATTGTAGGGATCATCCCATTTTGTTGTGGTGGGGTTCCCCTAACAACATTTTGCAGCTGACAGTGGTTTTTTTCATTCGAGAAGCCATTTTGCCGAAAGGGGTTGGTAGTTTTAACAGGACTCTACGCCTATGTATATGCAAAGTTCAAGCCAGGCTTTGGAACATGACTCTGTACGAGTACGAGCATGATTTTGAAACATTCCTTTGCCACTGCTTGGCTCATCATAAGACAGCCGAAACGCTAGATCGATAGCACATCTCCAGTGGTCTTGAGAACCAAAAATGTAGCTGAAGCATTTAAAAGGATTTCCTTTTAAGCGACGTCTCATAACCTTTTTCTTGTCAAAGATCTAGGCCTAGTGATGGCTAGTGTTACCCTTTTCAATGATTGGATACATGCACGATTCAGGGACACAAATGAGGACTTCTACTTGTCAGTAGCTTGTGCAAGGTTTTTCCTACCAAAAAGGATATAAATATCCAGCGAAGCAGACCGTATGTGGTCCTGGGCATAGCTTCTCGTGACCATTCGTGTTGTGCGCGTTATAGTGAGAAGCTTTCTCATGACAGTTATTACCCTGGGAAAACTTTTTGGCGTTTTTCTTCGATTTGAACTTCGAATCTTCCACTCAGTAGACCAATGCATTAATCACTGATCCACGGCGCCCACATTTCCTTCCATAAAACGAAGAATAAAACATCCTTTTCCTCCATCGAACTTCAGTCTATATATCCACTGTACGCAGACCCACCAACTGTACAAAGACCTACTTCAGACAACCCCCATTAAAGGCCCTAATTTCGTTGAATCCTAGAATCCCCATTTCAATTGCGAAATTGCTCTCTTTGACTACGCCATCTCCTTGACCACTTGAGACAGGTCAATAAGCCTCCTATTTCCATTATTTAATTTCCTCGGCTTCCACTGTGACAGATTCCATTTCCTCTGTAGGAAGTACATCCTTACGCTACGCTGCCTACTCAAAGTGTTCACTTAACGCTACCAGTACCACCTACCTGTTATTATCCAGAGCTCTTTCAAACAATCCTCTCGACTTTTCGCAATTGCCACATTCTTCCTAATATCCTGGGGCGCCTCAAGCATTGGGAAAATTAACGCACCCATCACTGAGTACACAACGACAAGCACCACTAGACCAGGTGTCGAGAACAACACCTTCAACGTTTTGCTAAAGCAACTTAGTCCTGGCGAGTGTCGTGTTTCGATGAGGTCAGCTCGATCCGCAGGACCTCCTCCTTCTTCTATCGTCAAAGTTGACGAGAGTTGCTGCTGCTGTTGCTGTTGATTTTGCTGACGATATTGCTGTTGTTTTTGCTGCTGCTGCTGTTGCTGCTGTTGCTGCTGGTGGTGGTGGTGTTGATGATGTTGATGCTGCTGCTGCTGCTGCTGCTGATGGTGCTGGTGGTGGTGATGGTGTTGTAACTGATGTTGATGTTGTTGCTTCACAGGTGTGATACAGGTTTTACTGACGCCGGTCGCGATTTCGATTTCGTTTTCGCCGGAAACCTGTTCAACGTCCGACATTTTAAATTCGAGTGTCGTTCACTCATTTAGATTTCGTTTGCTGGGCCAGCAAAATGTGACACACACACACGCACACGGACACGGACACACTGATTCACAGAGCGAGAGAGAGAGAGAAATACGAAACACAATCACGAAATGTACACAAACAAACACTGAATCCAAAGGATTCTGATTAAATACTGAAAGAGACGAGCGGGAGGTGGCGAATTCAATTTCGTTTGTTTGGTGTTGTCACCCACACATCCTTTGAGGTCCTTTGACTTGATTAAATGAATGTTCTATACGAGTATATGGCTACTTAAGTAGATTAGAATGATCCTTCGTATTCATTTATCCACATTATCCTGCAAAGAAAAGAACCAAACAAAGAAAATTAGTTTAATCCAACAAAAGGACATGAATTTGAAAGAAGAGAGAAAAAAAAAAATTATTTATTATTGTCAGGCACACAGTCAGTCAGAATGATGACCCAACATAAGTACGTGACACGTCAATGCACACAGCTTCGGTGTGTCATATCCTTGCGGCGGGGAGTGTTTGAGTCTCCTCCCCACGGCTTCTGCATCCAATTAGCAGTTTCCATCGTTAAATCAAATGGAAATGTGATTATCTCTCTATGAGAGTTTGTTTTCCTTTTTTCCTTTGTGTCTATGCGTCTATGCGTTGTGGAAAGTAAATCAAAGCCTTCACAGGATTCAGGATTCACAGCTCTTCTAGATAATCGACTCGCTATCCGTTGACTTGTGTCTGAACGCCTGAATTGGCGAGAGAAAGTTGTCAATAAAAACAAATCTAATTAACTGATGCTTTAGAGAGGTTTCTACCCTCGCGTATCCTCGCTTCTACCGGGAATAACATAATTAGAGGGATAAAGTTTTATTTCCTCCAAGGGTCAAATGAGTATCATTCTCCCTCACTCTCTCTGTTGGGGGCGCATAGGAAAAGCTATCAGCGAGCAAAAGGATCTTGTGAAAATAATCGACCGGAAGTCAAATAGCCATTACAGGATTTACTGATTTGTGTTGTGATGTTTGTTCGTGTTTTAATGTCGGCTGAATAATTCAGGATGATGGCGTGGAGGGGGATGGGCAGGTCATAAACAGAGGCGAGAACAATTCAATAAGACGCATAAAAACTAACCCAAAGGATGTGCAAGGAGGCAAGATCAAATGTTTATTTTAATTACTGTTTGTTGTTTGGTCAATAGCCGGGGGCGGTAGGATAGCGGCTTGCGACAAAGGGGATGCTGGGGATTATACGTAACGTTACGTTTTTTTTTCCGTTTTTTTATTGCGAAGGAAGGGAGGGAGAAATAATTATTTTTTGACCTATTCACACTTTTGATTAAAGTTGGAATGCTTTTGAGGAGATAAAGTTGTAGAGGAGGGGACGATGGTAATTCGTTGAGGGATGACATAACTACAGTGGCATTCAGGGGGGGAGCACAGCCTAATGAAAGAAAATAAATCCCAACGAAGCTGTTGGATGTAAATCGACGCCAAGGACGTGGCAAGAGATTTCCTGACGGGTGAGTGGGTAGAAAAGAACAAATATTGGCCGCACTAAGCCGTGTAGGGTCCAGGGCCTAGCTCGCCGCAACCATTTTCGTTGTGCGCGTTATATTTGTTCGCACAAGTGGAAGGGACCTACAGTTTAGAGGCATATCCGAAAGGATATTTACACAAATTCAATTTAACTTTTTTGTCGGGGCGGGCACACCCTACTGGACCACTCAGACTCAAAAACTGGTCCATCGTACTACCAGGTAGAGAACCCCATTTTGCTCTAGAATTTTTTCTTCTTTCTTAGAAAGTCGAGAAGGAGCTTCAGTGCTGAGGAGCTTACATCATCAGCACTCGCCACATCGGCACCGAAACAGCTCCACCTGATCCGAGCAAAGGCAGGACAATCACAAAGGAAATGTTCCGCCGTGTCGTGGCCTACTCCACAGGCGTCGCAGACAGGGGTTTCACTTAAACCTAGCACACTAAGGTGGTTGGCAAGGGAGTGGTGGCCCGTAAGAACCCCAGTAAGTTGTCTACAGTCCTCCCTGCTAAGGGATAGCGAGAAAACCGCCGATTTCCTACTGACATTCGTTTAGTCTACCTGCATCCTGCAGAGCTATGCCACCTTCAGTTGTGCTCATTAAAAATTCACTTGGTAGCCCTGACCAAGGACGCTGACAAATCCAACCTGGATTCAGGTCCTGAGAAAGCCTCTGAACCTTGTCTAGCAAGCTCGTCAGTGATCTCATTCCCTATTATCCGTGCCCTGGGACCCAAACGAGATTCAATGAGTTCAGCCTTCCGACCGAATTCAAGGAGGTTTTGCACTGAAGATCTATTTTGGCCCAGGCCCTCCTAATGAGTAATGAAGCCTTATGTTGTCGCATTCCACGAAAACACCAGCGGCGGACCCCTGTCCCGTTTTGGAGTCGTCCGTAAAGGCTCAAACTCTGGCCGAAGCCAGTCCTGAACATGAGTGAAGTCGACTTCAAATTTGTACCATTGCAGCTGATGGCATATTCATTAGACAGGGGTCATAGGACAAGGTGCAAGTTGTGCCAGAAAATACTTCTTTTTGAACGGAAAATGACTCTGAGTGTCCATCCCATGATGCGTCTAGAGCAGAGCCAGGCGTACTGGGAAAAGCTCCCAAGCAGCCGAGACAGATCGTTCTTTTGGAGGTTGGCTAAAGCAGCAGTCACGTATTTACGTGAAAGCTTATGCCACCACACAACCGACGCGTATGACAGGAAGGGTCTTATCATTGCCGTGTAGACCCAGAGGACTTTCCTTGGCGATAAGCCCCATGTCTTACCAAAGGCAATTATTACTCTCGCACGTTTGTCCTTACTTCTAGGATTCGAACGTCTAAATCACTAACTACTGCTCCACACCTTCTACTCAGTGAATGGATAGTTATCTCAGATGAAGGTCGCACTAGCTTATAGGTTGGAATCAGGTGGTTTTTGAGTAGAAGATGAGTGACCTACGGACGCTTTGCTCGGTGATACTTGAGTCCTTTTGTGCCAATCCATTAAGGCTTCAGATTAATTACTGACTCAAGAGGATATCAGGTCGTCTTGTCGCTCTCAAGGAATAGTCCACAGATTGGGTTCAATGAAAGATTTAGCCTGTAAAGATGTTAAGGAGGAGGGTTTGGTTTTAAGGCTATTCCTGGCCATATTCACAAGAGCGAGGAGACAGTTTTTAATGCTTTGTAACAGAACCGGAAGCCTACCATTTTTGTCCAATATGTCGGTCATCATCAGCTCCTTGGTATGTCTTCTGAACGATCTTGTGCTCATCCCCTCGGAAGGTTTACCAGTATGAAGGGCATTAGCACCATTTTTGCCCAGTAGGTCGGTCAGCTCATTACCCTAATGCCTTAGAAGAGCTGGGACGACTAAATTTGTCTTTTCTAGTTCCGAGAGCAAAGAGAGAGTCTCTCGAATTGGCTTGGATTTCATCGTGACTGATGCCAGAACCTTTGAAATGCACGATCTGCCTCACCCACTGGTTGATTTCAAAGACGTCTGCTAGGAATATCTGTCAGTTCAAACCTCGTCTCACAGTGAATATAGATGGATTCAATTCGTCGTCAATCTTGCAATGGTCGGTGAAACAAGACTTGGCTGAGTGCCTTGAAGGAATGACTGCAGAGCAATTCAAGAAGTACTTGAGAAGTCGAAAGCAAGTTGACCTCATTCCCAGGGACTGTCGAAAGATCCTTCAAAATTTGATGAGCTCTGCATGCCTACTTACTTACTAGTATGGCGCTACAGCTCGGGGTCAACCTGGGTCTCAACCAGGGATCATTGATTTCCTTGCAGAAGGATCCAGCGGCCAGTTCCAAGTTCGTTCTTGTAGCCATATCTGCCATATGGCTGCCAAGTTTCCCACTATCATGGCATTGCGGTCGCTTGATCTCGACGCCCGGGAGCCCGCTTGCTCACTCCTATCGGCCGCCGGTACTGGGGATCCAACTCCCTGCACCCTAAAGTCATTCTTCCTTGTCTTTCATCTTTGGTTCGTTTTCAGAGGTCCTTCCCGCCGTTTGATTTTCATCACTAGTACTGCCGACCGCCTCGGTTCAGACGCGGACCCGAGAGTCGACCATTCTGGGTCAGACTACATACTTGTATGCAGGTTGTGTATACGTACAGTCGTACACTCGGCCTGTCACAAGGACTTCATAGGGTTTCTGGGTTTTTTTCTGTACACCCTCCATTCTTGCCGCTCTTGGTCGGGGACTGCTTATTTGTGATTCGCAGCTAACCTATATATCTGTCGGTCGTTCAGCTATGAGCCACCTGCTGACCCCCTAGTAGCCTGGAGCAAGGCCCTGTATAGAGTCTCCTGAGTTGTTTGGGATACGGCCTTACTTCCCAATTGTCTTCTCAGCCCTAAGAAACTGCTATTGGCAAGAGGTATTCTTCATTTCCGCCGAGATGTTATTGTCAGAATCTACCTATAGAAGGGCCAAGGTAGACAGAGTCCCTTACTGCCTTGAAGTTCCTCTGTATGCTGTGAATCTAAAGTGCTGCAGTTCTAAAATCAGACCACAGGTGTAGTCTTCGGTGGCTTTTAAGGCTATATCCCTGCTTTCGTATCCAGGAAGTCCAGGATTTTCCCCTTTCCTCTACGTCTAGAGAGCTGAGTATAACACGTCTTGTGGAAAAATGGTCCTCGCTCTTAAGACAGATTCCAAACGCTGTGCGACAAAAGGGACATGGTTGCTTTGGAGCAAAACCTAGACTCGTTTCGTCGTAGATTGTAGATTTTATTACGAGTGTAAGCGCACTGCGACCTTAAAGATCTATTGTGCTCCCCGACTTGGAGCTCCCGTCGACTTTGAGCACCTCCTCCAGTCAAATTTCCTTGATGAACCGGAGTATCCTGAGTGGAATTAGCGATGGCAGATCTTCTTCGGTTAGTTGATAGGCATCCATGTGTTTCCTCCTTTCGTGGATCAATGCTCCGCATTCCTTAAGAAGGTGCCCTGGGGTTTCTTCAACATCCCCGCAGAATCTACAGCCTCCGCGTTGCTCTATATCCAGTTTCCTGAGATGTTCCTTAAGTCTACAAAGCCTGTAAGGAGGCGCAATCGGTTTCGTCGTAGAAGGCACATTTTTCGGGACGTTCGCATTAGGAAACCATTACTAAAACGTCAGACAACGGACTCCTATTAGACGTGAACGGTTTGATACATGTTTACTACGTAACCAGCAGGACCTGCGGGGAGATGGTGATGTGATTTTTTACGCCGGTTCTAAATTTCATCCAATTAATGATTTGGGTTAGGTTAGATTAGGTTAGGAAGGCTGTGTGATGGATAAAACTCATCACGTTCACTCGGGGACCTAATGTGTAGGAGACCCGGTATCTGAACTACTGCTTCCTCTGCGATGTTTGCGAAGAACCTGGATCGTTGAGTACGTAGACGTAGTTCTTGCAGGGCGGGGCAGTGGCATAGCAGATGTTTAATCGATTCCACTTCCTCCTCGTCGCCACAGCTTCTGCAGAAAGCGCTGGACTCTGCGTTCCATTTGCTGAGCATAGCTCCGATGGCGTAGTGTCCTGTCCAATTGACCAATCGGTGGCAGTATGGATGTATCAGCTACACTAGTGTTCATTTCTGACCCCCTCCTTGCCAAGGCGTCGGCTTTTTTGTTCCCGTCAATATTGCTTTGTCCAGGAACCCAGCAGAGTTTGATCGCATGGTGTCCTATGCTAACCGCCTTTGATTTGATTGCATCCGATTCAATCGATTTTAGGGCTGCTTGACTGTCAACGAAAATAGTTATGCCCGACGGAAGGAGGCGGCCTTTTCTATTGCCAGGATTTCAGCTTGGAAACACTGCATGCTTCTGGTAGTCTGAAGGACTCCTGTTTTTGCAGAGCCTCCGAGTAGAAGCCTGCACCCGTACCCATATCCATCTTCGAGCCGTCAGTGTAGAGCGTGATCCCTTCACACTTTTGACTCCCAATCTTCTCGCCTTGGAAATATGATAGGAATGTCCATGTCGAAGTCGCTGTAGGGAGTTATATAGTCTGATGTGGCTGTGAAGCTTTCAGAGTTCAGTGGTCTGATTCCACCAGTTGGAACCTTTGATGAACAGGTCCAGGAGCAGGAGAGGTAGAATCATATCCTGCCCTGCTTGCGGTGCGCCTCTCACAACTGCCGTGGTGCAAGGTGATGCAAGCCTTTGTTGAGTTCCTTAATGTAGCCGTTTGTTCCTGTTGCTGTCCACCAGACAATGGACCCGTAGGAGATGGAGAGAGATGATTTGGGTCGGTTTCTAAGCCTTCTTTAGTGGCTCATCCAAACATATCCGTCATGACTAACAGATCACGAAAGTTTGTGGTACTTTTCGTCGCACAACAGGACCTAGATCGTCCCAGTACTGCTTTATGGCGCTAAAGCTTCGGTTGTTTCGAGAGAAAACCGCTGATTAGCCCTAGGCATGCTTTAATCCTCCACTTCTACGAGGACAATAACGAAAGACAATGGACTCGTCTCCAGCACGACAAAATTTCCAACTCCCCCTCCCCTCCTTAGCTGTAAAATTTAATTACATTGTAGTCCTCCAAGCTCCGGCGTTGTGCATCAACTGCAAAAAAAACCATCCGGCAAATTATAGAGGATGTGACGTAGCCAAGGAACTACAAAAGAGGCGCAACTTAATCTCTCTACCGCCAATAAAGCCAAAACCGAAAGAAAAGCCGGTAATAGAACAACAAAAAGCTAAAACAGATGTAATTAAGGTAAAGCCTTCGAATGAGAAAAAAGAAGCGCAGAAAGCAAAATCGACAAACGCTCGAATAAAGACATATGCCGAAGCTGCGTCTAGAGAAAGTAGCGGCAGCTCCTCTCCACCTGACCCTCTCATGCTTATTTTAGCAAAACTTGATGAACAAAGTGCTACAAACAAACTTATTTTCGACAGACTGATTAAACTCGAAAATAATGTATACAGCAGGCGTTTTCCTCCAAGATGATAAAACAACTTAAAATAGTAACATGGAACGCCAATGGGCTTTTGCAAAAAACTGACGAGCTGGAAATATTCTTGATTAAGAAACAAGTTGATATATGTCTAGTATCTGAGACTCATCTCAAAAGAAATTCTAGGATAAAATTAAAGGGTTATAAAGGCTATCATGCTTTCCACCCATCAGAAAGAGCCAGAGGTGGTGCGTCTCTATTTATAAGAGATTGTATTGAACACTCTGAAGATATTAAATTTGAACTTGAATCAAGGCAAATAATAACTGTACGTGTAAAAAATAGACACTTTGCTTATAATATCTCGTCTATCTACTGCCCTCCACGCTGTAAGCTGGAATTAAGCGACTACCTTAATACTATTGAATCACTTGGATCAAACTTTATTATTGGTGGTGACTTTAATGCGAAACATACTTTCTGGGGATCTAGATCTACTACACCAAAAGGTAACATGCTTTTTAAAGCAGGTATGAAATATAGCTGTGACTTTCATTCGACAGGTAAGCCCACTTATTGGCCAACTGATACGAGAAAAACACCCGATCTCATAGACTTCTTCATTGTTAAAGGGATCTCTAATACGTTTATAAGAGTTGAAGAAAGTTTCGATCTTTCTTCTGATCATTCACCAGTTATTTTAGTTTTAAGCGAAACTTTGATAAAGGTACAAGAACCTCCCAGATTAGCTAACGATAAAACCAACTGGGACAATTTCAGAAACGAAGCAGAGAGTAGAACTAGATTGAATGTACCATTGAAAACGCACTATCAACTTGAAGATGAAGTCGATCATTTCATTGAAAGTATTCAGAGTGCCGCGTGGAACAATACTCCCTATAAAATAAGAAATAAAACAAATCGGGATATAAAATTTCCGACAGAAATAATAGAACTAGTCAAAGTAAAGAGGAGAGCACGCAAAAGGTGGCAACAATCTCGTGCTCCGCAAGATAAGACGCACTTAAATCGTTTGTGCAATAAACTCAAGGAAACGTTAAGGGAATTCAAAAATAAAAAGATTTCTTCCTACCTTGAAGGACTGACTGCGGAACGAGATACAAACTACTCGCTCTGGAAAGCTATGAAGGGTCTTAAAAAACCCCAAATGCAAGCACCACCAATAAAGAAAAATAATGAGGAATGGGCTAAAACCGATCAAGAAAAGGCTGAAGTTTTTGCCTTGCACTTAGAACAAACATTTAAACCGTTCAGCGGGCAAACATCTGTCGAAAATATAAATGTATTAACGATGTCATCCGACAATTTTAAAATCAAAAGTGTAACGCTGGTTGAACTCAAAGAAGAAATAAGAAATTTAAAAATTAACAAAGCTCCTGGCTATGATCTAATAACAGGACTAGTTCTCAAAGAATTGCCCAAAAAAGCATTAGTGAAGTTCCTTTACCTAATAAATGCAGCATTTAGATTGCAATATGTACCAAGACAGTGGAAGATTGCTGAAGTCATTATGATTCTTAAACCGGGGAAGATACCTACTGATAAAAAATCATATAGACCAATATCACTACTGCCGGTAATTTCAAAAGTATTCGAGAGAATTCTGCTTAAGCGACTACAGCCTATCATAGAAGAAAAACGCCTTATACCGGATCATCAATTCGGATTTAGACGTCAACATTCTACAATAGATCAAGTTCATAGAATAACAGACATAATCGAAAAGGCGATAGAAGAAAAAAAGATCTGTTCGAGTGTATTTCTTGATGTCTCCCAAGCCTTTGACAAGGTATGGCATAAAGGCCTAGAATACAAGTTACAGCAAGTTCTTCCCGAAAAATTATGCCAGGTTTTGAAATCTTACCTTTCAGATCGATTATTTCGGGTTAAAATGGGTAACGAATACTCAGAATTCAAAGAAATCATGGCAGGAGTGCCTCAAGGCAGTGTACTTGGTCCGACACTATACCTGCTGTACACGCGAGATATACCGCAAGTAGATGGTACGCAAATAGCTACATTTGCGGATGACACAGCAATATTGGCAACGGGCGCTACAGTTGAGGAATCAACCGAAAAGTTACAAAAAGCCATACATGAGATATTCGCATGGACAAAGACCTGGCGAATTGTACTAAACGAGACCAAATCCATCCACGTAAATTTTACGTACAAAAAAGAGAATAGTATACCCATCCTAGCAAATTTTGTTATAATCCCGTATGCAAACGAAGCAAAATACTTGGGAATGACACTCGACGCTAAACTAAAGTGGAAGACACATATAAAAAAGAAAAAGCAAGAGCTCGAAAACAAATACAGACAAATGTATTGGCTACTTGGAAAGCAGTCCAAGCTAAATACTGAAAACAAGCTGCTTTTATATAAGCAAGTGCTAAAACCGGTTTGGACTTATGGCATACAACTTTGGGGTTGTACCAAGAGAAGCAATACAGGCATTATACAGGCATTCGAAGATAAGGTGCTAAGAGGAATTGTTAATGCACCGTGGTATATAAGAAATTCCGATATCCATAAAGACCTTGGAATACCAACAGTTAGAGACGAAATAAAAAATTTCGCCCGGAAGCACCAACAGAGGATACAGAATCACCGTAACAACGCCGTCCTACAGATTTTGGACGATAGAAATATAGTGCGTAGACTACAGAGGACGAAACCTTCCGATTTGGCACACTAAAGATTAACCCCATGCAACTTGAGGTATATACAGGATTTTCGCTGGAAAATCCCTGTACAAAGAGAAAATACCACGAAAGATATCTACTGAATAAGTTTGTACTTAGTTGTAGTATTCAAAACCCTCCTCGTGATGAAACGATTGATGGCAGTCGCATGAGTAAAAAGGGTTGGGGTGGTGGGTGGTTTTAGTCGGTAAAAATCCGGCATGCTGTTGGAACCGGTCCTTCAGTATCTTTAGAAGATTTCCACCTTCCGGCCGCAAAGCAAAAAAAAAAAAAAAAAAAAAAAAAAAATTGTAGTCCTGGCCTCGCAGACAACTCAGTTTTGATTCCCTTAATTTCCATCCCCTTAATTACCACTAAAACTTAATCAGAACGAAATTAAAAATGAATAAATTCGAATAAACAAGAAGCCAGCACCCATTCAAGGATATCCTCTCAGTTTTTCATTCCACATCCAAAATGTAATTTCGCTCCTCTCTCTCTTTTTTTTTGCTGTTGCTAATGTTTATTCTTCTACGCTGGCCAAGGATACCAAGCAGATCACGACTACTAAGACACAGAAAAAGTACATTAATGAAAACCCGTTACTAAGTGGTCCTTCCCCACTCCACCGAAGAAGACAACCATCATCATCAGCGCAGTAAATTTCAGTTGCATCTTAAGAAGAAAATGCGGAGAATGCTAGTAAAGATAAAACTTTGCATCCTTGCCTGTAGCCATCCAAGCAACACACAATACATCGCGAAGGATAATGGCATCGTTAATGAAGCCGCTAGATAAAGGAAAGCAACAAAAAAAAAAAAAATGGTGACAGAAAAAAACAGAAGAAAAGGAAAATAATTGCAAAGGATTTGAGTAAAGTGGACACAACGTGCATTAATGTTGCACGCGCTTATCCTGCGACACAGTTACAATGCTTAATTATGCTTCCAGGACTGAATAAGATGGGGACAAGGTAAGGTTACCACGTAAAAAAGAAACTCAACTCCAAGTGACACCGTCCTTTATTCAACTTTGTCACTGCTGACTCCGTTGACAAGCGAAAAAAAAGGACTCTCATCAGGGCTATAGCTTCCCTTGTTAAATAGTTCAACAAGAGTTTAACTTTAATTAACTATCGCTTTTGGAAGACGGAATACTAGTTAAAAAGTTTATGCACCGACCCCAACGACAGGTCGACGAGTATATAATCCTGTTTGCCGTCAGGAAGTGAGAGTTTCACTCATGCTATCTGTCTGGGCTTGCATTCGTGTGCAGGATTAGGCGAGCTTCGTTGCATATTTGCTTAGAACTGTTCTACGAAATCAAAGGGAAAGTGAAGAGCTGACATCGAATCAGAGAAGTCGAAGTGATTCTGGAAAAATAAATCTAATTAAGGTCACTTGAGTGTACTTGGGGGCTCCTTTAGGTGTTCGTCACCCACCCACACACACACTCCTCCCGTATCGGATGACTCTCAATGGGATTATCGGATTCTATTTCTCAATCGAAATGAAATGTTTTTTTTTTCCTTTTTTAGGACTAATTGTGAGGAAACCTTTTAAATGAACTGGACGGCTGACAGGTTGTGTTGGGGGGGGACACACGTTGAGGTCCGATTTGTCTTTTGTGGATAATGTCAGGCACAATCTCTGTGTGCGATATTTTGGAAGACTTTGGGAATTAATTGATTTGGTTATGTTTCAGTGACCTTTGGCAAGCAGATTAATTAACTGGAATTGCAAGAGGGGATTTCCAGGTTGTGTGTGTGTATGAATAGAAACGATACGATGCTGCCTTGGGGCGGCTTATGTGGCAAATCCATAGGCTGATGGGGAAGTGGGGAAAATTTTGATTCCTATTCCAGCGATTTGTCAAAGGACATTAGCGGTTAGGCAGGGAATATCTCAAGCGCCAAGCGATTGTGGCTAAATTTGATTCTGTAGCCTGGCGGTGAAAGGCAGGGTTCCTATTGAAATGCGTCCTCAGCTTGGATGGAGTTTAAATCCTTCCGTCAAAGTATTTGGAAGCAGAGGCATGGACCTTTTCCGTTGCCCTTAAGTGCTCTCAGAATGTGGAAAATGTGACTGAGTGGCTGGGCAAATAGACGCCAATGTCCTCTCGGACAGATGGTGTCTCGCAATCGACCAAAATCGTCGCAGTAGATAATCGATTTTCAAAAACTTGCCTGCATCCAAGAAAACTGGGGCTCTTGCCGGCTTATCAGAGCCATCCCGCTGCTACCAGTGCATCCCTTGGTTGTCATGGTGGAGAGCCCACGTCATTATTCGACAGAAGTTGTTGTTCAGAACGGTCTTCCAAATGTCGACAAACTCATCTGCAGTCGCCAATCATTGACGCTTAGAATGCTCGTATCTCGTCCTCTGAAGTCCTTTTTATAAACGGGCACAGACGCCCCATATTCTTGGCGAAGTTTCGTAAAACTCCGATGATTTAATCGCGATAAAAATGTCCTTCTTCCTGAGATTTGATAAGTAATTCTTACAGTCTTGAGCCTAAAATAGCTCATCTCAACTTTCTGACATACCTGCTTCCACAATGTGGTTCAGACTCACGAAATATGCTTGTATCTTTGTGCCGAATTCTCATCCAAATCACACCAATCCTTCACAGCAATAACCGTTCACATTGCTCTGCTGTTGCACCTAGTTTCTGTTTCTTCGAAATGTGCAGCCAATGGATTTCGAAGACTCATTTCCTGACAAAGCGTGCTTAGTGGACTTTTCTCGCTATTGAATGATACTGAGACCTAAGCTCCCTTCTACCCTCTGCATGAGGGTGATTGGAAGGTGGATTTCGAGTAGAATAGTCGTACTTTTCGCTCCCTTTTTGGGTGAGATGATTCCTATTGTCTAACTCCTCCCACTTTTTGTCAAGCTTGGTCAGATTACAAACGGCTGCTTTGGTCCTTAAACCTCAAGATAAGCTTAGCTTAATATTTTGACATGTTGCTAGTTTCTGTTCTCTTTTCTGACTCGTGGTTCGTTATCCGTGGTTCAAATTCAATCACGATTGATTAGTCAGTGATTAGATTAGTCGTAGTTGCTAGTTTTTTGACTCTGCTACTCATTTTCGGTTTAAACACAGTCCTGACTGGTTTGGTGGTAGACTGATTGTCGTTGTTGGATGACACTCCCTTGTGACTGATTAGTCAGCGATTAAGTTACTCGTAGTTGCAAATCGTAGTTGATATACACTGGTGACTGTTTGGTAGTACCCTGGTTCTTTGGTAGTAGTTCTCATACGTGATTGATTAGTCAGTGATTAGATTAGTCATACTTGATACCCTTCGTCTGTGCTACTGATTGATGTGACTATTTGATGGTCCCCTGGTTGACACTCACTTATGACTGCTTAATCCGTTTTCTTTTCATTCTTGGTCGATTTTCACTCATGATTAGTTTCCGTACTCTGTACTCTTATAGTCATTCGCGACTACAATTCACTCGTTCGTTACTCTTTTCTTTAAGTTACTCGAGGATGTTGTTTCGTTATACTGTTGGCTATTATCTCGACGTATTTGTCGTCTCGCACAGAAGGTAGTGATTCAGAGTAGGTAAGAGAGTACGGAGACCACTGAGTCAGTCAATTGTTTCGTGAAGTAGGACATCTACTCACTGATTATTGAGTGCTTCTCGGGATGCTTTTAAGCAATTAAGACCTCCTTGGCAAACCATTTCATTGCTCCCTACCGTCTCTCTCGGAATCATCTATCTTATGGAAGTCCTTAACGACCATTGAATGACTTAAAACTCCTCGTGAAACTTAGTAGCAAAACTGCACTTTATTTACCCCTAACTAGCTGGGAAACCTAAAATAATAATTAAAATTTTAAGTCGTTCCATTGTTTCGCAAATATTTATGGTAGTTGCAGTGCCAATTAAAAGTTCCTCCACAATAAATCAAAAACTCTTTGTTCATCGCTGATTTAGTTAACGTTACACTGGCAACCAAACAGCAACACAGCGCACTGCAATAGCAGCATCCCTTCAGAGTTTACGCAAATGAATCCTCTTATCATTCGGCGAAAACCCTTAGACAAGGACTCCTGTAAATATTTTAACTCACTCACACACAATTGTAATAAACTTACGATTCCGTTTCGGTGGCTTCAATTCCCACTGAAACCCATTTATTTTCATCCCTCATCCTGGCAGGGGATTAACATAATTAGGAGAGGATCATAAAAAACACCTCCTGACATCGTCATGTGCGTGTATGTATGTAGGTGCATTCCGTCAAACTGTTTATCGCATTAAAACCGCGATGGAGACGATAAGGGTTTTTCTTCTTCTCTGTTTGGAAAGTTTGCACAAGTATACGTGTCCTTGTTGTCGTCCTCGTTGCCAAAGATACCGCGAATCGGATTTTTCTTGTGCTAATTTCAAGTTTTCTCCTTTAATTCCTGTCATTTGTGGAGAATTCGTTAAGAAATTTTCCGCATTCTTTCTCGCCCACTCTGATGGATGCTGTCAGGATGACGGATAAGATTCATTCAACGGTGTGGCACATTCACTAAGTAGTACTCCTTTCGTGAGAGTGCAATAAAGGATAACATAAGTTTCACATGAGAACTTATCATTCTTGTACCCCGTTGGGATGGGCAAAAAGGAAGAACTTCACATTTTCTTCATCACGGCACAGGATGTGGGGGACTAAAATGGGAACAATAAAGAAAGACAGACAGAGAGTGTGTGAGAGAGAGAGAGAGAGGGGACAAAAAAGAACTCAGCTCCTGGCGAAAATGTTATCTTTTGGGAATTCTGAGAAATTATGAATCGTCAGGAAATGTATATTTTAAAGCGAAAGAATCCCTTCGGACATGTTTGTTGTGGGATATTTTAATTTTAGTCCTCTGGAATGTGCCACCCCATACCCTTGTGCAGGCTGTGATTTGTTTGAATTTTTAGTCTTCCTTTCAGGGGGAGGGAGGAGTTATAAATTTTAAGAAGATATAGATGAGAGAGATTATAATTTCTAGAGAAGAGTTTTTGTTTTTTTTTTTGATGAAAATATGTCACACATTCCTGAGAAAGGACCAAGCTAAGTACATACTTGAAAAAATACTTTGAATTTTGAAAATGACCTCATAAATATTAAAGTTGCTTTGTGTCCTTTTTTGGGATTTACTTCGAAGTGTTTGCAGAGAGATTTGTGGACGCGAAGTGGGAAGGAGAGCCATATCGGTCTGACGGTTTTTTTAAAAAGCAGTGGAACTGTCAAAAGCTGGCAGCATTCCGATCGAAACGCCTGGACAGCCTCAGCAAGCTTCGAATTTAACGCTTGGATAAAACATCGCATCCCATTCATTTCCACTTGTTTACGGTTATTTATGTATTGAGCCTCAGTCTCGTCAATGTATCTTAATCCATTAATGCATTGCAAGCTTAATTTTCACTCACATGAAGTGGATACTCTTCATGAAAGACAGAAACCAAAAACCGACCAAAATCAGTGTCGTCCTTTTTAGGTGACATGCTTAAAATAACCCTACCACACACACACCACTTAAGGGATTAAAATTGTGTGCACAACTGAATGCCTTGTAGCATATATCCCAATTACATGGCAACCGATACTCTTAAAGGACCCTTCAATCAGACTGCCACTAAACTCTGGCACTGTTTCGAAAATCCTTCTCCAGTCCTTCCAGCCCTTCCTCCACTTGTTGCCAACGTGTCCCTTAAGAGCTTCAAGTTGCCAAAATCCAAACAACCATAAATTGACTCAAAAAGCCTCTCTCTTTCCCCCTCACACACCCACACAGCTGTGTGTACCTCCGGTTGTACACTGTAAATTGTGAGCCTTAAACAAATTAATTCCGACCAAAGCATCCATATTGACTCCTTTGGATACACACTCCCACTGCCACAGTGTGACAAACAAATAAATCCGAAAACCCGAAATTTATTTGACTCCACGACTGTTTACATCCAGGACTCGAACCGTTTTCATGAAATTACTGCGAAAATTACACACAAAATCAACACGCAAACAAGGACACACACACAAGTCGGCTGTGGAGATAAATGTCAATAAAATTGTAAGCGAAGCCTGTTATCATATCCTTCAATCGGATCACGTCGTCTACATTTATCCAGTTGCTTGTCGCCACCCGCTATTTGTATCTGATGGAACGAACGAAATTTTTCTCAAATATCGTCTGACAGGACGAATATTCTAGACCACATAGCGCCTCACTTTTGGTGGGCGCTTCCGTTTACTTGTCTTGAGTGCGTTGCGGGAATTCCGCAGCGCATATCCTTTGTCCTAAGCTTAAATTGAAAAAACCACGTCGCGAGGTGTATTCAAAAATCAATTTTGCGCGCGAAAGAGGTGAAAGTGGTCCTGCAGCGAAGCACACAGTGGAAATGAGCCAGTTTTTTACTCCTTTCTATTCTATAAAATTACCTTAAGTGACTGCACCGCACACGTTCGCTTCCCATCGTTCATATGCATTACGTTATCCTTTTAATGGTTCCGTGGGGGGGAGGGGGCGATGGGGGCGGGCCAGAGAAACCGTCCATGACACAAATTCAAGTTGACTCTTAATGCATTTCTCATTTGCATAACAGCGTGCGAGATGTGACGGGAGGATAGCACGATAGCACGATAGGACGATAGGACGATATGTTTTTTTTTTTTTCGTTTTTCTGTTTGAAATTGTTCTGGGAAAACTTTGAGAACCTTAACGCAGGGGTGGATGGTAGTGAAAAGCAGTGAGAATGCATGGAATTTCCTGACCGGAAAGTGGTTATGCTTCTTCATATATTACTACTTTGAGTACTCTGAAAGGGGAGGCTCCTCGCACACATATCCTATCCGCACAGTGTTTGCCTTTTGTCATTTTCTTTTTCTAGTTTTAGTCCTTCATTCTGCTCCTTGGTCGTGTTACTTTCTCTACTTGATGTTTGTCGTGTTTACTTTCAACTTTACCACGATGATTATGTTGATGTAGTGGCGGTGGTTAATGGTGGTAATGTCTCATATAAGTTATGAGTGCATTCAGTTAAACCATTCATCGTGTAGAGTGGGACTAGGTTAGAGTGGGAGAAGACAGATGTGACTGGCTTTTAAGGAAGTTGGTTTAATGATCAGTTTTTACCTTTGAATGTTGGTCCTTCGAGCCGGGTGTGATCCAAAGAACAAGTAATACTTTGCAGTTTATGGGATTCTGCATTCACTTATAATCCAGAGCTGTAAGCACTGCTTATCCATCCGTCAATACGTTGGTGGATATGCTCCACTGTCACTGGATGCCGCTCAGCTTGTTAGAACGTTGGTCTGAGAATGCACTGGCATTCGATTTAGCAACTCAAATATCGCTCATTAAGTGCATTTTCATATCCATTTCCGTCAATCTAATTCGTTCGACTAATGATGGCAATTATGAATCACTTCTAAATGATTAATGACCCTCACCAATACACCGATTCAATGCATTCATTGATGTCCTTCAGATTGAACTCAAACCAAGCTTGACACTTTTAGTTTTGCACAGATTTGTAAAATGATTCTAGCACTCACTTGTCAGCTGAATGGGGGAACATGTGTCAATTTGGGTGCAAATTCAAACGTTTGACATCTGTCATGTAAAATTACTTTGCCACAATCACAGCACAGTTGTGCAAATGTTGCTCCTGTCAACTTGAGGATATATACAAATATGCCACAAATTGTACTGATTAATGGCTTTCGTCGGACTAGGACGCAGGACATAATGTCAGAAAGAGAGCTACGTTTAGGGAATTTACATTTTACGGATGCAACACAAGTGCTTAGGAGTACACAATTTATTTTAATTTTCACTATGTCTTCGATTGGACCTAGGAATACGTAATTTTGCACACCTAAGACTGTGCTACTTCAGCAGAAATCGTTGCTCGAAATATACGGTCTTTGGACACATCTACCGAAGACATAGTGTCCTGTGATAACTCTGCAGTGAGCTTGAAGCTATCATCGCTGCTGTGTCTTGACATTATGTTTGATCCGTGAAGATAGTCAACCAGCAGTAGCCCAGCAGTAGCCCAACAGTAGCCCAATAGTAGCCCAGCAGTAGCTCAGCAGTAGCCCAGCAGTAGTAGAGCGGACTCTCACTGCATGGGCAAATGTCAGGTACATGAACACGGTCCATAAGCCGATTATTTCTACCGAATGAAACTAGTCTATCTAACTTATCAGCCACGCAGATTGCTGGTACATCGCGTCTAAGTACTCGGCATTGAATTTATAAAAGATTCGCGGCAGTCTTTCACTGCCTTAGATTTTACTAAGCCAAGCAGAGAGCAACTAGGGGTTTCCTAGCACGCTGGAGGACATTTCCCTTCCTCGCCAGCTTAATTTGAAAGCTCGAGCTATCCGAGTAATTCAAGGTAGAACCAGCAATCAGGAATTTGAATAGTTTGCTGTCAAATAGTGTCCAATTCTCTCAAAGGTTTGAAGTTAAGCTATTCAGCCCGAAGTCCTTAAAAATTGCTTGCAAGACTTTTCCTCCAAGCGTCTCCAATCAGCTCTAGCTGCCTTTAGTTTCGCACTTTAAATTGGTTAAGGTCCCCTTCTACCTCTGTGCGACACCTGAGTCGCAGTTTTTCCCTACCACGCCATCCCTCAGGGGAGTTGAAGATTTGTTGGCATTGGTGTCCATGCGCTCTACATATCCCAGCCTCAGTCGTTGGACCTTCACTCGTCTTTATAAATCGATGTCGTCCGTCGCTGTAACTCCTATTCCATTCACCGAAAATCATCCGAAGAATTTTCTTTCCGAAACAGCTGGTGACAACCTCATCCACTCTTTCCCCTCTGTTCTGACTGAGATAATTGAGGTTACAGTGAGCTTTAGAGGGTAGCTCGAGAGGCCTACAGACAACCGGTGAAGGACGTCTCCGTTAAGAGTTTCATTAATTCCTCATCTGAATCTTAGCCTTATCAGGGGTTTTAGTAGGAACTGTTCTCAGTCTTGATGATTCCGTGGTGCCGTCAATCTTTTGGCCGAAAGTCTGCCAGGACCTACCGTGAGCTATGAATTTCGTAGTCTGTGTCAAGGCTATAGTGTTCGCTGAGTCGAAGTCTTTTTTTCTGTTCCAGAGAAGAGCGATAAGTTCAGCTTTCTACCTGTGCCAAGCCTAAATTTTTCGCTAAGTATCGCTGTGAAGATAGATGAATTCAGCATTCCACCAAGACGAGCGCTTACTACAGAGCATGACGGTCCACCGCGCTTTCAATTGTCAGCGAGTGTGATACATTTTCAGCTAGCTTCAAGTCTGAAATTTAGGGATCATTCGCTTGATCACAAGTATTGTGGTTCGAAGCACTGCTAGTAACACCTTACGTCATGGGTTGTGTCTCAGCTAAAACAGAAAGTAATTCGTTTATGATTTCTACAATCGTTGGTTGAAAATATTATAGTCATGCTCTTCTACTACCCTGTTTCCAAACGTCAGATACACGAGTTGCTGCGCCAGCCCTGAATCACAGATACAATTCTAAAAAATACTCCGGAAGCTTATTACACCTCGACACGAATTTGTTACAAGTTTTGTAGATTCTATCGTAGCGCCAGGCAGTCATACATTTTTCAACCGAACACAAAAGGTTGTCAATAGCTCCCTGTGCTTGGCTTTAGCAATCTGATCGCCGCTTTTATGTAACCGTTGTACAAAAACGACAAACCTCGACTGCATTACAACTTAAACTGCGATTAACATCAAGTGCCTGTCGACACGCCAATACAATTAACACCTCGAGCTGGTTCAGTTTATAAGTGCACAAGCAGTTGCCACCAATCGCATTGTTTTCTGTCTAATCGTGCAGTCATGATCGTACACCAGCTGCTGGTTATCGTATCCTTGACCCTCCCAGCACTGATTTGCGTAAGAACTTTTTTTTTACAATCTTGCAAGAGCATGACTTTGTCTTCTAGTCCTCCAAATACTACATAATATTCGACGACTACGGTCTCCTAAAGCCGTGCATAGATGCTCCGGAAAAATTCATCACATCATGGTACGATATAAGCAATGTAACCTTCGGGATAGGCAAGGACGAGGAGATCACAATTGATGGGTATTTCGAAAGGATAATCGAACTTCTGCCGGATGAAACTTATTTCGTAGGCTCTACAGCAAGACTGAGGTCTCACGTTTCATAACGAATTTCGTTATTGCAGATAGACATAGACATATACAGGGAGATGCGGGGTGAGTACCAGTTCCCAATGTTACACATTAAGCGACGTGATATGTGTAAAACGTTCTACGATCCCAATGAAATTTGGTTTGCCTTTGTAAACGGCATAGAGGGGAGCGAAAGGAAGTGTCCTCCAGAGAAAGGAGTGAGTTTTTCGGTTCGGTTTTCTAACGGACAATTCATTTCAATGTTTCTCGTTTCAGATGCTGAGAAATTGGACGAGCAAAAGGTTTCTTGTTACCTTTCCGGATCCGGGCTTGATGGGTGCCTATCGATTGATTATTAGTTTAGGAGCCAATGATGTGGAGGAAAAGTACTTCTGTTTTACAGTTGACTTGCATTTGTATAAGAAATGATTTTTTTAAGTTTTTTTTCCATACTCTCAATATTGACGGCTCAAAATTTGAGGCCTGAAGCACGTAGAATTTTTAAGTTTTGATGCACAGTTTGTAGCATAGAGAAGGAATCACGGACCTAGGCGCTTATATTTTGGGCTCACGTATGGTGGGGGAAACAGTTTTGAACTCCTCCCAGAAAAACGATTTTTCCCAATAATTTTACAAGAAACTGAAAAAAAATGTTTTGAAGAAGCCAGAGTCGCCAGTGTCTTGGGGATTCCCCTATTCAAGGGTTTTCAACCCGCATTTTAGGCGCCAATGAGTTCAATTTAAGGGTTAAGGGTTACACGTTGCACTACAGTTTCTCTATGTTTTTCTATTCATTTAACGCACGTTTTGAATCCCATTAAGTTTCAGGCATGGAACCATTTACTGTCTTCTGTTAAATTTTAAATAAAAAAATATTTTTCTTGGTCATGAATTTTTTACTACATCCTAGACAGGGTCTACAAATTTAAGCTCAAATCTGCATCTACCTCAGGGTTTTTCTATCCCTTCTATGTTTCATTAAATGTGTGGTTCTTCGGGATCATGTTTTCAGTTTAGCAGTTGAAAACACTCCAAGAAAACTGTGGATGGTAGAGCAGTAGTTGCTTCAATTACCGACAAGCCTTCCCTTGACGCCATTTTGAGGAGAAGGCTCCATCTTTCGTAGAAATCATAAGCGAATGTGAAAACTAAAACAAGGGTTGCATGGCAATTATGTCGAAAAGCAGGAAACGCTGCGGGAAATATTCCAAAAAATGTACAAATTCAGTTGCAGACTCAAATTCGCCATCCACATGCGTACTTACTGACTTAGGTGGCGCTACAGTTCGGGGTGAACACGGACCACAATTAATAAGCCTCTGCGGGTGGTCTGATCCTTGGCTAACTACCTCCAGATGCACACTGGAGGTTGGTCGAGGTTCCCTTCTACTTGTACGCGCCACCTAAGGCGGGTTGGATTCAACGACCGAGGCGAAGCATTGGTGTCCAATCCATGTTCTAGCCATCTTAAGCGAGTGATGCGGAGTTTTTTTTTTGACTAGTTCGATGTCGCTATGCAGCTCGTAAACTTCGTCGTTGAATTTTCCCCTCCAAAGCCGGTCAACACAAACGGGACCGTATATCTTACGAAGAATTTTTCTCTCGAAGCGACCAAGGATATCTTCCACCGCTTTCGACAGAGTCCATGCTTCAGCGCCATAAAGCAGGACTGGGATGATTAGGGTCTTATAAAGAGTCTCCTTAATATTTCGAGATACGGCCTTACTACTCAATTACCTTCCACAGCCCAAAGAAACAGCGCAGCGATTGGCAGGAGTTATTCTTCGTTCGACTTCTGCTGAGGTGTTGCTGTCAGAGTTTATAGCAGAGGCAAGGTAGACGATCTCGACTGTGACGTTCTGTCCAGTTCGCAGATGTTGTGTGTTCCTTCTTGTTGGCAGCTTATTCTTGGTTTTGCCCTCATTTACCGCTAAATCCATTTTGGCAGCTGCCGCTTCAATACTAGCGACAGTGACAGCCCGCTGTGCTCTGCGGATTATGTCAATATCGTCAGCGTACGCTAGGAGGATTCTGTGTCCGGTGTTGGCTTGTAAATTTCGCACAATTCCTTCAAGCATGACGTTAAAGAATTCACATGACAGCGCATCACCTTGGCTAAATCCTTTTTTGACGTCAAAGGTCTCGGTGAAGTCGGCACCTACCTTGATGGAGCAGCAAGCGTTCTCTACCGTCATTCTGTACATTCTGTATACCTGGCTCTGTACAGCTCGTTTCTATAAATGCTGTCATATGCGGCCTTGATGGAGGGTATTGTCTTGGACTTCTTGGGTTTTGTCCAGGCTCTGTCACAGTGCATGGTCTGACAACACAACATGGAAAGGGGCCAATCAGGTTGTTGATGAAGGGTTTCAGTCGTCCACACAATATTGTATGCGATGTGGAGGAGACATCAGAGGTTAATTGGTGCAGTTGAGGGGGTCTCCATTCTTGTGGATCCGTCTAACGAGAGAGATCCCATTCATCAGGCATACTAACCAAATTTTGGAAATGACTTGGTTTGTGCTCTCTACAAAATCATCTCCAGCTACTGTCAGGTCCAACAGTCTTGGTGGATCTACTGCTATCCTCACAAAATGGACGGAAGTTTTGGCTATCGTCGTCTACGTTGAATGGTTCATTCTGCCTGACAGCAGTGTGCTGGTCTACGCCGTCGTTAGGTAGTCTTCAGAAAAAGTTCTTATTCTCTACAGTGACTCCACTGCAAGGTTTCCCTCTTCATCCCTACAGGTTTCTGCACGGATCTCGTTGGCTTGACACGTTCTTTCTTTACCTTCGGGTTTTTCCCGTTCTCTCAATATTTTTTGTTGCGCGTTTCTAGCGCTTTTTGTTCTATTTTCGGAGAAGCCGATGCTTTTCCTGCTTTCGTCCTTCTTTGTAGCGCCGCTGTTTATGCAACTTATTCTGCAGCAAGTTCTTGCCGACATCTAGGGATTTCTTGGTGGTGACCCCATCGCATTTTCTGCGGCTTTTTTGATGGCATATTGGCAGTCGAACGCCAATAGAAAGAGACGAAGATTCTGGCGACCTTTTCTCTTGATTATTTTCGAAACTTGTCTTCTCCTACATCTGTAGTAGTGGCTGTCCTTAGCCCCACCATGGAGTGACTCCAAATGTCAATTCGCCGACACCACGACGTGAACATCTTCTGAAAAGAAATACGCTTGTCGAGTCTATTAACTTCACATCCAGCGTGAAATAGGTACCAGTCGCGTCCTTAAGCCCCAAGATACACTCTCTCTCTGCATGTCTGCCTCGAAGAAAATCCCATCTTCCACAAGAGGAACAGCACAACATTTTAACGTCAAAGTTGAAGTCTTCTCCCACTTAAAGCATCCCCTCCACTCAAAGTACCATCCACCTTCGCCCAAAATGAATCTCAGGATCCACCAAATTATCCCACTCGAGTGTGAGCATCTGCCACTGGCACTCGTCTTACATTGGGATCACATTAAGTTACCTTATTCCCCATTATTCTACCAACAAGGACCGCGCAGGAGTGTGCGCGATTTATCACGTGATAAGATTTATAAGCGCTAAGAGAATTTGGTATTCAACCCACAGCCAAGACGACGGATTTTAAATCCTTAGAATGGAATTCTACAGCACTCGTACCAACTGTGAGGATAATGTTAATTAGGTGCAACATCCTTTCGAAGGATAATATTTTTCCATAGCACAGATTTATTAGACGAAGGATAACGAGTATCCGAGTCCCTGTTGATTTTACATTCAACATTATCCGCTAAACAAATGTTTGCGAGATAATTTGCCGAAGCAACAATGTTATCCTTTGGATAAAACTACGAGTAAATTTTGCAGGGCGAATAATTAAGTTCGCCTGGAATAGCAGCTGCAAGAACTGCAAGCAAACGACGAATCCTTGTGCAAAATTAATGCCGGCGTGTGTGTGTGGATGTGATTTTCATTGTCTGCCGTTTAGAAAAGTCGTGAGTTTCCATTTTGAGGATCTATCTCATCATGTCGTGCATAATTCGTGGAAACGAATGTTTTGCCAACGAACCCCTTGCTGCAGCTCCTATCGGACCGAGTCTACCCCTATCGGGGGTCTTTCTCGGGGTGTCTCGCACTAATTTGCATGACAATACAAAGAGAGTGGAGCGTAGCGTGGAAGGTACGCTTGGATAGCTATAGAGGTGGCAGACAAATCGTTTATGTTTATTTTAGTGCTTTAAGTGGCCATTAAGATGGTTGCTGGGAGATCCACAAATTGGAATGTTATCACCTGCTGTGGGCGGTTGGGCGGTTGGGCGGTGAGCTTAGGCCCATTTGGATGTGTGTGTGGGGAATTAATTAATTCAATGGAAGGTAATTGATGTGAACTCATTGTTTAATATGCAGAGGGAAATTTTATTCGAGGATTATGTGCCACACTTTGTGTGGTAGTTTCAGTTCAGTTGAGTGCTGTAGAGGGCACAAGAAAAGGATTTTCACACAGCGTTGGCTTGGATTGTAGCTTTTATCGATCGATGTGAGTGCTCTTAGGTCGTAATGTGATTCAAATAATTAAGTTGCGTATATTGCGTACAGCTGCAGGGCATGTGGAGTCCTTGCGATTATATGTAGTGCTTCAGAGACTTCCTAAGGGAAGCTTTCGCTCTACGTGCGTACATTTTGGCGGTTGCAAGGGGAACTTTGGTTTATTGAAAGTTTTGGTAACCAATCCAAGCTGAAGGACGGCTAAAAAAATCCTCGTAGGAATGGAATGGTCCCCAAACTGGATTGTCTACTTAAGATCACCTACTCTTCGGGTAGTCACTTTGATTTTGCTAAGGCAGGGGCTAGTAGTACCGGAAAAACTAGGCAAAATGTCCATAAGTCAACTACTGCAAGTGCGCCCTAAATTTTGCGACTGTTTCCCGTGTGCCTGGCTTATTTAAAGCCACCAGCAAGCTGGTTGTGCTCATAGTTAGGCTCTTCAATTGCTTTATGCTAGAAGACTGCTTGTATACTTTTTTTTTGAAGCGATACACTTGCCTTGCAGATGGTCCGCAGCTTCCCCGGCCGCATTCAGCGTCATTCAGCTCATTGTCTGTTGGGGGCTGGCAACTCAAAGTGGTCTCAGCTACCCCTTGGATGTTCGTAGGATACAGTACCCACTGATGAGTGCTGGGGGAATTCGAAAAGATCTTCGCTAAGACGCTCCCTACTCGACGTGTCATTTGTCTGGACAGGTCTGGCCTAAGCTACATCGAAATCCTAGTGCAGGGTTAGTTATGCTAATACGATCACAGACAAGCTACGAAATTGGTGTCCTCACTGGGCACTGTCTGATACGCAAAGACTGGCCATCTTTTCAACTGAATTCTGCTGGTGCTACACGGACGAAGAGAAGGAGAAAACCATCCCTCACCTCCTACGCACCTGTCCGGGCCTGTCCCAAAGAAGACTACTCCATATAGGGGCTCATTTCTTCATCATAAGTCTCCTCCGTCGGCATGATGGGCTTGATTAGTTCCGGGGTGGCCAAAGTGGAAATATCCACGCCATCACAAGGGACGTCTTCTGGTCTGATTGCATCTCTATCATGATACATAGAGAACACAGGATGCAGGATAGTTGCTTATGTAGACGATGTGGCTATCTCAAGCTATCGGGCAAGTACCCACAAACACTTGCCAATCAACTGAACGAAAGGCTGCGGCCTTAGTACTCCGACAAAGACTGCTTCACTGCTTCATTGCTTCACATCTCCCACATGAGGAGGTTCTACTCTTAGTTTCTCTAACAGCGCTAGGCATTTGGGACTCAATTTAGACCGGAAGCTCCACTGGAAAGAAGGCGTCAACGAACGTGTCAAAGAAGCCCTGTACTCATGTAAGAAAGCGGTGAGCCCTACATGGGGCTGGCTATACACGTCGTTGGTAAGGTCGATTCTCCTGCATGACGCAATGGTGTGGTGGACCGCCTTGGAGAGGAAATCCAACCTGAAACAGATAGAAAAAGATCAGCATCGCGGGTGCACTGAGAGGTGCACCTCTCCAACAGCGGAGCTCCAAACCATGCTTCACCTTCTCTCAACCGACATCGTCGGCAAGCAAATGGCGACCAGCTCTGCTCTTCGACTGAGAAACTCTCGCCTTTGGAAAGAGCTAGACGCTGGCTATGCCAACATACTTAAGACGCATCGACATCTTCCCAAGGTTACCGGCTTCAACCCTAGGCTTCCAACACTCGATACCGGACAGATCAGAGACCGGACGCAACGCTATGTCCTACATAACGATTCGCTGTCTATTTTCAAGGATGGGTCCAAAGCACTAGACGGAGTCGGTGCCGGAGTCTTCTCGGAAGACTTAGGCATCCATGTCTCCTTTAATCTTCCGAACTATTGCAGCGTCTTTCAGTCCGAAGTCACTCCCATTCGCCAAGCTGCTGACTAACTGGCGGTGAATACTATATCGCGACAGTCGGGCAGCTATCAAATCCCTCACATCCAGCAGTTTAACATCTAAGGCGCAGTGAAAAACTGCCGCCTCACCCTTTGCTGGGTACCAGGTCACTGTGACATTCTGGGGAATTGCATGGTTGACGAGGCGTTTCCGGTACAAATAGGGGAGTTATAGCCAATATTGATGCACCGATGCTAACAAAGCCAACCATAGATGGAGTCAACTTGGTCAGTGCTTCATCGCTAGGCCTAAAGATTGGGCATCCTCTATAACGACTTCTGCAGAAGTTACAGAGACGAAGAGGATGAAGAATCAATCCCTCACTTCTTGTACACGTACCCTGCACTGGCTTACATTTGGAAAGCTACTCTAGGTCATTACTATTTCGATGGTTTCAAGGATCTTAGTAACGCCTCGACGGCTAACATAAGCAGATTCATAAGGAAAAGCAATTGGTTCCAGGAGTGGATAGAGTGACCCACCTGCCCCTAAGTGTACCTCATCGAGGGCCACATCAACCATGATACAGACAGCCATGCTAATAAAACCAAACGCAGCCATTCTGGTCATTCGTACCGCCAGACAGTAGCTTCTTTCTTGGAGAAGTAGTTGAAGCCTTCTATGTTCGGTGGATGTGGTTGCTGTTCCCCCGAAGGAGCTGCAACCTGCACCGGGCGGGTCACAAGCAACTCCACTCGGTTTAGCTTGCCATGAGTGGTCTGAGTTTCCCTTCCTTTGCATCGAAGCCTAATGAACAAATGGTCCGAGTTGATGTTTGCATCCCTTAAACTCCTCACATCCACGAGTGAGATGTGCGTGGAGCCCTAGCAGTGCATGCACCTTTGACATCCCAAGTAAACAATTCTCTTTGCCTCCATTGTAGAAGCATACGTCTTAGAAATATGTCTGGCGCCCAACTGAACCCATTCTAAGGCGCACACGAAAACCCTTAACCATAAACAAAACTCCTCTGACCTGGGCTTCATATCCTTACCGTCCAAGTGAATGCAAAACGTTTTATCTTCCGATCAGTTTCATATGAAATTCCCTAAAGTAAATCAATTTCTCTGCCAGCACTTATCCACACACACACGCACACATGAAAATATCCTTCGTGTACCTTTGAAAGAGCAAATATTTCACATTTATCTAAAATTAATGTTCACCTCCTGGCAAGCACTCTGTTACTCGCCGGGATTCATAGTGAATTCATGGAATGACTTGCCTCGAATGTAAACAACAATACGTTGCTGACAGAACAGCAAGGGAGCCTGGATCCCCCCTTCTTGAGCCTAAAATGCACGAGGAGACATTAGCCTTGGGCGATTTCCATTTCGAAAACAGCAGCAGCAGTACTCGTACGCATAACAAATGGCATTTTGGGCGACAGCAGGAGGGACAGGAGGGACACACACACATTCATACATCAAACACCTTTATTGCCTGACGAGCATAATTCAACGTCGATACGAAGGGAAATCTATGCAAATCCCTTTTCGCAGCCGATACCAGGAGTCGTCCGTTTGGTCCTGCGATTGTCATAAAACTTTACACAGAGTGATTGGTATCTCTCTCTCTCTCTTGGAGATTCATTAAGATTTTATTTGCGGATACGCTGCACACAGTGCGTAACCTGATGCTTCTCCTCTGTTGCTGTCACCCGGGAATACCAGTTCCTAAGCTCAATAAATCACGTCGGCGTCGGCCAGATGGCCGAAGTGTAAATCCATCAGAGCGGAAGGTGTCGTCGGCTTTAAAGGCGGCCGGGTGCCCTTTAAAGCTTTTGCTTTTCTTTCCCGTATATTTTTAGGGGAAGACCATCCCTCAACTGGCAAACAGACAGTCTTTTGTAATGATCCCTCATTAATCATGTTTTGTGCGGCTATAAATTTCCAAAGCGGGCCCTAACTGCTTGTGAAAGGCACTTGTCTAAACCACTAATACCAAACCGTATCCCATCCACCGTCGCCGCCAAGGTTATCCTTCCATTTCACTTAATAAAAAAAAAAAAAATCCAAGAGAATAGACGAAGGAAATTGATGTATTGTGTCGTGCGCTTGTTTGTCGTCGTGGGTGGAGGGGGTGGTGGAAAATCCTTTTTGCGGATCCCCTCCGCTATAGGATTTCATTCGATGTATTGAGTTTCATTCTAAACATTTTCGGAAAGAGGACTAAATTTCAATTTGCATCCCTTTCGGTGGTCGGATTGGGTTTGTTTGCATCTCGAAAAATACTTGTACGTGTATCGTAAAACATGTCGAATGGAAACTGTCTCCGTGTGTTAGTGTTTTTTAATTAAATTTTCATATTTCATCTGAAAAAGGACTTCAAATAATATTCTGTCGCTTTGTGTGTGTCCAGGATCAGGTGGGCCGAGAGAAGTGATAGTATTTCATTCCCTGAAAATATTTGTATCTGTGTTTGGTTGCATACTTTTTATGAGCATAAAGGACTTTCAGATTGGTGCAGAGCCAGCTGAAGGGCAGTCGTGGACAACTATTAAATAAAAGAGGTGCTTTTAGCTTGATAACATTTTTTTTTTTTTTTTTTATTTAGATGAGAATGTATCGAATGGTAGTTGGCAGTCGGAGTGGTCTTATGATGGACTTTACGTAGATGACACAGAATTTTGTAATCATTGTAATGACTTCCTTGTTAAACTTTTAATCAAACGGAGTCCTTTCTGCAACATGTTGCTACATTTAGTCGCAAAAAAAAGCAAAGAAATAGGAAAGGAATGCTGGATACGTGGTCAGGCACGATCTCCCTGGGCTTGATAGTTTGATTGACCATATGAAGCCTTGTAATAGATAGACTGGGCAATGTAGTTAGGCTCGATGTACTATCCTTAGCTCAATGTAGACCCACTGTGGAGAGAAAAGAAATCCCTTCCTCGGCCTTGATCCATCATTTCGTTGAAATTTGGAACCAGCTTTAGGACTTACTGATGTCATTCCGATCTCTTCCTACAGTATCCTGGCGCTGTGGCTCAGCGGTTAGTGCGTTGGACTACTGAGTGGGAGGGTCGACGTTTAAAGGTTCTTTCACGGTCTCACGTCTCGCGAATGTCTGACAAACGTCCGAGAGTAAAACTGCTTTGGGAAAGCTTGGCAATTCGCCTTACAGGCTACTCCCTGGACCACATACGGTCTGTGGCGCCAGATATTTGTCTTCGTCTATATCCTGGAAGAAATGCCTTTCAAAAAGTTGTTTCTTGGGTCGCTAAGGACGGGGCAGTGGCAAAGGAAATCAGTTGGATTCATCCTCACCACAGCCCCTTCTTCAGTCAGTCCAACGTTTTCACTAAATAACGGCCAAGATTACCTTGGTGTTGGTCAAGTGCTCCGGCCAACTCCATCTGTTGTGGGTCTACAGGATCACCACTGACTGCTTTGCTCGTTCTGTGTTCAGCTCTGAGCCTTTTCTTACCAAGCACCCTCAAGTCCCGGGACTTAGCAGAAGCTTTCTTTAAACCCAGAGCCCTGAGCTCTTCGCGTCAGCATTTAACGATCTTGAACTTTACTATTCCCGACGAAATCGCTTTTAGTGCAGCTTAGCTTCGACGAAGAGGTGGAATCCTCTTATGGAACCATCATTGCAGTTTAATGGCTAAATCCCTCGCCTGAAAAAGTAAGGAACAAAGCCCGGGCATGGGGATTGCATTGCCCGTTTCTTTCTCGTTTTTCCAATCCCCAGCAGGCTTCAAAATGATCCTGGGAAATAGAGTGCTGTGTGACCAATGGCGACTTTACTTCGATAATCATTGGAGACCTTACCGTGCCCTTTCCTATTGGGTCTGAGTAAAGTCGTGTTTCACTGAGTTTCAACGTAGTTTCAACCCAAAAATGAACCACGAGGGGGTATCCTGTCACATAGACACCGAGTCATCCCTTGACAAAACAGTTCTCTATTGCCATCTAGCTGTCAGGGTGACTTCTGCTCAAAGGATACCTATATCACGTGTCTGGAGCAATGAAGTGCTCAAGAAATGTAACCAATCGTGGCCCAGAGATGTGTTGGACTTTGTCACCGATGGCGAAGCTCGAACCAAAAAGCAGGCAACCGTCACAGCAAAGAATCCTCCCAGCAAAAGAGAAGCGTTCACGGAATTTTGCCCAGAAAAAGGTTGCCACATTCCTCCTACGCTTCATGTCTCTAGAGGATCGTCGTTGGCTGGCTGGATGTGCATGCAAGTCTGTGAAAGAGAACCAAGAGAACGAGACATATTCGTCACGACGGGGCGTCATCACTTATTGCATCTGGAACCAGGGAGTTTCTGACTGCCTCAGATGTCGAATTGAGGCCTTATTCGTCTTCCAAGACAGACCCCTTCTGGCTTCATTGTACTCCCTTTCGTAAAGGATTCAATTTTTGCAAATTTCGCCTCTGTCATGGCGACTTCTTGCTGCCGCAAATCGACTAATTGGGTTCGGAGAACATGTAGTTCCTGGAGGACGGTACTAGCAAGGCTACTGTCTTAGGAAATCGAGGACTACTGCCTGAGAATCTGAGGACTTTCGCGCCATCTTGTAGTGTACATTCAAGTCGAGTTTGAGTGGCACCACGTCGTGCGGAACTAAGACTGGAATTTTCCACCATCGCATCGCCTTGCTTGACGGAAGTGATAAGCATGAGAGAATAGTCGCCGATCCTGGAGCTGAATCTTTAAGTTACTACCAGATTCAGATCCAACGAAGGACAAATTCCATGTGAGTGATATATTGCTTACTTTCGTGGTGAACCTGGGTTTCAAGCCCCGCTCCTGACCAATCCATTGACATCCACTCACAACGAAATGAGTGTTCACCCAACATCTGGCGCACATTCCCTTCGTCATTATGTTTGATCTGTAATTCATTGGCCCTACAGCTCATAACCTGGCCGGGTCAACGCCTCGCAAGTGGATTACATTTCAATTTAAAGGACCAGCACCATAATCAAACGCCTGGCGTTCCATGAATGCCAATGACTTCGATTTTAATTAATTGCCAACTCCTGTCGATGAATGTGTGCATGAACTTTCAATTCCACACAACATGTCAAAGGGAAAACAGAGAATCGTCGTCTTCGTCCTTCTTTCCTTCTCTTTTTAATCTCCAGCCACTAACAAGTCAAATGAAAATAAAGTCCTTCCAGTATAACCATCTTCATTTAATAAAGTCCTCTGATTCAGTATACGTATGGCGGTATATCCTGTCTTGCCCGAAGGTCCCCCCTCCCCCCCATTTGTTGTGTGCATGAAAAACAAAGGAAACTTCAATATTTTTATAAAGGATATCCTTTTCAGGTGCGCAACCCTCCCAAACTGAATTCAATTGTCTTCGTTTTTTGCTCCTTTTTTTTGTTGCGAGAAGCGAACATAAGCTAATCTAGTTAGAATGACAGAAAGATGGTAACAGGGAAACCAGAGGCAAAGGAATAAAGTCAACAGGATAATGAAATATCCTTCTGTTTGTCAGATGTCGCTGCTGCTCGTTATTCACAAAGAAAATATTATTTTCCGCTTTGCTATCGTTTTACCTCACGTTAGTTGGGATTTTTCTTTCGTTTTTTTCTCTTCCTCGCAAGTCCTTCTTACACAAAGGCATCTGTCACCATGAGTTACACATTTTTATCTTATTGAGGTGTGTGCACGCAGTGGTGGTTCTGACGTATTTTTAGACCGGAAACAACAAAAGCATCCTTTTTGTCTTTTTTTGTGTGTGTGTCGTTAGTGAATGAAATATTAAAATTCCACGTGGGATATTATTTGTCCATAACGCAGGAGCACGGCAAGATTACTCCCAAGGACATTGGTCAAACGAATAATTCACTGGAATCACTTAATAATTCATAAAAGGACTTGTGCAGACAATTGTTTTGGCTGGGGCTGGAGCTGGAGCAGGCGAATGCCTTCCTGTTGTACTACAAATTCTAATGAAAGGCCGGTAGGGGGGGCTGCTTTCGGAGCCTTTTTCTCGACCGAATTGAGGTTAAACTAATTTCGAGAACTTCATTAATGGAAGCGATTATGCTTGTGCTCGGTTCAACGCTGCCAGGAGTTGGTAGACCAAATTTCCACGAATCAACCTTGTCCCCCGGGGGGAAACAAACAAATTCTCAATTATGAGGCCGGAGTTTTGTACATAAATTTGCCAGGCTTGACGGTTTTTGCCGGGGGGTGGGGCTGTGCGAGTGTGTGCAGGTTTATTATTGTGGACAGTGGGAGATTTAATTGCAGGGAAATGAAGGAGATTGAGTGGATTTAGCTGGACGTAGGGGTGGTGGGATGTGAATGATGGCTGCATTCATTGCGGATATATATGCGTTCCGAGGTCCTTTTATCCCAGGTAGAGGTAGCGACGCGAAGAGAACCCAATCAGCACTAGTTTTATACCACAACTCATATGCGTACGAAGCCCAGTCCGTCGAGTTCAGGGCGAAGATGAGGGCCCCAATCCTTTTGTCAGACATCTCTCCCAGATCGTCGAAGAAGGGTTTACCTAGAGTACGTTGTCTGGTTCTTGCTAGGGGGCCAGACATCTACAAAGAAAGTGACGAAGAGGGTGAAGAAGACATTCCTTTTCGTTAGTGTCTCTGCAGCTACGGCAGAAGGTGTGAAGCTCGGCTTCATAGTCTCCTATTGGCCTGTACTTATGCCTACAATTCTGGTCTTGATCTGCCCAGTAACTCATCTGATTTGGGTTTGTAATAGCTGGGGCACGTCTTTTTTGATGCAGCGCCACCCGAGTTTGGCCAGCTTGTTGGCGGGAAGTGATTGGGAATGACTCCTAGCAGAACACGGACTCTTTCTGCCGGAGAACCACCCTTGTCTGGAAACCAGATTATTCGCTCACTCGTTTCTCTCAAAGTCACTGTGTCCTGGGACCCAGATGAGGCTCTCTGGCAACCAGTTTTAATGATGTGGTAGCTGAATCCAGGGCTTTCGGAGCAGCTTGGCTATCAGTGAAGGTAACAAAATTGTTGTTTCGATGTTGAGAGAAGCGGTCAGAATGTGGCTCCACTTGAAATCCAGAAAGCTTGTCCGAGAAAATGGCTACGCCGACTCCGCAGTCCATTTTCGATTCGTCCTTGGTTACATCGTAATCTTTGATTCCTTTGCCGCTTTTCTATTCTACTCTGGTTGGGCAAGTTACAGAGAAACTGCGTCTCCCGAGTCCTGGATGACTGCCATACGATCAAGTCGTTAGTGTCTCCTCAAGGTATGGTCACCAACCCACGCATTTGAATGGAGTTCAAGATAGTTTCAGCGCTGTACTCGTAAATTTTGTGAGTTTTTTTTATTGACAAATCCTTCTCCAGGTTCGGCGGTCCATCTGTGCCAATGATACCTCGACCCACGTCTGCGAAGACGTGTGAGAAGCAGCTTACAAAGCTGATGTGCCAGATGCTGGGTCACAAGCGAACATGAAACAAAATTGAATTTTCGAGACATAAATTCGATCCCCAGTCTTATTGTTAAGACCCATTATTCCTGGTCGTCCCTTCAACATCCTCAGAACTCCAAAGTCCCTTTTAAGACCAAAAATAAATCAGAAATTGTTCCTTCCTCCTTCAAATGCCAGCACAATGAATGAATCTACACTGACAACCCCTCTAATTGGAGCCAAAAATTTCCAGACTCCATACCAGCTACATCAAAACTCACCGCAAAGCATAGAATTTATCTCATATTACTCATAATTATCTGCTCACATCACCCGGCATTCAATAGATACACAACCGATACACAAACCTTCCGAAACAACTCGCACAGTAATCCTGCACCGCAGGCTGGCGAAAGCATTCCGCCCCTTGTTCCTAGAAAATTTGTATTTTCAAAACAATTTTGTGAATTCGAACACCACACCCCACCCTCCCATCCATCCATCGAATCAATCTGCCTATCCATCCGTGACAATCAATGCCGAATCGAGAGCGCGCAACAAATGAAGTTCAAACTGAGGGGATCTCCGCATGAGTGCTCCTCACGAAACCGCATCCAAACGCTGCTGTTCGTGGTGCTGCATTGAAATTTTAATTCAAATTTAGCGTCGAATTAAATAATTACCCCCGGTGCAACCACGCATTCTGACACATCCTGTTCGTCGTGTCAAATATTTCAAAACGCGCACACATCCTGACACTCTAAGCAGCACCGACCGGCAGTAATTTGGACGACAGATACTCGTATGCGAAATAATTAACGACAAATGTGTGAAGGGCGTGCTTTCGTCCTTGTTATGGTCAAATTCCATGCGCGCACAGGATGTCCGTAATACGATAATAATGGAAAACTCCGGTACGTGACACTGCAGCAAATCTCCCAATAAACTATAAAATCCTCCGCCGAAGGATCCACTTTGTGAAATCTACTCTCGTCAATTTATTCAAAAGGATTTGAAAAAAAAAAAACAAGAAAAGGAAAAAGGACACTCAGCAGAAGAAGGAAAACTTATCAAAACGGATAACTACTTCCTGTCAACGAGTTTTCGATAACTCTCGCTCGTTCAACATGATTCATGACAACACACACACACACACACACGGATCGCAAGTGTGGAAGATGGAGTAAATAGCTTTATGCGCGCTCCCCGGCAACACTCCTTCGAAATGTCCCTATTGTGTATCCTTTTTTTTATTTCTCACTTTATCGAAGCAAACAACTCCATTTGGAGAATATGTCTTTGCTCAGAATTTAGGGCTTAAGTTTGCCTCGTTTCGGCTTCGTCTTTGAATTCGAAAGCATCTTGCTTTTATGACTCAAAGGTGGCCCCACTCTCTCGCTCTCTCTCTCTCTCCCTCTCTGTTGTTCGCGTTGTCGTCGTCGTTTTACGAATGCCAATATCCTTTGAACACATAAATCTGATCGGATGCGTGTGCGTTCGTATAACAGACTTTTGTTATAAATTGAAAGGATGATTAGAAATCATATAAACGAATGGTGCCGTCCAATATTGTTATCCTTGTTGAATCACAAAAGAACAAAAAACAAGGGGAAACAAAATTCGAAAGGACATTAATAGAAAGTGAAAAGTTTATTGCCATAGGAGTGGGTAAGGACATCAACATTCATATGTTCGTCGGTATTTGTTCTATTTTTTGTTTTTACAATTTAACAGGATAATGGCAGACAAATAAGAATGAAATATGAGAATAATGGGATCACGGATAAAAAAGGGTCTCTCATATCCTTTTTGATGGGGTACCAATTTGCAGGTACGTTTGAATTACATTTCGGGTCGAAATTTGGGTCACAGCTAGCAAATGTTACAACTGTCTGGATTAGATGACCCTTACCAGTGGTCCGGCGAGGACTTTTGGGTCGCTTACGAATGTTTGTATTTAATTGAAGGACCTGCGGAGAGTTCCACATGTTCGACTGATGTCAGGATGTCGCTAAAGGTTGTTGTTCGACTTCGAGTGCTATTTGCATAAAGGGGACTGTAGCTTGGTCTGCCTTGAGAGTCTGTAGTTGAGAGTCTTTAAGAGTCTGGGAGGAGTTCAGAGAAAGGATGCGCAATTGCGAAAATGACATCTGTCTGTCTGTTTCATGGTTATGTCTCAAATGTTCAAGTGAAAATTAAAACGAAAAGTCCTTACAAATGCCTTACAAGCCATGTCACGGAAACCACCACCACATTCTCCGTATGCCTTTCCCGATTGCGATGATTCCTACCTCGAATGAAGCGTGTTAAGATGCAGAATCTAGAAATGTAGCTGCCCGTGGGCTGGGCCTTATGCCTACTGAGATATCGCATATCTTCTGCGGCAGAGTGGGCTTCCTGAGCAAATGTACTGAGAATTGCCCTACAACCACAGACGTGGCAACCAGATTCCTTAATTCTCAACCGATTTCGATAAGTCATATGTCGAATGAAGCGCATTTAGATGCAGAATCTAAAAAAATAGATGCCCGTGGGCTGCGCCTTATACTCCCGGAGATATCGCGTATCAGCTGCGGCAGAGTGGGCTTCCTGAGCAAATGTTCTGAGAATTGCCCTACAACCCCACACGCGGACACCAGATTCCTCAATTCTCAACCGATTTCGATGAGTCATATGTCGAATGAAGCGTATTTAAATGCAGAATCTAGAAATGTAGCTGCCCGTGGGCTGCGCCTTATACCTTCTGAGATATTGCAAATCTGCTGCGAGCAAATGTACTGAGAATTGCCCTACAACCGCAGGCACGGAAGCCAGAGTCCTTAATTCGCAACCGATTTCGATGAGTCATATGTCGAATGAAGCGCATTTAGATGCATAATCTAAAAATGTAGCTGCCCATGGGCTGCGCCTTTTGCTTTAAGAGATATTGCAAAACTGCTGCGAGCAAATGTACTGACAATTGCCCTACAACCGCAGGCACGGAAGCCAGAGTCCTTAATTCGCAACCGATTTCGAGGAGTCGTATGTCGAATGAAGCGTATTTAGATGCAGAATCTAAAAATGTAGCTGCCCGTGGGCTGCTCCCTATGCCTTCTGAGATATTGCAAATCTGCTGCGAGCGTACTGAGAATTGCCCTACAACCGCAGGTACGGAAGCCAGAGTCCTTAATTCGCAACCGATTTCAATGAGTCATATGTCGAATGAAGCGCATTTAGATGCAGAATCTAAAAATGTAGCTGCCCTTGGGCTGCGTCTTTTGGCTTCTGAGATATTGCAAAACTGCTGCGAGCAAATGTACTGACAATTGCCCTACAACCACACACGCGGACACCAGATTCCTTAATTCGCAACCGATTTCGAAAGGTCATATGTCGAATGAAGCGCACTTAGATGCAGAATCTAAAAATGTAGCTGCTCGTGGGCTGCGCCGTTCGACTACTGAGATATCGCATATCAGCTGCGGCAGAGTGGTGCTTCCTGAGACATCCAATTGGAATATTGCCTTACAAATCCTTCCACGCCACAGTTTCCTTATGGCTTTCCGATGATTTGCATCTGGAATGAATCGTTTTTAAGCGCAGAGTTCATGACACTACAGGGTGATCCAATTGCACGATTATACTAAAACCCTTGCCTTGAGTTCAGCACTTTCCAACGCTGAACACTGTCTTATCCTCGAATTCATACCCACACCTTGTAGCAGCGTGTCAGGTGCGACAATAATACACCTTCCCACTCAAAAGTCGTCCAATCATCCAACAAATAGCCAATGACGACCACTTACGATGAATTAAACATCGCTTTGTCATTTCCACCGAATGACACTCACCAAAGGTTCCATCTTTTACACTGCTCCTCCCGTCTTCGCTGTTTTTTTCTCGTCCTTTGGTGATTTATTGTGATTTTACGAATCGTAAAATCTAGGATTACTCCTGCTTTTGTTATCTCCATGAAAAGACAAAAGAATTGCACATTATCCTTGATTAAATGTCTCTATGAGGGCACCAAGCAAACGTATCAGAATGTGTGGTTATAAGAAAGGACAATGACAATGCCAGTCATCGCATTCAAGCGTATCTTCTGTCTAAGGAGAGCAGACTTTATGCGACAAAAAAAAGCAGAGAGACAATATTGAATGGTAGGTGCTTTGATATCACAGGACATTTCTTTATGTCCTGCGATATCAAGACAAAATGTACCAGTAACTGTGGAACGGAAGATTGATATCACATGAAGGAAAGCGTACGACAATCATTTGCAACACGAATCGCCAGGACGATATCGATTATCTGAATTATATCTATTAAAGGCGACGGTAAACGAGGATGAGGATTTGTTTTTTGTGTGTGTGTGTGAGGATAGGTTTCCTGCTAAATTTAGACAGACGATTTAAAGGTCGATAGTTGGGGAAATGTCCTTTGTGATTGGTTTGACTTTTTTCGGAAGAAATCTGATTTTTTTTCTAATTGTCCTTTTTGCCGATTGCTCTAAGGTCCTTTTTGTACCTTGAAAGTATCTAATTTTACTAGAACTCGACTCTAATCGGTTCAGATGGTCACAAGTTCTGCTGTAGAGCTTCACAGGAGTACCCAAGGAAGACGTCTATTTGTCACTGCATGTAGTAGCTCCTGTCCAGTTAGAAACTACTGTTCTAAGCCTTGTTTATCCATTAAAAACTCGAACATAAATCGTGTACAAAACCGCATAATGATGTCCACCTGAAGTAGATGCCAAATGAAAGCAGAGACCCTCCACTGAAAGTCTATTTCTAAGGATCAAAGGAAGCGTTTGTTATTCGCGGATTGTATGATAGTGTCTTCATTAAACAAAAAGAAAGAAACACACCATCACAAACCGTTTTCTAGGAAAAGCGTAAGACAATATTTTCCCGATTCAAGGAAGGCATAGGCCTCGTCCTTGAAATGCGATATTTATTTGTTCCGGTGACATAATCCTGTTGAACATAAATCATGGTTAAGTAAATATAAATAGGGATCAACTTTCTGGAGAGCATGTACAGTAAATGGACGGCGGAAATAGAATTACTTGCCTTCAGGTGAAGGAAATAAATTGGAGAATTCGCTGGAATCTCAATTGCTTCTCTGTATCGGCTTACAGGAGGTAGGGGCTGCAAATCGAATTCCTTTAAGGATCTATCAAAAGTGCTACACAATGGGAGCGTGTTATGATTTTCCCACCATGTAGCCATGCAGTTGAGCTCTCCCCAACTCTTCTCCAGTTGACAGGATCAATGCCAGAATCGCCAAGGGCATATGTTTCGTAATTGGCCAGGTGTCCTGCCTTTAAGGGGCTGTAATGCATGGTTGGTTATGCAACTGCCGCACAGAAGCAAAAGAGACCACCAAACAACGCCGGCAAGAACGTTCTAACTCCGAGACCAGAGGAAGCAAAGCCGACCACCAACGTTGCTGGAACGGGGAAAGAACAAAGTGAAGGCAGCTACTACCCAACTCAGTTTTTTACTGGACATGGTCAGGAGTACGAAATCTCTCCACATGACGACGTAGAACAGGCTGCAGACGAAAAGAAGGCTGCAACTGGAGATAGGCCACATAAGCCCAGAAAATGTTGTGAGCGTAATGGTATCCAGCAATGAAAAATGGAATAAAACACGTCCCACACTCCTTGAAGTAGAGCGGGCCTGCCTGAGTATTACCATTTTCCACCACCCCCGAGGTATTAACTCTACCACCTGCTGTACCACAAGGCGTATGACCAATTTTCAAGACTCTGACTATTCGTTTAGTCCTTCGTTCCACAACGAATGCCTTCCTCTTGAAGCCATATGATGGACGCCCAGTATAACTCCAATTAGTAATAAAAATAGAAATGGTCTAAAAACACACTCTTGCTGGACCCCACTTTGAATCTCCAATTTGCTGTCCAATTGCCCTTAACGGCAGTGAACATCCACGATAGTATGAGACAGAGCAGGATATAGCAGGATAGTAATGGCGAAAGGATACACCTTTGCCGAACCTCACGTTGGATGTCCTCAATGTCCTCTTTCAAGCGATAGTCCGTCGAGGACCCTGGTTTCATCTAAATTCTGCTCCCATCTTGTTAGGTCCAAGGCAGTTGTCCTCCAGTAGACTATCCCTACGGTGGCTAGCTATACCTTTCGTTGACCGCCCTGAGTTGTGTGTCCTTTGGGGTTCAATTTCCACTACTGTTCTGCATTGATCCTTTATTTGTTTATATTGCAGAGCGATCCAGACTGAAATCCTGTCCATTGATCATCAAGTGTGCCTTGTTTCGCTCCTTTGTCCTTGTAGGAGATTTTCTTCTGTAGATGGCTTGATGGCCGGCCACTCCTCTTTTTCACCTTTCGGAGAACAAGCCGAGGGGATTACAAAATCGATACAAAAGTTCAGTTGCTTAATCCTACCGCTTTGTTGCTTTTGAATACGTCAATCGCGGTAGTTCTCTAATCCTTCCTTGGAGTCGTAGGGCAACTTAATTCGATTTAAGGGGGGCATATCCCCGGTGAATGCATCGCTTAAAATCATAGAGAAAAACTCCTGCATTGTATGGGTCGTCTTCGACAGGAGTAACCAGCTACGAACCATAATTTTGTTCAAAGGACAGGTCGTAGCATCAGCTCCTTGGGCTTTGTCTTCAGTGCGCTGCTCTGTAGGCCTCTATCTCGTACAGAAACCTTGGTCTCTCGACAGCATTCAGCTTAAGTTCAAGTTTGCGAGTACCGCTTGCTATACCCAAGGTGCTTTTGGCCGGCAGGATGGGTATGGTTGTTCCCATTCTGGCGAGTTCATCGGCCGTACAATTCCCTGGAATGTCTCCATACCCCGGCACCCAACACAGGCGAATGTTGAACTGCTCAGCCATCTCCACAAGAGACGAACGGCTGTCTAGAGCTACTAAGGGATTTATGGCGGTCGATTCCAGGGATTTGGACGGAAGGCCGGTTCTGTTTGGAGGGGTTATCACCATCCGGACAAGTTCACATGAGTTAAGGAGATGTGCCCACAGGTCGCTCCACACATCAGCGTATTATTCTTAACCAGTCGCCGATTAAGGAGGTCGAACAAGGAAGTTTTGTGTCATCCGACGGCGGAACGAACCTAGACGTTAAAAGCGGGAGAAAGTATCCTGTCTCCAGTTTGGAAATCCAGTCTCCTTACGCACTAAATTGAGACTCGCCGAATTCCACCGTGAAATCCATGCTATTGTATGCCAGTGAATCCTGTAAAGTCTCGACTTTTGTTAATCGCTGTCTGCGATATGTCCTGAACCAGGAATTGTAGCGAAAAACGAGTCAAAAGCTGTTGGATATCGAGATAAGGCAGCGAAAATGGCGCTGGATTGGTCACACACTGAGGAGCCAAATGACAACACATCGCGAACGGTATCCTCTGGGTGCACGGCGGGTTGAAAGACCAAGAACAACGTGGAAATCAACTATCTTAGCAGAAGCAGCGACCCAGAGGAAAACTTGGCCACAGCTGGAGACTGGGGAGGATGAAGAGATTTGTTGCCGCCCTACAACCCCCGCCCGGGGTTGAAGGAACTTGATGGTGATGATGATGAACGGTTGACGCTTTCTTCAAATATTCAAAACTATTCCAAAAAATTTTTGAAAACGTTTAGTTTTGCACGATTTTCAGTGATTCATTCAGTGGATGATGAGTTGTTTGTGCAACAAAATAGGTCACTCCTTTTGGATATTAATAAAAACCCTCAACGATCCGCCTTTTACAAGAGGAATTGGAATCAAAGTGGACTATCGAGGACCTCACTTTGAAAGTTCTTTCATCCCACCGGCTGGCTTTTGCGCGTGACTGTATGCATTACCTACCGCAAGCTGAACAAAGCTCCAGGAGAGAATACCTTACGATTTTTTTTATTCAATGCGTCACGGATTAAATCTTCAACATGAGTCGATCCTTGATGGAGAAGACAAACAGTTCAAGTTGGAACCCTTGCGAAGGTGGGTATGAGTGGATCGTATAGTACTCTTCCCTGACTTCTACTGAGTCCACACACTTTACGCTGCCAAATCGGTTCCTTAGAGAGTAGTTCTGAGCTTAATTGGAGTCGAAATTGTCCTGGACCAGTATTTTCCGAGTCCCGTCGTTGCAGACTGTATAATAAATACCCTCCACGCTTCGATATTCAGGCCTTCATTTTGGTTCTCTAGTAGTGTCCTACGTATAGTAGGCGGAGTAACCACACCTTCATAAGGGAGGAAGTACGCCTTAATTCCACCATTTTGGTGCAACAAATCTTTCACGTCCTAGTCTCAGACAAGGATTGAAAAAAATTTTCCAAAAAAAAAACCTTTTAACGACAGAAGGACACGAGTGATGGATGTAAGAAAAATCATCGAACATCGAGTAAAACTTGTTGGACAAGTCCTTCCATTTTTTTTAAATAAATCTTAAGGACAACAAGACGTCTTGTACAACCTTCTGAACTTCTCGGAAAGCTACCAAACTGCAGGAATTAATTAAGCACATTACGAAGAGAGAGGAGTACTTTTTTCCAGGAAAGAAAATCGATATCACTTACCGAACAACAGCACAAACAATAGCCGTTCCACGTAGAACTCCCTTTGTGTGTACAGCCACCAGGAGCCACATCAAACTGTCATGATTAATAACTTCTGACGGCGCTACATACGCTTCATTTTGTTATTGGAAATTAATCCATTTAGTTCCGAAAAACCTGAGAGAGAAATTCCACTACCGACGCGTCGTCCGACGTATTTTCATTGCTATACATGTCCACATGCCCACGAATATTAACTGACGTTGTCCTTGAGGCAGTTAAAGCTAATTTTCGATTGTCAAACTTTTTCTTAGGATCGATGGAGAGGAAAGGGAAATTATGGCTCACTGGCGACCTAGTTATCCTTCTAATTATGAATCTAAGTTTGTGTCAGTCCAGATGGCAAATATAGATGGCCTTTGCTGTCAAGGATAGTTTTCAAGTGGATATCCTTTCCCTTGCCGGTGCATATCGTGTGTATCAGTTGACAGATGGGAATGGAGACGGCTCTGCTTTGTTATTATCCTTTGGTAGAACGTCCTCAACGATGTGCTGGATTTAGGAAGTTATTGGCTTTTCGTTTTACCAGGATTAGAATGGAGAAGACGGTCACTTTAAAAGGCTTTGTTCGCATCATTTTTGACGTTTCAATTGGAGCTCCAAGAAAATCAATGAACTGAAAATAATCCTCAAAAGAGACGACTAAAAAACCAGAAAAAACGCTGGAACTTGACACACACTGACAAAACCAAAGACGGAGTTGGTGCAGGTGTATGCTCTCTTTCCAAATCATTGTAGCGTGTTCGAGGCGGAAATAATGGCGATCAAAGAGGCCCTATTTTGGCTTAAGAAAAACGTGACATCTGCTAGAGATATCCGCATCTTTTCAGACAGCCAAGCGGCGATCAAATCCCTGGAATCGACCTCCATAATTTCCTTAGTAGCTGTAGACAGCCGTTCGTCTCTTGTGGAGATGGCTGAGCAGTTCAACATCCTGTGTTGGATGCCGGGGCATAGAGATATTCCAGGGAATTGTAAGGCCGATGAACTCACCAGAATGGGAACAAGTATACCCATCCTGCCGGCCAAAGGCACCTTAGGTATACCAAGCTCTACTCGAAAACTTAAATTTAAGCTGGATGCTGTCGAGGGTACAGATCTTAGGTGGACAAGTGGAAGTAGATGGCATATCGGGACCACAATAGATGTCATCACTGGACACTGTCTAATAGGGAAGCACCATGCAAGCCAGCCTTTTTACGAAGACTTCTGTAGAAGCTGCATGGATGAAGAAGAGGAGGAAACTACTCCTCGCATTGTTTGTTTCTGCCCAGCTCTTTCCCGTAGAACGAAGCTTCACTTAGAAGCCCCCAATCACAACGATATAGGCGACCTGATGGATATCGACATTAAGAGCCTTCTACGCTTCGTAAGAAGCTCAACGAGTAGGTAGAGAGAAACTTTCTCCCAAGATCCACGTAGTATCACAATGGGCTTACCATTGGTCTAAGTGTGTTGGAGACTCCTAGCTGGCAGCCACTTCAACCTAATCTAACCTAACCTCACCAGCTTTATATTTTGTAATACTTTCCCCATCTACGCTAGGAATATCCTTGTAAAAAATAGGCTTGATTGGTCGATTGGATTGTCCAAGTCTTGGGACGTTTTCTCAGTTGCCTCGACAAAGCTTGGATTCCCAGTCAGTAATCAGCGCTGTGGCGGCATCTTAAGTAGGCTTACAGCTGGCATAGAACACAAGTTCTACAAAACAGAAACCGTGTAGATATTGCTAGAATTCTTGTACAGGACACTGGCCCATTGGGGTCAGACTGCGCATTACATTCAATCCACATTGTCGCAGATGCAATATTGCAAAAGAGACGGAAACTATTTACCACTTCCACTGAAGGTATCGGGCTCTATGTGGGGCCAAACAGCGCAGACTATGCAAACCTTTCTTTTTGAAAACCTGAAAGAGATAGCGCGGCGTAGTACTGGGGAAGTTTCCAGCTTTCTTAATGCCAAAGGGTGGATGCAAAGTCCTTTTCTCTAATCCCCTTATCTCTAAAGCTTATCTTGTGGCTTAAGTTGTGGCATTCAAACGGCACTAAAGGACTAACTCCTACCTACATACCTACCTATCTAGAGTTCTGGTTCTATGGACGCAGATTTTGAACCAGCCTTAGCTAGTTCATTGGCAGATGCATTGCCTAGAATTCACTGTTGGCCAGGGACCTAACCGAGTTTTACTCTGTTCTGTCTGGCCAGAGCTTGCAATGCATCGTAGCAGCATTAAACTGTCATTGAGTCCACAGAGTTGCACGATAGTGCCTTAGGCGCTCCCTGACTACCTGAGAAATCGTGTATTCTATCGTCCTTAATAAGCTTCACCTAGCGGTTATCTCGCTGGTACGGACTTCTGTCTGAAACTCAGTGGACCACGTTTCTATGGCTAACGCCAGCTCCAACTCTCGATTACATTTTCCATCCAGAATTCTAGGGTCTAGCACAGAGACGCCATTAGACCAGGCTACTCCCTAAGTTCTTCTAGTAATGGAGACAGTAGTTATCCCGAGCAAAGGTCAAGGGGTCCTCGAGGAACCTTAGGATCGTTTTAGCGGATGACTGGTTGACTATGTTTGGGGAACTGAAGGGATCCAAAGTGTCTTTGCCTGCTTCGAGCCATGGCGGGACAATCGCTCAGGATATGCTCGGCGGTCTCCTTATCTTCCAGAAAAAATCGGCAAATGTCCGTAGGGCTTATGCCCATCTTGTCGAGATGATAGTTCAGTGAACAGTGTCTGGTGAGGAAGTCCGTCAGGAGCTTAGCATCACGCTTGTGCAGTGCGAGAATTTCCTGACTTCTCTTGCTATCGGAAGCATTCATGAATCTCTTGGCTTGACGTAGCCCGGTTGTTGAGTTCCATTTTGAGATTCTCTCCATGTGGCTGGAGGATAAATCGCAAAAGGGAGACGGGTCAATGAATGAAGATTGCTATCCTAGTTTGGCTAGCTCGTCAGCAATTTCCCTCATTCCCTCATGTCCTGGAACCCAATGAATGATAATTTGTTCTGTTCAGATAGTCTGACAACGCATGGCACACGTAACACCGAGACGCGCAATTCTTTAGACCTTCTGTAGCCTAGTCTCCGATGACCAGCAGACCAGCAGATGGCTGCTCCCGTGATACGTTCCACAAAACCTTTGTAAATCACCTGCGATCCTTCTAAGGCGATTTCATTAATCCCTTTAAAAGCCATTTTCATCAATTTCATTCCATCTCTTAAATTATTGATTCATCACTCTCAGTGCCATGACCAGGCCGGTCCAACTGAATCTCAGGAATCTGCGCAAACATCCAGAATCCTCCTATCCACTCCATTCCACAATAAATTTAATTTTTGCTCCCAAAGTTGATTTTGTATTCAATAACATTACTCCAGGCACTGCATTGTGCAATTGATTGATTACAAATCGAACGGATGACACACATCTACGTGGTGGCGATGACTGGTGAGCTCCTTGCAGCAGGACGACGCACGACAGAGATAACGATGTTGCTCCAGCATCACATGTGGATAGCTTGTCGCAACCGAAAATTCGATTTAATCTTTAGTATGCGGACGAACTACATGCGTAAATTTAATTAAACGAACAAATGTTTGAGTATTAATTTTTAAAAAGATACATATATCTCCATGGTGATGCGGGGAGGTCCTACGGTGTATGAGTGGAGGCTGAGGGGATGACATTTGTGCTGCTACTAACCATTTAGTTGATCCACTGCAGGCGTTGTCGCATTGAAAAATTGAATCAATGGATTCAATGAGTGGAAGTGATTACTTATTGTTTGGTGCGAATCGTTTCTCAAAAATGTTATCCTGTTTCGCTAAAATCGATGAAATGGATTGTAAGTACCTACTCTGTTTTATTTTAATGCTCTTTGTGTGGTGCATGAAGGGTTTTGTTTAATTTAAATCCAATAACGGTTTAAATAAATCCTTTTCATTACGCAAAAAAGGATGCGCTTCTGTGTTGGCTTGCTAAATCCAGAAGCAGCTTATTTACCCGAGCTACAGTCGTCCTTTTGGGAATTCGTTGTGATATTTTGAGGAATAAATGAAACGCAGTGGACCGCTGTTGAAATTTAGGCCTTAAACAAAAAAATTTAGGACTTGTAGGATAGAGTACGCTCAAGGACTAACGTTCCAATTTATTGCAAGAAATTGTAGCCACACAGAAAGTTTTTAGGTCGCTTTGTAGATTGTAGGTTGATTTGTGGAATGTAAGCACACTGCGACCTTGCAGATCTACTGTGCTCCCCTGACTTGGAGCTCTAGTCGAGGAGATACTCGACTAAGAACACCTCCTCCAGTCAAATTTTCTTTATGAACCGGAGTATCTGGAATGGATTCCACGATGGTAGATTTTTTTTTGATAGCTTTACGGCTCCCAAATATGGGGAGGCGCCATGAGGACGAAATCGTACTGAAGGAAGACGGAGGCGGTCTACAGAACCGATGCCTTCAGAGCATGCAGCGCCTTTTGAACAACCTCCTACGACGCGGCATGTGTAGTGGCCGGAATAATGACCTTCACGGAACGGACATATCGTGCCATCAGGACAATGCGCCATCAGCGACGAGTCGAAGTGACACTGAAGTACCACCAGACTCGAAAGAGTCTCTCGGCAAGAGAAATGGAACTTTCCTGGCACAAGCAGATGGACGCAGAGATTGATCCCCAGCTTAGACCATTGGATCAATAGGAAGAACAGAGAGCTGAACTTCTACCTGACCCAAATCCTTACTGGCCATGGATGTTTCAAAGCCTACCTCCAGAGAATCGGACAAGACGACAACCCTTATTGCCCAACGCGCACGGAAGCAGTCATGTTCCACTGTGTACTATATCACGAAGAACGTAGCTTGCTGGCGAACAGACTGGACGTAGATTTAACACCAGAAAACATCACCAGACAGATGCTGTGCACGCAGGAAACCTGGGAAGCAGTAAGCGATACTGTGGCTACCGTCATGAAAGAACGACGAAGACAGGAGAGACATCGAAACGTTGCGCAGACGGCTGCCAGCACGAATGAACGTAGTGTGTTAAGAAGTGCCCAAGAGACGGCCTCGGAGACAAGAGCATAATTGCTAACCAGCCCCGCAAAGTCATACCTGACGGCAGTCCCGCGGGGAGAGTGGTTAATGAGTGCAGTGGTGTGGTTTAGTACGTAGGCGCGAGGAACAGGAGAATAACCCGCGAATCGTGCATGTCAGAAGTACGGGCTACTGGTAGCTATGAAGATTCCACATCCATTGGCGCAACCCCTTCCACCCCTTTCAAACCAGGTCACGCTGCCGCTAGTTCGTCAGACCAAGCCTCCTATCATCCGCGATTGCTTGATCGTTCAGACTTCCTTGTCGTCTCGAACTTGACGGCTGGGATTCAAAGACTCTCTTGACTGGATTAGCAGGCCCTTTTCTTCCAAGGTACCTCGCCTCTCTAGTTAAGGGTTAACTATCCCACCATGGACAAAATAAAATTACTGCAAAGCAGCCACTGGCCTCGGAAAAGGATGGTACTACCTGTTGACGACCCTGCAAAACGAAAATAGGATAAAAACGTTCGGATCTGTACGTAGAATGTTCGGACCCCTTACCGCGTGTAGCCGAACATCTAGCGGGAGTCCTAGAAATGCGATGAGATGGGCAAAATGACGATGAAAAGCGGTGACACTTATTACAGGGACTGCTGTTCGGAGCAGAAGTGGCGCTTATTCGGGTGCGGATTTATCATACGCGACAGACTTTGGCAAAAGTCTAGAGATCAGCTATACAGAGCCATGGTTAGATGGCAAGGGCTTCAACAGTACAAGCGTGCTCCCTGACATTCCTGCTAAAGTCGATCGTCGGAGATAGAAGACGATGGAGAACGTTCGCTGCTCGATAAAGGTCGGTAACGATCTCATGTTTGATAGGTTGGTCAAAATAGGTTGTCATGTTGACAACCTTGACATCGTCCTAGAAAAGATTGTTCAAAACTCACAAAGGCCACAGTCTATCAAAAGTTTGTGCAACTACTTCCACACGACGATGACCATGACGTTATTGGTAGAACTCAGTGGGCTTGTCACACTGGCACGTTTGCAAGTTTAGAGACAGAAGCGGCTGAATTGGGATTAGCGGCAAACTAGGACAAAACAAAGCCTCGGGACGGATAGTAATCATTTTCAGAAACTGTTGGTCCCTGCTTTAAACTTTTCCCTTCTCTGTATCTGTCCTCAAATCCCCTATGAAACCCCGATACGAGTCCGACTGGCTCCTCAATCTAGTCCTTCACCCAAATCGGTTTTTTAAAACGTCTGCGTGTATACATAGATGCATTCCATACAGTTCACCATTAAGTCATCATTCCCGCACTTATGATACTCGAACCCTCTAAAGGTCCCACCAGGCGCTTTCAAAAATTTCTCCAAAAACACATTCTCGCCCGCCCTTTGACATGAATGACAGCAATGCTCGCCTGCAAAATGTGCTGCTAACACCCTCAATGATAGCCATTTGAATGTAACCCATCAACCGCTCATTTATCTCCTCGATTATTTGCATTCATCCAAAGATTTATTACGAAAAAAAGGAGCACCCATGTACCGTGCCAAAGGACCAATGATTTATGACGCCGGAGTAATGATGAAAATTGAAGGTTCGGCCTCGGGCAGATGGTGCCGATTTCATTTCAGGCGGCGGCCCACTTCCTTCCAAGCCCAACAAAAGATTGAGATGTTCTCATTTGGGTCCTCCGCAAAAATAATTCATTCAAATTTATGTCGAAGGACGAACAGGCAAAGGATCCAGCGCGCTTCGTATGCTTTCATTTGTCGGGCTTCTCCAATCAATCATCTCTGCGAAGGAGCAGAAAGGAGCGCTGATCAGCACCACTAAATTGGAATTTTAATCAATTAAATCATTTTTCTTCATGGCAATGAAAAGGATTTTTCGAATAGGTATCCCTAGCCGTAGCCGTATCCTGAAAAACGTCCGACTTGACTCTCAAAAGTTTCCACTTTCGCGAGTAGTTTTTCGAAAGTTGTTTGCATTTTCGTGTGGAAAAGTTTTTCTCTTCGTTTTATTTGCTCTCTCGCATCCAAAAAGGATTCGGTTTCAAATAAATTGGTTTCAATTACAGGATTGCTGAGTGGGGATATGTGCGGGTTTTTCTTTCTTTTTTTGTAGCTTGAAAGGGGGGAATAAACTCTTGTAATTGCTTGAGGCTAGACACTCGACAGGATTTTAATCCAAACTCGCTCCCCTCCCCCCCTCCGTTGTATGGCTGTCGGAATGGTTTTTTTTTTTTTTTTTTTGTTAAATAGGATGTGATGCGCTGTGTTTTTAATGAAAGTAAAGCTTTTGTGGATTTGAGTACCGAACCGAGTGTCATTAGGACGATAATGATGAGCACAGGATAGGATGTGATGTACAGGATGTGACTTTAAATTGTGTTTTGGTATCTCTAATTATTGCTTAAAGGGATTATGAAGAACTTTTTAGCAGGCTTTTACAATGAGATTTGAAAAATTAATTTAATGTGTGGTACGCGTGTAAAGGACGAGATCATCCAACCCACGTTGTAGTTGCTTGTTTATTTAATTTGAGCAGGATTCATTGTTTGCAGTGGTGGGGGATAATTCTGAGTTGGTTAGGGACATGCAGAGTTTATTTCTGGCTGCAGGAATGCTTACAGTCGTGGTAGGCAGCTAGTAGGCAGGATTACCTGAAGGCTTTGTGCTTTGAAAAGTATCCACGGTACAAGCATTGATTCTAGTAAGTCGGCAATATTTTTAAGATCCTTTTTTCTCATTAAATTTTATTGGTAGATTCAATGGGATTTACGTCACTCAATTGGATCATCTAAGTCGTGGATTGTAGTCTCACCGAGTGCGCTATGGCTAGTGTCCTTAGTGTGGAACTTATGGTCGAAATGTCTCACCGAATTGGTATGAAATTTCAAACAGTCGCAACACAACTTCAGTCTGTGAATCGTCGGATTCCTGTCGGACGAAAATATCGCCGCCGGCCGTTCGTGAATGTACGCATGAGAGTCTCAGTCTCTCGATTCCTCGTCGTATGCAGAAATCGGGTCTTTCACCGGCCTTGGGGAATCTCGATCAAAGGCTTTAATCTCTATCCCCATAGAATCCTATTGACCCAGAAACTTAAGCCAATTGACACTTCGCGAAATGGGTCCTGGAGCAGTTGGAAACTGATTTCGATTTCGTTAAGGAATCGCGTTCAACTTCGAAGGCCATTTTTTGTCTTCGAAAGCTTATCTACTAAGAGTCTTAGATCCTCCACTGCATCCTCCACTTTTAGGTGTGGATTTGGATTTTTCTATGTCAATTCCGCATCACTGTTCGACAACGGGCAAGGCATCTCGGGTCACTTTTCAAGCGTTTATAGGTTAACCTCTTTTCTAAGAAGATTTCAAATAAAAGGCTGGGCTCTAGCCATGTAGGGACCGGGTGTTTCAGTTTTGTCCCATTCGCTAGATGGAAATCTTTATATAAACGCCTCCTTATAGGGTACGCAGACCAACTTGGTGTACGTAAATCAATGACCACTAAAAGAGCTGCTATCGCATAACCATCTTGTGGAAGATTTCCAAAGAAAAGTCGCTTCTGAGACGTGATTTTGGTTCATAAAAAAGGCGCATGGATGGGCGACTGGGATCACATCCTCAACCATAGATAAGCGAAATCAAAGAACAACCTCAGGAGGACTAGTGGAATCTCTGAACCTGAAGAAGGTGTCATATTAACGGTCACGACGAGTGGACAACTAGATGGCTTCTCCTAGCGCTACAATAAAGCAGATGTAAGCACATGAAGCCGTCCGAACAGTATGACAAAACTAAGAGGAGCCCTAGTGCTAAGCCAGCAAGCTGTACAGAGCTAAGGTCTCTGTTCTGCATCAACCACAGGAGACATCTGTGAACCTACAAGAAAAATGGAAATTAAACAGCAAATTTCGGGACAAGAAAACGTCATTTGCTAGGTGGCATACACAGCCAGGGTCTTTGCGATAGGCTCATGCGTCTCATGATTGGCCATCTACAAAGCACAAGGAATAAAGCAAAGATGTGTCAAATGTAGGAGGTGAGTGTAGAAGGTGGAAGACAGAGTAGGAGGTGTGGGACAGAGTAGATGGCTACTGCTTCTAAGAGTCTCTCATCCAATCCTATATCTTGCACCAAACTGAGCTCTGCTCAACTTAACATTTACAACTTCCCCTGATTCTACAAGAGAAGTACAGACATTGCCACAAGTCATCACGAACGAGCTTCTAGATGTCTGAGCAGATTACTGGCGAAGAAGGTGCCCGGGCTATGTGGTCAAAGTAACAGACATCTGCAGGCATCTCGAGGCACCTTCCCAGTGTTATAGGTTCGCTTTCCCCGGAGACAAAATACCTCCAACTCGTTTCCAGGACACTTTCGCTAGATCTGAACAAATTTTTCACATAAAATGGTGCCATACGTGATTTCCGACGCCCAAAGAGTGGAACTCGAATATTCAGCTGCATCCGATAGGAGCTCCAATTAAATTCGCCCTCGTAAAATCCACTGAAACCAACGACTCCACCATGTCACAGGATAAGTGAAACATCGCACGTCAAACGCCTATTCTCTCACCACCACCCGTCCCGGTACATACGAGGACATCCATTTCTTTCACCAAGACCAGGACTAACACTTTGCATTCCGACACGAACTTTTGTGGCAACATTATTCTTTTATCCTTGCTTGTAACGGAAAAGTTAGGCAACAAGTTTTCGTTTTTTTTTCTCCCCCAGGACTGATGCGGGGGAGTTGGGTTACTTGGGAGTCTCAGTTAATTACTCGTGTCACAGGGATTACACGGACATTTCGTCGCACTAAAACTTTTCACCAGTTGCAGCAGGAATTTATGATGTCCTGACATCTACACAACTGGCAACGGTATTGGTTGACTTGAATCGTCATTGTCATCAGAAACAACTGGTGCGCTGTATTTGAACTGCCATCCACCCCCTCCCAATCAGAACCACCCCCAACTGGAATGGAACGTGCTTGGTCTTGAGTTTGCGGATTTAATGGCCAAAGCCACAAACAGAGAGCGAGTATTTCATGCATTTTCTACTGAATTACACCCCCCCTCCCCCATACGTCTGCACCCTCCGACAGGAGATGGAAGCATGTTACTGGCTGCAGGGTTGTCATGCCTGGACGAAGACGAGGATGGAAAAGTAAATATAAATAACTTTTGCGGTGCGCCTCAGAGGGTAATTAACTTGTAGATGATCAAATAAATCTCAGTCTTGGGGTTGGGCGCTTGATTAAAGCCAATGCAACGGTCCGTGCGATGCATCTTGTGGTAGAAGGACGGGAACGGACGAAAAATATGGTGAAATTCTATGGAAGCGATGAAGTAATTGGGATTCTAAATTTGTCGTTGTTATCCTTCTTGGCTGGCATTCTCTCTGTGTGACTATTCAACTGTTGAGCTAAAGAGGTTGTTAAAATGATTTATTAGCTCAACTTTCCTTGCAGTCAAATCGTCAAGTCAGGTGGAGTAAGCTCCTCATGGGGCATTTTATTTGTTCCTCTTGGAATTGTATCCATAAAGTTTGTCCTTTATGAAGTTTTCGTTCGAGGAGGGGAGTATGTAGTCGCAACATTTTCAGTTAACGAGTTTTCTGTGGCATGGTTCTTGTTTTTTAAACTTTCACCGAGTCAGAGTCAGATTTGAAGTCTATGTCCTGAAAGCTGATAGTAGAGGGGAGGGTAACTCTATCAGTCCATCTTTTCTTTTCATCCCCATCAAGTTAATTTCTACCAAAACTGTTCGATTCGAAGGAGGTCAGTATAGATACCTTTGCACATGCTTATCCTAGCAAGGATTCAAGGTGTAAGGGTCTCTGTCAAATTCTTGCATTTGGTGCAGATTTCCCCGGGAGTGTGCTCTTTAAAACTTCTTCTGTTTGCTCCTCAGAATGGTTGAAGACCAATGAAGAGACCAGTTGCGCGTTATCCAGTCAGACTGACCCTTAGCTAGTTCTCACTGCTGATTCCGAGACTGGATTGTCAGTTTCTAGGACTAGCTAGGGATCCATCGAGTTTTACCCAAGCATTGGCTTTAGTGTAATTGATTGAGTGACGTGACGCAAAATGGCTGAATGCAAGCCCAAGCAAGATCGGTGGTTTTACCCAAAATTCCAGGTCCAGATCTGTCTTCCAAAACGTCAGTGAGACAGATGTCATCCTTATCGTCAGCATTAAAGAGAAAACGGCGTAGACCTAATATTTTTCCTCCAATCTCTCGTGGTTGGTACTCGTACCTTAGACAGCTCTAGCTATAGAGGTGGCCTAGCTGTGAGAGGAGATTCATTGGTACTGAACCTGGAAAATGAGTGGGAGTCCTAGTCTGACCTCTCTGCTCCTTAGAAATGAGGATTTTATTTAGCTGGCACACCCATTTGGCTTTAGAGATACTTCCACGAACCTTCTTGTCTGTAAATAGATCTGCCTGTCGCCACTGGGCTCTATCTGTTTAAATCCTCGTTGAAACGACTTTGACATATTTGTGGTCATTGTGTCTTCATTTTGAGAGATCAGATGTCGTTGAATGTGGCTAGGATAGAATGCCTGACGCCTTCATCAATGACTTACAGTTTATCTTTACAATCAAGTCGAGTGAAATAGTCTCTGGATGAAAGCCAGTCTGGGTGTCTTTAGTCAGCGCACTCGTACATGACTTAAAAGACCAACAATAGCCATTAAACCGGGGCATGAAATCCATTACAAAACTCCCTTCTTTAGCTACTCTTAAGAGCCATTCAAATAGAGTCCTTTAAACAGTAACTAACACCTCATATCTCAAGGCAACAGAAAATTTAAATTTTGAAAAATGAAACACGATACATCAACTCATGTAAACATCCTCAACCTTTAACCTCCAAGCCATACTTCATAAAATGTTCAGTCCCTCTTCGTAAGGTAAAATTTCAAAGTTCACACAAAATAGTTTGTCTTCCGTTTCCCCCTGCGGGATAGCATGTGCATTCGATTATCATACACAAACCCATTGATTCCATTGTAGAAAAAAAAAGGGAAACAATATCTACAACAGAACCAGCACTTAAGGATCCTTCACATTCTATCCCTAGCAATTCCCAAAAGTTGTGTTCAATTTCTATTTTTCATCGTTAAGATTGAAGGGTTTTCGAAAGAAAATTGATTACTTCCTGAGCGCCCTCGGGGGAATATCACAGAGATGTCAATAAAATTGTTCAACGTAAAACAACCAAAGTAGGACCCAAGTCGGTCCCCTGAGGAACTCCTAGAAACTCCTACGAACTCCTGTGTACCCATCAAAATGCCTTAATTGATAAATTTCAAAGATGGACAATTAATTGAATGGCAAAAATGTGCTACGGCAAAGGAACACCAGGATGAGATACATTTGTCAGGGTAGATATTCATTTATTCATAATGTATCTCAGTTTAATGCCACTGCAAATGACAGGTACTTAAAAATGTGTCCTTCTTCTTTTTTTTTTGTCTTCAGCCGTGGAAAAAAAAAACAAAAAAATAATGACAGACTTTTATCATTTCTTGTTCGTCAGTCCTGCATTCGCCATCACCATCGCGCGCTGCCATCATCATCATCATCATCATGATAATCGTGTGGCATTAAAGCGATGGAGAAGTAGGTGGAAAAGTCAAATGTTTCGTGACACCTTAATAATTCATGACGACAACAACAACGACCCAAAAAAAAAAACTGGAAACGGAAGACGCAAAACAAAAGAACCACTCGTAGATGGCGCTGAATTGTTTGGCGTCATGTTCCCATTTATTATCCTTAACAACTCAGCAGCGAGCGGTACAATGACGACGAGGATGTAGAAATTTTAATTTTTGCACTTAAACTAATGGCGGACAATTATGAGCTTGGTAAATGGCGCTAATAATTAACTATTTACGGATGCAGAGTGGCACAGTAGCTAGTCAGGAATGTACAGGAAATGATAAATATCCTGGAGAGATTTTTATTATGAGAGATTTTCTAAACTGTATAAATTAGTTGAGGAAGAGAACTTACGTGGATTTTGCGTGGAGATGAAATTGGATTTGTACAGGAAGTGCTGCTTGGAAGGAGTTTAGGCCATGGCTTGCTCAGCAGAATGACTGGGGATCAGTGAGTGGAGTTGATGTGCCTATCTGGGGCAAAAGACGTTTGTGTACAGGAATTCAACGCAGAGACCGAAAAGTGTGATGAAAGTTCCAAACTTGGGACAACAGTCCCTTTTGGAGTCATAACCTACTGCAGCCTATCAACTTCTACTTGTTCCTCCGAAGAGAGGGTTACCTTCTCCTTGTCGAAATTACTGCTTTCGTCATGTGAATGGAGAACTTTTTGGGACTACGAGGAGGACTTCGACTGATGGTGAAAACCCTCTGTAACCCTGAAATCGGTAAAAAAGCGAAGAAATTTGACTTCGCCGCAAAGCGCTGATGTCCAAAATTTCAATGTGAAGTCCTTACCATGTAGAAAGCAGTTTCAATGAAAATTTCTCGACCCACATCGGATCAACAACGTAATTTTTGCAATAAACTGGGTAGCACTCACAGGCAGTTAGCAAAAGAACTGGATTCGCCCTCACTTGCATCACTGGCGAGCGGTTATTTCGAATCAGGACGACTACTGGTAATCTTAGGTGGTGCCAGAGTGGATTTATTCTCCTATCTCCGTACGCTTTCCCATATCCAAGCGATTTCTTGTTACTTCCTTGGCCCAACGTACAATGGATTATCATGTACAACATAGTCTTAGCTAGTGCCAGACCTATCTCCCTCACAGGACTATGTCCCCTGCCCTAAATCACGTCGAATTTGCCCTCGCCCCATAGCCCAGGTCTTGCTGACAATAATGGCGCCCAACGCGAGGCTCATTACTATGAGTTATAACAATCTGCGGAATTATTTAGTTGGCGTCAGAGTGTCCTTCCTAAGCTGCCTTCGTGCTCTGCCCCAGCCCAGCACTATACCATTTTTTTGCCGTGATTTGAAGTCCTTAACGAAATTGACGTCGAATTGGACCAAAATTGATGATTTGTCCACTTTTGTCATTGAACGATTATCCGAATGCTTGCCTCCTTTGGCTAACATGCCAATCGGGATTTATTTCCCAGTCCTTGATGCATAGAAAGTAGCGCATCTGAAGGTAAACTTTTGAGTGGGAAACTGAGACTCAACTGTGGTTATGTCTAACGGTCTATGGGTCTATAAAATCTATAGAATGGATGGTCTCCTTGGACAACTTCAATATTCAGTCATAAACTTCCAGACTTCAATCGCTTCCCCCCTGTCCCTGTGAGATCCTTTTCATCACCCCACTCTAACTCGTACTTTAAAATTTATTGCACAGGTACGTATAAAACAAGTGAGAATATTTATCCACCACTTCTCCTCCAGATTCATTTGCACAACACCACTTTACTATTTCATATTCTATCGGCATACATTCTACCCTCCGTCGATAACATCCGTTCGATACTTTCCCATTCGATTGATGAATTAAAAATCAGCACGAAGCAACAACAAAAAAAAAAAAAACCAAAACGCCAAACATGCACATAAAGTATGCATATAAAAAGCAATCCAAAAAGAGGAGACAAAAAATGACAACAACAACAGCCACGTTCCACAGGACGTATACGTAACCTAACGTGCTGTTTCGCTTTAATGTCGCTCCCACTGCCTTCCTGCCGCAGACCTCTAAGAATTTTGATTCTTTTTTCCTCGGTTTTTTTTTTATGTAAAACCACCTCCGTGCACTACTTGCGATGCTCGTAAAAATGTAGGCAAATAGAGAGACAACATTGTGGAGTCCTTTTTCGCTTGATGCATGTATATCGTCAGAGGAAGGAAGTTGTCGTCGGTTCCTGGAACCAACTATCACCACCGAAAAAAATGAAATAAACCCAATACAGCTAACCAACAAAAAAAAAGGACAAAAGAGGAGAGGAGGACAGAATAAAAAAAAATGGTTTCTCTCTCCCTTAATAATTCAGGAATATTCCTTGCCATTGTACGAGTATACATAGTATGCTGACGTACCTACCTTTATAATATTTATTTTTATTTCTGTGGTTCAGCAGCGAAATGTCCTTTTTCCCCGCTGTGGGTAGCGCTGTGGGTTAGCAGCGCGTATCTTTACATTTACTATCCTGTCGAAGGTGTGCGTTACCTAACAGTGGCAATAATTTATCTTGTCGTGTGTCAATTTAGAAACATTTTTATGCCAAATTTTGATTTATTAAACGTTACACGCACAAGGACATACATAAAGCCTTTTTTTTTTGTTGCCGATGCTGACTGATTTCATTAAGGATACTTTACCTGAAAATTACAAGCCCAACTGACGGTTTTGTGGTTTCATCTATCGAATTACAGTTCAGATACATTTGAGAGATTTTCAAGAAAGTTTTTAACTCGCATGAAGCTCGTTGAAGTGCACCGAGATAGGCGGTGTAACAAGATAAGATACTTTCAGCACTTTACACAAATAAACAGACAAACAAACAGGGAGTGTGAGAATCAACAAAAGTTTTCGCGTTATTCGAAGGAAACTTTTCCAAGGAATCATTTTTCTCCATCAGAGATAATTAACTTTTCTTCTTGTTGCGAAATGGGATATGTCGATGGCGATGTGATGTGCACAACGGCGCGGCGGATGGGAAAGTTGGGACCACGAGTTCGAGTACGAGTACGAGTACGAAGTACGTTCATCGTTTGGAGTTCGGAGTTTTCGGCAAAAGTTCGAAGCGTGATGTTTCGGATTTTCTTGTACAAATCGAAAGTTTAAAGTTTTCGATGCAATTAAAAAACGGTAATGGTGTTGAGGCGAGAAGGATTCTAAACTAATCACATGTAGTGCATGAGGTAAGGTAGAGTTAGGCACGTCATCCCCTTAACTATCGATTAAATTTGAGTCATGTTTCGTTCCAATCTGAACGCAGACATTTGTCTGTCAGTTTAACCTTCAACTTAACCTGCTGTCGAAGGTAAGAGTTGGAGTTAGCTTCGACTTGATGTGACCTTCCTTAGAATCTGTTTCACGAGTAGAGGACGACGTATAGTCGCAGTTAACAGAAATGTCAGTCGAATAGGAAAATAATTACACGTGTGGAAGACGGGTACTTTGGATAAGTAAATTTGTCACACTAATAACGGGAATTATTGTTGTGATTTATTGATGATTCTATAGCTCGTTTATCGTAAGAATGCCGGATAACTGTATTCAACTTTTGATGATGTGTATCGTCGTCCAAAAACTGGTCAAGTGGCAGGTAATTCAGAATCTTACAAAAACAGGTTATGAAGCATCTTGATTCACGAAAACTTCTCAATGACCGGCAGTATGGTCGTAGCAACTGGTCCACTGGTGATTTGATGGCATATCTCACCGAAAAGTGGAACCAATCTCTCCATTACTTCGGTGAAACAAAGATTGTTGCTTGGCAGAGTTTGGCGTCAGGTTCTTTTGTCGAAATGCGAGCATTTCCATGAGTCCCATCTTCAATGGATTAGATATTACTTTTCGGAGCGTTCGATAAAAGTTGTCGTGGACGGCTTCCACAACATAAATGCTGGTGTCCCCCACGGCTCAGTTTTGTCTCCGACTCTCTTTTTCATTTTTATAAATGATCTCTTGTCTGCACCCTCTATTCCAATCCATTCCTTCGCAGTGCAGTTCGTTTTTCTATATTCGTTGCTTAAGTGACGTCTCTGCTCTTCGGCCGTAGAAGAGGAACGGCAACGTATGTTAAACTCATTGACAGCATAGTCAAATTTGGCTCAACTAACAGAGTGGAATTTAATGCATCTAAAGGGCTGTCTCCTGTCTCTCCTGGTACTTGCATCGCAGAAACCGAAAGACTTGCCATTCTCGGTACGTGTACTCACATATTCGAGGTCGCCAAAAATGCTCCTTAAGCCGTGCAAGAAATACTCTATCCCGACTGAACTGGCCACAATTTTTAAGGCATTCATCCACCCAAAGCTGGAATACAGCGCCCACATGTGGTCTGGTGCGCTGAAGACCGTTTTGCACATTCTAGATACAGGGATTCGTTCATAAGCCGAATTACACGTATGTAGGATGAACTTCCAGGCTCTGTGTTTCCTCATCATTACAACCTTCAAGCATTTAAAGCCAACGTGCAACGGAAACTCCTCTGTTCCACTTCCCCTTCTTTCGAACGCCTGTGTGCTGAAATCAGCATAAGGGTAGTCATAAGTGAAGGGGATCTACAGTTTAGAGTCGAACGATTTTTCAGGACCTTTCTCATGATGGTTATTACTCTCAGACATTCCCGAAAGGTGGGGACGTGAAAAGCCTTTTTTGGTGTTTCCGGCATTGGAACCTTGAAGCTCCGGCTCGGTAGTCTGACGCACTGAGCCCATTTCAATCTTACTTAAGTTTATTAACTGATTTTAATTTATCTCCTTCGTAACACTTTAATCTTTTTCTTTTTTTTTTCAGGTTACGACAACCTGGTGACTGCATTGAATGTGAGTGCAAGAATCCGTTAAATTCTTTAAATTGTAAGCGTATCTCTCCTCGAATTAAATAAATTTTTACATGTGTTCACTCGGTCAAATTATACGACTGTCCTTCTAGGGAATAAATTGTCTTTTGCCTTGTATCTGCGACAGGTATTCCATTGCATTTCAGTTCAGGACAAGGTTCAGTTCAACCTTCTCTCCGCTTAAACTGGAAGGAGCGGCTCAGATTGAGGTTTTCAGGCAGGTGCTCCCTTCTCCTGTTTCACTTTCGATATTTAAACCCGGAAGTTACAACGAAATCTGTTTTGCTGTGTTTTCAGTGGTGTGTCCTTCTCACATCTTAATTCTCTCAGACCTGTTTTTGAAAGTCGTGTTTTCTGACTAAAACTTGGCAAGAATATTCCGTTTTTCAGACGTAAGATTTGGTTGGTCTAGAATGGAGGAATGACTACGTAGATTGAGACCATTGTGAAGAGGCTTTTAAATGGATAACTTCACTGGCAGCCATCAGTTTGTCGAGTATATCAAGTACCTTCAGTTGAAACATTAGTTCCACAGTTACTTACTTAGTTACTTCCTCTGAATCCTCGTTCGGAGTTCTGCAACGCGCTGAGCTCCCTCCAAGTCATCGCCAATGATCCGGATTCCTCGAGGGTCCTCCAATGTCTGCCTACGTTGGCCTACTTGTCTGCATGATTGGGTAATTGTAAGGCATGCTTCGCAATGGAACTGTCTTCACGCCGTAAGGTGTGACCAATCCACAACCATAGCTCCATAGTTAGCCACGAAATACCATTGAATGCCTTAAACCAGTATATAACCACGGCTTGATAGAAGCTCGCAAACCGCGAGAATGAAAGAAGGCTCAAGTGGGATTGAAAATGTTTTTTTTTTATAAGCAACCAAATCCTAGAAGCACGCAGGCTCTATACGGTCCACTGTACTTCCTGGCAGCAACTCCTTTTTTGGTGTAGCAGTTGGAGAAACTCAGATTTTATTCGTTCCTCTGTTGTGCTTGGTGGTAGCGGTGGCTGTTCCCCTGACGGGGTATGAACCTCCAGCAGTCCGGTCACAAGCAAACACGCTCCCTGCTACTCCGTGGGCACCTCTTGTTGAGATTCTTAAAAAATCGTGGGCGGATCGAAGGTGATTGCAGATTTAGATTAGGCTCCGTACATACGTGTCCTTGTTGACAATGGTTGTCCGTCGCTCACTTAGACCGCATAGAGTCGATTTTCCCCAATTTGGTGAACAACTCCAGGAGCATACCATTTAACCAACCGCTGGATGGACCACTCAGACAAATAAATTAATCTCATGAGTTTGTTGTTAATGCTCGACGATTTGTTAGACTTCGAGTCCTAAGGGAGAGTTACCGCCAAGAGTTGTGCTTCTAGTATTGTACGCTAGTGAAAGACAGTAGACTCTTTTCTTCGTCTCTGTGGCTAGCCATGCAGCATGATTGTCCATACAGCAGTGCCCCATCAGGACGACGCCGACTGTTCGAATTTTCTTATTAGACTGGTCATTAAGTTTTGGATAAAACCCCTTACATATAATTTACTCTAGGTTGTTATAGGCTTCTCTATGTATAAATCCTTGTATGGCGTGGTAAGATTTGTTGCCGTTTTGAGGCTTGGGTACTTCTATGTAGGTAGGTAGATGAAGTGGTGGTTCAAGGAGAACTCAATTAGCCCCTAAGTGCGCTGTTTTGTTGCCACAAACCTCGTGCGAACCTGTTTGAAATGAAAGGAGTATTTCGATTATTTTTGTTCAACCCAGCCCGTAGAGTTTAAATAAAGAAAGAGGTCTCCAATCCCAAGTTCAGTTATCTCGCTGAGATCCTCGAAGAAGGGTTTACCGAGAATAAGCAGCCTGGCCTTCGCTAGTGCCAGACATCTGCAGAAGAAATGGCTTCTACAAAAAGTGTTGCGGGGAATACCAAGCTTGGCTGCGTGGTCTCCGACTGGCCAATGGCCTGTGATAATAGCTACAATTCTAGCAATATCTGGTCTCGATTAGACGAGTAGCTCGCTTGCTTTGGGCTTATTATAACTGGGGCGCATCATTCTCGATACGGCACAATTAGTGAGATTGTTCTACATGCGATTGGCTAGCTGAAGGAAGTGAAGGCGAATACAGCCCTTAACGAAACCCAATGTCGACTGCCTCCGCTAGGGAATGGTCAAGGGCCGACCCTCTCCTGGTCAGCTCATCAGCGTGTTCATTATTCTAATAATTGCTGTGCCCTGGGACCCAGATTCAATTCTCAGGTCCACCCGGGACTGTAGCGCTACCTTAAGAAAATAGGTGAACCAATGTTGGTTTGTTTGTCGGCAAATATTTGGTTTTGTCCTCGTTGACCTTCAGACCAATATCTCTAGCCCTTAAAGCCTCTACAGTGACTCGCTTTGAATAGCCAATAATATCGACAATCGACTGGCCATCCCAGCACCTTTCCCAGTAAAGTAGAATCCCAGAATCATAACCTTAAATTTAAAATTAAAAAAAGGAGGTCGCACCTTACATCTGCCGCCCACTGTATACTTTCTTTATTCCAGTTCTAAATTCGTTTATTGAATGACTAGTTTCGATGATTAAAAGCTCGTGATCCAATGACAGAAATAGATGGACAATAAACGTCCAATTAATAAAGCAATCAGCACTAAAGTCGACTCTAATTTACGCTTGCCAGAGGTTAATTAAATTTTTTTTAATAACAGCGGAAGCAAACCAGATTTTGGTCAGATGCCAAATAGTAAGGAATTTGAAAAAGTATAAAAACTCTTAAAAACGGATAGTAAAACACGAATTGTATTCTGTTTAATATTAACTTTTGCGTACAATTGCTGTAGAATTTGTTTTGTTTTTTTTATACATTTTTAGTACCATAATTCTCATCGATATTAGTTTGAAAATTGAACATTTTGAATGCGAGCAAATGGTTAGGAGACAATTTGATGGAATACGGTCACGACTAATAGCAAAATTTGATATAAAAAACGTTTTCGAAAGGAGACAACAGAAAAATGTTTCCAACGCTCCTTAGAAATATTAAAAGTCACTCCACTGGAAATGGTCCATAGATGGGGGCCAATAGGCAATCGACGAATAAACCGTCTTACTTTTTAGTCTCAAGGCAATCAACAGTCAACTGAGTGCAATTTTGAGTAAGGTTAGACAGGTGCCCTTTGCAGGCCAACTGTGATTAAGAGTCAGTCGAAAATGTTACCAGGAACGATGTATTCAAAATTCTTAGCACTTCGTTATCTTCACCTTTGACGGTTCCTTACTGAGTTTATTGGGCTCTGTATTTAAATGTAGGGCTCCAAATTTCCAGTATTTAGACGAGCAAAATTTTGCTTTGGAGCGGTACAGACAGACAGATGAATTCCTTAGCAATTCGCTTAAGTCTCCGGGGAGGGACTTTGCTAACACTGCATACTTGCTCCTTCCCTTTGAAGAGAGAACTCATTTCTTTGGTGTCATCCAACGAGGTTTCCCTGCAACTGTTTTAACGAAAGGTGGGTGCTGATACTTTTCATAACATAAGCTGGCCTCGCCAAGTTTTCCGGGATCCTGATGTTGCCAACTTCTGATTCTAGTTTGCATTTGAATTTAAAGTCAAAAATCGTGATTGGCTCTGTTTTCATTATGGTGTTCCGAGAGGATTCTATTAGAAACTCGTTTTTAAAGCCAACTCTGTCAGGCAGGATAAGCCAAGCCAGAAGCAAGACGGAGTACATCACCCTGGCGTTCGCTGATTACATCGCGTTTGTAGGGAACTCGCCCGCTACAAGCTGTTTGCGACAGATACTTGTTTTTATTGATTGCCCGTATCTTTGTTACGCCAACTGCCTACACGGTGTAGTTTTATGTGTCTACTTACTAGGCCAGGTTTGGCTTTTCAGAGGGAAGAGACTAGAGGCCTTTATTCTTTCGATGTAAACTTGTTGTATATGGTTCCACCGAGTTTGTGAGCTGCCTTTATCGTTCTCTAAAAGATGACCAATCAGACAAGTCTAAAGACGTGAAGGTCGACTGGATATATACATACATATAAAACAGATGCATGTTAATCGGCAGACCAATCCCCGTACTTCAAAGCCGATTTCGCACAAGTTGGACAAGGCAGTACCTCTAGGGAATTTCAACCGATTTTGATGCACTCTACTTTGTTTATTAGTGAATTTTTCAGGAATTTTTGTCGTAACTGTGGAACTCTTTACGACATACACTCCATGAACGTGTTACAATTTTGAAAGCTCCACTCTCGTGTAGAAACTTATTCGATTTGAACGTATTTTTCTGTTGTCAGCTAATGTCTTAAATACCAATCAAGTCAAAGTCTAAATCATCGCTATACGTTGTCCTTGAGCTGAGCAATAAGCCAAATAAAATAGAGTTTTTATATTACCCTCAATGACGGAAAGAAACTGACACAAATTCAAGAAAGCTCCCATAAGCAAAACTACCGAAGTAAGACTCAATTTATTTCGTCCTCCATCTCGATAAGAAAAAAAAAAAAAAAAACTTGTCACTGTCGCTGACACAATTTATAATTGATATCTCCTCCTCATCCACCTCATGGGTGACAGTAAATCCAGCAAATCTTGCTTCCACATTGCTTCCCAAAAATACCAAATGTGTGTGCGTCCACTGATCCCGTTTTCCTATGTATCTCCCTTAAGCATGCGAATTTAACCGACTTACATACACTAATGTATCCTCTGCCAGCCAAAAAAAAAAGGATAAAAGCAAAAATGCTGACCTACGTAATCCCAGATTAACTTGTTCTTTAATGTTATTATGTTCACTCTTTGGAAGGAAAGTAGAAGGATAATGACAACCATACTGTGTGACTGCTTGTGTGTCTTTCTCTCCATACATCTCTCCATCATTCTCGTCTCCCAACACCCACAAAAGAATCAAGCAATTCAATTTCCTTTCATCTTCGGTTTTTTTTTTTTTTTTGAGAGGCGCACAAATTTACTTGGAATTGAAAATTGAAGTGGCCCTAGCCCCAGTAACCCTATCACGATCTCATAAAATCATCACCAAGGCATCTCGTTCCTCGTGAGAGGCACCCACATCCCGACAACATCCTCACTTACACACAGTACATTGGCCATGGTCCAATTAGAATCTCGCTTTGATTGCAGAAAATTACACGCGCGCGCCTAACCCCACCACTCGGAATAATTAGGGCAATCAACCGTTGAAGTATTAAACACACCAGCAGAGAAAATAAGCTAAAAAAAAAAAAGAATGAACTCTTATCCAAATCCTTGTGAAAGGACTCTGGAGGTGGCAGTGTGAAATAAGCCACCTCTTGGACAATAGAAATGAAATTTCCTTATTAACCGCAGGACACAAAAATTATGAGGCCTCTCGCGGTTAATTAAGAGAAAATTGAATTTTCACTCACCCGTTGTAGTATGTGTGTGTGTGTGTGATTTGTGTTGTATCCTGCGGTTCACCTTGCGCTTAAATTTGATTTACACCAACTTAACACTTGTATTCACTGCCGGGGCGCTGTAAGGAAGCACGTTATTAAATTCACATTAAGCACAGCGACGACCAGCACACTTCTTTACACCGGAAGAACACTTTGGACGCAATTAAGAGGCCACACTTTGTTGCCCGGCACCCATTCGACCAAGGATCCACGGAAGCATCACGAATTTTATTTTTATGTTTTTGGCAATTTATTATACACCTAACGGTCGTCAATAATTCTCAGGACTCTAAATCAAAAGAGAAAGGCGAGACGAAAAAACGTATTTTTCACTTCACAATGCCGCGCACCATGTCAGAAAGGACCACGCGAAGGTATAGGATGAGGAGGATACCACCACAAGTGTTCACGATGCAACCGGTGCGGTTACCATCAACGAACTGACGGTTAGAATTCGAAGAGTTTTGAGTTTATCTGAATGCACGACCGAAGGATGCTACTGTAGGTGGATGGAAATTTTTGAACATATTCACCACCGGCTGTGGGGAGATTCTTTCCAGAGTGTGTATTCCAGTTCTGCGCAGGGCATCTAGTGGAACGTAATTTGTGGAAAATTCGTGAATCGCAGGGAAACGTCGATGGTTGGGTTTAGTTTGAGTCTAGTGCGTCATGGGGATGGTATGCGATTGACATTTATATGTTGCAATCAATAAAGTGATGACAGCAATTGACATGACGGTAAATGACTCAACAGAAGTATGAATAAACATGCGAGGGTTGTTCTGAAAGTTTCAGGTTTTATTGTAGTTTATCGTTGAATATGGATTCTCCCGATGGAAGGTTGATTGCTTACACCTGTCTGAATCCATTGCGTACAATTCGCGCCTTAATGGTGGCAATTATCCTTTCAAGCGCTGGTATTAGCTCCGAAGGGAGGAAAAATGTCGGAGAATATAGAGGATGGAACGTCCTTCCTGTGAATTGTCACACGCGAGAGCGGTTTCTAGAATGTGCTCAAGAAGGACTAGGCAAATCGACAACACTTCGGCTTGGGTATCAGCAGGGATCTCGGTAGATAGATATGGAGCAAGTCACCAAGAAGGGCCTCGGGTTCTTTACAGCATATGCACATGAAGACACTCTTCTATCCGCCTTCGGTTCTGGAATCATCCAGCGTCTTTTTCTGTTCAGGTCTCATTGAGATGGTAACGTCGAGTTTTGTTTGTTAGGCAATGCTTTTGGGATGAATTCCAAGATGAAGTTTGAGGTGTCTAGCCTGCAGGCTGCAGGGTTGGAAAATCCACTTCTAATAGCATTTTTCAAAGAGCACTTTCGCCCTCTTCTTAACGTGCTTTTGGATTTTCGATTCTCAGCTTAGCTTCTTTTCTAAACTAAGACCCGAGTTCACAGAACTGTGGATCTTATATTCCCTGACTCATTTTGTTCCAATGAAAAGCAACACGACTGTCTGCGAGACCAATGACCAATCATACAGGCCCCTTGCGGCGGGAGTATTTCTATTTCTAGGCTTATAACTCAGTTCTGCTTGAACCTACACTTCACTGTCCATGTGGAGAGCCTAGAGTGAGTAAAAAAGTTGGAAAGATCCTTACCAGAGACGATTACAGCAACGTCATCTGGGAACGTGATCAAGCTGCAACATCACCTTCCATATGTGGGAGCAACTAGGATGTATTTTTCTGTTTTATGAAGTAACTCCTTGAAGTTGTATCAGACTGACGATGACAAGGGCTTAACATAGTTTTACAACGTTTCTTTTAAAGAACTGACAAACTGACAGTGTTATTGCAAGGATGTGTCTCTTAAGTTGGTGCAGGAGGATCTGTTCATGTGGAAATCGTGTATTTGCTTGATTGAATGATGTGAATTGACTTCAGTTGCCTCATGATGATGGCGAAGGGTGTGACATTCAAGTTCAATTGGTTTTGCGATGACTTCTTTAAATTGCAGCACAGTATCGGGATGCCATGATGTGTTGCGGCATATTCTGCTTGTCTAACTGAGTCTTGACGTACAGATTTCATCCTGTGCAATCGATTCTCGTCTATTACTGTGTTAATTTTTGACAAACAGTCATATAGGTATTGTGATCAGGTACGGCAGTCGTATGGCAGTTGCATGACAGTTGCATGACAGTCGCAAGGCAGTGACATGTCAGTCGCATGAAAGTGGCATGGTAGCAGCTTCATGACAGTGGCATGACTGAAGCAACATCGGATTTTTCGAGGTTGTAGTTTGGAAGCATGCTATCTTTGAATAGTCTTTTATACTCGGTGAAGAGTATCCGCCTGGCATACTGCGGCTTGACCAAATGAAAGTTTGGTTTCGAACCTGAGGGATAGTATTCGAACATTTTCCTGGCTAGAGCGTTGTCATCCATTCACTCGATATAACCGAGTCAATGCAGTCGACATGCTTTGGCCTTCCAGGTAGAATCCACATCCCGGTACACATCAAAGAGTCTGCGTCCCCTTTTTACTGTCAAATCTACATAGGAATCGGCATGCTTGAATTTTTACCCACAATCCTGCTCATGAGCTCGTGCATGATGAAGCTAGGCCTGAGGTTAGAGGTGGGACTGCCTCTGGTTTAAGGTTATTACAAGCTTCCTCCTCATCAAGGAATCTAGCCATGGTGTACTCCTTGCACTCTAAAATTTCTGAGAACAATAGCCCACCTCTGCAAATGCTGTTAGTGACGACTTCGTGTATATCGACTGGGACATCTTGGGTTTCCTCCAGAATCTGCCGAAGTGTGAAAATTTGGTCGTTTGTCAATTTATTTAGCTTAAAACCCCAGTGACAGGGTCTGATCAGCTTGTTGGCAAAAGGATTTCAGTCGTTCACACAATATGGCGCAAGTAACAGCGTGGTTCTTGTCGATGAAGAATAATCACGGAATTTGCGGTTAAAGTAGACTTTGACTAGAGCGACTCTGAAAGTCCTCGGCTTCTCTATAACCTCGGAGTGAATCAAGTTCTCTGCTCAGATGCTATAGTGAGTACCTACGTCGTATCCTTACAGTAACTGGACACATTCACTGAGGAACCGCCGCAGAAAAGCAGAACAGATGTCGTTTTTTCGCCACAGTGAGTCCTACCTCGCAGATCCAACTAGGCAGAGCAGTTCATCCAAAGTACTTTGGCTCCATCGTGATTGTGTGCATCGAAAGCGAGTAAGCGTAGGGTGGTTAAAATGCCGATATTGAGCGATTGACAAATGCCACTGAGGCTTGAGGCTTATATTTCTATCGATATCCATCAATTGGGTCTAAAAACCACTGCAAATCCTGACTGCCCATACTCGCACCATGCCCTCCTTGGCGATTCTGTTTGTATGTCACGTATTATCCTTTATGGTGACCACAGAAATATGTTCTTTGAGTAGTTTTTCTTGTCATATTCCATAAGATAAATAGGCAGACAGACAGAGTGTTCCATTTGGCCATTTTCCTAGGCAACATTAAAGACGTCCTAGTAGGAGGAGACAAGAGGTAAAAGCAGCCCACAAGGAATCGATCGACCTTAAACTTTTACCACCACTTAGCCTGTCTATATCCAGCAATTACCACGTTACTTGCGGTACGAAACACGCATCTTCAATTAAAATTCCCCGGTCAACTCCATCCGAACCCATCTCCTGAACAATCCACATTAAGTTCTATTACCGTTTCTAAATCCTTAATTGCCAGTTTTCTCTCAATTAATACTTTCCGGCGAAATTCTTTTTCTATTAAATTTCAATTTACCCAGCAATTTCGACCTACATATCCGGGTAGACACTGAAAGCTTTCATAACTGCCCGTTACCGTTTAAATTGAAAATCCGCTTTCGCGGCATTACAACGAATTTTATGATTATCCTTCCACAACAAAACCGAAAAAAAAAAAAAAAAAATTCTAGAAAATCTCCAAATCGAATGCCTTTGGTTATTCTGGTGCTGCTGGTTCTAATGAATTCTTCATCACACTGTGACACCCCCGTCCCAAAATAGGTACCACCCACACACTATACCCCAGGACTCTCATTGTTTTTATGTTTTAATTTTGGAAGGAAATTTTTGAGAAAAGATTTTCGGTGGCATTATCTCTGGGTCCTTCGGATTCCTTTCATCACTTCTCTGTGGGGCTCATAACCGTTCATGTTTTTAGGGATATTGCAAGAAAGTGGGGTATTTTAGGAAGAGATTATCCTTTCTTTTGTTTCGTTTTGTTTTTCGATACGATTTGTCCTCACATGGAGAGATATCCTCTTTGGGGGGTGGGGTGGATGGGGGTGTATCGGAGTTTTGCCAAATTGAATCGTCTTTTAAGAAACTGACTGTGTCATGTTTGGGTGTCATTTAATTTGTATCCTATTTCGTGAGAGAGGATTTCATCGTGATCTAAATTTAAAATAATGACACTCTGTTGGTAGCGTATTGAAGGGAGGAGCAGGACACAGCAAACGGCAGTGGGTGAGCCAATTTTGTGATGAAAATATATTTTAAACGAGCACACAATTGATGTCCAATGTAAATGTCAGATGGAGAACGCAATTGATCGGATCCTTTATTTGCTTTTTTTTGTCGGAAATTAAATTGATTTGGCTGTGGGACAACTACAGCAAGGATACCGCATTGACTACATTTGGCTTCGTATCGTGAGGACTCTTCTTGACTCTGATAGGGAAGGTCACAAAAACGCCAAATTATAGCGCGAATTCATACGGTATATGGTCGACATTTAAGGGCTGAGCAAAAAGTTAGGCTGTGGGATGCCAGAGGTCACCAGTCATCGATGAGTAAGGCTTGGTCCGGTCTGGAAAACCAGCTGAAGGCACTCGAAAACTCGTCATGAAGCTCCTATTGACACTCCAACGACTCATATGGTGGAAACCTGGAAATAGGTAAATAGTAGAACCATGTACCAGTGAACGATGGTTTAGAGGTAGCTGGAGTCTAAGCACCTTAGATGAACGACCCATTTCGCCTCTGTACCCAACAATTTGATGGACAGTGTCATGACCTTAAGCTCAAATGAGCTAAATGAAGTCACAAATGCTCCAATATAGACCGAGCCTTCGAGTAACCCAAGGGACTTCAGCTGCGATCAAAGCACTTAAAAGGATAAAACGCTGGGTGTGATGGCATGCCTGCCAGTCGAGCTACTGCACCCTATCTTGAGGGATTCATCCATGTTAATTGAAATCCTCTAGGATGGGTGGAAGAAAGGCGAACAGACGTTCACTCAAGCTCTGTTGGAGAGATCACATTGTCATATTTCGGATTACACTAGTATAGTGGGTCAAGTAGAGGTCTCCGTTGCATCCCTTTGTGTAGATTCCACCAAAGGGTATAATAGCGCACACCTTGACTGAGGAGATCCTGGTCAAATCGTATTTAAAATGGACAGTCCTGTGCGGGATTGGGGTAGGAGTAGAAGGAAGTGGATGTGAATCTGTCCTTAACTCCTTTCAGAAGCTGGCAAAAAGGTGAGGCACCCAAAGTGAGCATGGCATAGAACAGTTGAAGGGGCTTGAAAACATTGCCAGTGATTCGAAGGAAGTTGAAATGCGTTGCAAAAACCGTACACGATGGCCTGCTTGCATTGTTGGTGTCCTATACCCCTTGAGTGATACAAGGGTTACGTAACTTTATGGCTTTACAATAAGGATACTCCCCATTTGTGAGTGCACAACCTTTCCTTCAACCTCTTGAGACCCCTCAAGACCCACACAATCCCATTAAGAGCCACCACAAAAATTTGGTTACCTTTGGTAAATACCCCTCCCCCCTTTTCCCGAAAACCAATCTCGACTGAATAACCATTACAACAAATCAAATTAAAGCGAAAAAAGAAAACCGCAAAAAGAGTAAAGAAAGGCACGAAAAAATAAAAGAGAGAATGGAAAACTGCTCACTTTGCCATCTCATTATTCTCTGTAAGCACTTTTTAATGACCTACTTACCGTTAAATCAATTTCAAACACAGAAAGTCATTATTAGAGAGCCCGAAAGGTCATTTTTTTTCTGCCCTTTCCGTCTTCCATACTCTCCATCGTCCAGGTGGTTGTCGATGAATAGCATTCTGATTGCCTCTACCCTATCACCCGGTATCCAAGGACCCCACTATCTACCGTGCGTCCATAACCATTTCCATCGTCATCATCATCATCATCATCGGCAAGGACACATTTCCAATGGAGAGAGTTAAACTAAGAGTCTTTTCATTTAGAACTGGTTCATGGTCAGAGGCGGTTTTGTTTTTATTTTTTTTTTATTTTTTCCTGCTGTCGTTTCTTTTTTTTTTTTTTGGGGTGACAGTTTTGTTTTCTTACAAAGGACTTTCGCACTTTTCGTAATCATTCTTTATTGCTTCCTGTTTTTTTTTTGTGAATCTGTTTTTGGACATATCCTTATAGGGTGTATTAAGTTTGAGCTCGAGGGGAGGTTTTAATGTAACACAGATACGCAGAGATTTTTTGGGGACTCTTAAAATCTAGTCTGGTATCTACTCGAAGCAGAAGCAATGTACAGTTAGAGATTCCGGCAATAGTAGCTTGATAGTCCTAATTTCTAGGTACATTGTCTGTCTTATTCGACCATCTTGTTGATTTCCCTTCTGCGTTTCCTTAGCGAAGTATGAATCTATCGGCTTCATTAAAAGGAGGTTTTAATAATGTCCAAGCTTCAACTTTATGGATCGGTGCCAAGTCTGTAGGTATGGTCCTTCGAATGGCTTCCAATTTTATCAGCTCCATATATAGAAAGTAATCCATGCCCCTTCACCTTCATACCCATAGGTGACTATTAATATTGATTCCACAAACAACGGCGGCTGAAATGTTGACTATTTTCCAAGAATTCGAAGGACGAAAAGTATCTCCTGGTGCATCGCTTGAAACAGATAACCACAGCCTAAAATTTTCATCTCGTATAAGATGAATGCTCGCTAGAAGCTAGACTCTGTCCCTATACGGTCTGTAGCACCAGATGTTTGTATTTGTATACGCAATAGTAAGGTCTTGAAAGCCTTCCAATTTCAACATTTCCATAACCCTTGCTTGAGCCCTCTTGCATGATTGCCTTTGCTGTATCGAGAGATATGCAGCAGACAATAATCGCAATATCCCCTGTCCATGCAAATGCATTACCTTTTTCTGAACACACGTGAAAACTCTTTCTTAAAAAAGATAAGAATAACTGGCCCAAACTTTGACTCCTATGGCACCCCATTTTTTATTTCAAATTTCTTCTACATTCTTCTGCAGTTTTTATCAAGAAGCTCTGAACCCAACTAGCTGATGCTTCTGACACAAGTGGCAACTCATTCTTTTAAATGGTAAAAATGATTGGCCTAAGTTTTGGCCCTTAGGTAAGGTTAGGTAGGTGGGCTGCGGAGAGTAGTTTGCTCCCCACACTCAGGCCAATACTGACCCACTGTGATGCCCCTTGGCGGAAGATTGTCCCATGCCCAAAGAAATCCTGTTATTACTCTATATTTTGGTGATCCTGATGATTTGATGAATTTGATTATCCTGTCTGTTGGCGTTCTGGCGAGTTCTTCTAGATCTTGAAAAATGTTCCTTCGAAGGAATTTGTTCCTACAGTGTTGGAGACCTTAACAGTGACTTAGGATGTGGGTTGTATCCTCAGAAGCTCCCTCGTCACCGTAGCTTCTTCTTCAGTCAGACGTAGTTTCTTCAAAGAGAGTTGTAACCCCAACGAGGATGGAAAGGGATTTCCTGTCTCCCCGTATAAGTCATCTGCCTTCATCGAGAGACGGCCATAGTTTCCTCGTGATTACAAAGGTTTCAATGGAGGTCCATCTGGTGTTCGCCACTTTTATGGCTTTTTCCGTGCTTCAAGTGGAAGGCGGGATGTTTACGAGTGGTTCTGCTTACCCTCTTTACTAATTCGTCAGCTTTCTCGTTACTTGGAATACCCTCATGTCCAGGAACCCAGCAGAGCGATACCTTGTGCTGTGTTCCAAGAATCTTAAGCTCTTCTCGATAGTTATTGCTTTATAGCTTCCTGGCTGTCAATAGAGAAGGGGTTGTGCCCTTACTGCAAGCTCACGGGCGGCTGTTGTCACTGCCAAGACCTCCGCTTGGAAGACGCTGCTGTGGTCTGGGAGGCGTATTAATTTCCTGGCCTCAAGGCCAGTGGTTGGAGTTGTCCTCATCGCACTGATGATCCCGATGCACCCTAGTCTTTGAATCTTCGTGACGGCCATTAGGTTATACATGAGCAAACGCACTACTTTTTTCTTAGAGATAAAAATAATTGGTCCCACCCTTGACCCTTGTGGAACTAGATTTTTTAAAAATTTCTTTTGGCTGTATTTATCCTGTAAATCCAATGAGCGGAAGTCATCAAGACTAAGCTCATCGATTCCATACGCCCAGCAAGGAACCACTCCTTGTGGTGGCTGAAAAGACAGAAAACTGAAGCCCTAGTAGCCGCTCTTCAGACGTACATAACCATGGCGAATAGCTGGGAAATGTTCACAATCAGGTTTAAGCAAATTTGTCTCGTCCTTTACTCCCTCTATAACAAAAATACTGTACAACACGCTTCATTTCAAACCTTCTACAGCTTTGCCCACCATTCAAAGTCCTTCGCTTTCTCTTTCGCTGATTATTTGTCAATCGTAGAAAATTTGAATTTTCCGCTTCGATCCCTCCTCCCTTCGAGTCCATCCGGTGCATGACAATGACTCATCGATGTGGTGAAAGTAATAGTTCCTTCTGTTGAAAAGAAATATCCTTGCGCCCCAACAAAAGCCATCCGGAAGCAATTCATATTGTTTAAGGGACAAAGCTAGCGGAAAAAGCATGTTGATTGGTGTTGGACTCTGCTCACCTTGGACTGTGTGGTAGATATTTCCTAACACTTTTTGCCTCGTTTCGTTTTGTTTCCTTCGGATACCGACACAGGTAGTTGATTTCAATTTCAGATAAGTAAAGAAATTTACACCCCACCTGGGTGAGAGGTGCGCTGAAGAATGTTCGCAACAGGAAATTGGTCGAAATGTCAAATTTGTTAAATGTCCGTTACGACCATGAAAGGTTGTTTGGTTAATAAATTAAAAATTAAACACAAATTATGATGCGAAGGCTGTGTTAAGTGTGGCTAGGCACGATACAGAGCTATGTATGCGTAAGGCTGTGTTTGAAAAGGGGAGGGGCGGGTATTCTCGGTGTTTGTGGGTCGTAACTGGGCTGTGAATTTACACTGTTCAAGGATGTGCGTGGAATAGCTGTGAGGCAAGGGTAACATGTAAGGGTGGAGCGTAGAATGTCTCTGTTTCAAGTTGCAAGAGATCGATATCTTCTTGTTACGAGGATTGGTTTAGCGAGGGTACGTGAAAATGTGCCCTGAGACACTATGAGGGCCGACCGAGCGTGCTCATAGTGACCACAATGAGGTGGTCGCTTCTTCGCTTCACTTCCACGATCTATTTTAGCCCGAGAGACTCTCTGGATGGCTCCACCGCTCTTCTCTGTCCGTGATTCCTCATGTCAACGCCAGTATCGTTTAACAGAAATCTAGTTCATCTTCTGGATTTCTACCCAATGGCGCCCTAAGACCTCTCTTCTTCTGCTGGCTAATACCGGACATTGACACAATATATGTTCCGTGGCGCCATCTGGATGTCCTCCAGGCATAGTTCACAGGTGTCATCCTCAAGGAGACGAAATTTCCATGACCTGTAGCTAACGCTGCTACCCTTTTCAGTGCTCTTCGCTCCAAGCTTTAATAGCCATTTTTGCCCGCCTACAACCTTCCACGGTTAACCACCTTCCCTGGTGTTCCACCGCAGCCCAATGCTCCACCATTCCTCTGGCAATTGCGTCAAATGGTTCTGGACCAGAGAACTCCGAGCTTGCTAGAGAGTTTGCCCTTTCAGTGCCCCCAGTCGCTACTCCTTACTCACTTAGAATTCCTCCCTTCAACAGTAGCACCAGTAGTAGCTTATATTTCATGTCAGGGGTGCATAGAAGGAACACATTGGCTATGTATCCGGACACTCAGCAAACTTAAAATACCATGACACTACGAGTAACTTGGCTGACAGGGCACTTAGGGACCGAAAAAGGTGAACGCCACGTGAACCAGGAGAAGCTCTATCAAGTTCCATTGAACGAAAGTAGGCAAACATATGCTGAGACGCTCCCAATGAAGCCTCAAATTGCCACTTCCTATGCCCACAGGACATCAGAGCTCCAAGTGTCATCGAAATAAAAAAATTCTCAGGAATCACCCCATTCCAAGCGTAAACTTTTATTACTTCACCCTCTAGTCACACCGTCACTCCACCTTTGACCCCTCATAAATGGCCATCAGCCCATATTCCCCTTCAGCTGGCAAGGACACCTCAGCCATTCCATCACCATCCACAGTAATCTTCTTACCCGAGCACTCACCATCCACCAAATTGCCACTTATTACGTCACAATAAATACCAGGTTCCACACATGCATACACACTGGCATCAAAATCCGCCTCCGGGTCATTGTTCATTGCCACAAATCCTTTGTTTCCACGACAAAACGCCAGATGATTCGGTCCGGCATTCTGAAAACTATTTATACCCTCGCCTGCGACAGTGTTAGAGAACGCAACCATATTCACGATGGCATTCCAGCGGTGCTCACACACCCACTGCGACTCCTCTAAGCATTGTCCGTCATCGTCATTGATTTCCGGTGACGTAATTGCATTATCCTCATCGACTGGTGGGCCTTGGTCGTTATTCTCGAATCGGAACGAGCTCATAATACGCTTTATCCCATACGGATGCGCCAGCATAAAGGCCACAGCCATTGTGTACTTTTTCGGCTGTTGATAGCTTAGCACAGATGCAGGTCCTGCAGCCTTGCCAAGACCACGACCCCGTTGAGTGTAGTGTGTGTCAACAAAAACTAATGCGTCAGGAGGCAGCAGGAAGCCCATGGATGGTCCCCAATTTATTAGCGAACTCAGTGGTTGTTGACCATTGAAAAAGGCTGCGATTTGTGCGGCATGCTGGGACTCAGTGACGACCCCATAACTGTTGTATTCCGTTCTAAAAAAAAAAAATATATTTTCGGGGAGTTACCATCACGGATGGAGGGATAGAGCGATGGAACTCACTTAGAAATGGCCTGCTCACCGAAGTCAATGACTTCTAGTATTAAAAACGGACGTGCCCCATCCGGAAAGTCATACTCGGGGTTTAAGTCGTTCACTCTTGCAAAGATGTCCTGTGAACCATAAGAAATCCTTAGAAACAGAAAGAATTTGCTTGGGGCTTACCCTCAAATCCGCCGGCCACATGTACTTAGCTGCGTCCACTCGGAAGCCCGCTGCACCCATGTCCACCAATTCGTTCAAAAAGTCAATGATTTTCGCCTTGACATGCTCCTGCGAGTGATCCAAGTCCGGTAGCTGTTTCAGTTCACAATTCCGCATCTGGTGTCCGTCCGAAAAGTCCACAATGGCGCATCTCCGATGGAAATGGCTCTCCTCGTACGGAACCCCCGGGTAGTCACGAGCAGAGGCATTCGCCGTCGAGCCTCCAGTTCCCAACATTTCCTCCTCCACGTAATCCTCCACCTCTTTAACTTCGCTGCCATCCTCCTGCTTTGCATTACCCGAGAGCGGAGCAGCCATGTGATTAAGCACCACATCGACATAGACTCGCACGCCGGCAGCATTGCATGACTGACTCATGGCCTGGAATTCCTCTTTGGTGCCAGATCGTGAGATGATTTTATAGGATATCGGATGATAGCGTTCCCACCATGGTCGTGCAAAGTCCTCTCGGATGACATTCTCATTCACAGGCGAGACCTAGCACGAAGCAGGAAACTCGGAAACTCACAAATGATGGCTAAGAGTTGCTATGTCTTACCTGAACCCCACCATATCCTTGCGGCCCCAAGAAATCCTCACACTCCTTCGCGATATCGTTGAATTTCCATTCAAAGAGTTGCACGATGATGGTGCGATTAGGCTTGAAATGCGGGTCATGGTGCTTGGTGCCAGTGTCCAGTGTTACAACAGACCCAGCAGTTCCAATTAGAAGAAGGAAAAGGCCCAGCATGGTAGTGACTTCCTTGCACTGTGTCAACTTTGAACAGTGCCTGGTGTCGCACTGAATAGAGTCATGAAAGTTATGCGAAATGTTTTTCGCGACGCCTTTTGTTAACTTTGGTGTTGCGTGCTCGGAGCTTTCAACACGCAAGTGGGTGGGAAGGTTTTGCAGACGGTTTTTGTCGCAATATTGAGGGAGACGTGTATTGCGAAGCTGAGCTTTGAGGTTGGAAATAGGAGTCGTTGTGCAGGACCAGTGAATTCACATTCATTTAGCATTGCCTCCGTCTGTAGAGGGTAGGAGCTACCATCGTCCATGGACCTGTCCGCACCATCGCTCTCCCGTATAGGGACGCCTTGAGAGATGGGTTTTCTTCTGTATAGAGGGATGAGTTAGCTCCACTTTTACTAGGCGTGTTTGTTGCCTAAGACTCCGTTGAATCTCCACTTTTTAGCTGAATTCATGAGAACGAAGTCAGATGCCTAGATTCTTCAACTGTTCACTAATGGCTCTGCATCTGGACGGCTCCAAAATCAGGCTACAAGTGCCAGGATAGCACCTGGAGATGTCAGAGTAAAAATTATCGGTCACAACGTCCTCTTTTATGGTTCGGGCACACTGACCAAGCATCCATTGCTTGGAAGACTCAGGGAAGGAGTAGCCGTCTCGTCATTAGGAGCATAAGGCGAGAGCTCAACACTATCTGGAAGGGTTTATCTGGTAACGAAGCCAGCTGCCGATGTCTTTAGAGATGCACCAGCCTCTGAAGCCTTTTAATTTTTGGAAACAATGTTCCATGAGTTTTCGGAACAGCCGATGTCACTAACGTCAGCCTGGTATCCTTAATAAAATTCTATCCAATAAGCAGCTTCTTATTAGAGCATCCATCGGCGCGTGACCACTTCAGGTGGATGCTGTGTCCCCAAACGCAACCCAACCAGTCTAAGAACGATGATACAGAGCTCAAAAAATCCCTCAGGGGTGGTGTTGCTGTCGTGTTCCTGGCAAGGACTCTATAAGTTACCCTGATTTGAATTCCTTAGATTCCTAATGAATTACTGTCCCCTTGCTCCAAGCTCCCTGTAAGGATAGTTCTTTGCCTCTGAATGTCAAGTGGAATGAACTTCTTTTGCAGTCCCTCAAGGAAGCAACCTAAGACCCTTGCTATTTACCTTATTTCCTGACTAAACAAATGGAAAACGAATTACAACTTAATCGACAAACATCCCCCTTTCTTTCTTATCGAGGACTTTCAATCCTTTTCCCTTAAAATGGAATTCCAGAAGCGAAGTCATTCAGCGTCAGACATTTCACCTCTCCACCCAAACATGCATCGTAGCACCACACCTCCCATTTTAACGAGGGAACAATGGCCAATAGGTGTACTCTTTAAGTCGTGTTATCGTCTTCGCCTTCGTCTTCCATAAACTCCGATGAACTTTATCCTGAACAATGACGTCTTCCCATTCTAGGAGCAGCACCAGTAGAAGTAGCACCAGTAAAGTAAAAGTGTCCATCAAATCACCTAAACAGATGGAGATCGACAGAGACAGAGACAGAGAAAGAGAGAGAGAGAGGGATAAAAGGACAACATTGATTGAAATTGATTGATATCAAGAGTAAGGAGCTGCTTGCAGGAGCAAGTGTATTGCATGACCAAATTGGTAATCTACAGAACATGGTCCTGTAAAGGTGATGCTCCGAGTTAGATTGAAAATGAAGTTTTCAAGAGGTGAAAGGATAAAAAGGACTCTGCAATCACCATTAGGTTGGCTATCGGTGGAATTGCATTTCACAACTTTCAGTCGATGGTAGAAGGTGTCGGAGGGTGGATGCTGTTTGATGAAGTGATTTCTGTATGGATTCAGAAGTTGATGAAGGTGCTGAGTTGTTTTGAGCTGGTATACCTGTTTGTGGTTCAACAGAATTTAATGGATTTGTCTGAGATATTCAACTGATTTAGTGAAATTGGTTTATGAAATTTTTGTTCAATTGGTGAAGGGTTTCTTTGCACTTGTAGTCCTTTAGTGGTGCTGTACACGTCGTTATGAGTGTCCATGGTTTTTGAAGAAGTTTCGAGTGAATTTTCAGTCGTTTCTGTGCACTTGACATAAACTTTTGTAGAGATAGGTGGTGTTGCAGATTGCTAAGGAAGAGATTGCTTCTCCTGTCCTGGAACTTGCGACGATGTCAGTATGTCTATTCGAGGCGAAAAGATTTGTAAAATTTTACATAAAATACCCCATGCTCCTCTAGGACACAAAATGGGCATCTTTGATAAAGGAAAACAAGGACGCATATGATGCATTTGAGATCCCTTAAAAGACCTTCTCCCGTGGCTCAGTGTTTAAAGCCTTAGACTACTGACCTAAGGCTTGAACTTCGAATCCCAGAAACACCAAAAAGATTTTGTATAGTCCCACCTCTCGTGAATGCTTTAAACTGTAAGTCCTTTAAGGCTTAAGGACTAAAAGTGCGTCGTCTTCACCAGACCGTTTCTGATTTTTTTTATGTCACGGCTAGCCAAGGACGAGGAAAAAAAGGACTGGAATGTAGGTGAGATAAAGCCAAAAGGTAGGTACCAATTACTCCCCGTTGTTGGAATCCACACTGTCTACAGCTAGACATCCGTGTTTGTACAAGTATACCAGAGAACCAGTTTGCAGTCCACAGAGCAATAAGTTCGGCCTGTTTTCTGGGGTGAATTATAAATGGAATTTAGGCTTCTGACAGCCGCTATTTGTTTCTACATGGCTTGTCTCGAAAGATACTTCAGCAGACATGCGGCAGATCTTGTGCCATATCTGGGTTTCTGAGCTACGCATTTAGTTCACAGAACTAGCTATGTCGGCGTCTTCATCGTTTTGCATGCAGACGGTCCTCACAGTCAGTACAGGATTCATCGAGATACATAGCTAGACAGTCATACCTTCCCCTTTCAATTGAAGACTAAATCAAACGCGTCTGAATTCATCAAAATCTTCGTGGAGTACCAGGCCACCAGAAATGCAAAGCAACGCGCTGTCTAGCACTGTCTCAGTATAGTCACTTTAACAAAAGAGTCTCTGTCCATTCTCGATGCTGATTGGTGGAGCATCTGTTTAAATGCTTTCCACTTTTACTTTGTCCACCTTCTCTTTCGAAAGCGCGGCTTCTCACCGATATAACATCCAAATCTGTCATAAAGCCAATAGCAGGCGCGGATGTGAGTTAGTCGCTGTTAAGCGTTCGATGCAAGAGGAGGGTGTTAGAGGACATCTCTGAAGTGGTATACCCGAATTCGTTCGCTTTAGACACTCTTTGCGGGCTAATCCTGCATAACACCTGCTAGCCACCACCCATAGCGACGGCACGTCCGTCGTCTTAGATTCATCAAAATCTTCATGGAGTACCAGGCCACCAGAAATGCAAAGCAACGCGCTGTCTAGCACTGTCTCAGTATAGTCACTTTAACAAAAGAGACTCTGTCCATTCTCGATGCTGATTGGTGGAGCATCTGTTTAAATACTTTCCACTTTAGTGATGTGAGTTAGTCGCTGTTAAGCGTTCGATGCAAGAGGAGGGTGTTAGAGGACATCTCTGAAGTGGTATACCCGAATTCGTTCGCGTTAGACACTCTTGGCGGGCTGATCGTGCATAACACCTGCTAGGCTGCCACCCATAGCGACGGCGCGTCCGTCGTCTTAGATTCATCAAAATCTTCGTGGAGTACCAGGCCACCAGAAACGCAAAGCAACGCGCTGTCTAGCACTGTCTCAGTATGGTCACTTTAACAAAAGAGACTCTGTCCATTCTCGATGCTGATTGGTGGAGCATCTGTTTAAATACTTTCCACTTTTACTTTGTCCACCTTCTCTTACGAAAACGCGGCTTCTCACCGATATAACATCCAAATCTGTCATAAAGCCAATAGCAGGCGCGGATGTGAGTTAGTCGCTGTTAAGCGTTCGATGCAAGAGGAGGGTGTTAGAGGACATCTCTGAAGTGGTATACCCGAATTCGTTCGCTTTAGACACTCCTTGCGGGCTGATCGTGCATAACACCTGCTAGCCACCACCCATAGCGACGGCACGTCCGTCGTCTTAGATTCATCAAAATCTTCGTGGAGTACCAGGCCACCAGAAATGCAAAGCAACGCGCTGTCTAGCACTGTCTCAGTATAGTCACTTTAACAAAAGAGTCTCTGTCCATTCTCGATGCTGATTGGTGGAGCATCTGTTTAAATACTTTTCACTTTTACTTCGTCCACCTTCTCTTACGAAAGCGCGGCTTCTCACCGATATAACATCCAAATCTGTCATAAAGCCAATAGCAGGCGCGGATGTGAGTTAGTCGCTGTTAAGCGTTCGATGCAAGAGGAGGGTGTTAGAGGACATCTCTGAAGTGGTATACCCGAATTCGTTCGCGTTAGACACTCTTGGCGGGCTGATCGTGCATAACACCTGCTAGCCACCACCCATGGCGACGGCACGCCCGAAGGGGGCGGGGTGCAAGAGGACCTCTATGAAGTGGTATACCCGCCTTCGTTCGCGTTAGACACTCTTGGCGGGCTGATCGTGCATAACACCTGCTAGGCTGCCACCCATAGCGACGGCACGTCCGTCGTCTTAGATTCATCAAAATCTTCGTGGAGTACCAGGCCACCAGAAACGCAAAGCAACGCGCTGTCTAGCACTGTCTCAGTATGGTCACTTTAACAAAAGAGACTCTGTCCATTCTCGATGCTGATTGGTGGAGCATCTGTTTAAATACTTTCCACTTTTACTTTGTCCACCTTCTCTTACGAAAGCGCGGCTTCTCACCGATATAACATCCAAATCTGTCATAAAGCCAATAGCAGGCGCGGATGTGAGTTAGTCGCTGTTAAGCGTTCGATGCAAGAGGAGGGTGTTAGAGGACCTCTATGAAGTGGTATACCCGCCTTCGTTCGCGTTAGACACTCTTGGCGGGCTGATCGTGCATAACACCTGCTAGGCTGCCACCCATAGCGACGGCGCGTCCGTCGTCTTAGATTCATCAAAATCTTCGTGGAGTACCAGGCCACCAGAAACGCAAAGCAACGCGCTGTCTAGCACTGTCTCAGTATAGTCACTTTAACAAAAGAGACTCTGTCCATTCTCGATGCTGATTGGTGGAGCATCTGTTTAAATACTTTCCACTTTTACTTCGTCCACCTGTCATAAAGCCAATCCAAATCTGTCATAAAGCCAATAGCAGGCGCGGATGTGAGTTAGTCGCTGTTAAGCGTTCGATGCAAGAGGAGGGTGTTAGAGGACATCTCTGAAGTGGTATACCCGAATTCGTTCGCGTTAGACACTCTTGGCGGGCTGATCGTGCATAACACCTGCTAGCTACCACCCATGGCGACGGCACGCCCGAAGGGGGGGGGGGGTGCAAGAGGACCTCTATGAAGTGGTATACCCGCCTTCGTTCGCGTTAGACACTCTTGGCGGGCTGATCGTGCATAACACCTTCTAGGCTGCCACCCATAGCGACGGCACGTCCGTCGTCTTAGATTCATCAAAATCTTCGTGGAGTACCAGGCCACCAGAAACGCAAAGCAACGCGCTGTCTAGCACTGTCTCAGTATAGTCACTTTAACAAAAGAGACTCTGTCCATTCTCGATGCTGATTGGTGGAGCATCTGTTTAAATACTTTCCACTTTTATTTCGTCCACCTTCTCTTACGAAAGCGCGGCTTCTCACCGATATAACATCCAAATCTGTCATAAAGCCAATAGCAGGCGCGGATGTGAGTTAGTCGCTGTTAAGCGTTCGATGCAAGAGGAGGGTGTTAGAGGACATCTCTAAAGTGGTATACCCGCCTTCGTTCGCGTTAGATACTCTTTGTGGGCTGATCGTGCATAACACCTGCTAGCCACCACCCATGGCGACGGCACGCCCGAAGGGGGGGGGGGGGTGCAAGAGGACCTCTATGAAGTGGTATACCCGCCTTCGTTCGCGTTAGACACTCTTGGCGGGCTGATCGTGCATAACACCTGCTAGGCTGCCACCCATAGCGACGGCACGTCCGTCGTCTTAGATTCATCAAAATCTTCGTGGAGTACCAGGCCACCAGAAACGCAAAGCAACGCGCTGTCTAGCACTGTCTCAGTATGGTCACTTTAACAAAAGAGACTCTGTCCATTCTCGATGCTGATTGGTGGAGCATCTGTTTAAATACTTTCCACTTTTACTTTGTCCACCTTCTCTTACGAAAGCGCGGCTTCTCACCAATATAACATCCAAATCTGTCATAAAGCCAATAGCAGGCGCGGATGTGAGTTAGTCGCTGTTAAGCGTTCGATGCAAGAGGAGGGTGTTAGAGGACATCTCTGAAGTGGTATATCCGAATTCGTTAGCTTTAGACACTCTTTGCGGGCTGATCCCGCATAACACCTGCTAGCCACCACCCATAGCGACGGCACGCCCGAAGGGGGGGGGGGGGGGGTGCAAGAGGACCTCTATGAAGTGGTATACCCGCCTTCGTTCGCGTTAGACACTCTTGGCGGGCTGATCGTGCATAACACCTGCTAGGCTGCCACCCATAGCGACGGCGCGTCCGTCGTCTTAGATTCATCAAAATCTTCGTGGAGTACCAGGCCACCAGAAACGCAAAGCAACGCGCTGTCTAGCACTGTCTCAGTATGGTCACTTTAACAAAAGAGACTCTGTCCATTCTCGATGCTGATTGGTGGAGCATCTGTTTAAATACTTTCCACTTTTACTTTGTCCACCTTCTCTTACGAAAACGCGGCTTCTCACCGATATAACATCCAAATCTGTCATAAAGCCAATAGCAGGCGCGGATGTGAGTTAGTCGCTGTTAAGCGTTCGATGCAAGAGGAGGGTGTTAGAGGACATCTCTGAAGTGGTATACCCGAATTCGTTCGCTTTAGACACTCCTTGCGGGCTGATCGTGCATAACACCTGCTAGCCACCACCCATAGCGACGGCACGTCCGTCGTCTTAGATTCATCAAAATCTTCGTGGAGTACCAGGCCACCAGAAATGCAAAGCAACGCGCTGTCTAGCACTGTCTCAGTATAGTCACTTTAACAAAAGAGTCTCTGTCCATTCTCGATGCTGATTGGTGGAGCATCTGTTTAAATACTTTTCACTTTTACTTCGTCCACCTTCTCTTACGAAAGCGCGGCTTCTCACCGATATAACATCCAAATCTGTCATAAAGCCAATAGCAGGCGCGGATGTGAGTTAGTCGCTGTTAAGCGTTCGATGCAAGAGGAGGGTGTTAGAGGACATCTCTGAAGTGGTATACCCGAATTCGTTCGCGTTAGACACTCTTGGCGGGCTGATCGTGCATAACACCTGCTAGCCACCACCCATGGCGACGGCACGCCCGACGGGGGGGGGGTGCAAGAGGACCCCTATGAAGTGGTATACCCGCCTTCGTTCGCGTTAGACACTCTTGGCGGGCTGATCGTGCATAACACCTGCTAGGCTGCCACCCATAGCGACGGCACGTCCGTCGTCTTAGATTCATCAAAATCTTCGTGGAGTACCAGGCCACCAGAAACGCAAAGCAACGCGCTGTCTAGCACTGTCTCAGTATGGTCACTTTAACAAAAGAGACTCTGTCCATTCTCGATGCTGATTGGTGGAGCATCTGTTTAAATACTTTCCACTTTTACTTTGTCCACCTTCTCTTACGAAAGCGCGGCTTCTCACCGATATAACATCCAAATCTGTCATAAAGCCAATAGCAGGCGCGGATGTGAGTTAGTCGCTGTTAAGCGTTCGATGCAAGAGGAGGGTGTTAGAGGACATCTCTGAAGTGGTATATCCGAATTCGTTAGCTTTAGACACTCTTGGCGGGCTGATCGTGCATAACACCTGCTAGGCTGCCACCCATAGCGACGGCGCGTCCGTCGTCTTAAATTCATCAAAATCTTCGTGGAGTACCAGGCCACCAGAAACGCAAAGCAACGCGCTGTCTAGCACTGTCTCAGTATAGTCACTTTAACAAAAGAGACTCTGTCCATTCTCGATGCTGATTGGTGGAGCATCTGTTTAAATACTTTCCACTTTTACTTCGTCCACCTGTCATAAAGCCAATCCAAATCTGTCATAAAGCCAATAGCAGGCGCGGATGTGAGTTAGTCGCTGTTAAGCGTTCGATGCAAGAGGAGGGTGTTAGAGGACATCTCTGAAGTGGTATACCCGAATTCGTTCGCGTTAGACACTCTTGGCGGGCTGATCGTGCATAACACCTGCTAGCTACCACCCATGGCGACGGCACGCCCGAAGGGGGGGGGGGGTGCAAGAGGACCTCTATGAAGTGGTATACCCGCCTTCGTTCGCGTTAGACACTCTTGGCGGGCTGATCGTGCATAACACCTTCTAGGCTGCCACCCATAGCGACGGCACGTCCGTCGTCTTAGATTCATCAAAATCTTCGTGGAGTACCAGGCCACCAGAAACGCAAAGCAACGCGCTGTCTAGCACTGTCTCAGTATAGTCACTTTAACAAAAGAGACTCTGTCCATTCTCGATGCTGATTGGTGGAGCATCTGTTTAAATGCTTTCCACTTTTACTTTGTCCACCTTCTCTTACGAAAGCGCGGCTTCTCACCGATATAACATCCAAATCTGTCATAAAGCCAATAGCAGGCGCGGATGTGAGTTAGTCGCTGTTAAGCGTTCGATGCAAGAGGAGGGTGTTAGAGGACTTCTCTGAAGTGGTATACCCGAATTCGTTCGCTTTAGACACTCCTTGCGGGCTGATCGTGCATAACACCTGCTAGCCACCACCCATAGCGATGGCACGTCCGTCGTCTTAGATTCATCAAAATCTTCGTGGAGTACCAGGCCACCAGAAATGCAAAGCAACGCGCTGTCTAGCACTGTCCCAGTATAGTCACTTTAACAAAAGAGTCTCTGTCCATTCTCGATGCTGATTGGTGGAGCATCTGTTTAAATACTTTTCACTTTTACTTCGTCCACCTTCTCTTACGAAAGCGCGGCTTCTCACCGATATAACATCGAAATCTGTCATAAAGCCAATAGCAGGCGCGGATGTGAGTTAGTCGCTGTTAAGCGTTCGATGCAAGAGGAGGGTGTTAGAGGACATCTCTGAAGTGGTATACCCGAATTCGTTCGCTTTAGACACTCTTTGCGGGCTGATCGTGCATAACACCTGCTAGCCACCACCCATAGCGACGGCACGTCCGTCGTCTTAGATTCATCAAAATCTTCGTGGAGTACCAGGCCACCAGAAATGCAAAGCAACGCGCTGTCTAGCACTGTCCCAGTATAGTCACTTTAACAAAAGAGTCTCTGTCCATTCTCGATGCTGATTGGTGGAGCATCTGTTTAAATACTTTTCACTTTTACTTCGTCCACCTTCTCTTACGAAAGCGCGGCTTCTCACCGATATAACATCGAAATCTGTCATAAAGCCAATAGCAGGCGCGGATGTGAGTTAGTCGCTGTTAAGCGTTCGATGCAAGAGGAGGGTGTTAGAGGACTTCTCTGAAGTGGTATACCCGAATTCGTTCGCTTTAAACACTCTTTGTGGGCTGATCGTGCATAACACCTGCTAGCCACCACCCATGGCGACGGCACGCCCGAAGGGGGGGGGGGGGGGTGCAAGAGGACCTCTATGAAGTGGTATACCCGCCTTCGTTCGCGTTAGACACTCTTGGCGGGCTGATCGTGCATAACACCTGCTAGGCTGCCACCCATAGCGACGGCACGTCCGTCGTCTTAGATTCATCAAAATCTTCGTGGAGTACCAGGCCACCAGAAACGCAAAGCAACGCGCTGTCTAGCACTGTCTCAGTATGGTCACTTTAACAAAAGAGACTCTGTCCATTCTCGATGCTGATTGGTGGAGCATCTGTTTAAATACTTTCCACTTTTACTTTGTCCACCTTCTCTTACGAAAGCGCGGCTTCTCACCGATATAACATCCAAATCTGTCATAAAGCCAATAGCAGGCGCGGATGTGAGTTAGTCGCTGTAAAGCGTTCGATGCAAGAGGAGGGTGTTAGAGGACATCTCTGAAGTGGTATACCCGAATTCGTTCGCTTTAGACACTCTTTGCGGGCTGATCGTGCATAACACCTGCTAGCCACCACCCATAGCGACGGCACGTCCGTCGTCTTAGATTCATCAAAATCTTCGTGGAGTACCAGGCCACCAGAAATGCAAAGCAACGCGCTGTCTAGCACTGTCCCAGTATAGTCACTTTAACAAAAGAGTCTCTGTCCATTCTCGATGCTGATTGGTGGAGCATCTGTTTAAATACTTTTCACTTTTACTTCGTCCACCTTCTCTTACGAAAGCGCGGCTTCTCACCGATATAACATCGAAATCTGTCATAAAGCCAATAGCAGGCGCGGATGTGAGTTAGTCGCTGTTAAGCGTTCGATGCAAGAGGAGGGTGTTAGAGGACATCTCTGAAGTGGTATACCCGAATTCGTTCGCGTTAGACACTCTTGGCGGGCTGATCGTGCATAACACCTGCTAGCCACCACCCATGGCGACGGCACGCCCGAAAGGGGGGGGGGGGGGGGGGGGGGGGGGGTGCAAGAGGACCTCTATGAAGTGGTATACCCGCCTTCGTTCGCGTTAGACACTCTTGGCGGGCTGATCGTGCATAACACCTGCTAGCCACCACCCATAGCGATGGCACGTCCGTCGTCTTAGATTCATCAAAATCTTCGTGGAGTACCAGGCCACCAGAAACGCAAAGCAACGCGCTGTCTAGCACTGTCTCAGTATGGTCACTTTAACAAAAGAGACTCTGTCCATTCTCGATGCTGATTGGTGGAGCATCTGTTTAAATACTTTCCACTTTTACTTTGTCCACCTTCTCTTACGAAAGCGCGGCTTCTCACCGATATAACATCCAAATCTGTCATAAAGCCAATAGCAGGCGCGGATGTGAGTTAGTCGCTGTTAAGCGTTCGATGCAAGAGGAGGGTGTTAGAGGACATCTTTGAAGTGGTATACCCGAATTCGTTCGCTTTAGACACTCTTTTCGGGCTGATCGTGCATAACACCTGCTAGCCACCACCCATAGCGACGGCACGTCCGTCGTCTTAGATTCATCAAAATCTTCGTGGAGTACCAGGCCACCAGAAATGCAAAGCAACGCGCTGTCTAGCACTGTCTCAGTATAGTCACTTTAACAAAAGAGTCTCTGTCCATTCTCGATGCTGATTGGTGGAGCATCTGTTTAAATACTTTCCACTTTTACTTCGTCCACCTTCTCTTACGAAAGCGCGGCTTCTCACCGATATAACATCCAAATCTGTCATAAAGCCAATAGCAGGCGCGGATGTGAGTTAGTCGCTGTTAAGCGTTCGATGCAAGAGGAGGGTGTTAGAGGACATCTCTGAAGTGGTATACCCGAATTCGTTCGCTTTAGACACTCTTTGCGGGCTGATCGTGCATAACACCTGCTAGCCACCACCCATAGCGATGGCACGTCCGTCGTCTTAGATTCATCAAAATCTTCGTGGAGTACCAGGCCACCAGAAACGCAAAGCAACGCGCTGTCTAGCACTGTCTCAGTATAGTCAGTTTAACAAAAGAGTCTCTGTCCATTCTCGATGCTGATTGGTGGAGCATCTGTTTAAATACTTTCCACTTTTACTTCGTCCACCTTCTCTTACGAAAGCGCGGCTTCTCACCGATATAACATCCAAATCTGTCATAAAAGCCAATAGCAGGCGCGGTTGTGTGTTAGTCGCTATGCGAGAGGAGGGTGTTAGAGGACCTCTATGAAGTGGTATACCCGCCTTCGTTCGCGTTAGACACTCTTGGCGGGCTGATCGTGCATAACACCTGCTAGCCCACCACCCATAGCGACGGCACGTCCGTCGTCTTAGATTCATCAAAATCTTCGTGGAGTACCAGGCCACCAGAAACGCAAAGCAACGCGCTGTCTAGCACTGTCTCAGTATAGTCACTTTAACAAAAGAGACTCTGTCCATTCTCGATGCTGATTGGTGGAGCATCTGTTATAATACTTTCCACTTTTACTTCGTCCACCGTCTCTTATGAAAGCGCGCATTCTCTTCAATATAACATCCAAATCTGTTAGGCAAGCCAATGGCATGCGTGGATGTAAATTGGCATGTAAATCAAGATCTTTATGCAAAATGGCGGGCAAAGTTATTGCTTATTGCGAATAAGCCCCATTTAGCTGACCTTGCCGGACAAACACGAGTTGGAGTCTTCACATCACTGACAGAATGGAAAGTAAATATTTGATTTATCGTTGTACTAGCTTTAGGCTTCGTAGAAACCTTAGAGCACAGTGAGGTTATCCTTTGACTTTTTTTTTAGTCGAGTCCATCGAGTGTATGGCTCCATAAAATGATTTTTGGCTAAACTCCAATTCCATACAAATGTCAAACCTCCCTGGAACACAATTTTCCAAAGTAAATCCAATAAGTAAAATTCTTTTCAAAAATAAACGACCTAAAACGCTTTTTGCACAATTTTCCACCTAAACATCAGATAAAGCGCTCAACCCCAACCCCGTCGGTGTGTATTGCTCCCCACAATCCATTCATATTCGTCCAGTTTTGTTCAAAATTTACCTCAACTCACTGGACACCAAACGATTAATTAAAATTCCTTATCAACACGAATCAATCGCACACCATGTTGAATGCCTGCGAATGCATGCGATGGTAATCCATCTGTAAACCTCACCAGTGCTCCTGTTTGTTATTGTTCGCTCGGTAATCAGATTTTTGATGGCTGCGCTCTGTGGAATATCCGGACCGTAGCAGTTTATAAATAAATGGATACACGCTAAACAGAAAAAAAAAGGATTTTTTTCGTTCCCTCCTGTTAGATTGTATCCGTGGGCTAAATAGCCTGGTGAACGGAATGTCAATTGAGTTATGCTACCCGACCGCACTGGTTTAATTACAGCTTTGGGCTAATTTTTCAGCCGCATGTAATGTCACATCACGCATTAATCAGGAGTCGCAGTGTTTGTGTCCTGAATCAGGGATGGCGTTGAAAATTCACAGAAAAACGTTACGGTAATGTAAGAATTCCATTATCGAAAGGATGAGAAGACTCCTTTACGATATTTCAATTACCACCTGAGTTGGTTTATATCCCACTGCTCCTTTTTGTTACCCTTTTCTCGTCCTGCAGCAGTTGGAGCCATTGTCCAGCCAACACTGTTGCTCTATCCAGGGCGAATCTCCCCTAAGAAACAAAGAATACAGCGCCAGTGTAATGGTGTAGAAATAACGAAGGATAATTGAATTCAAGGACGAACCGCTCTTCGACAGAGAGGGGGTTGCAAACTACTGCAGAAATTCATTTAAAATGCCATTACTAAGGCTGACTTAGGGTGTACGAGTACTCGTATATGCTGCCGCATTTACCGGCTGGTGTTGATATCTACGTTGTACATCCTTGCATTTGCGAGAAATTTCCACAGGGAATCTAATTTAAAAGGACTTTTCCCTTATCGATGGCAATAAAATTTAAGGACAGCCAAAGTGGCCCCAAAAATTCGCGTAAATTTCATCAAATTTGTTTGTTATGCAAAAGCGAGAGCGACAACAGCCCGCCCAAAGCCCAAAGCCCAAAGCTCTCCATCTCATTAGGCTGCCCCTATGCAAATCCTTTAGGGATAATTGAAATTCATTGTGATCAATGCCAAGCAATGAAGATTTAAGAACTATTCCAGTTGAAATTTAAACGCGTCCCGATCAAAGCAAAGCCATGTCGTAAAAGGAAGGAAAAAAAAAACAGCAAAGAGATTGGTATCCCCTTTTGGCTATTTTATTCCACCTCCTGTTACTGTGAGAAGTGTCCTTTTTTTGTAGCAGTTTCTCACCCATCAGCAGATAATCTAAACACTGTTGTTGCATGTGTGTGTGTGTGTGTGTGTATGTGTGGAAATGTTAGATTTTATTACATTGAATCGAATTAAAACGCCCCCTAGAGAGTGGTGAGACCAGAGGGTACCGCTTTCGGGTACTCCTTTTATCGTTATCCTTACAGTTTGTGTTAAGGGAAATAATGGTCCACCATAGCGTCAGTGGAGAATAAGTGGTAAATTAGATTTTGTTGCACATAGTTGCATCTACATTGCCTGAAAGATGAAGCTGAGTGGATACGGGTAAAGTTTAACGGCAGCCTTAAAAATAAGTTCAACCACACAGCATACAGCATACAGGAGTGTGGGTGGTATCCTCGCCGCCGTTGCACGGATGTTGTAAGTGAAGATGCAATCATGGAGAAATCCAATCGGCATAAATCACTCGGAATTGAATGAATAAAATGAACGAGAGAATGCGTTTTCAATGGTTAAACCTTCTCCTGATCCTGTGGTGGTATTCTACACCAGGAAAAGCCCATTCAAATTGTGTTTTTGGGGTTCCGGGGCGTTTTTTTTTCCTTTGCCTGGGGAACAACGTTCGACGACTTTTTGTGACACAAAGTTTGCGGATAATTTTTGAATAAAGTGTTTTTCGCATCACTGGGGTTTATATTGGACGGGATAAAAAGTTTTTGAATTAGATATTGAAATTAGATTTTTCATTGTAGTGAAGTTAAATGGAAATAGTTTTTGACTTTGTGCGGATAACTACTGGCCTCTGGTAATCAAGTGCGGAAGTTTGCTCTTAGGACTTATGCTGTGCAGGATTTGGGTACTTTTTTGGTGCAAAAAGTCTTCTATTTCACGAAACGCAGCGCAAATAATTTCATTTATTCCGAGGTGACGGGTGTCCTCACATCTCAGTAGAAACGTGGCTGTCGTAAAAAAGGTCATGGAAATACCTGAGCTACACGTAACCTGTCAAGGGTGGGATATTCTGTGGTCACACTGCAAGTCCAAATTGATCGTCGAAAGAGCTTTCTACGAGGGATGGACTCCGACTCACCTCCGCGCACAAAATTCGCACTCATGTATCCTTCGAGATACTTAATCCTCTTGAATATCTTGGTTACCATACTAAACAATGTCAATGGCTGCAGCTTCGGATGTTTCCGAGTCAAGATGATTAAATCTGTCTTTTCTGCATTCATGGATGGATGCCACTGGTCTATAACTTGGAGTCCTTTCCTTCCGGTACTCATAGTGAAGAGTATGAATTTACTTCTTGTCATCATTCCTACATCGTCTGCGATGTGTGCTCCTTCAAGTCAGTCAAGAATGGAGTTCACAATGATGTGGATAGAATAGGAGCAACCTGCTTCGAAGCCCTGCTACCTCCACCCCTAGCATTTAAACTTGCTGTCTGAATATTTATGACGAGTTGGTCTCCGTGATCGCTTGTCCTCTGAAACAGATGTTCGGTACCCCGCGTTATTTCGAACCCGGGAACTGGAATTCGAGGATTCTTTGGCTAACGAGTTGTCCATATGCACTATATAGCTGAGCCAATGTAATCGACGCGGTTGTATGTACGGATATTTTTTTCTCGATTCATAGCCCTCGTACATTGAACCAAATATTCTGCGAAGTCACCCTTGTAGCCTGTTTTTCGTCCAGCACTCAGGGCCATACAAGACACCTGACAGGAGTAACATCCTAGAAAACATGCATTTTATCTTCCGAGGAAACAGTTTTGACGCGAATTGTTTCGCCAAACCAAAGTAGCACCGCTTTGAAGGATCAATCCTCCGCAAATCTCTCCTAATGTACAATTCGTTAAGTTGATATTGACTCCGAGGTATATGAACATCTCAAGCATTTCCAAATTGTAGTTATCAACGGTGTTGTCTGTCATAGCTGACACGAAGGTGCTTTGTGTATTGATAGCATGTACTTAGCTTTGCCCTCATTCACTTCAAAAGTACTCTACAGATTCAGAGTCTTAGAATCAGCTTAGATAGTCTAAATCCACCTTTAAACAGGGATACCCTTAAGTTTAGATATTTCATTACCTTGGCTCAATGATCTGTCCTTCTTATCTCTAGAAGATTGAACTCAGTGACAAGGCAGAGCCAATAGACAAGCCTCTTGCACCTTTCCACTTACCCAGACCGGCGAATATTAGCTCAATTAGTCTGATCTCAATCTGCTGATTGTTTATCTCAACTGCACGAGAGCTCTACGCCTGTTTTAGTTCGCTGAGTTCATCTCCCCCTGCTGGAGATTATATCATGGGCTGCACTATCAAGACTGTGCCCCGTCTTAAAAAAAAACTTCTGATACAACTAGAAGTTTGATTGTCTTGCTTTTCAAATATCAATCGAATCCTGTCGGCCGGATATGGTGTCTCTGACTAGATTTCCTTCTATCTAAGCTTCTATCTTCCAAGCGGAAACATATGCAAACAGTACGCTTGTAACGACACACAGGCTGAGGTGGAGACCTAATTAGTTTAAAATGGAAGACGTCTTTGAATCTTGCTTCTCTCTGAGTCTGAGTCTTGCTTCGATTCCATGTCAGTATTTTATTACGGAGATCTCCCTTGGGCTTGCTCACGGTGTCTGAACCTGCATTGAGTCTTTTGTTAAGGATATAGTTTCTCATGAACACAACTATACGTGGCATGAACTTCATGTTGCAGGCTCTCATCTACCCAACCCAATCCATGCTGACTAAACGAATGTCATATACATATAAGAAATCTGAGCTATCTGCCTCCCAGTAGAAAAAGCCCAGATGACTTGTCTTAAGGGGAACTACAAGGAAAGTGCCTTGGACACTAAATCCTATAAAGAGCGTGGTAACACTGTGGAACACTTCCTCTCGCATTGCCATGCCTTTATTCGTATCAGACCGCGAACTGTTGGAGGCTCTGTGGTAAGAACGGATCCTATAGACCCTATGCTCATGAATGACTGGAAAATGCACTAAATTTTTCCTTAAAAGTTTCGCTTAAAGAGCTGATGGGTAACTTGCTTCTATGCGACGTCATCATAGTCAGTCATTCATTGAACGTAAGCCGACGCAGCTTTAAGAACAAAGTAACTGCTGAACATACTCTCCCACACTTCATCGGATGAAAGCCGACTCTGTTTTGGAGATCAAGGACTACCGTACTACTGTATGGTATGCACACTTCGTCGTAGGTCAATGTAGATCACCTCCTGTTGGTAAAGGTTTATCAGTGCAGAACCTTTCAGTGGCGTAAGACGCAGTGGCTAGAGGCTAGAAATAACTGAAATAAACCAGGTTATAGAAACAGATCGAACTGACTACGGTGACCACCAATAATTGTAATTCCAGCGCCAATTGGGGCAAATCTTTCGATTGACCAGTGCTGAAACTGATGGCCCAAACAATCCTCTTCTTGCTTAAGGCCTTTCTATTCACATTTTATTGTTTAATTTATCGATTTAAAACGATTTAAAAATAGAATCTCCTGTACGAGTGCACTCTAAATTCCAGATTTCATCCACCATCTGGTTCATGCCTCGGGTCAACGAAAATGTCTACGTTGTACAGTATGAACCAAATTTTCCACTCAGAAAATGTGTCAACCGAATGCGGTCGATAAAAAATACGTGAATTTTGTTTTTTTTACTAGCACAAGTGCCACTTTATTAAAATTATTCTAAATTAACGATTTATACATTAAAATACATAGAATTAATTTTTCATGATCTGTTTTTTTTTTTATTTTACAAATAAGTTATAAACTAGAATTTCACATTTTTATTTGTTTTTCTTTCATAAATTTTACAACTAAAGTTAAAAATTACAATAAAATAAAAAAACAAAAATAATAAACAAGAAACTGAAACTATTGTGCAAATTATTGAAAGCTTTTTAACTGTGTTTCTCTTTTATAATTGACTCTGAATAGAAACAGAAAACAAAAAATATAGAAATGTTTAAAAACTCTAGTTTTATGCAAATTGTTGCGATTTTTTTTATGTTTTTTGTGTTTGGGGGCTTTGCAAATATTGTTTCATGTACAAAAATATATAAATATACATATATAAAAAACTATTTATCCCGTTCAGACCACCTATGAGAAGGCAACTTGTTATAGAAACTTTTGTTTGCCTTGTTATCCTTTTAACTAGCTAGAGATACGTATCTCTTAACAAAATATAAAGAATTTATTATTTTATTTTTTTTTCGTTATGTATAGCTAAATATCAACTTGGTTTAGGTATGTATACATATATAAAGTGCAATGTAAATTCCCAGAAAAAAATTACTCTGAAGCTCTAACCTCAAACTGGCACTTGGTATTCATTTAATCATTCAGCGCTTGCGTTGGACAGTGATTTTTTTTTTTTACTTTTTTCGAAATTCTAGAGATTAAGCATTTTTTTGTTTGTTTAAGGACAGAATTTACGTTTTAGTTGATGTTGCAAAATAGTTTTTTTTTCGTTTTTTCTTAAATGTTAAAGAAATTAATTCTAAATCTCAGCTTGGTGATTGCCCGCCTGGTTGTTTACTTTCCCAAATTGAGTTTTCCCAAAAGATTGGCGGTAGCATTACCGGTTGAATCGGATACTTTGGATGTTGTTTCATGGAGGGTCTAAAATGGAAGGGTATTTATGAGTTTGTTTTTTTGTTTGTGTATGACTACAAACCTTTTCAAGTCCTTCACGCTTCTGGTCGATGTATTGACCGGCTTCATTCATTTTGTGGTCAACGGCTTCGTTGGTAGTCTTTACGGCTCCATCGATTTTCTTCTCAGCTGCATCAATAACTTGCTCACCAGCCTTGACGCTCTTGTTGATGGCTTCGTTGGCAGCTTTTTTGGTTTGATCGACACTCTTCTTGACAGCTTCATTGGCGGCCTTCTTAGTCTGATCGACAGCATTAGCCGCGGCCTAAATAAATAGAAATTATAATTGTTTGTAAGTATCTTAGACTGTATACACCGTTAGATGGTCGTATTTTGTGAGGATTTTACTTGTAGTTAGTTTTGAGTTTAGATGTGTGTGGGAACTAGGTAGGCAGTGAGTGGTATAGGAGCTACTACGTGCTTAGTTTTAGTCATCTGAATCGCAAAGGCGTAACATCATTTCTTTTTTAACAAAATTTCCTGTGAATACTAGCGAAAAAATCGCGAAAATATCTTTTCTTCATTCTTTTAGATATTTAGAAGCAAAGATGTCTCTATAAAAGGTTTGACGCCTAGTATTACGCAGGACTACTTGGGTATTCAGCAGATTGAAGAATGTTTATCCCGCTAATATGACAATGAAGACATTGTCTTGTTGCAGCTTGTTGTTCATTTAAGGGACAAAAAGTATAAGCGCTGAAGGTGTACTATAGTACTCGAAGGATAGCTACGGGTTCTATTTTTTGTTTAAAAAATCCTCTCAGACGAAAGGCAAACCTATGAAGTTGAGACAGCGCCCGAAGTACTTGCTCAAATAGATGTAGATTTTTTGACTAACTCGTGGCCAATTCCAATTCCTACAATGCGTTCGGTGCCCGCCAAAGCTTGACTTTGGGATAGAATGGTAGGTCTTGAACACTATTGAAACACCATGCAATGGATTTTGAATTCATCAAACGGGAACTGAATGCTTAAGTTTAAGTGACTGTCCATACACGTACGGTGCACTTCATGTTATATCATTCAGAACGGGACTGGCTTAGCTGCCACTAAGCTCAGCCTAGAAAACATTGAAACATTTTTCATGTAGTTGTGAGACGTTTAGATTTAAGAATGATTTTTTGAACCATGTGTATCTAACCCAATACCACTAGAATTAACCCGAATTATCCCAGCTTAGGATCTCAGTCATAAAGCTTCTGCCAACAAGAGACAGTTGGTCTAAGTACTGACTGACTGACTGAGACACACACATGCGGCAGCAGAGGCCTGACTTCCTTTCTACGGAGCTCAACAAAACTTCAAAAATATCATCGGTAGGTGTTCTACACCCATATCTACAAGAAACGAGGGAGACCGATACCTTCCCTGATGGAGGTATACCCCAAAGACGGGATGAGCTATACGATGAGCAACCTTTTAGAATGTGCTTTGCATATCACAGTAAGGAAGAGCATGTGACCGCAGTGTATTTTCTGCTGGACTCTGCTTTGCTTTATTGAAAAACATAAAATAATCTCCCTCGTTGACCACGTCAAGTAAGCAAGGCTCCTAGTGTGGATCTACCTTAGGCTTGCTTTGTATGGTCGTGAAGTGGGTGTTTGATAAACTAAGCGTTTATATGCAATAACCCCCACAAATGAAGCGCTAACTACCAACGTGTGAAATGTCATGAGCAGCACAGGGTTTGAGTGATGCAGAAATTTCAGATTCGAAACGGTAGACCACAAGGTTGTGTGCTATATGCACTTCTTTTTCTGATAAAGCACTTTTTTATTGCAAAGTGATCAAGTCCTACGACTCATTTAATGTATCTCAACTTAACCAACGATTTTAAAAAGGTTCTGGCTTCTTGCTGTGATTGGACTGTGCATGAAAGGTATCTACAATATATTGCTGGATATGCTTCTCACTACAGATATTACTCTCGGAATTTTGCGAGTATTTGCTAGAGTTAGGAGCCTAAAAAGCTTGTTGGGATTTCTAGTTGTTTAATAAAATGCGACTCTAAATTCCCCGTTCAGCTTTCGGCCGTTCCAATCAGTCAGCCACTATGCCGACGATATTTGCCTTCGACGAGTAGAAAACGTCCACCAGTTTGGTCACAGATCCAAATCTGATGGAACTTCAAATGAACCACGCACCAACCCATCAGTAAGCCTTGCTTGGGATGAAGTCGTCGGATCAAGTACAGACTGTACTGTACCGTGGAACTGAATTGGTCGTAAGCTGCCGAATCGCGTAAGTAAAGGCCACGTTCGGTATGTTGTCTCAGATCTGACGACGCATTACAATGAGCTGAAGTATCAAGATTCAAATGTGCCGAAGTAAGAATGGCTTACATGGTGCAATATGTAAATAATTTGATGGCTTAGATGACTTAAAGGAGTTAGATGAATTGTCCGCTTAAATGGTTTGATGGCGTAAATGGTTTAATGTCTTAAAAGGTTTGATGGCATAGATGTCTTGTGGAAACCCATGGCTAAGTCTCACATGAAAGCTGTCAAATATTAACTGTTTTTTGTTGGCTATTTAAGTTTTATTTTACAATAAAACGAGAGCCGTGTTAAATTTGTTTTTGTTATTTTTTTTCTTTTTTTTTAAAGTAAACAAATAAATTTAATTTTTATGTGGAAATTATAGAGAAATACAAAATATTTCGAAATAGAATAGAAACTATTTTGAAAAGAAATATCCTTTCAAACCTTTGACGAAGCATCAGTAATGTTGGCAGCAGCCTGCTTAGTGTTCTGTGCAACAGAATTTACAGAATCGACAGTGCTGTCGACAGCGCTTCCGACAGTTTTTTTCGTACTGTCAACAGCATTAGCTGCAGTATTTACACCGCTATTGACGGCATTCGCAGCTCCTTTAGCTAAAAGAAAAAAATTAGAGATTTTATGCACATAAGGTTCAGCTTGTAGAAATTTGTTGATAAACTTACCAGTGTTGGAGGCAAAGCTCTCTACTCCTGACTTAGCAGATGAGAGAGATTGACCAACTTTCGCGGCCTGTTCTTCTGCCAATTTTTGGGCGGCTTCTGCCTTTTCTGCGGCAATTTTTTCTGTTTCATCCTTCTTCTTGCCGAACAAGTTGGCGGTCTTATCGCCCAAGCTCTTCAGAGATGCTAAGGAAATAGAAAAGATTTCAATATGAGTACTGAGAGTATAGTACATGGGGTTTTGTTTCAACAGAAAAACCTCTAAGATTTAATCTAGGAATAAGGCCTAGCTCTAGTAAGCTTCGTGCAGTGCTATAATCTAGAAGATATTTTGCCATCTTTGTGGGCCTAAACTTGTCAAGATGCTTTATTGTTAATGCTAGTTTGTTCTGGCGTGTATAAGATGCCTATTAAGACTCTGTACTAATGTTTCCCATACAGATCAACGGCGAGTCCTTGCAGTTCACGTAGCATGCAGCCGTTAGACGTTTGACAAACACTCAACCTTTTAGAAATAGAAACATAAAAACAAGGCTAGATGGAAGCCTACCTGAAGCAAAGGATCGGCCCAATCAGGCTCACAATTAAGTACCTCATCTCGCTTTGTAAAGCTTTAGTTCAAGAAGTTCCAACCCTACTTATATGCTTTCCTGTTTAAGAAATTTTTCAAGGGAGGTTTCCAATTTCGTTTGGTTGGGTGAAGACAAAATTGGCAGAATAAGCCCTAATCCTGGCTTAACGGGCGCTTCACTCCATAGATGTACATGTGGTCATAGACAGCCAAGTGACTCAAAATCGGCTGTGTGCAGTTCTAATACCCTTCCAGGCTTGTCTACTCCCAACAAAGTCCAACTCTAATGCGTGTCAACCGTTGAAGGTACTAGTAAAGGACACGAACTTGCTGAGCAGCTACTAAAAGATACTTTTTTGGAATTGAAAGTTCTTATAGTCCAAGTGCAGACGAGTAGCTCTACCACTCGTGTGATACCCAGATGACGGTTTCCGTTTACATTTCTCCCAGCACAACAACTGACTCGTAAAGTGCATCCTCCAACACTTTCCGGTGCATGACATCCACTAATTCCGTCATAAATGTCAATTTAACCATTTCCTCTTTCGATTTCCTTCAACGGTCGTCTTCCTGATCATCAACATGTCAACGCCTCAACGCCAAAGTTCATTCCAGAGCCAAACCACCTACACAACCTCTCCAGATACAACGACAAAGAGACACTTTCTACACTTCATACGCGAATGTCCCGCAAAAGAAAACGTTCACAAACTTTCCTCTTTCGTTATGGAAATGATGTATGGGCGTCAGCGGCAAGTGATTTTGCGCCCACATTCGACAACCGGTTGTGTATTGGTAGTCAGTATCCCTCCGTGGATACACAGACTTTTTGTCAAATTTCCGGTGAACAGTTATTAATATGCCATCGAAACGTCGCGTTTGCCATTAATTATTTCTGAAATAGTTTTTCTGTTTTTTTTTTTTTTTTTTTTTTGTTTAACAGAATTGCCGACGAGATTCAAAGTCCAAGCACAGCTGGTTCAGTAGTTGGGGATAGTCTGTGTGTCGCATGTTTGTGTCAACCTTGGCCGGTTAGGCGTATCCACAGTTGAATTCTATTATTTTTGAGACGCAAAAATTTGACTCAATACGATGACGTAGGCTCATCAAAGCGATGATTGTTGGTATTTTGTTGTTTCTGTTAAGTGATCATAAATTATTTGTTGGGGTTTATTCCCACACATTTGCAAGAGATGGCACCGTTCAAGACAAGGTATCTTTTCATCTTGGTTTCGAACCAAAATTTCTCGCACGATATCCACGTATACATGCCACAGTCCATCAAATTTCATGCACAATGCCACCACCAGGAACAATAGCCATGACAGTATGTGTCCCTGACGAGCTACACTTTGAACTCCAGGTTGCTCAACCAACTTGGAGTGCGCAACTGGAGCCAGTTAGCTAGCTAGAGGCCTGTTGGTTGGTTAAAGCCCAGGTTCACCCAGGCGGGCAGGCGGTGTCGACTCCCCATGACCCTCGAGGGATGAATGGAAAGAAGGAAAAGACTACATAAGACCTCCGAGAAGGAGCCATGGTTTTTGGAACATGAATTTAGAATCTGCACAAGAACCAATTCATTGAGAACTACGGCCGTGAATTGCTTTAAATTGTGAAATGTTTTTAGCTTTACTGCTCATGGCTATTTCTAGACCCTCGATGCAAAGCATCGCGCACTAAAAATCAATCTCATCCTACAGAACGTCAGACGACCATTTGACTATCGCATCCATTGTATCGTTAAAATGAACAATTTCCCCTGCCTCGCTACAACTAAAATTACTCGCAAAAGGTATAATCCATTGTTTGTCGCGCCTGCAAATGTATCTTATTCTTCTCCTAATGATGATGATTGTATTATTATTTATTTCGTATGAAACGCTGTTCACAAATTAAGCAATGACTTCATTTCCTTAAAGAAATTCCTTGAAAATTTAATTTTCTACAAACAAAGCTACAAGTCATTCCATTCTAATAAGCCTCGTCACTAGGCAGGCACCACAACGGGTTCTAAAGGCCACTAAATATTTATAAATTATTTTTTCCTCTTTTTTTGTTTAATTCTCATGTAATCGTGTAAAACTATGCAAACTATTGCACGAGAATGAATGAACGCTGGCCATGGCAGTGCTTGGGACTGCCCCCGCTCTTGGAATAAACTGCGCGGCGCGGCGGCGAATGTGAAACATTTTTATGCACTGACATCATCATCCTACACACACACACGCAGTCGGTTATAGCAACATTTGTTGCGGGCGAATGATGTTTTTTTTGTTTCTCTTTTGGAATGGTGTGTGTGGGGTAATTGCGGGCGCTTGGCCGAGAGGGTGTTTGCAGAAGCATAGTCGTCGGGGGAGCACCAGAGACTATAAATAACTTTAAGAGGATTTTTTTTTATTTTCCTTAAACTATGTTTACAATAGTGCATTAGCTGTAAATTTTAATGGGCTGTATTTGGAGGTGCATTGGAATGACAGAGGAGGCGATGGAGGCGACGAGATTCCATAGGGAGGGGTCGCTTACGATGTCATTTGCTTGATGGTTTTATGTGGGCCACACTGAAGCTGATAACATCAGTTGATGGTGCTGATCGGTACTCCCCCAAGGCTTTGTAGGTTTTCCAAAGCTTGGTCCGAAAGTACATCTTTCTTATCGCTGTCGAAACTCGAAAAAGTTCAGCACAAGAACAGTGCTTCTACTAATCAGCAAACTTGACCTTGAGTTTCGTTTTCTACAGAGAGATGTTTCTAATTCCAACGTGACTTTCTTGTTTTGGCGAGAATAGCTAACTAATTTATCTAATTTTGTTGCAAAACAATAGATTCTAAGTTTTAAATAATACAAGTGTGACATTGGGCTAAAATATTCGTCACGTTTGGCATTCTTTTGAACTGGTTTTAAGGCATTTCTATCTGAGTCGAATTTCACGACCAAAAAATGAGCATTTCGGGGAGTGGCTTTGTGGCTGGTCTTTAGTCTAAAAAAGGTTCACAAGCAAGTTTTAATAGTAAAGTTTGGGTCTAAATTCTTGGCATCTACGATTGCAAGCTAAATTTAGGAGATTTAAGAATATTTTTGGTGAAATGGTTTGCGTCTTAGTTAATTTCCGATATTTGTTATAATTTTTGCGAAACGTCATCTGTACAACGATCGGCTATCGTCAGTAAGTAGGGAGTACGAGTATATCGTTTTAGGCCACATTGTGTCTGGAGGCATGTCCCGAAATCAGGATACACAGCGCAGATCTACTATGGGCTGCGAAACTAAAAGCCCTTTGCCAAAGGAAGTGCTTTAGAATGTCTTCTTTTTAATATGCTTCTGCATGGCCCGTAGATGGGATCAGTTCACGGGGCAAGTAGCCCAAGTTTTTGACGACCATCTTATGATTGGCTCTTTGCCGTTTTCAAGAGTCAAAACCCAGTCTCCTAAACTAGCCTGCAGATCATCATGACTGATCTCAGTGCCTCAAGAGATGCTTGTCTACCGGAGAAGATGAATATAGCCTTGTGATGTCTTTTAGAGAGTGTGACACGTTTCTGTCTGGCATATCGATGAGCTGGTAGATTCCTCAAAAATGCCATACCCAGCACCGTCGTCTATCTTAAAGCCGTTAGTGCATCAGACTTGATCGAATTCCGATGCCTAAAGACTAATTTCGCTCAAAGTAGTTATGGAAAGCAAGCCTTCAAATAACATACTGAACTCGCTCTCCTGCCGCAACGAGTTGAACAGGATTAAGCGACCGTTTTGGTAGAAGCGACAGTCGATGCAATTGATGTGAAAGAGTCTAAAGACTAAGCATAGCTTCCACTTGAATGTGGATATGAATTCGGGACAAGCTCTGTAATAAGCTGTAAGAGTAGTTCATCGTTGAACTGGAACCAGCTTTCTACCTGGAGTGACTTCGGTAATCTTTGTCCATCATTGAGGCACAGATGAACGTCGGTCTGACGACCAGTGCTAATAATATAGACGAACCACTTGAGGTTAGTGAATCTGTCGCGATTCAAATATGCAAATGTCATTGTCGAGTTTGATTTTTTTAAACAAAAAAAATAAATAAATACTTTCGAATGGTTTTCCTTATGAAAATAGATAAAAATGGAAAAATTCTTTTACTTTTCTTCCAACAGTTCAATAACCTTCCAAATGCCCGATAGATTCACACAAAAAAAGAAACATACTGACACCTGTCAAACAGAAGCATTTCGAATTTCGAACTCGATGATTTATTCTACGTCGAACTTGTCAGTCATTCTCAGCGATTTTTTTACTTCCATTAACGTAACATCAAGTGTGCATAATACTGCCGTATGAATAATTACGCGATAAACTCTTTTATTTGCGCAGCAGTATTCCCTTTGAAATATTATTCGTATAACAACAAAAAAAAAATCCCTCTCGTAAGCGATTCATCTTTCCGGTTCGCTAAATGACGTGCACTTTCCATCAGCGTTTTATACATATTTTCGCAAGTGCACATTCTGAGTCAGAGTTTTGCCGGCGCGAGTTTTTTTTTGTTTACAAACAAACTCAAGAAATTCACTCGGCAAAGTCGAGGTTATCAGAAATTCCGAAAAGTTCTTCCTCGAGTTACGCAATTGTACTTGGGTTTCAGTTTTCGGGGAAATTTTTCTGTTTTTTTCAGCAAATTTTAAAATTAGTCGCAGTTTTTAGAGAAGCGTTCGACAGTTTGTTTGGCTTTAATTAGATCAACAATTTCGATGAGAACGTTGATGGAATTTGAGACCACATTTTGATACTAATTGGGGTGGAATGTTACATTGACTAGTACTGAGGGTTGGGCTGTGTAATGCATTTGTTTAGATGGTGGAGGTCAAGATGGAAATGTATCTTAATTCGATGTTGTTTAATCGAGTTAAGGATTCAGATTTCGTTCGAAGTAGATGGCGACAAGCTGTGTCATGTGGTTCGAAATTGACATCATGTAGTTTGCAATGGAATGTGGAATGATGTGCTACTTAAGGCAGCTATTCTGGGAGAAAAGAGGTTGTATAGTCGGAGGAATGAGGAATGGATGAAATCAGAAACTGCTTCAATGAGTGAGTGTCAGTTTGATAAGCGAATAGCTAGTGACCTAGTATAACTGACCTTTCTGTCGATATGTGAAAAAAAAACGCAACTGGAATCCCATTGCCTTTCTTCGAAATTATTGTATCAACACAGGACGATAGACATTGAGTCCAACGAGGAAGCTAACAGGCGTTGGTATCGCTTAGATACATGCGTCATAACCAAATCGTTATGGGCAGTATGTAACGAAAAGAGTTCAGCCGAGATGTTCGGATAGCTGACGGCGTCGTGAGAGGCAATCATGCAGCACAGGACTACCCCACAACGACTTCTATAGGAACTGATGGGACGAAGAGGAAATAGAATCGATTCGCCACTTGCTACGCGATTGGCTAGGACTAGCCACCAAAAGGAAGGACAATCTTGGAAGCAAATTCTCTGCCGAGCTTGATGATCTGAGAAACATTGAGCTGAACGCCGATAATGAAATTTAGGTTCTCCGGGGTCTACCTACTTTTGGGCCCAGTGGACTCATGGTTAGTCTAAGTGAGCCGTTGAATGTCTTCTGTCAACTAGGGCACCCATTTACCCAACGTTACCTATATGCCACCTGATACGAACGAAGGCAGAGCAATTGCAAGAGAAGTCTTTCGCAGTATCATCGACCTCCTCGGAGACTGTAGAGTCACAAAAGCATACTGCGGCGTTAGGACTCGAATAAACCAATTTTCTGCAGTCTTTTCTACTGAGAGACTACTCGAATGCCGCGCATTTCTCACATACGCTTGGGGTCATTCGTGTGGCCTGGCTACGTCTTAGACACAGCAAGTCGCCATTAAAAGCACTGAAAATAGGTTGAAGACAAGTTGAGGTCTTGAGAAATTTTCTTTTGAGTCGTGACCTCATCGGGTATCTAGTTGCCCATGATCGCAGTGTGTTCTTCGATCCGTATTCGAATTAAAAGGTTTTGCCTTGCGACCAAATTCAGAGAGATCTTGCTTTCTAGAGTGGTTGAGCAAAGCCTGACTCTCAAACTCCGACCTTTACTTTATAATAGAGTTCACGAACGTAAGTATTGCATACATGAGTCTCCGCTTGGAACACAGACGCTAGTGAAAATTGCAGCCTAAGGTTGTGGTATCCCACGAAGACCCCAGTAACAGACCCTTCACTGCTTTCGAAGTTATTGGGTGAGATGGGTGCTTTGGGTCCTTAAAATTCACTTCAATTTTTCTGTATCTCCCTCGAAATTTGTCGAATTTCATTTTCCACATCCACAACTATTCGAATCGATACTGAGACCCCATTTGATTTACGATTCCATCCGCAGTTCGCAGCTGAGGCAATAAACTATTAATAATCCGAAAAGCGTCTATGAAAGCCTTCAAACACCTGCTTGGCTGACAAGTCTCGCAATCCAATACTTTTCCTCATACTCGGTGTCTAGTATTGACTGATGCACCTTTCGTGAAGCTAATTACGTACCCCGGGCACGTTTCTCACATATGAGAACGTGTCATATGGGAAATTTTCTACAACGTTCCATCAGTCTATGCCACCTTCACCACCATCACACCACGGCTTCTCCAACATCAATATAATCCCTCTTTTCGTTGTTGTTGTTGTTGAAGTTGTTTTGCTCTGAATTTTGATGCTAACCAATGTAACCTTCTGGCATTGTCGGTCGGTCGGTCGGTAGGTTTTTTTTTTGTTTTCGAATCAGCTGATGTAGAACATAGATACTCCAACCAGCATTGTTGGTGTGCGTGTTAGCGCGAATTCTAACCTTGAGCCGGGTGGATGACATCATACCCAAGAGCTCTCTGTCGGTGTGATGTTGTGGAGTTTTTACCTGGTTTTCGTCGTAATTTGTTCATATTTGGGATTAGAGGGGCTACAATGGATGGAATCGTTGGCGTTTTGTTCTGTGACAAAGGTATCCGTATGTGTGCTGTGGAGGAAAACCAGCTTTAGAGGGGAGCGAGCACGCGATGTTGTTTGTATACTCGTTTTAATTCGTTCCACTGGTTGCGGCAGCAGCTCAGATTTCGATTTTCACTGTGGTTCTGGTTGTTTTGTTCTATTTTTACATGCACACGTCTCACTCTCTGGGACTTTTTGCGCATTTTAGTTTCTGACGCGAAGGAAAATGTTGGTAAAGAAAATCGCTTTTAAATTTTGTTTTGATTGAGCTGAGACGCATGCTCTGGACACGTGCAACGTAGGTGGAAGATGTCTGTAGCTACAGTAACTCCTTACGAACAACCGCAGAGGAATGTTTTTTTTCACTGATACCAATGAACTTGGTTTTATTAGCCTGACTCATGCAACTTAACCTCATTAGGTGCAGAGTTGTTTATAGAAGGTGACGTGAAGCTAGCGGTATAATTTGCCTGACATTACATCAGATATGAATGGCGGCGGAGAGGTCATTTTCGCTGGTAGGTCATTAGGAGTGACTGTTCGCTAATTGCGATAAGAATGAAAGTGGACTGGGTCAACAGGACGAAAGGTGTGGCACAGAGTTCATTAGCAACGAGTGAGCTGGTGTAACGTTGTTGGGGTTAGAGTGAACCCCGAGAAAGAGGGGTGTGAGCCTAGTAATAGTTCAAGAATACATCGGGTCTAGCTGGAGACGTCTTGAGAAGTTTTTAAGTGATGAAAGGACCCACCTCTGGATCTAGTATGTAAATAATGTCGAATTCGGAGAGAGAACAAAGTGAATTCCAAGGATACATTGGACTGGAGTAGAGTAGTGGCCAAGTCAGTGGCTTCAAATGTATTAACTGTTGCATTCCACTCCGTGAATGAAGTCTGAATAGGGTCTGTAGTAAATTTTGACTACAACATCGCAGAGATCAAACGAAGAATCACTTTTAACAAGCGTTGTGTCTACGGGATAAGAAGGAAAGGAGACACTTTATAAAACCCTCGAAATCCCAGTCCTGCTATATAGTGCAAAGGCGTGGGCTTTGTCGAAGAAGGATGTAAGTGCACTTGGGGTCATTGAGACAAAAATTCGTCGCATGATCTATGGTCGCGTTGACGATACGTGGAGGAGAAGATTAATGCACGAATTGTACGGACTTTACAAAGACGTCTATAGCACTTAAGTTGACCAAACGAATCTGTGAATCTACCCCAGATACCATATGGAACGGACAGTTCTCATATTCAGTGGAGTCCACAAGTGAAACAAGACCTCAACACGGTGGCACGTGCAACTGGAGACAGTGCTGGCTGAATAGGTCTAGTAGTTTAAGCCTAGATTCACACCAGACTGTAGTGCCAACTCTTGTTCGATTGAGTAGGACTGCCTTGTGCTCAGACCTCAGACCTAGCACTACCTTATGAAAGACCCACAAACATATCTGTTGACCTCACTCTGTAAATTTCTGAACCCATTTATCTCCGTTGTGGATTTAGGTCGCTATCAGTGGGACCGAGTGTTATTTTCTTTTTAATGAAAATGATCCCTCCTAGGTCGCTGTGCTCCATTGAGTCTTTCCCAGCCAACCTTACTTAAAACTAATTTTCATCTCGTCACTGACCGCCTCCATCATCTCGTCTCTGAATTCGGCCAACGTTAAGTTATATAGCCTATGGCTGCAGAAAAACCTTTTATCAGGTCCTAAACTGAGGAGTCTACATCGACTACCGATGGTCATATGCCAACCTAACCTACTTAAAATGCGTGTGGAAAACAACTGACGTCATCTAGTACGTGTGAACCTAAGGCAGAGGACAAGACATCCGTTGTTGACTTCCAACTTTGGCTCCGATGACAATTAATTCTAAGTTAGCCGCCTCTGACGTACGCAAAAGTCATAGCATGCACTTGAGGCTTCTAATAGGACAAGCACTCAGTGTCAATGGCAATTGGCAATAACAAACCATTTTTTTGTAAACATTTTTATTACTCACTGCCTTAAATATTTTTACGACTCCGCATTTAGCGGAAAATCTTTTGTTTTTCTTCTTTTCAAAAACTTTCCAAAAAACCTCGAAAAGTGCAAACATTTTCTTTCTGATCGCATCCTGCAGCGAATTAGCTTTCGCAGTTTCCCTCTGCGCGTCTATTTATAAAGATTTCTTTTTCAAAATCCCCATTTCCGACAGTAAAACCGTCGAAATTCGAAAACATTTCCTCTGGAAAATAGTGCACCAAATGCATGTAAACTAATTTTCGACGTATTCGTTTCGAATAAAATTTCCTCCACCTCAAAATATTGTGTAAATATTTACGTGTTGAAAATATCTGACTACATAATAAGAATGTGTAAAAACGACGCCAATTACTGTTCAATTACTGAATAAAATGTGTGTAACTCAAACTATAAAAAGATACTTTTTTTTTGCGCATCCAATGTCACCACTCAAAGTCAACTCACAACAGAAATACACAACAAAACACACTTTCGATGAAACATCGACCAAAAAACATCGAAAACAAAATTAAAACAAATTATTCCAACACTTTATGGTGATGACTAAATTAGCCTACGAATTTAAAAGCACGAACACCGGCTGGTAGCTGCTAGCTGCTAGCTTATTACCATATGCGAACAAAGTGACTACAATGACTACAAAGGCGTGGCCAATACTGTATAGGAAAATAATTCTCAATCATAAAACTACGTATCTAGATAAATAAAAAAAAAAAGAAAAGATTTTTGGAAAATTTTGAATTTTTATTGCTACTTCTGATGAAATACTAGCGGAAAAACTATTTTTTTTTCTCTCTCTCTCTAGATGCAATGAAAATGGAAAGATACTCTACGTCTACGTCAGATATGTATCTATGTATCTACTAAGAAAGAACATATTTGTTGTGTTCCTAAAATTTATTATCATAGATTTATTTTATTATACGCATACTTACATTTTGAACTGTCTGCGTGTAGATAATTAAAAATAAAAAATTATAGAAAAAAGAAAATTTTTGGTTTTTATTTTTTCTTTAGAAAAAATAATTTTTTTTTGTTTTTAATAAAAAGGATTTTAAAAATAGAAACTGAATTAAATAAATAAGTTTTGAAGGAAGGCAGAGAGGGGTACAGAATGGTGGTTTTTTATAAATTTTTTTGTGAATGTTTTTTGGTGCTTTCAAGTGTTTTAAAAATAATGGGAAAAAAACGAATTTTTTTGCTTTAAATATTGTGATAGAAAAAGTGATTAAAAGAAAAATAGAAACAGAAGTTATTGTTTTCATTGCTCTGTGTACAGATTGCTATTGAAGGACAGATACATTTTGTGGAACGTAAACAGGAAAGCATCTGTTGCTAGTCTGATGTAAAAAAAGAGAGTCAAACAGATGCTTCTGAATATTTGAATGACAGCGGGCGACTTGAAGGTACAATTTTCAAAATTTTCAAGCCGGTCTCAAATGCCAATCAAGGCTGTCGAAGTTGCTACGACAAGGGCGACCTGACTTAACCTGCAACTTTCTACCTTGAACCACTGTAGGACGCTGATTTTGATTAATTGAAAAACCATGGCTATCCTTGCATCGTTTTGAGAGTTGAAATGAAATAGCAGGGATTTTGGTGGATTCTTGATCTACGAGGCAATCTGAAGCCCACGGGCTAGCTTCTTGAAATGAAAGAGGAGAGAGTAATGACTACGAGTAGCCATTTATTGGTGGGAGTCCTCACGGGTCATAATCTTCTAAGATACCACACTATGAAATTAAATCTCAGCAACGACGACATATACAGAGGATGTGGCAATGCAGAAAGCTGTGAAAACACCCCCCCACTTTCTGTGCCACTGTCCTAGCCTCAGTCAGTTGAAGAACAGAACTTTAGGAAACTGCTTCTTTCAAGAAATTTCTGAAATATCCACAATTCCGCGAGTGAATCTTTTCAGGTTTACCATTTCATCGAAATGGATGGCCAGCGTTGGTTAACGAGTAAGAAGAAAATGGACCATTCCAACAACAGCAAGGACGCACCCCTAAATCGGGCATCACATTGGGTCTACGCAGACCTAAGTGTGATGGGGAACGGAGCAGTTCATCCTCATCAACAAATCAACCTAACCTTACCTAACGGCTACGAGTATGTCCAGAAAATCTGGGCTGTTTTCTCAAAGAGTTTGTGAGTGGAATTCCGTTTTTTTAGTTGGTTAGTTGCTTTGACCACAACTAATAAATTGTGGCACTCACAATAAGCCCGGCAGGTTGGGCTTAGAAAACACCGCTCTGAGTACCGAGTGCAGTCAAGTATGGTCCTGTACTTGAGAACTCTTGAAAGCACGAAGAATTGAGCACCAGTTCGTGTGGCTGAATGGTGGATCACAGGTGACTTCAGAACCGATCCAAAGTAATTGAAAATAAATCCTCGCTCATTCGTGGACTTCATAAAGGCAGATAGCTATTTAATAGTCTTAAAGCAAGCTCCTCCTAGTTTGGAATTTGTAGCTCTTAGTACACGTTTGACGCTCAGGCCTGCTGCCTCAACATCTGGTTGAAAGGTAGAGGTCAGCCATCCGAGAGGGATTACGATTTTTTGATCGGTCTGATCAGACTGTGTCAACTCATCTGAAAAGTTGGCTAATGACAGAATCTGGCTTTGTGTGGTTTCAAGTTGAGTATAATGCCCAACGGGCCAAAATTTCCTCAGCCTCCCAAACCATAATGCTCCGCAAGTGAGGCTCTCTCTTCCTAGCTGGATTGTTGGGAATTTCAGAAAATTTTTCAGCGCCGAAGTGCACCACATCAGACGTGCCTTTCCTTCTTAGTATGCCTTCCCCATCAAGCCAACAAAGCATTGATAATTCAACGAGGAAAATGGTGAGGTACACCCAGTATCTTTGTAGGTTAAACGGGATTTTCTTTGCTAAAAAGTCGAACCCACAAAGCTGATGTTGATTTGGCAAGGATTTCTCCTAAGAAGCTAGGCATTTGACCTCTTTTGAGTCATTGACTGACTCACCGGCTGTCCAATGAAGGCCACTCGAGTTGAGTTCGTTTAAATCAAAATCCTTTAAGAGTTCTTTCATTCCTGCCGAGGAGCTTTGAGTTTGAAAAACTTTTATTTCATTTTGTTAAGAAATATAGGTGGGCGCAGTGCGCCGAAGGCTCGAAGTTCGTCCAAGAAAACACAAAAACTGTTTACGGTCCCAACTCTTGCGAATGTCTGACAAGCAGCCAAGAGCAATAGGTGTCATGACAAGCTTCTCAATCGTATCCTTTCGGATATGGCTTCAAACGTAGGTCCCCTCATTCTTGCGCAAAATATTACACGCACGCCACGAATGGTTAAGAGAAGCTGGGCCCTACGCCCTCTAAGGGCTGTTTGCGCCAAATATTCTTTTTTTTTTTTTATTATATCCACTGGGCAATGCAGATGTTAATGTCACCTCATGACATGGTGCTGTTTAGTCCAAATTTGCAGCGTTCGGTACCGTCAAAGCTTGCACTTGAAAGGCTCTACTGTGGTCAGGTCGCCAGATGTATCTGAATAGTTTTAGTGTTTCAAAAGATCTACTTAAGTGCATGTACTGCAGGAGAAAGGCCCCTAATCTGAATTTATTCCACTCTCTCCCCGCTTCTGCTAAACGTTTATATTCCACTGTGCATCTGTTCACTATGCCACGGAATCTCGAAAGACTTAAACGGACTAAGACACTATCACCATTCACTGATTTATTCCCTGACTAAGGTAAATTGAACTCACCTTCCATAACTGTATTAAAGTGTTTGTAATCCTTTGTTAATCCTCGCAACAACCAACAACTTCGTTGACTGATAAGTAAGTGACTTGACAAAAATGTTTGTTTACTACTCGTGGTTTAGGTGAATCTGTGTTCTCCTTGAAGGCGCCCTATGTACTGCTGCATGTAGAACCAAGTTTGGAGCTTATAAGCAAAACGAGAAACAAATTGAATTGTTTTTCCACTTGAAGATTGTCAAAAATGTATTTTTAAGTTGTTTACTGTATAGCACGACTGCAGTTGACGAACAGACGGTGGTTCTAAGTGTATCACGTCATAGATTGTCTTACTTTAAAAACAATACACTTGCTGTCGGCATTTGAACTTGTTTTTCAATTGTTTGGTTCCGAAATGTATTGAAATTAATTACTATCTTGCTGATAACCTTCTTATGCACCGGCAAATAGTTATGCTAGTGTGACTCATACGGTGCTGTGGTAAAAACACCGATTGGACTCTCGAATCTATTACGATACTTATCGTAAGCAAATTGGTCTGATTAGGAACCCCCAGACAACCCCTGGTTCAGTGTATGAAAACAGAAACGGATGTGTTGTCATTTGTGTCTGAATGTTATGCGAGGGGTAGAAACTTTGAATTTTGGTGACCTTGACACCGGGGCAGCAAATGGAGACCCGAGTTCAACTTAAGGAATATTTTCCGTAGTGATTACAGCAAGAAGGTGGTGATTAGGAGTATTAGAACCACGATGAGGGTGTTGATTTGATTGAACAGCTGCCACCAAATTTAAAATTCATGCCATCACTCGCAGACTACTCGTGCGGTGTTGTTTGAAGTACGCTTCGTCTCAATTGGGGTTTTAATTAGCGAGCAGCGAATTGTCGTCGTCGTCATTTTTTTCTTTTTATTTTCAGTTTTGAATGACAACAGCAGAGACTTTATTTAGATTTTTATAGCTCAGTCACAAGCCAAAAAGCAATAAGTAGTGAAAAGTGAAGTAGAGATCACCCCAGATACACTCTTGTCACTGCTTTTTTTCACACTGGCTCAGAGTCGTAAGTTTGAAGGCTTTTTTTTGAATTCTTGAGTACGACCCATGTCACGAACCATGGCACTACGGCCCTGTAGCACCATAAGCCTTCTTAATACCAGCAGATGTCCCACTTTCCTGATGAAAGCGAGAGTTACTGCTGCGGAGGATCTTTTGAGAGTCACTTAGTCACATAGTATGTGTTCTGTGGTTTCATCCTCTTCTAGACAGAGGTGTCAGATGGTATCCTCAGTGATACTCATTTGCTGAGGTGGTACTTAAACCCGACAGTGACTAGAAAGGAAGCTCACAAGCCGTTTTATGTCACCCGTGTCAGAATGGTTGAACGGCTCTATAAGTTGCCTGAGTTCTTGGGGCTTATTGCAGTGGAATTGCTTTCCCATCTGTTTAGGGAAAGGAGACTCAGAGATTCCACAAAAGGGTTCGGCTCCAATGAACAAATCAGAGGAGCCTTTCCTGGCGAGCAGATCTGGAGATTCGTAGCCTTCAACGCCTACATGGTCCGGTACCCACCACAGTCTTACTTTGTTAGAGCTTATTAAAGCAGCATAAGACCTTCACCGGAGCCTCACTGTCCCTGAGTATATGGATGGTGGGACCTTTAATGTCTAAATTCAGGTTGCATAAAGCTTGGGCTGGAAAACACTGGGACTTTGACGAAATTTTATCGTGATTTTGCGATTGACCGGAGTTGCAATGCACGATAGGGCAAAGTGGGCGTAGTGACACAGTGATTCCTGCGTTGGACTACTGACCGGGAGGTTCGAAGTTCCAATCCCAGAAAACCCCAAAGAAAGTTGTTGCTTTTTGATAGAAGTGAGTCATTTTTCGATCGCTGGTGCCACCCACACTGTCGTCATCTTCAAAGAAGCAATCACCGACAAATGTTGACGTCGTAAACCATTTTTGTTTTCGGTTTTTGAATAATAAACCGAAACTATTCTTAGATTTCTGGACTTTGAACATTTGGGAAAACAAAAGAAACTGCAAGGAATCGCAGTTGTTCAAAAATATTCTGCGTTGCTCTCCTAAATGAACTACAGATTGTCAATAATGATTGACTAGACTGCATGTCAAAATAAACGAAGTTGGAGTTCTAGACAACCACTTTGGTGCCTAACTGAGGCAACAGACATCAGATAGTGTATCAGAGGGTTGTTGGGCCAACGAATTTTTCACTCTTCTGCTTTCAAATACGCAGTTTTTATTTTGCAAAGCATACTTGCCTGAAACCTTATTTTGACACCAAAAGCAAGCTTTTTGTCAGTTCCTCCATGACTTGCCATATACCTTACAGGAAGGGGTTGATTTTAGCACTATCTTTGGAGCACCTTGTGCACTCAAATTTGACGCAGTCTAGCGAAGCATCAGGTCAACTGTTGATACATGAAAAGAAGCCTCTTACTTTCTGACGAGTCAAGAGTCAACATTTTTTCTTCATTAATTTCTTCGGAATAAACAAGGTACCTATGCAACCTAGAATGGAATACTACCTTAGCTCGAAAGAGGTTCGTGATCAAGAAAACTAATTCTGTTGTTTCGTGTACCAAAATTTAGGGAAAGCTACAATGGCTTCTGCGAGATACAGCAGCTGCCTTAATTGGACTCAGTTCTCTGCTTCATTTTATCAACTAAGTGCAGTCAGTCCGTAAAAATTGGTAGGAAATCCACAACGTAATCAAGGATCATCAAATACGTTTAACATTGCTCCTCAATTTCCTTCTCAAGTCAGCACGGTTTCCGACTTTTTACCCAAGTCAAGTGACTTTGGCAAAACTTCTGCGATTGAGATCTCTTAAAACATCGTGTGGCACGTATGTAGATGCTTCAAAAATGGATTTCGAAATTGGGTATTGCTCCTAACCAGGGTCTCTGGGAACAACTTTTAGTTTTTTTTAACTGAAACATACGTCAAAAAGAAAGCCTCCATACCCTCACGAACAGTCTAGCTGCACTTTGAGTTGTAGGTTGCTTCAGTACTCTTCACGACTCATGTCAAGCATCCAAGTCAAGCTCTGATGGGTACCAGAAGGAAATGAAATTCGTGCCAACTCTGCCAAGTGTTCCTCGGAGATGTGCGCCTGGAAAAAACACTCAGGAGTTCAAAGTCATCGGTCCTTTTGATAGCAGAGACGGTATAAGATGGTCTTCTTTAAGGGCATCTTTCTTATGAACTCAGGAAATGCCCCCAATATTCTTGACTTTATCACTAAGATCGGACATGTCATGGCTTACAAAAGGTGTTTTTGACACGGTAGATCCTCCAGGAGGCAATACTTTCAAACCCTTTCCGGCTCTTTTCAGAGAAGGACGAAACCACGGACCATATGCTATAGGAGTGTGCGGCTCTGTGTAGTAGTGGGAGGTATGCCCTACTGGAGATATCCTAGTCTTCGTCAGAACTATCGAAGATGACAAGATGGCTTTTGCAAAATACCCGAACATGAACCCAAATCTCTTTGAGTGGTTCGCCGATGAACAAAGCAGGTACTACACTTGCGCAAGACCTTATCCAAGACGGCTAGAGCAAGTGAAAATGACCTGTGAAATTAGATTACTAAGTATCAAACAGATTGAGATTCAAATTTCCCCCTGATAGTAACCCCATCGCCAATCTAAAGCGGGGTTTTAAATTAGTTCTTATCTAAAACGTTTCCTAGCAGTTCTCGCATAACGAATCCATTTTGAAAAATCCCACAGTTTTTATCCCACTTAGAAGCTGTTTATAGGGATTTCCGTCAAAAGCTGCTATCTACTCAATGTTCAACAGAGTCAAGGCTTTAAATCAACGCCCATCATCTCCTCAGAGTCGACCTGGAGGGGAAACAACTAAAAGATGGTAGCCTACGGTCTTCAGATCGTCCTCAAAATATTTTAAAGTTTTCCTGGGAGACGGTATCCTATGAAGCTACTAACCTTCGTACAAATACGCAATTTTTTCAAATCAAAAATGCCCCGACGACCTTTGTACTTTTTATGAAACAGGCTTCGGCAAATGCGGGAGTTGTTTCCAAATGCATTTTACATATAAAAGAGGATTCGAAGGGTTAGAGTAGGCATCCGCCACCTTAAGTTTTTTTGATGTTTTAACATTTTCTTCTTGAGTTTCTGTTTTTTCAAAAATTCAAATCGGTTGCCAAGTAACTCGTGTCTAAAATTTAAAGCCGCCATTTTGAATTTGTGATGACAATCAATTTGTTTTCTTTAACGACATCTGTGTGTCATACATAAAGCCTTGAAATTTTGAAATGTCGAAAACACCCGTATTGGAAGAGTATAGCAATCCAATTGGAGGTAACATAAGGGTTCTCGAGGGATTGAGTCTACTCACGTTTCTTTCGGTTGTACTATCTATCAACTAGTTTACACAATTTGAAAAACATTGTCCTAAGCATTCAAGGGTTTTTGAAACAAGAGCTGAAATCAGTTGGAAACGACCTTATGACGGTGTGACATGAAACGAAAACTCGCAAGTTTGTGGCAGGCATGACTCAATGTACACAAATAAAATATGTTCCCATCAACCACTACAAAGGTTACGAATGCCCTCTTGACCTATCGATTGTAGAAAAGGGTCAACCCTGACTATCGATCCACTACAACCTACCTCGTAAACATGTAGCACCACTCTCTGAATAATTGATCTCCCTCTTATCGATGACTTCACAAGCCAGCAATGTCTCATCAGCCGCCTTACAGTAATCGCTTCTATCTCAGCTCATAGCAACATCATCATCGTAAAACTATTCAACCTCGAGTAGTAGCAAATTCTAATCTTCTCCAGGAAATATTCTAAAATTCTTGTCATACCCACTTTAGACAAAAAAAAAAAGTGCTGAATTGTGCTGAATCCAACCTATGACTTAATAATACGTGAAATATGAAACACTGCTAACCGGCTAATCAGGTTTCCTTTTTCTGCTTTAATATACATATTTGTTGACAGTCCCAACTCCAAACCAAACCAATTTGACCAAAACAACAATCAAATTAACAAAGAGTACATAAGGCTGATAGCCACTCCCCCCCTCCTCCTCTCGTCCCAAAAAGAACAGAAGCAGCAAAAAAAAAAAAACAAAAAATTGCATAGATCAGAAAATACATCAAAATTTAATTATACCCACGCTTCCTACTAAGCACTGCCCCAATCTAACACTACAATAAAAAAAAAAAAAATGACGTAATAGACAGAAGTATCTCAAATCGATTGCTCGACGAAACCTCGGTAAATAAACAAAGAAAATAAGATACTTTCCAGGAACTGTACACGCCAGTGTGTGTATGTCCTTATAGCAATCTGTAGCGCGTATCGTATCGTATGTATAGCCATGTACGTTAATATTTAATTACGGAAAATTCCAAGCAACAACGCAGAAGCTCTTCGAATATCCTTGAAACGTAGTAGATGCGTTTAAACGAAAAAATTAAAAAAAATCCATCAACGACAAGAGCTTCATTTCTGCCTGAAGCTTTTCACAATTTAATTACATATGCGTACGAGAGTGTATTAAACATCTGCTGCTTTTAAAAAATTCCATTAATTTTAAAACAAAAAGAAATCATTTTTCTTATAGTAGATTTCTCGTATTTTTAGATCGAAACTTTAATGCTTTAGGTACTTCCTATGTTTTATCTACAAAAGTGCTAGAGATACATTATGTATAAATGTGTTCATCAGGACGAAACCTAACTCAACTTTGAATACATTGCTGGTGAAGGGGATATTTATTGGTGGGGGTTGTCGGGATAGGAATGACATAATTTTCACAAAAAAAAGGGAAATAAAATGCAGGTCGATATATCCAATGAGAGTCTAACTACTATACATCTGGTGCAGAAAGGAAAAAAAAAATTATAAGAAAAAGGAATAAAAAAAAAAAAGGAGAAAAAAAAATTGTCACAATCCTTTACCTGTGAATGAACTGAACATATTTCCAGAGATTTGTTTGCTTCTGTTTATTGAATTTTTTTTTTAATTTAAGAGAAACTTTAAATTTAGCTGTTCACTTGGATAAATAATTTTTATTTTTTTTTATTTATTTTTTTTTTTTAACACACGAAACGCGACACAAGAACTTCTTCAACGCGAGATACACTGTAAACTAAAATACAATCAACGAACGCTTAGGTTGACTCTCAGTAGACTACAACGCAGAATAACATAGAATCCAAATTCAAAGGCATTCGTTGGTTGGTTCGGTTCGTCCCGTGGTATATTTCAGATACTTTTTCTTGTTGTTGCTGTTGTTGTTGGTGTGTTCTTTTTATTTTTCGTTTTTTTTTTTAGTTTTTTTTTGTTTTTTGTTGAAAAATGCGAATTATACTCTATCGAAATTGAATTGTGGAAATGAAACGAAAACGTTGATGATGTACACGTACGGATGATGTATACATAGATACTCGCGCGGTGTATTCTGGAAGAAGTACGAGTATTTTTGTATGTGTGTATGGGATGCTTTCACTGCTAGAGCTTCTGAAGTTCTGTGTGGTGGCCGACACTGTGGAGACCAGTTAACCCACTTGGGGGGCGCGCGGTACATAACTTAGTGCAGAGGGGGTGGTAGAAGTGGTAGATGTATCTGTACCGAGGAGGAGGGCGGTGGGCGGTGAGGGCAAGTACAATGGGAGAGCAATTACGATGAGTAATACAATGATGATTATAAATGCGGGAAAACAAGTTTTATGTTGGATAGAAGAGGATGCAAAAACTAGGTTGAGATAGTTTATTTTTTTGGTTTTTGATTTCAGATGTGAGTGTTAGAGGTGGCTAAGGAGTAGGGGGAGGAAAGTGGAATTGGTGACGTAATGAAAGATGATCGAATGCAGCAGACTGAGTTGGGTTGGTAAGGTTGCATGGCGAAGGTGTTTTTGGTTACATTTTTCCCTGAGTATGAAGCAACATGTTGCTGGAGTAGTACTGCTCGTAGTAGTGGTGAAATACGATTACTAACAACGTACTGCAGTATTTTTGCGCAGTAAATAATGTGATTTCACTCCAGCTGACTCAGGTTAGCCTTGGGGTGGTTTTGCTGGTGGATTTGATTGAATTATTTGGAGTGCACCTCGCATGCAACGCTATTTGGCAGTGTTATGCAAAATTGCACCTTGACTTTGAAGGAAAGGAGACCATACTTTGTCTGTTCTAGCTTAGAGAGGCTAACGAAGACTGCTAGTGAAGCTTCTAAATCGAATGCAAAAGTGCACGACCCTCAAGAGCACTTAGAAAGAGCCACCAAATCCCAGAAGCATTCAGACCCTATACGGTCCACTGTACTTCCAGGCAGCAACTCCTTTTATGGTGACAAGCAAACACACCAGCTACTACTCTGTGGTTACCTTTGTTGCAATAGTACATTAGCAAACGTTCTTTGATTCCCAGGATTGTCAGCGCCGCTGTAATATCATGATTCATGAGTGGAAGTCGGTACCCAATATTATAGGCTTACATCCTATAATACAAAGTCGTAGGTATCCCTGTGAGTATTCGCTGATGACGTCTTGTCTATTCCTGTTTCCCAATTATTTGTAAATCTACGGCAGCTCAGCAGGGCAAAGTTAAAAGGAAGTGTGGGTTTTCTATTTCGCTTACAAGGATCCAGACCTCCTACTTTCTTCCCAATAAGGCAGCCAACATTATTAACGTTCTTAGCGGAGCTCTCCATGCGTATATGAACCCGATAAGATGGCACAACTGCACAAAATTTCAACCCGAGGTGGAACACTTCGTAGCCTTTGAACAGTTTTCCATATCACCATCGTTCCTGCCACCGTATGTGTGGTCCTTCTTTACCATGGAGTCCCTCTAGAGTAAATTTTAAGACTCTCCGTTCCATAGTGCTGATGTCAATGCGCTCTGTAGTCCGTCAGGCGGTGTATTCGACCCTTGGCTACGTCTGTAGTGTGTACAGCACGTAAAGTTCGTCATTAAAAATTGGACAAAAAATCACTCCAAAAACTTTTCTTTCAATGAAGTCAAGAAGTCCTTTATTCGCTCTTGACGAAGGCTATGCTTCTGCTCAAAAGAGGGAGACTGGGATTGTATCTCTTTAGCTGTTAGTGTGGGGGCTTGGCTGCCCAAACGCGATTGCCACGTCTAATTCATTACCATACAATGGTGCGGTACTACCTTGCTGTCTGAATGGGAATAACAGAGTCAGCCTCTATTGGATACCAGTCCACGTGAAGAAAGAGGGAAATGAAGCTGCTGACGAACTGGCAAGAAAAGGCTCAGAAATCGCTCGAACCTCTCCGAACCTTACAGGCTTCCCAATGGGTCACTTTAAACTTAAGGAACACTTCAGTAAACTGGGTTTAGAGCAACGTGGAGATTGCAGACTCTACGGAGATGTTGAGGAAAAGCCAGGAGAGGGAAACAACCCATTAGGTAATGAAGGAAACATGTGAACGTCTACCGACGACTATCAGAAGATCTTCTATCATCGTTGGATCCACTTCAGATACTCGGGTTCATCAAGAAAATTCGACTGGAGGAGGTGCTCTAAGTCTAAGTCAAGCGCTTACGTTCCTAAACTAAATCTCAATCAATCTACTGGGAACTATGGTGAGTTCTTACTTGCTTGTTAGGTACAGAAGCTCCCCTTGCCTGGTAACCTGTAGCCCCCCTGCACTGATAGACTTTTGGGGCATGTTTCTGCTTCAATTATTGCCCAACTATGAGTTCATTTTCTTGCTGATTCTACAATATTTCACATAGTTCCCTATGTCGCTGTCCATAGTCCAAAGTATCTATTAGAAAAACCTCTTGCAGACGGAACTTGAAACGGAATGAAAACGCCTCGTAATCTCTTTAAACCTCACGTCTACAATCTGTCAATCTTTTCCACGAGTAGTAGATCATCAAAAGGAAATCAAATTACCCATCAGATACTTTATGTTTGTGTGTATTTACACTCGTGTATCTACTTAAGATTTATTGCAATTTCAAGGACTGGACAATTATTTCGAAGAACATCCCAAGTGATTTCAGACGAAAACAAAAAACACACCTGTCCATCCGGTATCCATGTACAGTAAACTATCTCCCTGACCCCCTCCATAATATTCCGATTAACTTGACCCAATTCCCCACAGAATCGTTTATCGTTGTTTGGCGAAAACAAAAACTCAATTCCTTCACGGAATCTAGCATACACGCGCTCCCCGTGAACCCAATCCCCATATGCCTCGGCTACTGTTGGTAAATATTTATGTATCTCAGGGATATGCATTCCATTTCGACATGAACTCACCCAGTATCCCACCAAGTATGTATCTAATCGAACGGCCCAAGAGGGGCGAATTTCAAATGCAATTTGTTTTTGTTTTTTGCAAACGCACGCACACACTCAACCGGAGAAATGTTTGTCAAAAAAATTAACAAAAATAAATTCGGCGTTTGTTGTAGCCGCAGCCGACTTATTTGAATATCTTTCGATGTAATTGTGTTCGGATTAATTATAGAAAAAGTACACAGATACAGTGCCCACGAACAAAGCGCAAGTGAAATCGACATTTCTGGCCCCACTATTACACTAGGGTCATTAGCCTACGTGGTGCAAATGGGGGAACGAAAAGTGGAAATGGATTGAATTTTATTTTTTGGTAGTTTTTGTGTATCTTAACGCCTATGCGTGTGGTTTTGTTGTGAGATACATATTCGTACTGCATACGGATACATGGGTAACTAAAAATAAGTGGGTGCACATGCACCAGTGGGATGGGTTGGGCACAAGCGAAATGCCTCGTCGTTGAATGGGATATTTCATCGCGATGCTTAAGGGAATTTTAAATGAAATATCTTTTGTGATATAGTTTTAGGCGCTTTAAATTATTTCTAGTGCTCACTGACGGATTAAAAGTTGTTTCTCGTGACTGAATTAAGGCCGTTCATGGTTTAGGGAGGCGTTTAGAATGAAGAATATGTAGCAGAAGATACAACCCCGAACTCCATGAGCTGTACCAGGATGTGGATGTAGCCCAAAAGGCCAAGATACGTCGACTACATTGGCTCGGCGAATGGACAACAACGCTCCAGCCAAGAGGATCCTTGAATCACAGGCCCCAGGTTCGAGAGGGCGCAGAAGACCGAACCTCCAAGTAGTCGCGGATGCCAGAGGATGAAAGGCAGCCGTGTCTCGAATCACAGGCCCCAGGTTCGAGACGGCGCAGAAGACCGAACCTCCAAGTAGTCGCGGATGCCAGAGGATGGAAGGCAGCCGTGTCTCGAATCACAGGCCCCAGGTTCGAGACGGAGCAGAAGACCGAACCTCCAAGTAGTCGCGGATGCCAGAGGATGGAAGGCAGCCATGTCTCAGGCAGAGACTCTCTTCGGGTCGGGAGTAATTCAAATTTAAAGCTTAAAAGTAAACGCTTTGCGCTGGTCCTCTTAGTTGAGTTTAATGCTGTCTTATCCCCCTCTTACTTACTGGAGAGATGTCCAGATTGGATGGTATTATCATGCCACATTCGTCCTCTTTTGATACCTCATTTCCTTCTCCAGCCAAATTCCAGTGGTCACGTTGTTGCCACCACCCTTCCTAAACATCATTGTCTTTGACTCACTCATTCACTGGGTATCACACTGGGACTGCATTCACCTGAGTGTGCCTTTGTGGATCACCCGCCTAATCGCCTTAACCTAGTCAAGCTCACAATCAGATTCTATTTCTTACAATATTCTCCTTAAGCTCATCTGCCTTAGGTCATAGGGAGAGTCGGCTATCATGGCAATGCCACCTGGATTCATGAGAATCCGAATCTCTACGCCAAGCATTTCCGGGAATAGGACGAACAATGGCGTACTCAACATACATCCCTGTTTGACTGTCATTACTGTTACAATCCATTTGGAAAGGTGTTCGTCGTTGCATGCTGCTGGATCAGGGTTCGTGAACAAGCGATTCAGTGTCTTTAGTGACAACCATGACCGAGATTTTATAAAATAACGACCTTCTGTCAGTAGAATCAAACGCAGATTTGAAATCCGCGTAGAACCCATAGATCTTCTTCAGCTTATTCAGGTACAAACGGGTGACAATTGGATGCAACAGTACTGGACAACAGATCGAGGAAGTAGACAACTTTCTTTACCTAAGAAGCGTCGTCTAGGGGAAGCAAAACTGCTTAGGAAAGCTAGCTACGGTCTGGAAAAGCAGTACCCATTCTCAGCACAAGAACTAAATCGCGACTATTCTGCTCCAACGTGGAGTCAGTGGCAAAAAGGCTTCAGGGAATCGGCCACGCCTTAGGACCCTAAGACAATTGCATTGCAAAATACAGGAGGCATTGGAAATAAGGTGGAGACAGCTCAAACGCGTTGCCGAACTCCGCACCGAAATACGCACTGGCGATGCTAACGCCCTGTGCCTTTCAAGGGATGAATGGAGATAAGTTCATCAGGAGATCCAAGCTATCAATCGCAAGTCTGGCGTACAAGTATGAGCAGAGAATCTTTAGCGAGTAGGTCTGGAAATCGTATTGTGTTGTATTTGTAGGGAGCTGTCTATCGTGGAACAGCAGCACGTAGTCCTTGAGGGACTATGCTGCCCATCCAAGACAGTAGCAATATCCCTTATGCCGATTGTACTGTCCACATTCCAAACCTGCCAGTGCGCTTTGCACAACGTAAGAAATCGGCAAGGTTGAGCGTAGCCAGATCCTCATATTTGAGGATGAAATTTCCCACGGTAAAGTGCCTGATTTGTGCAAAAGCAGGACAGTCTCACGGGAAGTGTGCGACAATTTCGTCCTCTTCCAGGTAAATCTCACGAAGGCCTGAACCCCTAAGTCGATTCACATTTTCGTCTGCCGGCATGGACCAAGACGTCGCTGCAGCCATGGCTGAGGGAGGACCCACGAAGGAACTCACTGACCCTTCCCTGGCAAGAGGATCTGCTCTTTCGTTCCCCGCTACCCCGGAATGTCCACCAAGTTACACCGTCCAAGATGCTTCAGCCTGGTTCAGTAAACCTTAACCTCTTTTTTATGTACATTACCAGTGTCAGAGTCTGCATCCAATGAATTCATCAGCATCGCTAACCAGTGCAAGTGTTTAATTTCACCTCTCTAACTCTTTCCAGGCTTAGGAAACTAGCACACGAGTATTGTGTCGGAAGACTGATATCTACGAGGCTACGGAGATTATAAAAATGTATCCTACGAATATCAGGGTGTAGGGTAGCTCCTTGAGCATCCCAGTCCTGCTTTATGGTGCTGAAGCATGGACTCTGTCGAAAGCGCATGAAGATATCATCGGTTGTTGTTTGCTATCAAAAACAGATCCCTGAAAATGTCCGCATTACATCTTCGAAATAGTTTTAGTGGTACGAATGCCTTCGCCTATATGGAACCAATAATTCAACGGACCACATAGAATCGATAGAATTGTTGACTATGTGACCTGCCCGCGCGGAAAAAAACTGCAGGATGGTGCGACATTCTGACAAGCATCTATCTCGCTTCCTTCGAAAAAGGCAGAGAAGACTTGTCTCAGGCACGATACTTGCAAAGTTCTGTCCACGCCTGTTAAGTTGTCACCGTCGACAGGACATACGTAGTTACCTTCTAGGTCGTGAGTTTGCTCTAAGCGAGGCTTGTTGTGCGCACTGCTTAATTTCAAGCTAAAGTGTCCAGCACTGGACATAGAATGCAGGATCTTATACAGCTGATAACTAGTACGGAATTAAAGTAATATATGGCGCAAGGAGCCCATGTAGTACCTAATGCCTGGCCCCACCATACATGCTAAATGACCTACATTTGATGCCAAAGCCGAAAGGCGTTAGTGAGAAGCTTCTCAGTACTCTGGGATCTTTGTCAGAAATTCGGTATTTGCCTGGTTTCGAACGTCGAATTTTCCGCTTAGTACTCCATTACACGTAACCACTGCGTCACGGCACCCACGGAATTACTATCTGATGTAATGGTCTACCAATTAACCTCCTTTTACTTTAATATCTCCTTGTACTTGCCGCTGTGAATGTATCTCGAACGGCAATTGAATGAATTCTTGTTCTCTCCACTTCTGACAGAACATCCTTGGAACCACCTACAGCCACAGCCATCAATTTAATGAGATAACCTCTCTCAAAGGATACGACTTTTTATCATTTCAATTATTTTCATTTGCAATCATTTTATTATAAATTCACGTAATCTCATGTCCCCTTCTGACAAAAGGAAACCAAAAGGAAACCAAAAAAAAAAAACAGAAAGGATCGCTTAAATTAAAATGAAAGCATCTGATAACCGTAGTAAGAATCCGTAGTATCCGTCCGTAACATCGGGTCATCCACCATCATCAGGGAGCAGGGAGAGGGGAAATTTCATTTAACACAATAGTCCTTCCTTTGCTGGCGTATAATTGCCTCCAGCTTGATGCATCTCTCGCGCAGCGCACCGTTCTCCTTTTGCAGTAATTCAATTGTAGTGTCCTTCTTTTCGATGGCTTGCTGAACTCTGTTTTCACAAACACACACAAACACACATTAATTAAAGCAAATTCTCGCGTTAAAATAAGATGCAACGTCCAGTTACCTTTTGTGAATCTTCTGAATCTCATTATCCCTTTCCATTTTGAGAGTGGCCACCTCAGCTGCAATTTCCGAGCGGACATTGTCTCGCAGCTGTTCTCTTTCGGCCAGGAACTCATTACACATCTAAAAAGCGAGAAAAAAAAGGATTAAAATCTCATTAGGAAAGGATGCGGGTATGGGGGGGTTGACTAACCTTTTTGCTATGGTCAAGCTCTATGTGCAACTGTTTTAGTTCAGCTTGGCAATTCCGTAGTTGAGCATCGGATTCGGCGAGACGTGTCCTGGTGTCGTTGTGTTTTTCACGAAGGGATCTTTCAACGATTTCCGCTTGCTGGATGTCCTTTTCGTATTTCTCCTTGAGGCGACTGCAATTAAGTAATCAAATTGAGATTAATTGGAATTTAATGTAATTGCAATCGGAAGCGTACTCCATTTTGGCATCAAACTCTTCCTGTTGCTTGAGGGCTTCGGTGTCCATTCGTGTGACAATGGCGTCTATTTGGCGATCTCTTTCGGTGCGATAGTGCTGGCGAATGGCATTTTCGCTCTCAACTTGACGCATTTTACACTCGTTTTCGAACTCCTTTTTCCAGATCTCGAAGTCGGACTCGTACTGCTTTTCGATTGAGTTGACGCGGTTCTATAAGAGAAAGAGTGGCTATGAATGTGGTGGATTATAGCGAGTTTGGAAGGAGGGAATCTACAAGGACAAAACAGCATGTCTTAGCTGCAAGTAAGGCAAAGGATTTCGTGGAATTTAGTAATCACATAGCAAAGGGAAACTAAGAATAGCTTTCGCGATTCTTGGTGAGGAAAGACTGGCAATTCGTCGAGCTTTTTGTCAAAGATTGCGGGTATCCGCCACGCTGTCAGCAGGACTATCTGCGTCTCCTCTGTTACTAAGCTAAGATCGTAGCCTTCCACCCGAGAATCCACGAGTCTCCGAACTTGGTTAGGCCTTCTTTGGGCGTCATCGCTGTGACGTGTGGTGATTATTACAGCCAACCAGGAAGAGGTTTACAGAAATCTCCATTCCGGGGATTCCATTGCAAAATATAGACCATAGCTGAGGTCTCCGGATTGAGTGTCTCTTCCCGCTTAAATTTTCTTCCTACGAGGTCCTTCGGTGATACCGTAGATCAGCTCTTCGTCTCTGAAGTAACCTTTAACTACATTCTGAAGACAGTGCGGTGCCTTGAAGGTGTTTTCTAAGGAGTCAAGTACGTCACCTGGTAGACTCGACGAATTTTCTAAAATACTGCTGGACCTCTCGGAAGAATCTAACCACGTCCTTTCCTGGTCATATTGTACGGTCTAGTAGGTGTCACGAAAATAGGAAGGAAAACTATGAAACTCCTGCTTTGGACATATGACGATCACTTCAATTAATCAGGAAGGACTAGGTCTTACCAACTGCGATGAAAACTTGAAGGTATTGAGGTTCACGTCAAGTCTTCAAGGAGTAACTTCAAGTAGTGGGACATTGTGTACAAAAAAAGAAGACGCTTCGACGTAGCGAATACGACATCTGTGGACCTTCGTAGTAAAGCTTGTGGTAATGAGCTGTTCAACAACTGTCACATCATTTTAGGAGTACCATAACGCGGTCCATCGAATGAGCAAAGAGGGCGTCATACACACATTCATAAATGGCTGTAGGCCAAGTCCCGAAGGCATAGCATAGTGCCAGTTTTCTTAGCAGCTACTAACCCACCTGATACTTCTCGTCCATCTTTGACATCTTCTCCACCAACTCGGCGGTGGCATTTTCCACTGCACTCTCCTTATCACGTTGCATCTCTTGCTTCCTTCGTTGCATCTCAGACTCTTTCTCCTTCAATTCAACCTGATACCGTTCACGCTCTGCAGCGAAATCCTCGCAAATTTTCGTTTTTTGCTCATCAAAAATCGTCCGCTCCTCCTCAAGTTGCCTTTCGTATCTGTAAGGACAACGAACAATTAATGCTGGCGCTTCTCACTTCTGACACACACCTCTCCCGAATCACTGCACGTTCCTTCTCAATGATCGCCTCACGATCCTGGGCACACGACTCCCTAATGGTATTCTCAATGTGATCATGCTTCTGACGTGCCTCTTCCACAGCATCCAGGAGTTGCTGCTGATGTGCTCGCTTCAACTCTGTGATCTCTCGCTGATGGTCACATGTCATTTTGTTGATTTCCATTTCAAGTCCTTTCACAGTGAGCTCCTGTAAAGGAATTTCACAAACACAAAAATCACAGAAATTTCAACAAAACAGGATATACTGCATCCTTACCTTGATTTTCTTTGTATTGTCTCGCACCCATCGCTCGCGACGTATTTTCTCACCGGCAAGGGTTGTCTCCTTGACACGAGCCACTTCAGTTTCCAATTTATGCTCCCATGCCTGATTTTGACTCTCAAGACGTCGTGTAAGTGCTGCCACCTTCTCGCACAATGAACCTTTATCCTTAAGTAGCTGTAATTTGCTGTTTGTGAAATGATTGTCTTCCTTATTCGATCCTTTGAAGTGCTTACCTGCTCAATGAAGCCCTGATGGCGTGACACTATTCCTTCGAAGTGTTTCTTTTGTTCCTTTAAACGGGTCGCTGTGTTTTGTTTCTCGTTGCGAAGTCCTTTTTGTTTTTCATTTCGAATTTTTGTTAAATGCTCCTTGGAGAGGAGCACTGCATTGGCAAGTTCGTTGGCACGAAGACTTAGACCGATAACACGACGGGCTAACTGATGATTGGGAAGCATTAGGAGATCTGAAAGTCTTAGAGGGAAAGTGAGTGAGGATATGGACCTCCGACGTTTGGCGATGTTGTCAGAGAAGTGGATGCTAAGCGATTGACACCCACTTCTGACACGAAGTCTATCTGTCGGAGTTTATAGCCCGCCTGAGGCTGGAAAAAGCTCGACTTACTTGGGGACATCCTCGGCAATGTCTGGCTCGACAACAAACTCAATTTCTGATCGATTGGACTCCGGGATAGACCGCCGGGTTTCAAGGAGTGTCTTGTCACAACTGTTCTCCACGTCATCTAGGTAGCTTAAGATGTCCCTGTGAATATACGGTTAATGAAATCAGATAGGACAAGCTCTCCAAGGACAGACCGATATTTATCCGGAGATTTGACATTAATCGAAGTGGATGAAGTGGAAGGTTCCGTTTCCGCAGGATCTGGCTGGGCTATGGAATTTAGTTTCAGATCGATATCGGACGCTTTCTCTGCGAGGTTGTCTAGAACGGGAGAAACCCCTTTAAGTCGTCCTTTCATTGACCAGGCTCACTTACCTTTTTTCTTATCCTCCTCGATCTCCTTGATAACTGATACAATCTCCTCGTAGGTGGAGTCATCCTGGGAATTTTCGTCCGATTTCGAACACTGTGAGCTCTCCTGCACCGAGGACTCCTCATCTCCGTCGATGCTGTCCTTTGAGAACTTTTCCAAGTCCTCTGCGACCCGTTCACCTGGCAATTGAATTGACATCCAGCTATCGACCTTGTCCAACTGGAATTCGTCCAGATTTGAGTCCTCTCGAAAGGCTCCTGCGGCTCTCTTGTTCTTTGCAACTCGATTAGGAAGTCTATTTTCTCGGGATTCTCGCCCAGACGCTGACTTTGATCGTCGCTCCTTGGTCACAGACGGTAGTCTATTATTGGAGCGCTTCTTGGTTGGAACTATCGGAGTTGCAGCCACCTTTAGGTAGTTATTTATGACCGAGTCACTTGAAGCCGCCTCGGGGGAGTTTAAAGGCAGGACAAGGTTCCTTTTCGTCTGCTTGTACATCTCAATCGTGGCATTCTTGCTATTGACCTCTGAGAAGTTATTTTGCTTCTCCAGTCGCGCGTAGTGGCCAAGAGATGGCAGTGGTTCCATATTGTTGAGTTGGCAGGCTTTAGGCTCCAAGTCTTGCAGAATGTTTTTGACTATGGAAGAGCATTCTGAGGACTGTTCGCCGATTGCGTTTTTATACTGGCGGATGACGTCGCTATCCTGTGATGGAGTCTCGCGATTATTGGACTTGTCACAGGTTGTGGAACACGATGGCTCGTTGGTGTATTCGGACTTTTTTGGTGAATCGTGCACACTGGCAGTGGACGAGCTACGTGTGCTGCAGGAGCAGTTGTCAGATGGACACTTTGGATACTCATAAGTTTCCGCTTGAACTTCACTACTGGCACCGAAGTGGACGGACTTTTTGGCAGCGTAGGAGAAGTACGATTGCTTATCGTTGTCACAGTCGCTGAGGATGTCGACGTCCTGTGCGTCGGATGCTTTGCTGAATGAAACTCTTCCTGGGAGATCAGGCTTCTTTGTGAGCCAAAAATCGGATGACTGACAGGGTTTCTCCTTACTGAGATTCGAGAGCGACGATGAAGGATTCATCTTCTGTGGTTGCTGATGGATAGAAGACCTAAACGGGAGAGATGTAATGAATGGTCGATGGGAATAGAGTGGAGAGATTACCTCGCCGATGCCGTGTAATCACCGTCCTGACTACTCACGTCCAGGGAATCCTGTCGAGCTCTGTTCAAATTGCTGTAACTGCCGCTCCTCCGTGATGTGCTCGCCTCTGAATGCTGGTCGTCCGATTGATCCCGACACAACCAGGAACGTTTTATTGGTTCCTCCAACAGAAGTTTCAACAAATTGGATGAGGACACCGATAGGTAGCGTTTCTAGCGAAAAAATAAACTACTCACACACACACTCGCACATTACGCAACTTTCACTCACGTTTTTCACCAATTTCCCACTGCACTCGCCTTCGACGTAATGTCCTCCTCCGCTGCCACCGAAACTTCGTGAGAACTTTGCATCCGCTGACTGTGGCCTCCTTAAAAATGGAGAGGTTCGTCCTCTTCGGAACACCGAGGCCGAACCAGGTCGTTGAAGTACTGACGTATATTTAACATTCAGCGACTTGGGCTTGTGTCGTGAGACTAAGTTTATCTGTCAATAGGTCAGCGGGTTGAATTAATTTCACGGACTCGTATGTTCGCTGCACACTGTGCTCACCTGTGATCCTTTTAAACTCAAATCCATACTAAAGAGCCGGACACGATAGGACTCTCTTTAGCTTTAATTTTTCATTCGTTATCCTTGCAGTTGTGTGTTGACACACGGCTACTAACAACTGGACTACTATGTGGCAGATAGTGTGGGGTTTTTTAGGTCGCCTATGTAGTGGACTCAGCCAAGCGTTGTATATCGATTCAAAGTGGTGGTGGGTTGGAAGTAAACAACCACCCATTGATGGCCACAACAAAGCATACTGCAGGGTAGACAGGTGTTTTTAGTGCTGAATCCGTTTTGTAACAAAAGAGCGCTGCCATAGAGAAATGGTAGCCACAACACACATATGCGTATTGGGCACGTGATGGGTAGACGGGTTTTTTTCTTTGGGTTTATTTATGTGGATTCATTATCCTTGGTGCTAGGTTGGGGCGTTCGAAATTGAGGAAGTTTTCGATTTTGCTGGTGTTGTGCATTTAAAGGATATTCGCGGAGAATACTCGTATTTTTGGGCTCGATGACTCACCCTACTACAGTGGGGTGAATCTTATAATGCATCCAGCACTTGGCGTTAGCCTGACATGGAGTCGGGAGTGGATTTTTCTTGTCAAATGGTGTTCTGTCCTTAATGGATTTTAGGACACCAACAGGGGGACTGGTCTCGCCATATTTTTTGCACAACTCTGAAGCGTGGAGGCTTACTGGCGTAAATAGGTGTGAAAGCTCCTGGGTAAGAAGTTGATTAGAGGGAGATCCATATCATGCTCTGACCATTGGGCTGTCCATGTGAGTATTCGCATGATGTAAAAAAATCCTTTAAAGGATTTTGTTAGATCAGGTTTCGGTGATGTAGCGCGTACTAATATGGTGGAGTCCTATGTCGTTTGAAATTCTCCAATTTTTGGCAGCTGGCAGGTGGCGTCAGTCGGTCGAATCAAGGCTTGCTTACAAGGGTGGGATTGATGTGGGACTAGAGTTATTGCTTGGCTGATAACTGATACGTTTCGCGACGCTTATATTGACCTCGAGCTCGAGTATTTCAAAGATATTACACACACTCGGGGAATGGCTTCTAATTTCTTGATTTCAGTAGGCAAGCAGCTCACTTAATCCTTGATCTAGAGAGCAGAGCAATCGACATTGGCGAGGCATCCTGCGTATATCAGGAGCTTCTTAATAAAAAGTACACCGAAAACCCATTCAATTTACTCTTGTGTTAGATATACCAGGTATTGAGAAGGCCGACGAATTGGTCAGAAGAGATTCGGAATCTACATCAGAACAAGTCGACACCTCGGTGTTCATCGTGCCTTGCACACTGAGGCTCGAAACTGGGATTAAGGCTCTAAGGGAGGCTATTATAAGATGGTCTTCCCTAGACACTTGTGTATGTATCACTAGATAGGAGTAAGACCGACAGGATTATACAAAGGATAGAAATTCCTTTTTACCCAGATAAATGGGAGTCATCACGGGGCATAACGAAAGAAGACATGTCGTGGCTATGGAGATGAGGAAGTCAATGAGGATGCAGCCCAATGTCTCCGTCACTGTCCAGGCACCTTAGATTCAGAAGAATTATCCAGCATACCAGTCAATGACATCTTGAACTACATCAAATCAACTGGATGGTTTGCTAGTACATTGGAACCATATTTGTAGATCTAGGGCTAACCAATGGTCAAGGGACATCTCTCCATTATGGGCATCAAAATGGGTCTGACCTGAGCGTGGCTTTGTGGATCTCTTACACTCACCCATCCACGTACCTTACCTAACCTACTCTTGTGATATTAAAGTAATCTAAGCCCTTGAGTGTTAAGGTCCTTAAAATCACTGTATTTCATCACAGTACCTTCACAAAGCCTTGCACAATGTACATTAGGATACTTCAAAAGCTAGGCTCTGACTAGGTCAAGAAGTTACTAATTTAACTGGCGCTGCAGTCTGAAGTGCCTTAAGTCCTTAATCAACATTCCATCCAGCTCGAATCTTGGTCTGCTGTCTCCACATTAGCTTCCTTCTTCCCAACATCAGTCGAAAGGTGGTAGACTTACCTGGCTCAAAACATACTGATGAGAGAAAGTTGTTCATCAGGAGTTTGAGGCATTCAGATACAGACAGGATCTCATGCGGGATTTTAAACATTTCTCCGCAGTTTAGAAAATCATTCGAATTTTTCTCTAGCCAGCTGCCTACTTACTAACTGACTTACTTGGCCTGCGACCCTTGGAGGGTCAGAGCCTGAACTGCTGCCTTCCATCCTTATGGTTCTCTTGTTGATGGGGCCATATATTCGGCGTAGGATTTCTCTTTCGAAGGATCCCAAGATCTGCTCTGGCGTCCTGTTCATCGTCCAGCTTTCGGATCCAAAAAGCACGACTGGCAGGATCATAATTTTGGTCCTTCGGGTTAGGAGTTTGGACCCTAGCTGTTTAGATAGGCCGAAGTAGCAACGGTTGCCTAGGTTTACCCTGCGCCGAATTTCCACCAGGGGGTCATTTGTGGAGTTTCCTTCACTACCTCGAAATTGTGTCTGCCTATGGTGAAATTTTGTCCAATGTGGTGTGCGACGGAGTTGTTTCTGGTCGACTGCATGTACTTCGTTGGTTAACTGATCCAAATTCAAGAAATCTGTGGACTAGAGCCTTGGTTTCTATTCAATCTACTGGTCCTAGTCATGTCAAATGGTGAATTCGAACTAGTCGATACCACTGCTGGACTTTTCTTTATTTTGATCAAGGGATCAAAGTCCCTTATGTTGAATGGTTTGTCGTGCCTGATAGATGTATCTCTTTCCATATTTCCAGCATCTACTGTTAGTTTCTGGGCCTCTTGTTTATTTTTCTGGTAAAATTTTACCTTAAAAATGTAGGAGCACCCCTTTGAGGCGCGTCTCTCATGGTCCTTAATTGTCTTATGTACGCCTCTTGCCTTGTTTCGGTTGCTGTCAAATCAGGGATTTTTGTCGGTATGGTTGGGAGAAATTCAGCTCATCACAGGTGGGGTTGATTATGGTTTGTTGACAATAATGTCGTCTGCTTGCTATCTATCGTCTATCGGCAAATTGATTCCCTTTATCATTTTCTTATCCTTTTCTCAAGATCTTTGAACTCTTTTTTATTGTACTTATTAAGGAGATAACTGTGGTATCTCAGCTTTTCAATCAGAGAGTTGTAAAATCCCCCAATTCGATCAGGGCGGTTTCCTTATCTACGATAAGACAATGTAAGTCTTCAAATCGCTCATCGTTCATCAATGTACGCATATTTACCACCTCTAATTCGATTACTTACCGCTAAATTTATTACCTACAACGCAAATGTGAATGACACCCAAAGTCAATAAAATAAATCAGCAAACAAAGTAATAATTATCACATGTTGACTATTTTCATTAATAAAACATAAAAAGTTTCCCCGCCTGACAGTTCTCCACCTCGCAAACGTCAAGTTCACTTCCCTCTCAAGACAATTCACCGCACCCATAATCCATCTCTGCTCTTTCAGTGATAATTGCCAAAATAAACCAAAAAAAAGCGGTTTTTTTGTCAATTAGCTTTGATTTTATTTACATTCCGCTAAATTCACATGCGATCACACGCCACCCGCGCCGTATGGCTCCGATTAAATAATTTTCCTTTCATCAATCAGAGTTTTTTTTTTATTGAACTGACAAGTCACCTGCTTCACTCCCCATCATTATAATCGTTCATGACACCTTCTCTTCATCGTTGCTATGGAACCAGAAAATAATCAATTAAATGTCAAAAGAAAAAAAACGTCAGCTGAAAATGAAACTTCAAAACTCGAACCGCGTCGAATTTTGACAGATAAAAAAAAAAGGGAAAACGCCAATTATCGTTCATTTCATCTCATTATCAAAAGCGCACCAACAATTACAGTTCCTTTATTTGTCATTAGGAAAGAATCATTTTCACATTTTTATTTCTCCGTCGACAATTATGGCATTTCTATCAAATTAAATAATAATAAAACAGTATTTACAGTAACAACAAATAAGGAATTGTCAACATAAAAAAAGACTGTGTGCGCAACAATAGATATTTCAACAATAATAATACAAATTAATAACAAGTAGGAATAATAGTTGAAGAAACTCGATCTCTTTTCGGTGTTTTCATTCGGCGACTCGGAGGACAGGTGTCACTTTGACGTCTTCGCTGTCAGCGTTAATGTCAAACTTTAGCTTTGACATGTCCTGTAGTAGTTGCAGGTCTTTATCGGATGTTTCGACCTCTTGGGTGACTTTTACTGTGTCTGGATAGTTGTTGGGCTCACTTGACAGCTCCTTGGAGAAAGAGACAACAGTTTTTGGTTCAAAGTTGACATCGGTGGAATGGCCATTTTCTTGTGGGTGACTATCGCCGTTTTGGAGGCCATTTTGAACTGGTTCTTGTGCAGTCGCTGGTGCTGCAATTCCCTCTGGTACGCTCTGGACAACGTCCTCAACAAGTGCCTTGGCGGCTTGAACGACTTCAGTCTGCTTCTCTTCTTCAGCTGATCCATTGAATTGAATGAGGTCAGCGCTTTCATGGCCATTTTGTGTTGGTTCAGTGCCATTTTCTTTTACTGCTTCTTCAGCTGGTTGAGGGATTTCCTCCACTGGGGCTGGTGTTGGTTCCACCGCAATTAGTGTTGGTTCTACTGCAGCTTGTGTTGGTTGCACTGCAGCCTGTGTTGGCTCTACATCAGCACTCTGATCGACGGTATCTAGAACTGTAGCCTTCTGGATTTTGGCACTCTCGATGACTGGCAACTCCATAGTCTTGGGCGAGGTCGGTGACATCATGACATGTGTAAAATATCCACTCTTGCGAGTCTCAAAGTCCAAGTTGTTCTCCTTAGCTAGTCGTTCAGCGATTTTCCTCTGCGCCTTGATGAATTCCGGTTCATCGTCCTGCACCGGCCTATCATTTGGCTCCGGAAGCCTTGTTCGCCTTAGAACGACCTTATTCACCTCATTCTCAGTGGAGAGATTTAAATTTGCAGGCCTGACAAATCCATTGAATGTTGTGCTCTTCAAGACCACTTGTGATGCCTCCGGTGTCGCTGGAGCTGCTGGACTCTGTGAATCAACCTTTGACTTCGATCGGTTGATGGTAAAGTTTGGTTTGCCATGGTTAAGCATTAGTTTTGTCGATGGTGAAGGCGATTTCTCAGAGATGTTAACACCCGGGCGGAGAATCAGTTTCGGCTTGGCATCAGACATTTTCTTGGTTATCGAATCTGCAATGAAAAAGTACACAAAGTTATGAGTCAGTTGGCATGACACAAAGTCGTGATTGGAATGTGTCTGGCAAACGGCTATAATCACCTCGAAGCAGTTTTCAAGTATCTTGGGTGTTATCTTGGGAGGAATTTATTGCTACCGATGACGTGGTAAAGACTTTATTGCACTCAGCAGTTACATAAGTGGGAAAAAAGTATCCGTCAGATACCAATTAGCTTCATTATTCATTCTGTGAAGCGAAAGATCCACGAGACCATTTGCGAATTACTTAATCATGTGTTATATATACTGCGAGTGTAAGTATGTATCTGCTTATCGTGGGTATTTATAAATTTACTTCGAATCAATCGACCATCGGCCATTAATCAATTATGCACGTGAGACATCGGTCCGGCGTGTGAGTTGATTACATTTTATCTTAGCCCTGAACTGGACATGTCTGGTGAAAATATACTAGAAACGTTGCTTGTAAGATAATCTGCCACAGTGGGTGTTAATAAAACCATTGTTCCCAAAATGCATAAAAAAAATTTTATGTTCAGTGGTTAAGGGGAGGAATTTGAAAGCTGGCATGATGTTGAGCATGTAACAGCACTTTTGTTAGACGTGCTTACTTTTGCTTGCAACTGGCAACTTTATTGTCCACCTACGGTCTTTGTAAAAAAAATTGATGGATCTAGGTTGCTATAAAAGTGGCCATAAAATTAATGGGATGTGACGCAACGAGCCAAATGCAACAAGAAATTTAAAGACTGACCAATCGATATGGTGCCAGTGCATTCAAATATCGTAAAAAATACGCAACAGACCGTATGTGATCCAGGGCTTAGTTTCTCGCGACCATTCGTGACCTAAAGCCATGTCCAGCTTTCTCATGACAGTTGATTCTCTCGGACGTTTGTCAGACATCCGCGAGAGCTGGGGCGGTGAAAAATCGTGTCGGTGCTTTCTGGGATTCGAACTGCAAACCGCACTAACCACTGAGCCGACAGTCTGTCGAAAGAAAAACACCTCTTCGTTAAGCGAGTATCTGGGTAGATAGATAGATAGATAGATTTATTGGGTGTAAGTGCCCAGCGACCTTAAAGATCTCTTGTGCTCCCTGACTTGGAGCTTCCGACGACTTAGAGCACCTCCTTCAGTGCAATCTAGCACTCCACTCCTTCAGAGTGGATCTAGCGATGGTAGATCTTCCTCGGATAGCTGATAGACATCCAGGTGTTTCCTTCTTTGGTGGATCAATGCTCCACATTCTTTAAGAAGGTGCCCTGGGGTTTCTCCAACATTCCCGCAGAATCTTCAGTCTCCGCATTACTCTATACCTAGTTTCTTGAGGTGTTCCTTAAGTCTACAATGGAAGGAAGCCTGTGAGGATGCGCAATCGGTTCTTATTGATGTTCATGCAGACCCTACTTCTTTTCCGGTTATAATTCCCGAGAAGTTCTTTGGCCTGTCTCAGTTTTGGTGTTTCTTCCCAAAGTTTGATTCTTTTACAATCCTCCTCCTTCTTTAGCTCCCTCCGTATCGTGTGCGGTCCAAGCCAGCAGAATGGCTCCGGACCGGTAGAGGTAGTCTCCGAGCTAGTTCATCAGCTGCTTCATTTCCCTCTACTCCCACGCGACCTGGTACCCAGTAGAGGGTGACTCTCTTGGTTTCACTCAGTCGGTATAGCTTAGTTAGGCACTCCCACACCAGTGTAGACCTGATTTCATGAGAGCTTAACACCTTGATGGCGGCCTGACTATCCTACAGAATTGGGTACATCTTTCATTGGCGTAGACCTCTGCTTGGAAGATACTCTGGGCCAGTCCAGAAGCGGGACTGAATCTGGAGGATAGATTCCTCATTAAAAACCTTTGCTCTTACCAGTCAAGTGACTCTGACAAAAATGGAGGATTATCGGTCTGGTTTTGAGTGAATTAGCAGGATATCGCATGGTTGTAGCTCTTAAGCCTTTTGGTCCACAACGCTAAGAAAAATCGATTACGATGAAGCACAGATCAATAAGTGAACCGGATTTTCGAAAGATGTTTCGTTAAGTTTCGGGGATATGGTTTGCAACAAGGAAAAAATGATGACGTGGAGTATTTTTTCACCCCATCATATCGCTTTTCATGTCCAACTGATCATGGAAACTTCAACGCCTTCATTGCAGTTTCAACTTATCAACTAAATTTATTCAAAACGCGTTTAAACGTTATTCGGCAAAGTGTTTACCAAGGACAATTCAACGATTCAGAATCGGTCACAAGACTTTCGAAAAGTAGTGCCAATTTGGGAGATGTACTTGACCTTGTGACACTGGCTTATGACATTTGTCACGTTATGGTATCCGGAAACGAAAATGCTAAAGCTTCAACCAGAGCAAAACCAGTAACCACACTTACAGATGCTCGATCGATAAACATAAAATGCCACTGGCATGCCAAGGAAAACGTGTTAGCAGAAGCAAAGCTGAACTAAATTTCTGATAAACGCAAGAATAAACGTTTTTGGAGATCATTCTGAGGATCATTGCGTTAAGTGAGTGTGAAAACTAGTGCCTCACCGATTCTGACATTTGTTTACTTGCTAAGCAAGGAAATCGTTGCCAAAACTCCGACAGACCATAGTAACCAATTAAACTACGATTTTATCACCTTGTTTTGCTATTAAATCATCTCTCGTTTTGCCCCTCTTATGGGAGCCTCACACTTGTATCCGATCACCGGCGTGTTACGTCTAAGCTCCACGCATTAGTAAGCCACGCATTGACATTTTCTGCAGTGAATAAATTACCAAGACTAGATTCTCTAATTTATGTAATTCACCGCTTAGATTTCACAATATCTAGAAACTGACATTTCTGGTTAAGTCTAATTGATTAAGTCCAAAATGCCAAAGTTGCATTCAGATAATTAAAAAAAAACACACACGTCAATCGCCATTCTACTCACTATCTAATCGAAATATTTTCAACACAAACTTAATTTTGCATTAAAAATCGATCGGTTTTGTGGATTTGTATCAAATCTTCAAAACAAAAAACCGATTAGAACCGGTTAAATACTTGCCAAAGTTCACCCGAAAAATATTTGCAATGCAAATGTGTGTAGCAACAGAGTCGTTATAAATATGCATTTGGCAACGCAAGCAGGAAGTGAACAACAACCAAAAACAAACAAAAACAAAACTTGTCCCTTTAAATCATTTTCCGTCAGATTACAATAAATCTACTTGACTTTTTTGAGGTACAAGTACTACAAGAAAACACGATAATCAAACTTCCATTGACCTTCGTCACACCTGATTTTAGGGCGTTTACACTTTACTCAGTGTAGCTGTCCAAACAGAACCTCGCCATTAGCCCAAGGTAACAAGAGTCAGCAATAAAATGAGATACAAAAAAAAAAAAATACGTAGATACGAGCACTCGTTGATACAGTACAAGTGAACGAAATTAAAATGCTTTAAGCCCTAGGGTGGATTGGATTGGGTGGGGTGAGTTTGAGAATAAGTGCGAGTATTGTGGTGAAATGTGCGGTAGATACAGTGGATGCAAGCATTTCCTTTGCAGACGATAGTAATTAACTTATGAAAATATTTTGAGCTGTTTTCGATAGAAATGCGTGGAAGCTAATTGTTCTTAAATTTTTAATCTTGTTAAGGAAAAGCAATGCTGAACAAAAGTTTGGGAATACTCAGATTTCAAAGTGGATAATCCAATTGAAGGAGTCTTCAGAATGAGCAACTTTTAAGGAATATGATCTCCGGCTTACTTACTTATGAACTTAGGTGAAAATTTCGTCGTTGAATCTTCTCCTCCAAAGCCGGTCAACGCAAACGGGACCGAAACGACCGAGGATATTTTCACCCGCTTTCGACAGAGTCCATGCTTCAGCGCCATAAGGCAGGACTGGGATGATCGAGGTCTTGTACAGAGTCTCCTAACTACTCAATTGCCTTCTCAACCCAAAGGAACATCGATTGGAAAGAGTTAATTTCAGAGTTAATAGCAGAGCCAAGGTAGACAAAGTACCTTTTTTTTTTGTCGGGGCGGGTACACCCTCCTGGAGCACTCAGACTCAAAAACTGGTCCATTGTACTACCAGGTAGAGAACCAACCCCATTTTACTCTATAGTTTTCTCGTCTTTCGTAGAAAGTCCAAACGGAGCTTCAGTGATGAGGAGCTTACATCATCAGCACTCACCACATCAGCACCGAAAATCCGCCACCTGATCCGAGCAAAGGCAGGACAATCACATCTCCACAGGCGTCGCAGGTAGGGGCATTATTCAAACCCAGCACACTAAGGTATTTGGCAAAGGTGTAGTCGCCCGTAAGAACGCCAGTAAGTTGTCTACAGTCCTTCCTGCTAAGCGATAGCAAGAAAACCGTCGATTTCCTACAGACGTCAAGGGCCATTCGTTTAGTCTGCTGTCGATTGTGCTCATTACAAACCCAATCGTCAATGGAAGCCCTGACCAAGGATGCTGGCAAACCCAACGTGGGTTCAGGTCCTGAGACAGCATATTGGACTGACTATCGCTCAAATAACTGGCTCAAACAATCAAATCTATTAACCTCGCCAGAAGACCAATTTGTTTTGGGATCAAAGACAGGCTGCCGACATCTCTTCAGAGCCAGGGGCAATTGTGTCATATCTCTCAGCTTATGGGCAACTCTGAGCGGAAACAAAGACTGAAAACCTTTTGTTAATGAACGAAAAAGGAACCACTAACATGGTTAGTGACTGACTGGGCATTGCTAGGTGCAGTGGCAACCAGACTAGGTATCAGTTGTCATGTCACAGAAGATATGGAAACACTTGCTGTGTGATCCTCCCAGTCTCAAATTCGTCACTTTCGCTACATGGAATACAAACAGGCTTTTTGTGGAAATGGAGGAACTGGCGCAAATTCCACTCTGGAACATGATATGTTTCGTCTAGTGTACCGAGAGGCAACAAAACTAGAGGTGGTACCATAATCAATGGAACACAAGGCCCCGTGCAAGCACTCTCTAAGGTGCATTTCCTTCACACCATACCAAGATCAAAGCCTCCCATTGGATATTCCTACGTGATTTCTAGAGCTGATCGCCTAATGATCAAAATTTATCCTTGAAATCCCGATTCTATCTTCAGAAGTGTCTTCCACGAGTCTTAATACTACAATCGAAAAAGTTTCGTCATCCAGCATTGATTTTATTGAAACGCATAAACCCTTATCATTTCAGCACTTTCACTCGAAATTAATTTCGACCGATTGAAGGTGATTATTTGTGCAGACAGTAATAAAGCCTCTAGCGAGCATGCCCGATACAATTTCAGCTGTCGGCGTAATATTTTATCGTACAGTGCAGGCGAACTAACGAAATGCGTACTTAATTTCATTTAAATGTGATTGCCACGTCAATCCGTAGAGGGTTGCGCTTCCATGAACGATAAGGCTTTGCGGATTTTCATGGGGATTTCACGAAAAGAATTTGCATAGAGCTGCAAGTATTTAGAACGTTGCCGATCCCTTACTTATTCTTATCAAGGGAAATTTATTAAGCTATTCATAGGTTAGGTTATGTGGGATTGAGAAGGGTCATGAGGTCATCGTAGAATACCAGGCACAATAGTGGCCAAGAAACCTAAGTCATTTCACCCGGGCACATAATTTCCCAGAGGGAAAGCTATTCATACAGACAGACATTTGCATCCGTCTAGGGACGATCATATTGGAAAGTAGGCAGACATATACCAGACGCAAGATATTATCAACGTTCCTAGTGTACAGAGAGAAGAATTGGGATCCTCACACATTCTTTGCCACCAATATCCCCTTGCTGTCGTCCTTTTACCCTAGATTGTGGGGAAAATACTTGCCACTCACTGCACCACGAACTGCACACACGAGATGTATAGCGACATCGATTTCAAGCAAGAAATACAATGGAGCTCATGGAACAACTGGGTTCTAACACTCTGCTCCAGAGATTCATTGACATCATCACGGAGCTACTGCTCAAGAAAGCTAGCTATCACCGTGGTATAGTATAGAAATGCTTTCTTCGCGGCAAAGCCTTAAGGCACCTGTCCTGGATAAACAGAACTAGGCTCTGAGAGGCCTCCTGCCTATCCAGGAAGGCCAGACAAGCACTGCGACCTAGAGAGATCTTTTGTGTCATTCCTAAGTTCTCCTAGTAAAGGAGAGAGTAGTTATCCCGAGGTCGTGGAGGAACTTTAGGATCAATTTTGCGGGCGACTGGTTGACTATATTTGGGGAACTGAACTGCCTTCTATCCATGGCGGGACAATCGCACAGAATATGCTCGGCAGTCTCTTGATCTTCCAGACAAAATCTGCACATGTCCGTAGGACTTATGCCTATCTTGCGGAGATGATCGTTGAGTGAACAGTGTCCGGTGAGGAGAGGAGATTCGCAGCGCGCTTGTTCAGTGCAAGAATTTCCTGACTTCTCTTGCTATCGGAAGCATTGATGAATCTCTTGGCTTGACGTAGCCCGGTGATCTTGGTGATCCCATGAGTTAAGCTTCATCTTTATGTGGCTGGTGGATAAGCCGCGAAAGGGAGACGGACCAATGAATGAAAATTGCGATCCTAGTCTGGCTTCATGTCCTGGAACCCGATGAATGGTACTTTGATTGTGAGTAGCGAGTTGCTTTAGGGCGTCCAGGCAGTTCCAGACGAGCTTGGAGTCAAAACAAAAGGAGTTCTGAGCCTTTATCGCCGCTTAGGATAAATAGGGACAAACTTGAATGTGAAAGCCACTATTACAGGCACCTATTGGTGGACACCTAGGGCTACTCTGGTCTGGAGCGCCGTCCAGAGTAGTGAACTGTGCAAACAAGTGCTGAACTAAGGAGGGACACAGCGAATTAAGGTGATGTTTGTGCTCATATCTAGAGTGGCAATAAGGAATGGCGGACTCAGAGAGTAGATACTACGTGGATCACTGGCTTCAAAATAAGCATGACTTCTACAGATAAAACTCTTTTATCCTGAACCGGATTGACAACAAACTTCTAATATCCAGACTTGTCTTTAAATTTATGCACTTAAATCCGGAAATAAATCTTTGGTCAGGGACTATCTATTCATCCTTATTGTAACAAGGTGATTATGGCCGGACATCTGCTGCCTTGATCAATATTCCTCGAAGTCTAGAAGCATTAGCTATGCCTTCGGTATGCACCAAATGGCGGTTATTTCCGCTCTTTAATTGTGAACCCTAAAAATCGTTTTTTCTGAATTAACTTGGTCATAAGCACTCATATACTTTCAGACAGGTTCCAAACAGGTCCTAATTTCTCCCGGCTAATCGTGTTATGCATGTTCTATCTTTTGCACGAAGCATTATGGACTTCGTGCCATTAATTATCATTTTGCATATTTTATTCGTTTAATGTTAGTTGCATCATCTTGTCTAAGGCATAATAAGTCGTTTAACCTGTCTTTAATGTCTCAACACGCGACATAAATTATAGTAATCTGTTCAGCATTTATAAAGCGATTAGTCGTCTCTAGAACATGAGTTTGTCCAACGAATTTTGGTGGAGATACAAAGGCCTAAATGGTCTTTTGTGTCAAAAGTGCAACAGGTGTACTACGACGCAAAAGATCTACCGTACCAAAAAAAAAAGGTTTGAACCCAGAAAACGTGACAGAGAGGAAAAATAACTCCTTTAGAGGGGTTTCTTAAGGATGTTCTTTTTTTTCGCAATAGTTCGTATGTGAGCCTGGATTTTCGTGACCATTCGTGTTACATTTTTTCGTACAAATGGAAGGGATGAACTTTATTTAATTGTCAGCTTTCTCATGACATTTATTACTCCTCGACGTTAAGGACAAAATATTTACTATCGAATAATATCGTTGCTCGTATCGTCTTTATACTTGAAAACAGTACAGCCTAGATCTTAAAGGCAACAGCCTCCTTTTTCCTTTCTTTTTTGGTCAAAATTTTATCCCAAAGCATCGTCTCCTTTCATGGAATTCTGAAATCCTGCCGCAAAGGCAAAACACGTACATATGCAGCTCTTAATTAATAAATTCAGTGCTTTTTTGGTGTGCGTTGTTCCAGAGGTTCGTTTCCCATTCCAGTAAAGACGTTCATATGTACAAACTCGCCATTTAAAGCCCTAAAATATTTACCATAAATCCCATTAATAAACCAAAACGTTACCCAGAAACTAAACTCTAAATATTTTATTACGACCTTCTTTAAGGATACACTTTTAACCCACTGTAGGCAGCACTACTCCACCAATATTCAAGACGACAATGAACCCAAAAAGACAGAGAAAAAAAAAACTAATTATAGTACCGGAATATTTTAATATCAATTGTGTGGGTTTATTATTATTTATATCAGCTTCACCCTCGAATTTGATGGAAATTTGAACGACTTTATCCGTTCTGTACTCGAACAGCTCGTGTATATTTTTTTATAGATTAGTTCAGATATTAATACCAACCGCACACAATAATCAATTGATGATTAGAGGTTCGTTTCTATTCAATAACGGACCGCATATCACTAGGTATACTTTCAAAATCAATCACATGATATCATAACGCCCTAGTTCAGCAATTAAATGACGATATACGAGTATACGTCCAGTTGTTCCTGGATAAACCGTCCTACGTGTAGGGAAAATCCCCCTAAAATTCACTCTCACACTGGATATTTCGCAAAACAACACAAATTAAACCACAACACACTGCAGATACTGGTAGCAGATACATTACACTACAGCTGCGGTCACGCGGTCACTTACACCTATTGCACCAGGGCCAATGTGGCACACTTAACGAACAGATGCAAACCAACAGATACGCATGAAAAACAATTTTTTTTTTGTTTTATAAAAATTAGGGGTTAACTTACCTTTTTCTTAGGGGTTGGTTACGAAAAATAAAAAAAACAGTTGCTCTCTTTTGCTCTTTTTCTCTGTATTTATATGTTTGTATCCACAGAACTGCGCGCTATCCTCGTCGTGACTCGTTGATAACTGCGAACGCACGGCTCCGTAACGTTTGAAAATTGCGAAAATCCAAAAAGCAAATCGATTTGTTTATCTTTAACCCCTAAAGGGAGCCACTGGTTGTCGGGGGTTACAGAGGGAGCTTTTCTGTATAAGTATATTTAGTAATGATGTGTGATAAGACAAGAGAATAATAATATCTTATCGGGGTTGCAATCCGTATCGCGATACATAAACCAACAAAAAAAACAAAAGCCGATAGAACAACACAGAAAAACAATTGAAAGTGATTAAAATCGAACGTCTAACGTTGAGAGCTTTCCTCCGAGAAGTAAATGTGCGAAAACTTTTAAGACTATCGTAACCACCTGCTAACGCGGTTAGACTAAGAATGAGACACCAGTCGAGGTTCGATGGGAATCGACACCCACAATGCGCAGTGGAGAGTGTAAGCGAGTGTAATGACTTAAAAGCTTGACTCTATGAGTCTGCCATGGAGTGACGTCAGAGCGCTTTTCTAGAAGGCAGGTGAGGAGATGGTATGATTCATTGATCTACTCCGATTAGTCACTTGTTTTACGGTCATTAAAAGATGGGAAGACGCATTTGAATATACTCCTACATAGGTTCGACGCATTGTTGACAGGCGCTATAGCTTTGAACTCTTAAAAAGGTGCCCAGTTGGAGTTGGAAGTCTTATCACTTTCCCGCTGCCATGTAACTACTGCGCATTATTTACAAAAGATTGTTTCGGATCGATATGGGAAAAGAAAATATGATCACGTACTGGCAAGTGGCTTAATCGGTATACGAGTATTTTGGAACGTGAATGCTTCTGGAGTGTTCGTCTGAGTGTAGATATTGCATTCACCTACAAACATTTGGAATTGGTCACGCGACAAATTTTCACTTAGAAATTAGAAAATGTCATTTCTATTGTGTTGTCGATTACTGGCTTTGGCTTTGAACTTGAGGTGGACAGGCATTTTGAGTGAAAGAGAAACCCAAGTGACCTCTAAAATGGGCAAGAAAATGCCTCTGGGTTGGAGGAGATACGACGTGCTTTTTAGCTGGTTATTTGGTGTATTTTCCTAAAGTGTATCCACAGCACGATTAAATTCCTAAAGTCTTACAAATTTAGTGCAAGTCCGTTGGTCTATGCAAAGCTAAGCAGTCTTTGGAGACTAGCATAAACCATGTATTGTATTCGAAGGATTTTTACAATTAGTCTGGATATCCCTATCTGTGGAATAGCATGAGTTCGGAGTCCTATTCGTTTACTTTCTCTTGGATAAGAATAGTGACAGCCTTCCGTTTAGTTTTCATTCAACACCTACCTACTGGTAGGCGCGAAATGCGGAATTTTATATTTCCTTGTGAAGAGGACTTGTTTTGTCTTATGAGGGCTAACGCCTAGGCCGCAGCCTCTAGTCCATTTAGAGTGCCTAGAGAGTACATTCTGCAGAATGCCTTTAAGCGTATTGAGGTCTTTACCCGAGACGGCTGTAACAACGTCACCTGCATAGGCAATAGCCTTTCCCTTCCAGGAAGACTCCTAGAGATTCATGTCATTTTTAGTTGTGCTTATAAGCATCTCATCTCCTCCGCCGATAAAAGCCCTTAACATAGGTGTAGTCATACAAAACACAGGTTCTTATCCTGGAAGTATTCCTCGAAGTTTTTTCTACCACAGAGATCTGGTTTCGACTTGTGATCTGGACCCCAAATTAGACAAAGTTTGATGAGCCTTTTGATTCCATTATTGAAGTCTTGCATTCGCGAAGGCTACCCTAGTTCTCGCTTGAAATGCTGAGAAAAATTTCTTTAATTCGTCAAAATCTTAAAGAGTCATGGCACTTAGAGCTGATAAAAGCCCTCAAGATATATCCAGACAGACTATGTACACATGTTCACGTCTAACACGGAGAATTGCTTTCACGTAACCTAATTGTGATCTGGACCGTAGATAAAACAAAGTTAGATCAGCCTTGCGATTGAATTTAGAAGGTCATGCAGTTTTGAACTATTTTCGAAGCAGTTAAAGGGTCAAAGGAAGGCCTTAAAACCAGTGTTGCTCGCGCCACAAACATTGCTTGACATTGTTGACACCCTCGAGAACCACTGGCTAAACGTTGTGTTATCCGTCAGTAAATGCCTTTAATATGGATTCAGAAAGACACAACGTAGGTCTACGCCCGGAGAGGTATTCCTCGGAGCCCTGTCTAACACAGAGATCTAGTTCTCTGTAATTCCGTTCTGGAAACGAAAACCCCAAACATAGTTCAGAAAGTTCAGCCTTGCGGTCGAGCTTAGAAGATCTTGTACTAAAGGGTTCAGCCTTGAGAACTGTCTAGCTGTCTGTCTGGAGGTCAGGCGCTACAGAAGTGACCTCCAGTCTAGAGCTATATCTGAAAGCCTTTTTTTGGAAGCTTTCTCATGACAACTATTACTCTCGAACGTTTGTCCGACATTCGCTAGATGTATTTGGCACAGTGCATTCCTTTGTCTTCGACTCTAGCATGTACGCCACGAGATTTTCTGGTGTCGGAGTTCCTTCCAGTTCTCCTATCAGCATCTGCAGTTGAGTGTAAGACCGTGCGCAGTGTGTCTGCGCAGTATTCCATAGTGGAGAGTCGTCGTGTTTGAACCGATAGAGGTATGATCGCAAACAAGAGTCTGCTAGGAACGCGCCTTTGCCAGAGAAATTTTTAGAAAAATTTCCACAGACTATGCCCTAGACTAATGACATACAGAACAGCTAAGGGGTGCACACTACAGACATACATATGTATATACATATGAAAAAAAAAAAACCAGGAGCTTTCCGTGATTCGGAAGGGAATACTGGGCCCATGCACTTACCACGGGACAAACAAGTTCCACATCTGTTCGATGACCATAAAAACAAAATTGGCTTGTGTTTAAGCAGTTTTGTCTAACATTTCCGGTGGTTCTTAAGGAAGCATTAACTTGTGAAAAAGTCTGTTAAGGACTTCAACTACTTCAGCAGAATCACCCTTTTTACATCATGGCTACTAAATTTGAGTACTACTAGGCATTTCTCCTGTCTAAGGTCACGCACGCGCTGGCAGATTTGCTTGCACTTCGGGCAGAAAAGAGAGTATCAAGCTCCGACAAATTTTTCAGAACATACATTGTACCTATCTTGTAAGATATTCTTGCACCGTTCCTTCCACCCTGTTTCAGACATAATCTAGAAACGCACACAGCTCAAATTTGCATGACTGCTAGCTCTTTCTTTGGCATGGCAGCTTTATTGCGTATAGCTCAAAACTGTGTAGTTCCTTACCACCATCAGCCCACATATTGTCCCACAGAACCTTCAAACATTAGGCTGCGAGTGGTGTCCGGCGTAAAGGCCATCGAACCGATGGGAGACGCCATTTTCTTGCCGTTCCTTGGTACCATATTCCACATCTTCTCCTTTCGCTTACAACTATACCAGTACCCTTGCTTACAAACCTTTTTCAACGAAATATAAACTCGAAGCAGGTTACGTCTGTCTAGTCCGCTCCATTGCCACGTCTAAGCCTTTCAAAAGAATTTCGTAAAATGTCCCAGGAATATTCTCACTCTCAGGCATGTCCAAGTGATTACTACTGAAACTGATAGCACGAATGATCCTTTACACAATTATTGGATCATGTAGGCAAATACTCAGCGAATACTTTACTTCAATCAGTCCACTCAACACATACATATTCGTATTTATTTGAAGGCAAAGCTAATCAGTGAATAGCAAATAAAAAGATTGATAAAAACCATATCACCAAAGGTATTTATTTATTTTTTTTGTAGAACTTTAATCAGTCAATCACGAGAACTATTTATATTTTTTTATTGTGCTTATGTAGAAATGCTAATGAAAATCATTCCGTTTTATGGCACTCTACTTTATTTGCCTTTGAGCTTACCAAATCTAGTTCTACAATTTGATTTATTTGCGGCTCATGTAATAGATATTCGAAAGCGTGTGACACAATAGCGAAGAATAGGGGATTCTTTTGGGCGGGTATTGAATTAAGGTTATGAAGAGCAGGCTACTGATAAGCCATGCGGCTTAGTGTGCGGTATCAGAGGATAAGCGCTAATCTAGGTAATTCTCTACCTTTGTAGACTTTTTTTTAGTCAAATGCAATGCTATCTTTGAAGGAATGAAAGAACGAAACCCAAGAGGAATAAAAATATATGCAGAGTTTTTTTATTATTTTTTGTCGGGTTGGGAAACACTCCACTGGAGCACTCAGACGCAACAGGTCCATTGTACTGCCAGGAAGCAAATCCACAGTATTACCCATTTTACTGGAATTTCTTCGACTTTGGGAGAAAGCCGAGAAGGGACTTCAGTGATGCAGAGCTTACAGTATCAGCACTCACCACATGAGCACCGACGATCTACTACCTCATCCGAGCAAAAGCAGGACAATAACAAAGGAAATGATCCGAAGTATCGTCGCCCTCTCCACAAGCGCCGCAGACAGTGGTGTCTCTTACGACTAGCACGCTAAGATACTTAGTAATGGAAAACTGTCCCGTGAGAAGGCCTTTTCAGTCTTTTCCGCTGAGAGACAGCAAGAATGACGCTGATTTCTTACAAACGTCCGGGAACAGTCGTTTAGTCCACCTCCACCTTAGAGAGCCGTGCCACACACATTGTATGGGTGACCCAATCGTCTATTGACGCCCTTACCGACCCAACGCAGGTTCAGATCTTGAGAAAACATCCTCTAAGCCTTGCTTCTTATCGGAGATCTCATTTCCCGCAATCCCAGTGTGACCTGGGACCCAGACTAGAGTCAAAGTCTTGCGATCAAATTCAAAGAGCTGCATTCTCGAACTATTCTGGAACGGAGCAAAGGGTTGAGCAAGGCCTTAACCGCAGCCTGACTATCACTATAGACGCAGATAGCCGATAGCCATTATGAAAGCATAAACAGTGGCATGCCAACTTAACAAGTAGTGAAGTCTAATGATGTCGGTCTTGATCGGTTTTCGAGCCATTCGTGAAAATTCGACTTCAGCCCAATCCAGGTACAGACTCCGGCCGAAGCCAATGCACGACCTGGTAAGTCCTCAAACATGAGGGGAATAAAAACTCCCTCCGAGTGTGGTAATAAGCTGACTAAGTTCGATCCATTTTCACCTTCTTGTAGAGGAACCAACCTCAGTGCGTTGAGATCATGGACCAAAGACGTTTGATTACAACTCTTTCGACAAACTGTGAGACATTTTCAACGTCAGGCTAAGAGATTTTGGGATATTTCGCATTTATTAGGCGATGTTCTGAATGCCAACACAAGCGATCTAAATATTTGTCAACATAGGCCGATCACTCACGACATAGGGCTCCCTTTCTATCAACTTTTTGCCAATATTTTCCTTTCTTCCACTCGGTCTCCTTTTTCACGCTAAGGACAGCATCTTAGTGTGACTTGAATTCATAAAATCCAATATACTTGCTGTATTTTGAGATCGTATTCGGCTTTCCACAGCAATCCATGGCTTGGCACGCCCTATTTATGTGAATACTAAACGAATCCCAAATCAATCATAGCCAAACTCTTAATTATGTAGGTCGTTAAATTTTATTTCACATTTCGCTTCGATATGTAAAGCTCTTATGTACGTATACTTCACCACATCCGTATACATACCAACAAAATTGTGGACCAAATAATAACAATTAACACCTCAAAAAGCCACAAGTGCATAGCACCTGAGTCATGTCAACAAGATCAAAGCTCTCCAGCACACTCATTAGAGCGACACTTGAATTGTTAAGTATTCATACAAAATAAGCAAAAAAAAAATAACAAATATGTAGAACGAAAAGGAAGAGGGGTAATAGTACTAGCTGTACACATACGCTAGGTAGTGTTATTGAAAAAGTTTTGTTTGACAGATAAAGACGCAGTTTTAAGCCTAAAAATATTGAGTAGGACAGCTTGCATGATCAGCTAGAAATAGAGATACATATGTATGTACCTTGGCATCGAAAAATTATGTACATAACGCTTGTGCTGCGTAGACAATTGTTGCTTCCAACATCGACGCGAGCAACTCCATCGAGGGTGTGGCCGAGACTTTGAGATAGATTGAAGTGATGAGTCTATATCAACTCAGTTGTTTTGAAAAGGTCCAGCCGTTCAGTTGAGTCAAGAAAAGGAGCATTTAGCAAGTAATTTTCTATTTAGTCCTTGCAAAAATTTCGTTTTAACTGCGTTTCGAACCTAACCCATCTTACTCTTCTGTCTCTTTAATCGATCTTGGAACGAACTGTCGAATTAGTGATTAATACTTTCCATTCGTCTGATGTCATTCCGTCCCAATCAATTGGACAGTCTGATACCAGATGAGAGTTCTCCCTCAAAATCTTAAGTCTGTGTGGCTACCTGGTTAAGGTACTTTTTGCCTCTGGTCGCTGTTGATTATCTCGCATAATCTATAGTCATTTGCGGGTGGTAGTCTGATAGAAGATGTGAGTTCTTTCAGAGCACCCGCATATTTTGTTAGGAGTTCCACGTTACTGGCTAATGGAAAGTCTCATATGTATCTGGTTACTAGGTCGTCGTGGCAGGTACTCTCTGTTTGCCTATTTTCATTTGTGAATAGTCTGATAGTGGATGAAATCTCTTCCTGATTAGTGGAAAGTCTCAAGTCATTCGTGGCTCTAACTAGGATTGAATTTAGAACTGAAGCAGACTCCGAGTTCAATGGCATAGAACGTATACGAACATTTTGCAAAGCTACTAAATATTGTGGTCTTCGTCCTAGTCCACCTTGAACTACAAAGCCCCCCGAGACTATACGTAAAGGAAGCACCAGAAATATGGTCGAATGATAGCGGAAAGTTGTGTGCTTACTTGAAAAGAGAGGTATTTTGGAAAGATGGTAGATTGATAGGACCCGTGTGCTTACTTGAAAGGGAAATTTCAGTCTTAAATTTGTCATTTTACTTCTATGCTCCGTGGAGAATTAAAAGTATGACGATCATGACGTTAAAATGCGACCAAAAATATCTACTATCCCCCTTGCTGTTGACAGTCGCGGTTATTCTCGATGTAAAACACCTTATTCAACTTAACATCCACCTGAAACTTATCCGGTCTATAGACAGATGGTTTTTTTTTATTCCCCGTTGTTCTTAGAATGTGACCGGGCGTGTTTTCTGCTGCATGTCTTTGACCTTCGTTGTGCAATTCTCTATTTCCGAGTTGGCTACTTATGAATGCACTTGTTCGATTTTTTTCTATTTACGCAGTTCTTCTCAGATGATGCGTCCACCCATCATCTAATCCTGCGATTGAATTCGTCGCTCCGTCTTTTGTAAGCCTATCGTCATCCTCCTTTCCATCCACTCCCACTTCGACTAGCTAGTAATATAGGGTATCATTTAAAACTTCAACGCTTTAGCTGCAACGGTCTGTACAACCAGAATATTTTGCTTGCATTACTTTCTGTCGAGGGACAACTACGCTCACCTTCCTGTTGCCTTCGACCACAGTTTATTGAGAAAAAGCTACACAGTTCTCCTATCGATTCCGAGACCTCTTGCGACGTACCCATACGATATGATTCACCCTGTGACACAGACCGTTGTCTCATATGATTTACGACAATTATGCAAATTGAGCACACCCATATTATAAGTTCTTTCAACCATTCACCTTAGATTTTATATAAAAGAACGCGAACAATTGCCCACCGATGATCTCAAAATAAAACTGCACCTATTCTAGTTCAACCAAGAACAACCAAAACACATTCTTTAATGGCTGACACCATCGTTCGCTGGATACGTGTCTATTATTCTACTTCTGGTCTTCCCAAACAATTAAATCACATAAGCTTCTCCTTAGTTTTGTCCCTGAATGAATTTCGAAAGAAAATCTGTTGGTTTGGGCTCCTCTGACTCCTTCCAGTAGCGCATAATGTGACCTTTCTGCTTCCATATGTTAATCGATTCCTTGAGTTCCATTTGACCCTGAAAAACGTAAACAAATGATAAACGTTCGCAGCAATTATTCCCTGCTTTTAGTCACCTTAATGACCATCATATCGATAACTCGAATATCGGTTACATTGCGATGCTTGATGAATTGTTCCCTAAGCTTAGCTCGGCACTCTTCCACCGACTTGGGGATATCATAGTCCATTACTACAAATAGAATACAAGGAACATTAGTTCTCCAAGGCAAAATGCTTTTACATAACAAGCGATCCCTCGGCACATAACCTAGGAACGTAGGTGATACCTACCAATGTAGGGAATTTGACGATACCATGCCTTGTAGAGATTTAACGCACGTTTCCTCGCCTCAGCACGGTCCACGGAAAGGATCGGTCGAACTTGTTGTACAGCCCGTTTTACAGTTTCACGTCCAGCCATCGCAAGGAAATTTAGTTTTCACAAATTCCGAAAACAAAAAAATTTCAATTAAAAGTTTTGACAGCTGATTGTCAAAGTTTGGCAGATGGGAATTTAACGAGCTGTGAAGGTGCCAGCAGTTAGATATTTAACGAAACTTTGATGAGATGTGGAATTATGGTTTGTGCACTAAATGAGGAACGAGGAGATCTCAAACATTTTTAAAGTTTCGTTTCTTATTGGCGGTACGGAACTTTTTATCACGATTTTGCTTACTACATAGGTTGCAAATAGAGTAGATAATGATTGTGTTTGCTTGCTCAGATCCATCGTTGATGAGTTTTCTTAATACTAACTCTCTCTGATGTAAATTAAATAAGAGGCGATCGACTTTGAAATGAACAGGCATCCACGATCCCTTTGTTTCTGAAACAGAAGATTGTTCGTCTTGGTTTTTGCCGATGGGCTCAATTTGGGCAAGTCAATAAAGTCGACGTGTCTTGGCTTTCTGTACCACATCTACTCGCACACTGGACCAAATATTCCAGAAAGAATATTTCGCTCAAAAGCACCCAACGTACGCTCTGCTAATCTGCTTGTTGTGCAGCATTCGGTACTATACACCAAAACTAGCAGGACTAGCTTCCTATAAAGCGTATATTTTGCCAATGGGAAATGTAGTGTCTCGCTTAAAAGCGTACTAGGGAATATCACAAAACTTCTGCCACTTTAAGGTACCCTCTCAACAACCCTGGGCCTTAACTCATCAAATCCCACCACACCTCAGTTTCTCACAGCTGATGGAAATTTCTCCCATTTCCCATTCCATTTCTTCGTTCAGTTTTACCAAATTCAAATCACTTCTTCTCGCTCTTTCGTACACAACCAACCGTCATCATCGACTTCAATCCCAAACGACAGACAGTGACAAACAGCGAGACAGTGAGAATCCGACGACGTTTTAGCGAACCGAAAAAAAAAAGCTTGAAGTTTCCTTCGAATGTCATCGCGAAGAACGTCAAAAAATTTCCATTTTTGTTTTTCCTCCTCCTCTGCCGTTTTCGCTATCCTAGTTCAGTGCGTTTCGTTTCGGGGGAAAATGCAAAATTTCCACCAAACATTTTTTTGCACAAAAACTCTCGTCGCGTTGACACAAAATTGCGCAAATTAAAACGAAAAATTCACAATTTCTCGATAAAAAAAAATATCAAGGAAAACAAAGTCCAGTGAAACTGCAGTTACTCATAAAAAAAAAGATAAAGATATGAGAAAAAACCTCATCGTCGTCGCCGTTGTCGTCGCGCTTTCGACAAAGAAGGGAAAAATGTGAAAATTCCTCGTCGTTTTTTCGTTTTTCGTTTATTTTTTTTTAACTAATTAAATCTTCATCTGAAGCATAAAAGTTATTTCGTCGGTTTTATTAAGATTTTTGCTAATTTTATCCACGAAAATTAATAAATTCTCCTTCGATTGTGATTAGGAAACCGAGTGAAAGAAAGAAGGAAAGAAAAAAAAAAATTGAATTAATTCCGTACGATTACGGAGGGGGGAAATAGAGAAAAAACGCGAAAGTTATCTGCGAATTTTTTCGTAACTTTTCGCTTGTTTTTGTTTTTTATTTGATTATTTTCTATTCGTGTCACCTTTTGTTGTTGTGTCTACGAATTTTGAGAATTCGTAGAATAAGCAGATATACAAAGTGCGCGAATAAAATAGCACAAAGCCTCTAGAGAAACACAGCAAATAAGAAAAAAAAAAAACCATCCAAGGTGAGTTTGCGAAAATGTTTTGTTCGTATTTTTACACTTTTATTGTGCGAATGAGATTGATTAAGAGATTGTAACTGGAATCCAAAGTCATCCACCAGACTCCTATAAAACATCTGGAAGTGATCAGCACTCCTCCATTGAAGACTTTCTCATGAATTGACGTCCAAATTGATAATTCCCATGACAAGGTTGTGCATTTCTCTCAGCTGCCTCGGCTAATTGTCAAGTATGGTCGTACAAATCGCTCATGAACTTCTTCAAATCTGTCCGTAAGCCGCCAGTAAGCTTTTCTTTCCTAATTTTAAATCCCCCTGCACGTATGTATGTAAACATGTCGAACTCAATTTATTCCATCGCTAATGATAGTTTGTATCTCGCTTCATTTTAAGATTGACGTCCTTGGATCTTAGCTGTGAAACTGCATATGTTAAGCTCATTAACCACCAACCTTGACAGTATAATGATGTGCAGCAGTGAGTGGCATTTTATGCCTACAAAATACAGTGCTGCACCTTTGATAAGATCGTCAAAAGATTGATACAACACCTGAATCAATTTGCATAGTAAAAGATGACAAATTGCTCGTTACACATATTCAAATCGTTGGCCTAATGTTTGGAAATAGTTTTATTAGCTTTTGATCAATGATATGATATTGCACATTTCTGTCTGGTTAGTAATTGAAATGGGGACCATATTCTCTATCGCAACACTTAACCTCAATACTGATCCATTGTTCTACCAGGCAACTGCAAATAAAACTTCGAGTAAACGCTTCATTGATGAGGAGCGTCAGTGTTGACCTCTCACCATATTAGCCGCAAAGCCCACCACGGGATTCGGTGTAGTTACAGAGGAAGCGCTCCGAAATGTCGGCAGCCTCTCTACAATCGTTGCAGATAGTGGTGCCGCTTGGGTTTAGTATAGGAAGCGTCTCAGAAGAAGTTGTTTGCAGTTGTTTGCTTGTCCGCATCCTGGAACGTCATCTGTCTTTCGGTCGTATTTCTAAGAAACCAAATCCAATGCAGTGTCGATTCCTCTGAAACCTTCTCCAAGGATTGTCTACTACGTTTATTGGTAAACTCATATGTACGTTATCCCATTGTTTCCTAGAAACCATACAAGACCTAAGCATAACCACCGAATTTAAAGAGGTTTTGCATTCTGAACTAATTTTAAAAGTGTGAGTAGGTATGTGGCGATTCAGTGCACAATGTGTGTTACGATTTGACAAGTTCTGCTCTTGTCATCACTGTAAGAAGCACAAGAGTGGCCGAGTAGACTTTAGGAGGTAAGCATTGCTTCCAGCTGATCCTGGCGAAAATATTTTACGCCTTCCATCTGTTATTTCGAATTTTTCGGGTTGTACAAGCAGCCACTGAATCAGTGATAGAAATATAAAGGGCACTGAAAATTAGCAATGCACCCGCAACGTAACCAAGTGTTCTTCAAGGAGCTCGCGTGCAGCGTATGCTTTATTTGTCGCTGAACCCTAGTGTATTTGGAGTGGAAAACTAAAGTTCAAAGGCAATGGAAAGTCTGAGGTTGTGAGTTTTGCCCTAGGCAGACCTCTGACCTACAAGGTTTTTGTCTTACAAGAGGCTTGTTTTATGTGTCGCAGCTATAAGCTTATCTACTAACATGGGTATGCGCATAGTTAGGGCGCGACAAGCGTGTTACAATTGCCTCAGCCATAATTGGCTACCAAAGATGTATCGTTTGCATTTCATATAAGCTCTTAGTCCTCGGGAACTGACCTGACTGTCGCAGACAGTTGTGCAGGCAATTTTGCCTAAATTCATCCACTATGGGCGCAAGGATCGTGTGCGGTTCTACAACGATTTTGATATGCCCCCAGAAATACAGTCAAGTACTTAGAAACATACTCCAAGTAGACTTTGTTCGCCTCTTATTGGATAGAGAACCCAAGTTTATGAAGCGATCGATTAATACGAACTCTGTAATGGCTGTGCGATTGATTGTGCAAGCGTTTTCTAATGGATTTTAAACGGTTTCTCGTCTTTGGTTCTACGAAATATCAAAGCTAAAGTTATGATCCATTGGTTACTCATCCTGTAAATTCTCCCTTCTCCCTTCGTTCCCACCTATCCGAGGTAATTTAACCAAAAACAACATCACTCAAAACAACAATTAATGTTGATGTCACATCTTCTTAATATAATTAGCAAAAATTAACAAAATTCTTTAAGAGAGCTGTCAACTGGAGCTCTATAAACAAATTTTATGTTTATTGATCGTGTCAGTAGAGTCGTAATAAAAACTTTTTTTTTTATTGTCCATCACACAAATCCGATGTAAGCGAAGGGTAAAGTTCATGAAAAAATAAACACCAAGGTTACACTTAAGGTTCGCACTCATTATGTTGAGTTGATTGCAACGTTATTTGAACTATGGTCAGCGGAGCATATGTACATTGCGCTGATCTGGTTTTATTTGTTTAAACATAGTATGCACCTATTTATAGCTCCGCCTTTAGCAAAGAAGAACGTCTTAAATTAATTCTTTCTGCTGTCAGATGAGAATTCGTTTATGTGCTAATTATAATAAAATGCGATATCAGAAGACAGTAAATTAAGTTGTTTTTCTTATTTTTGAAAAACGAACTGACGATGTTGTAAATTTAATTTATTACTAAAAAATTCTGCAAAATAAGAGCCTTATAAGCTGAAAAATATTTGCAGACGTAAGAATTTGTGGGAAGGTTGATGGCTTTAATTGGGGTAATCACAAATTGGCGCTAAAAATAAACCTGCATACAGGTGCAGTGTGCAGAAAAAGACGGTTTAGGTTAGACTAACCCGGTCATGGCAGCTGATAAAGCATTCTGAGTGTGCAAATCGTAACCAAGCATCTCTATCGAAGCATGGTAGGACTTATTGGGTAGAACATATTTATTGAGGTTTCATGAATCGCACTAGGAATGTACGGACCAATCGACCAACAGTTTTTCGGGAGGTATTGAACCCGAACGGTTTTGCTTTGCCGATATCAGAGAGGACGAATCCTTAGTGAACTTCTTATCAAACCATTTTTCTAAGGGTTTCAGCTGTTCGCCAGTCTTGAAAAGAACATTCAATCGCGTTCCTCTGGCCAACTGAATGAAAGAATGTAGAGCTTCCGCACTTTCGTGATTAGAGTCAGTTTGCAATCAGATTTTATTTTATATCCCAAAGGATTCATGGGGGTGGCGATGACATTTCTTTTAGAGAAAGTGTTGTGCATTGTATGACAAGACAAGGGCAAACCCATCCCATACCCATTCACCACTAGCGTTAAAAAATCCGTAGGACGCTGAATAAAGTGAAAGGCTTTGAGTGGAGTCCTTGCTGAGCTTAATAAATAAAGGAAATATTTCGAAATGACTATCAAGCATTCTAGAGAGAGGATCCTCATGAACTGCGGTAACTGGAGAGCAATTCGTGTTCCTATGGTTGCCATAGTAGCTTACATAGTTCGGAAGAATATCTAGCATAAGCTGAAGATCATTCAGGACTGATAGTAGAGAAATGCGTCGGATGCAGATCTCTGGTCCTTCCGCTATATATCAACTTAAAAAAGGTTTTTTGCCGGCAGAGGGTCATTCTATGGGTCATTTTGCACAGATCAGAACATCAAGAAGGGATTCAAATCCTTGGGATCGAGTTGGGGAGAGTTGAACGGCCTCTCTGTAGATACTTCAAAAGTGTGAAGGAAGGACATTCTAACATTCGACATATTTCGCTTATATTTGTATTCATTGAAAGACTGTTGACCTGAAATATGAGTTTTTTTCTACTAATTCGTAGCATTTACCTAGAAATATATTTAAATTCAAAGCAACCTACTAACTTTTATGGCTTAACATGAAGTCAACCCACTTGTTCTCATGTTTTCTACTTTGCACGTGAAATAAAAGAATCAAATCCGCCAAAGTAGCAAGAGTAACAAAGCTCTGTGTCACCAAAATCTAGAAACAAATAAATGTGTATCCAAAGTATCACTTGACATCCACTTACGTACTCATCCATTGTTACTTTAGCTGGGTGGATGCAAAAGCTGAATTTCCTCTTGTGTCAGTGCCCTGACAAATCTGGAACACCACTTTACAACCACCTACGGAATGTTCCAATTATGAACAATTGTATCTGACCAGATAACATTATTTACTTTGCCAACCACAACTTGTTATCAAGTACGAGTATATTTAGTTAACCCTCACCCAACCCAAAGGCCCTCATAAGCATTTCTATTGTCCACACCCCGAGTAGATAAACAACATTAAACACTTTTGCAAGGCATTGCTTCACCCACCATTCACACAAACGATTATTTATTATTTCCTCGAATCATTTATTGATTGATTGTAATCCAGTGGGAGCGCTACATCTACAGAAGTGGCTGGACCACGCACTCTTTATCGTCTTACAAATTTACAGAAAAAGCACTTCACCCTCGTGTCTATGTCTTGTGTTTAATTTACTTGAGCCACCTCCGCCACTTTAAAACTGGTCAGTAGGTGAACATTATTTCGAAATTTCCTCATTTGTAGTTGTGTACTCGTATCTGTGGAACAGCATCATTCTCGCATCAGTAAACTGCATCCACAGATACACAGCCACCTCGAGTGAGGGATTTATAAATCGAAGTGCAGCACTTGCTTGCGATCATGCAATAACTTCATAACCATTCACCAGCACTTTACCGGAATACTAATTACAGTACGAAGTATCTTTCTCTATCTTGTATCTATGATTCATTGACGGATCTTCGTCTTCTCTTTGTATCTCCAAGTTTTTTTTTTTTTCCAAGAAACCTGCAGTGAATCAGTGCGGACCGAAACGCAATTACCTAGGGGAAATTCAGAAAACAAACATTTTCCAATTGCATAAGTCTTGGAAATGCAGGGTGAGTCCATGACCGTCCTCAAGGCGCGGGTATTGCCAACCAAGAATCCTTTGGTGGCATTGAACTTTTCCATAGACAACGAGACGCTACACAAAGTATATGCGCTCGGGGGCAAACAACCTCTATCTGGGTCGCTAACAACAAGCCATAAAAAACCAACACCACCGCACATGGGGTGGGAGAAAGGCAGTACAATGAGCTTCTTTGCGTGGGGGGTGGTTCGTTGAATAATGAATAAAACTGCAGAAATGGATGATTTCCGCTTTTAGCCCAGTTCGTGTCAGACTTAGTGCCGCAAAGTTTTTCTACAACCGCTTTGCAGATTTTGGCAACGCTTTATCGTGCCTCAAATTCAATAAACGTGATTCGTGATGTCGAAGAATTTCTTTTCAAAAAATAGGTCGGTTGGAAGGTTTTTTTTTTTTTTAATTAAAACTCTTGTATCTTGGAAGAGGAAGTCGTTGTGGCTCCTGGCAAGGACTCGACTATAAATGCATTAATGTGTCTGTCTAAGTGGGTTTTCATGTTTTTTTTTCCCCTTTTTTCTAGTTTACATAAATGCCTATGAGTTTCCCTTAAGACAAGGAGTGGAAAAGTTGAATGGAGCCATCCTTTTCCTGTCCTTTTCTTTGAAAGGAACTCTTTTTTTTTTTTGGAAAATGTCATATTTGCGTCAGCATTGAAATGACTTTGCACATGAAAAGGTTGTGCTGGGTAGTAAGAAGTCCTTTTTCTTTGTTCCTTATTTTGCCAGTGAGTTAAAGGACTCGTGAGACTGGAAAAGAGGCAGGAATTTACAGGTAATCGTCGAAAGGAGAAGGCCAATTTAGAAGGCTTCATTTCTGTATACGTAGATACAAGAAAATGCCATTTTCTGTGCCCATGTTTTCGTTAATCAGGAGAAAGGACATCGTCTTCCAAAAAGCTTCTTTCAGTGGAATTTAATTGTTTGTTTTGATTTAACTGTTTCGTGTTATTTTCGCTTCAGCGTAAGCAGAATTATTTGCATAGTTAGGCAAGTTATGCAAAACAGCTATCCAGACGACCTTGTAGGCCGCTCATATATCTTTTTGTTTAACTAACTTGATTCCATAGTTGTTCGTAAGCTTAACGTTCTGTCAACTTAGTCCCTTGTTAGCTTAGTGTGTACAACTCATCTCTTGCTATTCGAATGGATTTACGCTCAGGCACGTGTAGTTTACTCTCCGATCACGTATGTGTGACTAAAAAACAGTAGAAAACTGCGTGTTATCGTAATAAAGCGCCGCTCCATTTCAAGTTATCGAGGTCAGTAAAAAAAGGAATCAATTTGTAGCGTCGTGAATTTGTTCATTAGACTCTGGCTCAACAACGCTTTTGATTTTCTGTAGCTTGAAAGGCGTTGCATTTATTAGTTAAAAAACCATTTTTCCGGAGTGTCATCCTAGTCTGTTTAGAAAGCTACACAATTGGCATGATTACTGACCTGCTCCAGAGCATTGGTCAATTGGCTGTGAATCTTTTGAGGTAGGTTTTGTCCTTATTCAGAGAAGCGTTTGGCGAACGCACCCTCAAAGACTTAGTTTGCAGGAATTATTAGCTCGATTGACAGTACAACTTCAGTCGACGCGACGTCAAGCCTTTTTCTTTATCCTGTCTTTGGTTAGCTTGAAGATTAAAGTTATGACTAGCTTTAGGCAGTTTTGGTTGATGTTTTGGGCGTCTGTATAACAAACAACATACACAGCGCGGGTGTTTAGAAAGTCAGGTTTTAGGAAGCATGCCCTACAAATGAACAATGTCGTACATGGAGCTTTTTATGCGGGAACTAAAAGCTAGTGAATGGTAGAAGAGTGGATTTGACCTCAGTCCAATGTGAAGACTATTTCACAAAGGTCGAAATAGGCTACTACTAAATTTTAATGCATGGAGGGCTCCTGATCGAATATCGAATACTCCTTGTGGTCTTGCTAAAGGCCTTGAGACTCAATAGACGGCTTGGAGGACCCAGTGCTGTGAGGGTTTTGCTTGTGCCTGTGACAAAAATACAGTGGAAGTCGCTTATAACGACGGTGAAGGGACCGATCAAATGCGGTCGCTATAAGCGACTTGCATTGTACTTTTTATAATCCGGTAGGAAATGATTAACATAGTTCCTGTCATGTGAAAAAGTTTAGTATCGGCTTTAAAATTGGCAATTCCTAGAAGTTTGACAGCATCGCAGTTGTCTGACTTAAATGTTGAGTGATTTTCGTGCCACATGCGTAAGGATTTTAGGGTTAAAAGAAGGAAACCACAGTCAGAACATCCCCAAAATCTTTAGCTTGATTATAGTCTTGTCATTTTCACAAATCGGGTCAACGATAAGTCGGAGAAATCTCCTTCCGAAGTGTGCACAAGGCTCTGGCGGCCTTTGATTAAGACGAGCCTTGTTTTTTATAGTAGTCGTTCTTTGAACCTTTTGTCTTAGATTCCAATAGGAGCTGATAGGAGCAGCACCTTTTTATATACTTTGGTGTTTCATATTATCGTTAACGTTGTTGTTGTCTGCCTTAAATGTGACTACTAATCTTATTTACTGAGAATAATTTTGTTCTTTTCTTTTATTTGCAGGTAAGCACTGGGGAATCAGTAAAATTTATTAATTGCGGTGAGTCATAGATTGTAATGAAAATAATTTTGTTGCAAAAATCACCAATTGTAAGTTGGAATGGAAATTTATCAGATTTTGGGTTAACTAGGTTTGCTTTGGAAGCGTATTCGGTTTCATTAAGTCTTCAGCTGTCTTGAAATAGCTCCGACTTGGCTTTCTAGTGAATTATTCGAGCAATCAGCGAGCAAACAATCGTAAAAGAAAGCTGCACTTACTATTTCGAAAACTCTGTCAGGAACATGTCGCAAAACAGGAATCTTTCGAACACAATTTAAACTAAAACACATCTGCTTCATCTTCAATGTCGCAGAAATCAGGGATTGTCTAGAGTTTTACGCAAGACTACCTTCTAGCCGTTGGTTTTATATGCCAAGTTGATTTCAAACTTTGCACACAACCTTGGGCACGGTATCTCTTTTCTTTATTTGACCTTTTTTCTGTCGAGGCGGTCACACCCTCCTGGAGCACTCAGACTCAAATACTGGTCCATTGTACTACCAGGTAGAGAACCAACCCCATCTTACTCTAAAGTTTTCTCGTCTTTCGTAGAAAGCCGAGATGGAGCTTCAATGATGAAGAGCTTACATCATCAGCACTCACCACATCAGCACCTGATCCGAGCAAAGGCAAGATTACATGACAACTTCTTGTCATAAAGCAAATGTTTATTGCCTTTGAAATACCAAGCGTTGTCCTGGTGCGGTATGGTTGAGAAACGTGTTTCACTTATCGATTGTTGATCCGTCGAAGGGCCTCTTGCTTCCTTTTCCTTGAACAAACATGGAGCAATAAATGACTTGATGCATTGACTTGACTTCGAAAATCGGGGTGGCATCAAAGAAGGGGCATGTGTCGTTGGTCTAGTTCTTAAGAGACAGAGGCTTAAGCAGAGGCAAAGGCTAGTAGTTGTATCCTCGTGAACCTTACTATCTTAAGAGTTTTCTGCGGAAATCTCTCTTTTAGGCAAAAAAGTGTACGTCTGGCCGTTTCGTCAGCTTGGTCTTGGTCTAAAACCAGGGTCCTAGTAGGTTAATACCTAGTTTGAGCAAGTTTGTTCTATTCTTAATAATTTTCGTGGTGTTTTTATTGCCAGCGGTCAGGAACTTAAACAAAGTGAAACCATCGATTCCTTAAAAAGCCCCTACCCTTAGGGTTTCAACCAACTACCTTTTGGGCACGGTTGAATTTATATTCGATTAATTTTAGCACCAACATTGCATTCAACAAATCATTGGTGGGATTGTAAAGCGTTGTAAATTCCGTGTTAACGTCCCCACAATGTCTGACTCATTCGGCGGAAATATCCTAAAATCCTCTCCGCAAATTGTCATTATATCCACACATGAAAATAATAATCATAAAGATAATAACATTAAAATTACCGCACACAAAATCAATAAGCTTCACCATAAAAAAGGCAGAAAAACAACAAAAAACCAAAACCAAATGTCAAAATTAGACAGAGCACCAAAAAGTTAGCGCGTGTATGTCACAGCTTGACCAAAAGAGGGTGAGAATTTACCACGGCGCTTAATTGAAATGCACAGCCTGCCTCGGAGTGAAAGATTCGTCATCCTTTTGTGAACGTCATTGGGGTTGTGGTCTGCTCTTTGTTGTCGAATTATCACAGCCAACTGTCATTTCATGTGATTTATTGATTGCCTCAGTACAGAGGTCTGCATAGCTTTGCATTGTGTTCACAGCCATATCAAAGGCTGCATGGTTCCGTTGAAATATTTCAAGAAGGCTTTACGATCATTGACTCCTAAGGTTGAACGTATGCAAATATGCCAAGGTAGGCGCCAGTTTTGTCAAAACAATCAAACCAACCATCCACACAAAATAAGTTTTCAAATCCAAATCTAGAAACAAAAGTAACTGGAATCGCTTTGCTGCGAGTGGACAACTGTGCGTCGGTATCTTATCAGAAGCAGATTATACAGATACTCAAACGCGGATAAGATATGCTTTTATTCAACTGTTTTTGTACAGAGTTGGGTTACGAGAATACCGCAAAAGGTGTTGCCAGATAAGCCCTGCGATGAGGATTTGGAATGGAATCTCGGTGAAGTAAAAGGTGGAGGAAGTATTCCAGTACCTAGTTTATGATATAAACTGTGTTGTGTGGCTGGTGATGGTGAAGCCAGAGCGTAATTGAATCACATAACAGAACCGCAAAACAACGTTTCGGTTTGGTTATGAAACAGGTGGGTATAAGGAGAATTATTCGGAAGATATTTTATATCTACCTTCACCTGGTTAGATGACAGCTTGGAATTAATTGAATTTGTGGGCGAGTCTGCACTTTGAACAGGTTGATTATGTGCGAGTATTTATGGGCGACACTGAGTCATTTGGGGAAGTTATGCTGGTGCTTTTACATAATCAAATTTGTCGTCGCAGAAGTACCTTACAGTTTTCAGCAAATCATGTCAATACAGTGACGACAATATTGCAAAAACTTCAAGGGAAAGAATCAAGGTGTTAGTTAAATGGTTGAAGACGAGCAGGAAAACAACTGCCATTCGTGCCGATTGTGAGAAATTTGTGTATTTCGTGGTCTCTAAGATGGACAACCTCTTAACGAGGACACGCAACTTTATTTTAATCTTTTGCCTCAAGTAGGTGGGTATTATAGAGGAGACTCTTGAGTTTATGCACCGGGTCTCGAGTCTCTTGAACTTGAGTAAACACTTCGCTCCGAAGGATTCCGATTTCGAATTAAAGTGGTTATTACCTTACCTCCACCGATGCCGATCCTAATGGTTATGACCCTTATACTCTCTTCGCACGGAATAAGTTTGTAGGCCAGATAGTCAGCGTACACACGAACTGACCTGACAGTTAAGAAATCTAAACCACCCGGCAACTCTAAACAACAAGCGACCAGGAATCAAATCGCTCAGCCTTCGCTTTCTGACTAGAACAGAACTTGTGCGTGTGGCCGTGTCAAAACGTCGGTTGAGGACGTTGAGCAAGACATTGCTTCCTGGCCGTTGAGGACCAGATTTTTTTTTAATTCGTTTTGAAGGACTCATAGTTTGTTTTAGTTGGATTCGAGCCAAGAGAGAGATTGGGGAGTTATGGTACTAGAGAAGACGATGTCCTTACTCAGCTCCCACATGGTAAATGTGATGTAAACTTGTCTCATTTCGCTCTGAAATCCAATCGTTGGTATTGAACCATTCAATAGTCTGGATTTCCAATTAGAATTTTGAGTGTCGCTTGCGGTCAGCAGCAATCCCAGGCCAGGTTTGCTAGGTTTTAGAGCGGCTTTCCAGAATAGTGCCGCCCGGTTGGCAAATAGAACTCTTTCTTGTCGAACTACCTTATTTTTTACCGTTGAATATGAAGAATTTTGGCACTTTTTCTGAGGCTTTTTTTTCAAAGGATTGCTTACCCAGAAGCAAGCTTGTTAAGTTCTCAGTTAGCAGCCTTTCACAGACGGAATTTTGACTTCCAATTATTTCGAATTTCTTAAGCAGTGCTAATGGTTAAGTGAATTTCTTTCGAGGTATGATACAATTAGGTCCTTCTGTAAGCACCTCAATTTGGAAAATATGTTGTGAATCAACCTTTTCCAGGAGTTTCCTTTGCTTCCAAGAAAACTCAGTGCTTGATGTGGCTTTGGTCAAGCGGTTTCATTGAGCCATAAGTCTTCCGACGTATTCTCCGACTTTTTTTTGCTTGAATCGGATCCAAGAGTGCTTGGAGCAAGACAGTGCTTCGACAGTGAAAATTTCCCAAGTCGCAGTATTTCAAGAAGAGGTGGTGTCAACTGGCCGCAACAGTTTTAACTCCCTTAGACTATGTATATTTGGGGCTAACCTATGCCAATAAACCAGTAACAATTTGCGACCTGGGGAGTTGCGTCATTCAAGCAATTGCTGAAATCCTTCCCAATTTATGTGGAGGAGTCATCCAAAAGTGGGTCTTTCCTATCATCTCCTGCAAACGTAGCTGCGGAAGCCATTTGAAAACATCGTAGCCTTGGACATATAAGCCTTACTCCGCAATAATGACTGCTCGCATATGTATTGCTTTTTTTAATCATTTTTGCAGATCGAGCTAGTGAGCAGAGCGCACATTTTCATATTAATTTCGACGCGTTGTTAAATCGTTTAATTTTCCATGCTTCCATCATTGGCAACGCCGTTATTTAAAACTAAAGCCGAATCGAGAGTGAAAGATCAGGCGTGGCTATTGTACGTCTTCTCTATTTCCCTCCAGACTTCATCGTAGACATTGATTACTCGCTTCATTTAAGAAAAGATATCCTCCAGATGCATTAGTATCTTTTTTCCAGTTTTCTCGTCGAATCTAAATCAAGAAATCTACTCAGCCATCCAAGTGACATCATTCTAAGATCCAGTCTAAAAATAAAAGCTGAAGCGCCACTCTGTTGAGAAAACACAGCCCGTCCCAGTGGTCCACTTTGACTGATAAAGTCAAAAGGTTTCAAAACATCTGCTCTACTTCAGCTAATAGGCGTGCAAAAAGCAAACCAAAAAGGAATAAAAAAAAAATAAAACAATTTATTCTCCTCCACATTCAAAGCACACAGAGCACTTCCTCTCTAGCGAGATGTCACAAACTCGTCGAGGTCCATAGTCTGACGCAGTCGCAACAGCAGTACATCAACTGAATGACTAACAGTTCTCGGATTAATTTACGTCCGTTTTATTTATTTCTATTGTTCTCCTCCCTTCCCTCCCCTTCTCAAGGTTCTGGTTTATAGTATGTGCATGTGTTGATCGAATTAAAATCGAATTAAGATTCTTGATTAGTAACAGCAGACGCAGACGACCATACTGACAGCACTAGCAACAGCTTCAGCGGCAATCGGAGAACCAGCTCGTTACATCACATTAGCGAGTGCGCGTTCGGAGGAGTGCTGCTAGTTGGCAGCGTCTACGCCCATGTGCGCAGCTCTGTACGAACTAAAATGACTAATTGACAGTGTTGACATTGCTCTTTGCTGTGTTTACATTTGCATACGGTTGGCTCACAGCTCACATACTATCTCTGCATATCAATGGCTCATGTGGACCCTAGCTCTAATGTAACGTTGCGTACTCATACCGAGTAAACATAGAAAAAAAAAAAAATTGGCATGACTCTCTGGGTTTGTGGATGATAAAAGAAAGTGAATTGTCCAATCACATATCAAATGCGACGACACACGGTCAATGCAAATCGAAAATTTTAGGGAAAGGCACCTTTGAGAGGTGAATTACCTTAGATTGGGGATTGCTGACACAATGTCAACATGACATCAACCCTATTCTGACGTAAGAGCGATGTCAAATGAATTGAGTTTGATTCTTATCTGACAAGTCTGCCTGCACCCATTTATTGTTTGACAAGGCATGAGTGTATGACGGTATTTGGAGGTAAGCAAACGCTATCCGGAAGTGTGAGAGATTGGGTACTTTGTTATTGATATAATCACGTAGTAGATGTGCGATGCAGGAAGTTATATCTGCTTCTCTGGTAGTAAGTCATTGTTAATTGTTGCTGGACTTAGATCACGTCTTAGGTTCCACGGTCTTTGATTTTGTGAGTTATTGTAGTCATTCATTATTTAAACAGACGCAGTCATATTTGAATGAAAAGTTTTATGGGGGAGGGTCAGCCATTCATAAATGTGAAGGTTGTCTTGAAAAATTTTCCAGCTGGAATGTTAGATGATGACGAACACGTTTTTTCTAAGCGCACATACTTTACGGGCTTTGATGGCAGATGGGCGAGATAAATTTTTTTATTTTGATACTTATGCTTCATAGTGATGTTGTATAGGAGGGTTTGATATTGAAAGTTGAGTTCAACAAGGCTATAAGCCTAAGTTTCTCGTTTTTTTTCTCCTTTACTGTTGGTTAGAATAGAGTGCTAAAAATTATCTTAAGCACCTCGGGTCTAAGGCGTATCATCTTGGAGTCATTTGCGCTGTGCATGTTATACACATGTTTTCGCAGGGTTCTGTAGTGACGCATCATTAAGAGGTTTTCTCATTTCAGTCAAAGGCTTTTAGCCGCTTTATAGTTAAATGCGATGTGTGGAAGGCCGGCGCTATCGCAAAAATTGGGTTCGTGAAAAAGACTTTCTTTAGGATTCGATTCGGTTTTGGCGCAGTTGACGTAGGAAGAGATTAGGTCCACTATGCAGCGTGTCTTCAAGCAGGTAATTGTCTATCTGAAGCTTTCTCGAAATCTCATTTAAAAATTACGAGATGACTAAGATGGAATCTCTTATACAGACCACAGATCAATCAATGGCATCTGAATACCTATATGTATAGTAACACGTTGCTGTAATGGGCATGACATTCTGTATGAATCACGTGGACTGGGCATAAATTTCTATGAATCAGATTTCAAATTGAATGCACGAAGAACCAAAGATTGGATTATGCGGATGCCTGTGACGTTATAACTTAGCAGCCCAGTACGTGGATTCAAAGAGTCTGTCTGCATTGCAGGTTGCTGTCTTTTGAATGTGTTCTTGCAGGGGGTATAGATAAAACTGACATAAATCTAGTGACAGTTTATTTGATTGTTCCGACAACTCCTTCCGTTTGAAAGATCTAAGGTCTTGTTCCTTCTGGTTTTCTGTCTTGGGCAAGTATGTAACTGCATTTCAAGTACTTCACTCTGTATTACTATTCAAAAGGCACAGTTTGCAATATCTCAAAACGACATCACTTACTACTTGTCATTGCCATACTTTAACTCACAAAAGGTCTCTTGCTGAAACCCTGCATACCTTACCCTCATTAGTATTTAATCTACGTTCACAGAATAAGCTTATTCAATGGAAAACTTGAAATAAGAAAACATTCTACGGACTTTCCGTCCATTCTCACCTCGTGACTCACGAACATCATTATTAAAAAAAAAAAAAAAAAACGGCCGCCAACAACCTTTCCTTTCAATCGAATTGAATGAATCAGTGAACTTGCCTCAACAGCAACTTCATCGGACAAGAAGAAATACCGTAAAATAAACAGAATATAAAAAAAAAAAATTATCAAGTATTTATAGTTTACAATTTGCAAAACAAATCACTCTGATATTGGTCGAGGAGTGATTCACTTCACCCCAGATAAGATAAGATTCACTCAAGTAGTACGCTTAAGAATTTTTCCTTTGATAACGAATTAAATTAGCAATTTTATCACATTTTTTTTAATGCAAACAATTTGCTATAATTAGCTGTAATTATGTCTCATTTGCATAATCACAATGCGATCAACTGCAATAGAGTGTATCTAACAAAAGTATAACGTTACACCCTGTATCCTATTCACTTAATTCGGGTCATCTGCTGAGCTTCAGTTCTGACCAACTGAGCCAAATTTTGTCGTTTCTTTCAAATTCAAAAAAAAATAAAAATAAACCAGCTACGGAACGAAGGGAAAACTGTGCTAAAGTTCGAATTCAGTTGACACAATTTGGCGGCGTGACAGATGAAAAGAACAAAAAAAAAAACACAAACGAACACAGCTATTCTGCTGCATTGTGTTGTGTTCGATTATAAAATTCAGTTATCGACAGTTTGAACGGCGAATGCTGGTCCGAAAGAAATTCGCATCTTGCTTCTTAATTTAAAAATAAAAAAAATGTGAAAAATACTACCAAAAAAAATGTCTCATGCTAATTTAGCGAATGAAAGTGGTTTCAGAATTTTCAATTTGAGACATAACCAGTTTTCGAGTCATTTGTGTCAGTATTTTTCGGTCGCTTTTGTATTGTGTTGGTTCTTTATGCAAATTGTAGATCTATGACGAGAGATTATGGATTAATTAACAAAACACAAACGAAAAAAAAGCCTCAAACTTGTGTTTGCTTTATTTGTTTGTTTCTATTCTCTTGGTAGTAAAAAATGACAGAAAACGTTGTTTTAATGATCTCGTCTATTAGGATCAGTAGAACAATGAAACGTGAAGGTTAGAGAATAGTTAGTTACTTTCAGTTTTTTGATTGAGAATTTAGAAAGATTTTGGTTTGAATATTTATAAGAAATCGTCTCTTAAGTTGGCATTTCATTGAGTAGAAATCTTTAGAGTTTAAGTCATTTGCTGTGCTCATTGATATTTGAACTATCACTTTCGAAATGTCGGTTCTTGATACGCGTGCGGCCTTAACGCAGTTGACATTAACCAGTGCAACCTTGAAAAGATGTGGTTTATGTAGATCATGTTTGTTCCGCCTCATCTTAATGGACAGGTAGTTAAGTCTTAACGGGTTCAGGCATAGAGCAGATTTTATGTTGAAACCGTGTTTGAATTTATTACGAAATATGGAAGCCACTTAGTAACAATTTCTTGAGGTTGACAAATTGATTTATATTTTAATACGGTCTATAAGTTGAACAAATAAAAATAGGTTATACTTAACTGTATGCCCGATGAGGTAGGTTTATTGGTTGTTATCGCTATTTCGTAATATATTCGCCGATAAAGTTCAATAAGTCGGTCAACTTAACTGTATGAGTTAATTATTAAGCTGTTCGCCGCTTATGTAGTATTAAAAAGTTCCCTCGGGCAAATAAATTCAACGAGTTGCATACTTTAATGAAGCTACAAGATTAGATGAGAATTTCGTAAGCTTTGAGCTGGTCTTATGTCGTCCATCACTGAATTCTAAAACTCTGAAGTGAACTGATCAGATCACGGAGAAGTGAGAAAAGTTTTCGACCCAACAGTGTGATTTAAGCACATTCGTACTTCGAAAGTGTGTTGAACTTTCATATCGTTTCTTCATTGCTTCGATCCTGCTCAGAAACAGTGCCATAGACCTATTCATCGAACGAAAATCGCTTGCTTTTGAGCACTAGTCTCAGATTCAGAAACAGGATGTAGTCGCTGGACTCCAGTGGTGGCGAGCACTTGGAAGTCGCAATCCTTCTGTGCGAGAAGCGACTTGTCAACAAATTTGTTTAAGTGGATCATGGCGATCTAGAAGCCCATAATCGTGGACAAACAATTAATTAGTACTAATATTTCGTCGGCATCACAACCATAATCTAACCAAAACTTGGTTGAATCTTGAGCTGGATATTCACGATTTCTGCGCCGCTGCCATTGCATGATTTGACTATGACTCTGGGCTTAATAGTCATGGAACGATGTTCGAGGGAGCAACGTGCTTGTGCAATTTTTGGTCGATAAAGTGCGACAAATCGAACGAAAATCTTAAGATTGATAGTGAAATTTAGAGGGACTACATTAGCTATGGATCGAGGAACTCGTGTGAGTATTCGTTTCATTTGGTCAATGGGGAACATTGCGGCGAAATGAATGTGTCAATGAGGATCCGGAAACATCAATTCATCAATTTATGTAACACAGGACTGAATCTAGCAGATTATACTAAGTACCGGAAGTTCATCAGGAAGAAGACGACTATTTCGATGAGGCGTACGTCCTACTGGCTATTTTCGTGTATGAACAAATTTGACGGGTTTGCGTCACAGGGAATACTCATCTCTTCCCGAGGTTAAGGTGGAAAGTTAAGATGTCCACTAGTAGTCAAAACAGCACGTTCTACTATCGTAAAGAACATACAAAGTACTCAGTTCCAAACGAGTTATTCATTGAAATGACAATTTCATCTCCAGCTGACACAATGTTGCAGCACCACACAGCATCCAGTTCCAGTGCATGACTCTGACAAAAGAAATCCACCACAGTTGTTGCAGTCTAAGCCATATGTCACACGTCTTGTTTACACTCTAAACACGTTATAAAAAAAAAAAAAAAAAGAAATCGAAAGTAAAAAAATAAGCTGCCGTCCGTCGTCAATCCGCCATCATCACCAACGCACCGCCATCATGACCATCTTCCTTCGTCGTGCTGTCGTTTGAATGCAAATTGCGAAAAACTAATTTTGAAAAATAGAAAACAAACTTCACAGCCCATGAATACCTTATGTATACCTTCGAAGCTGTTGAAGCTGGTAATAGACATTCGGCGCAATGAACACGATACTCTACCAGAGGATGGTGGCCATGATGAATTTTAATCACCGGTCACATCGATAACAGGTGAAATGCTTTTTTTTTTTTGTCTTGTGCTTCTTGTTCGTCTTCAACTTTTCTCCATTGAAGCACGAAAATTATGTAAAAAACAGATTTTTTTTTTTTTATTAAATAAACGAATGTAATGGTGTGGTTTGGTGTGGTGTATCAGTGCGTGGTGGGTTATGGGTTTACTTCGAGTTTTCGATTGAAATTTATATTCGAAGCTTGGACTCCCATTGCGTCATCGATATCATATGAGTTCGAGAAAATCGAATACTCTCATGTGGGGTGGGGTCGTTTAAGAGGGGATATCCCATATTTGAATTCGCGAAAGCATACCTTTATTTGTTCCTGTTGGATGGTAAAAGCCTTCCGGCCGGAAAGTGCAGACATTATTAAGTTATTTTCATTCTATCGATTTTCTAGGGTTTTTCCTCCTTCATTCCGTTGTTAAAAATACTTTGATTGATACGTAGAGAGTTCCAAAAAAAATTTAGCTCAATCGATTTATTGAAAAAGAAAAAAAATTTTGTTTGCTTCCATAAATATTTACAAAATGACAAATATCTCTACAATCAGAGTGGAAGTCGGTCGGCTGGTTGGTTGACTGGTTTGACTGACTCATTCATGCGAAGCTTGAAAAAGGAGTTTCAAGTTTTCCGCGATTGAATAAACCGCTGTTTAGTCATACCCCTAGGGTTGGTTGTACGCTCGAATCTTCGTCTCTGCGTTGTACGTCCCGTCCCGCGCTGTCACCAATTGTATGGTGTGCGATATTGTGGTGATCTCCTCGACGACGATGATGTTTCGTTTTGTTTGTGCGATCGAAATACATGCAGGCCGGCGCGATCAGATTTGATTTAGCAGTTGAACAGTGGAGTAGTAGTTTATACAATTCATTCCCGTTCGATCGGAAGTGGAGTAGTGATCTAGTTTTTTTTTTCTTTTAATTAATTGAACGAACTGTAGCGTTGCGATTGTATTGTACGAGTAGTGTGTGTTTGTTAATTATTTTCGTTTTTACTTGTTTGGTTTTGTTAAGTGTTTTCTTGTTTAATTTGGGAATTTGCTGAAATGGGAGCACCGAAAACAAAAAAGGTTGCGTATATTTAAAAATACTTTCGTTTTTTTATTGAACATTTGCAAAAAAAAAAAAAAAACAGAAAAAAATACCACACGTCGATTGTTTAAGCATTCAATGTTTTGTTTATGGCATTTTGAAAGCAAAAGTGTGTTAAATTTAGTGTTATGCAAATGTGTAGTTTAATGGGTAGTGGCCTGTTAAGTTGACCTTTGAGAATTCACATCAAATCATCGAATAAGTTCGTGTAGGTATCTTAACCCACGGGCTATCTTGGCCACGGTCACTAATAGTTTGCAGTTATTCGATTCCTAAACTGTCAAATAAAGAATTTTTTTTCAAGGGAATAGTACTAAAATGTAAGCCCACCATCAAAGCTAGTTATGGTAACCTTCACTCTCAGTAAAGCAAGACAAATTGAGAACTCAATCTGAATCAAAAATGGGAAAACCGCTTCGGGAATTTTTCAAGTGTTGTAACTCGCAACAAAGTCCATCAAAGACCTCGTGGATGCTTGTTGACGCGGTGGAAGACGCAGAATGTTAAATCCTCAATTTGGATTCGGTATTTTCATAGTCACTTGGTGTCGGGAATGACTGTGGGAATACTGAATTCTGAATGACAATTGCAGATGTGTCTATTTAACGAAAGTATGTCGCAGTTTGAGCTTAATAAATCCTCCAGCCGTATACATAGTACGAGGGGACTATTTGGTGTAAGGATGGCCTAGGCTTTACACTCTATCAGTCTATGGATAAAACACTTGAGTACCGAAAGACAGGGCGTGCACTATCATTTATTCTTTGATGTCTTACTACCAAGATTAAAACGTCAATCTAGGCAGACAAAACACATTTTGAAATTGTGGAATTTAATTGGAATCAAGGAATTTTACGTTCAGGACACAATTTTCGATGGATTTGCTTCCTAACGTTGCTAGAACTCTCAACATTTGCTTGCTAGTTGAATGAACGCGCACTAGTACTCCTTGTACAGACTGTCCAGCAATGCGTCGCACACGGGAGCAGTTAAAGTTGTTTACCTATAGTGACTAGTGACTCCCCAAGCAACTCTTTAGACTCGTTTAGATATTAGGCAGTCACGCAACACCGGTTCTCTTTAATCCATCAGATCTTTAATTATTTCAGCCACATTCTTTGATTTTTATTTAACTATCGTGCAAGTTACCTACTGCAGTACAGCTAGGTTAAGGCCAAAATTCACCGGCTAGCAGCATAAGTGTTCCATATCGCTCTTGAGTTTATTTATTTTTTTCTTGTTTGAATTTGGAGTATCAGAAATGGTTGTGTTCTCTACTGAAAGAGTAGCGTCAAAACCTTGTCTGAATAGCTCCTCAGCGTATCCACAAGAAATGGGATAGCAGCGGGAGTTTTGGACGAAATACAGGCTGCTAAATTGTGTCTCTATAGTATTATCCTTCTTGTAGACTCTCTACAAGTGAGTGCTCAAGGAAGACTTCAACGAACACATTATCGTTTTAAATATACAAATATTTTCCACTAAAAAGACATGCAGAGCTTAAAATTTGGCTTCTTTAAACCATTCATGTCATGTGCATTTTTTTTCACGAATGGAATGGTCACGCTAGTATATGCAGTTGCAGAATTGAGAAGCTATGGATGATGTTTGTCAGACATCCACGAGGGGTGGCGCGCCAAAAACTTGGTTATATTTTCTGTGACTGAATCTTAAACTCTCCACTCAGTCCTATGCACCGACTAATGACCCACTAAACAAAATTTTGTTCTTTGCAGAGTTTACAAGAAATGTGTCAGGTCTTTTGTCATGAATTCCTTTACGACTTTTCGTACACAGTAACGGCATCTCACGGTGTAATAATTTTTTATTTTTATTTTAACTTAAACGACGACAATATTTTTGTTCTTTTTGCTCGTTATCGTCTTATTATGCTCATTCCTTGCCTCAATTGCTTGCTATAAAGTTACTCAATTTCATAAAACAAACAACAATCACACTGATAAACACGTTTTTATATACCGCTTGTATTTATATACACATGTGCATATGTAGATGGATATAAACAACGTAAATAATCGCATTTAACTATCTGAAAATAAATAATGTTCTTCCCCCCATATCCACACAACACATGCTATAAATCTCTCCATATACAGAGCAGAGAAGTATCAAGGTCAAGATGAGGATTCTTGATCTCCAAACGCTCTTGTATGCTGTGTAGCCATAGATCGGACATTGACATTTATCTTTTCATTTCAAAAGTAATCTTAAAAAAAAAATAAAATAATTTTTTTAAATTAGTTCCAAAGGCGGGTGGATATATGGAACAATCTTCTAACGCCTCTAGCTAATGCTAAAACAGGCAAGCCAAACCGTATTTGGCTAGAGAAATAAATTTCTAGCTACCCACGCACGAGTATAGGAAGAAACTAATTGGTCCGTGATGTGGGCTGTCTGTCTCTCTTTTTGGCAAGACGACTAATAGAAGCAAAGAATATGTGTCACAGTAGTCTATGATAGCAAAATTAATAACAAACAAATTTTATTTAATAATGAAAATAAAAAAATTCTTACATGGGATTTTTTATCCTTTCCAGATGGCAATCCCGCCACCGCCGGGGCCACCACCGCCGCCTGGTCCACCTCCACCACCAGCGATGGGTGGTTTGAAACTGGGCAACGCTGCAGGTGGTGGAGACATGAGATCAGCTCTTCTGCAATCAATTCAAAAGGGTACCAAATTAAAGAAGGCTGTAACGGTGGATAAAAGTGGACCAGTTATATCGGGAAAGGTAAGACTCATAAACCCAGTATTGCTTGTGAGAGATTAAATTTTTTTTTGTTAGATATCTGACGATTCGTCGTCGAAATCTGCATCAACAACAACTGCCTCTCCAAAACGGAGTAACAGCAATATAGTAGCCAATGGTGGACCAAAGTTAGGTGGCCTTTTCGAAGGTATGTCTTCGATGCCAAAATTAAAGCCGGTGAATGGAGCACGAAGTTCACCATCTTCCACGCGATCGAACAAAGCACAACAGCAAGAGTCTGAAACAATTACAACCACAACAACATCTACAACAACGATTAGTCCACCCCCATCGAACGGTCCAATGGATTTTAATGCCGAACTGACAAAACATCTGACGCTGAAAAGACAAAAGCAGCAGATAAACGCCACAGAAGCAAATTTAAGGACCAATCGAGGACCACCGCCACAACCTCCAGCAGCGCCACCGAAGAATCTTTCATCTGTAAGTACTCGTAGCGTTTGTATCCGAAACAGCTCAGCGGGTGAAAAGCTATTTTTGTTGTCGTTTCTACACCCGTGGTGTGTGTGTGATTGGTGTGGTAGGGGGTGGTTTTTTTCTTTTTCTTTCCATCTTCTCCGACGCGGCATGGATTATAAAATTTGGGATTCAAATTTTTATGTGACGTCATTTAAAAATAAACACGACTTTTTTTAATAGCGGCTTGCTGATGATGCCTTGGAATTCTTTGGGGTTCGGGGAGGGAAAAAATTGATTGTATCAGTGTAGTAGTGAGTTATTTTGGAACAGAGTGTGAGAAGTGAAAAAAAAAATTCGATGATGGGGATGGAAATTTTGAGGTTTAGAGGAAGTTGCGCTGCGATTCATGTTCGGTTCACGATAAGGGTTATGATGCAATATCTTGTGTTTGCACTTTTGCAAATAGCTGTTTTTAATACCATGACGTAAAGGGATGTAGTATGAATGTTTTCGACAATTCTGGAGAAACGTAGACTTCCTGCGAATCAGTGAATTAACGTAGTGTTCCTAGAAATTCGTCGGCGTTTACAATGAACATGTGGAACAGGGAAACGCTTTCAAATAAATCGTTATTCATGTTAACTTATGTCGAAGTGGGAGATCCCATTACTTTTTGCAGAAACTGCAAAGCTTTAGACGTGCCTCGGTGTGTAATTTTCTAGTAGGTTAACGTGGTATTGATTACCAGTGATTCTTCGACAGGTCATACTAAAAGGTGGACTTAAGCAGAAATGGTAGAGCAGTTTGAATAGGAACGTTTTTCATCATCCACACTGCCTTTTACTTATGCAAGAAAGTCAATGATGCAGTCGAGGGGTTTTCAAAGGAAGAGAAGTCATTAATAGCCGTCATATTGTAGCTGGAATTTAGGTTAGCTTTCAGGAGAGACCCAGTCTTAAGAATGGCTTAAATCATACAAATGTGTTTATGATAACCAAACGTCCAATGTATTGACCAGAAGCCACCCACAGAGACAACTTAAGCTCCATACAAAGCGTTGAATACCGCTAACATCCGTGTTTGCATAATGGGAAAAGAACAACGTTCCCCCTTGTCATACTAGGTAGAGAATTGAGTTTATATCTGGAATACATCAACTTCTGTAGACGTAGGCTCCAAGCTTGGAGTCCATCAGACTTGGATCAGACCAAAAGGTTCAGTTTTCTATCAAAACTTTCTGTTTAGGTGTCACGTGAATTGAGTGCGCAGAATTTCAGTACGTGCCTCAAACCTTCCTCCTCAAAAAGGAGTCGGGCTTCGACCGCCTGGGCACTGGAGATGAAAAGCGAATTTCTTACAAAAATGTTGTGAGAAAAAGAGCTTATGTTTGTCGTGGAGAAACTCTGCTCAACTTGTTGTTTTGAACACCGAGTATCACTTTCCTGAATTCAAGTCTGATGTGCGCGACTTATAATTTTCGAGAGAATGGAATTTTTGTAACGCTATTCGAGGTAATCAAAGAGTGCAATACAAGCCCCGTAAAAGAATTTTCAATTGTAGCTGGCTGGGAGCTGCGCTTTATACTTTCGGAGATAATGCGTATCTACTGCTGTACTTTGTGCTTTTGGAATATTGCCTTGCAAAACCCTACCACACCACATTTTCCTTATGCCTTATGCCCCCATTTTAAACACGTAGAATGGAGCGTATTTAGATGTAGAATTTAAAACTCTAGCTGCCCGTGAGGTCATACTTTCAGCGAAGCCTTTAGCCTCGAATGGTTTGGGTTAGCTGCTAGAACGTTGGCAGAAAGTCCTAAGTAATGAAGGGAATTAGATATAGGGAGTAGGAGGTGGAGATCAACCTTAATTGTGGTATCAGATTGGCGCAATTTTAGCATTAATTGAGTACTTACAAAACTACTAGATCTGCCTACTATTCATACCCGGTAGGATGCTGACTTTGGTTGACTTGACTTCGTTTGGCACAGCTCTGACAAGGAACTGCAAGCCAGGAGTAATTCATTTGTTTTAGATCACAGATCGACTATTTGCCTACTACTCACTTTCTATCTGCTTGATTCACCAGCTTGTTCCTCAATTAGCACACTCGAATTTTGTCACATGTCTTCCGTAGCGTATCACACCGCAGAAAGTAGATTTCTCTCGGTCGGCATCTTCACGTCACGTGTAATGCCAACCACGACTATTATAAACCAGCTTGCTTCAGATAATTGCGGGTGAAGTGTAAAATTTCAATTCATTTTGATTTAATTGTATCTTACGCTCAACCGCACAGGAGGTGCTATAGACCGTGCAAGGCATTCTCTACCCCAATTTAATTTTGACTACTCGCAGGACATGCAGTTAATTCTTTTTGGAAACACAGCGTTCGTCCCTTTAAAATCGTGCCCCTCAGTTGCCGCTCCTCCACTTGTGTTGAGTAGGTATATCAATATCAGCCACCCTCCGTCATAATAGTGAAACTTTATATTATCACGTTTCATAACTTCTCCGGTAACAAGATACGCAGAGAGACAACCCAGCATCTGCCTCGCCAGATGCTTACTCCCACACCCTAATTACATGTACTCGTACCACAGCAAACAACTACAAAGCTGTACACATACAAACACAGGCACTGTTTACTTTGCACACCAATAAATTTCAATTAATTTCGTTCGCTCTCGATTTTCTGCTAATTTTCCATCGTTTTTTTTTTCTTCCCCCATTTTACCTACCAACAGAGTACTTCCGACTCAGTGCTGGAGAAGAGCAATTTAAATTCGCAGCGATCAAGTCCAATAGTTGGAGGAGGTACAGGAGGCAGTAATGCGAAAGCCTCATCACCCACGCTATCAGAGGGCAGCAGTAGTAGTGGTGGTAGCGGAAGTAATAAAATTACCACCGGCATCTCAGTGTGGAAAAACGCTGCAAACTTAAAGTAAGTAAAGAATAATGAATGAAAAAAAAGACCTTTAACATCCTCCCAATAAACCTGATGCTCCTTCATTAGAAAAAAAAATCATAAAACCCTGACCCGCATTTGGTTAATGGTTCTGTCCTCATTAATATTCCATGGTGTCGTGTCTTTTTTTTTTTTTTGTTAATGCTTCTCTTCTTTCTTTCTTGTAATTCATTTTTGTATTATTCTAGTTTATCGTTAGGAAGTAGTTCAAGTTTTGTAAATAGTATGAGTAGTCAAACGAAAACATCATCTTCAACATCATTATCGTCGTCGTCGTCAACAACAACAACAACAACTGTAACATTAACATCCACACAGCAGCGCCTGACTGGATTAGCGCCAAATAAATCAACTCTATTTGGAGGAGTCAGTGGTAGTAGATCACCAACGCCGGGATCACCGTCATTGGGTGGAAATGTAGCACCTCCACCGCCAGCGCCTCCAGCGAATAAATTCGCACCAAACCATGGTAAACCGAACTTTGCACCAAAACCTCCGGGTATACAGCAACTAGTGGCAGCTTCAAATGGACAGAAATCATCTGTGGCCCGGCATCATAGTATGAAATCGCCGAGGTATGTATGAGTTTTTCATTTATTTCGTCATTTAGTAGTCTGTGTTAGATTTGTTCGGGTCTTTAGAGTTGGGGTGCTTCATTGAATTTAGTTTTACATCATCACACGTTTGTCCAACAAGAAACGATTGGATTCCAGGAACTACATACATTTTGCTTCCAAAACCAGGGCAGGGATATTGTGAAAAATTGCAAATTGATAGACAGTGCTAACTCGTAGTTCTAGTTGGGTTCCAAGTGTCCGTCGATGGAGTGCACTTAGACCACTGAAAAAGCGAGAACCTTAGACACCGACTACCCGTAGATTTTTGATTTTGGCCGTGAACAATGTTTCTCGTACGCGCATTGCTCACTCAATAGTGGCTCGGATCTGCTATTGGCTGAATCATTATACTAAATGCATCAACATCTTTGCAGCGCTTCTGCTTACTTGGAATTCGAGTACTTAAAGTGCACCTTTGAGCCTCTTGGGACTGATTTTTACAGCTGACGACTTAATACTTCATCATTTCCGCTTTTAATATTCTCGTAGCGGTGATGATAGAACCTATAAACCACCCGTGCACGTACTCTCTAACAAAGTTCATTAGTATAAGTGCTTTGAATATATTTGTTTGTGAAGGCTGAATCCTCCGCCTAATTAATTCTGTCGGTTCGTCTGATATTCTGCCAACGACTTGACATCAAATTAGTTTAAATATTCACAGAGGTAGTAGTAAGCTCTGAGATGTACATAAGCTTACATAAAAATCCAATTTATATGATAAGCTCTGCACAGAATATAAATGTTATAGCCATTTTCGTCAATGCTTGACGTTTAACCAGTTTATATCTCTTATAAAAAATTTATGAACCATTTTAGATCCCCACCAATAGCCCAACCTGGCGGTATTGTCTTCCCAACCAACCAAGGATTTGCAACGATGCGTACACCCTTACAACTATGTCAGTCACAGGAGGCAATCGGTATCCGGCAAGCACCAAATCCACCCATTGGTAAGCCCACCTTTTAATTTGATGCGTGTTATCAGTTTCATTAATCAATTGAAAATTTTCTAGGCCGGCCAACAGTCGCCCCACCAAAACCACCCGCTGTTAAACCACCGCCACCACCAACTCCATCTAGAAGTGCATCGAACACGAACCTTAATAATCTTTCATTGAGCGCGACCCAAAACAATTCTTCTTCTAGCTCCAGCCTCACACCGAATGTGTCCTCGTTACGAGACCATTTCAAAACGAGTCAAAATAATTTGTCCTCTATCGGAACGGCGTCAAATAACTCACCGCCAGCACCAGCGCCACTGAAAACAAGTTCACCCATTACCAATAGAACACCAGCAACAACGACAGCCAGCCAACTAAATGGAGCACCACCGCTACCTCCGCACAGGACATGTCCAGCGCCACCACCTCCTCAGCGACAGTCGTCAACTAATGTAAGTAGCTTTTTTTTTTATCTATCAGAATTGAGGAAAAATCGTAACAAAACAAGCTGCCAAAAGTTCTCCCCTAAGTGCACTATTGTTTAAGGGTGCGGTGGGGGGGGGGGGGGGGGGTTTTATTTTGAACATAAAGACGTCGTGTTCGTGTACTCGTGCATCGACCCAGTTCTTATTCGAAGAGAAGGTGGATAAAATTTCGCAAAAGAGAAAGATGTAGAATAGAGGTGTTTAGTATTGTCGAGTTGTAGAGTTGTTTAAAGGATGCATATTTTGGTATTCGACGTTTTAAGACTGTTAAAGTTACCAGAACAGTTTAAGACACGGTATCGAGAAGTTGAGTTTAAAATCCATAATGTCAGTGGTGAAACAACAACATTCTACAATGTCCTACTGCTTCATACTGTCATGAAATTCTACTACTAGAAGTTGAATCCAACTCCCTGCCTACTTTTCTTGGCGGAGTACAAATCCTTTTCTCACTTCTTCACAGTAAATCGTTCGTTTGATTATGTTTGAAGCGCTTTGTTTTTTGTTTTTTTGAATTGCATTAGAGGATACTTCAGAGACTTTGATATGTCGCTTTCGTGTATGATTATGTGACAATGCGACCAAATCAAATGCGGAATTTTGTTCGCAGCCTTTCAGGCACGTTCCTACTGACGAACTTAGCCTCGCTATAAATTAAGTAATTTTTTTTATTGTCGTGTCTCTAAGGCATACTTCTATGTGTTGATCAAAGACAGAAATGTTTTAAGACCAACTGACCTACAGTAAGGAATTTTCTAAACAGAATACAAAAGCCTTTCCTAGTTGCTCGTTGACCGATATAAACTGCAGATTTTAAAAATTGTCTTTCAAAGAAAAGGAAAATGTTCAAGACGCTAAGCCAACACTACCCCTTCTGTATAACTTTTCATCCTACTTCGACTAGCCCTCTGGGGTTAGTTCTTCTGTGGCCTCCATTCGCCGTATCGATAGAAAATGTTCAGAGTTTCTAGTTGCCATTGCTTTCCTTCATATTAAGCCGAGATTTTAATTGTCATTTGCACTTATTCATTCATCTTCTCCTGTGGTCATTAATGGCTTTTTTCTCAACCGTGTCCATACCCCTAGCAGCAAATTTTTCAAGTCGAAGCTGATAACTGATTTATTTCATGTACGAACTTTGGCATTTTGGACTTTCCGCTCCTGGAATCTTAGAAGATAAGTGTCTTTAAGTGCACTATGTTCAGAGGAATAATTGGAATGGGTTTCTCGCATCAATGGCAGGTTATACTTGTTCAGAAATGGTGTCAATTTGGCTTCTGGCCATTTTTTTTTCGTTAAAAGTAATAAGCGATGTTCCACTCACCAAAAAGCTTGTGCTGAACAAGGCAGGAGTGTGTCTCTACGCTAAGATGCCGGATGTAAGTAGAGTAGCACCTTTAAAATTGTATATCGGCCACATTTCGCAGCCATTTTTCCACGAGCTACAAGCAAATACAACTTCGTCCAAAATCTACCTTTGCAATTACGACCGAGTGGTCCATTTCTCGAACCACCCTCAGACTCTGTCTAAGTCTTTCAATACGCCTTAAAAATAATACTTTAACTATTGCTGGTCTGAGAGGTTTAAGGTACTTTTAAACAAAAATACTACTAAACGGCAACACTTTACCTATCTTTTCTGTGGGGGAGAAAAAGCTGAGTAACAAATATTTACACACACGCTCTTTTCATATAATGCTCCGACTCTCTTAAGAGCGCTGTTCTATTGATTTTTATCAGAGAGGAATTTTTGACTTCGCGTAAAGGGATGACAATTACCAGGTCGCAGTGTTTATTCCGCTTTTGGAATGTGATAACGGTCTCGCAAAACTTCCCCCGAAAAGAAAGTGTAAATTTAACTTTTAATTTAAATTTAATTTGAAAAGTATCGTAGCCCTGAAAAGTTGTGAATTAAGGTTTAAGCAGCGAGGCGAATAGAATGAGATCCAAAAAGGTAAACAATGTTAAACGTGCCCATAGTGTTGTGTAGGCGAAATGTGAGTGGTGGTAGTGAATTGTGAAGGGTTGAAAGAGGATGCACGGGGAGAAAGAGGACAGATGTAAAGTGCCTTTTGCGCTTAAGGACAACCCTCATTGGTTCAAGGTCTTTGGAAAATAGCAAATTTTAAAGATTTTTTTTTTCCATGTTGCTTTTACAGAGTGATATTGAGGTAAACATGGAGAAAAAATGGCGCGACTTTATTCCGGGTCCTTCATAAAGAATGTGCTAATGGATTTTTGTGACTGAAATTTAAATGTCATGGACATTAAGAAAGGGAATAGAGTGCAACTAGATACACATACTTCCTGCAGTTTTGCTGGGATGTAACGTACTACTAGCAGTTTATTATTATTTTGAATTTCAGTGCTACTATGTCAAGGATATACATATGTAGGTGCACAGGATACAGGGGAGCAGAAAGAAAAGAAACTTAAGTACCTTCGTGACTGAGTGACCTCGTTTGTCAAAGTGAAATAATTGGCAGTGTGGTTTCGCAGTGCTCCTGACATTAGATCACGCTTTGCAGTCATCATGCGGTTAAACTCATGACTCAAGCCTCTAATCGAAAATGCTTTTGGCATGTGGTTAGCGGTCAGGATTTAAATCTTTTAATCAAGATGACACACGTTCTAAGAAACTATTACAGAGTCTAGGATGACAATTGGTTTTGCAGACCAGACCCTACGCTTGCTTAATTGAAACAGATGTTCACTTTTTTTTTTTATTATTGGCATATAAAAGGCTTACGCAATTGTGTCCAGTTGTTGTGATTAATCCACTGATCATTGTACTTGTACTTGTCGCTTGGCCTCTAATTTTCTATGATCATAAAAACAGGCACACTGTTCATGGTCATGGCTGTTCTATCGGAATGATTAAATATTTATCCGGTTTTCTAAAGAAGTATGGAGCTCCCTCCCTAGGCACATAAAACTGATTCAACTTGTAGAATACTACGCATTATAGCGTTGTCTTTTTTAACGTGGGTAGACTTCATGAATTTGTTAAGCCTTAAAATCGATCGAGAGAAATTGATTTTCGCCCCCTTCGTAGGGGTTACATAGACTGTTGCCATTGGAAGATTAATGTCCACGACATATTTAAATTAAAATCTGAGGCAATTGCCAGTATCCTAAACCTTTTCATGGCGAAGGTGGGTAGCACATCACAAGTCATCTACTTAGATAGCTCACCGTGCAGAGTGAATAATCTTTAGAACAGTCTGCAGAGTTTTAATGGTAATGTCTAGCCCTATCCCCCAGAAGTCTGTTCTCTTCGGGTTTCTAACTCCGGCGTGCTAAAGTTTTCCATCATGACGTGAAAAAAACTGTGTAAATTGGTTTATTGAAGCTCAGTCGCTCAGAGGATTACATATATTTGTAACACTAAGTGCACGTGGAACAACAGTTATCAGCAAAAAGGAAAAGTCTCTGGCGCACATTGATCTCAAACAATTGTTTGCATTTTGAAAATATAAAAAAAAAAATTATTTTGCCTTTAACTTTCAGACGGGCGCACCACCAGTGCCACCACAGAGGCACTCATCGATGCGTACCCCTTCAATAACAGCAGTCACAGCCCCTAACATTGTTAACACCACCAATAACAGCAGCAGTTACAGTCAAAATAGCAGTGGCAACTCTGTGGTCAGTCGACTGGTGACAGATTTAGAATCGAAATTCGGTAAACGATTTCATAATGTCACCGAGTTTCCGGCTCCGCCACCATTCTTAAACATCCCAAAAATGTATCCTAGTCGTAATGCAGTTAAAGCAACTAACGGTATGTAAAAAAGAAGTTAAAGGAAAAAAAGAAAACATTACGAAACAAAGAAGTAGAATATGTATTTCGAAACTAAAGAAGTAACGCAGTTAATTTTTAATATTATTTCCTTTTTTTACTGTTAGCGTTCGATCGTCGTTATTCGTTATTATTATTATAATTATTATAATATTCACTTGTTATTTAATAATTATTATTTTATATTTTTATAGAATTAAAGAACAAAATAACCCATTTATTTTTTTTTATTATTATTATTTCATTTATTAAGAAACTAATGTTTTGTATAAAAATTTATGCACAGCTCTGTGCAAAAAAAAAATGACACCAACCATTTGTGAAGGATTGTGAAAGTAATATTTTAAAAGCAAATGAGAATTTGGATTGTATTTTTATTTTAATACTAAATATCTCTCCACGCAGCCTGCACAGATTCCCATAACTGCGAAGTTCAGGTCTGGAGACTGAACCGGCCATTCCATAACCTGAACCCTATTCGTGTCGAAAAATTCTTTGGCAAATTTGCTCGTATGTTTTGGGTCGTTATCTTGTTGCAGGATACCCATGTGAGAGGCATTTTCCACTCTACGTAGGGTGGCATGATTTGCCTCATAATACCAACATAAATTTCACTGGTCATTATTAGTTTGATCCAAAATATGGGACCAATACCATACATTTATTTTTGCGCCACCATGCTTAAATGTATTCTGCCTTAAACTTCTGGTTAGTTTCAAAGTCCAGTTTTACGTAAACATGGCTTAGTACGACTAGACTGAATCTCATACAGATATTCTCCACTAAGTCATGTCCTTGCACCAGAAACGAAAAAAAATGTATAAGCATCACAAGTACAAAATGCAACATGGTGCTATTTTTTTTTTTTTTTGCACAGAGCTGTAACTATTTTTACGGATTATTTTTTAGAAGTTTCTTTTTTTGTAAGAAAGAACACTTTTCTTATATAAATTTATATATACATACATAGTAATAATATGAATAGATTAGTTTTGTTCATTTCTTTATTTTTATTCATTTTCTTGTTAACATTTAACAAAGCATGCTTTATATATATAAAAAAAGAAATAATAATAATGAAAAGAAAAGAAAAAGATAAATGAATTAAAAATGGCATAACAATAAAACAATATTCATCTGGAAAAAAAGAAGAAAATAAAAAAAAAACATTCATTTGCATTTGTTTTATTATTTATCTGTCTGTTTGTTTGTAAAAGACGTTATTGTTGTGTTTTGTTATTGCTCCTTTATTGTTCCTTTTTTTGGGTTGGCATGACACATTTAATTTCATATTTTCTCTTCGTTTTTTTTTTAAGTGTTGGAAGGTGTCGCTAAATGATGTGGAGATGGGATGGGGAATATTGTGATGTCAGTCCTTAACTTTGTTTGTAATTGGCTTACGGATATCGTGGAGAAAACTTTTAAAATTAAAAAATACATTGAACTGAAATTTATAGGAAATATGATATCTACTTAACGTTTAGTATCCTAATTGTGCCTAATAAACAAGAACAGATTCGTGGTAGATGGTGCTTTGACTTTGGGTTGGTCTTCAGAATCCCCCAAGCTCTTGTCTAGGTCAAGTTTCAATATCGAATTCTATAAATCAAATGCAACTGTGCGTTGCCGGCAGCTAAACGTACACTCCATTAATTTCTAATGGTCAAGGGACACGGCTAGAATACTAGTTATCCACAATCAACGAGTGAAGTTCTTGAAGGTAGTAGTCAATGCTCAACTCCTTCCGATGATTGGAGTATTTTAAGAAAAATTCAACGGACTTTATACTCAGACTTGTAACGACTGACCAGACTTGAATCCGATTGGGGATTGGAATATTCGCACAGAAAAAAATTATTTGCATTATATTGCGTAAAAAAAATCCTGACTCGCATAAGATAAATGTCTGCGGATATACCAACCTGAGGAGAAAGATCTTCCATTTTAGATCCAACTCAACACTTAGCTTCTAAGCTAAGTACAATATCGTTTTGCACTACAAAACTGTGCACATAAGTTCGCCTTAATTCATTTCTTACAATTTTATATAATATTCTTTAAAGTGAGAATGTCAAGACCTAAAATTTTGATTCCAGTAATCTTCTTCGTAAGACACAGTTCAGTGCCAATAATTTGTAAATTTTTCAACATTGTGCAGTCTTCCGTGGAGATCATAGATTCCATTTAATGCCTTCAATTTCTGGCTTTTGTCTAGAACGGAGACTTCTAAAGCATCTTTTTGAAATAATTTTACAATTCGAAAATCGCATTCGAAATGCACATGGAGATATCTGATTGAGTGATGTAGTTTCTGAGTAAACCTATTTATCTGGTTTTCCCTTCCCTAGATATTGGTAGAGTGTAACCCGCAGTGTTGCGTTCCTTTACTACCGGCATTGTCATGTTTCTACCCTATCCTTTATTTTTCGGTACTAAAAATGATCATCATGTTCCAGTACAATAAAGCAATGATGCATTCATGCCCTATTGTCTTGGGTAAAATCGAGGACTATCGTGTAGTAATAGTTCTCCACTCACCTATTTACCAGATTTAGATGGTTTTTCATTCAAAAAAGTAACGTTTGGGGTTATGGGACCAACGATGAAACAGGCTTCATGGATTTATAACAAAAAATTCACATTTTTTCCATACTTCACCAGACAACTTTTCAATCACAGTTGCTTTCTCAGTACAGCATTTGGAATATTTTACGGTTTCAATTCCAGTTAAGGTGAATAAACTCAGGTGGTAAGCTCAGACGATATGGAAAATCCCACAGTCTACTGCTAAAATATAATTTCTTTTCGTATTTTACTACTTTGTCATAGTTTCATTTGTAATTTTGTTTCTTATTTCTCATTTTCTTAGCATTTAAACGGTTTGCAAGTTGCATTGTTTCTTTTCCTTCTCAAAATAATTTCCATCAATTTCAAGTAAAAAATAAATTTGGCACGAAACTTTCAAGATTACCTTCTCATTGACTTACAAAAGAACATATTTTTCCCCAAAAAAAAAACTTTTAATAGCACCTCCAATACCATCGGCCACCACAGAAGCACCCCGGAAACCAAGAGCACCAGCGCCACCGATACAAGCAAAACTAAATGCCTACGCACAACAACAGATGGAGAATCAACAGTGGTAAACAAAGAAATACACAAACGATATTACATAACAATGAAAAATAGTAACAATCAGGATACCGGAAATAAGTTTTTGTTTGTTTTGTTAAAGTGTATATGTATTAGCAAAAGTATTAGTTCATAAAGCTTCAATAAGAAATAATTAAAAATGGAGTTGATATTCTAAGGACGATATGCACAAAATTACAAAAAGGCACAAATAAATACAAAATAAAATATTTAAAAAACTATAGTAAAACAATAGACTATATCTATTTTAGAATAACACGAGCGTATATTGAATTGATTGATTGTTTTTTATTACTCGTAGTAGCAAACATTTGTATTATTAAAGCACTTCAAAATGAAGTTCCTATTTATAGTAAATTTAATAGGATAAATGTTTAAGGATAAAAGGAAAGATTTACATGTTTTAAGTAAGTAACCTTGAAAGGAGAACTTTTTAGAATTATAGGAAATGTTTTTTTTTTTATTTGAACGACAATAGAATGTTGTGTTGGAGAGTTTAACAAAGAGATCTAGTGCCATTAAATAAAGTGGTGAAATTCAAATTTTTTCTTACTCCCTGATTCGAGTAACAAGCTGCGATTGGATTTAATCGAAGTGACACTTATGTGAGATAAGGAGCAGGTCTTTTCTACGATGCAGATGGAGATTATCGCTTGCTCCAGAAGTGTTCATGCTCAAATTAACCCGTACCCCTTTTTGGATTTCAAATCACCTTGAAGTTTAATGAAGCTGAAAATATTTCCGAAGGATTAACCAGATGCTCAACTTTCTGAGAGAAACGTTTTCGAAGAATCTGAATCCAAGACGTTTTAGCATTTACAACACTTGTGTTTTCATATGAAACAGCTATTTAGTGAATATTGATCCAAAATTCTATAGAAATCATGCCATTTTTCAGAAGAAAGCCGGTACAGGAATTGTTTTACGTCCATGTACTCATAAATCCAGCAATTCCTACTTTTCTTGTCTTCTATTCCGAGAATATTAAGCTAAATGTTCCCAGTCTTCTGCTCGGAAATAATTTGAGAAAGATGATGTTGTGAAGTTTTTATTTTTTAAATTGATAGTTTTGCTGGCGATTTGTCACCATACTAGGTTCTATAGGAAAGCATGTCTTGCGTCTCATGATAGAAGTGTATCAGATAAGGTTTTTCCAATTTTCCACTACATTATCCAACGTATTAATGCTCAATTTCTGATTCAATTTCTTTTTGAGTCTTACAATATTACGTATGCTTAGGCGGTGTCCCCAACTGAAATATTAAACTATGGGGGCACATAGTGGAACTTGTTCTACGAAACTGAAACCATCGGATTGGAAATGGGAGTTAAAAAATTGCATTTTCCAAACAGATCTTAATATAGCAAGGTTTTCTATATTATATAAAAATCGAAGTCTTTTTGAAACAGATTACCTTTTCTTTCCACAGCACTTCATAGAGACAGTCAATTAAAGAAAACATAGTAAAAACTTAGTTTCGTCCTTAGAATCATTCAATCAGCTCCATTTAGCATTGTTAACAGAAACACATAATCAAAAAAATTAAGTTAAACAAACAAAAAATAAACAAAACAATATGTTAACAAATTATAAGCTTCAATAACCAAGCAAAAAAAACAAAACCAACAAATTTATTTACGTATTTATTTTTGTATAACGATTCATAAGCACAAAACATATATCTCTATGTAAAATATTTGTAAATAAACTATTTAATCGTTCGTCTTGTAAATTAAAATGTAAAATGTATAATAGGGAACACTTTTAGCACAAAAAAATAAAGAAAAAAACATTTAACTTAGTACTAAGATATTAAAAAAAAGATTTTAGCAAAGAAATGATACATGATTTAGCAATAATATTGATAGCAATTCTTAATGGATCAAGAGTAAGAGGTGTGTGTTCTCTTTTTAATGTTTTCCTGTTTTCAGATTGTTTTCATTATTGAAAAATTGTGATAACCGGATATGATAGCTGAAGTAACAATTTTATTGTATTGTGTTCTCTATTGTTTCTTTTTGAAAGTTTAAACTGATTTTTATTGTATAAATGTAAAAATAAAAATAAATAAATAAAGAAATGTTTTCTAACTAATTGGAACGTGCGTTATTACTCCTACAGTCCTCAATTAACAAAGCCCTCCAGTAAAGTGTTTGCGAAGTCGAAGAAGGGACATAAAGGCATTTGCATTGGTATGTCACTAGTAGATGCTAACTATTGTTTTTTTCTAATACTTACCTCATATAAAATTGTGAACAATTTCAAGTAGTTTATCAATTGACTAGAGCATACGGTCTAGTAGAATTCCTGCCCATTACCCAAACGGTCTCAGAAAGAGTGAAGTTGAAGTTTATCATTCATGTACAAATCAACGTTGATAACGTCATCGTTCTTACCATTTTCTGGAAGGCCCCTTTCATTTATGTATATATATATATGTATATGTGCATAAACATATATGTATGAAGTGAGCCTTCTTTGGATAACTCATGCTTTGCAAAGTATAGTAACGTTTGGATGATACTTCTTGATGGGTTTCAAATAACACGTCTTTTTTTAGTGAATATGACTTCAGGTTTGCGGACTTATCCGTATGTTCAGTTCACGCTTTTTTAGTGTTGATTATAACATTTCCGAGGCGGCGGGCAGCAAGAAATTCTCTGTTGCTATGACGAACAATCATCGCCGTGTTCTACAACTTTCATTAATCAATGGTAACCGGAAAATCCGTTCGTCTTCAGAAAGACACTATGCCACCTCGCGTGCACTAGCATAACCATAGTGTTACTAATCAGATGTTTCTGACATTTGTAGAAAGAAAATATTTTTGTTTATCAGAGGAAGTTCTTGAAAATTAATTCTTGTAAAAATGCTTAATTCAATGGTAAAAGAGCATCAAGCTAAGCAAGCAAAACGTAAAGAAGAACAAGGCAAGTCAAATAAATTAAGAAAATCTTTAATTTCGCTGCTATAACACTTCTTTTTGGTTTTGTTTAGAAATTCGTCGAAAAGAAGCAATTGAATCATCCAATGAACTTACACAGGCACTTGTAGATCATTTGAATGTCGGGTGTGTTGACTCTTAATACCAAAGCTTTTGTTATTTACTAACATTTATTATTGTAGGGTGGCACAGGCTTACCTAAATCAGAAACGACTGGATGCTGAGGCGAAACAATTGCATGTTGGTGCGACAAACTTTGCCAAGCAGACCCATCAATGGTTGCAGTTAATCGATAATTTCAGCAGTGCATTGAAGGTAAGCAAGTATGAGGGAAAATAGGTTTCTGTGTAGTCAACAAAGTAATTGTTGTCACTATGGATTAAGCAGGTACAAGTAGGCAAGAGAAGAACCTTCGCTTCAACGCCACTTTCATAAGAATGGTGCACATGTGTGAACTTTTTCTCCATTTTCCATAGATTAGATTATTTGCGTCGGTATGTTTCATTCTTAATTAAAAAAAAAGAAGACAAATATCGACCTAAGGCACACTGCTGAGACCATTTTCGTCTCGTTTTTCTAGTGCAGTAGCGGAAGAGACCTAGATTTCATGGTAGTGGGTTCTTTCCTGCTTTTCAAGGTCTAGAATTTGTTCATTATGCACAGTGTGCCGCCAGCGTTTGAAAGCAGGCATTGGTTGTCAGGTTGCACAAGTCCCAACTAGACGTTTACCTTGTTCTATTTACCGTAGTTGGCCTTTGATTACCTTGTATATCGTACACCATTCGTGATCCCCTTCACGCTGCAAGACCATTTGGTTCAATTTAAGGGCTAAAAGGTGAGAACAATGCTTCTTAATTCGGCCCTTTTGTGTACGTCAAAATTTTAGGGATGAGGAAGCGTAAATTCCTTACTTTGTTGATTTCTTCCTCATAATGGTTGGTATGAGAGCTATGTATACGCAAGTACTACATCCCTGCTCTGTACCTTTACTTCTGGTTTATGCAAAGGCAGTGTGATGGAATTGTCGCTGCGACAAGACAAATGCGGTTAATATAGCTCAAGTCCAGCTGCAATAAAATAGCGATAAATAGCTCCTCGTTCGTTGTAGGTTTGTTAAAGTGCTGTAAAAGCTTTCTATCAGTGTAGTTACTTATTTTCTCCGAAATTGTCTCCCTTTCCCCAGAGTTCTTTGCGCCTTCTTTAACCTCATTGGGCTTATACGATACTGCAAAAATTTAATGCACTTACAAGTTCTTCAAAATGGGTCGCTTCACCCCTTATGAAGAGTATTTCCTCCGCACATCCCTTTTGACGATTAGTACAGTTTTAGTACACGACTTCGCCCTCTTAATTTGAACTATAATGCATTCACACTCTTTCCAGGAACTCGGTGATGTAGAGAACTGGGCTCGCAGCATTGAAACCGATATGCAGACTATCCAAGGGACTCTGGAAATCGCCTACAAGACATCACGACAGCCAACAACATCTACAACTTAAAACGTACGCCGATTTTTTCAAAGTAAACCACACAATCATTTCCAAGTTTATTTGAATTTTTATATCTAATTTCTTTTTATGTTACAATTAAGATTTAAAATTAAAAAAAGGCGGCCAAATTAATTGTCTACGACATTCAATGGTGTGCCGTACGGGCATTTATATTATATATTTGCTTGAAATGAATGGTTTTTTTGCTTTTTTGTGCCCACATGGGCATTTATATAAAAATATTTTATCTAAAACGCGACGTTCCAAGGTGAACCATCGCAGGAGACGACCGTTTTTTTTTTTTTAAGGATAAAAGTCCACTACAATCGGTTGGGACGTTTTCTATTTCTCTTTTATTTCTGTTAATCTCTCTCTCTCTATTTCTTTCTCAATAAATAGAAGTGAATTATAAATGGGAGGGTTTGGAGCAACAAATAGAAGTCCTACAATAATTAACAGTTAGGTAGTTAAGGGAAAGTTAAAAGAGGAAAAAAACTTAAAGAAAAAATTCAATTCTATGTCACACAAATTTAAAAATCAAAAAAAAAATCTAATAATAAAATTAAAGGAACAGGAAACAGTTAAAGAGGAGGAATAATATAAAAAAGATGTGAAGTTCTTCTTGTTATGATAAATAATGATGTTGATGATTCAGCAGCTGTGTATTACTATTTGAGAACTAGTAGCGAGAACGTCCTGCAATAAGACTCGACTGTTATATCTTCTCAATGCGATAATTAAGATTCACTTCTTACGTGGAGAGTAAGATCTACTCCGACTGCGTTCATAGCGTCGCCTTCTATCGCGGTACGGTGAACCAGACCTTCGCCTGCTGCGGTAATCATCTCTGTAGCGATCGTGATATTCTCTATCTTTGTAGGATCTGTGAAAAAAAAAATGCATTAAGTAAAATAAAAGGCGTCCCAATTGAAGTAAACAGAGTAACTAAACAAACACATTCCAATAACTGAAAACTATGTTTTCTAAATGAATTCGATTGGGTAAATTTGTAAGGGAAACCTGATTAGTTAACTGAAATTTGAAGAAGTAGGATCATGAGAAGTTTGTAACTAGGTGTCGTGTACTGCAGTGATATATAACATGAACTTTGGAAGGATCAGCAGCTACATGATACTGACCACGTGCAAAAGGCAAATTGTAAAAAAAATCGACTACGAGATGTTGATCTGCGTCTAGTCAGTGTACTATGGGCTCATATGGCGAAAAAAAACAACGACAACAACTTCGTACAGATCACATTGTGACAGGGAATTCACAAAAAATATCAATTGATTTCACTTGAGGATGAAAAAAAAGAAGGGCTGCTGATCTAGCCGGTTTTGGCTCGTCTGACATGATTCAGTTGTAGACAATGACGTTCCACGAAAAGGTTATTTTAAATCAAACGGCCATCCTCGCGGGTTCATCCGCGATTTTGTTACTTTCATCACGTTTATGCCGTAATAATCACCTTACGTTACTGTTTGTGGACAGCGATTGCAAGGTAATTAAAATATTAAACTATCCACCAAATCTGTGTTCAAGTCGATGTTGTACTCAGTTCAAAGGCATGAAAATGAACTATTTCGAGATTTAGTGGTTGGTTGTGGGGGGTGGAGGCAGGGTTGTAAATGAAAATTGTAGTTGAGCATTCTTTTGAAAACTAAGGGCTAGCTATACACCAGCTACATGGAGCAGGAGTTCATACACTGTAGCTTGCACACGTAAGGGAATCTTATGATTTATGGATGCTTAGGGCTATATCCTTTTCTATTACACTAAACTTTTTGCAAAATGTCTTTCTTTTACCAAAAGACAAACTATAAAATGAGAAACTGCGAATATGATTCGAATTCATAGAATAATCGAAAAGCCTATAAATAACACATAATTTCGCGTTACTGGAAATTGCAATCAATTGTGTATTGTTGCAACGAATTTCAATTGCAATCAGCTAATGGATTTTTTATTGTGTTTATTGGCAAGGGAACACCTGAAATGTTTTTTTTTTATTGCTTTTTTACCTTTTTGAAGAATCGAGGTGTTCTTTCGCGCTGTACAAAAATAAAAACATACGAGAACTTAGATACGGTTGTATTTAAAAAAAAAAAATATTGTACTTACCTTGTAGGTCGGCCCATATATACGCCTGGTGTTGGAGTATGAGGTCTCTGTGTAATTGAATAATCTACTCTAATGCGACGGCCATCGATTTCCATTCCTGTTGTGGCATCTTTTGCAACTTTTGCGTCGCCCAATTCTTCAAAGTATACAAAACAAAATCCCCTGGATCGTCCAGTCTGAGAAAAGAATTAAACAAAATTATCAACTTTTAATCATACGATAGAAACTAAAAGGTATCTAGTGCAAATAACCGTCTAGAAATGTGAAGTGTGTTCATAAGTATAAAGCTTCTCCCTGTATTTTGTAAAAATGATCTATTCAACGGAAAACTTCAACAAATTGTTGTAAGAAAAAGGAAAAAAGCGCCAAAAATGTTATCATTGTTCGACGCAAGGTACACCCGCTATAGCGGATGGAATATTCATCTTTTTTTTTTTATCAGAAAAGACTTTTTTTTTAATTGGAATCTTAAGCTCGCTTTCGATGCATCCATGATACATCCTTGCCGTGAAAGTAGTTTGTTTTGCACAACATTATGACCCCAAAAGTGTTCCTTTAGAGAATACATTTTCTTTTCTGTGACAAATAATATTTTTGAGGGTAATTTCAATCGCCCATAGCAAACGGCTCAAACGAGATACACGGACGGACAAATACTTAGTTGAGTCAAGTGTTTCGTTCTACTATTTATGCGCGGAACACTACAAATGCAAAAGAAAAAAAATCTGAAACAGCATTTGACGCTTACAAAAATATTTCCAATTTCAATTAGCTTTTCCCGCTGTGAGTGGTAAATGTCAAACAATAGGAGCATTCGTAGCTCAGTGGTCAGTGCGTTCGACTACTAAGCGGGATATTTGAGGTTCGAATGCGAGAAACACCAGAGTTCATTCACGGTCACACGTCTCGCGATTATCTGACAAGAAAGCTTCTCAATTTGCCTTTCGGATATGACTTCAAAAGTGTAGGCCCCTTTCATTTGTGTGAAAAATTCAACACGCACAACATGAACAGTCGCGAGAAACTAGGCCTTGGACCACATACGGTCTGTATTGGGCCTTATTTCCTTCGAATTGAAGCTGGACAGTGCGTCACAGTCAATGGCACGCAACAGAATCGTGGAATGAAATGGATCTCCTGTTCTACCAGCAGGAGCTGCGTTCCACATTGTGGAAATTATTAAAACAAAAATTCAGACATATCAATCAATAAATTTTCAGTGAAATATATGTAAGCTCCATGTACATGTGCGTGGGAAGAGTTCAGAAAAAATTTAAACTAGCAAGACTGCTTAACAAAATCATGCGCACGAGAATTGAGTCTTCTAAATACACAATAGACAGTGGCTGCATTGATTCGGCGTTATAAGAAGCACAAATGCACTTCAAATAACATTCGCATTACGAAATCTAATGCGTTTTCCCACACTTCATCTCTACAAAGTGGTGATAAATGCCAATATTTGATCTGCTATCTTAAGACCTAATGACTACAATAATTCATGACGAATCTCTCTAATATTAAATGAACACAACTTAGAACTTTTTGCACGTGGGTGTTAATTAACACGACACTAAAACTTCAGACAAACCAACACACACGACACTTATTCTGTTTCAAAAAGCCTTTCATAGAACACCATTCTCCAGGGTATTCCACTCATTATTTCTGATCATTCTGTTGCCAACTGCTTGACAGAACTTTAAAATCTGTACAAGTTCGTCTATTCATAAAATCATTGGCGAATCAAAGGTAAATTTTCTTTTAAAACGGCGTCAAACTCACCTTAGCATCTATCACGACTTGAATGCGTTCAATTCGACCGTACTTTGTGAATATGTCTCGTATTTTATGTTCATCTGTGTAAATACTCAAGCCAAACACTCCTAAGCACCTACTTTGTAGTGGTTTCTCCTAAAATTACACAAAAAAAAAAAACTGTAAATTTTTACAAAAATCATGAGAAAAACCGTGTTACCCTTGTTCCCAAACGTCGCTTGGACCCATAGTTACTACGAGAACGCGATCTGCGCCTATCCCTCGGCGAGTGCGACCTTTGAGAGGAATAAAATTTTTAAGTTATTTTGTTTTTTTGCTTGATGAGTTTTGAGAGTTTTCAGAGTTTTGAGTTACTACTAGTTTTTTTGTTTTGAAATGTAAAAAATTTGCTAACAAAATTTTCTGACGAAGCTCTTGAATTGAACATTAGCTGTGAATGTTTAGGAACGGATTTCATAAGAAACTTTAACTAGGAAGTGACACTAAGATCGTACATACCTTGAGCGACTCCTGCTATCAGTCGGTCGACGACCATTTCGTCTTGGTGGCGGCGGTGGGGTCCTCGATCTAGAACGGCTACGTGAATAGCTTGGAGATTTTCTAAAAGGAAAAGAAAAACAAGAGGCATCACGTTAGGTATACTTGTAGTAACAGAGATGTCCGAAATTGTACTCACCTTCTTCCATTTTTCCTTACTGGAGATCTGCTGACGCTTCGACTGGCGCTGCGCGGTGTCTGTAATTGAGTAAGGTTAGGAACGATTTGCATACTTTTTTTCTTTTTATAATTAGTTCTATTTTGCGCTATTTATAGAAAGTCGACGGGAAAATCTTTTACTTTGGAAATACTACAATTTGTAGAACAAACACCGGCGGATAATATTTAATCAATATTATTAGTCAAACCAAACAAACAAAAAATTGGCAATTTATGCACACAAAAGCATATATCCCCATGGCGTTGTTTTGAGAGTGTAAACAAAACTATGAAGGAAAACCCCAGAAATTTCCTACACAAAACTTGAAAAATATTACAGGAAAACAGAGAAAAATGCGAGGAATAAATAAAAATAAAATGAAAAACACCAATTATTGTGAATTTACCATGCGTCTGTTCATTTTCTCCGGCATGTAAGTACCTAATTTTGTTTCTTTGTGAGTATAAATTTTGATGGGAGAAAATTGTCGTGAATTTCTTGTTGTTTTGTTATTTTGTTTAGGGTCGAGAAAACGCCGACGACGAGAAAATTTGCCAGCGGCGAGCACTCTAGTTTATCACGATTGCACGAAAAAATGGAAACCTCTTTGCGCACTTGATGCGGGGAAAAAAATAAAAAAAAGTACAACAAAAAATTATATTACAGTGCTGACAACTATGAGGAGTTGAATTTTATGATTTTCAGAATTATGAGTGAATTCAGACAGCCGGAAATATTCTCCACTGAGAACAATTTGTTTTATTCTTTAGGCGAAAATGAATGAATACGATAAATTCATTAGATTTATTCGTTCTCGAAGTTGCATTGCATCAAAAGTTTACCAAATTTATCTCAACAAATAAAAACAACCGCCTGATGTAAAATTTTAGAGAGATTCTACCTAATACCATGGAAACTGGTGGCAAAAAAGGCCATAACAAACAGTCTTATTCAATTTTCAGTACTCCTGTTTCAAATTTCGTATCGCGATAGCTGAAAAGTAAGTAAGAAATGAGGACTTGGTAATTTTAAGCAGCCTCTAAAGAAGTTGAGCTACTCAGAATAGCCTGAAAAATGTAGTGACTATAACCAAAAAAGAAATGGATGGAATCCAAAGAGATATGCAAGACATCCTTCGGACGATTTCCAGTTTAAATAATACAAATCGTAAAAGCCTCTTAAATGACTCAGTGAGTATGTGGTAGACTGAGCATTCACGTTAACCCGAAGCGATTTCTATTATTTCATCGAATTGCGTTAATGCAGCTGCATGACCAAATTATTTGGATTACGCGCTAAGCAAATACATTTTTTTTACGAGAACAAAAATAAAAGACAGATACAAAAATAGTTGCCAGTAATGTCAGGAGAAGTTCAGAATACAATTTTTGCACAAGACTTCTGAAGATAAATTCTTAAATAATTCCATTCTTTCATCCGCTTATAACCACAATTACATATTTCATGTAAATTAACAAAGTGCACTCTCCACTTAAAGACTTCTTTCAAATTCTGCGATTTTCCTTTAACATCTAGCAGTTGCCCAACCTGAATAGAATGACTAGCGCTTGTCCGTCCACACTTATACCGCAATTCACGTATTGACACACAAGTGTATTTTTTGGGAAAGAAAAGAAAAGAAAGAAAAAGACGAACAAGAAAGACTCGACGACATCGCAAAAGAAAACACGAGAACCACACAAAAGGATTCCCGAAAATTTCAGTGCATAATTATAAAGAATTTTTGTAGAAAAATCCACAAATTTCGATCGCAATCGTAAAACAGAAACCACAATGGCCGGTGCTACGAAAATCGAGCGAGCGCAAGAACTCTCCACCCGCAGTCCCGAGCACGGCATCGACTTTCTCAACAAAATCGTTCGGGAGCAAGAGGTCGCCGAAAATGACGAAGAACTGATCCGCGTCAAGGAGCAGGGCATCCAGCAGTTGGGCGAACTCTACAAACAGGATGGAAAGGCCAAAGAGTTGGCTGACCTCATTAAAGTCACCAGACCCTTCCTGAGTCTGATTAGCAAGGCTAAGGCTGCGAAATTGGTAAGGTCTTTGGTTGACTTGTTCCTGGACATGGAGGCTGGGACGGGTATAGAGGTGCAATTGTGTAAGGATTGCATTGAGTGGGCCAAGCAGGAGAAGCGCACGTTCTTGAGACAGTCGCTGGAAGCTCGTTTGATTGCATTGTACTTTGATACTGGAATGTACACTGAGGCCCTGCAGCTGGGCTCGCAGCTGCTAAAAGAACTGAAGAAGTTGGACGATAAAAATCTATTGGTTGAGGTGCAGTTGCTCGAGTCAAAGACGTATCACGCGCTAAGTAATCTGCCGAAGGCGAGGGCGGCCCTAACTTCGGCTCGAACTACAGCGAATGCGATTTACTGTCCTCCGAAAGTTCAGGGAGCGCTAGATTTGCAGTCGGGCATATTGCATGCAGCCGATGAGCGCGATTTTAAGACAGGATTCTCTTATTTCTACGAGGCTTTTGAGGGTTTCGATAGTGTCGATGCTGGCAGAGCATTGACCGCACTGAAGTACATGTTGCTCTGTAAGATTATGCTGGGACAGTCCGACGATGTCAATCAAATTATTAGCGGGAAGTTGGTGAGTTTGATGAAAAGGGTTTTTGAGTTTTGATTTGGTCTGTAACATGTGTGACTTTTAGGCTATAACGTACTCTGGAAGGGACATCGATGCAATGAAGTCGGTCGCGGAAGCCTCGCACAAACGCTCTCTGGCTGATTTTCAACAGGCATTGAAGGACTACAAGAAGGAATTGGCCGAGGATGTCATTGTGCAGGCGCATTTGGGTACATTGTACGACACAATGCTGGAGCAGAACTTATGCAGAATCATTGAGCCGTATTCGAGAGTGCAGGTGAGTTGCTAAAAATAGAGAAGCGATGTGTGAGAATGGCGAGATATCGTCATTTATTGTGCTTTTCTTTGTTGTTTGCCGTGACGAAGGCCGTTTCTTTGTTTGTATTTTGATGGCAGTGGGGTGAAGGATTGGGAAATATTCAAAAGTGTAGAAAAATATTTATATTTTCAGTAAAAATATAGAGTTCAGCGTGACTAATGTAAAATTTAATCACGAATGTAAACTACTACATCTTGCAGGCAGTCACTAATAATTATTTGTGTCATGAGCTTTTGTAACGTGAGTTGCTTAACACATTTGCAAACTTGGAAATGCATTGCGCACTATCCTTTTAAAATCCCTGCTGCCAAACTTTTTAGGGCAAATATCAAGAGAATCCCTCGATTTTCGTCAATAGTCGGGCTACCATTGAGGCGTTGGTAGACTATGAATATTTGACGTACACTATCGAATGCGGATCAAACCTGCGACCAGAAGAGAGTCTTTGTAGTTTTAACCTTGAACCCGTGAGGGTTAGATTTGTTATTGCAGATTGTTCTAGACTTTCTTGGTCTTTGAGAGTGAAGGTCAATACAAAGAGCTTTAGCCATTTATTTTCTCTAGGGCACAAATTCTTTGCTTCCTTTGTAGGCCACATTAGTGAATCTTTTGGATTTATGGTATTTTTGGTGTTGGAGCACCTATGAGCTATGTTGGCTGGTGCATAATCCGCAAGTGTTCAGAATCAAGGAAAAGCAATTAAAAGTTTTCATAGTGGTAGATTTAATGGGCATTTAGAGACCAACATTTGAATCCTGCTCAGGAAGGTTGAGTATTATTTTTTTCTTGTAAAGCGAAAGATGGTTGCTTTTTGGTTGCTCGGCCCAGGCAAACGTATAGTCGACGGAAGGCGCCAACAGCTGTGTGTAGAGTGGTCCTACATGTTTTCCATTACGCCCTCATCCTCGCTTGCATTTTTGTCACACCGCGTAATTTGCACAATATGGATTGTTACCTAGCTTCGAATGTGTCTTGACTTGAATTCGGGGGTATATACTGCCCTTCAGCTACATAAAGCCACTCTGATTCATCATTTTATAACAATTTCCTTGCAATGATTAATTTCCTTGAATTCTTTTAGTATAATTGGCGATCCAATTATCCAAGCTAGTTCACCTTTAAAATAATAAAACATAAGTTAAACACGTTTTGTCTACTTTCAGGTTTCACATGTCGCCGAATGCATCAAGCTCCCCATGCCTCAAGTGGAAAAGAAATTGTCACAAATGATACTCGACAAGAAATTCAGCGGTATCCTCGACCAAGGTGAAGGTGTACTTATCGTATTCGAAGAAACCACCGTCGACAAGACCTACGAACGCGTCCTAGAGACAATTCAAAGTATGGGCAAAGTTGTCGACACGCTCTATCAGAAGGCAAAGAAACTCTCATAGACATTACTAATCTCTGCAGATTAATTTCTAATTAAAAAAAAAACAACAACTTTTATTTTGTTTATCCTGGGATATTATCAAATTCTATTACAGATAAATTAACATAAAATTTTTCCTTCTGTCCGAAATGTAACGATTCATAATTATTATAGTTTTTTTTTTATTTTTAAATTTTTGTTAGTCAAATAATTAAAAAAAACGAAACAGCAACTCCATAATTCTTTTTTACATTTTCTCTTTGATTTCCATAAAAATTCAAGAATTCTACATTTTCCAATAATCAAAAACAAAAAAAGTAAAAAAAAAATGTTTTCGGCTGAAAGTTTACATCAAATTATCATTATAAAAAAAATATTATAGAAAAAGAAAAAGATTTAACAACAAAATGGATATAAATGGCCTTTTTATTTAGAAGTGTGGAGGTTTCCTGGTGATGTGTTTTTCTGTTTATTTTTAATAATTTCTTTTTTATATCTCCTAACCGATTGTTATGTAAGAATATTATTAATTATAATAAAAAATAAAACAAATATACTAATAATCATGTCAAAATAATAAAGAAAATTGTATTGGATACCGATGGAAAAACAAAATTTGTGACGATTGATTTTTGAATGATTGTTGAACAGGGGTTAAAAAGAGGATTTAGTCGTTAATTTTTTTATTAGAATCGGTGGTCAACCGAGGGGAACTGTGGACAGGCCAAAGGAACAATTTTAATGTCGACAGGCACTACCAAGAGAGAAGTCTTTCACCGGCTTCCAACTATGCATCTCTCAACATGTCGATTAACTGGGAAAATCAAATGAGTCTTCAATAACCAACTTGGCAAGATTGAAAGTTACCTTAACCCAAAAGAATGTCCGTCTTTTTGCCTTTTCAGACATAGGAATTAAAATGAACTTCTTACCGACCACTGGATATGTGATCAACGCATAGATGATGTTAGTATCTCTCAGCGCTTACAATCCAAAGGTGACTTCGATGAAGTGTTCTGACTTCAGGACTAATCACATGGTCTCTTGTTACAAGCAGTCAACTTCAATCATTAAATGATCAACGGATTGAAGTTATTGGCTACAAAGGCGATGCGACAATAACAGTCAGCTGGTAGTTTGAAAGCTACCATATCCAATGCGTGCTATCTGAAGTACAGAAATGGTGTACCAGCAAAGACATCTCTACTGTAAGCCAAATATAGGAAGTTCTATTTTTTTTTACAATCTTATTCTCTCAAGAAGCTAAATCCTTTTGAATGATCCTGAATGATCCTCCCTTGTATAGAACGCACTATTAAAAGAGCAAGCAAAGTATTGTGGATCTGTCAACAATTTTATAGTTCAAAGTGGAAACAAGACTGGAAAAAGATGATTGGACTTCGTACACTGGTCGCCAGATCTAAGCACTACTAAGTTGAAACAGCACAAAGTTTTCGTGGCAGACATAGAGTGAAATGAAGACAGTAGAGGTGTTCCTGCTGGAACTAAAACATGAAAGACTACGTAAATATATTTATGAACTTGTTAAGACCATTCTGCAAGTGAATTGTTCCATCTACCATTAGAGTTTTGTAATCTTGGAAAAGTCCTGGCCAAAGCTTGATATCCGACGACTACATAAAGGCTAATGAAGAGAGGTCACCTATTGCCAATCCAACGACAGATGTATGTGTGTAGATATGGATAAAATGCAATCAGTTGCTTCATGTTAGATTCAGAAAGAGTTCATACAAATTTATTAAGTTGTCTTAAGAAGGCCTTGGCAACGCTAGGTCCAACTATATTCTAAGCACTTTGAGCAAAGTTAAGGTCAACAGTCTTTTTCAATTCGATTGTATTTGTGGTTCAAAAGAGGACTCTGAAGACAGACAGTCAGAGATGGAAATAATGGCAAATTTATAAGACCAGGTCTGTAGATTATTGAGGTAAGCATTTTTTTTCTTACTAACTGCAAGATCAGCGAACTTTAAAGATATTAAAGCCACGCTAAATTTATTAGAATAATTCTAGTCACATGAGTTGGCACCTGCTGGTATGTTAGTTAGACTAATAGGATAATTCCTGTGCAAAAAGCGTCAACGTTGCTGTCTACACACAGCTACTATATCCTTCCACTTGTTGCATATTAATTTGGCACGCTTAATCCCCATAAATGACGAACAAAAAAATCTTTCATTGTGTTCGTCAACGAAGAAAACAATAGTTCTCGCAATTTTCTATTTATGTCCACCTTTCCGGATAAACTCTTCAAATTATCCAGAAGGGAGCCATTAACATATCCAAATCAAGGATTTATTTCATCGTTTAACGCTGATTCATGAATGAGCGGCAGAATCATTAATTTCGATCCATTGTGTACAGGTGGGTGAATTATTTGTATGAAAGTCCTCCCATTCCAACCGCACACGTCTGATGGTCATGTACATACATACACAGGTCTTTAACATAAAGCTCATATTATTTATCCACAAAAAGTAGTCTTTGGCTATTGGCCAAGCTTATTTTTTTTTTTTTTAAGAAGAGACGTATTGAGAGAGAAAGAAGAGAACGGAACGGAGGCCATTAGCCGTTTCCGGCTAAGCTTTTATAATCTAATTTTGCGCATGACTCAAGTTTATTCCCTGTGAATAGAGGATGTGTATCTTGTTTGTATTGGTGGTGTTTGTATTAAGCTTTTCCTTTTTGAATTTGAATTGAGTGGAAAATACAATGAACAAAGCTTCGCAGAAAACAAACGTGATAGGATGGGGAAGGAAGGGAAATTTACTTATGGTGTCGGATATTTACTTCTCAAATGCAAATGAGAACTGATTTCATTTGCGCTAGGACTAAGAGTAACTATGAACTACATTGCGTTCCATTTTTATTTTATCCAGCCCAGTACGACTTTCTATATCGCCATGAGTAGTATCACCACCACAACCGAGGTGGCTAACACATTTTAAGGCTCGTCGATCAAGGGTTCAAAGTCATGATTTTAACATATAGCACCGGTCTACAAATTGGCCTTTGTATTCTGTCAAACGAGGAAATAGAAGGTGTTTAGAGGCGGAGTAGTAAACATGACCAATGCGTAGCAATCTCCTACTGGAAAATCACTCGAAAATGTGGGTAAGTGTGGTATAACTAGGTCAACCGACTTGAGCTGGGCCTTAGTCAATATTCTATTTCATACTTATTGGCCTATTCTGTACTTAATTTGGGAGCAACAAAGTGATTTGTGTCCTAAAGACAAAATTAGGTCACCTTTTGTCTAGGGAAAGCTTTGAAAAACGATCACCACGATGAACGATCACCAGAACTCCAGACTTGGTTTCAGCCACAATAGTCTGATATTTTATTTTCCTGGCGTAATCCCTTTAAGTACACATGTCTAGATCATCACGTTTCCAAATGAATAGTGGAGCCCCTTGCCTACCTCCAGACACACCGTCATCCCCGTAGTAATCATAACAAGTGGGGATTAAGTACCTTCACTGTCCATCTAGGAGATTGAAGCTGTTCGTGAATGTTCCAAAGAAAGTACAGCTGCGCTGTATACCTTCATCAGACTTTAAGAAGAAAACAGAGCAACGTGTGTCGCCCTAGAAATTCCTTACTGTGACATGCTTCCACCCTCACCCCCATTGAAACTATTCAGCAAAGCCTTGAAAGTGTGGGTGGGTCATTTACCTACGCAAACAAACACATCATCCACCCTCTGTACTGTGCTGTGCTACGCGATTTTTAAGCCATTTCACGCGTCAAAAAGAAACCTCATCGTCGTGCTCCAAAACACAACTCAAAGCTCCCGTCACACTCTCGCAAATCAAATCACAGCCAAATAAAATACACACACACCACCAATACACATACACACATACTGCTCAACTCAAGCTCACTCAGCCAAAAGAGAATGAACGAAATTTTCATTTCATTACATTACAAAATCGATCGCATGATGGCGCTACTGCTTCCATACAACTGGTCGTCAGAAAAATAGTCTTCTAGAGAAGAAAATAGTCTCAACTCTATCGATTCGCTTTGCCACAAAAAGAAAAAGTTCTAAAAAAAGTTGTAAATTTACTTGTGAAAGGAATCCTTGCAGTACCTTCAAGGATACTCTATCTCGGTAGTTGGAAGAAAATGTAAAATTTTTCCTCAAAAATGTGTGGTCTCTGTGAGTTTTGAGTGCGAAAAACGGTGAAAAAGTTCTAAAATACTTCAGAAAGATTCTTTAGTGTGAAATGTTTTAACGGTACATTCATAAGAAAAAGGATACAACAATTTCGTAAGTACTTCTTTCTAATTAAACATTTGTAGCAAACATTTTATTGGGAGTACCTTATTCGTTCAGGGTCAATAAAGAATGTATCTACATTATTGTCCTTACGTATCTAGGTGTATATACGTGAGTCCTTTATGCACCCAAAAAAAAAAAAAAAAACCTAATCCCAGGACGAAGATGTAGACACAATGAAATAAAATGAAATGAGACAAATTTTATTCGTACAATTTATGTAATTGCTACAAGGAGGCAATGACGACAGCATCCACATGCCAACAAGGATAATAATCAAGGAAATTATCATTTACAGTCTTCAAGCTTTGAAGGATGCGTATCTTTTATCATCTATAAGAATAGGAATCTTTCCATTATCCACTCAACGTTACGACAACGCTGTGGAAAAAAACAAACAAATGGATCCTTGCGAGAAAAATTCAATCCTCTTGACTGGCTGCCTTCAAGCACCGCGATGTTAAACAGTGCGTGCGACAGGAAAGAGCCTTTTTCAAGTGTCCCTACTCAAGAATGTCAAAAGGTTCTGGCACAGTTTTTTTCTCTTCTTTTCTTCGTTCATTGAGCCATCGATTTTCATTTTTCTTGTGACATCAACATCATCATCTGGTATTCGATTTATCGAAAAAAAAAACACAGGAATGAGAATGGTGGGTTGTGTGTGGGTTGGGTGAATTCAATTGACATTCGCGTGAGTACGAATAAAAAAAAGGGAGGCTGTTGAGGTTTGACTGACAAGTGTATTATACGAATGAAAAAAGAACACACACTCCCTTTTGGTCCTTCTGTACTTCGACTGACATTGATGGAAGATTTAAGGATCTCTTGGTATAATGTAAGAAAATGTGTTAATGGCAGTCGAAATTTTGATTACTCAGATTAAAAAAAAAAAGAGGCGAACAAAAAAAAAACATATTGTGGTTGTCAGAACGTTGGGAGAGAACTTCCTGTGAGATAATCCTTTTGGAAATTGAAAACATTTCGGTATGCGCGGGGGATGAAGGGGATTTTTTTTTATTAGGATATTAAAATGGAATTTGCAATTTCTTAGGAATCTTACCAAAGTTGTGTGGGTTTAACAGGTCCTGGATACTGCTTAAATTATTTCACGGAAGACAGGACTTGTCGGATAATTTTGGATATGAGTGGAGGCTTAGCATACCAAATTTCTTTTTTTGAGATGAAACTACTACCTGTTTTCAGTGTATATATACTACGCTTTGGGATTTTTCCTTTTCACCTCTGGTGTCAGAAGAGAATTTACTTCTTTCAAGCGTCGGGATGCCTACGAGTGTAATAAAAGAAAACATGGCTCGTGTTAGTCCTAAAAAAGGTTTTCGTGGGCAAGAATTCTCTCAGTGGCACTTCATTTGGACACATGGGACTTAATAAAGTCCATGGGAATGAAATGTTTATATTTTTAAAAGTCATTAAACGTCTTTAGTGGTTTCCCTTTCCGCAGAACCTATTTGAGTACCTTTGCTGACTTTTCTCGTGATTTCAAGGTTACTATTGATCTTACATAGTTCTTAAGCATCGCCTGGAAGATATGCTTCCAGCATAACCATCTTTGAAGACGCAACACTCGCTCCTTTCTGTCCACGGTGGCACAAATTATACTCGTACTTTCAGTTAAGAACACGAATAAGCAGACATATTCTCCAAAATTATAAAATGTAAAACATAAAACAACTGGCAACACCTCCCCACTGCTGGATTACCATTTAAGTCCTATTAAAATTTTTTAAGCTCTAGCGTCCCCAAAAGTTATTAAAATATCCTTAAGAAAAATTTAAGATTTTCTTTTCTCAACGATGAGAGGTAAGGTAGCGTATACAAATATAATCTCCTCAGCAAAGTCATTACAATCCTTGAAATATGAATACAAATTACTGCTCTTATTTCCACACAACCGTAAACGAATTTTCTTTTAGGAAAGTTATAAGCCTACCACCCGTGTAGCAGTCCAAACTAATTTCCCTTTTTTTTTTCTTGTTATTTCCAGGATGAAATTTGAATAGCAACAAAAAGAAAGAAGAAAACAGGACGCCTTCAGAGAAAACAAAAACATTGTAACACTACCCGACGACATTCAACCGTTAGAGAGACACAAAAGAAACCCACAACCCCGAGAGATAGAATCCACTTCACCGAGGCACAGCAGCAACAAAAGGAATTTAATCGTCCGTCCCCGGGATCAAAAGCAATAGACTGTAGCCAGTAATAAAAAAAAAAGTACGAACAAAAGACACCCAAGCCACACGAGAAGGACGACGACAGGACACCCATGGATCAATATGGCAATGAGTATGGCGGTGGCGGTGGAGGAGGCTATGGCCAGCCGGCTGCTGGTGGCGCCTATGGACAAGCGGGAGGTTATGGCCAGCCGGGTTACGACCAGTCCGGTAATTATGGTGGTGGGTATGGGCAGGACCCCAGCGGTGGCTATGGTGACTACGGACAAAATACTGGCGTCGGTGGTGGGGGTATTCAACAGCCTTACGGAGTAAAGGCTAGACCGAGAGTAGATGTCGAGGCAGAAGGAGAGGTTGATCCGTCATTGTAAGTGCAGTGTGGGTGGGTGTGGGTTATTCTAATCTACTCTTCTAATATTTGCTTTGACTTTAGATATCCTGAACCGAAAGAGGCAACGCACAAAATACGTGGCAGATCTGATGTCATTGAGATGTTCTTTGGTCCTGTCGACCAGGAGCTACTGGTGGTAAAGAGCTTCTACTTCTTTTTCTATTCAGCTTTTGGCTCATTGTTTCCACTGATGGGAGTGTACTTCAAACAAATGGGTATGAATCCAGGACAATGTGGTATCCTGATAGGTATGCGGCCTTTTGTGGAATTTCTATCGGCACCATTTTGGGGATCTTATGCTGATAGATGTAAACAAGGGAAGAAATTGTTGCTAGGCTCTCTAACCTGTTGGGTGCTGTTTACACTGCCTTTAGGATTTATCCAGCCTGAGGCTGTGAAATGCATTGAGATGAGAAATAGGACGGATTTTGTTCTAACAACTACACGGGTGAGGAGGGATGTATCACCGTTTGAAAGTTTTGAAACTAGCACCGAGCTGTTTGAGGAACATGCTCATCGGCCAGAGGAGCCAGTGAAAAGGTAGGCATACTCCTTAAAAATTTGCATTATTGGTGGTCTGTTTCTCCGACCGCTTCGCACTAATCAGTTATCAGCTTATCACTAAAAACTTATAAACCAAAATTTGATAAGTTGACTACTGATCACTTATCAAAACTTAATTGACCTTAGAAAGCTATCTAACGTTATGATAAGTTGATTAGTGATAAGTTACGTTGGAGAAACTAACCAGCCAGGTCTTACTGTGTTTCTTTTATCCAGGCAACGTCGTTCCGCTTTTCCATACATCGACGCTGGGATCTCTCCTATTCGAGTAACCTTCGCCTCTAACTACGATGATAAGCACCACAAGGACTATGTTAGTCCGATTTTCTCCTCGATGGTCTATAGGACCCCGGTAAGGATTTATCCCCCAAGCTAAGATTTCGTTCTAAATCTCCGATTTTTTTTTCTAGGATATTCAAAAAGCGTTCTTCCTGCTGCTCCTGCTCATTCTAATCGGAGAATTCTTCAGTGCTCCCGCCATCACTCTGGCCGATTCGGCTGTTATCACTTTACTGGGAGAAGATGCGGATAAATACGGCCATCAGCGTATGTTTGGCTCATTGGGCTGGGGTATTTCAATGTTTTTCGTTGGCATTGCTCTGGATCATTCGACCTCTTTTCCTGACCATCCCTGTGGACCTGAACGACAGGAGAAGAACTATACGATCTGCTTTGCCACATTCTCTGTCTTAATGACATGTGCCATCCTGACAGCAACTCAAATAACATTTAAGTATGACCACACCGAGCAAGAGCAGAAGCCTTCGGAGAATGTCGACCCCAACCGGAGTGCCGAGGATGAAATGCAAAATCAACTTGCCGCCCAGTTGAACCTACCATCATTGGCTGTAGGTAGTGGAGGTGCTTCCAGTGGAATTGCACCTCTCCATCAGCCGAATCTAGGAGCTCAGTCGAAAATGTTTGCGCAAACAACGAAAGAGATGCCCGAATGGATGTCAGTGCTACAGCATTTCAAGGACTTGAAGTGTGCCTCCTTCCTATTTGTAGCCTGGTTTATGGGTTTCGGCATCGGCCTTATATTCACCTTCCTTTTCTGGCATCTGCAGGACTATGGAGGCTCTCCAACCCTATTCGGTGTCGCGTCCGTAATTAACCACGTCTCCGAAATTTTTGCGTACTTCTTTAGCTTCCGTCTTATCACGCAAATAGGTCACGTTAAAGTCCTGTGCTTGGGCTTGATTGGAAATGTCCTCAGATTTCTGTACATCTCCTACCTTCGAAATCCATGGTGGGTGCTGCCGTTCGAATTTATGCAAGGAATCACCCATGCCGCCGTTTGGGCAGCTTCATGCTCGTATATAGCTCACAATACCCCGCAGCATTTGAGGGCATCAGCTCAAGGCGTCCTTCAAGGCATTCACCACGGTCTGGGACGAGGATGTGGTGCGATAATTGGTGGAATGTTTGTCACGTACTACGGCACAACAGCGACATTCCGAGGATACGGCGTTATGTGCTTAGTCGTGCTGGGTGCATTTATATTTATCAACTTTTATAGAAAAGAACATGGCTTCATTTCAGAGATTCCAACCACAGAGGATCCTCATCAGGTCAATACTCACATTTATACATAAGGTCCACCTCCCTAATGAAAGTCTTTTTGATGTCATTTCAGGTGGCTGAGGAAACCTCCCATTTGGCACCGCATGGTGTGCCTAGTAATCCAATACCTCGCGCTCTATCCAACACTAGGCTAAATGAAATGAATCCACAAAACGGAACCGGAAATAGTTATGGAACCTACCAAACAACTGGAGGTAATTTGGACATACCTGGAGCGAATCCACGTAATCCATTCGCGCAGTAAAAATGCCATCCATTTAGAAAAAGTTAATTTTTTTTTTGGTTATGTATATTGTTCTGTTTTTAAGGTTTAATTTGCATATTTAACGGTATAATTTGCAAAAAAAAATTAAATGGGAAGCAACAAAAGTAAAACTTGTAAACGTAAAACATATCTCCAGTATTGACCTGCCTGTATAAAACAAACAAAGGAAAAAAATATTTATTTTGCTTAATTGTTGAAACGGGAAACATTATAAACTTGTCACGTTATTTATATTGCATGGTTATATAACGGTATAAACTGAATGAAAAATAAGTATTTGTAATGCAGAAAAAAAAATTGTAAATTAATACGTCTACGAGGCATCAGAATGTAGGACGTAAATCTAGAATAAATAATCATAGAACGGAACAAAACATATGTGAATGCATGTGGGGTAGAAAGTAGAAGAAATAGTATCGCACTTAGCTAGCATGAATGAGAAATCTTAGGTTTAACGAGGGAAGTTGCAACAAAATAGTACGAGTTGTTGAGTAGTAGGTCCAGGACATTTTCACAATTAAATTTTAGGTGAAGGACAGCTTTTTTGGTATCAGCGGTCTTATACGTAGGTTCCAGTCCTCTCCATTCGTAATTGGCTGAGATCTAGCTTGCTTGCCCAGGTCTGCACCATGTTACTATTTCGACCATGGAAAGAGATTGGACTAAGTCCATTCCATCGAAGCCCAGAGTGCACAAACTCGTCCCCACAGAACCACTGGACTGACAGGGAAAGTGTTCAGTTGAACATTCGCGTTCTAGACAGGATGTCAATGTTGAATTTCTCATGTCGGTTATAAGATCACCACACGCATTGTCTTGTCAGATTGAGGAGAAATGCCGTAAGGCTCTTAAGTAAGAGTCGAGTTAATACAAATTTTTCTCCAAACTGGCAACAATATTGGTACCGGATCTAGTGAAACAGCCTTTGAACCCTTTTTTTTTGGTAGTGCGTCACTGATCGCGTTGGCTTCCATTGCCCTTTGGATCCGAAGCGAAGTAGAAAATACTCAAATTTATTTTCAATTTTTTTTTGTGAGAGTCTCGAGTCAGTGCAGACTGACTGCCACCACTCTTGGTATGGCAAACATTTCCTTTTCCAGTACAGCTGTCAGTCTGTTATCATCTTAATGCCAACCAGTTCCATTTGCTGTGCTAGAGCTATCTAAAGCATTATTGAAAGCTTGGAGGAGATCATTACGATTGTCACTGAAATGTGCACCTCATGTCTACTACCAAGTAGGGCTTATATTCTCGATGTGTATCATAACGAAGACTAAGGGGATTCTATAGGAGACCCTTATCATTCCAGTCCGGCTTAATGGCACTGAAGCATGGAGTCTGTAGAAAGTGGATGAAGACATCCTCGGTTGTTTCGAGAGAAATATTCTTCGTAAAATATTCGATTCCGTTTACGTTGATGATATAGTGTTCCATGGCAGAGGCTATGTGCCTTGTGCCAGACAGTGTTAAGCATCGCTAGGGATGGTTCGCATTGCACCAGTGATTCTGGGGCAGGTTTCATTTTGCAGTCTGGTGAGTGTAGAAGCTTGATTTTTGAAACGATGGGTTGAATTAGGTTAGGAAGGGTAAATGATGATTTAACTTATCACTTAGAGACCATAAGGCCCATTGTAAATCCTTCATGTTCTAATGAATTTCAAAAAATTCAATATCCTTGTGCACATAGTCTTCGTAGTTACATATAAGGTCGTCATTCCGATTCCGTTTACATTTTGTCTGAAAAATTCCTGCAGATATCGTTGGACCCAATACTGGGTGAAAATCTTCGACAGATGTTGAATTTCTGCCGACTAAAAACCACTTTCCACTTCTTGGCGCTTTTTCCTTCCTTATGACAGTTCCGTCAAAGGGGTCTGAAGGTCGATCTCTTTTAGTGAAGAAAATTATCTCCTTCTTTGAGAAGTTGACTCGCAGCCCTTTAGTGCGGATCGAATCAAAATAAGCGGAAATGAGCCTTTTACTTAGGACCAGAAGCCAGGATGACCACGGCATCAGCGTAGTCAGTCGCGTTTATAGCCGCTTGCCTTCTGTATTAACAAGAAATTATCCACTACAAGGAGCCATGTCAGGGGTGAGAGAACTCCGCCTTCTGCGGTTCCTTTGCAGACCCTATTCCGGATGATTGCGTTTCCTAGCAGTTCATTATTGTCATGAATAATGATCAGTGTGATTCAATCACAGAGGCCGGTGTTTAGTTCAGGTCGTTGTAGTTGAACGCAGCTGCAATGTCTTGGAGAGCCCCAAGATTGAATTCTTTCAATGGAGAGATTCCATGGTTGATACTACCCTGTGGACAGCTGTATCACAGAATTTTGCGACCATAGTGTAGAATGAATGCGACACTTGCGTTGGATTTATTTACTTCCAAATTTACTTCCCAGCCGAGCTTTATCTTTTTTTTTGTAATTTTTTTCCTTGTTAGACCTAAGGTTACTCAAAACTGAAGTATTAACCGATTGCGCTTCGATTAAAAAAAAATTAAATTAAAACTAAAAATAAACAGAAAAATTTAACGAATTAAAAGAATAAAAAAAATGCGAAAAAAAGGAAATCCAGGGTTCGCTTCTAACAGCGAAAATTTAAAAAAAAAATTCTCTTTTTTAATGTAAACCAAGTTTTTTTTTAAATGTTTTTATTTTTTTTTTTTTACATAAAAGTACGTAAAAATGTCTTGAAAAAAATTTACATTAACTTATAGATGTCAACTTTGCCATAAATATATTTATTTAATTTATCCCTAACATTCGTGAGTTAAATGTTGTTAATTTAAAAATTAAAATTAAACCAAAAATACTTGTATTTTCAAAATGGAAGCAATAATTCTCCTAAAAATTTCGTAAACAAAAATGTTTACAGATTTTAATTCGTTTTTTTGCAAAATTTTTGATGTTCAATTTAACATTCCTTAAATGTAATTATAACAAAAAAAAAAACTTAAAAATAAAGGTGCAAATAAAATGTTTTAAACAAACAAAATCTAAAATATAAATGATATCTTGAAGGCATGTTGTTCATATTCATATTCATTTTTAAAACAAGAAAAAACAAATTAAAAATGTAATTTATTAAATTATATACAAGTATAAGTATTATTGTATTATAAATAATCTAAATTACTAGTTGTACCTATAAAAAACAAAAAGAAAACAACAATGAAACTAATGATATTCAAGTCCGCCTCATTCCAATCAGCCTATAAAATCAATCACTCTACATACATACAACATACAAAGTATATATATACATATATATATTTATTATATAACATATTACGTAAATAACTAGAATATTCAAGTAAAAACATAGCAAGCGCGTTGAAAATAGCTGAAATACAAAGAACAAACAATCTAAGACTAAGTATTGAGAATAAATTGATTTTTAATGAAAACAACAAAAAAAAAAAACATTTTTAATTTTATCTCTTATTGATAATTATAGTGAAATTATTTTAGTTAATTTAACATGTTTACTAATATGATAATGTACCTATATGTATATTGTACAGCACTGTTTATTGTATAATGATGCAAAAGAGGCAAAAACCAAATGCACTAAGAATAATGTTAAATAAAATAAAAAATATATTATATTACTAAAGTCAGTTAATGTTATTTGGAATCTATTTAAGGAGAGCAGTTACGGTTTTCGGAATACATTCGTGGACAGTGTACAAGCATTTAACAGACGCTTTCTGGTGAAACATGTCGTTCGGTCGCACAGATTGCTTGGATTAGGTCCTCGCTAAATATAACGTTACGTCATCATAGGTGGCGCTACAGTCCGGAGTAGATTTAGGCTTCAATAAACAGACCTCTTCAGCCACCCTGGTTGCCTACAGTTGCGCACTCCAAGAGGCTTTAGGTCCCCTTCCACTTATTTGCGTTACCAGCCGCGAGGTCGTCCTCTACTGCGTCGTTCAACCGGGGTGGATTCGATGATTTTCCGCTGGGTTTCATCCTCTCTACATCACCTATATTAGTCGCTATATGGGAGTCAGGAGTACAGATCAGCATTGTACCTTCTCTTCTTCCACTCGCTGCCTTTGCAGATGGAAGAAAAGATCACTCGAAGGACTTTTCTCTCAAAGTAACCAAGGGCATCCTCATCTGATTTTGACAAAGAAAAGGACATCGCGATGATGTTGTTGTCATCTGCTGCCCTGCCGAAACCCTATACATGTTTCGAATAAATGTGATAAACTTTTTCCAAGCCGCACACCTCCCAAAATAATGCTGCAGAGTTGAAGCAATTTATTGGGGATCTCGATGTGTGCCATCTTTTTGTACCTATAGAGCAGTGAATGCTGTCTTAGGCGGCCTTAAAATAAAAAATCGGGCGGTCATACTGGTGCGTCTCGATATAATGTATGTTAGACAGAAAAGCTTCAGACCCTGGCACAGCGAGTTGGATCGACTCTTCTATGGGAGATGTAACATGGGTATAACCTCCCCTGTAGATGAAGCATAATCGTACGTGTACACTGCCATACTCGAACTACCCAATGAGTGTCTTGAGCCCAGCTTTTTTACTAAAGAACACCGTCGAAGAACCTGTTAGACTACATCCATGTAGATAGAGCATACCCACGTCGTGGCGAAAGCTTACGTGCTGACAACGAAAGAGAGATCTACGGAAAATTGGACAAAATAACTGATAACCTAGTTGGCGACCCCCACAAAGGTATACGGAGCAAAGACTTGCAAATCTGAACATAGAATGTTTGACAGACCAGCTAGTGTAGACCCTCAAAACCAGACAGAGTAGCAATTCAGGAATAAAAACCTGGAATTTTTGTCCCATTCTCTTCCATGTTCTGATGCCTATGGTAATCTATACTCACCGGTGCTTTAAAAAACATTCTTAAGCTGGTACTCAGGAGCGTCTATTTACGAAGATTTGTAGCTTGCTATTCACGACACACTGATGTAGGCATCGTTCGGTTCTAGTGCACGATCATACTTTCTTTACCTACAAATACTTGGCGCAACAGACCGTACGTGCTCCAGGGCCTAGCTACTCGACCATTCGTCTTGCGCGTGTTATATTTTTTTTACAAAAATGGAAGGGACGTATAGCCTAGAGCCATATCCGAAAGGCTTTTTACCAATGTTGAGTTAAAAGTCAAGTTTTCAACGGTTGCTCAGGACTTTTTGCTTTCGATTTACTTACATATCTTTAGCCCAACTTTGATTGCCTGGACCTCCAGTTAAGATGGAAGTTCATCCTACATCATCCGTGAGAGCAGACGGGGATCGTCAGTTCAGACCACTGCCATCATTCGTTTTAATCCTTGGATCGTCCAATAACAGCTAGAAAGGTCCAATTTCTCTCCAGACTGTAGTAGATAAAGTAAAGCAAGTAAGTTCCTGCCTCTTTCTCGTCGATTTGAGGATAAATGCAGACTGTAATGAAGCCTTGTTCTCCATAAAAATCTTACTTTTTGGACCACCATCCTTAACCAAGTCAAGTACAGCGGCATTCAGTAACTTTAAGTCGAGTAAACAGCGCAAATTCAGTCCTACTCCATCTGAAAGCACGCCAACGCCAACAGGAGTTAACACATTCCATTAAAATGCAATTAAAACCACAAACACAGCAATAAGCCGCTGTTTTATTCAAGTGCTCTAAAAACAAGAAAAACACCCAGATTCAGATAAAATGCCCAGAAAAAAAAGGATAAAATAAAACCCAATCCTTTCGACATTCAACAGCCACCCAGATGCAATTGAACGTGAGCAGAAAAAAAAACAAAAAAAATACAGAAAATGTAATTAAACAAGTCAAACAGATATCCTTCCGTCTCCATAAGGGTGCTCACACCTACTACCACCACTTCACCAGAGTTCCGCTGGACATTTAATCAGATATCCACGGCATTTAATTAAAAACTAAATTACATTTATTCGTTGCAATTTCCCATCTCTTTACACAAAAAATACCAGAGAGCTACCCCCGGACAAGGTGATTAATTGCACATGCCCGTGCAGGTGAGTGTAGGTACTATGTCTGTATGGTATCTCGACATCCTGCCATAATGACGATGATGGATAGCCGATGCCAATTTTCACTTTATATCAAAATATTTACTTTTTCCCCAGGACAAAGGGTTTTTTAAAAAAATTTAATCATCACTGCAAGGAAAACCGATTTTATCCTGGCACCGATTGGGTCTCGCATTTGTATCTGACAACTTTAATTTAAAAAAATGCCTCACTGACATTCTCAAAAAAAAAAAAAATGTCCACTCGGATGCGGACAATTTTTCTGCATACGCAACAGTCTAACACTGCTGCAGGCTAATTGAATTTTATGGACACGTTTTTAATAGAGTGGACACAAAGTGCTACACCACACACAGTTGACCCCGGGGTAACTAAAAATATTTTTCAATATTTGTCCTGCACCATGCGGTGCCTAAGTGGTAGGAGCTCATGCATTTATTTTCATATTTCCAACTCCCCCCAAACCAGTTGGACGACACTAACCCAATTGGAGTAGTTTGAGTTTAATGGACCGTCAAAGTGTTAAAACGCACATAGGGTGTGGTTCCCCTCCACGGAATCGATCCGATGAGCGTTTAGTTTTGATCACTATGGGAATGAAGGACGAAAAAGGAGTGCTGCCACACGAAGCTTTGTGGGTTTGGTTGCATCAGTCTGACTGACTGAAATGAAATAAAAACCAAATCGACCATCAACCATCGCGCTATTGTGATGTTTCCGATAATTAATGCGAATTTTTGCGAGGCAAATGAATCCGAGAAAATTCATTTATTTTACATTTTATTGAGGTTTTTTCGAGTTTTTTCGAGTTTTTTTTTTTATTTCATTTTTACTTATCGCTTTTGACAAATAACTTTTGATTTATTCGAGTTCGAGTTGGAAGTTTCATTTTGTTGAACTGTTAAACAAATAATCAACAAATGAAATAATAAAAAAAAAATACAAAAACATACGCGAATTTAATTGGTGTTTAATCAATCACTTCATGGAATGTCCTGGAGACTATTTAAATATGAATTTAAATAAAGGCAGCAATCGATTAATTAAATTATTATTTGTATAACAAATTGACGTTGAAATGAAAGCAGATTCTCGTGATTTGATTGGAAAAGGAAACACTTTTTAGAATCAATTGCAAAGCACAAGGATAGGTGAATCAGGACTCCAATGAGAGGCAAACAGTGGAATTCGAACGGGGCCGTAACCACGATCAGAACCCTCAACATTAATATGTAAGCCCAGGATTTAAAAAAAAAAAATTGCCTCAAATATACAGGGACTAGGACAAACGTTTAGTGGGGAAACACACCTCTTGAGAATGTCCATGAGTGACAATTGCCATGAGAAATATTTTCAATTCGCCCTTTGTATGTGGCTTTAAACTGTAGGTCCCTTCCATTTGTGTGAAAAAACCACAAGCGAGAAGCTAGGTCCTGGACGGTATAAAAGGAAATAAAGCAGCAGACTCATTGGCAAGAGAAATAGCTGCAGAATCCTTCATTGGCCCTGAACCATTTTGCGGATTAGGAAAATGGAGAAAGAAGACAGGGCAAGATCCTGGAACAACACTTCAGGCTACAGACAAGCTAAGAATCTACCGGAACGCTATAACCGGAAGAGATTCGAAGCCTGTATATGCCTATAACCTACGAATCCTAACAGGCTTCTTAACTCAGGGGGCATTTGACGAAACCAGGAATAACAAATGAAGACCTTTGCAGATTCCCTAACGAGTCAAGTGAGTCTCCGGAGCACCTTCTGCATGAACCCGCTTCTCATACTCAGATTCTTAACAGAAACTGGTTTGGACAGAGAGCTCTGAGGTGAAGTATTCTCGCCCTTCAAGTGCGTATGAAGCCTTGTTACCGCTTCATTGCAGGTAAGGTCTGCCAATTAGTCGCCTTCTCTCCATTAAATCCACTCTCGTCATCGGAGGATTAGATTTTATACCATCAACGTGTTCCGAAGTACTGATTGAATGTCAAGGATGTCCCGATCAAGGATATCCACCTCTTAAAAAACTGTTGACATTCAAAAAGTATCTCATCAATTTCTCCCATTCAACCATCCAGTTCATCAAATTCCTCCACATCCCTCCGTGGAACCTTTATCTTCTCTGAAATGCCACTAAGCATTCCAACCGCACAGTGTCTAATTACTCCATTCAACTTTTAATTACCTTATTGTTGTCTTCTACCATTGGGACAAGAAACAATAGGACAATACAGCCCCCGACGCCCCCCCACCTTTACCATCCACCACAAAGCCCGACTCAGTGTTTCCATTGAACGAACATAATTACCATGATGAAGATGTCGGCTGGTAAACACGTTCCGTGTAAAAGAAACACCCAACAGGTGGCACTGGATGGCGGTGGTGGTTTTAGCCGCAATATAATAACTCACTCCCTGTTCGGGCCAAAAGTGGCCGAAAAGTGTGCTTAGTCAAAAAACTTTTGTTTAACTTTATCCGAATGAAGTTTAGTTTGCGCTGAGAGTGTCGGCACGTGAACCAGGACTAAGCAGTTTCATAGACTTTCCTTCCAAATGGGTATTTTCTTTTTTTTTAGTTCACGAAAAAGGATACGAATTTCATGTAATTAAGAAGCATTGACAGTCGGCATTGGAGTTGGACTAAGAATTTCGATATGCGAGGGTAGCTGGACGGCTCCAGTTCTCTTGTGGCTTCTTTGCATCGCACAAACATACTTTCTTTTGAAGCCGAAGGACATTTCAAATACACATGAGTTTTGTTTGTAATTTCTTTTCTGTTTGTATATTCCCATGTGTGTGTGGAAAACTGAAGAAAAATGAATGAAAAGCAATAGAAAGGAAGAACGTGTTTTATTTTCTTTTTTTCAGTTAGAAAGGAAGGAAACTAGGTTGAAACTTTGTCAAGGCAGGATAATGGAAGAGAATTCGAAAACCAACCCTTTTGTGTGTTTTTGTTGTCGTCCGGGGATTTTCTATTTATTTTCTTTTTTTTTTGACGCATATGCTTGAAATGGAAATTCTGAGAACGTGATTCAAGATAGAGAGTCTGTTTGGGACAATTCCATTCTCGTCCTTTCGGCGGGTTTGAGTATTTTTTTTGTTGTTGTCCTCAAAGTTTAAGAGAAGTTTTTCTTTTTTGGAAAAAAAATGAAATACACGACGGATGTGGATGAGAGGAGGATCAAAAAGTTTTCGATGTTTTTTAGTGATTCGAAAGCATTGTAGAATGTTACCAATGCCACGTTATGTTGGTTTGATTTATATGGTTTATCCTTTTGTGTCATCGTAGAGAAATTTAGAATGGATAGTGTACTTTGTACAAGTTAAAAAATAATAAAATGAAAAAGGGGAAATGTAATAAACTGGGTTAGGGGGAAGTAGGTGCCAAGGACCGATGTTTTTGAAGGCAGTGAACCTTATTTTAGGAGATATCCGTAGACATGCGAGAGGGTTTTAGCCGAAAGTTGTCTATAAGTGTATTGAATCGTTACAATCCGCTCAGGAGTGGGCCGCCCCGATGCCTCAAAATTTTATCTAATAAAGTCGCAGTAGCATCTACTCGTAGCATTTTTTGAAAAAACATATTTCAAAGGATCGACATTTAAATTGAATTACAGAATACTGAAATTAAACACTTTGACACTAAGCAACAAGCGAGCAAACATGTTGACTCTTTTGAAAGGACATTTTCTCGGCATCAATTGAAATTATTTCCTAAGGGATAATTTTGTATTAAAAGCCTTATAGTTCCATTCAGCTAGCATTCAGCTCGTCTTTGGTTAGAAAAAAAGAATTCAGCGAGCTTCGCCTTAATTATTTGACAAAGTTGCAGGCATGATGACGGGGAATATGTGGATGAGGTTGATTGCTGAAGACTGCATCGCTAAGCGTGAGAGCTTGGCAAAACATCCAAATCATAAGGCTTCTTAAGCTATGTGTTATCCCTTGGCGTAGTCTAGACATAGAACTAGTCAAATTTCCAGAGACCGTCAAGACGTATATTGTTGCCAAATATTCGTTTTCTGAAGTGCAAAAAAGCCGGGAATTTCATTAGATCGGTTTCGTTGCTCATGAGGCATGATCTACTCTACGGTATGAGTACTTTTTCAGATGACAGTGGCCGGTTATAGTTGCTTGCAAAATTGTGAGGTTGTTCTGACTACGGTTCAAGAGTTCGTTCTATGTCTGTCCTTGAGCCTTTCACCATGTTTTGTTAAATTGAAAAATTCCAGTGGATGAGAAGGTGGAGGCGGTTTGGGACCATTTCATTGCCAAACGTGCCACTGACTGCTAAGACATGGAACCTTTGCCTCTCCAGGATCAAGACAATTTCCCATATTATCGTGCCTGAGCGCATATTAAACTAACTTGCTATCTTGCCTGATTAGTTTCCAGACTTTGCTGATAATAGCAGTTTCCACTAAGCAGCATTTTCGTTCTAAGAAATAACATTGAAACCTTGCTCTCTTGTCAAAAACACAGACAAAACCACATAAAAGCCAAACGACCCCCGCCAAAACACAACCACACAATCACATCAAATATTAAGCGCCATTCCCATATGAAACCACAAATTCAAGGAATTCGATTGACTCCATAGTACCTCATTACAGTCAACTCATTCACATCAAAGAAAGACGAGAAAAAAAGAGTCTACAACCTCTTCAGAAATAAAAGGATTTAATGGCACAGAAACCAAATCAGAATATCACCCAACCTCACACGCACACATGCACACACATCCACCAGCCCAAAGACAAATTTTCCTTCAACCTCTGATTAAATTGAATTTCCATCTAAATGGCTTCCCGATCGCATATCAGTTCAAATATTCCAAAAAACCCCCCATTCAAGGCAATAACATCATCTCCAGCATTATCCTACGACAATATATTGGTACTCCTGGGAGCGATAAAACTCCAAGTACACACAAACACCAAGTCCTTTAGACCAAACAGACCAACCAGAAAGGACAAAATTAGGGCAACTTTAACCGAAATTTTGACTCGAAAAAAAAAAATCCTGAAAGATTATTCCAAGCGCCCCTGTGAATAATATTTCCCAGACCCGACACACCGACCGGATCGAAGAAAATAAATGAAAACACTAAATTAAGGGATGCGCCAGCCGGGGATTTTCACCCCCCCAAAAACCCGGAGTATAAAGAGAGGGACAGAGAGAGACTCCGACCCGGTTGGCCGGAGGACGCGAACAGCACCATATGATACTGATGGGTAGCAGTTAATACACTTAATGACCTCGATGATTTTATTGATGAGGCAACACATGGCACTGATGTTGAGAGATTTTTCTCTTTCAAGGATTTTCCTTTGCTTTAACTTGGTTTGGTGTTTCGAAGTCCTAGCCGTCTGAATAAAATAATGTGGGTTGGGTGCCATAAGTAATATGAACCTCTTCTCTCTTCCTGGCTGGGACTTTAATCGAAAACGGTCATATTTGTCACGTCATTTTGGAAGGATTTTCACTTTGTGAATCGACTGTTTATTTTATGGTGGATGATTATAATATTATAGGCTTTAAGGACGTGGATAACTGTTGCAAGGAATTAGACGGTAAGTGGGTGATATTCATGGCAGATGGTGTGGTGGTTAACATATTATTTTTGTAAAGGGTTAACTTCTTATTCAACAGGTTTGAATGGAAAATCTTTCTCAAGGACACACTTAACTGGATGGAGAATAGTGACCAGGTTGGGGTAGAAAAGTAGAAAGGATTTTACTCCGATTTATTTACAATTCATGCCTGCGTCTGGAGACCTCGTTAGTGCTCTAAATGGCTTCACAGAATGTGTCCAAGGAGTGGATTGTCGCTTTTCTTTGTTCTGCTCGCGGGATATCGAAGGTGCTCAAGTGCGTGCCTACAGTGCAAAGTCTTTGGACTCTCTATAGGTAATCCCTACAAGAAAACTTACTGCTTTCTATTGGTGGCCATCGGACAATGGCTCTCATACACTGCAGTTGCTAACCAATCGAGAACCACTATGCTGTGTGGTTCTTAGGTCGCCCCGATTAACAGCTACAGCAACAGTATGAAAATCGCCTAAAATGAGCAATCCAATCCCTAATCCAAGGTGGAACAGCCACGAAGAAGAATAGGTGGCTCAGAAGGGGCTTAGTCGCTAAGATGCAGACATGAAGTGTTTGACCGACTCTCGTCTAAATCTAGCCGTCCAATCGTATTCCGAACTCTATCATGGGCGGTCTTATTTCCCGGATATTTGTGCGAAAAAAAATTATATTTTTTTTAGAAAAAAACCTTGGATCTTGTAACCTTGGATGGGAGTATGGGGTCTGCTCCACTGATGGAGCAATAATCTCAGCCAACTGGCGTCCTTAGAGATCACGAACATCCTCCGTTTCATCGAAAGTTCTATTCGGTTTTATTCGTTCCTGGCTAGCCAAAGTGGAAAGACGAGGGATCTCTTCTGGTCTAAGTGTGTCTGTACTCGTACCTTCCTCTATTGAAGTGAGGTATTTTTTGACCGCCAACAAAGAGTAATATTTGTTATTTTCTTTGCAAGAACCATAAGCAGAGAACCGCAAAGTCAAAAAATTCAAAATTATAAATCAATCCCATTGAAAGCTATTCATTTCCCCGTTAGACATGCCTCCAAAGAGCTTTGCACTCCCAGAGATTGAATACCCAAAGCAATCCAATGTACCACAGAATCGATTTAAGAAATCTCCACCACATGCTATACGCTACCATGCAATAAACTTCAGCTTCCACTTTCAACTGTGAAATTTCTGTAACGTTAAAGTGCTCCTTCGGAATCATTGACCAACGTTAATATAAAATAAACTTTTCGCTGTCAACTCCAAGGGAATTCTCTTGGTTCAGATTGCAATTTAATCTCGCCCTCCCTAAACCCGATATTGAGAAAAATTGTCAACCATTATACCGAGAGAGTGGTCACCACTAAACTGGTCAATTACAGTGAATGTCCTTCGCATGCCATTGCACCACATGTTGCTGAACTGCAACTTCCAATGTGGATTGCTCCGATTAAATTGAATTAAATTCCAAAAAAAAAATTTACAACGTTTTTTCACCAATTCATTTCAATTTCCACATGATATTCAGGACATCTTATCCTGAATATTTTATTCACCCAAATAAACAAGCAACCCACAAAACCATCCATGAATCTCCAATCGACACTCAATATTCCTTTTCATAATATTTATCTAATTTTATTGCAAACTTCCTGGTACTTGTATCCTGGCGCACATTCACCCTTCTCTGGTGTTGGGAGTCCTTGTGTAAGGCGCAATAAAATTAAATGGAATAAGAAATTAGCATCCACTCAACGTCTTGTGCGAGTGGCAGTGAGCAACCACGTTCGATGTGTTTGCCATCACCGCCCACCATTTGTGCAGTCGTGATGCACTTTAAGGCAGCTCCTGGGAGCAACAGCAGTTCCAGTTCCGTTAAGTAAATAGGGTGTCACTGCCTCAAGCATGTATAAAAGAAGGTCGTTGAGATTTTCTCTACGAGTATGTATGTCTGTGGATTTATGCGCTTTCTTCTAGAGTCCTTGATGGCTCTGACTGACTGACACGAATACGTGTCACATGGAAATCTTGAATAAGTTGCGGGTGTCCGTGATGAATGGATACGACGACGACGACGACGAAGACGACGACGATGATGATGATGATGATGGTGAGGATGACAACGACGAAGACGATGAGTAGAAGTCACTTTTGGATTTGGTGCGGTTACTTAGGAAGAGCTACAGACATATATTTGCGAAGGAGCTTTGATAATAATAGACATCAACATGGAGTTTCTTGATATGCCTTTTGGCTATGGGGGTAGTGGGGTGGATATTAGGGGGTTTATTTCGGTTCCTTTAATGACCTTAATGAGCTCGATTTATTTTGGTTTTGTGGGTGAGACACATTGATATTGATTGAAGCTACTTGTGGTGGAACTAAGGGCGGAAATGAGCTTTGAAATATGGAAGATATTTAAATGGCGGAAGGGACATTTAAAAGGTTTCAAGTGCGACAGGACGAATAAGGTTAGTTTCCGGTGGTGGATTGTGGTGGGTTTTGGTACGTCTAAAAAATATTTCATGGTCACACTTTTAAGTCGCTTGGAGTAAATGAATGTTGCTGGATTAGTGAAAGCCTTCGCAGAAGATTCTCGGCTGTCAGAGAGGACGCATGGCAAGCAACTGAGAGGCATTGCCAATCTCCTAAGTCTCACGCAATTCATTTGTATATTTGTAGGTGTTGAACATCCCATTTTAGCTTTACTTCACGGTTTGAAGTGTTAAAGGTTGATGAGGTGGTAATCTCCAGCAAAGAGTCGAGCCAAGGTCGATGGAGTTTTCATCATCATAGAGCTCACTTCTAGAGGAAGGTGGGCCAGTCGACGCTTATACGGACAAACGTGGGGTCTTAAGGCAAAAAAAAAATTCAATGACTATAAGAACACTCGAACGCGACCATCGTTTGGTGACCAATCCCACTCAAGAGCCATCCTACCCTATGTCAGCAGAAGAAGCTGAAACACAAGCATAAGCCAGGCCATCCTATGGTCAATACTTAACTCGATTTCCGAAAAGGATTCACTCGTGTCTTACTCGTCCCTGACTAGATAGTTTTGGAAGCTTACTTGCCAGACAGAACTAGGTCAAACATGGATGCGTGAGCAACCAACTAGGCATCAAAGGTACTGGACGAATTGGCTCAACTATTTTCTAGCATCAGCTCTGCTGAAGCATTTACAGAACGAGCTGCCTTTAAGTAACCAAGCAAGCTTCTAATGATGTCCTTGTTTCACATTTGCCCTTTAGTGCTCCAAAGACGTAAGTGCTATTTAATAGTGAAATTCTCTGACGACCTCGTTGAACATTACCACCGCGCTGCCATAAATGAAGCTTAAGACATCTTGCCAAAATGTCTTCTCTCCTTTCTCCAGACTATTCAAAACGCCCCCAACCTAGAACCACTTAGCATAATTGAACAAAAGCACCCATGAATCTTTAAAGACTTTGCGAAAACCATTCATCATCATCTGTTGAACAATTAATCATTCGTCGAGAAATCTCCATTCATGACTCCTTGTATCCTCGCATTGTTAACTCAAGCAAAACGAATTCTCCACGGTACACGAGTATCTACTCTTTTCTAAGAAATCTTCAGCACCAATCCCCCATCAAAGGATCTCACAATGAACTCAAATCTCCACGATATTCCATAAAACGACCAATCTCTCCAGTCTTGCGGCTTAGAGCCACACCGGTATTCAAAATTGAAACCCTGCCTGCACTTCTGCTTTCCTTATTGGAATTACCATCAACTCTGGCTACGTCTTCCACCCACCATTCACGAAAGAACAATGCCAGAGGCATCACCGGAGAGGAGTGAAAAATCCTTTAATTATCCTATAATTTCCCGCTTTTCTTCGCCATGGCGCTTTTATCATTTTGCGCAAGGACACAGAAGAAAAAAAAAAAAAAAAAAATCAGTACCACCACCCGCCTTCATCATCAGGACCATTATCATCGTCATCAACATTATTGTCACCATCACCGCTTTGTCAGCCAACTGAAGACGAAAAGTATAAGAACAATGAATGGAAAATGACTAAAAGCCGAGAGGAACAAAAGAGGCAAGACTGCAGGATAACAATGCGAAGGCGAACTCCTTGTGACAATAATACATCATTAGTTGTTTCAAATTCACCATCGATTCTCTGCTCCACCGAGAATGGATCTCTGGTATCCGTAATAAGGCGAAAAATGTTACGGCATCATCTGCAGCGCACGCGATGTTAGTTCAGATTAAGTAGATTCCTCAAAGGACACAAAGTTAAGGAGCAAAAAAAAGGGGGAATAAAATCGATGACAAAGAACTAAATTCCTTCCTCCTTCCAACGAGTATGTGTGTGTTCATCGAAAAAGGCGCGCAGAAGAACAATGCTCTCTGGAAGCATCTTCCAGAGCAGCACATAGTTGGACTATTAATCACCAGACCTGGTGTGCCGGATTCCGCCATCGATAGTGAAGTGCTACGGAATATGGCAAATGTAATGCACTTTGGCAAGAGGGGGCTTCGCTCTTAACCACGTTTGACTGTAAGAAATCGCTTCAATTTTATCATGGAGTTGCTCGCTTTTAGCTTTTGATGCAGTGGGCCACCGTCGCCGCCGTCACCGACGCCTCCGCCCTCGACTTGGAAAACAAGAAAAACTCATTTGGAATGATTTATTTTGGACAGTGTGCGACGGCGGGCGGAAGGCGACAGACGTTAGAGCATTGGATTTGTGTGAGTTCTTACTCTGAACTTGGATTCCCCAGTGCAATGGGATTCGCAAGCGCACTATGTGTCTTCCATGGAATTTTAAGCTTCGATTGATGCGTTCCGATGTCGGCAAGATGAAGTTTAAGGGAAAGAACCTGTTCGTGACATAATGAGAAATGAGTAGAGATTCAGGAAATGATTTTGCATTGAGTTCGTAATGGAACAATGGAGCAGGGTGGCTAATAAGCTGAAGGGAATCTTTTGAAAGGCTAATGCACTGACAATGGTTGTTTGGATCATAAGATGAATGAAAGATGCCAAAGGAATACTAGTAATCAGAGTGGTTCAAGATACTCCCTTAAGGCCGAAAAGGTTGGCAGTTTAGGGTGACATAAGAGAACTGAGTCTTCCGAGGGTAATTGCTTTAGGATGAGTTCGGTGCGATGAAGGGGTGATAAAAGAAAGAATGGGAGACGAGTGGGAACGTACATTGAAACCAGTTCGCTTCCCCACTCACGAAACCATTGCAAATGTCTGATGGCCTTACAGAATATCTAGCGTAGCGGCATGCCTTCCTAGTGTGCATTGAACAGGTCATTAGTACCCTGACCGGTGGACACAACACATGTGTTCTACTGATACTTACGGGCTCATGAATCTTGCAACGATTTACATAGCTCTCACCATATCCATCAAGGTCACCTCTACTATCAAGATGACACATTCTACCATAAGCCTGATGCGGGGGTAGTAGAGGAGTGAATCTTGCTGTATTAGAGTCATATCACGCTAATTCTGTTCTACAGTCAAAGGGATGCAATGATCATCCAAGATGTAATCCACTGGCCACTAGCTACAGAGTTTTCTAAGAGAAACCCTTTGCTTAGGTGTAAGTTGTGGGGCTCTTCACAATCAAGCTCCATCACTAATCCAGCACTAATTCTTGTGACTTCTTGTCATCTTTGAGGAAATATTCAGCCACGGACAATCGTACAAAAGGAAATTAGAAGATTTATTCCTTCTATTCAATCTCACAACCAAACAACTTAAGACATCAGCGAATTGGTAGATATTCGAAGTCAAACTTGCGCCTTTCCTACAGCTCTTGTAACAAGTTCATTTCGCTTTGGGATCATCATACATCCTGCAAAGTTGCACGTTATTCCTGATGAATACTGACACTGATGGTACTGACACCATATTCTACAGACGCCAGATGGCAAACAAAAACTTACAACTCGCACTCCAGTGTGCCCATCAGGGATTAAAAATTTAATTACAACTGGACACAACTCCAGTTCCTTCCATTGACTTCAACTCCGTCTCCATGGAGAACTATGTCCAACTCCCATGTGTCTTTGCACCACCAGCACCTACCAAATGTACAATTGTTTCCATCAAAACTTATTGTCAGCTCCGAGCAACATTTGCTATGAAAACTTTCTACTCCAAGCTCCCCAAGTCCCATGCGCTACTCCTGCTGCTGGAACGCACTTCATTCAGATTTCATTACTATTTCCTCGTACAACAGCTGAAATGTTCTCCCAGGCCCATGGGCGGTGAGCGGAAATGAACAAAGGAAAAAAAAATCCCAATCTCCACCAAGGAAAGTTTTCCACTTCGTTTTTAATTCGAGATCCTCTGTGCGTCTTTCGGTGTCATTCAGCGGCAATATTCAGTTCGCGTCGCGTTAAAAAATATTTTCCACAAGATACAAGCCAAAAAAAAAAAAATTAAAATTGTGTCTCCTGCGCGAGTCCTTAATTTTGATCCACTTGCCTAGGAGTAGCGGTTGAAACATCAGCCATATCGCGTCGTCAGTCATGAAAGAGACTTCATTTTCTTGTCTCGCATAGAGTCCTTGTGCGTTCATTCCTCGAACAGGATCCCCGGGTACAAAGAAGACATGAATATTGTACCCATCTGTGAAAATTGCTGGAAAACTTATGAGTTTGTTGTTAGGAGAAAGTTTGTTTGCAAATTTTTTTTTCTCTTTTCAAGTCCTGCAGACATGCAACTCACTACATCATAGCGGGATGAAGGAAAAAATGATGATAAATCCCAACCAACTGCGGTTTTGAACTCATGCATGCGTTAGAAATGCGAAAAATAAGGACGAATCGTCCTCAAACTCATCCTTTCAGGGGGTAAATGAATGCTAATGCGATTCCTTATGAGAGCATCACACCAACTCCAACATAGTTTGGTCTCAAGATAGGGAAAAGAGGCGAGTTCATTAAATTAGCCTCAGTCGACTGAACCTAGTATATCCAAATGGGAGGAAGTGTTTTCCTTGTCGTCTGCTTCAGCTGCCATCTGTTTGGATCCTTGAAAGAGCCCCGAAACAACCTGACAGTTGAGTGATAAGTTGCAGAAGGTTTTGATGTGTGATGATGTGTTTAGAATTAAATTAGGAAAGTTTTCCTAAAGGAGCTGAAGCTGATCCTTTTTCATAGTTTCTCCTTTTAGAAGGCAGATTTGAGAAATAGATTCGTTTGTCCTGTCGCTGATTTTAATGAGCTGTTTAGAGGAGTCTCTACTTTCAGAAAGTGTCAAAGTGTCTTTGAAACTCGATGCATGTCATTTGAACCTCCTAGAGTAAATCCCTCAATGGCAATTGATCTCTCAATTCAATTATCTTCTCCTGCAAATCCTAATCAATTATGCACATCAATCTGCAGAAAGAAAGACTAGTCCTTGAACTGATTTAATCAAAAAATCCTTCCATCTCTTAGTTAAAAATCACTCTTGACCTTTTGCTACCTACTTTCTCTGCTCCTGGTTGTATCTAGGACTTGCTAAAATTGTCAGAAACTAACTCAATTCAATTTCGAAGGTTTTTTCTTTTAATTGACTTGTGTGACAATTCCGTTTTCCATTGCCATTGTTAAATGAATCTCATTCGTCCTTCGTCGTCTTACCACAAACTGCTGGAGCCCGCGAATTCTCATCTCGAAAACGCCTACGACAACAGGAGAGTTTCTCAGTTCTGAGTTCACTCTGAATGAGAAATTGTTATCCCTTGAATACAAAATTGAAAATGTCAATAAGAAACGAGACAAGGACCCCGGCTGATTGGCAAAGTCATCGCAAATTCACTCCGATAAAATTACTTTTGCGGTCGAGACGAATAGATTAAGAACGAAAAGGACTAAAAATAAAAAAAATAGAAATTGCTTCCCCCCTTGGGTAGAGAGAACAGACAGAAAGCGAATCGAAATTCGAAATTTCAATCGAAGGAAATCGAATTAAAATTGAGTAATTGCATTTAGAGGTGGTGAGCACAGGAGTGGATTTGGTGGATGTGTGTGCCTTAATTAAACTCAATGGAACCATTGAGCTACATTCTGTAAGCAATATTCTGGTCTTCGAGCGCAGCAGCAGATACGCATTATCTCCGGAAGTATAAGGCGCAGCCCACGGGCAGCTACATTTCTAGATTCTGCATCTTAATACGCTTCATTCTACATGTAAGTTATTGATTTTAGAAAGAAATCCTTTAAAGCTAAATGAAAAAAAATTAGTGAGGCTTCGCTCTTCTTCCTCGAGTGGCACCTGATTACGTCAAATTGTTATAAAAAAAGAAAACAGTGAAAGATGGTAACGTGCGTCATTTTCTCAAATCGATTCTTTCCAAAAAATAATCAATTACAAAAAAATTTGCAGGTCTCCCGTCAAATAAAAATATTGTTCACACCAGTCATAATTTTTTGTCCCCCTTTTGAAAATTTTTACCATTTTTTTCCATTTTTTTTATATAATACCCACGAATCGAAGCACTCACAGTCACTCAAATTATTCGCTCCCAAAAAAAGAATGCGCCTCTCTCTACACCTAAAATTCTTAATTCGAAATTTTCTCCTAAATTATGCGCCTTTGTGGCAAAAAGAAAGATGGCAAACCCCTGCCATGAGGTGCTACTCACACCAGCCATATTTATTGTCCATTTTTTCGAGCACTCTAGCATTTTTTATCAATTTTTTTCACGTTTCTATGAAGTTCTCACAAAAAAAAATAAAAAAATTGACAACACTCCCGCCAAATTTTTCCCATTGAGAGGATCACACAGGATCCACCTACGAAACGAGTTTACACTCGCATTGGTACTTTCGTGGGGGTAAAATCTAATCCCAGTCGCCGGCTTGGAGTCAGTCGTAAGTGGATCGTCGAGGTGATCGGTTCGGATCGCGGATTAGCTCGTCGGAAGCCCCAAACCGGATCCGAATTTTTTTTTTTTTAGTTGTCTCCTAGTCTCTTTTGTGTTAGTGTATGTGTCTGGTCCTGCTCTAGTGTGGCGAAAGAGGATAGCAATAGTGAATGTATGCAGTGAAGTGAAATTGCTATTCCATGTAATTTTTCTTTTTTAGTTTTTGAAAAAATTTTTTAATTCTTAAATTTTTCAATCCCCCCCCACCCCACCCCCTCGCGACGTGAGTGTAGTAGGAAAAGTGCATTTTGATCGCCGGTTTGGGGCTCGCGGTCGTATGCGTGAGTGTGTGTGGTATGCTGTTGTAGCTGTTGTATGCTGTTGTATCCTGTTGTAGCTGTTGTATGCTGTTGTATGCTGTGGTATGCTGTTGTTATACCGGTGAGTGCTAGTTTTAAGTTTTTTTCAACCAAATTTTTCCATACTTTTCCAAATAGATTTCGCGTATCCAAATATTTAGTTTTCCTTCTTAATTTGATTGGTTCAACTGTGCTACAATTCTTAATTTTTCTTGCCGATATTTTGGAAAATATATTATACCTGACCTTTAGGTATAATATCATATAAAAACATTCTAGCATCCCTTTATGGGTACAATTTTTAAACTTTTAGTGTTAGGAAGTTTTATTTTTTTAGAAAATTTTATTTTTTAGGGAATTTTATTTCTTTAGGAAATATTTTAGGAAATTTTATTTTTTAGGAAATTTAATTTTTTTAGGAATTTCAATATTTTCTTAGGAAATTTAATTGTTTTTAGGGAATTTTATATTTTTTTAGGAAATTTAATTTTTTAGGAAATTTTATTTAGGTGGTGTTATTATTCTATAGAGATTTATGACACTTTTAGCTAACGTGCTGTAGGTTAAACGGGGTTCGGGAATGAATTGTTTGGCGCCAGTTGGGCAAATACCAATCGCTGTCTTTTCAGGCTTGTAGATCGTTTGTAGGCACACGGTGCGAGTATAGTGATACCTACACTTTATTTTGTTTTTTAAAAAGGTCCACTTACGAAGAGCGCTTAGTAGTTGAGGGCTGCATACTTGAAGAGTTTCGTGTTTGTTTGTTTAGATACCTTAGGTTAAATTTGGTTGGGGAGGCTAGTTTGATAATTCCTTCGCATGCATACTTGAAGAGTTTCGTGTTTGTTTGTTTAGATACCTTAGGTTAAATTTGGTTGGGGAGGCTAGTTTGATAATTCCTTCGCATGCCTACTAGGTCCGATGGCGACGTAAACTGAAAGGTCGCCCATAATGCAGCAACTTTCCATTTCGTACATATCCAAGCAGAACAAGCCTGAAACAAAGCGATTGATTAAGCAACGAGTTTTGATCTACAATCCCCTACGGACCGCAGACGAAGTAGCCCTCAACACATTGTGGACGATGCAGCACCATGATCGACGCCAGATCCTTCTTGAATACAAAACCTAGCCTCTCCAACATATTTTCTGCTAAATTGTTCAATTTGGCCACCAAGTTGGTTGATGGTTACTAATGTTTAGTTATGGCTTAGACATTTGTTTACGGTCTTCAGGCGAAGTTCTGATAAATCTTAGAGCATTTTGTCAGACTATTAGGAAGGTTTCTTAGGGCGAAGGTAGCTTAGGGCGTAGATCTGAAAATTGAATATCTCCCTACGGACGGTAGGTGAGATCCTCCCTACGGACGGTAGGAGAGAAGGCTCTTAGAGCATTTTGTCAGACTATTAAGAAGGTTTCTTAGGGCGAAGGTAGCTTAGGGCGAGGTTCTGAAAATTGAATATCTCCCTACGGACGGTAGGTGAGATCCTCCCTACGGACGGTAGGAGAGAAGGCTCTTAGAGCATTTTGTCAGACTATTAAGAAGGTTTCTTAGGGCGAAGGTAGCTTAGGGCGAGGTTCTGAAAATTGAATATCTCCCTACGGACGGTAGGTGAGATCCTCCCTACGGACGGTAGGTGAGATCCTCCCTACGGACGGTAGGAGAGATCCTCCCTACGGACGGTAGGAGAGAAGGCTCCTAGAGCATTTTGTCAGACTATTAGGAGGGTTTCTTAGGGCGAAGGTAGCTTAGGGCGAAGTTCTGAAAATTTACTATCTCCCTACGGACGGTAGGTGAGATCCTCCCTACGGACGGTAGGAGAGAAGGCTCTTAGAGCATTTTGGCAAACAATTAGGAAAGCTTCTTAGGGCGAAGGTAGCTTAGGGCGAGGTTCTGAAAATTGAATATCTCCCTACGGACGGTAGGTGAGATCCTCCCTACGGACGGTAGGAGAGAAGGCTCTTAGAGCATTTTGTCAGACTATTAAGAAGGTTTCTTAGGGCGAAGGTAGCTTAGGGCGAGGTTCTGAAAATTGAATATCTCCCTACGGACGGAAGGTGAGATCCTCCCTACGGACGGTAGGAGAGAAGGCTCTTAGAGCATTTTGGCAAACTATTAGAAAGGTTTCTTAGGGCGAAGGTAGCTTAGGGCGAAGTTCTGAAAATTTACTATCTCCCTACGGACGGTAGGAGAGAAGGCTCTTAGAGCATTTTGTCAGACTATTAAGAAGGTTTCTTAGGGCGAAGGTAGCTTAGGGCGAAGATCTGAACATTGAATTACTCCCTACGGACGGTAGGTGAGATCCTCCCTACGGACGGTAGGAGAGAAGGCTCTTAGAGCATTTTGTCAGACTATTAAGAAGGTTTCTTAGGGCGAAGGTAGGTTAGGGCAATCTGTCACTTGATGTGGACCGAGAAAATGTTCCTACCCGACTATCTCTGCCCCTACACTCTGGCTGAATCAGATTGTGTGAAAAGCTTCAACCTCAGAACCTCTGTTGCTTGATCATGAAATGCGCTGTTAAAATTTCGGAAAGAAATCCTTTAAAGCGAAGTGAAAAAAATTTAGTAAGGCTTCGCTCTACTTTCACGAGTGGCACCTGATTACGTCAAATTGTTATAAAAAAAGAAAACAGTGAAAGATGGTAACGTGCGTCATTTTCTCAAATCGATTCTTTCCAAAAAATAATCAATTACAAAAAAATTTGCAGGTCTCCCGTCAAATAAAAATATTGTTCACACCAGTCATAATTTTTTGTCCCCCTTTTGAAAATTTTTACCATTTTTTTCCATTTTTTTTATATAATACCCACGAATCGAAGCACTCACAGTCACTCAAATTATTCGCTCCCAAAAAAAGAATGCGCCTCTCTCTACACCTAAAATTCTTAATTCGAAATTTTCTCCTAAATTATGCGCCTTTGTGGCAAAAAGAAAGATGGCAAACCCCTGCCATGAGGTGCTACTCACACCAGCCATATTTATTGTCCATTTTTTCGAGCACTCTAGCATTTTTTATCAATTTTTTTCACGTTTCTATGAAGTTCTCACAAAAAAATAAAAAAATTGACAACACTCCCGCCAAATTTTTCCCATTGAGAGGATCACACAGGATCCACCTACGAAACGAGTTTACACTCGCATTGGTACTTTCGTGGGGGTAAAATCTAATCCCAGTCGCCGGCTTGGAGTCAGTCGAAAGTGGATCGTCGAGGTGATCGGTTCGGATCGCGGATAAGCTCGTCGGAAGCCCCAAACCGGATCCGAATTTTTTTTTTTTTAGTTGTCTCCTAGTCTCTTTTGTGTTAGTGTATGTGTCTGGTCCTGCTCTAGTGTGGCGAAAGAGGATAGCAATAGTGAATGTATGCAGTGAAGTGAAATTGCTATTCCATGTAATTTTTCTTTTTTTAGATTTTGAAAAGAATTTTTTAATTCTTAAATTTTTCAATTCCCCCCCCCCCCACCCCCTCGCGACGTGAGTGTAGCAGCAAAAGTGCATTTTGATCGCGCGCCGGTTTGGGGCCCGCGGTCGTGTGCGTGTGTACTTGAGTGTGCGTAAGTGGATCGTCAAGGTGATCGGTTCAGTTCGCGGATTAGCTCGTTGGAAGCCCCAACCCGGATCCGATTTTTTTTTTTTTTGTTTAGTTGTCTCCTGCTCTCTTTTGTGTTAGTGTATGTGTCTGGCCCTACTCTAGTGTGGTGAAAGAGGATAGCAATAGTGAATGTGTGCAGTGAAGTGAAATTGCTATTCCATGTAATTTTTCTTTTTTAGTTTTTGAAAAGAATTTTTTAATTCTTAAATTTTTCAATCCCCCCCCACCCCACCCCCTCGCGACGTGAGTGTAGTAGGAAAAGTGCATTTTGATCGCCGGTTTGGGGCTCGCGGTCGTATGCGTGAGTGTGTGTGGTATGCTGTTGTAGCTGTTGTATGCTGTTGTATCCTGTTGTAGCTGTTGTATGCTGTTGTATGCTGTGGTATGCTGTTGTTATACCGGTGAGTGCTAGTTTTAAGTTTTTTTCAACCAAATTTTTCCATACTTTTCCAAATAGATTTCGCGTATCCAAATATTTAGTTTTCCTTCTTAATTTGATTGGTTCAACTGTGCTACAATTCTTAATTTTTCTTGCCGATATTTTGGAAAATATATTATACCTGACCTTTAGGTATAATATCATATAAAAACATTCTAGCATCCCTTTATGGGTACAATTTTTAAACTTTTAGTGTTAGGAAGTTTTATTTTTTTAGAAAATTTTATTTTTTAGGGAATTTTATTTCTTTAGGAAATTTTATTTCTTTAGGAAATATTTTAGGAAATTTTATTTTTTTAGGAAATTTTATTTTTTAGGAAATTTAATTTTTTTAGGAATTTCAATATTTTCTTAGGAAATTTAATTTTTTTTAGGAAATTTTATATTTTTTTAGGAAATTTAATTTTTTAGGAAATTTTATTTAGGTGGTGTTATTATTCTATAGAGATTTATGACACTTTTAGCTAACGTGCTGTAGGTTAAACGGGGTTCGGGAATGAATTGTTTGGCGCCAGTTGGGCAAATACCAATCGCTGTCTTTTCAGGCTTGTAGATCGTTTGTAGGCACACGGTGCGAGTATAGTGATACCTACACTTCATTTTGTTTTTTAAAAAGGTCCACTTACGAAGAGCGCTTAGTAGTTGAGGGCTGCATACTTGAAGAGTTTCGTGTTTGTTTGTTTAGATACCTTAGGTTAAATTTGGTTGGGGAGGCTAGTTTGATAATTCCTTCGCATGCCTACTAGGTCCGATGGCGACGTAAACTGAAAGGTCGCCCATAATGCAGCAACTTTCCATTTCGTACATATCCAAGCAGAACAAGCCTGAAACAAAGCGATTGATTAAGCAACGAGTTTTGATCTACAATCCCCTACGGACCGCAGACGAAGTAGCCCTCAACACATTGTGGACGATGCAGCACCATGATCGACGCCAGATCCTTCTTGAATACAAAACCTAGCCTCTCCAACATATTTTCTGCTAAATTGTTCAATTTGGCCACCAAGTTGGTTGATGGTTACTAAAGTTTAGTTATGGCTTAGACATTTGTTTACGGTCTTCAGGCGAAGTTCTGATAAATCTTAGAGCATTTTGTCAGACTATTAGGAAGGTTTCTTAGGGCGAAGGTAGCTTAGGGCGTAGATCTGAAAATTGAATATCTCCCTACGGACGGTAGGTGAGATCCTCCCTACGGACGGTAGGTGAGATCCTCCCTACGGACGGTAGGTGAGATCCTCCCTACGGACGGTAGGAGAGATCCTCCCTACGGACGGTAGGAGAGAAGGCTCCTAGAGCATTTTGTCAGACTATTAGGAGGGTTTCTTAGGGCGAAGGTAGCTTAGGGCGCAGATCTGAAAATTGAATATCTCCCTACGGACGGTAGGTGAGATCCTCCCTACGGACGGTAGGAGAGAAGGCTCTTAGAGCATTTTGTCAGACTATTAAGAAGGTTTCTTAGGGCGAAGGTAGCTTAGGGCGAGGTTCTGAAAATTGAATATCTCCCTACGGACGGTAGGTGAGATCCTCCCTACGGACGGTAGGAGAGATCCTCCCTACGGACGGTAGGAGAGAAGGCTCCTAGAGCATTTTGTCAGACTATTAGGAGGGTTTCTTAGGGCGAAGGTAGCTTAGGGCGAAGTTCTGAAAATTGAATATCTCCCTACGGACGGTAGGAGAGAAGGCTCTTAGAGCATTTTGGCAAACAATTAGGAAAGCTTCTTAGGGCGAAGGTAGCTTAGGGCGAGGTTCTGAAAATTGAATATCTCCCTACGGACGGTAGGTGAGATCCTCCCTACGGACGGTAGGAGAGAAGGCTCTTAGAGCATTTTGGCAAACTATTAGGAAGGTTTCTTAGGGCGAAGGTAGCTAGGGCGAAGATCTGAAAATTGAATATCTCCCTACGGACGGTAGGTGAGATCCTCCCTACGGACGGTAGGAGAGAAGGCTCCTAGAGCATTTTGGCAAACTATTAGGAAGGTTTCTTAGGGCGAAGGTAGCTAGGGCGAAGATCTGAAAATTGAATATCTCCCTACGGACGGTAGGTGAGATCCTCCCTACGGGCGGTAGGAGAGAAGGCTCTTAGAGCACTTTTTATAATTGTTTTTAAGGTTTCTTAGGGCGAAGGTAGGTTAGGGCAATCTGTCACTTGATGTGGACCGAGAAAATGTTCCTACCCGACTATCTCTGCCCCTACACTCTGGCTGAATCAGATTGTGTGAAAAGCTTCAACCTCAGAACCTCTGTTGCTTGATCATGAAATGCGCTGTTAAAATTTCGGAAAGAAATCCTTTAAAGCGAAGTGAAAAAAATTTAGTAAGGCTTCGCTCTTCTTTCACGAGTGGCACCTGATTACGTCAAATTGTTATAAAAAAAGAAAACAGTGAAAGATGGTAACGTGCGTCATTTTCTCAAATCGATTCTTTCCAAAAAATAATCAATTACAAAAAAATTTGCAGGTCTCCCGTCAAATAAAAATATTGTTCACACCAGTCATAATTTTTTGTCCCCCTTTTGAAAATTTTTACCATTTTTTTCCATTTTTTTTATATAATACCCACGAATCGAAGCACTCACAGTCACTCAAATTATTCGCTCCCAAAAAAAGAATGCGCCTCTCTCTACACCTAAAATTCTTAATTCGAAATTTTCTCCTAAATTATGCGCCTTTGTGGCAAAAAGAAAGATGGCAAACCCCTGCCATGAGGTGCTACTCACACCAGCCATATTTATTGTCCATTTTTTCGAGCACTCTAGCATTTTTTATCAATTTTTTTCACGTTTCTATGAAGTTCTCACAAAAAAATAAAATAATTGACAACACTCCCGCCAAATTTTTCCCATTGAGAGGATCACACAGGATCCACCTACGAAACGAGTTTACACTCGCATTGGTACTTTCGTGGGGGTAAAATCTAATCCCAGTCGCCGGCTTGGAGTCAGTCGTAAGTGGATCGTCGAGGTGATCGGTTCGGATCGCGGATTAGCTCGTCGGAAGCCCCAAACCGGATCCGAATTTTTTTTTTTTTTAGTTGTCTCCTAGTCTCTTTTGTGTTAGTGTATGTGTCTGGTCCTGCTCTAGTGTGGCGAAAGAGGATAGCAATAGTGAATGTATGCAGTGAAGTGAAATTGCTATTCCATGTAATTTTTCTTTTTTAGTTTTTGAAAAGAATTTTTTAATTCCTAAATTTTTCAATCCCCCCCACCCCACCCCCTCGCGACGTGAGTGTAGTAGGAAAAGTGCATTTTGATCGCCGGTTTGGGGCTCGCGGTCGTATGCGTGAGTGTGTGTGGTATGCTGTTGTAGCTGTTGTATGCTGTTGTATCCTGTTGTAGCTGTTGTATGCTGTTGTATGCTGTGGTATGCTGTTGTTATACCGGTGAGTGCTAGTTTTAAGTTTTTTTCAACCAAATTTTTCCATACTTTTCCAAAAAGATTTCGCGTATCCAAATATTTAGTTTTCCTTCTTAATTTGATTGGTTCAACTGTGCTACAATTTTTAATTTTTCTTGCCGATATTTTGGAAAATATATTATACCTGACCTTTAGGTATAATATCATATAAAAACATTCTAGCATCCCTTTATGGGTACAATTTTTAAACTTTTAGTGTTAGGAAGTTTTATTTTTTTAGAAAATTTTATTTTTTAGGGAATTTTATTTCTTTAGGAAATATTTTAGGAAATTTTATTTTTTTAGGAAATTTTATTTTTTAGGAAATTTAATTTTTTTAGGAATTTCAATATTTTCTTAGGAAATTTAATTGTTTTTAGGGAATTTTATATTTTTTTAGGAAATTTAATTTTTTAGGAAATTTTATTTAGGTGGTGTTATTATTCTATAGAGATTTATGACACTTTTAGCTAACGTGCTGTAGGTTAAACGGGGTTCGGGAATGAATTGTTTGGCGCCAGTTGGGCAAATACCAATCGCTGTCTTTTCAGGCTTGTAGATCGTTTGTAGGCACACGGTGCGAGTATAGTGATACCTACACTTTATTTTGTTTTTTAAAAAGGTCCACTTACGAAGAGCGCTTAGTAGTTGAGGGCTGCATACTTGAAGAGTTTCGTGTTTGTTTGTTTAGATACCTTAGGTTAAATTTGGTTGGGGAGGCTAGTTTGATAATTCCTTCGCATGCCTACTAGGTCCGATGGCGACGTAAACTGAAAGGTCGCCCATAATGCAGCAACTTTCCATTTCGTACATATCCAAGCAGAACAAGCCTGAAACAAAGCGATTGATTAAGCAACGAGTTTTGATCTACAATCCCCTACGGACCGCAGACGAAGTAGCCCTCAACACATTGTGGACGATGCAGCACCATGATCGACGCCAGATCCTTCTTGAATACAAAACCTAGCCTCTCCAACATATTTTCTGCTAAATTGTTCAATTTGGCCACCAAGTTGGTTGATGGTTACTAATGTTTAGTTATGGCTTAGACATTTGTTTACGGTCTTCAGGCGAAGTTCTGATAAATCTTAGAGCATTTTGTCAGACTATTAGGAAGGTTTCTTAGGGCGAAGGTAGCTTAGGGCGCAGATCTGAAAATTGAATATCTCCCTACGGACGGTAGGTGAGATCCTCCCTACGGACGGTAGGTGAGATCCTCCCTACGGACGGTAGGAGAGAAGGCTCTTAGAGCATTTTGTCAGACTATTAAGAAGGTTTCTTAGGGCGAAGGTAGCTTAGGGCGAGGTTCTGAAAATTGAATATCTCCCTACGGACGGTAGGTGAGATCCTCCCTACGGACGGTAGGAGAGATCCTCCCTACGGACGGTAGGAGAGAAGGCTCCTAGAGCATTTTGTCAGACTATTAGGAGGGTTTCTTAGGGCGAAGGTAGCTTAGGGCGAAGTTCTGAAAATTGAATATCTCCCTACGGACGGTAGGTGAGATCCTCCCTACGGACGGTAGGAGAGAAGGCTCTTAGAGCATTTTGGCAAACAATTAGGAAAGCTTCTTAGGGCGAAGGTAGCTTAGGGCGAGGTTCTGAAAATTGAATATCTCCCTACGGACGGTAGGTGAGATCCTCCCTACGGACGGTAGGAGAGAAGGCTCTTAGAGCATTTTGGCAAACTATTAGGAAGGTTTCTTAGGGCGAAAGTAGCTAGGGCGAAGATCTGAAAATTGAATATCTCCCTACGGACGGTAGGTGAGATCCTCCCTACGGACGTTAGGAGAGAAGGCTCCTAGAGCATTTTGGCAAACTATTAGGAAGGTTTCTTAGGGCGAAGGTAGCTAGGGCGAAGATCTGAAAATTGAATATCTCCCTACGGACGGTAGGTGAGATCCTCCCTACGGACGGTAGGAGAGAAGGCTCTTAGAGCACTTTTTATAATTGTTTTTAAGGTTTCTTAGGGCGAAGGTAGGTTAGGGCAATCTGTCACTTGATGTGGACCGAGAAAATGTTCCTACCCGACTATCTCTGCCCCTACACTCTGGCTGAATCAGATTGTGTGAAAAGCTTCAACCTCAGAACCTCTGTTGCTTGATCATGAAATGCGCTGTTAAAATTTCGGAAAGAAATCCTTTAAAGCGAAGTGAAAAAAATTTAGTAAGGCTTCGCTCTTCTTTCACGAGTGGCACCTGATTACGTCAAATTGTTATAAAAAAAGAAAACAGTGAAAGATGGTAACGTGCGTCATTTTCTCAAATCGATTCTTTCCAAAAAATAATCAATTACAAAAAAATTTGCAGGTCTCCCGTCAAATAAAAATATTGTTCACACCAGTCATAATTTTTTGTCCCCCCTTTGAAAATTTTTACCATTTTTTTCCATTTTTTTTTTTTATATAATACCCACGAATCGAAGCACTCACAGTCACTCAAATTATTCGCTCCCAAAAAAAGAATGCGCCTCTCTCTACACCTAAAATTCTTAATTCGAAATTTTCTCCTAAATTATGCGCCTTTGTGGCAAAAAGAAAGATGGCAAACCCCTGCCATGAGGTGCTACTCACACCAGCCATATTTATTGTCCATTTTTTCGAGCACTCTAGCATTTTTTATCAATTTTTTTCACGTTTCTATGAAGTTCTCACAAAAAAATAAAAAAATTGACAACACTCCCGCCAAATTTTTCCCATTGAGAGGATCACACAGGATCCACCTACGAAACGAGTTTACACTCGCATTGGTACTTTCGTGGGGGTAAAATCTAATCCCAGTCGCCGGCTTGGAGTCAGTCGAAAGTGGATCGTCGAGGTGATCGGTTCGGATCGCGGATAAGCTCGTCGGAAGCCCCAAACCGGATCCGAATTTTTTTTTTTTTAGTTGTCTCCTAGTCTCTTTTGTGTTAGTGTATGTGTCTGGTCCTGCTCTAGTGTGGCGAAAGAGGATAGCAATAGTGAATGTATGCAGTGAAGTGAAATTGCTATTCCATGTAATTTTTCTTTTTTTAGATTTTGAAAAGAATTTTTTAATTCTTAAATTTTTCAATTCCCCCCCCCCCCACCCCCTCGCGACGTGAGTGTAGCAGCAAAAGTGCATTTTGATCGCGCGCCGGTTTGGGGCCCGCGGTCGTGTGCGTGTGTACTTGAGTGTGCGTAAGTGGATCGTCAAGGTGATCGGTTCAGTTCGCGGATTAGCTCGTTGGAAGCCCCAACCCGGATCCGATTTTTTTTTTTTTTGTTTAGTTGTCTCCTGCTCTCTTTTGTGTTAGTGTATGTGTCTGGCCCTACTCTAGTGTGGTGAAAGAGGATAGCAATAGTGAATGTGTGCAGTGAAGTGAAATTGCTATTCCATGTAATTTTTCTTTTTTAGTTTTTGAAAAGAATTTTTTAATTCTTAAATTTTTCAATCCCCCCCCACCCCACCCCCTCGCGACGTGAGTGTAGTAGGAAAAGTGCATTTTGATCGCCGGTTTGGGGCTCGCGGTCGTATGCGTGAGTGTGTGTGGTATGCTGTTGTAGCTGTTGTATGCTGTTGTATCCTGTTGTAGCTGTTGTATGCTGTTGTATGCTGTGGTATGCTGTTGTTATACCGGTGAGTGCTAGTTTTAAGTTTTTTTCAACCAAATTTTTCCATACTTTTCCAAATAGATTTCGCGTATCCAAATATTTAGTTTTCCTTCTTAATTTGATTGGTTCAACTGTGCTACAATTCTTAATTTTTCTTGCCGATATTTTGGAAAATATATTATACCTGACCTTTAGGTATAATATCATATAAAAACATTCTAGCATCCCTTTATGGGTACAATTTTTAAACTTTTAGTGTTAGGAAGTTTTATTTTTTTAGAAAATTTTATTTTTTAGGGAATTTTATTTCTTTAGGAAATTTTATTTCTTTAGGAAATATTTTAGGAAATTTTATTTTTTTAGGAAATTTTATTTTTTAGGAAATTTAATTTTTTTAGGAATTTCAATATTTTCTTAGGAAATTTAATTTTTTTTAGGAAATTTTATATTTTTTTAGGAAATTTAATTTTTTAGGAAATTTTATTTAGGTGGTGTTATTATTCTATAGAGATTTATGACACTTTTAGCTAACGTGCTGTAGGTTAAACGGGGTTCGGGAATGAATTGTTTGGCGCCAGTTGGGCAAATACCAATCGCTGTCTTTTCAGGCTTGTAGATCGTTTGTAGGCACACGGTGCGAGTATAGTGATACCTACACTTCATTTTGTTTTTTAAAAAGGTCCACTTACGAAGAGCGCTTAGTAGTTGAGGGCTGCATACTTGAAGAGTTTCGTGTTTGTTTGTTTAGATACCTTAGGTTAAATTTGGTTGGGGAGGCTAGTTTGATAATTCCTTCGCATGCCTACTAGGTCCGATGGCGACGTAAACTGAAAGGTCGCCCATAATGCAGCAACTTTCCATTTCGTACATATCCAAGCAGAACAAGCCTGAAACAAAGCGATTGATTAAGCAACGAGTTTTGATCTACAATCCCCTACGGACCGCAGACGAAGTAGCCCTCAACACATTGTGGACGATGCAGCACCATGATCGACGCCAGATCCTTCTTGAATACAAAACCTAGCCTCTCCAACATATTTTCTGCTAAATTGTTCAATTTGGCCACCAAGTTGGTTGATGGTTACTAAAGTTTAGTTATGGCTTAGACATTTGTTTACGGTCTTCAGGCGAAGTTCTGATAAATCTTAGAGCATTTTGTCAGACTATTAGGAAGGTTTCTTAGGGCGAAGGTAGCTTAGGGCGTAGATCTGAAAATTGAATATCTCCCTACGGACGGTAGGTGAGATCCTCCCTACGGACGGTAGGTGAGATCCTCCCTACGGACGGTAGGTGAGATCCTCCCTACGGACGGTAGGAGAGATCCTCCCTACGGACGGTAGGAGAGAAGGCTCCTAGAGCATTTTGTCAGACTATTAGGAGGGTTTCTTAGGGCGAAGGTAGCTTAGGGCGAAGTTCTGAAAATTTACTATCTCCCTACGGACGGTAGGTGAGATCCTCCCTACGGACGGTAGGAGAGAAGGCTCTTAGAGCATTTTGTCAGACTATTAAGAAGGTTTCTTAGGGCGAAGGTAGCTTAGGGCGAGGTTCTGAAAATTGAATATCTCCCTACGGACGGTAGGTGAGATCCTCCCTACGGACGGTAGGAGAGATCCTCCCTACGGACGGTAGGAGAGAAGGCTCCTAGAGCATTTTGTCAGACTATTAGGAGGGTTTCTTAGGGCGAAGGTAGCTTAGGGCGAAGTTCTGAAAATTGAATATCTCCCTACGGACGGTAGGAGAGAAGGCTCTTAGAGCATTTTGGCAAACAATTAGGAAAGCTTCTTAGGGCGAAGGTAGCTTAGGGCGAGGTTCTGAAAATTGAATATCTCCCTACGGACGGTAGGTGAGATCCTCCCTACGGACGGTAGGAGAGAAGGCTCTTAGAGCATTTTGGCAAACTATTAGGAAGGTTTCTTAGGGCGAAGGTAGCTAGGGCGAAGATCTGAAAATTGAATATCTCCCTACGGACGGTAGGTGAGATCCTCCCTACGGACGGTAGGAGAGAAGGCTCCTAGAGCATTTTGGCAAACTATTAGGAAGGTTTCTTAGGGCGAAGGTAGCTAGGGCGAAGATCTGAAAATTGAATATCTCCCTACGGACGGTAGGTGAGATCCTCCCTACGGGCGGTAGGAGAGAAGGCTCTTAGAGCACTTTTTATAATTGTTTTTAAGGTTTCTTAGGGCGAAGGTAGGTTAGGGCAATCTGTCACTTGATGTGGACCGAGAAAATGTTCCTACCCGACTATCTCTGCCCCTACACTCTGGCTGAATCAGATTGTGTGAAAAGCTTCAACCTCAGAACCTCTGTTGCTTGATCATGAAATGCGCTGTTAAAATTTCGGAAAGAAATCCTTTAAAGCGAAGTGAAAAAAATTTAGTAAGGCTTCGCTCTTCTTTCACGAGTGGCACCTGATTACGTCAAATTGTTATAAAAAAAGAAAACAGTGAAAGATGGTAACGTGCGTCATTTTCTCAAATCGATTCTTTCCAAAAAATAATCAATTACAAAAAAATTTGCAGGTCTCCCGTCAAATAAAAATATTGTTCACACCAGTCATAATTTTTTGTCCCCCTTTTGAAAATTTTTACCATTTTTTTCCATTTTTTTTATATAATACCCACGAATCGAAGCACTCACAGTCACTCAAATTATTCGCTCCCAAAAAAAGAATGCGCCTCTCTCTACACCTAAAATTCTTAATTCGAAATTTTCTCCTAAATTATGCGCCTTTGTGGCAAAAAGAAAGATGGCAAACCCCTGCCATGAGGTGCTACTCACACCAGCCATATTTATTGTCCATTTTTTCGAGCACTCTAGAATTTTTTATCAATTTTTTTCACGTTTCTATGAAGTTCTCACAAAAAAATAAAAAAATTGACAACACTCCCGCCAAATTTTTCCCATTGAGAGGATCACACAGGATCCACCTACGAAACGAGTTTACACTCGCATTGGTACTTTCGTGGGGGTAAAATCTAATCCCAGTCGCCGGCTTGGAGTCAGTCGTAAGTGGATCGTCGAGGTGATCGGTTCGGATCGCGGATTAGCTCGTCGGAAGCCCCAAACCGGATCCGAATTTTTTTTTTTTTAGTTGTCTCCTAGTCTCTTTTGTGTTAGTGTATGTGTCTGGTCCTGCTCTAGTGTGGCGAAAGAGGATAGCAATAGTGAATGTATGCAGTGAAGTGAAATTGCTATTCCATGTAATTTTTCTTTTTTAGTTTTTGAAAAGAATTTTTTAATTCCTAAATTTTTCAATCCCCCCCACCCCACCCCCTCGCGACGTGAGTGTAGTAGGAAAAGTGCATTTTGATCGCCGGTTTGGGGCTCGCGGTCGTATGCGTGAGTGTGTGTGGTATGCTGTTGTAGCTGTTGTATGCTGTTGTATCCTGTTGTAGCTGTTGTATGCTGTTGTATGCTGTGGTATGCTGTTGTTATACCGGTGAGTGCTAGTTTTAAGTTTTTTTCAACCAAATTTTTCCATACTTTTCCAAAAAGATTTCGCGTATCCAAATATTTAGTTTTCCTTCTTAATTTGATTGGTTCAACTGTGCTACAATTTTTAATTTTTCTTGCCGATATTTTGGAAAATATATTATACCTGACCTTTAGGTATAATATCATATAAAAACATTCTAGCATCCCTTTATGGGTACAATTTTTAAACTTTTAGTGTTAGGAAGTTTTATTTTTTTAGAAAATTTTATTTTTTAGGGAATTTTATTTCTTTAGGAAATATTTTAGGAAATTTTATTTTTTTAGGAAATTTTATTTTTTAGGAAATTTAATTTTTTTAGGAATTTCAATATTTTCTTAGGAAATTTAATTGTTTTTAGGGAATTTTATATTTTTTTAGGAAATTTAATTTTTTAGGAAATTTTATTTAGGTGGTGTTATTATTCTATAGAGATTTATGACACTTTTAGCTAACGTGCTGTAGGTTAAACGGGGTTCGGGAATGAATTGTTTGGCGCCAGTTGGGCAAATACCAATCGCTGTCTTTTCAGGCTTGTAGATCGTTTGTAGGCACACGGTGCGAGTATAGTGATACCTACACTTTATTTTGTTTTTTAAAAAGGTCCACTTACGAAGAGCGCTTAGTAGTTGAGGGCTGCATACTTGAAGAGTTTCGTGTTTGTTTGTTTAGATACCTTAGGTTAAATTTGGTTGGGGAGGCTAGTTTGATAATTCCTTCGCATGCCTACTAGGTCCGATGGCGACGTAAACTGAAAGGTCGCCCATAATGCAGCAACTTTCCATTTCGTACATATCCAAGCAGAACAAGCCTGAAACAAAGCGATTGATTAAGCAACGAGTTTTGATCTACAATCCCCTACGGACCGCAGACGAAGTAGCCCTCAACACATTGTGGACGATGCAGCACCATGATCGACGCCAGATCCTTCTTGAATACAAAACCTAGCCTCTCCAACATATTTTCTGCTAAATTGTTCAATTTGGCCACCAAGTTGGTTGATGGTTACTAATGTTTAGTTATGGCTTAGACATTTGTTTACGGTCTTCAGGCGAAGTTCTGATAAATCTTAGAGCATTTTGTCAGACTATTAGGAAGGTTTCTTAGGGCGAAGGTAGCTTAGGGCGCAGATCTGAAAATTGAATATCTCCCTACGGACGGTAGGTGAGATCCTCCCTACGGACGGTAGGTGAGATCCTCCCTACGGACGGTAGGAGAGAAGGCTCTTAGAGCATTTTGTCAGACTATTAAGAAGGTTTCTTAGGGCGAAGGTAGCTTAGGGCGAGGTTCTGAAAATTGAATATCTCCCTACGGACGGTAGGTGAGATCCTCCCTACGGACGGTAGGAGAGATCCTCCCTACGGACGGTAGGAGAGAAGGCTCCTAGAGCATTTTGTCAGACTATTAGGAGGGTTTCTTAGGGCGAAGGTAGCTTAGGGCGAAGTTCTGAAAATTGAATATCTCCCTACGGACGGTAGGTGAGATCCTCCCTACGGACGGTAGGAGAGAAGGCTCTTAGAGCATTTTGGCAAACAATTAGGAAAGCTTCTTAGGGCGAAGGTAGCTTAGGGCGAGGTTCTGAAAATTGAATATCTCCCTACGGACGGTAGGTGAGATCCTCCCTACGGACGGTAGGAGAGAAGGCTCTTAGAGCATTTTGGCAAACTATTAGGAAGGTTTCTTAGGGCGAAAGTAGCTAGGGCGAAGATCTGAAAATTGAATATCTCCCTACGGACGGTAGGTGAGATCCTCCCTACGGACGTTAGGAGAGAAGGCTCCTAGAGCATTTTGGCAAACTATTAGGAAGGTTTCTTAGGGCGAAGGTAGCTAGGGCGAAGATCTGAAAATTGAATATCTCCCTACGGACGGTAGGTGAGATCCTCCCTACGGACGGTAGGAGAGAAGGCTCTTAGAGCACTTTTTATAATTGTTTTTAAGGTTTCTTAGGGCGAAGGTAGGTTAGGGCAATCTGTCACTTGATGTGGACCGAGAAAATGTTCCTACCCGACTATCTCTGCCCCTACACTCTGGCTGAATCAGATTGTGTGAAAAGCTTCAACCTCAGAACCTCTGTTGCTTGATCATGAAATGCGCTGTTAAAATTTCGGAAAGAAATCCTTTAAAGCGAAGTGAAAAAAATTTAGTAAGGCTTCGCTCTTCTTTCACGAGTGGCACCTGATTACGTCAAATTGTTATAAAAAAAGAAAACAGTGAAAGATGGTAACGTGCGTCATTTTCTCAAATCGATTCTTTCCAAAAAATAATCAATTACAAAAAAATTTGCAGGTCTCCCGTCAAATAAAAATATTGTTCACACCAGTCATAATTTTTTGTCCCCCCTTTGAAAATTTTTACCATTTTTTTCCATTTTTTTTTTTTATATAATACCCACGAATCGAAGCACTCACAGTCACTCAAATTATTCGCTCCCAAAAAAAGAATGCGCCTCTCTCTACACCTAAAATTCTTAATTCGAAATTTTCTCCTAAATTATGCGCCTTTGTGGCAAAAAGAAAGATGGCAAACCCCTGCCATGAGGTGCTACTCACACCAGCCATATTTATTGTCCATTTTTTGAGCACTCTAGCATTTTTTATCAATTTTTTTCACGTTTCTATGAAGTTCTCACAAAAAATAAAAAAATTGACAACACTCCCGCCAAATTTTTCCCATTGAGAGGATCACACAGGATCCACCTACGAAACGAGTTTACACTCGCATTGGTACTTTCGTGGGGGTAAAATCTAATCCCAGTCGCCGGCTTGGAGTCAGTCGTAAGTGGATCGTCGAGGTGATCGGTTCGGATCGCGGATTAGCTCGTCGGAAGCCCCAAACCGGATCCGAATTTTTTTTTTTTTTAGTTGTCTCCTAGTCTCTTTTGTGTTAGTGTATGTGTCTGGTCCTGCTCTAGTGTGGCGAAAGAGGATAGCAATAGTGAATGTATGCAGTGAAGTGAAATTGCTATTCCATGTAATTTTTCTTTTTTTAGATTTTGAAAAGAATTTTTTAATTCTTAAATTTTTCAATCCCCCCCACCCCACCCCCTCGCGACGTGAGTGTAGTAGGAAAAGTGCATTTTGATCGCCGGTTTGGGGCTCGCGGTCGTATGCGTGAGTGTGTGTGGTATGCTGTTGTAGCTGTTGTATGCTGTTGTATCCTGTTGTAGCTGTTGTATGCTGTTGTATGCTGTGGTATGCTGTTGTTATACCGGTGAGTGCTAGTTTTAAGTTTTTTTCAACCAAATTTTTCCATACTTTTCCAAAAAGATTTCGCGTATCCAAATATTTAGTTTTCCTTCTTAATTTGATTGGTTCAACTGTGCTACAATTTTTAATTTTTCTTGCCGATATTTTGGAAAATATATTATACCTGACCTTTAGGTATAATATCATATAAAAACATTCTAGCATCCCTTTATGGGTACAATTTTTAAACTTTTAGTGTTAGGAAGTTTTATTTTTTTAGAAAATTTTATTTTTTAGGGAATTTTATTTCTTTAGGAAATATTTTAGGAAATTTAATTTTTTTAGGAATTTCAATATTTTCTTAGGAAATTTAATTTTTTTTAGGAAATTTTATATTTTTTTAGGAAATTTAATTTTTTAGGAAATTTTATTTAGGTGGTGTTATTATTCTATAGAGATTTATGACACTTTTAGCTAACGTGCTGTAGGTTAAACGGGGTTCGGGAATGAATTGTTTGGCGCCAGTTGGGCAAATACCAATCGCTGTCTTTTCAGGCTTGTAGATCGTTTGTAGGCACACGGTGCGAGTATAGTGATACCTACACTTTATTTTGTTTTTTAAAAAGGTCCACTTACGAAGAGCGCTTAGTAGTTGAGGGCTGCATACTTGAAGAGTTTCGTGTTTGTTTGTTTGTTTAGATACCTTAGGTTAAATTTGGTTGGGAAGGCTAGTTTGATAATTCCTTCGCATGCCTACTAGGTCCGATGGCGACGTAAACTGAAAGGTCGCCCATAATGCAGCAACTTTCCATTTCGTACATATCCAAGCAGAACAAGCCTGAAACAAAGCGATTGATTAAGCAACGAGTTTTGATCTACAATCCCCTACGGACCGCAGACGAAGTAGCCCTCAACACATTGTGGACGATGCAGCACCATGATCGACGCCAGATCCTTCTTGAATACAAAACCTAGCCTCTCCAACATATTTTCTGCTAAATTGTTCAATTTGGCCACCAAGTTGGTTGATGGTTACTAATGTTTAGTTATGGCTTAGACATTTGTTTACGGTCTTCAGGCGAAGTTCTGATAAGTCTTAGAGCATTTTGTCAGACTATTAGAAAGGTTTCTTAGGGCGAAGGTAGCTTAGGGCGTAGATCTGAAAATTGAATATCTCCCTACGGACGGTAGGTGAGATCCTCCCTACGGACGGTAGGAGAGAAGGCTCTTAGAGCATTTTGTCAGACTATTAAGAAGGTTTCTTAGGGCGAAGGTAGCTTAGGGCGAGGTTCTGAAAATTGAATATCTCCCTACGGACGGTAGGTGAGATCTTCCCTACGGACGGTAGGAGAGATCCTCCCTACGGACGGTAGGAGAGAAGGCTCCTAGAGCATTTTGTCAGACTATTAGGAGGGTTTCTTAGGGCGAAGGTAGCTTAGGGCGAAGTTCTGAAAATTTACTATCTCCCTACGGACGGTAGGTGAGATCCTCCCTACGGACGGTAGGAGAGAAGGCTCTTAGAGCATTTTGTCAGACTATCAAGAAGGTTTCTTAGGGCGAAGGTAGCTTAGGGCGAGGTTCTGAAAATTGAATATCTCCCTACGGACGGTAGGTGAGATCCTCCCTACGGACGGTAGGAGAGATCCTCCCTACGGACGGTAGGAGAGAAGGCTCCTAGAGCATTTTGTCAGACTATTAGGAGGGTTTCTTAGGGCGAAGGTAGCTTAGGGCGAAGTTCTGAAAATTGAATATCTCTCTACGGACGGTAGGTGAGATCCTCCCTACGGACGGTAGGAGAGAAGGCTCTTAGAGCATTTTGGCAAACAATTAGGAAAGCTTCTTAGGGCGAAGGTAGCTTAGGGCGTAGATCTGAAAATTGAATATCTCCCTACGGACGGTAGGTGAGATCTTCCCTACGGACGGCAGGAGAGATCCTCCCTACGGACGGTAGGAGAGAAGGCTCCTAGAGCATTTTGTCAGACTATTAGGAGGGTTTCTTAGGGCGAAGGTAGCTTAGGGCGAAGTTCTGAAAATTTACTATCTCCCTACGGACGGTAGGTGAGATCCTCCCTACGGACGGTAGGAGAGAAGGCTCTTAGAGCATTTTGGCAAACAATTAGGAAAGCTTCTTAGGGCGAAGTTAGCTTAGGGCGAGGTTCTGAAAATTGAATATCTCCCTACGGACGGTAGGTGAGATCCTCCCTACGGACGGTAGGAGAGAAGGCTCTTAGAGCATTTTGTCAGACTATTAAGAAGGTTTCTTAGGGCGAAGGTAGCTTAGGGCGATGTTCTGAAAATTGAATATCTCCCTACGGACGGAAGGTGAGATCCTCCCTACGGACGGTAGGAGAGAAGGCTCTTAGAGCATTTTGGCAAACTATTAGAAAGGTTTCTTAGGGCGAAGGTAGCTTAGGGCGAAGTTCTGAAAATTTACTATCTCCCTACGGACGGTAGGTGAGATCCTCCCTACGGACGGTAGGAGAGAAGGCTCTTAGAGCATTTTGTCAGACTATTAAGAAGGTTTCTTAGGGCGAAGGTAGCTTAGGGCGAAGATCTGAAGATTGAATTACTCCCTACGGACGATAGGTGAGATCCTCCCTACGGACGGTAGGAGAGAAGGCTATTAGAGCATTTTGGCAAACTATTAGGAAAGTTTCTTAGGGCGAAGGTAGCTTAGGGCGAGGTTCTGAAAATTGAATATCTCCCTACGGACGGTAGGTGAGATCCTCCCTACGGACGGTAGGAGAGAAGGCTCTTAGAGCATTTTTGGCAAACTATTAAGAAGGTTTCTTAGGGCGAAGGCAGCTTAGGGCGAGGTTCTGAAAATTGAATATCTCCCTACCTCCCTGAGATCCTCCCTACGGACGGTAGGAGAGAAGGCTCTTAGAGCATTTTTGGCAAACTATTAGGAAGGTTTCTTAGGGCGAAGGTAGCTTAGGGCGAAGTTCTGAAAATTGATTATCTCCCTACGGACGGTAGGTGAGATCCTCCCTACGGCCGGTAGGAGAGAAGGCTCTTAGAGCGTTTTGGCAAACTATTAGGAAGGTTTCTTAGGGCGAAGGTAGCTTAGGGCGAAGTTCTGAAAATTGAATATCTCCCTACGGACGGTAGGTGAGATCCTCCCTACGGACGGTAGGAGAGAAGGCTCTTAGAGCATTTTGGCAAACTATTAGGAAGGTTTCTTAGGGCGAAGGTAGCTAGGGCGAAGATCTGAAAATTGAATATCTCCCTACGGACGGTAGGTGAGATCCTCCCTACGGACGGTAGGAGAGAAGGCTCTTAGAGCGTTTTGGCAAACTATTAGGAAGGTTTCTTAGGGCGAAGGTAGCTTAGGGCGAAGTTCTGAAAATTGAATATCTCCCTACGGACGGTAGGTGAGATCCTCCCTACGGACGGTAGGAGAGAAGGCTCTTAGAGCACTTTTTACAATTGTTTTTAAGGTTTCTTAGGGCGAAGGTAGGTTAGGGCAATCTGTCACTTGATGTGGACCGAGAAAATGTTCCTACCCGACTATCTCTGCCCCTACACTCTAGCTGAATCAGATTGTGTGAAAAGCTTCAACCTCAGAACCTCTGTTGCTTGATCATGAAATGCGCTGTTAAAATTTCGGAAAGAAATCCTTTAAAGCGAAGTGAAAAAAATTTAGTAAGGCTTCGCTCTTCTTTCACGAGTGGCACCTGATTACGTCAAATTGTTATAAAAAAAGAAAACAGTGAAAGATGGTAACGTGCGTCATTTTCTCAAATTGATTCTTTCCAAAAAATAATCAATTACAAAAAAATTTGCAGGTCTCCCGTCAAATAAAAATATTGTTCACACCAGTCATAATTTTTTGTCCCCCTTTTGAAAATTTTTACCATTTTTTTCCATTTTTTTTTTTATATAATACCCACGAATCGAAGCACTCACAGTCACTCAAATTATTCGCTCCCAAAAAAAGAATGCGCCTCTCTCTACACCTAAAATTCTTAATTCGAAATTTTCTCCTAAATTATGCGCCTTTGTGGCAAAAAGAAAGATGGCAAACCCCTGCCATGAGGTGCTACTCACACCAGCCATATTTATTGTCCATTTTTTGAGCACTCTAGCATTTTTTATCAATTTTTTTCACGTTTCTATGAAGTTCTCACAAAAAATAAAAAAATTGACAACACTCCCGCCAAATTTTTCCCATTGAGAGGATCACACAGGATCCACCTACGAAACGAGTTTACACTCGCATTGGTACTTTCGTGGGGGTAAAATCTAATCCCAGTCGCCTGCTTGGAGTCAGTCGTAAGTGGATCGTCGAGGTGATCGGTTCGGATCGCGGATTAGCTCGTCGGAAGCCCCAAACCGGATCCGAATTTTTTTTTTTTTAGTTGTCTCCTAGTCTCTTTTGTGTTAGTGTATGTGTCTGGTCCTGCTCTAGTGTGGCGAAAGAGGATAGCAATAGTGAATGTATGCAGTGAAGTGAAATTGCTATTCCATGTAATTTTTCTTTTTTAGTTTTTGAAAAGAATTTTTTAATTCTTAAATTTTTCAATCCCCCCCACCCCACCCCCTCGCGACGTGAGTGTAGTAGGAAAAGTGCTTTTTGATCGCCGGTTTGGGGCTCGCGGTCGTATGCGTGAGTGTGTGTGGTATGCTGTTGTAGCTGTTGTATGCTGTTGTATCCTGTTGTAGCTGTTGTATGCTGTTGTATGCTGTGGTATGCTGTTGTTATACCGGTGAGTGCTAGTTTTAAGTTTTTTTCAACCAAATTTTTCCATACTTTTCCAAAAAGATTTCGCGTATCCAAATATTTAGTTTTCCTTCTTAATTTGATTGGTTCAACTGTGCTACAATTTTTAATTTTTCTTGCCGATATTTTGGAAAATATATTATACCTGACCTTTAGGTATAATATCATATAAAAACATTCTAGCATCCCTTTATGGGTACAATTTTTAAACTTTTAGTGTTAGGAAGTTTTATTTTTTTAGAAAATTTTATTTTTTAGGGAATTTTATTTCTTTAGGAAATATTTTAGGAAATTTTATTTTTTTAGGAAATTTTATTTTTTAGGAAATTTAATTTTTTTAGGAATTTCAATATTTTCTTAGGAAATTTAATTGTTTTTAGGGAATTTTATATTTTTTTAGGAAATTTAATTTTTTAGGAAATTTTATTTAGGTGGTGTTATTATTCTATAGAGATTTATGACACTTTTAGCTAACGTGCTGTAGGTTAAACGGGGTTCGGGAATGAATTGTTTGGCGCCAGTTGGGCAAATACCAATCGCTGTCTTTTCAGGCTTGTAGATCGTTTGTAGGCACACGGTGCGAGTATAGTGATACCTACACTTTATTTTGTTTTTTAAAAAGGTCCACTTACGAAGAGCGCTTAGTAGTTGAGGGCTGCATACTTGAAGAGTTTCGTGTTTGTTTGTTTAGATACCTTAGGTTAAATTTGGTTGGGGAGGCTAGTTTGATAATTCCTTCGCATGCCTACTAGGTCCGATGGCGACGTAAACTGAAAGGTCGCCCATAATGCAGCAACTTTCCATTTCGTACATATCCAAGCAGAACAAGCCTGAAACAAAGCGATTGATTAAGCAACGAGTTTTGATCTACAATCCCCTACGGACCGCAGACGAAGTAGCCCTCAACACATTGTGGACGATGCAGCACCATGATCGACGCCAGATCCTTCTTGAATACAAAACCTAGCCTCTCCAACATATTTTCTGCTAAATTGTTCAATTTGGCCACCAAGTTGGTTGATGGTTACTAATGTTTAGTTATGGCTTAGACATTTGTTTACGGTCTTCAGGCGAAGTTCTGATAAATCTTAGAGCATTTTGTCAGACTATTAGGAAGGTTTCTTAGGGCGAAGGTAGCTTAGGGCGCAGATCTGAAAATTGAATATCTCCCTACGGACGGTAGGTGAGATCCTCCCTACGGACGGTAGGTGAGATCCTCCCTACGGACGGTAGGAGAGAAGGCTCTTAGAGCATTTTGTCAGACTATTAAGAAGGTTTCTTAGGGCGAAGGTAGCTTAGGGCGAGGTTCTGAAAATTGAATATCTCCCTACGGACGGTAGGTGAGATCCTCCCTACGGACGGTAGGAGAGATCCTCCCTACGGACGGTAGGAGAGAAGGCTCCTAGAGCATTTTGTCAGACTATTAGGAGGGTTTCTTAGGGCGAAGGTAGCTTAGGGCGAAGTTCTGAAAATTGAATATCTCCCTACGGACGGTAGGTGAGATCCTCCCTACGGACGGTAGGAGAGAAGGCTCTTAGAGCATTTTGGCAAACAATTAGGAAAGCTTCTTAGGGCGAAGGTAGCTTAGGGCGAGGTTCTGAAAATTGAATATCTCCCTACGGACGGTAGGTGAGATCCTCCCTACGGACGGTAGGAGAGAAGGCTCTTAGAGCATTTTGGCAAACTATTAGGAAGGTTTCTTAGGGCGAAAGTAGCTAGGGCGAAGATCTGAAAATTGAATATCTCCCTACGGACGGTAGGTGAGATCCTCCCTACGGACGTTAGGAGAGAAGGCTCCTAGAGCATTTTGGCAAACTATTAGGAAGGTTTCTTAGGGCGAAGGTAGCTAGGGCGAAGATCTGAAAATTGAATATCTCCCTACGGACGGTAGGTGAGATCCTCCCTACGGACGGTAGGAGAGAAGGCTCTTAGAGCACTTTTTATAATTGTTTTTAAGGTTTCTTAGGGCGAAGGTAGGTTAGGGCAATCTGTCACTTGATGTGGACCGAGAAAATGTTCCTACCCGACTATCTCTGCCCCTACACTCTGGCTGAATCAGATTGTGTGAAAAGCTTCAACCTCAGAACCTCTGTTGCTTGATCATGAAATGCGCTGTTAAAATTTCGGAAAGAAATCCTTTAAAGCGAAGTGAAAAAAATTTAGTAAGGCTTCGCTCTTCTTTCACGAGTGGCACCTGATTACGTCAAATTGTTATAAAAAAAGAAAACAGTGAAAGATGGTAACGTGCGTCATTTTCTCAAATCGATTCTTTCCAAAAAATAATCAATTACAAAAAAATTTGCAGGTCTCCCGTCAAATAAAAATATTGTTCACACCAGTCATAATTTTTTGTCCCCCCTTTGAAAATTTTTACCATTTTTTTCCATTTTTTTTTTTTATATAATACCCACGAATTGAAGCACTCACAGTCACTCAAATTATTCGCTCCCAAAAAAAGAATGCGCCTCTCTCTACACCTAAAATTCTTAATTCGAAATTTTCTCCTAAATTATGCGCCTTTGTGGCAAAAAGAAAGATGGCAAACCCCTGCCATGAGGTGCTACTCACACCAGCCATATTTATTGTCCATTTTTTGAGCACTCTAGCATTTTTTATCAATTTTTTTCACGTTTCTATGAAGTTCTCACAAAAAATAAAAAAATTGACAACACTCCCGCCAAATTTTTCCCATTGAGAGGATCACACAGGATCCACCTACGAAACGAGTTTACACTCGCATTGGTACTTTCGTGGGGGTAAAATCTAATCCCAGTCGCCGGCTTGGAGTCAGTCGTAAGTGGATCGTCGAGGTGATCGGTTCGGATCGCGGATTAGCTCGTCGGAAGCCCCAAACCGGATCCGAATTTTTTTTTTTTTTAGTTGTCTCCTAGTCTCTTTTGTGTTAGTGTATGTGTCTGGTCCTGCTCTAGTGTGGCGAAAGAGGATAGCAATAGTGAATGTATGCAGTGAAGTGAAATTGCTATTCCATGTAATTTTTCTTTTTTAGTTTTTGAAAAGAATTTTTTAATTCTTAAATTTTTCAATCCCCCCCACCCCACCCCCTCGCGACGTGAGTGTAGTAGGAAAAGTGCATTTTGATCGCCGGTTTGGGGCTCGCGGTCGTATGCGTGAGTGTGTGTGGTATGCTGTTGTAGCTGTTGTATGCTGTTGTATCCTGTTGTAGCTGTTGTATGCTGTTGTATGCTGTGGTATGCTGTTGTTATACCGGTGAGTGCTAGTTTTAAGTTTTTTTCAACCAAATTTTTCCATACTTTTCCAAAAAGATTTCGCGTATCCAAATATTTAGTTTTCCTTCTTAATTTGATTGGTTCAACTGTGCTACAATTTTTAATTTTTCTTGCCGATATTTTGGAAAATATATTATACCTGACCTTTAGGTATAATATCATATAAAAACATTCTAGCATCCCTTTATGGGTACAATTTTTAAACTTTTAGTGTTAGGAAGTTTTATTTTTTTAGAAAATTTTATTTTTTAGGGAATTTTATTTCTTTAGGAAATATTTTAGGAAATTTTATTTTTTTAGGAAATTTTATTTTTTAGGAAATTTAATTTTTTTAGGAATTTCAATATTTTCTTAGGAAATTTAATTTTTTTTAGGAAATTTTATATTTTTTTAGGAAATTTAATTTTTTAGGAAATTTTATTTAGGTGGTGTTATTATTCTATAGAGATTTATGACACTTTTAGCTAACGTGCTGTAGGTTAAACGGGGTTCGGGAATGAATTGTTTGGCGCCAGTTGGGCAAATACCAATCGCTGTCTTTTCAGGCTTGTAGATCGTTTGTAGGCACACGGTGCGAGTATAGTGATACCTACACTTTATTTTGTTTTTTAAAAAGGTCCACTTACGAAGAGCGCTTAGTAGTTGAGGGCTGCATACTTGAAGAGTTTCGTGTTTGTTTGTTTGTTTAGATACCTTAGGTTAAATTTGGTTGGGAAGGCTAGTTTGATAATTCCTTCGCATGCCTACTAGGTCCGATGGCGACGTAAACTGAAAGGTCGCCCATAATGCAGCAACTTTCCATTTCGTACATATCCAAGCAGAACAAGCCTGAAACAAAGCGATTGATTAAGCAACGAGTTTTGATCTACAATCCCCTACGGACCGCAGACGAAGTAGCCCTCAACACATTGTGGACGATGCAGCACCATGATCGACGCCAGATCCTTCTTGAATACAAAACCTAGCCTCTCCAACATATTTTCTGCTAAATTGTTCAATTTGGCCACCAAGTTGGTTGATGGTTACTAATGTTTAGTTATGGCTTAGACATTTGTTTACGGTCTTCAGGCGAAGTTCTGATAAGTCTTAGAGCATTTTGTCAGACTATTAGAAAGGTTTCTTAGGGCGAAGGTAGCTTAGGGCGTAGATCTGAAAATTGAATATCTCCCTACGGACGGTAGGTGAGATCCTCCCTACGGACGGTAGGAGAGAAGGCTCTTAGAGCATTTTGTCAGACTATTAAGAAGGTTTCTTAGGGCGAAGGTAGCTTAGGGCGAGGTTCTGAAAATTGAATATCTCCCTACGGACGGTAGGTGAGATCTTCCCTACGGACGGTAGGAGAGATCCTCCCTACGGACGGTAGGAGAGAAGGCTCCTAGAGCATTTTGTCAGACTATTAGGAGGGTTTCTTAGGGCGAAGGTAGCTTAGGGCGAAGTTCTGAAAATTTACTATCTCCCTACGGACGGTAGGTGAGATCCTCCCTACGGACGGTAGGAGAGAAGGCTCTTAGAGCATTTTGTCAGACTATTAAGAAGGTTTCTTAGGGCGAAGGTAGCTTAGGGCGAGGTTCTGAAAATTGAATATCTCCCTACGGACGGTAGGTGAGATCCTCCCTACGGACGGTAGGAGAGAAGGCTCTTAGAGCATTTTGGCAAACAATTAGGAAAGCTTCTTAGGGCGAAGGTAGCTTAGGGCGTAGATCTGAAAATTGAATATCTCCCTACGGACGGTAGGTGAGATCTTCCCTACGGACGGCAGGAGAGATCCTCCCTACGGACGGTAGGAGAGAAGGCTCCTAGAGCATTTTGTCAGACTATTAGGAGGGTTTCTTAGGGCGAAGGTAGCTTAGGGCGAAGTTCTGAAAATTTACTATCTCCCTACGGACGGTAGGTGAGATCCTCCCTACGGACGGTAGGAGAGAAGGCTCTTAGAGCATTTTGGCAAACAATTAGGAAAGCTTCTTAGGGCGAAGTTAGCTTAGGGCGAGGTTCTGAAAATTGAATATCTCCCTACGGACGGTAGGTGAGATCCTCCCTACGGACGGTAGGAGAGAAGGCTCTTAGAGCATTTTGTCAGACTATTAAGAAGGTTTCTTAGGGCGAAGGTAGCTTAGGGCGATGTTCTGAAAATTGAATATCTCCCTACGGACGGAAGGTGAGATCCTCCCTACGGACGGTAGGAGAGAAGGCTCTTAGAGCATTTTGGCAAACTATTAGAAAGGTTTCTTAGGGCGAAGGTAGCTTAGGGCGAAGTTCTGAAAATTTACTATCTCCCTACGGACGGTAGGTGAGATCCTCCCTACGGACGGTAGGAGAGAAGGCTCTTAGAGCATTTTGTCAGACTATTAAGAAGGTTTCTTAGGGCGAAGGTAGCTTAGGGCGAAGATCTGAAGATTGAATTACTCCCTACGGACGATAGGTGAGATCCTCCCTACGGACGGTAGGAGAGAAGGCTATTAGAGCATTTTGGCAAACTATTAGGAAAGTTTCTTAGGGCGAAGGTAGCTTAGGGCGAGGTTCTGAAAATTGAATATCTCCCTACGGACGGTAGGTGAGATCCTCCCTACGGACGGTAGGAGAGAAGGCTCTTAGAGCATTTTTGGCAAACTATTAAGAAGGTTTCTTAGGGCGAAGGCAGCTTAGGGCGAGGTTCTGAAAATTGAATATCTCCCTACCTCCCTGAGATCCTCCCTACGGACGGTAGGAGAGAAGGCTCTTAGAGCATTTTTGGCAAACTATTAGGAAGGTTTCTTAGGGCGAAGGTAGCTTAGGGCGAAGTTCTGAAAATTGATTATCTCCCTACGGACGGTAGGTGAGATCCTCCCTACGGCCGGTAGGAGAGAAGGCTCTTAGAGCGTTTTGGCAAACTATTAGGAAGGTTTCTTAGGGCGAAGGTAGCTTAGGGCGAAGTTCTGAAAATTGAATATCTCCCTACGGACGGTAGGTGAGATCCTCCCTACGGACGGTAGGAGAGAAGGCTCTTAGAGCATTTTGGCAAACTATTAGGAAGGTTTCTTAGGGCGAAGGTAGCTAGGGCGAAGATCTGAAAATTGAATATCTCCCTACGGACGGTAGGTGAGATCCTCCCTACGGACGGTAGGAGAGAAGGCTCTTAGAGCGTTTTGGCAAACTATTAGGAAGGTTTCTTAGGGCGAAGGTAGCTTAGGGCGAAGTTCTGAAAATTGAATATCTCCCTACGGACGGTAGGTGAGATCCTCCCTACGGACGGTAGGAGAGAAGGCTCTTAGAGCACTTTTTACAATTGTTTTTAAGGTTTCTTAGGGCGAAGGTAGGTTAGGGCAATCTGTCACTTGATGTGGACCGAGAAAATGTTCCTACCCGACTATCTCTGCCCCTACACTCTAGCTGAATCAGATTGTGTGAAAAGCTTCAACCTCAGAACCTCTGTTGCTTGATCATGAAATGCGCTGTTAAAATTTCGGAAAGAAATCCTTTAAAGCGAAGTGAAAAAAATTTAGTAAGGCTTCGCTCTTCTTTCACGAGTGGCACCTGATTACGTCAAATTGTTATAAAAAAAGAAAACAGTGAAAGATGGTAACGTGCGTCATTTTCTCAAATCGATTCTTTCCAAAAAATAATCAATTACAAAAAAATTTGCAGGTCTCCCGTCAAATAAAAATATTGTTCACACCAGTCATAATTTTTTGTCCCCCCTTTGAAAATTTTTACCATTTTTTTCCATTTTTTTTTTTTATATAATACCCACGAATCGAAGCACTCACAGTCACTCAAATTATTCGCTCCCAAAAAAAGAATGCGCCTCTCTCTACACCTAAAATTCTTAATTCGAAATTTTCTCCTAAATTATGCGCCTTTGTGGCAAAAAGAAAGATGGCAAACCCCTGCCATGAGGTGCTACTCACACCAGCCATATTTATTGTCCATTTTTTGAGCACTCTAGCATTTTTTATCAATTTTTTTCACGTTTCTATGAAGTTCTCACAAAAAATAAAAAAATTGACAACACTCCCGCCAAATTTTTCCCATTGAGAGGATCACACAGGATCCACCTACGAAACGAGTTTACACTCGCATTGGTACTTTCGTGGGGGTAAAATCTAATCCCAGTCGCCGGCTTGGAGTCAGTCGTAAGTGGATCGTCGAGGTGATCGGTTCGGATCGCGGATTAGCTCGTCGGAAGCCCCAAACCGGATCCGAATTTTTTTTTTTTTTAGTTGTCTCCTAGTCTCTTTTGTGTTAGTGTATGTGTCTGGTCCTGCTCTAGTGTGGCGAAAGAGGATAGCAATAGTGAATGTATGCAGTGAAGTGAAATTGCTATTCCATGTAATTTTTCTTTTTTAGTTTTTGAAAAGAATTTTTTAATTCTTAAATTTTTCAATCCCCCCCACCCCACCCCCTCGCGACGTGAGTGTAGTAGGAAAAGTGCATTTTGATCGCCGGTTTGGGGCTCGCGGTCGTATGCGTGAGTGTGTGTGGTATGCTGTTGTAGCTGTTGTATGCTGTTGTATCCTGTTGTAGCTGTTGTATGCTGTTGTATGCTGTGGTATGCTGTTGTTATACCGGTGAGTGCTAGTTTTAAGTTTTTTTCAACCAAATTTTTCCATACTTTTCCAAAAAGATTTCGCGTATCCAAATATTTAGTTTTCCTTCTTAATTTGATTGGTTCAACTGTGCTACAATTTTTAATTTTTCTTGCCGATATTTTGGAAAATATATTATACCTGACCTTTAGGTATAATATCATATAAAAACATTCTAGCATCCCTTTATGGGTACAATTTTTAAACTTTTAGTGTTAGGAAGTTTTATTTTTTTAGAAAATTTTATTTTTTAGGGAATTTTATTTCTTTAGGAAATATTTTAGGAAATTTAATTTTTTTAGGAATTTCAATATTTTCTTAGGAAATTTAATTTTTTTTAGGAAATTTTATATTTTTTTAGGAAATTTAATTTTTTAGGAAATTTTATTTAGGTGGTGTTATTATTCTATAGAGATTTATGACACTTTTAGCTAACGTGCTGTAGGTTAAACGGGGTTCGGGAATGAATTGTTTGGCGCCAGTTGGGCAAATACCAATCGCTGTCTTTTCAGGCTTGTAGATCGTTTGTAGGCACACGGTGCGAGTATAGTGATACCTACACTTTATTTTGTTTTTTAAAAAGGTCCACTTACGAAGAGCGCTTAGTAGTTGAGGGCTGCATACTTGAAGAGTTTCGTGTTTGTTTGTTTGTTTAGATACCTTAGGTTAAATTTGGTTGGGAAGGCTAGTTTGATAATTCCTTCGCATGCCTACTAGGTCCGATGGCGACGTAAACTGAAAGGTCACCCATAATGCAGCAACTTTCCATTTCGTACATATCCAAGCAGAACAAGCCTGAAACAAAGCGATTGATTAAGCAACGAGTTTTGATCTACAATCCCCTACGGACCGCAGACGAAGTAGCCCTCAACACATTGTGGACGATGCAGCACCATGATCGACGCCAGATCCTTCTTGAATACAAAACCTAGCCTCTCCAACATATTTTCTGCTAAATTGTTCAATTTGGCCACCAAGTTGGTTGATGGTTACTAATGTTTAGTTATGGCTTAGACATTTGTTTACGGTCTTCAGGCGAAGTTCTGATAAGTCTTAGAGCATTTTGTCAGACTATTAGAAAGGTTTCTTAGGGCGAAGGTAGCTTAGGGCGTAGATCTGAAAATTGAATATCTCCCTACGGACGGTAGGTGAGATCCTCCCTACGGACGGTAGGAGAGAAGGCTCTTAGAGCATTTTGTCAGACTATTAAGAAGGTTTCTTAGGGCGAAGGTAGCTTAGGGCGAGGTTCTGAAAATTGAATATCTCCCTACGGACGGTAGGTGAGATCTTCCCTACGGACGGTAGGAGAGATCCTCCCTACGGACGGTAGGAGAGAAGGCTCCTAGAGCATTTTGTCAGACTATTAGGAGGGTTTCTTAGGGCGAAGGTAGCTTAGGGCGAAGTTCTGAAAATTTACTATCTCCCTACGGACGGTAGGTGAGATCCTCCCTACGGACGGTAGGAGAGAAGGCTCTTAGAGCATTTTGTCAGACTATCAAGAAGGTTTCTTAGGGCGAAGGTAGCTTAGGGCGAGGTTCTGAAAATTGAATATCTCCCTACGGACGGTAGGTGAGATCCTCCCTACGGACGGTAGGAGAGATCCTCCCTACGGACGGTAGGAGAGAAGGCTCCTAGAGCATTTTGTCAGACTATTAGGAGGGTTTCTTAGGGCGAAGGTAGCTTAGGGCGAAGTTCTGAAAATTGAATATCTCTCTACGGACGGTAGGTGAGATCCTCCCTACGGACGGTAGGAGAGAAGGCTCTTAGAGCATTTTGGCAAACAATTAGGAAAGCTTCTTAGGGCGAAGGTAGCTTAGGGCGTAGATCTGAAAATTGAATATCTCCCTACGGACGGTAGGTGAGATCTTCCCTACGGACGGCAGGAGAGATCCTCCCTACGGACGGTAGGAGAGAAGGCTCCTAGAGCATTTTGTCAGACTATTAGGAGGGTTTCTTAGGGCGAAGGTAGCTTAGGGCGAAGTTCTGAAAATTTACTATCTCCCTACGGACGGTAGGTGAGATCCTCCCTACGGACGGTAGGAGAGAAGGCTCTTAGAGCATTTTGGCAAACAATTAGGAAAGCTTCTTAGGGCGAAGTTAGCTTAGGGCGAGGTTCTGAAAATTGAATATCTCCCTACGGACGGTAGGTGAGATCCTCCCTACGGACGGTAGGAGAGAAGGCTCTTAGAGCATTTTGTCAGACTATTAAGAAGGTTTCTTAGGGCGAAGGTAGCTTAGGGCGATGTTCTGAAAATTGAATATCTCCCTACGGACGGAAGGTGAGATCCTCCCTACGGACGGTAGGAGAGAAGGCTCTTAGAGCATTTTGGCAAACTATTAGAAAGGTTTCTTAGGGCGAAGGTAGCTTAGGGCGAAGTTCTGAAAATTTACTATCTCCCTACGGACGGTAGGTGAGATCCTCCCTACGGACGGTAGGAGAGAAGGCTCTTAGAGCATTTTGTCAGACTATTAAGAAGGTTTCTTAGGGCGAAGGTAGCTTAGGGCGAAGATCTGAAGATTGAATTACTCCCTACGGACGATAGGTGAGATCCTCCCTACGGACGGTAGGAGAGAAGGCTATTAGAGCATTTTGGCAAACTATTAGGAAAGTTTCTTAGGGCGAAGGTAGCTTAGGGCGAGGTTCTGAAAATTGAATATCTCCCTACGGACGGTAGGTGAGATCCTCCCTACGGACGGTAGGAGAGAAGGCTCTTAGAGCATTTTTGGCAAACTATTAAGAAGGTTTCTTAGGGCGAAGGCAGCTTAGGGCGAGGTTCTGAAAATTGAATATCTCCCTACCTCCCTGAGATCCTCCCTACGGACGGTAGGAGAGAAGGCTCTTAGAGCATTTTTGGCAAACTATTAGGAAGGTTTCTTAGGGCGAAGGTAGCTTAGGGCGAAGTTCTGAAAATTGATTATCTCCCTACGGACGGTAGGTGAGATCCTCCCTACGGCCGGTAGGAGAGAAGGCTCTTAGAGCGTTTTGGCAAACTATTAGGAAGGTTTCTTAGGGCGAAGGTAGCTTAGGGCGAAGTTCTGAAAATTGAATATCTCCCTACGGACGGTAGGTGAGATCCTCCCTACGGACGGTAGGAGAGAAGGCTCTTAGAGCATTTTGGCAAACTATTAGGAAGGTTTCTTAGGGCGAAGGTAGCTAGGGCGAAGATCTGAAAATTGAATATCTCCCTACGGACGGTAGGTGAGATCCTCCCTACGGACGGTAGGAGAGAAGGCTCTTAGAGCGTTTTGGCAAACTATTAGGAAGGTTTCTTAGGGCGAAGGTAGCTTAGGGCGAAGTTCTGAAAATTGAATATCTCCCTACGGACGGTAGGTGAGATCCTCCCTACGGACGGTAGGAGAGAAGGCTCTTAGAGCACTTTTTACAATTGTTTTTAAGGTTTCTTAGGGCGAAGGTAGGTTAGGGCAATCTGTCACTTGATGTGGACCGAGAAAATGTTCCTACCCGACTATCTCTGCCCCTACACTCTAGCTGAATCAGATTGTGTGAAAAGCTTCAACCTCAGAACCTCTGTTGCTTGATCATGAAATGCGCTGTTAAAATTTCGGAAAGAAATCCTTTAAAGCGAAGTGAAAAAAATTTAGTAAGGCTTCGCTCTTCTTTCACGAGTGGCACCTGATTACGTCAAATTGTTATAAAAAAAGAAAACAGTGAAAGATGGTAACGTGCGTCATTTTCTCAAATTGATTCTTTCCAAAAAATAATCAATTACAAAAAAATTTGCAGGTCTCCCGTCAAATAAAAATATTGTTCACACCAGTCATAATTTTTTGTCCCCCTTTTGAAAATTTTTACCATTTTTTTCCATTTTTTTTTTTATATAATACCCACGAATCGAAGCACTCACAGTCACTCAAATTATTCGCTCCCAAAAAAAGAATGCGCCTCTCTCTACACCTAAAATTCTTAATTCGAAATTTTCTCCTAAATTATGCGCCTTTGTGGCAAAAAGAAAGATGGCAAACCCCTGCCATGAGGTGCTACTCACACCAGCCATATTTATTGTCCATTTTTTGAGCACTCTAGCATTTTTTATCAATTTTTTTCACGTTTCTATGAAGTTCTCACAAAAAATAAAAAAATTGACAACACTCCCGCCAAATTTTTCCCATTGAGAGGATCACACAGGATCCACCTACGAAACGAGTTTACACTCGCATTGGTACTTTCGTGGGGGTAAAATCTAATCCCAGTCGCCTGCTTGGAGTCAGTCGTAAGTGGATCGTCGAGGTGATCGGTTCGGATCGCGGATTAGCTCGTCGGAAGCCCCAAACCGGATCCGAATTTTTTTTTTTTTTAGTTGTCTCCTAGTCTCTTTTGTGTTAGTGTATGTGTCTGGTCCTGCTCTAGTGTGGCGAAAGAGGATAGCAATAGTGAATGTATGCAGTGAAGTGAAATTGCTATTCCATGTAATTTTTCTTTTTTAGTTTTTGAAAAGAATTTTTTAATTCTTAAATTTTTCAATCCCCCCCACCCCACCCCCTCGCGACGTGAGTGTAGTAGGAAAAGTGCATTTTGATCGCCGGTTTGGGGCTCGCGGTCGTATGCGTGAGTGTGTGTGGTATGCTGTTGTAGCTGTTGTATGCTGTTGTATCCTGTTGTAGCTGTTGTATGCTGTTGTATGCTGTGGTATGCTGTTGTTATACCGGTGAGTGCTAGTTTTAAGTTTTTTTCAACCAAATTTTTCCATACTTTTCCAAAAAGATTTCGCGTATCCAAATATTTAGTTTTCCTTCTTAATTTGATTGGTTCAACTGTGCTACAATTTTTAATTTTTCTTGCCGATATTTTGGAAAATATATTATACCTGACCTTTAGGTATAATATCATATAAAAACATTCTAGCATCCCTTTATGGGTACAATTTTTAAACTTTTAGTGTTAGGAAGTTTTATTTTTTTAGAAAATTTTATTTTTTAGGGAATTTTATTTCTTTAGGAAATATTTTAGGAAATTTTATTTTTTTAGGAAATTTTATTTTTTAGGAAATTTAATTTTTTTAGGAATTTCAATATTTTCTTAGGAAATTTAATTGTTTTTAGGGAATTTTATATTTTTTTAGGAAATTTAATTTTTTAGGAAATTTTATTTAGGTGGTGTTATTATTCTATAGAGATTTATGACACTTTTAGCTAACGTGCTGTAGGTTAAACGGGGTTCGGGAATGAATTGTTTGGCGCCAGTTGGGCAAATACCAATCGCTGTCTTTTCAGGCTTGTAGATCGTTTGTAGGCACACGGTGCGAGTATAGTGATACCTACACTTTATTTTGTTTTTTAAAAAGGTCCACTTACGAAGAGCGCTTAGTAGTTGAGGGCTGCATACTTGAAGAGTTTCGTGTTTGTTTGTTTAGATACCTTAGGTTAAATTTGGTTGGGGAGGCTAGTTTGATAATTCCTTCGCATGCCTACTAGGTCCGATGGCGACGTAAACTGAAAGGTCGCCCATAATGCAGCAACTTTCCATTTCGTACATATCCAAGCAGAACAAGCCTGAAACAAAGCGATTGATTAAGCAACGAGTTTTGATCTACAATCCCCTACGGACCGCAGACGAAGTAGCCCTCAACACATTGTGGACGATGCAGCACCATGATCGACGCCAGATCCTTCTTGAATACAAAACCTAGCCTCTCCAACATATTTTCTGCTAAATTGTTCAATTTGGCCACCAAGTTGGTTGATGGTTACTAATGTTTAGTTATGGCTTAGACATTTGTTTACGGTCTTCAGGCGAAGTTCTGATAAATCTTAGAGCATTTTGTCAGACTATTAGGAAGGTTTCTTAGGGCGAAGGTAGCTTAGGGCGCAGATCTGAAAATTGAATATCTCCCTACGGACGGTAGGTGAGATCCTCCCTACGGACGGTAGGTGAGATCCTCCCTACGGACGGTAGGAGAGAAGGCTCTTAGAGCATTTTGTCAGACTATTAAGAAGGTTTCTTAGGGCGAAGGTAGCTTAGGGCGAGGTTCTGAAAATTGAATATCTCCCTACGGACGGTAGGTGAGATCCTCCCTACGGACGGTAGGAGAGATCCTCCCTACGGACGGTAGGAGAGAAGGCTCCTAGAGCATTTTGTCAGACTATTAGGAGGGTTTCTTAGGGCGAAGGTAGCTTAGGGCGAAGTTCTGAAAATTGAATATCTCCCTACGGACGGTAGGTGAGATCCTCCCTACGGACGGTAGGAGAGAAGGCTCTTAGAGCATTTTGGCAAACAATTAGGAAAGCTTCTTAGGGCGAAGGTAGCTTAGGGCGAGGTTCTGAAAATTGAATATCTCCCTACGGACGGTAGGTGAGATCCTCCCTACGGACGGTAGGAGAGAAGGCTCTTAGAGCATTTTGGCAAACTATTAGGAAGGTTTCTTAGGGCGAAAGTAGCTAGGGCGAAGATCTGAAAATTGAATATCTCCCTACGGACGGTAGGTGAGATCCTCCCTACGGACGTTAGGAGAGAAGGCTCCTAGAGCATTTTGGCAAACTATTAGGAAGGTTTCTTAGGGCGAAGGTAGCTAGGGCGAAGATCTGAAAATTGAATATCTCCCTACGGACGGTAGGTGAGATCCTCCCTACGGACGGTAGGAGAGAAGGCTCTTAGAGCACTTTTTATAATTGTTTTTAAGGTTTCTTAGGGCGAAGGTAGGTTAGGGCAATCTGTCACTTGATGTGGACCGAGAAAATGTTCCTACCCGACTATCTCTGCCCCTACACTCTGGCTGAATCAGATTGTGTGAAAAGCTTCAACCTCAGAACCTCTGTTGCTTGATCATGAAATGCGCTGTTAAAATTTCGGAAAGAAATCCTTTAAAGCGAAGTGAAAAAAATTTAGTAAGGCTTCGCTCTTCTTTCACGAGTGGCACCTGATTACGTCAAATTGTTATAAAAAAAGAAAACAGTGAAAGATGGTAACGTGCGTCATTTTCTCAAATCGATTCTTTCCAAAAAATAATCAATTACAAAAAAATTTGCAGGTCTCCCGTCAAATAAAAATATTGTTCACACCAGTCATAATTTTTTGTCCCCCCTTTGAAAATTTTTACCATTTTTTTCCATTTTTTTTTTTTATATAATACCCACGAATCGAAGCACTCACAGTCACTCAAATTATTCGCTCCCAAAAAAAGAATGCGCCTCTCTCTACACCTAAAATTCTTAATTCGAAATTTTCTCCTAAATTATGCGCCTTTGTGGCAAAAAGAAAGATGGCAAACCCCTGCCATGAGGTGCTACTCACACCAGCCATATTTATTGTCCATTTTTTGAGCACTCTAGCATTTTTTATCAATTTTTTTCACGTTTCTATGAAGTTCTCACAAAAAATAAAAAAATTGACAACACTCCCGCCAAATTTTTCCCATTGAGAGGATCACACAGGATCCACCTACGAAACGAGTTTACACTCGCATTGGTACTTTCGTGGGGGTAAAATCTAATCCCAGTCGCCGGCTTGGAGTCAGTCGTAAGTGGATCGTCGAGGTGATCGGTTCGGATCGCGGATTAGCTCGTCGGAAGCCCCAAACCGGATCCGAATTTTTTTTTTTTTTAGTTGTCTCCTAGTCTCTTTTGTGTTAGTGTATGTGTCTGGTCCTGCTCTAGTGTGGCGAAAGAGGATAGCAATAGTGAATGTATGCAGTGAAGTGAAATTGCTATTCCATGTAATTTTTCTTTTTTAGTTTTTGAAAAGAATTTTTTAATTCTTAAATTTTTCAATCCCCCCCACCCCACCCCCTCGCGACGTGAGTGTAGTAGGAAAAGTGCATTTTGATCGCCGGTTTGGGGCTCGCGGTCGTATGCGTGAGTGTGTGTGGTATGCTGTTGTAGCTGTTGTATGCTGTTGTATCCTGTTGTAGCTGTTGTATGCTGTTGTATGCTGTGGTATGCTGTTGTTATACCGGTGAGTGCTAGTTTTAAGTTTTTTTCAACCAAATTTTTCCATACTTTTCCAAAAAGATTTCGCGTATCCAAATATTTAGTTTTCCTTCTTAATTTGATTGGTTCAACTGTGCTACAATTTTTAATTTTTCTTGCCGATATTTTGGAAAATATATTATACCTGACCTTTAGGTATAATATCATATAAAAACATTCTAGCATCCCTTTATGGGTACAATTTTTAAACTTTTAGTGTTAGGAAGTTTTATTTTTTTAGAAAATTTTATTTTTTAGGGAATTTTATTTCTTTAGGAAATATTTTAGGAAATTTTATTTTTTTAGGAAATTTTATTTTTTAGGAAATTTAATTTTTTTAGGAATTTCAATATTTTCTTAGGAAATTTAATTTTTTTTAGGAAATTTTATATTTTTTTAGGAAATTTAATTTTTTAGGAAATTTTATTTAGGTGGTGTTATTATTCTATAGAGATTTATGACACTTTTAGCTAACGTGCTGTAGGTTAAACGGGGTTCGGGAATGAATTGTTTGGCGCCAGTTGGGCAAATACCAATCGCTGTCTTTTCAGGCTTGTAGATCGTTTGTAGGCACACGGTGCGAGTATAGTGATACCTACACTTTATTTTGTTTTTTAAAAAGGTCCACTTACGAAGAGCGCTTAGTAGTTGAGGGCTGCATACTTGAAGAGTTTCGTGTTTGTTTGTTTGTTTAGATACCTTAGGTTAAATTTGGTTGGGAAGGCTAGTTTGATAATTCCTTCGCATGCCTACTAGGTCCGATGGCGACGTAAACTGAAAGGTCGCCCATAATGCAGCAACTTTCCATTTCGTACATATCCAAGCAGAACAAGCCTGAAACAAAGCGATTGATTAAGCAACGAGTTTTGATCTACAATCCCCTACGGACCGCAGACGAAGTAGCCCTCAACACATTGTGGACGATGCAGCACCATGATCGACGCCAGATCCTTCTTGAATACAAAACCTAGCCTCTCCAACATATTTTCTGCTAAATTGTTCAATTTGGCCACCAAGTTGGTTGATGGTTACTAATGTTTAGTTATGGCTTAGACATTTGTTTACGGTCTTCAGGCGAAGTTCTGATAAGTCTTAGAGCATTTTGTCAGACTATTAGAAAGGTTTCTTAGGGCGAAGGTAGCTTAGGGCGTAGATCTGAAAATTGAATATCTCCCTACGGACGGTAGGTGAGATCCTCCCTACGGACGGTAGGAGAGAAGGCTCTTAGAGCATTTTGTCAGACTATTAAGAAGGTTTCTTAGGGCGAAGGTAGCTTAGGGCGAGGTTCTGAAAATTGAATATCTCCCTACGGACGGTAGGTGAGATCTTCCCTACGGACGGTAGGAGAGATCCTCCCTACGGACGGTAGGAGAGAAGGCTCCTAGAGCATTTTGTCAGACTATTAGGAGGGTTTCTTAGGGCGAAGGTAGCTTAGGGCGAAGTTCTGAAAATTTACTATCTCCCTACGGACGGTAGGTGAGATCCTCCCTACGGACGGTAGGAGAGAAGGCTCTTAGAGCATTTTGTCAGACTATTAAGAAGGTTTCTTAGGGCGAAGGTAGCTTAGGGCGAGGTTCTGAAAATTGAATATCTCCCTACGGACGGTAGGTGAGATCCTCCCTACGGACGGTAGGAGAGATCCTCCCTACGGACGGTAGGAGAGAAGGCTCCTAGAGCATTTTGTCAGACTATTAGGAGGGTTTCTTAGGGCGAAGGTAGCTTAGGGCGAAGTTCTGAAAATTGAATATCTCCCTACGGACGGTAGGTGAGATCCTCCCTACGGACGGTAGGAGAGAAGGCTCTTAGAGCATTTTGGCAAACAATTAGGAAAGCTTCTTAGGGCGAAGGTAGCTTAGGGCGTAGATCTGAAAATTGAATATCTCCCTACGGACGGTAGGTGAGATCTTCCCTACGGACGGCAGGAGAGATCCTCCCTACGGACGGTAGGAGAGAAGGCTCCTAGAGCATTTTGTCAGACTATTAGGAGGGTTTCTTAGGGCGAAGGTAGCTTAGGGCGAAGTTCTGAAAATTTACTATCTCCCTACGGACGGTAGGTGAGATCCTCCCTACGGACGGTAGGAGAGAAGGCTCTTAGAGCATTTTGGCAAACAATTAGGAAAGCTTCTTAGGGCGAAGTTAGCTTAGGGCGAGGTTCTGAAAATTGAATATCTCCCTACGGACGGTAGGTGAGATCCTCCCTACGGACGGTAGGAGAGAAGGCTCTTAGAGCATTTTGTCAGACTATTAAGAAGGTTTCTTAGGGCGAAGGTAGCTTAGGGCGATGTTCTGAAAATTGAATATCTCCCTACGGACGGAAGGTGAGATCCTCCCTACGGACGGTAGGAGAGAAGGCTCTTAGAGCATTTTGGCAAACTATTAGAAAGGTTTCTTAGGGCGAAGGTAGCTTAGGGCGAAGTTCTGAAAATTTACTATCTCCCTACGGACGGTAGGTGAGATCCTCCCTACGGACGGTAGGAGAGAAGGCTCTTAGAGCATTTTGTCAGACTATTAAGAAGGTTTCTTAGGGCGAAGGTAGCTTAGGGCGAAGATCTGAAGATTGAATTACTCCCTACGGACGATAGGTGAGATCCTCCCTACGGACGGTAGGAGAGAAGGCTATTAGAGCATTTTGGCAAACTATTAGGAAAGTTTCTTAGGGCGAAGGTAGCTTAGGGCGAGGTTCTGAAAATTGAATATCTCCCTACGGACGGTAGGTGAGATCCTCCCTACGGACGGTAGGAGAGAAGGCTCTTAGAGCATTTTTGGCAAACTATTAAGAAGGTTTCTTAGGGCGAAGGCAGCTTAGGGCGAGGTTCTGAAAATTGAATATCTCCCTACCTCCCTGAGATCCTCCCTACGGACGGTAGGAGAGAAGGCTCTTAGAGCATTTTTGGCAAACTATTAGGAAGGTTTCTTAGGGCGAAGGTAGCTTAGGGCGAAGTTCTGAAAATTGATTATCTCCCTACGGACGGTAGGTGAGATCCTCCCTACGGCCGGTAGGAGAGAAGGCTCTTAGAGCGTTTTGGCAAACTATTAGGAAGGTTTCTTAGGGCGAAGGTAGCTTAGGGCGAAGTTCTGAAAATTGAATATCTCCCTACGGACGGTAGGTGAGATCCTCCCTACGGACGGTAGGAGAGAAGGCTCTTAGAGCATTTTGGCAAACTATTAGGAAGGTTTCTTAGGGCGAAGGTAGCTAGGGCGAAGATCTGAAAATTGAATATCTCCCTACGGACGGTAGGTGAGATCCTCCCTACGGACGGTAGAAGAGAAGGCTCTTAGAGCGTTTTGGCAAACTATTAGGAAGGTTTCTTAGGGCGAAGGTAGCTTAGGGCGAAGTTCTGAAAATTGAATATCTCCCTACGGACGGTAGGTGAGATCCTCCCTACGGACGGTAGGAGAGAAGGCTCTTAGAGCACTTTTTACAATTGTTTTTAAGGTTTCTTAGGGCGAAGGTAGGTTAGGGCAATCTGTCACTTGATGTGGACCGAGAAAATGTTCCTACCCGACTATCTCTGCCCCTACACTCTAGCTGAATCAGATTGTGTGAAAAGCTTCAACCTCAGAACCTCTGTTGCTTGATCATGAAATGCGCTGTTAAAATTTCGGAAAGAAATCCTTTAAAGCGAAGTGAAAAAAATTTAGTAAGGCTTCGCTCTTCTTTCACGAGTGGCACCTGATTACGTCAAATTGTTATAAAAAAAGAAAACAGTGAAAGATGGTAACGTGCGTCATTTTCTCAAATCGATTCTTTCCAAAAAATAATCAATTACAAAAAAATTTGCAGGTCTCCCGTCAAATAAAAATATTGTTCACACCAGTCATAATTTTTTGTCCCCCTTTTGAAAATTTTTACCATTTTTTTCCATTTTTTTTTTTATATAATACCCACGAATCGAAGCACTCACAGTCACTCAAATTATTCGCTCCCAAAAAAAGAATGCGCCTCTCTCTACACCTAAAATTCTTAATTCGAAATTTTCTCCTAAATTATGCGCCTTTGTGGCAAAAAGAAAGATGGCAAACCCCTGCCATGAGGTGCTACTCACACCAGCCATATTTATTGTCCATTTTTTGAGCACTCTAGCATTTTTTATCAATTTTTTTCACGTTTCTATGAAGTTCTCACAAAAAATAAAAAAATTGACAACACTCCCGCCAAATTTTTCCCATTGAGAGGATCACACAGGATCCACCTACGAAACGAGTTTACACTCGCATTGGTACTTTCGTGGGGGTAAAATCTAATCCCAGTCGCCTGCTTGGAGTCAGTCGTAAGTGGATCGTCGAGGTGATCGGTTCGGATCGCGGATTAGCTCGTCGGAAGCCCCAAACCGGATCCGAATTTTTTTTTTTTTTAGTTGTCTCCTAGTCTCTTTTGTGTTAGTGTATGTGTCTGGTCCTGCTCTAGTGTGGCGAAAGAGGATAGCAATAGTGAATGTATGCAGTGAAGTGAAATTGCTATTCCATGTAATTTTTCTTTTTTTAATTTTGAAAAGAATTTTTTAATTCTTAAATTTTTCAATCCCCCCCCCCCCCCCCACCCCCTCGCGACGTGAGTGTAGCAGCAAAAGTGCATTTTGATCGCGCGCCGGTTTGGGGCCCGCGGTCGTGTGCGTGTGTGCTTGAGTGTGCGTAAGTGGATCGTCGAGGTGATCGGTTCGGATCGCGGATTAGCTCGTCGGAAGCCCCAAACCGGATCCGAAATTTTTTTTTTTTTTTTGTTTAGTTGTCTCCTGCTCTCTTTTGTGTTAGTGTATGTGTCTGGTCCTGCTCTAGTGTGGCGAAAGAGGATAGCAATAGTGAATGTATGCAGTGAAGTGAAATTGCTATTCCATGTAATTTTTCTTTTTTTAGATTTTGAAAAGAATTTTTTAATTCTTAAATTTTTCAATCCCCCCCACCCCACCCCCTCGCGACGTGAGTGTAGTAGGAAAAGTGCATTTTGATCGCCGGTTTGGGGCTCGCGGTCGTATGCGTGAGTGTGTGTGGTATGCTGTTGTAGCTGTTGTAGCTGTTGTAGCTGTTGTATGCTGTTGTATCCTGTTGTAGCTGTTGTATGCTGTTGTATGCTGTTGTATGCTGTGGTATGCTGTTGTTATACCGGTGAGTGCTAGTTTTAAGTTTTTTTCAACCAAATTTTTCCATACTTTTCCAAAAAGATTTCGCGTATCCAAATATTTAGTTTTCCTTCTTAATTTGATTGGTTCAACTGTGCTACAATTTTTAATTTTTCTTGCCGATATTTTGGAAAATATATTATACCTGACCTTTAGGTATAATATCATATAAAAACATTCTAGCATCCCTTTATGGGTACAATTTTTAAACTTTTAGTGTTAGGAAGTTTTATTTTTTTAGAAAATTTTATTTTTTAGGGAATTTTATTTCTTTAGGAAATTTTATTTCTTTAGGAAATATTTTAGGAAATTTAATTTTTTTAGGAAATTTTATTTTTTTAGGAAATTTTATTTTTTAGGAAATTTAATTTTTTTAGGAATTTCAATATTTTCTTAGGAAATTTAATTTTTTTTAGGAAATTTTATATTTTTTTAGGAAATTTAATTTTTTAGGAAATTTTATTTAGGTGGTGTTATTATTCTATAGAGATTTATGACACTTTTAGCTAACGTGCTGTAGGTTAAACGGGGTTCGGGAATGAATTGTTTGGCGCCAGTTGGGCAAATACCAATCGCTGTCTTTTCAGGCTTGTAGATCGTTTGTAGGCACACGGTGCGAGTATAGTGATACCTACACTTTATTTTGTTTTTTAAAAAGGTCCACTTACGAAGAGCGCTTAGTAGTTGAGGGCTGCATACTTGAAGAGTTTCGTGTTTGTTTGTTTAGATACCTTAGGTTAAATTTGGTTGGGGAGGCTAGTTTGATAATTCCTTCGCATGCCTACTAGGTCCGATGGCGAAGTAAACTGAAAGGGCGCCCATAATGCAGCAACTTTCCATTTCGTACATATTCAAGCAGAACAAGCCTGAAACAAAGCGATTGATTAAGCAACGAGTTTTGATCTACAATCCCCTACGGACCGCAGACGAAGTAGCCCTCAACACATTGTGGACGATGCAGCACCATGATCGACGCCAGATCCTTCTTGAATACAAAACCTAGCCTCTCCAACATATTTTCTGCTAAATTGTTCAATTTTGACCACCAAGTTGGTTGATGGTTACTAATGTTTAGTTATGGCTTAGACATTTGTTTACGGTCTTCAGGCGAAGTTCTGATAAATCTTAGAGCATTTTGGCAGACTATTAAGAAGGTTTCTTAGGGCGAAGGTAGCTTAGGGCGAAGATCTGAAAATTGAATATCTCCCTACGGACGGTAGGTGAGATCCTCCCTACGGACGGTAGGAGAGAAGGCTCTTAGAGCATTTTGTCAGACTATTAAGAAGGTTTCTTAGGGCGAAGGTAGCTTAGGGCGAGGTTTTGAAAATTTACTATCTCCCTACGGACGGTAGGTGAGATCCTCCCTACGGACGGTAGGAGAGAAGGCTCTTAGAGCACTTTTTACAATTGTTTGGAAGGTTTTTTAGGGCGAAGGTAGGTTAGGGCGAGGTTTTGAAAATTGAATATCTCCCTACGGACGGTAGGTGAGATCCTCCCTACGGACGGTAGGAGAGAAGGCTCCTAGAGCATTTTGGCAAACTATTAGGAAGGTTTCTTAGGGCGAAGGTAGCTTAGGGCGAAGATCTGAAAATTGAATATCTCCCTACGGACGGTAGGTGAGATCCTCCCTACGGACGGTAGGAGAGAAGGCTCTTAGAGCATTTTGTCAGACTATTAAGAAGGTTTCTTAGGGCGAAGGTAGCTTAGGGCGAGGTTTTGAAAATTTACTATCTCCCTACGGACGGTAGGTGAGATCCTCCCTACTTACGGTAGGAGAGAAGGCTCTTAGAGCACTTTTTACAATTGTTTGGAAGGTTTTTTAGGGCGAAGGTAGGTTAGGGCGAGGTTTTGAAAATTGAATATCTCCCTACGGACGGTAGGTGAGATCCTCCCTACGGACGGTAGGAGAGAAGGCTCTTAGAGCACTTTTTACAATTGTTTGGAAGGTTTCTTAGGGCGAAGGTAGCTTAGGGCGAGGTTTTGAAAATTTACTATCTCCCTACGGACGGTAGGTGAGATCCTCCCTACGGACGGTAGGAGAGAAGGCTCTTAGAGCACTTTTTACAATTGTTTGGAAGGTTTTTTAGGGCGAAGGTAGGTTAGGGCGAGGTTTTGAAAATTGAATATCTCCCTACGGACGGTAGGTGAGATCCTCCCTACGGACGGTAGGAGAGAAGGCTCCTAGAGCATTTTGGCAAACTATTAGGAAGGTTTCTTAGGGCGAAGGTAGCTTAGGGCGAAGATCTGAAAATTGAATATCTCCCTACGGACGGTAGGTGAGATCCTCCCTACGGACGGTAGGAGAGAAGGCTCTTAGAGCATTTTGTCAGACTATTAAGAAGGTTTCTTAGGGCGAAGGTAGCTTAGGGCGAGGTTTTGAAAATTTACTATCTCCCTACGGACGGTAGGAGAGAAGGCTCTTAGAGCACTTTTTACAATTGTTTGGAAGGTTTTTTAGGGCGAAGGTAGGTTAGGGCGAGGTTTTGAAAATTGAATATCTCCCTACGGACGGTAGGTGAGATCCTCCCTACGGACGGTAGGAGAGAAGGCTGTTAGAGCATTTTGGCAAACTATTAGGAGGGTTTCTTAGGGCGAAGGTAGCTTAGGGCGAGGTTCTGAAAATTGAATATCTCCCTACGGACGGTAGGAGAGAAGGCTATAAGAGCATTTTGGCAAACTATTAGGAGGGTTTCTTAGGGCGAAGGTAGCTTAGGGCGAGGTTCTGAAAATTTAATATCTCCCTACGGACGGTAGGTGAGATCCTCCCTACGGACGGTAGGTGAGATCCTCCCTACGGACGGCAGGTGAGATCCTCCCTACGGACGGTAGGAGAGAAGGCTCTTAGAGCATTTTGTCAGACTATTAAGAAGGTTTCTTAGGGCGAAGGTAGCTTAGGGCGAAGATCTGAAAATTGAATATCTCCCTACGGACGGTAGGTGAGATCCTCCCTACGGACGGTAGGAGAGAAGGCTCTTAGAGCATTTTGGCAAACTATTAGAAAGGCTTCTTAGGGCGAAGGTAGCTTAGGGCGAAGGTAGCTTAGGGCGAAGTTCTGAAAATTTACTATCTCCCTACGGACGGTAGGTGAGATCCTCCCTACGGACGGTAGGAGAGAAGGCTCTTAGAGCATTTTGTCGGACTATTAAGAAGGTTTCTTAGGGCGAAGGTAGCTTAGGGCGAAGATCTGAAAATTGAATATCTCCCTACGGACGGTAGGTGAGATCCTCCCTACGGACGGTAGGAGAGAAGGCTCTTAGAGCATTTCGTCGGACTATTAAGAAGAAGGTTTCTTAGGGCGAAGGTAGCTAGGGCGAAGATCTGAAAATTGAATATCTCCCTACGGACGGTAGGTGAGATCCTCCCTACGGGCGGTAGGAGAGAAGGCTCTTAGAGCATTTCGTCGGACTATTAAGAAGGTTTCTTAGGGCGAAGGTAGCTTAGGGCGAAGATCTGAAAATTGAATATCTCCCTACGGACGGTAGGTGAGATCCTCCCTACGGACGGTAGGAGAGAAGGCTATTAGAGCATTTTGGCAAACTATTAGGAAAGTTTCTTAGTGCGAAGGTAGCTTATTGCGAAGGTAGCTTAGGGCGAAGTTCTGAAAATTTATTATCTCCCTACGGACGGTAGGTGAGATCCTCCCTACGGACGGTAGGAGAGAAGGCTCTTAGAGCATTTTGTCAGACTATTAAGAAGGTTTCTTAGGGCGAAGGCAGCTTAGGGCGAGGTTCTGAAAATTGAATATCTCCCTACGGACGTTAGGTGAGATCCTCCCTACGGACGGTAGGAGAGAAGGCTCTTAGAGCATTTTTGGCAAACTATTAGGAAGGTTTCTTAGGGCGAAGGTAGCTTAGGGCGAAGTTCTGAAAATTTATTATCTCCCTACGGACGGTAGGTGAGATCCTCCCTACGGACGGTAGGAGAGAAGGCTCTTAGAGCATTTTGGCAAACTATTAGGAAGGTTTCTTAGGGCGAAGGTAGCTAGGGCGAAGATCTGAAAATTGAATATCTCCCTACGGACGGTAGGTGAGATCCTCCCTACGGACGGTAGGAGAGAAGGCTCTTAGAGCACTTTTTACAATTGTTTTTAAGGTTTCTTAGGGCGAAGGTAGGTTAGGGCAATCTGTCACTTGATGTGGACCGAGAAAATGTTCCTACCCGACTATCTCTGCCCCTACACTCTTGCTGAATCAGATTGTGTGAAAAGCTTCAACCTCAGAACCTCTGTTGCTTGATCATGAAATGCGCTGTTAAAATTTCGGAAAGAAATCCTTTAAAGCGAAGTGAAAAAAATTTAGTAAGGCTTCGCTCTTCTTTCACGAGTGGCACCTGATTACGTCAAATTGTTATAAAAAAAGAAAACAGTGAAAGATGGTAACGTGCGTCATTTTCTCAAATCGATTCTTTCCAAAAAATAATCAATTACAAAAAAATTTGCAGGTCTCCCGTCAAATAAAAATATTGTTCACACCAGTCATAATTTTTTGTCCCCCTTTTGAAAATTTTTACCATTTTTTTCCATTTTTTTCCATTTTTTTTATATAATACCCACGAATCGAAGTACTCACAGTCACTCAAATTATTCGCTCCCAAAAAAAGAATGCGCCTCTCTCTACACCTAAAATTCTTAATTCGAAATTTTCTCCTGCCTTTGTGGCAAAAAGAAAGATGGCAAACCCCTGCCATGAGGTGCTACTCACACCAGCCATATTTATTGTCCATTTTTTGAGCACTCTAGCATTTTTTATCAATTTTTTTCACGTTTCTATGAAGTTCTCACAAAAAATAAAAAAATTGACAACACTCCCGCCAAATTTTTCCCATTGAGAGGATCACACAGGATCCACCTACGAAACGAGTTTATACTCGCATTGGTACTTTCGTGGGGGTAAAATCTAATCCCAGTCGCCTGCTTGGAGTCAGTCGTAAGTGGATCGTCGAGGTGATCGGTTCGGATCGCGGATTAGCTCGTCGGAAGCCCCAAACCGGATCCGAATTTTTTTTTTTTTTAGTTGTCTCCTAGTCTCTTTTGTGTTAGTGTATGTGTCTGGTCCTGCTCTAGTGTGGCGAAAGAGGATAGCAATAGTGAATGTATGCAGTGAAGTGAAATTGCTATTCCATGTAATTTTTCTTTTTTTAGATTTTGAAAAGAATTTTTTAATTCTTAAATTTTTCAATCCCCCCCCCCCCCCCCCCCACCCCCTCGCGACGTGAGTGTAGCAGCAAAAGTGCATTTTGATCGCGCGCCGGTTTGGGGCCCGCGGTCGTGTGCGTGTGTGCTTGAGTGTGCGTAAGTGGATCGTCGAGGTGATCGGTTCGGATCGCGGATTAGCTCGTCGGAAGCCCCAAACCGGATCCGAATTTTTTTTTTTTTTTTGTTTAGTTGTCTCCTGCTCTCTTTTGTGTTAGTGTATGTGTCTGGCCCTACTCTAGTGTGGTGAAAGAGGATAGCAATAGTGAATGTGTGCAGTGAAGTGAAATTGCTATTCCATGTAATTTTTCTTTTTTTAGATTTTGAAAAGAATTTTTTAATTCTTAAATTTTTCAATCCCCCCCACCCCACCCCCTCGCGACGTGAGTGTAGTAGGAAAAGTGCATTTTGATCGCCGGTTTGGGGCTCGCGGTCGTATGCGTGAGTGTGTGTGGTATGCTGTTGTAGCTGTTGTAGCTGTTGTAGCTGTTGTATGCTGTTGTATCCTGTTGTAGCTGTTGTATGCTGTTGTATGCTGTTGTATGCTGTGGTATGCTGTTGTTATACCGGTGAGTGCTAGTTTTAAGTTTTTTTCAACCAAATTTTTCCATACTTTTCCAAAAAGATTTCGCGTATCCAAATATTTAGTTTTCCTTCTTAATTTGATTGGTTCAACTGTGCTACAATTTTTAATTTTTCTTGCCGATATTTTGGAAAATATATTATACCTGACCTTTAGGTATAATATCATATAAAAACATTCTAGCATCCCTTTATGGGTACAATTTTTAAACTTTTAGTGTTAGGAAGTTTTATTTTTTTAGAAAATTTTATTTTTTAGGGAATTTTATTTCTTTAGGAAATTTTATTTCTTTAGGAAATATTTTAGGAAATTTAATTTTTTTAGGAAATTTTATTTTTTTAGGAAATTTTATTTTTTAGGAAATTTAATTTTTTTAGGAATTTCAATATTTTCTTAGGAAATTTAATTTTTTTTAGGAAATTTTATATTTTTTTAGGAAATTTAATTTTTTAGGAAATTTTATTTAGGTGGTGTTATTATTCTATAGAGATTTATGACACTTTTAGCTAACGTGCTGTAGGTTAAACGGGGTTCGGGAATGAATTGTTTGGCGCCAGTTGGGCAAATACCAATCGCTGTCTTTTCAGGCTTGTAGATCGTTTGTAGGCACACGGTGCGAGTATAGTGATACCTACACTTTATTTTGTTTTTTAAAAAGGTCCACTTACGAAGAGCGCTTAGTAGTTGAGGGCTGCATACTTGAAGAGTTTCGTGTTTGTTTGTTTAGATACCTTAGGTTAAATTTGGTTGGGGAGGCTAGTTTGATAATTCCTTCGCATGCCTACTAGGTCCGATGGCGAAGTAAACTGAAAGGGCGCCCATAATGCAGCAACTTTCCATTTCGTACATATTCAAGCAGAACAAGCCTGAAACAAAGCGATTGATTAAGCAACGAGTTTTGATCTACAATCCCCTACGGACCGCAGACGAAGTAGCCCTCAACACATTGTGGACGATGCAGCACCATGATCGACGCCAGATCCTTCTTGAATACAAAACCTAGCCTCTCCAACATATTTTCTGCTAAATTGTTCAATTTTGACCACCAAGTTGGTTGATGGTTACTAATGTTTAGTTATGGCTTAGACATTTGTTTACGGTCTTCAGGCGAAGTTCTGATAAATCTTAGAGCATTTTGTCAGACTATTAAGAAGGTTTCTTAGGGCGAAGGTAGCTTAGGGCGAGGTTTTGAAAATTTACTATCTCCCTACGGACGGTAGGTGAGATCCTCCCTACGGACGGTAGGAGAGAAGGCTCTTAGAGCACTTTTTACAATTGTTTGGAAGGTTTTTTAGGGCGAAGGTAGGTTAGGGCGAGGTTTTGAAAATTGAATATCTCCCTACGGACGGTAGGTGAGATCCTCCCTACGGACGGTAGGAGAGAAGGCTCCTAGAGCATTTTGGCAAACTATTATTAAGGTTTCTTAGGGCGAAGGTAGCTTAGGGCGAAGATCTGAAAATTGAATATCTCCCTACGGACGGTAGGTGAGATCCTCCCTACGGACGGTAGGAGAGAAGGCTCTTAGAGCATTTTGTCAGACTATTAAGAAGGTTTCTTAGGGCGAAGGTAGCTTAGGGCGAGGTTTTGAAAATTTACTATCTCCCTACGGACGGTAGGTGAGATCCTCCCTACGGACGGTAGGAGAGAAGGCTCTTAGAGCACTTTTTACAATTGTTTGGAAGGTTTTTTAGGGCGAAGGTAGGTTAGGGCGAGGTTTTGAAAATTGAATATCTCCCTACGGACGGTAGGTGAGATCCTCCCTACGGACGGTAGGAGAGAAGGCTCTTAGAGCACTTTTTACAATTGTTTGGAAGGTTTCTTAGGGCGAAGGTAGCTTAGGGCGAGGTTTTGAAAATTTACTATCTCCCTACGGACGGTAGGTGAGATCCTCCCTACGGACGGTAGGAGAGAAGGCTCTTAGAGCACTTTTTACAATTGTTTGGAAGGTTTTTTAGGGCGAAGGTAGGTTAGGGCGAGGTTTTGAAAATTGAATATCTCCCTACGGACGGTAGGTGAGATCCTCCCTACGGACGGTAGGAGAGAAGGCTCCTAGAGCATTTTGGCAAACTATTAGGAAGGTTTCTTAGGGCGAAGGTAGCTTAGGGCGAAGATCTGAAAATTGAATATCTCCCTACGGACGGTAGGTGAGATCCTCCCTACGGACGGTAGGAGAGAAGGCTCTTAGAGCATTTTGTCAGACTATTAAGAAGGTTTCTTAGGGCGAAGGTAGCTTAGGGCGAGGTTTTGAAAATTTACTATCTCCCTACGGACGGTAGGAGAGAAGGCTCTTAGAGCACTTTTTACAATTGTTTGGAAGGTTTTTTAGGGCGAAGGTAGGTTAGGGCGAGGTTTTGAAAATTGAATATCTCCCTACGGACGGTAGGTGAGATCCTCCCTACGGACGGTAGGAGAGAAGGCTGTTAGAGCATTTTGGCAAACTATTAGGAGGGTTTCTTAGGGCGAAGGTAGCTTAGGGCGAGGTTCTGAAAATTGAATATCTCCCTACGGACGGTAGGAGAGAAGGCTATAAGAGCATTTTGGCAAACTATTAGGAGGGTTTCTTAGGGCGAAGGTAGCTTAGGGCGAGGTTCTGAAAATTTAATATCTCCCTACGGACGGTAGGTGAGATCCTCCCTACGGACGGTAGGTGAGATCCTCCCTACGGACGGCAGGTGAGATCCTCCCTACGGACGGTAGGAGAGAAGGCTCTTAGAGCATTTTGTCAGACTATTAAGAAGGTTTCTTAGGGCGAAGGTAGCTTAGGGCGAAGATCTGAAAATTGAATATCTCCCTACGGACGGTAGGTGAGATCCTCCCTACGGACGGTAGGAGAGAAGGCTCTTAGAGCATTTTGGCAAACTATTAGAAAGGCTTCTTAGGGCGAAGGTAGCTTAGGGCGAAGGTAGCTTAGGGCGAAGTTCTGAAAATTTACTATCTCCCTACGGACGGTAGGTGAGATCCTCCCTACGGACGGTAGGAGAGAAGGCTCTTAGAGCATTTTGTCGGACTATTAAGAAGGTTTCTTAGGGCGAAGGTAGCTTAGGGCGAAGATCTGAAAATTGAATATCTCCCTACGGACGGTAGGTGAGATCCTCCCTACGGACGGTAGGAGAGAAGGCTCTTAGAGCATTTCGTCGGACTATTAAGAAGAAGGTTTCTTAGGGCGAAGGTAGCTAGGGCGAAGATCTGAAAATTGAATATCTCCCTACGGACGGTAGATGAGATCCTCCCTACGGGCGGTAGGAGAGAAGGCTCTTAGAGCATTTCGTCGGACTATTAAGAAGGTTTCTTAGGGCGAAGGTAGCTTAGGGCGAAGATCTGAAAATTGAATATCTCCCTACGGACGGTAGGTGAGATCCTCCCTACGGACGGTAGGAGAGAAGGCTATTAGAGCATTTTGGCAAACTATTAGGAAAGTTTCTTAGTGCGAAGGTAGCTTATTGCGAAGGTAGCTTAGGGCGAAGTTCTGAAAATTTATTATCTCCCTACGGACGGTAGGTGAGATCCTCCCTACGGACGGTAGGAGAGAAGGCTCTTAGAGCATTTTGTCAGACTATTAAGAAGGTTTCTTAGGGCGAAGGCAGCTTAGGGCGAGGTTCTGAAAATTGAATATCTCCCTACGGACGTTAGGTGAGATCCTCCCTACGGACGGTAGGAGAGAAGGCTCTTAGAGCATTTTTGGCAAACTATTAGGAAGGTTTCTTAGGGCGAAGGTAGCTTAGGGCGAAGTTCTGAAAATTTATTATCTCCCTACGGACGGTAGGTGAGATCCTCCCTACGGACGGTAGGAGAGAAGGCTCTTAGAGCATTTTGGCAAACTATTAGGAAGGTTTCTTAGGGCGAAGGTAGCTAGGGCGAAGATCTGAAAATTGAATATCTCCCTACGGACGGTAGGTGAGATCCTCCCTACGGACGGTAGGAGAGAAGGCTCTTAGAGCACTTTTTACAATTGTTTTTAAGGTTTCTTAGGGCGAAGGTAGGTTAGGGCAATCTGTCACTTGATGTGGACCGAGAAAATGTTCCTACCCGACTATCTCTGCCCCTACACTCTTGCTGAATCAGATTGTGTGAAAAGCTTCAACCTCAGAACCTCTGTTGCTTGATCATGAAATGCGCTGTTAAAATTTCGGAAAGAAATCCTTTAAAGCGAAGTGAAAAAAATTTAGTAAGGCTTCGCTCTTCTTTCACGAGTGGCACCTGATTACGTCAAATTGTTATAAAAAAAGAAAACAGTGAAAGATGGTAACGTGCGTCATTTTCTCAAATCGATTCTTTCCAAAAAATAATCAATTACAAAAAAATTTGCAGGTCTCCCGTCAAATAAAAATATTGTTCACACCAGTCATAATTTTTTGTCCCCCTTTTGAAAATTTTTACCATTTTTTTCCATTTTTTTCCATTTTTTTTATATAATACCCACGAATCGAAGTACTCACAGTCACTCAAATTATTCGCTCCCAAAAAAAGAATGCGCCTCTCTCTACACCTAAAATTCTTAATTCGAAATTTTCTCCTAAATTATGCGCCTTTGTGGCAAAAAGAAAGATGGCAAACCCCTGCCATGAGGTGCTACTCACACCAGCCATATTTATTGTCCATTTTTTCGCGCACTCTAGCATTTTTTATAAATTTTTTTCACGTTTCTATGAAGTTCTCACAAAAAAATAAAAAAATTGACAACACTCCCGCCAAATTTTTCCCATTGAGAGGATCACACAGGATCCACCTACGAAACGAGTTTACACTCGCATTGGTACTTTCGTGGGGGTAAAATCTAATCCCAGTCGCCTGCTTGGAGTCAGTCGTAAGTGGATCGTCGAGGTGATCGGTTCGGATCGCGGATTAGCTCGTCGGAAGCCCCAAACCGGATCCGAATTTTTTTTTTTTTAGTTGTCTCCTAGTCTCTTTTGTGTTAGTGTATGTGTCTGGTCCTGCTCTAGTGTGGCGAAAGAGGATAGCAATAGTGAATGTATGCAGTGAAGTGAAATTGCTATTCCATGTAATTTTTCTTTTTTTAGATTTTGAAAAGAATTTTTTAATTCTTAAATTTTTCAATCCCCAACCCCCCCCCCCCCCCCCCCCCACCCCCTCGCGACGTGAGTGTAGCAGCAAAAGTGCATTTTGATCGCGCGCCGGTTTGGGGCCCGCGGTCGTGTGCGTGTGTACTTGAGTGTGCGTAAGTGGATCGTCAAGGTGATCGGTTCAGTTCGTGGATTAGCTCGTTGGAAGCCCCAACCCGGATCCGAATTTTTTTTTTTTTTTGTTTAGTTGTCTCCTGCTCTCTTTTGTGTTAGTGTATGTGTCTGGCCCTACTCTAGTGTGGTGAAAGAGGATAGCAATAGTGAATGTGTGCAGTGAAGTGAAATTGCTATTCCATGTAATTTTTCTTTTTTAGTTTTTGAAAAGAATTTTTTAATTCTTAAATTTTTCAATCCCCCCCACCCCACCCCCTCGCGACGTGAGTGTAGTAGGAAAAGTGCATTTTGATCGCCGGTTTGGGGCTCGCGGTCGTATGCGTGAGTGTGTGTGGTATGCTGTTGTAGCTGTTGTAGCTGTTGTAGCTGTTGTATGCTGTTGTATCCTGTTGTAGCTGTTGTATGCTGTGGTATGCTGTTGTTATACCGGTGAGTGCTAGTTTTAAGTTTTTTTCAACCAAATTTTTCCATACTTTTCCAAAAAGATTTCGCGTATCCAAATATTTAGTTTTCCTTCTTAATTTGATTGGTTCAACTGTGCTACAATTCTTAATTTTTCTTGCCGATATTTTGGAAAATATATTATACCTGACCTTTAGGTATAATATCATATAAAAACATTCTAGCATCCCTTTATGGGTACAATTTTTAAACTTTTAGTGTTAGGAAGTTTTATTTTTTTAGAAAATTTTATTTTTTAGGGAATTTTATTTCTTTAGGAAATTTTATTTCTTTAGGAAATATTTTAGGAAATTTTATTTTTTTAGGAAATTTAATTTTTTTAGGAAATTTTATTTTTTAGGAAATTTATTTTTTTTAGGAATTTCAATATTTTCTTAGGAAATTTAATTTTTTTTAGGAAATTTTATATTTTTTTAGGAAATTTAATTTTTTAGGAAATTTTATTTAGGTGGTGTTATTATTCTATAGAGATTTATGACACTTTTAGCTAACGTGCTGTAGGTTAAACGGGGTTCGGGAATGAATTGTTTGGCGCCAGTTGGGCAAATACCAATCGCTGTCTTTTCAGGCTTGTAGATCGTTTGTAGGCACACGGTGCGAGTATAGTGATACCTACACTTTATTTTGTTTTTTAAAAAGGTCCACTTACGAAGAGCGCTTAGTAGTTGAGGGCTGCATACTTGAAGAGTTTCGTGTTTGTTTGTTTAGATACCTTAGGTTAAATTTGGTTGGGGAGGCTAGTTTGATAATTCCTTCGCATGCCTACTAGGTCCGATGGCGAAGTAAACTGAAAGGGCGCCCATAATGCAGCAACTTTCCATTTCGTACATATTCAAGCAGAACAAGCCTGAAACAAAGCGATTGATTAAGCAACGAGTTTTGATCTACAATCCCCTACGGACCGCAGACGAAGTAGCCCTCAACACATTGTGGACGATGCAGCACCATGATCGACGCCAGATCCTTCTTGAATACAAAACCTAGCCTCTCCAACATATTTTCTGCTAAATTGTTCAATTTTGACCACCAAGTTGGTTGATGGTTACTAATGTTTAGTTATGGCTTAGACATTTGTTTACGGTCTTCAGGCGAAGTTCTGATAAATCTTAGAGCATTTTGGCAGACTATTAAGAAGGTTTCTTAGGGCGAAGGTAGCTTAGGGCGAAGATCTGAAAATTGAATATCTCAATACGGACGGTAGGTGAGATCCTCCCTACGGACGGTAGGAGAGAAGGCTCTTAGAGCATTTTGTCAGACTATTAAGAAGGTTTCTTAGGGCGAAGGTAGCTTAGGGCGAGGTTTTGAAAATTTACTATCTCCCTACGGACGGTAGGTGAGATCCTCCCTACGGACGGTAGGAGAGAAGGCTCTTAGAGCACTTTTTACAATTGTTTGGAAGGTTTTTTAGGGCGAAGGTAGGTTAGGGCGAGGTTTTGAAAATTGAATATCTCCCTACGGACGGTAGGTGAGATCCTCCCTACGGACGGTAGGAGAGAAGGCTCCTAGAGCATTTTGGCAAACTATTAGGAAGGTTTCTTAGGGCGAAGGTAGCTTAGGGCGAAGATCTGAAAATTGAATATCTCCCTACGGACGGTAGGTGAGATCCTCCCTACGGACGGTAGGAGAGAAGGCTCTTAGAGCATTTTGTCAGACTATTAAGAAGGTTTCTTAGGGCGAAGGTAGCTTAGGGCGAGGTTTTGAAAATTTACTATCTCCCTACGGACGGTAGGTGAGATCCTCCCTACTTACGGTAGGAGAGAAGGCTCTTAGAGCACTTTTTACAATTGTTTGGAAGGTTTTTTAGGGCGAAGGTAGGTTAGGGCGAGGTTTTGAAAATTGAATATCTCCCTACGGACGGTAGGTGAGATCCTCCCTACGGACGGTAGGAGAGAAGGCTCTTAGAGCACTTTTTACAATTGTTTGGAAGGTTTCTTAGGGCGAAGGTAGCTTAGGGCGAGGTTTTGAAAATTTACTATCTCCCTACGGACGGTAGGTGAGATCCTCCCTACGGACGGTAGGAGAGAAGGCTCTTAGAGCACTTTTTACAATTGTTTGGAAGGTTTTTTAGGGCGAAGGTAGGTTAGGGCGAGGTTTTGAAAATTGAATATCTCCCTACGGACGGTAGGTGAGATCCTCCCTACGGACGGTAGGAGAGAAGGCTCCTAGAGCATTTTGGCAAACTATTAGGAAGGTTTCTTAGGGCGAAGGTAGCTTAGGGCGAAGATCTGAAAATTGAATATCTCCCTACGGACGGTAGGTGAGATCCTCCCTACGGACGGTAGGAGAGAAGGCTCTTAGAGCATTTTGTCAGACTATTAAGAAGGTTTCTTAGGGCGAAGGTAGCTTAGGGCGAGGTTTTGAAAATTTACTATCTCCCTACGGACGGTAGGAGAGAAGGCTCTTAGAGCACTTTTTACAATTGTTTGGAAGGTTTTTTAGGGCGAAGGTAGGTTAGGGCGAGGTTTTGAAAATTGAATATCTCCCTACGGACGGTAGGTGAGATCCTCCCTACGGACGGTAGGAGAGAAGGCTGTTAGAGCATTTTGGCAAACTATTAGGAGGGTTTCTTAGGGCGAAGGTAGCTTAGGGCGAGGTTCTGAAAATTGAATATCTCCCTACGGACGGTAGGAGAGAAGGCTATAAGAGCATTTTGGCAAACTATTAGGAGGGTTTCTTAGGGCGAAGGTAGCTTAGGGCGAGGTTCTGAAAATTTAATATCTCCCTACGGACGGTAGGTGAGATCCTCCCTACGGACGGTAGGTGAGATCCTCCCTACGGACGGCAGGTGAGATCCTCCCTACGGACGGTAGGAGAGAAGGCTCTTAGAGCATTTTGTCAGACTATTAAGAAGGTTTCTTAGGGCGAAGGTAGCTTAGGGCGAAGATCTGAAAATTGAATATCTCCCTACGGACGGTAGGTGAGATCCTCCCTACGGACGGTAGGAGAGAAGGCTCTTAGAGCATTTTGGCAAACTATTAGGAAGGTTTCTTAGGGCGAAGGTAGCTTAGGGCGAAGATCTGAAAATTGAATATCTCCCTACGGACGGTAGGTGAGATCCTCCCTACGGACGGTAGGAGAGAAGGCTCTTAGAGCATTTTGTCAGACTATTAAGAAGGTTTCTTAGGGCGAAGGTAGCTTAGGGCGAGGTTTTGAAAATTTACTATCTCCCTACGGACGGTAGGAGAGAAGGCTCTTAGAGCACTTTTTACAATTGTTTGGAAGGCTTTTTAGGGCGAAGGTAGGTTAGGGCGAGGTTTTGAAAATTGAATATCTCCCTACGGACGGTAGGTGAGATCCTCCCTACGGACGGTAGGAGAGAAGGCTGTTAGAGCATTTTGGCAAACTATTAGGAGGGTTTCTTAGGGCGAAGGTAGCTTAGGGCGAGGTTCTGAAAATTGAATATCTCCCTACGGACGGTAGGAGAGAAGGCTATAAGAGCATTTTGGCAAACTATTAGGAGGGTTTCTTAGGGCGAAGGTAGCTTAGGGCGAAGATCTGAAAATTGAATATCTCCCTACGGACGGTAGGTGAGATCCTCCCTACGGACGGTAGGAGAGAAGGCTCTTAGAGCATTTTGGCAAACTATTAGGAAGGTTTCTTAGGGCGAAGGTAGCTTAGGGCGAAGATCTGAAAATTGAATATCTCCCTACGGACGGTAGGTGAGATCCTCCCTACGGACGGTAGGAGAGAAGGCTCTTAGAGCATTTTGTCAGACTATTAAGAAGGTTTCTTAGGGCGAAGGTAGCTTAGGGCGAGGTTTTGAAAATTTACTATCTCCCTACGGACGGTAGGAGAGAAGGCTCTTAGAGCACTTTTTACAATTGTTTGGAAGGTTTTTTAGGGCGAAGGTAGGTTAGGGCGAGGTTTTGAAAATTGAATATCTCCCTACGGACGGTAGGTGAGATCCTCCCTACGGACGGTAGGAGAGAAGGCTGTTAGAGCATTTTGGCAAACTATTAGGAGGGTTTCTTAGGGCGAAGGTAGCTTAGGGCGAGGTTCTGAAAATTGAATATCTCCCTACGGACGGTAGGAGAGAAGGCTATAAGAGCATTTTGGCAAACTATTAGGAGGGTTTCTTAGGGCGAAGGTAGCTTAGGGCGAAGATCTGAAAATTGAATATCTCCCTACGGACGGTAGGAGAGAAGGCTATAAGAGCATTTTGGCAAACTATTAGGAGGGTTTCTTAGGGCGAAGGTAGGTTAGGGCGAGGTTTTGAAAATTGAATATCTCCCTACGGACGGTAGGTGAGATCCTCCCTACGGACGGTAGGAGAGAAGGCTGTTAGAGCATTTTGGCAAACTATTAGGAGGGTTTCTTAGGGCGAAGGTAGCTTAGGGCGAGGTTCTGAAAATTGAATATCTCCCTACGGACGGTAGGAGAGAAGGCTATAAGAGCATTTTGGCAAACTATTAGGAGGGTTTCTTAGGGCGAAGGTAGCTTAGGGCGAGGTTCTGAAAATTTAATATCTCCCTACGGACGGTAGGTGAGATCCTCCCTACGGACGGTAGGTGAGATCCTCCCTACGGACGGCAGGTGAGATCCTCCCTACGGACGGTAGGAGAGAAGGCTCTTAGAGCATTTTGTCAGACTATTAAGAAGGTTTCTTAGGGCGAAGGTAGCTTAGGGCGAAGATCTGAAAATTGAATATCTCCCTACGGACGGTAGGTGAGATCCTCCCTACGGACGGTAGGAGAGAAGGCTCTTAGAGCATTTTGGCAAACTATTAGGAAGGTTTCTTAGGGCGAAGGTAGCTTAGGGCGAAGATCTGAAAATTGAATATCTCCCTACGGACGGTAGGTGAGATCCTCCCTACGGACGGTAGGAGAGAAGGCTCTTAGAGCATTTTGTCAGACTATTAAGAAGGTTTCTTAGGGCGAAGGTAGCTTAGGGCGAGGTTTTGAAAATTTACTATCTCCCTACGGACGGTAGGAGAGAAGGCTCTTAGAGCACTTTTTACAATTGTTTGGAAGGTTTTTTAGGGCGAAGGTAGGTTAGGGCGAGGTTTTGAAAATTGAATATCTCCCTACGGACGGTAGGTGAGATCCTCCCTACGGACGGTAGGAGAGAAGGCTGTTAGAGCATTTTGGCAAACTATTAGGAGGGTTTCTTAGGGCGAAGGTAGCTTAGGGCGAGGTTCTGAAAATTGAATATCTCCCTACGGACGGTAGGAGAGAAGGCTATAAGAGCATTTTGGCAAACTATTAGGAGGGTTTCTTAGGGCGAAGGTAGCTTAGGGCGAGGTTCTGAAAATTTAATATCTCCCTACGGACGGTAGGTGAGATCCTCCCTACGGACGGTAGGTGAGATCCTCCCTACGGACGGCAGGTGAGATCCTCCCTACGGACGGTAGGAGAGAAGGCTCTTAGAGCATTTTGTCAGACTATTAAGAAGGTTTCTTAGGGCGAAGGTAGCTTAGGGCGAAGATCTGAAAATTGAATATCTCCCTACGGACGGTAGGTGAGATCCTCCCTACGGACGGTAGGAGAGAAGGCTCTTAGAGCATTTTGGCAAACTATTAGAAAGGCTTCTTAGGGCGAAGGTAGCTTAGGGCGAAGGTAGCTTAGGGCGAAGTTCTGAAAATTTACTATCTCCCTACGGACGGTAGGTGAGATCCTCCCTACGGACGGTAGGAGAGAAGGCTCTTAGAGCATTTTGGCAGACTATTAAGAAGGTTTCTTAGGGCGAAGGTAGCTTAGGGCGAAGATCTGAAAATTGAATATCTCCCTACGGACGGTAGGTGAGATCCTCCCTACGGACGGTAGGAGAGAAGGCTCTTAGAGCACTTTTTACAATTGTTTAGAAGGTTTCTTAGGGCGAAGGTAGGTTAGGGCGAGGTTTTGAAAATTTACTATCTCCCTACGGACGGTAGGTGAGATCCTCCCTACGGACGGTAGGAGAGAAGGCTCTTAGAGCACTTTTTACAATTGTTTGGAAGGTTTTTTAGGGCGAAGGTAGGTTAGGGCGAGGTTTTGAAAATTGAATATCTCCCTACGGACGGTAGGTGAGAAGGCTCTTAGAGCACTTTTTACAATTGTTTGGAAGGTTTTTTAGGGCGAAGGTAGGTTAGGGCGAGGTTTTGAAAATTGAATATCTCCCTACGGACGGTAGGTGAGATCCTCCCTACGGACGGTAGGAGAGAAGGCTCTTAGAGCATTTTGTCAGACTATTAAGAAGGTTTCTTAGGGCGAAGGTAGCTTAGGGCGAGGTTTTGAAAATTTACTATCTCCCTACGGACGGTAGGAGAGAAGGCTCTTAGAGCACTTTTTACAATTGTTTGGAAGGTTTTTTAGGGCGAAGGTAGGTTAGGGCGAGGTTTTGAAAATTGAATATCTCCCTACGGACGGTAGGTGAGATCCTCCCTACGGACGGTAGGAGAGAAGGCTCCTAGAGCATTTTGGCAAACTATTAGGAAGGTTTCTTAGGGCGAAGGTAGCTTAGGGCGAAGATCTGAAAATTGAATATCTCCCTACGGACGGTAGGTGAGATCCTCCCTACGGACGGTAGGAGAGAAGGCTCTTAGAGCATTTTGTCAGACTATTAAGAAGGTTTCTTAGGGCGAAGGTAGCTTAGGGCGAGGTTTTGAAAATTTACTATCTCCCTACGGACGGTAGGTGAGATCCTCCCTACTTACGGTAGGAGAGAAGGCTCTTAGAGCACTTTTTACAATTGTTTGGAAGGTTTTTTAGGGCGAAGGTAGGTTAGGGCGAGGTTTTGAAAATTGAATATCTCCCTACGGACGGTAGGTGAGATCCTCCCTACGGACGGTAGGAGAGAAGGCTCTTAGAGCACTTTTTACAATTGTTTGGAAGGTTTCTTAGGGCGAAGGTAGCTTAGGGCGAGGTTTTGAAAATTTACTATCTCCCTACGGACGGTAGGAGAGAAGGCTCTTAGAGCACTTTTTACAATTGTTTGGAAGGTTTTTTAGGGCGAAGGTAGGTTAGGGCGAGGTTTTGAAAATTGAATATCTCCCTACGGACGGTAGGTGAGATCCTCCCTACGGACGGTAGGAGAGAAGGCTCCTAGAGCATTTTGGCAAACTATTAGGAAGGTTTCTTAGGGCGAAGGTAGCTTAGGGCGAAGATCTGAAAATTGAATATCTCCCTACGGACGGTAGGTGAGATCCTCCCTACGGACGGTAGGAGAGAAGGCTCTTAGAGCATTTTGTCAGACTATTAAGAAGGTTTCTTAGGGCGAAGGTAGCTTAGGGCGAGGTTTTGAAAATTTACTATCTCCCTACGGACGGTAGGAGAGAAGGCTCTTAGAGCACTTTTTACAATTGTTTGGAAGGTTTTTTAGGGCGAAGGTAGGTTAGGGCGAGGTTTTGAAAATTGAATATCTCCCTACGGACGGTAGGTGAGATCCTCCCTACGGACGGTAGGAGAGAAGGCTGTTAGAGCATTTTGGCAAACTATTAGGAGGGTTTCTTAGGGCGAAGGTAGCTTAGGGCGAGGTTCTGAAAATTGAATATCTCCCTACGGACGGTAGGAGAGAAGGCTATAAGAGCATTTTGGCAAACTATTAGGAGGGTTTCTTAGGGCGAAGGTAGCTTAGGGCGAGGTTCTGAAAATTTAATATCTCCCTACGGACGGTAGGTGAGATCCTCCCTACGGACGGTAGGTGAGATCCTCCCTACGGACGGCAGGTGAGATCCTCCCTACGGACGGTAGGAGAGAAGGCTCTTAGAGCATTTTGTCAGACTATTAAGAAGGTTTCTTAGGGCGAAGGTAGCTTAGGGCGAAGATCTGAAAATTGAATATCTCCCTACGGACGGTAGGTGAGATCCTCCCTACGGACGGTAGGAGAGAAGGCTCTTAGAGCATTTTGGCAAACTATTAGGAAGGTTTCTTAGGGCGAAGGTAGCTTAGGGCGAAGATCTGAAAATTGAATATCTCCCTACGGACGGTAGGTGAGATCCTCCCTACGGACGGTAGGAGAGAAGGCTCTTAGAGCATTTTGTCAGACTATTAAGAAGGTTTCTTAGGGCGAAGGTAGCTTAGGGCGAGGTTTTGAAAATTTACTATCTCCCTACGGACGGTAGGAGAGAAGGCTCTTAGAGCACTTTTTACAATTGTTTGGAAGGTTTTTTAGGGCGAAGGTAGGTTAGGGCGAGGTTTTGAAAATTGAATATCTCCCTACGGACGGTAGGTGAGATCCTCCCTACGGACGGTAGGAGAGAAGGCTGTTAGAGCATTTTGGCAAACTATTAGGAGGGTTTCTTAGGGCGAAGGTAGCTTAGGGCGAGGTTCTGAAAATTGAATATCTCCCTACGGACGGTAGGAGAGAAGGCTATAAGAGCATTTTGGCAAACTATTAGGAGGGTTTCTTAGGGCGAAGGTAGCTTAGGGCGAAGATCTGAAAATTGAATATCTCCCTACGGACGGTAGGTGAGATCCTCCCTACGGACGGTAGGAGAGAAGGCTCTTAGAGCATTTTGGCAAACTATTAGGAAGGTTTCTTAGGGCGAAGGTAGCTTAGGGCGAAGATCTGAAAATTGAATATCTCCCTACGGACGGTAGGTGAGATCCTCCCTACGGACGGTAGGAGAGAAGACTCTTAGAGCATTTTGTCAGACTATTAAGAAGGTTTCTTAGGGCGAAGGTAGCTTAGGGCGAGGTTTTGAAAATTTACTATCTCCCTACGGACGGTAGGAGAGAAGGCTCTTAGAGCACTTTTTACAATTGTTTGGAAGGTTTTTTAGGGCGAAGGTAGGTTAGGGCGAGGTTTTGAAAATTGAATATCTCCCTACGGACGGTAGGTGAGATCCTCCCTACGGACGGTAGGAGAGAAGGCTGTTAGAGCATTTTGGCAAACTATTAGGAGGGTTTCTTAGGGCGAAGGTAGCTTAGGGCGAGGTTCTGAAAATTGAATATCTCCCTACGGACGGTAGGAGAGAAGGCTATAAGAGCATTTTGGCAAACTATTAGGAGGGTTTCTTAGGGCGAAGGTAGCTTAGGGCGAGGTTCTGAAAATTTAATATCTCCCTACGGACGGTAGGTGAGATCCTCCCTACGGACGGTAGGTGAGATCCTCCCTACGGACGGCAGGTGAGATCCTCCCTACGGACGGTAGGAGAGAAGGCTCTTAGAGCATTTTGTCAGACTATTAAGAAGGTTTCTTAGGGCGAAGGTAGCTTAGGGCGAAGATCTGAAAATTGAATATCTCCCTACGGACGGTAGGTGAGATCCTCCCTACGGACGGTAGGAGAGAAGGCTCTTAGAGCATTTTGGCAAACTATTAGGAAGGTTTCTTAGGGCGAAGGTAGCTTAGGGCGAAGATCTGAAAATTGAATATCTCCCTACGGACGGTAGGTGAGATCCTCCCTACGGACGGTAGGAGAGAAGGCTCTTAGAGCATTTTGTCAGACTATTAAGAAGGTTTCTTAGGGCGAAGGTAGCTTAGGGCGAGGTTTTGAAAATTTACTATCTCCCTACGGACGGTAGGAGAGAAGGCTCTTAGAGCACTTTTTACAATTGTTTGGAAGGTTTTTTAGGGCGAAGGTAGGTTAGGGCGAGGTTTTGAAAATTGAATATCTCCCTACGGACGGTAGGTGAGATCCTCCCTACGGACGGTAGGAGAGAAGGCTGTTAGAGCATTTTGGCAAACTATTAGGAGGGTTTCTTAGGGCGAAGGTAGCTTAGGGCGAGGTTCTGAAAATTGAATATCTCCCTACGGACGGTAGGAGAGAAGGCTATAAGAGCATTTTGGCAAACTATTAGGAGGGTTTCTTAGGGCGAAGGTAGCTTAGGGCGAAGATCTGAAAATTGAATATCTCCCTACGGACGGTAGGAGAGAAGGCTATAAGAGCATTTTGGCAAACTATTAGGAGGGTTTCTTAGGGCGAAGGTAGGTTAGGGCGAGGTTTTGAAAATTGAATATCTCCCTACGGACGGTAGGTGAGATCCTCCCTACGGACGGTAGGAGAGAAGGCTGTTAGAGCATTTTGGCAAACTATTAGGAGGGTTTCTTAGGGCGAAGGTAGCTTAGGGCGAGGTTCTGAAAATTGAATATCTCCCTACGGACGGTAGGAGAGAAGGCTATAAGAGCATTTTGGCAAACTATTAGGAGGGTTTCTTAGGGCGAAGGTAGCTTAGGGCGAGGTTCTGAAAATTTAATATCTCCCTACGGACGGTAGGTGAGATCCTCCCTACGGACGGTAGGTGAGATCCTCCCTACGGACGGCAGGTGAGATCCTCCCTACGGACGGTAGGAGAGAAGGCTCTTAGAGCATTTTGTCAGACTATTAAGAAGGTTTCTTAGGGCGAAGGTAGCTTAGGGCGAAGATCTGAAAATTGAATATCTCCCTACGGACGGTAGGTGAGATCCTCCCTACGGACGGTAGGAGAGAAGGCTCTTAGAGCATTTTGGCAAACTATTAGGAAGGTTTCTTAGGGCGAAGGTAGCTTAGGGCGAAGATCTGAAAATTGAATATCTCCCTACGGACGGTAGGAGAGAAGGCTCTTAGAGCATTTTGTCAGACTATTAAGAAGGTTTCTTAGGGCGAAGGTAGCTTAGGGCGAGGTTTTGAAAATTTACTATCTCCCTACGGACGGTAGGAGAGAAGGCTCTTAGAGCACTTTTTACAATTGTTTGGAAGGTTTTTTAGGGCGAAGGTAGGTTAGGGCGAGGTTTTGAAAATTGAATATCTCCCTACGGACGGTAGGTGAGATCCTCCCTACGGACGGTAGGAGAGAAGGCTCCTAGAGCATTTTGGCAAACTATTAGGAAGGTTTCTTAGGGCGAAGGTAGCTTAGGGCGAAGATCTGAAAATTGAATATCTCCCTACGGACGGTAGGTGAGATCCTCCCTACGGACGGTAGGAGAGAAGGCTCTTAGAGCATTTTGTCAGACTATTAAGAAGGTTTCTTAGGGCGAAGGTAGCTTAGGGCGAGGTTTTGAAAATTTACTATCTCCCTACGGACGGTAGGAGAGAAGGCTCTTAGAGCACTTTTTACAATTGTTTGGAAGGTTTTTTAGGGCGAAGGTAGGTTAGGGCGAGGTTTTGAAAATTGAATATCTCCCTACGGACGGTAGGTGAGATCCTCCCTACGGACGGTAGGAGAGAAGGCTGTTAGAGCATTTTGGCAAACTATTAGGAGGGTTTCTTAGGGCGAAGGTAGCTTAGGGCGAGGTTCTGAAAATTGAATATCTCCCTACGGACGGTAGGTGAGATCCTCCCTACGGACGGTAGGAGAGAAGGCTCTTAGAGCATTTTGGCAAACTATTAGGAAGGTTTCTTAGGGCGAAGGTAGCTTAGGGCGAAGATCTGAAAATTGAATATCTCCCTACGGACGGTAGGTGAGATCCTCCCTACGGACGGTAGGAGAGAAGGCTGTTAGAGCATTTTGGCAAACTATTAGGAGGGTTTCTTAGGGCGAAGGTAGCTTAGGGCGAGGTTCTGAAAATTGAATATCTCCCTACGGACGGTAGGAGAGAAGGCTATAAGAGCATTTTGGCAAACTATTAGGAGGGTTTCTTAGGGCGAAGGTAGCTTAGGGCGAGGTTCTGAAAATTTAATATCTCCCTACGGACGGTAGGTGAGATCCTCCCTACGGACGGTAGGTGAGATCCTCCCTACGGACGGCAGGTGAGATCCTCCCTACGGACGGTAGGAGAGAAGGCTCTTAGAGCATTTTGTCAGACTATTAAGAAGGTTTCTTAGGGCGAAGGTAGCTTAGGGCGAAGATCTGAAAATTGAATATCTCCCTACGGACGGTAGGTGAGATCCTCCCTACGGACGGTAGGAGAGAAGGCTCTTAGAGCATTTTGGCAAACTATTAGAAAGGCTTCTTAGGGCGAAGGTAGCTTAGGGCGAAGGTAGCTTAGGGCGAAGTTCTGAAAATTTACTATCTCCCTACGGACGGTAGGAGAGAAGGCTCTTAGAGCACTTTTTACAATTGTTTGGAAGGTTTTTTAGGGCGAAGGTAGGTTAGGGCGAGGTTTTGAAAATTGAATATCTCCCTACGGACGGTAGGTGAGATCCTCCCTACGGACGGTAGGAGAGAAGGCTCCTAGAGCATTTTGGCAAACTATTAGGAAGGTTTCTTAGGGCGAAGGTAGCTTAGGGCGAAGATCTGAAAATTGAATATCTCCCTACGGACGGTAGGTGAGATCCTCCCTACGGACGGTAGGAGAGAAGGCTCTTAGAGCATTTTGTCAGACTATTAAGAAGGTTTCTTAGGGCGAAGGTAGCTTAGGGCGAGGTTTTGAAAATTTACTATCTCCCTACGGACGGTAGGAGAGAAGGCTCTTAGAGCACTTTTTACAATTGTTTGGAAGGTTTTTTAGGGCGAAGGTAGGTTAGGGCGAGGTTTTGAAAATTGAATATCTCCCTACGGACGGTAGGTGAGATCCTCCCTACGGACGGTAGGAGAGAAGGCTGTTAGAGCATTTTGGCAAACTATTAGGAGGGTTTCTTAGGGCGAAGGTAGCTTAGGGCGAGGTTCTGAAAATTGAATATCTCCCTACGGACGGTAGGAGAGAAGGCTATAAGAGCATTTTGGCAAACTATTAGGAGGGTTTCTTAGGGCGAAGGTAGCTTAGGGCGAGGTTCTGAAAATTTAATATCTCCCTACGGACGGTAGGTGAGATCCTCCCTACGGACGGTAGGTGAGATCCTCCCTACGGACGGCAGGTGAGATCCTCCCTACGGACGGTAGGAGAGAAGGCTCTTAGAGCATTTTGTCAGACTATTAAGAAGGTTTCTTAGGGCGAAGGTAGCTTAGGGCGAAGATCTGAAAATTGAATATCTCCCTACGGACGGTAGGTGAGATCCTCCCTACGGACGGTAGGAGAGAAGGCTCTTAGAGCATTTTGGCAAACTATTAGGAAGGTTTCTTAGGGCGAAGGTAGCTTAGGGCGAAGATCTGAAAATTGAATATCTCCCTACGGACGGTAGGTGAGATCCTCCCTACGGACGGTAGGAGAGAAGGCTCTTAGAGCATTTTGTCAGACTATTAAGAAGGTTTCTTAGGGCGAAGGTAGCTTAGGGCGAGGTTTTGAAAATTTACTATCTCCCTACGGACGGTAGGAGAGAAGGCTCTTAGAGCACTTTTTACAATTGTTTGGAAGGTTTTTTAGGGCGAAGGTAGGTTAGGGCGAGGTTTTGAAAATTGAATATCTCCCTACGGACGGTAGGTGAGATCCTCCCTACGGACGGTAGGAGAGAAGGCTGTTAGAGCATTTTGGCAAACTATTAGGAGGGTTTCTTAGGGCGAAGGTAGCTTAGGGCGAGGTTCTGAAAATTGAATATCTCCCTACGGACGGTAGGAGAGAAGGCTATAAGAGCATTTTGGCAAACTATTAGGAGGGTTTCTTAGGGCGAAGGTAGCTTAGGGCGAAGATCTGAAAATTGAATATCTCCCTACGGACGGTAGGTGAGATCCTCCCTACGGACGGTAGGAGAGAAGGCTCTTAGAGCATTTTGGCAAACTATTAGGAAGGTTTCTTAGGGCGAAGGTAGCTTAGGGCGAAGATCTGAAAATTGAATATCTCCCTACGGACGGTAGGTGAGATCCTCCCTACGGACGGTAGGAGAGAAGACTCTTAGAGCATTTTGTCAGACTATTAAGAAGGTTTCTTAGGGCGAAGGTAGCTTAGGGCGAGGTTTTGAAAATTTACTATCTCCCTACGGACGGTAGGAGAGAAGGCTCTTAGAGCACTTTTTACAATTGTTTGGAAGGTTTTTTAGGGCGAAGGTAGGTTAGGGCGAGGTTTTGAAAATTGAATATCTCCCTACGGACGGTAGGTGAGATCCTCCCTACGGACGGTAGGAGAGAAGGCTGTTAGAGCATTTTGGCAAACTATTAGGAGGGTTTCTTAGGGCGAAGGTAGCTTAGGGCGAGGTTCTGAAAATTGAATATCTCCCTACGGACGGTAGGAGAGAAGGCTATAAGAGCATTTTGGCAAACTATTAGGAGGGTTTCTTAGGGCGAAGGTAGCTTAGGGCGAGGTTCTGAAAATTTAATATCTCCCTACGGACGGTAGGTGAGATCCTCCCTACGGACGGTAGGTGAGATCCTCCCTACGGACGGCAGGTGAGATCCTCCCTACGGACGGTAGGAGAGAAGGCTCTTAGAGCATTTTGTCAGACTATTAAGAAGGTTTCTTAGGGCGAAGGTAGCTTAGGGCGAAGATCTGAAAATTGAATATCTCCCTACGGACGGTAGGTGAGATCCTCCCTACGGACGGTAGGAGAGAAGGCTCTTAGAGCATTTTGGCAAACTATTAGGAAGGTTTCTTAGGGCGAAGGTAGCTTAGGGCGAAGATCTGAAAATTGAATATCTCCCTACGGACGGTAGGTGAGATCCTCCCTACGGACGGTAGGAGAGAAGGCTCTTAGAGCATTTTGTCAGACTATTAAGAAGGTTTCTTAGGGCGAAGGTAGCTTAGGGCGAGGTTTTGAAAATTTACTATCTCCCTACGGACGGTAGGAGAGAAGGCTCTTAGAGCACTTTTTACAATTGTTTGGAAGGTTTTTTAGGGCGAAGGTAGGTTAGGGCGAGGTTTTGAAAATTGAATATCTCCCTACGGACGGTAGGTGAGATCCTCCCTACGGACGGTAGGAGAGAAGGCTGTTAGAGCATTTTGGCAAACTATTAGGAGGGTTTCTTAGGGCGAAGGTAGCTTAGGGCGAGGTTCTGAAAATTGAATATCTCCCTACGGACGGTAGGAGAGAAGGCTATAAGAGCATTTTGGCAAACTATTAGGAGGGTTTCTTAGGGCGAAGGTAGCTTAGGGCGAAGATCTGAAAATTGAATATCTCCCTACGGACGGTAGGAGAGAAGGCTATAAGAGCATTTTGGCAAACTATTAGGAGGGTTTCTTAGGGCGAAGGTAGGTTAGGGCGAGGTTTTGAAAATTGAATATCTCCCTACGGACGGTAGGTGAGATCCTCCCTACGGACGGTAGGAGAGAAGGCTGTTAGAGCATTTTGGCAAACTATTAGGAGGGTTTCTTAGGGCGAAGGTAGCTTAGGGCGAGGTTCTGAAAATTGAATATCTCCCTACGGACGGTAGGAGAGAAGGCTATAAGAGCATTTTGGCAAACTATTAGGAGGGTTTCTTAGGGCGAAGGTAGCTTAGGGCGAGGTTCTGAAAATTTAATATCTCCCTACGGACGGTAGGTGAGATCCTCCCTACGGACGGTAGGTGAGATCCTCCCTACGGACGGCAGGTGAGATCCTCCCTACGGACGGTAGGAGAGAAGGCTCTTAGAGCATTTTGTCAGACTATTAAGAAGGTTTCTTAGGGCGAAGGTAGCTTAGGGCGAAGATCTGAAAATTGAATATCTCCCTACGGACGGTAGGTGAGATCCTCCCTACGGACGGTAGGAGAGAAGGCTCTTAGAGCATTTTGGCAAACTATTAGGAAGGTTTCTTAGGGCGAAGGTAGCTTAGGGCGAAGATCTGAAAATTGAATATCTCCCTACGGACGGTAGGTGAGATCCTCCCTACGGACGGTAGGAGAGAAGGCTCTTAGAGCATTTTGTCAGACTATTAAGAAGGTTTCTTAGGGCGAAGGTAGCTTAGGGCGAGGTTTTGAAAATTTACTATCTCCCTACGGACGGTAGGAGAGAAGGCTCTTAGAGCACTTTTTACAATTGTTTGGAAGGTTTTTTAGGGCGAAGGTAGGTTAGGGCGAGGTTTTGAAAATTGAATATCTCCCTACGGACGGTAGGTGAGATCCTCCCTACGGACGGTAGGAGAGAAGGCTGTTAGAGCATTTTGGCAAACTATTAGGAGGGTTTCTTAGGGCGAAGGTAGCTTAGGGCGAGGTTCTGAAAATTGAATATCTCCCTACGGACGGTAGGAGAGAAGGCTATAAGAGCATTTTGGCAAACTATTAGGAGGGTTTCTTAGGGCGAAGGTAGCTTAGGGCGAGGTTCTGAAAATTTAATATCTCCCTACGGACGGTAGGTGAGATCCTCCCTACGGACGGTAGGTGAGATCCTCCCTACGGACGGCAGGTGAGATCCTCCCTACGGACGGTAGGAGAGAAGGCTCTTAGAGCATTTTGTCAGACTATTAAGAAGGTTTCTTAGGGCGAAGGTAGCTTAGGGCGAAGATCTGAAAATTGAATATCTCCCTACGGACGGTAGGTGAGATCCTCCCTACGGACGGTAGGAGAGAAGGCTCTTAGAGCATTTTGGCAAACTATTAGAAAGGCTTCTTAGGGCGAAGGTAGCTTAGGGCGAAGGTAGCTTAGGGCGAAGTTCTGAAAATTTACTATCTCCCTACGGACGGTAGGTGAGATCCTCCCTACGGACGGTAGGAGAGAAGGCTCTTAGAGCATTTTGTCGGACTATTAAGAAGGTTTCTTAGGGCGAAGGTAGCTTAGGGCGAAGATCTGAAAATTGAATATCTCCCTACGGACGGTAGGTGAGATCCTCCCTACGGACGGTAGGAGAGAAGGCTCTTAGAGCATTTCGTCGGACTATTAAGAAGAAGGTTTCTTAGGGCGAAGGTAGCTAGGGCGAAGATCTGAAAATTGAATATCTCCCTACGGACGGTAGGTGAGATCCTCCCTACGGGCGGTAGGAGAGAAGGCTCTTAGAGCATTTCGTCGGACTATTAAGAAGGTTTCTTAGGGCGAAGGTAGCTTAGGGCGAAGATCTGAAAATTGAATATCTCCCTACGGACGGTAGGTGAGATCCTCCCTACGGACGGTAGGAGAGAAGGCTATTAGAGCATTTTGGCAAACTATTAGGAAAGTTTCTTAGTGCGAAGGTAGCTTATTGCGAAGGTAGCTTAGGGCGAAGTTCTGAAAATTTATTATCTCCCTACGGACGGTAGGTGAGATCCTCCCTACGGACGGTAGGAGAGAAGGCTCTTAGAGCATTTTGTCAGACTATTAAGAAGGTTTCTTAGGGCGAAGGCAGCTTAGGGCGAGGTTCTGAAAATTGAATATCTCCCTACGGACGTTAGGTGAGATCCTCCCTACGGACGGTAGGAGAGAAGGCTCTTAGAGCATTTTTGGCAAACTATTAGGAAGGTTTCTTAGGGCGAAGGTAGCTTAGGGCGAAGTTCTGAAAATTTATTATCTCCCTACGGACGGTAGGTGAGATCCTCCCTACGGACGGTAGGAGAGAAGGCTCTTAGAGCATTTTGGCAAACTATTAGGAAGGTTTCTTAGGGCGAAGGTAGCTAGGGCGAAGATCTGAAAATTGAATATCTCCCTACGGACGGTAGGTGAGATCCTCCCTACGGACGGTAGGAGAGAAGGCTCTTAGAGCACTTTTTACAATTGTTTTTAAGGTTTCTTAGGGCGAAGGTAGGTTAGGGCAATCTGTCACTTGATGTGGACCGAGAAAATGTTCCTACCCGACTATCTCTGCCCCTACACTCTTGCTGAATCAGATTGTGTGAAAAGCTTCAACCTCAGAACCTCTGTTGCTTGATCATGAAATGCGCTGTTAAAATTTCGGAAAGAAATCCTTTAAAGCGAAGTGAAAAAAATTTAGTAAGGCTTCGCTCTTCTTTCACGAGTGGCACCTGATTACGTCAAATTGTTATAAAAAAAGAAAACAGTGAAAGATGGTAACGTGCGTCATTTTCTCAAATCGATTCTTTCCAAAAAATAATCAATTACAAAAAAATTTGCAGGTCTCCCGTCAAATAAAAATATTGTTCACACCAGTCATAATTTTTTGTCCCCCTTTTGAAAATTTTTACCATTTTTTTCCATTTTTTTCCATTTTTTTTATATAATACCCACGAATCGAAGTACTCACAGTCACTCAATTATTCGCTCCCAAAAAAAGAATGCGCCTCTCTCTACACCTAAAATTCTTAATTCGAAATTTTCTCCTAAATTATGCGCCTTTGTGGCAAAAAGAAAGATGGCAAACCCCTGCCATGAGGTGCTACTCACACCAGCCATATTTATTGTCCATTTTTTCGCGCACTCTAGCATTTTTTATAAATTTTTTTCACGTTTCTATGAAGTTCTCACAAAAAAATAAAAAAATTGACAACACTCCCGCCAAATTTTTCCCATTGAGAGGATCACACAGGATCCACCTACGAAACGAGTTTACACTCGCATTGGTACTTTCGTGGGGGTAAAATCTAATCCCAGTCGCCTGCTTGGAGTCAGTCGTAAGTGGATCGTCGAGGTGATCGGTTCGGATCGCGGATTAGCTCGTCGGAAGCCCCAAACCGGATCCGAATTTTTTTTTTTTTAGTTGTCTCCTAGTCTCTTTTGTGTTAGTGTATGTGTCTGGTCCTGCTCTAGTGTGGCGAAAGAGGATAGCAATAGTGAATGTATGCAGTGAAGTGAAATTGCTATTCCATGTAATTTTTCTTTTTTTAGATTTTGAAAAGAATTTTTTAATTCTTAAATTTTTCAATTCCCCCCCCCCCCCCACCCCCTCGCGACGTGAGTGTAGCAGCAAAAGTGCATTTTGATCGCGCGCCGGCTTGGGGCCCGCGGTCGTGTGCGTGTGTACTTGAGTGTGCGTAAGTGGATCGTCAAGGTGATCGGTTCAGTTCGTGGATTAGCTCGTTGGAAGCCCCAACCCGGATCCGAATTTTTTTTTTTTTTTGTTTAGTTGTCTCCTGCTCTCTTTTGTGTTAGTGTATGTGTCTGGCCCTACTCTAGTGTGGTGAAAGAGGATAGCAATAGTGAATGTGTGCAGTGAAGTGAAATTGCTATTCCATGTAATTTTTCTTTTTTAGTTTTTGAAAAGAATTTTTTAATTCTTAAATTTTTCAATCCCCCCCACCCCACCCCCTCGCGACGTGAGTGTAGTAGGAAAAGTGCATTTTGATCGCCGGTTTGGGGCTCGCGGTCGTATGCGTGAGTGTGTGTGGTATGCTGTTGTAGCTGTTGTAGCTGTTGTAGCTGTTGTATGCTGTTGTATCCTGTTGTAGCTGTTGTATGCTGTTGTATGCTGTGGTATGCTGTTGTTATACCGGTGAGTGCTAGTTTTAAGTTTTTTTCAACCAAATTTTTCCATACTTTTCCAAAAAGATTTCGCGTATCCAAATATTTAGTTTTCCTTCTTAATTTGATTGGTTCAACTGTGCTACAATTCTTAATTTTTCTTGCCGATATTTTGGAAAATATATTATACCTGACCTTTAGGTATAATATCATATAAAAACATTCTAGCATCCCTTTATGGGTACAATTTTTAAACTTTTAGTGTTAGGAAGTTTTATTTTTTTAGAAAATTTTATTTTTTAGGGAATTTTATTTCTTTAGGAAATTTTATTTCTTTAGGAAATATTTTAGGAAATTTTATTTTTTTAGGAAATTTAATTTTTTTAGGAAATTTTATTTTTTAGGAAATTTAATTTTTTTAGGAATTTCAATATTTTCTTAGGAAATTTAATTTTTTTTAGGAAATTTTATATTTTTTTAGGAAATTTAATTTTTTAGGAAATTTTATTTAGGTGGTGTTATTATTCTATAGAGATTTATGACACTTTTAGCTAACGTGCTGTAGGTTAAACGGGGTTCGGGAATGAATTGTTTGGCGCCAGTTGGGCAAATACCAATCGCTGTCTTTTCAGGCTTGTAGATCGTTTGTAGGCACACGGTGCGAGTATAGTGATACCTACACTTTATTTTGTTTTTTAAAAAGGTCCACTTACGAAGAGCGCTTAGTAGTTGAGGGCTGCATACTTGAAGAGTTTCGTGTTTGTTTGTTTAGATACCTTAGGTTAAATTTGGTTGGGGAGGCTAGTTTGATAATTCCTTCGCATGCCTACTAGGTCCGATGGCGAAGTAAACTGAAAGGGCGCCCATAATGCAGCAACTTTCCATTTCGTACATATTCAAGCAGAACAAGCCTGAAACAAAGCGATTGATTAAGCAACGAGTTTTGATCTACAATCCCCTACGGACCGCAGACCAAGTAGCCCTCAACACATTGTGGACGATGCAGCACCATGATCGACGCCAGATCCTTCTTGAATACAAAACCTAGCCTCTCCAACATATTTTCTGCTAAATTGTTCAATTTTGACCACCAAGTTGGTTGATGGTTACTAATGTTTAGTTATGGCTTAGACATTTGTTTACGGTCTTCAGGCGAAGTTCTGATAAATCTTAGAGCATTTTGGCAGACTATTAAGAAGGTTTCTTAGGGCGAAGGTAGCTTAGGGCGAAGATCTGAAAATTGAATATCTCCCTACGGACGGTAGGTGAGATCCTCCCTACGGACGGTAGGAGAGAAGGCTCTTAGAGCATTTTGTCAGACTATTAAGAAGGTTTCTTAGGGCGAAGGTAGCTTAGGGCGAGGTTTTGAAAATTTACTATCTCCCTACGGACGGTAGGTGAGATCCTCCCTACGGACGGTAGGAGAGAAGGCTCTTAGAGCACTTTTTACAATTGTTTGGAAGGTTTTTTAGGGCGAAGGTAGGTTAGGGCGAGGTTTTGAAAATTGAATATCTCCCTACGGACGGTAGGTGAGATCCTCCCTACGGACGGTAGGAGAGAAGGCTCCTAGAGCATTTTGGCAAACTATTAGGAAGGTTTCTTAGGGCGAAGGTAGCTTAGGGCGAAGATCTGAAAATTGAATATCTCCCTACGGACGGTAGGTGAGATCCTCCCTACGGACGGTAGGAGAGAAGGCTGTTAGAGCATTTTGGCAAACTATTAGGAGGGTTTCTTAGGGCGAAGGTAGCTTAGGGCGAGGTTCTGAAAATTGAATATCTCCCTACGGACGGTAGGAGAGAAGGCTATAAGAGCATTTTGGCAAACTATTAGGAGGGTTTCTTAGGGCGAAGGTAGCTTAGGGCGAGGTTCTGAAAATTTAATATCTCCCTACGGACGGTAGGTGAGATCCTCCCTACGGACGGTAGGTGAGATCCTCCCTACGGACGGCAGGTGAGATCCTCCCTACGGACGGTAGGAGAGAAGGCTCTTAGAGCATTTTGTCAGACTATTAAGAAGGTTTCTTAGGGCGAAGGTAGCTTAGGGCGAAGATCTGAAAATTGAATATCTCCCTACGGACGGTAGGTGAGATCCTCCCTACGGACGGTAGGAGAGAAGGCTCTTAGAGCATTTTGGCAAACTATTAGAAAGGCTTCTTAGGGCGAAGGTAGCTTAGGGCGAAGGTAGCTTAGGGCGAAGTTCTGAAAATTTACTATCTCCCTACGGACGGTAGGTGAGATCCTCCCTACGGACGGTAGGAGAGAAGGCTCTTAGAGCATTTTGTCGGACTATTAAGAAGGTTTCTTAGGGCGAAGGTAGCTTAGGGCGAAGATCTGAAAATTGAATATCTCCCTACGGACGGTAGGTGAGATCCTCCCTACGGACGGTAGGAGAGAAGGCTCTTAGAGCATTTCGTCGGACTATTAAGAAGAAGGTTTCTTAGGGCGAAGGTAGCTAGGGCGAAGATCTGAAAATTGAATATCTCCCTACGGACGGTAGGTGAGATCCTCCCTACGGACGGTAGGAGAGAAGGCTATTAGAGCATTTTGGCAAACTATTAGGAAAGTTTCTTAGTGCGAAGGTAGCTTAGGGCGAAGGTAGCTTAGGGCGAAGTTCTGAAAATTTATTATCTCCCTACGGACGGTAGGTGAGATCCTCCCTACGGACGGTAGGAGAGAAGGCTCTTAGAGCATTTCGTCGGACTATTAAGAAGGTTTCTTAGGGCGAAGGTAGCTTAGGGCGAAGATCTGAAAATTGAATATCTCCCTACGGACGGTAGGTGAGATCCTCCCTACGGACGGTAGGAGAGAAGGCTCTTAGAGCATTTTGGCAAACTATTAGAAAGGCTTCTTAGGGCGAAGGTAGCTTAGGGCGAAGGTAGCTTAGGGCGAAGTTCTGAAAATTTACTATCTCCCTACGGACGGTAGGTGAGATCCTCCCTACGGACGGTAGGAGAGAAGGCTCTTAGAGCATTTTGTCGGACTATTAAGAAGGTTTCTTAGGGCGAAGGTAGCTTAGGGCGAAGATCTGAAAATTGAATATCTCCCTACGGACGGTAGGTGAGATCCTCCCTACGGACGGTAGGAGAGAAGGCTCTTAGAGCATTTCGTCGGACTATTAAGAAGAAGGTTTCTTAGGGCGAAGGTAGCTAGGGCGAAGATCTGAAAATTGAATATCTCCCTACGGACGGTAGGTGAGATCCTCCTTACGGACGGTAGGAGAGAAGGCTATTAGAGCATTTTGGCAAACTATTAGGAAAGTTTCTTAGTGCGAAGGTAGCTTAGGGCGAAGGTAGCTTAGGGCGAAGTTCTGAAAATTTATTATCTCCCTACGGACGGTAGGTGAGATCCTCCCTACGGACGGTAGGAGAGAAGGCTCTTAGAGCATTTCGTCGGACTATTAAGAAGGTTTCTTAGGGCGAAGGTAGCTTAGGGCGAAGATCTGAAAATTGAATATCTCCCTACGGACGGTAGGTGAGATCCTCCCTACGGACGGTAGGTGAGATCCTCCCTACGGACGGTAGGAGAGAAGGCTCTTAGAGCATTTTGTCAGACTATTAAGAAGGTTTCTTAGGGCGAAGGCAGCTTAGGGCGAGGTTCTGAAAATTGAATATCTCCCTACGGACGGTAGGTGAGATCCTCCCTACGGACGGTAAGAGAGAAGGCTCTTAGAGCATTTTTGGCAAACTATTAGGAAGGTTTCTTAGGGCGAAGGTAGCTTAGGGCGAAGTTCTGAAAATTTATTATCTCCCTACGGACGGTAGGTGAGATCCTCCCTACGGACGGTAGGAGAGAAGGCTCTTAGAGCATTTTGGCAAACTATTAGGAAGGTTTCTTAGGGCGAAGGTAGCTAGGGCGAAGATCTGAAAATTGAATATCTCCCTACGGACGGTAGGTGAGATCCTCCCTACGGACGGTAGGAGAGAAGGCTCTTAGAGCACTTTTTACAATTGTTTTTAAGGTTTCTTAGGGCGAAGGTAGGTTAGGGCAATCTGTCACTTGATGTGGACCGAGAAAATGTTCCTACCCGACTATCTCTGCCCCTACACTCTTGCTGAATCAGATTGTGTGAAAAGCTTCAACCTCAGAACCTCTGTTGCTTGATCATGAAATGCGCTGTTAAAATTTCGGAAAGAAATCCTTTAAAGCGAAGTGAAAAAAATTTAGTAAGGCTTCGCTCTTCTTTCACGAGTGGCACCTGATTACGTCAAATTGTTATAAAAAAAGAAAACAGTGAAAGATGGTAACGTGCGTCATTTTCTCAAATCGATTCTTTCCAAAAAATAATCAATTACAAAAAAATTTGCAGGTCTCCCGTCAAATAAAAATATTGTTCACACCAGTCATAATTTTTTGTCCCCCTTTTGAAAATTTTTACCATTTTTTTCCATTTTTTTTATATAATACCCACGAATCGAAGTACTCACAGTCACTCAAATTATTCGCTCCCAAAAAAAAAATGCGCCTCTCTCTACACCTAAAATTCTTAATTCGAAATTTTCTCCTAAATTATGCGCCTTTGTGGCAAAAAGAAAGATGGCAAACCCCTGCCATGAGGTGCTACTCACACCAGCCATATTTATTGTCCATTTTTTCGCGCACTCTAGCATTTTTTATAAATTTTTTTCACGTTTCTATGAAGTTCTCACAAAAAAATAAAAAATTTGACAACACTCCCGCCAAATTTTTCCCATTGAGAGGATCACACAGGATCCACCTACGAAACGAGTTTACACTCGCATTGGTACTTTCGTGGGGGTAAAATCTAATCCCAGTCGCCTGCTTGGAGTCAGTCGTAAGTGGATCGTCGAGGTGATCGGTTCGGATCGCGGATTAGCTCGTCGGAAGCCCCAAACCGGATCCGAATTTTTTTTTTTTTTAGTTGTCTCCTAGTCTCTTTTGTGTTAGTGTATGTGTCTGGTCCTGCTCTAGTGTGGCGAAAGAGGATAGCAATAGTGAATGTATGCAGTGAAGTGAAATTGCTATTCCATGTAATTTTTCTTTTTTAGTTTTTGAAAAGAATTTTTTAATTCTTAAATTTTTCAATCCCCCCCACCCCACCCCCTCGCGACGTGAGTGTAGTAGGAAAAGTGCATTTTGATCGCCGGTTTGGGGCTCGCGGTCGTATGCGTGAGTGTGTGTGGTATGCTGTTGTAGCTGTTGTAGCTGTTGTAGCTGTTGTAGCTGTTGTAGCTGTTGTAGCTGTTGTATGCTGTTGTATGCTGTTGTATGCTGTTGTATCCTGTTGTAGCTGTTGTATGCTGTTGTATGCTGTGGTATGCTGTTGTTATACCGGTGAGTGCTAGTTTTAAGTTTTTTTCAACCAAATTTTTCCATACTTTTCCAAAAAGATTTCGCGTATCCAAATATTTAGTTTTCCTTCTTAATTTGATTGGTTCAACTGTGCTACAATTTTTAATTTTTCTTGCCGATATTTTGGAAAATATATTATACCTGACCTTTAGGTATAATATCATATAAAAACATTCTAGCATCCCTTTATGGGTACAATTTTTAAACTTTTAGTGTTAGGAAGTTTTATTTTTTTAGAAAATTTTATTTTTTAGGGAATTTTATTTCTTTAGGAAATTTTATTTCTTTAGGAAATATTTTAGGAAATTTAATTTTTTTAGGAAATTTTATTTTTTTAGGAAATTTTATTTTTTAGGAAATTTAATTTTTTTAGGAATTTCAATATTTTCTTAGGAAATTTAATTTTTTTTAGGAAATTTTATATTTTTTTAGGAAATTTAATTTTTTAGGAAATTTTATTTAGGTGGTGTTATTATTCTATAGAGATTTATGACACTTTTAGCTAACGTGCTGTAGGTTAAACGGGGTTCGGGAATGAATTGTTTGGCGCCAGTTGGGCAAATACCAATCGCTGTCTTTTCAGGCTTGTAGATCGTTTGTAGGCACACGGTGCGAGTATAGTGATACCTACACTTTATTTTGTTTTTTAAAAAGGTCCACTTACGAAGAGCGCTTAGTAGTTGAGGGCTGCATACTTGAAGAGTTTCGTGTTTGTTTGTTTAGATACCTTAGGTTAAATTTGGTTGGGGAGGCTAGTTTGATAATTCCTTCGCATGCCTACTAGGTCCGATGGCGAAGTAAACTGAAAGGGCGCCCATAATGCAGCAACTTTCCATTTCGTACATATTCAAGCAGAACAAGCCTGAAACAAAGCGATTGATTAAGCAACGAGTTTTGATCTACAATCCCCTACGGACCGCAGACGAAGTAGCCCTCAACACATTGTGGACGATGCAGCACCATGATCGACGCCAGATCCTTCTTGAATACAAAACCTAGCCTCTCCAACATATTTTCTGCTAAATTGTTCAATTTTGACCACCAAGTTGGTTGATGGTTACTAATGTTTAGTTATGGCTTAGACATTTGTTTACGGTCTTCAGGCGAAGTTCTGATAAATCTTAGAGCATTTTGGCAGACTATTAAGAAGGTTTCTTAGGGCGAAGGTAGCTTAGGGCGAAGATCTGAAAATTGAATATCTCCCTACGGACGGTAGGTGAGATCCTCCCTACGGACGGTAGGAGAGAAGGCTCTTAGAGCATTTTGTCAGACTATTAAGAAGGTTTCTTAGGGCGAAGGTAGCTTAGGGCGAGGTTTTGAAAATTTACTATCTCCCTACGGACGGTAGGTGAGATCCTCCCTACGGACGGTAGGAGAGAAGGCTCTTAGAGCACTTTTTACAATTGTTTGGAAGGTTTTTTAGGGCGAAGGTAGGTTAGGGCGAGGTTTTGAAAATTGAATATCTCCCTACGGACGGTAGGTGAGATCCTCCCTACGGACGGTAGGAGAGAAGGCTCCTAGAGCATTTTGGCAAACTATTAGGAAGGTTTCTTAGGGCGAAGGTAGCTTAGGGCGAAGATCTGAAAATTGAATATCTCCCTACGGACGGTAGGTGAGATCCTCCCTACGGACGGTAGGAGAGAAGGCTCTTAGAGCATTTTGTCAGACTATTAAGAAGGTTTCTTAGGGCGAAGGTAGCTTAGGGCGAAGATCTGAAAATTGAATATCTCCCTACGGACGGTAGGTGAGATCCTCCCTACGGACGGTAGGAGAGAAGGCTCTTAGAGTATTTTGGCAAACTATTAGAAAGGCTTCTTAGGGCGAAGGTAGCTTAGGGCGAAGGTAGCTTAGGGCGAAGGTAGCTTAGGGCGAAGGTAGCTTAGGGCGAAGTTCTGAAAATTTACTATCTCCCTACGGACGGTAGGTGAGATCCTCCCTACGGACGGTAGGAGAGAAGGCTCTTAGAGCATTTTGTCGGACTATTAAGAAGGTTTCTTAGGGCGAAGGTAGCTTAGGGCGAAGATCTGAAAATTGAATATCTCCCTACGGACGGTAGGTGAGATCCTCCCTACGGACGGTAGGAGAGAAGGCTCTTAGAGCATTTCGTCGGACTATTAAGAAGAAGGTTTCTTAGGGCGAAGGTAGCTAGGGCGAAGATCTGAAAATTGAATATCTCCCTACGGACGGTAGGTGAGATCCTCCCTACGGACGGTAGGAGAGAAGGCTCTTAGAGCATTTCGTCGGACTATTAAGAAGGTTTCTTAGGGCGAAGGTAGCTTAGGGCGAAGATCTGAAAATTGAATATCTCCCTACGGACGGTAGGTGAGATCCTCCCTACGGACGGTAGGAGAGAAGGCTATTAGAGCATTTTGGCAAACTATTAGGAAAGTTTCTTAGTGCGAAGGTAGCTTAGGGCGAAGGTAGCTTAGGGCGAAGTTCTGAAAATTTATTATCTCCCTACGGACGGTAGGTGAGATCCTCCCTACGGACGGTAGGAGAGAAGGCTCTTAGAGCATTTTGTCAGACTATTAAGAAGGTTTCTTAGGGCGAAGGCAGCTTAGGGCGAGGTTCTGAAAATTGAATATCTCCCTACGGACGGTAGGTGAGATCCTCCCTACGGACGGTAGGAGAGAAGGCTCTTAGAGCATTTTTGGCAAACTATTAGGAAGGTTTCTTAGGGCGAAGGTAGCTTAGGGCGAAGTTCTGAAAATTTATTATCTCCCTACGGACGGTAGGTGAGATCCTCCCTACGGACGGTAGGAGAGAAGGCTCTTAGAGCATTTTGGCAAACTATTAGGAAGGTTTCTTAGGGCGAAGGTAGCTAGGGCGAAGATCTGAAAATTGAATATCTCCCTACGGACGGTAGGTGAGATCCTCCCTACGGACGGTAGGAGAGAAGGCTCTTAGAGCACTTTTTACAATTGTTTTTAAGGTTTCTTAGGGCGAAGGTAGGTTAGGGCAATCTGTCACTTGATGTGGACCGAGAAAATGTTCCTACCCGACTATCTCTGCCCCTACACTCTTGCTGAATCAGATTGTGTGAAAAGCTTCAACCTCAGAACCTCTGTTGCTTGATCATGAAATGCGCTGTTAAAATTTCGGAAAGAAATCCTTTAAAGCGAAGTGAAAAAAATTTAGTAAGGCTTCGCTCTTCTTTCACGAGTGGCACCTGATTACGTCAAATTGTTATAAAAAAAGAAAACAGTGAAAGATGGTAACGTGCGTCATTTTCTCAAATCGATTCTTTCCAAAAAATAATCAATTACAAAAAAATTTGCAGGTCTCCCGTCAAATAAAAATATTGTTCACACCAGTCATAATTTTTTGTCCCCCTTTTGAAAATTTTTACCATTTTTTTCCATTTTTTTTTATATAATACCCACGAATCGAAGTACTCACAGTCACTCAAATTATTCGCTCCCAAAAAAAGAATGCGCCTCTCTCTACACCTAAAATTCTTAATTCGAAATTTTCTCCTAAATTATGCGCCTTTGTGGCAAAAAGAAAGATGGCAAACCCCTGCCATGAGGTGCTACTCACACCAGCTATATTTATTGTCCATTTTTTCGCGCACTCTAGCATTTTTTATAAATTTTTTTCACGTTTCTATGAAGTTCTCACAAAAAAATAGAAAAATTGACAACACTCCCGCCAAATTTTTCCCATTGAGAGGATCACACAGGATCCACCTACGAAACGAGTTTACACTCGCATTGGTACTTTCGTGGGGGTAAAATCTAATCCCAGTCGCCTGCTTGGAGTCAGTCGTAAGTGGATCGTCGAGGTGATCGGTTCGGATCGCGGATTAGCTCGTCGGAAGCCCCAAACCGGATCCGAATTTTTTTTTTTTTAGTTGTCTCCTAGTCTCTTTTGTGTTAGTGTATGTGTCTGGTCCTGCTCTAGTGTGGCGAAAGAGGATAGCAATAGTGAATGTATGCAGTGAAGTGAAATTGCTATTCCATGTAATTTTTCTTTTTTTAGATTTTGAAAAGAATTTTTTAATTCTTAAATTTTTCAATCCCCCCCACCCCACCCCCTCGCGACGTGAGTGTAGTAGGAAAAGTGCATTTTGATCGCCGGTTTGGGGCTCGCGGTCGTATGCGTGAGTGTGTGTGGTATGCTGTTGTAGCTGTTGTAGCTGTTGTAGCTGTTGTATGCTGTTGTATCCTGTTGTAGCTGTTGTATGCTGTTGTATGCTGTGGTATGCTGTTGTTATACCGGTGAGTGCTAGTTTTAAGTTTTTTTCAACCAAATTTTTCCATACTTTTCCAAAAAGATTTCGCGTATCCAAATATTTAGTTTTCCTTCTTAATTTGATTGGTTCAACTGTGCTACAATTTTTAATTTTTCTTGCCGATATTTTGGAAAATATATTATACCTGACCTTTAGGTATAATATCACATAAAAACATTCTAGCATCCCTTTATGGGTACAATTTTTAAACTTTTAGTGTTAGGAAGTTTTATTTTTTTAGAAAATTTTATTTTTTAGGGAATTTTATTTCTTTAGGAAATTTTATTTCTTTAGGAAATATTTTAGGAAATTTTATTTTTTTAGGAAATTTAATTTTTTTAGGAAATTTTATTTTTTAGGAAATTTAATTTTTTTAGGAATTTCAATATTTTCTTAGGAAATTTAATTTTTTTTAGGAAATTTTATATTTTTTTAGGAAATTTAATTTTTTAGGAAATTTTATTTAGGTGGTGTTATTATTCTATAGAGATTTATGACACTTTTAGCTAACGTGCTGTAGGTTAAACGGGGTTCGGGAATGAATTGTTTGGCGCCAGTTGGGCAAATACCAATCGCTGTCTTTTCAGGCTTGTAGATCGTTTGTAGGCACACGGTGCGAGTATAGTGATACCTACACTTTATTTTGTTTTTTAAAAAGGTCCACTTACGAAGAGCGCTTAGTAGTTGAGGGCTGCATACTTGAAGAGTTTCGTGTTTGTTTGTTTAGATACCTTAGGTTAAATTTGGTTGGGGAGGCTAGTTTGATAATTCCTTCGCATGCCTACTAGGTCCGATGGCGAAGTAAACTGAAAGGGCGCCCATAATGCAACAACTTTCCATTTCGTACATATTCAAGCAGAACAAGCCTGAAACAAAGCGATTGATTAAGCAACGAGTTTTGATCTACAATCCCCTACGGACCGCAGACGAAGTAGCCCTCAACACATTGTGGACGATGCAGCACCATGATCGACGCCAGATCCTTCTTGAATACAAAACCTAGCCTCTCCAACATATTTTCTGCTAAATTGTTCAATTTTGACCACCAAGTTGGTTGATGGTTACTAATGTTTAGTTATGGCTTAGACATTTGTTTACGGTCTTCAGGCGAAGTTCTGATAAATCTTAGAGCATTTTGGCAGACTATTAAGAAGGTTTCTTAGGGCGAAGGTAGCTTCGGGCGAAGATCTGAAAATTGAATATCTCCCTACGGACGGTAGGAGAGAAGGCTATAAGAGCATTTTGGCAAACTATTAGGAGGGTTTCTTAGGGCGAAGGTAGCTTAGGGCGAGGTTCTGAAAATTTAATATCTCCCTACGGACGGTAGGTGAGATCCTCCCTACGGACGGCAGGTGAGATCCTCCCTACGGACGGCAGGTGAGATCCTCCCTACGGACGGTAGGAGAGAAGGCTATTAGAGCATTTTGGCAAACTATTAGGAAAGTTTCTTAGTGCGAAGGTAGCTTAGGGCGAAGGTAGCTTAGGGCGAAGATCTGAAAATTGAATATCTCCCTACGGACGGTAGGTGAGATCCTCCCTACGGACGGTAGGAGAGAAGGCTCTTAGAGCATTTTGTCAGACTATTAAGAAGGTTTCTTAGGGCGAAGGCAGCTTAGGGCGAGGTTCTGAAAATTGAATATCTCCCTACGGACGGTAGGTGAGATCCTCCCTACGGACGGTAGGAGAGAAGGCTCTTAGAGCATTTTTGGCAAACTATTAGGAAGGTTTCTTAGGGCGAAGGTAGCTTAGGGCGAAGTTCTGAAAATTTATTATCTCCCTACGGACGGTAGGTGAGATCCTCCCTACGGACGGTAGGAGAGAAGGCTCTTAGAGCATTTTGGCAAACTATTAGGAAGGTTTCTTAGGGCGAAGGTAGCTAGGGCGAAGATCTGAAAATTGAATATCTCCCTACGGACGGTAGGTGAGATCCTCCCTACGGACGGTAGGAGAGAATTCTCTTAGAGCACTTTTTACAATTGTTTTTAAGGTTTCTTAGGGCGAAGGTAGGTTAGGGCAATCTGTCACTTGATGTGGACCGAGAAAATGTTCCTACCCGACTATCTCTGCCCCTACACTCTTGCTGAATCAGATTGTGTGAAAAGCTTCAACCTCAGAACCTCTGTTGCTTGATCATGAAATGCGCTGTTAAAATTTCGGAAAGAAATCCTTTAAAGCGAAGTGAAAAAAATTTAGTAAGGCTTCGCTCTTCTTTCACGAGTGGCACCTGATTACGTCAAATTGTTATAAAAAAAGAAAACAGTGAAAGATGGTAACGTGCGTCATTTTCTCAAATCGATTCTTTCCAAAAAATAATCAATTACAAAAAAATTTGCAGGTCTCCCGTCAAATAAAAATATTGTTCACACCAGTCATAATTTTTTGTCCCCCTTTTGAAAATTTTTACCATTTTTTTCCATTTTTTTTTATATAATACCCACGAATCGAAGTACTCACAGTCACTCAAATTATTCGCTCCCAAAAAAAGAATGCGCCTCTCTCTACACCTAAAATTCTTAATTCGAAATTTTCTCCTAAATTATGCGCCTTTGTGGCAAAAAGAAAGATGGCAAACCCCTGCCATGAGGTGCTACTCACACCAGCCATATTTATTGTCCATTTTTTCGCGCACTCTAGCATTTTTTATAAATTTTTTTCACGTTTCTATGAAGTTCTCACAAAAAAATAAAAAAATTGACAACACTCCCGCCAAATTTTTCCCATTGAGAGGATCACACAGGATCCACCTACGAAACGAGTTTACACTCGCATTGGTACTTTCGTGGGGGTAAAATCTAATCCCAGTCGCCTGCTTGGAGTCAGTCGTAAGTGGATCGTCGAGGTGATCGGTTCGGATCGCGGATTAGCTCGTCGGAAGCCCCAAACCGGATCCGAATTTTTTTTTTTTTAGTTGTCTCCTAGTCTCTTTTGTGTTAGTGTATGTGTCTGGTCCTGCTCTAGTGTGGCGAAAGAGGATAGCAATAGTGAATGTATGCAGTGAAGTGAAATTGCTATTCCATGTAATTTTTCTTTTTTTAGATTTTGAAAAGAACTTTTTAATTCTTAAATTTTTCAATCCCCCCCCCCCCCCCCCCCCCCACCCCCTCGCGACGTGAGTGTAGCAGCAAAAGTGCATTTTGATCGCGCGCCGGTTTGGGGCCCGCGGTCGTGTGCGTGTGTACTTGAGTGTGCGTAAGTGGATCGTCAAGGTGATCGGTTCAGTTCGTGGATTAGCTCGTTGGAAGCCCCAACCCGGATCCGAATTTTTTTTTTTTTTTTGTTTAGTTGTCTCCTGCTCTCTTTTGTGTTAGTGTATGTGTCTGGCCCTACTCTAGTGTGGTGAAAGAGGATAGCAATAGTGAATGTGTGCAGTGAAGTGAAATTGCTATTCCATGTAATTTTTCTTTTTTAGTTTTTGAAAAGAATTTTTTAATTCTTAAATTTTTCAATCCCCCCCACCCCACCCCCTCGCGACGTGAGTGTAGTAGGAAAAGTGCATTTTGATCGCCGGTTTGGGGCTCGCGGTCGTATGCGTGAGTGTGTGTGGTATGCTGTTGTAGCTGTTGTAGCTGTTGTAGCTGTTGTATGCTGTTGTATCCTGTTGTAGCTGTTGTATGCTGTTGTATGCTGTGGTATGCTGTTGTTATACCGGTGAGTGCTAGTTTTAAGTTTTTTTCAACCAAATTTTTCCATACTTTTCCAAAAAGATTTCGCGTATCCAAATATTTAGTTTTCCTTCTTAATTTGATTGGTTCAACTGTGCTACAATTTTTAATTTTTCTTGCCGATATTTTGGAAAATATATTATACCTGACCTTTAGGTATAATATCACATAAAAACATTCTAGCATCCCTTTATGGGTACAATTTTTAAACTTTTAGTGTTAGGAAGTTTTATTTTTTTAGAAAATTTTATTTTTTAGGGAATTTTATTTCTTTAGGAAATTTTATTTCTTTAGGAAATATTTTAGGAAATTTTATTTTTTTAGGAAATTTAATTTTTTTAGGAAATTTTATTTTTTAGGAAATTTAATTTTTTTAGGAATTTCAATATTTTCTTAGGAAATTTAATTTTTTTTAGGAAATTTTATATTTTTTTAGGAAATTTAATTTTTTAGGAAATTTTATTTAGGTGGTGTTATTATTCTATAGAGATTTATGACACTTTTAGCTAACGTGCTGTAGGTTAAACGGGGTTCGGGAATGAATTGTTTGGCGCCAGTTGGGCAAATACCAATCGCTGTCTTTTCAGGCTTGTAGATCGTTTGTAGGCACACGGTGCGAGTATAGTGATACCTACACTTTATTTTGTTTTTTAAAAAGGTCCACTTACGAAGAGCGCTTAGTAGTTGAGGGCTGCATACTTGAAGAGTTTCGTGTTTGTTTGTTTAGATACCTTAGGTTAAATTTGGTTGGGGAGGCTAGTTTGATAATTCCTTCGCATGCCTACTAGGTCCGATGGCGAAGTAAACTGAAAGGGCGCCCATAATGCAGCAACTTTCCATTTCGTACATATTCAAGCAGAACAAGCCTGAAACAAAGCGATTGATTAAGCAACGAGTTTTGATCTACAATCCCCTACGGACCGCAGACGAAGTAGCCCTCAACACATTGTGGACGATGCAGCACCATGATCGACGCCAGATCCTTCTTGAATACAAAACCTAGCCTCTCCAACATATTTTCTGCTAAATTGTTCAATTTTGACCACCAAGTTGGTTGATGGTTACTAATGTTTAGTTATGGCTTAGACATTTGTTTACGGTCTTCAGGCGAAGTTCTGATAAATCTTAGAGCATTTTGTCAGACTATTAGGAAGGTTTCTTAGGGCGAAGGTAGCTTAGGGCGAAGATCTGAAAATTGAATATCTCCCTACGGACGGTAGGTGAGATCCTCCCTACGGACGGTAGGAGAGAAGGCTCTTAGAGCATTTTGTCAGACTATTAAGAAGGTTTCTTAGGGCGAAGGTAGCTTAGGGCGAGGTTTTGAAAATTTACTATCTCCCTACGGACGGTAGGTGAGATCCTCCCTACGGACGGTAGGAGAGAAGGCTCTTAGAGCACTTTTTACAATTGTTTGGAAGGTTTTTTAGGGCGAAGGTAGGTTAGGGCGAGGTTTTGAAAATTGAATATCTCCCTACGGACGGTAGGTGAGATCCTCCCTACGGACGGTAGGAGAGAAGGCTCCTAGAGCATTTTGGCAAACTATTAGGAAGGTTTCTTAGGGCGAAGGTAGCTTAGGGCGAAGATCTGAAAATTGAATATCTCCCTACGGACGGTAGGTGAGATCCTCCCTACGGACGGTAGGAGAGAAGGCTGTTAGAGCATTTTGGCAAACTATTAGGAGGGTTTCTTAGGGCGAAGGTAGCTTAGGGCGAGGTTCTGAAAATTGAATATCTCCCTACGGACGGTAGGAGAGAAGGCTATAAGAGCATTTTGGCAAACTATTAGGAGGGTTTCTTAGGGCGAAGGTAGCTTAGGGCGAGGTTCTGAAAATTTAATATCTCCCTACGGACGGTAGGTGAGATCCTCCCTACGGACGGTAGGTGAGATCCTCCCTACGGACGGCAGGTGAGATCCTCCCTACGGACGGTAGGAGAGAAGGCTCTTAGAGCATTTTGTCAGACTATTAAGAAGGTTTCTTAGGGCGAAGGTAGCTTAGGGCGAAGATCTGAAAATTGAATATCTCCCTACGGACGGTAGGTGAGATCCTCCCTACGGACGGTAGGAGAGAAGGCTCTTAGAGCATTTTGGCAAACTATTAGAAAGGCTTCTTAGGGCGAAGGTAGCTTAGGGCGAAGGTAGCTTAGGGCGAAGGTAGCTTAGGGCGAAGTTCTGAAAATTTACTATCTCCCTACGGACGGTAGGTGAGATCCTCCCTACGGACGGTAGGAGAGAAGGCTCTTAGAGCATTTTGTCGGACTATTAAGAAGGTTTCTTAGGGCGAAGGTAGCTTAGGGCGAAGATCTGAAAATTGAATATCTCCCTACGGACGGTAGGTGAGATCCTCCCTACGGACGGTAGGAGAGAAGGCTCTTAGAGCATTTCGTCGGACTATTAAGAAGAAGGTTTCTTAGGGCGAAGGTAGCTAGGGCGAAGATCTGAAAATTGAATATCTCCCTACGGACGGTAGGTGAGATCCTCCCTACGGACGGTAGGAGAGAAGGCTCTTAGAGCATTTCGTCGGACTATTAAGAAGGTTTCTTAGGGCGAAGGTAGCTTAGGGCGAAGATCTGAAAATTGAATATCTCCCTACGGACGGTAGGTGAGATCCTCCCTACGGACGGTAGGAGAGAAGGCTATTAGAGCATTTTGGCAAACTATTAGGAAAGTTTCTTAGTGCGAAGGTAGCTTAGGGCGAAGGTAGCTTAGGGCGAAGTTCTGAAAATTTATTATCTCCCTACGGACGGTAGGTGAGATCCTCCCTACGGACGGTAGGAGAGAAGGCTCTTAGAGCATTTTGTCAGACTATTAAGAAGGTTTCTTAGGGCGAAGGCAGCTTAGGGCGAGGTTCTGAAAATTGAATATCTCCCTACGGACGGTAGGTGAGATCCTCCCTACGGACGGTAGGAGAGAAGGCTCTTAGAGCATTTTTGGCAAACTATTAGGAAGGTTTCTTAGGGCGAAGGTAGCTTAGGGCGAAGTTCTGAAAATTTATTATCTCCCTACGGACGGTAGGTGAGATCCTCCCTACGGACGGTAGGAGAGAAGGCTCTTAGAGCATTTTGGCAAACTATTAGGAAGGTTTCTTAGGGCGAAGGTAGCTAGGGCGAAGATCTGAAAATTGAATATCTCCCTACGGACGGTAGGTGAGATCCTCCCTACGGACGGTAGGAGAGAATTCTCTTAGAGCACTTTTTACAATTGTTTTTAAGGTTTCTTAGGGCGAAGGTAGGTTAGGGCAATCTGTCACTTGATGTGGACCGAGAAAATGTTCCTACCCGACTATCTCTGCCCCTACACTCTTGCTGAATCAGATTGTGTGAAAAGCTTCAACCTCAGAACCTCTGTTGCTTGATCATGAAATGCGCTGTTAAAATTTCGGAAAGAAATCCTTTAAAGCGAAGTGAAAAAAATTTAGTAAGGCTTCGCTCTTCTTTCACGAGTGGCACCTGATTACGTCAAATTGTTATAAAAAAAGAAAACAGTGAAAGATGGTAACGTGCGTCATTTTCTCAAATCGATTCTTTCCAAAAAATAATCAATTACAAAAAAATTTGCAGGTCTCCCGTCAAATAAAAATATTGTTCACACCAGTCATAATTTTTTGTCCCCCCTTTGAAAATTTTTACCATTTTTTTCCATTTTTTTTTTTTATATAATACCCACGAATCGAAGCACTCACAGTCACTCAAATTATTCGCTCCCAAAAAAAGAATGCGCCTCTCTCTACACCTAAAATTCTTAATTCGAAATTTTCTCCTAAATTATGCGCCTTTGTGGCAAAAAGAAAGATGGCAAACCCCTGCCATGAGGTGCTACTCACACCAGCCATATTTATTGTCCATTTTTTGAGCACTCTAGCATTTTTTATCAATTTTTTTCACGTTTCTATGAAGTTCTCACAAAAAATAAAAAAATTGACAACACTCCCGCCAAATTTTTCCCATTGAGAGGATCACACAGGATCCACCTACGAAACGAGTTTACACTCGCATTGGTACTTTCGTGGGGGTAAAATCTAATCCCAGTCGCCTGCTTGGAGTCAGTCGTAAGTGGATCGTCGAGGTGATCGGTTCGGATCGCGGATTAGCTCGTCGGAAGCCCCAAACCGGATCCGAATTTTTTTTTTTTTAGTTGTCTCCTAGTCTCTTTTGTGTTAGTGTATGTGTCTGGTCCTGCTCTAGTGTGGCGAAAGAGGATAGCAATAGTGAATGTATGCAGTGAAGTGAAATTGCTATTCCATGTAATTTTTCTTTTTTTAGATTTTGAAAAGAATTTTTTAATTCTTAAATTTTTCAATTCCCCCCCCCCCCCACCCCCTCGCGACGTGAGTGTAGCAGCAAAAGTGCATTTTGATCGCGCGCCGGCTTGGGGCCCGCGGTCGTGTGCGTGTGTACTTGAGTGTGCGTAAGTGGATCGTCAAGGTGATCGGTTCAGTTCGTGGATTAGCTCGTTGGAAGCCCCAACCCGGATCCGAATTCTTTTTTTTTTTTGTTTAGTTGTCTCCTGCTCTCTTTTGTGTTAGTGTATGTGTCTGGCCCTACTCTAGTGTGGTGAAAGAGGATAGCAATAGTGAATGTGTGCAGTGAAGTGAAATTGCTATTCCATGTAATTTTTCTTTTTTAGTTTTTGAAAAGAATTTTTTAATTCTTAAATTTTTCAATCCCCCCCACCCCACCCCCTCGCGACGTGAGTGTAGTAGGAAAAGTGCATTTTGATCGCCGGTTTGGGGCTCGCGGTTTTAGGAAATTTAATTTTTTAGGAAATTTTATTTAGGTGGTGTTATTATTCTATAGAGATTTATGACACTTTTAGCTAACGTGCTGTAGGTTAAACGGGGTTCGGGAATGAATTGTTTGGCGCCAGTTGGGCAAATACCAATCGCTGTCTTTTCAGGCTTGTAGATCGTTTGTAGGCACACGGTGCGAGTATAGTGATACCTACACTTTATTTTGTTTTTTAAAAAGGTCCACTTACGAAGAGCGCTTAGTAGTTGAGGGCTGCATACTTGAAGAGTTTCGTGTTTGTTTGTTTAGATACCTTAGGTTAAATTTGGTTGGGGAGGCTAGTTTGATAATTCCTTCGCATGCCTACTAGGTCCGATGGCGAAGTAAACTGAAAGGGCGCCCATAATGCAGCAACTTTCCATTTCGTACATATTCAAGCAGAACAAGCCTGAAACAAAGCGATTGATTAAGCAACGAGTTTTGATCTACAATCCCCTACGGACCGCAGACGAAGTAGCCCTCAACACATTGTGGACGATGCAGCACCATGATCGACGCCAGATCCTTCTTGAATACAAAACCTAGCCTCTCCAACATATTTTCTGCTAAATTGTTCAATTTTGACCACCAAGTTGGTTGATGGTTACTAATGTTTAGTTATGGCTTAGACATTTGTTTACGGTCTTCAGGCGAAGTTCTGATAAATCTTAGAGCATTTTGTCAGACTATTAGGAAGGTTTCTTAGGGCGAAGGTAGCTTAGGGCGAAGATCTGAAAATTGAATATCTCCCTACGGACGGTAGGTGAGATCCTCCCTACGGACGGTAGGAGAGAAGGCTCTTAGAGCATTTTGTCAGACTATTAAGAAGGTTTCTTAGGGCGAAGGTAGCTTAGGGCGAGGTTTTGAAAATTTACTATCTCCCTACGGACGGTAGGTGAGATCCTCCCTACGGACGGTAGGAGAGAAGGCTCTTAGAGCACTTTTTACAATTGTTTGGAAGGTTTTTTAGGGCGAAGGTAGGTTAGGGCGAGGTTTTGAAAATTGAATATCTCCCTACGGACGGTAGGTGAGATCCTCCCTACGGACGGTAGGAGAGAAGGCTCCTAGAGCATTTTGGCAAACTATTAGGAAGGTTTCTTAGGGCGAAGGTAGCTTAGGGCGAAGATCTGAAAATTGAATATCTCCCTACGGACGGTAGGTGAGATCCTCCCTACGGACGGTAGGAGAGAAGGCTGTTAGAGCATTTTGGCAAACTATTAGGAGGGTTTCTTAGGGCGAAGGTAGCTTAGGGCGAGGTTCTGAAAATTGAATATCTCCCTACGGACGGTAGGAGAGAAGGCTATAAGAGCATTTTGGCAAACTATTAGGAGGGTTTCTTAGGGCGAAGGTAGCTTAGGGCGAGGTTCTGAAAATTTAATATCTCCCTACGGACGGTAGGTGAGATCCTCCCTACGGACGGTAGGTGAGATCCTCCCTACGGACGGCAGGTGAGATCCTCCCTACGGACGGTAGGAGAGAAGGCTCTTAGAGCATTTTGTCAGACTATTAAGAAGGTTTCTTAGGGCGAAGGTAGCTTAGGGCGAAGATCTGAAAATTGAATATCTCCCTACGGACGGTAGGTGAGATCCTCCCTACGGACGGTAGGAGAGAAGGCTCTTAGAGCATTTTGGCAAACTATTAGAAAGGCTTCTTAGGGCGAAGGTAGCTTAGGGCGAAGGTAGCTTAGGGCGAAGGTAGCTTAGGGCGAAGTTCTGAAAATTTACTATCTCCCTACGGACGGTAGGTGAGATCCTCCCTACGGACGGTAGGAGAGAAGGCTCTTAGAGCATTTTGTCGGACTATTAAGAAGGTTTCTTAGGGCGAAGGTAGCTTAGGGCGAAGATCTGAAAATTGAATATCTCCCTACGGACGGTAGGTGAGATCCTCCCTACGGACGGTAGGAGAGAAGGCTCTTAGAGCATTTCGTCGGACTATTAAGAAGGTTTCTTAGGGCGAAGGTAGCTTAGGGCGAAGATCTGAAAATTGAATATCTCCCTACGGACGGTAGGTGAGATCCTCCCTACGGACGGTAGGAGAGAAGGCTATTAGAGCATTTTGGCAAACTATTAGGAAAGTTTCTTAGTGCGAAGGTAGCTTAGGGCGAAGGTAGCTTAGGGCGAAGTTCTGAAAATTTATTATCTCCCTACGGACGGTAGGTGAGATCCTCCCTACGGACGGTAGGAGAGAAGGCTATTAGAGCATTTTGGCAAACTATTAGGAAAGTTTCTTAGTGCGAAGGTAGCTTAGGGCGAAGGTAGCTTAGGGCGAAGTTCTGAAAATTTATTATCTCCCTACGGACGGTAGGTGAGATCCTCCCTACGGACGGTAGGAGAGAAGGCTCTTAGAGCATTTTGTCAGACTATTAAGAAGGTTTCTTAGGGCGAAGGCAGCTTAGGGCGAGGTTCTGAAAATTGAATATCTCCCTACGGACGTTAGGTGAGATCCTCCCTACGGACGGTAGGAGAGAAGGCTCTTAGAGCATTTTTGGCAAACTATTAGGAAGGTTTCTTAGGGCGAAGGTAGCTTAGGGCGAAGTTCTGAAAATTTATTATCTCCCTACGGACGGTAGGTGAGATCCTCCCTACGGACGGTAGGAGAGAAGGCTCTTAGAGCATTTTGGCAAACTATTAGGAAGGTTTCTTAGGGCGAAGGTAGCTAGGGCGAAGATCTGAAAATTGAATATCTCCCTACGGACGGTAGGTGAGATCCTCCCTACGGACGGTAGGAGAGAATTCTCTTAGAGCACTTTTTACAATTGTTTTTAAGGTTTCTTAGGGCGAAGGTAGGTTAGGGCAATCTGTCACTTGATGTGGACCGAGAAAATGTTCCTACCCGACTATCTCTGCCCCTACACTCTTGCTGAATCAGATTGTGTGAAAAGCTTCAACCTCAGAACCTCTGTTGCTTGATCATGAAATGCGCTGTTAAAATTTCGGAAAGAAATCCTTTAAAGCGAAGTGAAAAAAATTTAGTAAGGCTTCGCTCTTCTTTCACGAGTGGCACCTGATTACGTCAAATTGTTATAAAAAAAGAAAACAGTGAAAGATGGTAACGTGCGTCATTTTCTCAAATCGATTCTTTCCAAAAAATAATCAATTACAAAAAAATTTGCAGGTCTCCCGTCAAATAAAAATATTGTTCACACCAGTCATAATTTTTTGTCCCCCTTTTGAAAATTTTTACCATTTTTTTCCATTTTTTTTTATATAATACCCACGAATCGAAGTACTCACAGTCACTCAAATTATTCGCTCCCAAAAAAAGAATGCGCCTCTCTCTACACCTAAAATTCTTAATTCGAAATTTTCTCCTAAATTATGCGCCTTTGTGGCAAAAAGAAAGATGGCAAACCCCTGCCATGAGGTGCTACTCACACCAGCCATATTTATTGTCCATTTTTTCGCGCACTCTAGCATTTTTTATAAATTTTTTTCACGTTTCTATGAAGTTCTCACAAAAAAATAAAAAAATTGACAACACTCCCGCCAAATTTTTCCCATTGAGAGGATCACACAGGATCCACCTACGAAACGAGTTTACACTCGCATTGGTACTTTCGTGGGGGTAAAATCTAATCCCAGTCGCCTGCTTGGAGTCAGTCGTAAGTGGATCGTCGAGGTGATCGGTTCGGATCGCGGATTAGCTCGTCGGAAGCCCCAAACCGGATCCGAATTTTTTTTTTTTTAGTTGTCTCCTAGTCTCTTTTGTGTTAGTGTATGTGTCTGGTCCTGCTCTAGTGTGGCGAAAGAGGATAGCAATAGTGAATGTATGCAGTGAAGTGAAATTGCTATTCCATGTAATTTTTCTTTTTTTAGATTTTGAAAAGAACTTTTTAATTCTTAAATTTTTCAATCCCCCCCACCCCACCCCCTCGCGACGTGAGTGTAGTAGGACCTTTAGGTATAATATCACATAAAAACATTCTAGCATCCCTTTATGGGTACAATTTTTAAACTTTTAGTGTTAGGAAGTTTTATTTTTTTAGAAAATTTTATTTTTTAGGGAATTTTATTTCTTTAGGAAATTTTATTTCTTTAGGAAATATTTTAGGAAATTTTATTTTTTTAGGAAATTTAATTTTTTTAGGAAATTTTATTTTTTAGGAAATTTAATTTTTTTAGGAATTTCAATATTTTCTTAGGAAATTTAATTTTTTTTAGGAAATTTTATATTTTTTTAGGAAATTTAATTTTTTAGGAAATTTTATTTAGGTGGTGTTATTATTCTATAGAGATTTATGACACTTTTAGCTAACGTGCTGTAGGTTAAACGGGGTTCGGGAATGAATTGTTTGGCGCCAGTTGGGCAAATACCAATCGCTGTCTTTTCAGGCTTGTAGATCGTTTGTAGGCACACGGTGCGAGTATAGTGATACCTACACTTTATTTTGTTTTTTAAAAAGGTCCACTTACGAAGAGCGCTTAGTAGTTGAGGGCTGCATACTTGAAGAGTTTCGTGTTTGTTTGTTTAGATACCTTAGGTTAAATTTGGTTGGGGAGGCTAGTTTGATAATTCCTTCGCATGCCTACTAGGTCCGATGGCGAAGTAAACTGAAAGGGCGCCCATAATGCAGCAACTTTCCATTTCGTACATATTCAAGCAGAACAAGCCTGAAACAAAGCGATTGATTAAGCAACGAGTTTTGATCTACAATCCCCTACGGACCGCAGACGAAGTAGCCCTCAACACATTGTGGACGATGCAGCACCATGATCGACGCCAGATCCTTCTTGAATACAAAACCTAGCCTCTCCAACATATTTTCTGCTAAATTGTTCAATTTTGACCACCAAGTTGGTTGATGGTTACTAATGTTTAGTTATGGCTTAGACATTTGTTTACGGTCTTCAGGCGAAGTTCTGATAAATCTTAGAGCATTTTGTCAGACTATTAGGAAGGTTTCTTAGGGCGAAGGTAGCTTAGGGCGAAGATCTGAAAATTGAATATCTCCCTACGGACGGTAGGTGAGATCCTCCCTACGGACGGTAGGAGAGAAGGCTCTTAGAGCATTTTGTCAGACTATTAAGAAGGTTTCTTAGGGCGAAGGTAGCTTAGGGCGAGGTTTTGAAAATTTACTATCTCCCTACGGACGGTAGGTGAGATCCTCCCTACGGACGGTAGGAGAGAAGGCTCTTAGAGCACTTTTTACAATTGTTTGGAAGGTTTTTTAGGGCGAAGGTAGGTTAGGGCGAGGTTTTGAAAATTGAATATCTCCCTACGGACGGTAGGTGAGATCCTCCCTACGGACGGTAGGAGAGAAGGCTCCTAGAGCATTTTGGCAAACTATTAGGAAGGTTTCTTAGGGCGAAGGTAGCTTAGGGCGAAGATCTGAAAATTGAATATCTCCCTACGGACGGTAGGTGAGATCCTCCCTACGGACGGTAGGAGAGAAGGCTGTTAGAGCATTTTGGCAAACTATTAGGAGGGTTTCTTAGGGCGAAGGTAGCTTAGGGCGAGGTTCTGAAAATTGAATATCTCCCTACGGACGGTAGGAGAGAAGGCTATAAGAGCATTTTGGCAAACTATTAGGAGGGTTTCTTAGGGCGAAGGTAGCTTAGGGCGAGGTTCTGAAAATTTAATATCTCCCTACGGACGGTAGGTGAGATCCTCCCTACGGACGGTAGGTGAGATCCTCCCTACGGACGGCAGGTGAGATCCTCCCTACGGACGGTAGGAGAGAAGGCTCTTAGAGCATTTTGTCAGACTATTAAGAAGGTTTCTTAGGGCGAAGGTAGCTTAGGGCGAAGATCTGAAAATTGAATATCTCCCTACGGACGGTAGGTGAGATCCTCCCTACGGACGGTAGGAGAGAAGGCTCTTAGAGCATTTTGGCAAACTATTAGAAAGGCTTCTTAGGGCGAAGGTAGCTTAGGGCGAAGGTAGCTTAGGGCGAAGGTAGCTTAGGGCGAAGTTCTGAAAATTTACTATCTCCCTACGGACGGTAGGTGAGATCCTCCCTACGGACGGTAGGAGAGAAGGCTCTTAGAGCATTTTGTCGGACTATTAAGAAGGTTTCTTAGGGCGAAGGTAGCTTAGGGCGAAGATCTGAAAATTGAATATCTCCCTACGGACGGTAGGTGAGATCCTCCCTACGGACGGTAGGAGAGAAGGCTCTTAGAGCATTTCGTCGGACTATTAAGAAGGTTTCTTAGGGCGAAGGTAGCTTAGGGCGAAGATCTGAAAATTGAATATCTCCCTACGGACGGTAGGTGAGATCCTCCCTACGGACGGTAGGAGAGAAGGCTATTAGAGCATTTTGGCAAACTATTAGGAAAGTTTCTTAGTGCGAAGGTAGCTTAGGGCGAAGGTAGCTTAGGGCGAAGTTCTGAAAATTTATTATCTCCCTACGGACGGTAGGTGAGATCCTCCCTACGGACGGTAGGAGAGAAGGCTATTAGAGCATTTTGGCAAACTATTAGGAAAGTTTCTTAGTGCGAAGGTAGCTTAGGGCGAAGGTAGCTTAGGGCGAAGTTCTGAAAATTTATTATCTCCCTACGGACGGTAGGTGAGATCCTCCCTACGGACGGTAGGAGAGAAGGCTCTTAGAGCATTTTGTCAGACTATTAAGAAGGTTTCTTAGGGCGAAGGCAGCTTAGGGCGAGGTTCTGAAAATTGAATATCTCCCTACGGACGTTAGGTGAGATCCTCCCTACGGACGGTAGGAGAGAAGGCTCTTAGAGCATTTTTGGCAAACTATTAGGAAGGTTTCTTAGGGCGAAGGTAGCTTAGGGCGAAGTTCTGAAAATTTATTATCTCCCTACGGACGGTAGGTGAGATCCTCCCTACGGACGGTAGGAGAGAAGGCTCTTAGAGCATTTTGGCAAACTATTAGGAAGGTTTCTTAGGGCGAAGGTAGCTAGGGCGAAGATCTGAAAATTGAATATCTCCCTACGGACGGTAGGTGAGATCCTCCCTACGGACGGTAGGAGAGAATTCTCTTAGAGCACTTTTTACAATTGTTTTTAAGGTTTCTTAGGGCGAAGGTAGGTTAGGGCAATCTGTCACTTGATGTGGACCGAGAAAATGTTCCTACCCGACTATCTCTGCCCCTACACTCTTGCTGAATCAGATTGTGTGAAAAGCTTCAACCTCAGAACCTCTGTTGCTTGATCATGAAATGCGCTGTTAAAATTTCGGAAAGAAATCCTTTAAAGCGAAGTGAAAAAAATTTAGTAAGGCTTCGCTCTTCTTTCACGAGTGGCACCTGATTACGTCAAATTGTTATAAAAAAAGAAAACAGTGAAAGATGGTAACGTGCGTCATTTTCTCAAATCGATTCTTTCCAAAAAATAATCAATTACAAAAAAATTTGCAGGTCTCCCGTCAAATAAAAATATTGTTCACACCAGTCATAATTTTTTGTCCCCCTTTTGAAAATTTTTACCATTTTTTTCCATTTTTTTTTATATAATACCCACGAATCGAAGTACTCACAGTCACTCAAATTATTCGCTCCCAAAAAAAGAATGCGCCTCTCTCTACACCTAAAATTCTTAATTCGAAATTTTCTCCTAAATTATGCGCCTTTGTGGCAAAAAGAAAGATGGCAAACCCCTGCCATGAGGTGCTACTCACACCAGCCATATTTATTGTCCATTTTTTCGCGCACTCTAGCATTTTTTATAAATTTTTTTCACGTTTCTATGAAGTTCTCACAAAAAAATAAAAAAATTGACAACACTCCCGCCAAATTTTTCCCATTGAGAGGATCACACAGGATCCACCTACGAAACGAGTTTACACTCGCATTGGTACTTTCGTGGGGGTAAAATCTAATCCCAGTCGCCTGCTTGGAGTCAGTCGTAAGTGGATCGTCGAGGTGATCGGTTCGGATCGCGGATTAGCTCGTCGGAAGCCCCAAACCGGATCCGAATTTTTTTTTTTTTAGTTGTCTCCTAGTCTCTTTTGTGTTAGTGTATGTGTCTGGTCCTGCTCTAGTGTGGCGAAAGAGGATAGCAATAGTGAATGTATGCAGTGAAGTGAAATTGCTATTCCATGTAATTTTTCTTTTTTTAGATTTTGAAAAGAACTTTTTAATTCTTAAATTTTTCAATCCCCCCCCCCCCCCCCCCCCCACCCCCTCGCGACGTGAGTGTAGCAGCAAAAGTGCATTTTGATCGCGCGCCGGTTTGGGGCCCGCGGTCGTGTGCGTGTGTACTTGAGTGTGCGTAAGTGGATCGTCAAGGTGATCGGTTCAGTTCGTGGATTAGCTCGTTGGAAGCCCCAACCCGGATCCGAATTTTTTTTTTTTTTTGTTTAGTTGTCTCCTGCTCTCTTTTGTGTTAGTGTATGTGTCTGGCCCTACTCTAGTGTGGTGAAAGAGGATAGCAATAGTGAATGTGTGCAGTGAAGTGAAATTGCTATTCCATGTAATTTTTCTTTTTTAGTTTTTGAAAAGAATTTTTTAATTCTTAAATTTTTCAATCCCCCCCACCCCACCCCCTCGCGACGTGAGTGTAGTAGGAAAAGTGCATTTTGATCGCCGGTTTGGGGCTCGCGGTCGTATGCGTGAGTGTGTGTGGTATGCTGTTGTAGCTGTTGTAGCTGTTGTAGCTGTTGTATGCTGTTGTATCCTGTTGTAGCTGTTGTATGCTGTTGTATGCTGTGGTATGCTGTTGTTATACCGGTGAGTGCTAGTTTTAAGTTTTTTTCAACCAAATTTTTCCATACTTTTCCAAAAAGATTTCGCGTATCCAAATATTTAGTTTTCCTTCTTAATTTGATTGGTTCAACTGTGCTACAATTTTTAATTTTTCTTGCCGATATTTTGGAAAATATATTATACCTGACCTTTAGGTATAATATCACATAAAAACATTCTAGCATCCCTTTATGGGTACAATTTTTAAACTTTTAGTGTTAGGAAGTTTTATTTTTTTAGAAAATTTTATTTTTTAGGGAATTTTATTTCTTTAGGAAATTTTATTTCTTTAGGAAATATTTTAGGAAATTTTATTTTTTTAGGAAATTTAATTTTTTTAGGAAATTTTATTTTTTAGGAAATTTAATTTTTTTAGGAATTTCAATATTTTCTTAGGAAATTTAATTTTTTTTAGGAAATTTTATATTTTTTTAGGAAATTTAATTTTTTAGGAAATTTTATTTAGGTGGTGTTATTATTCTATAGAGATTTATGACACTTTTAGCTAACGTGCTGTAGGTTAAACGGGGTTCGGGAATGAATTGTTTGGCGCCAGTTGGGCAAATACCAATCGCTGTCTTTTCAGGCTTGTAGATCGTTTGTAGGCACACGGTGCGAGTATAGTGATACCTACACTTTATTTTGTTTTTTAAAAAGGTCCACTTACGAAGAGCGCTTAGTAGTTGAGGGCTGCATACTTGAAGAGTTTCGTGTTTGTTTGTTTAGATACCTTAGGTTAAATTTGGTTGGGGAGGCTAGTTTGATAATTCCTTCGCATGCCTACTAGGTCCGATGGCGAAGTAAACTGAAAGGGCGCCCATAATGCAGCAACTTTCCATTTCGTACATATTCAAGCAGAACAAGCCTGAAACAAAGCGATTGATTAAGCAACGAGTTTTGATCTACAATCCCCTACGGACCGCAGACGAAGTAGCCCTCAACACATTGTGGACGATGCAGCACCATGATCGACGCCAGATCCTTCTTGAATACAAAACCTAGCCTCTCCAACATATTTTCTGCTAAATTGTTCAATTTTGACCACCAAGTTGGTTGATGGTTACTAATGTTTAGTTATGGCTTAGACATTTGTTTACGGTCTTCAGGCGAAGTTCTGATAAATCTTAGAGCATTTTGTCAGACTATTAGGAAGGTTTCTTAGGGCGAAGGTAGCTTAGGGCGAAGATCTGAAAATTGAATATCTCCCTACGGACGGTAGGTGAGATCCTCCCTACGGACGGTAGGAGAGAAGGCTCTTAGAGCATTTTGTCAGACTATTAAGAAGGTTTCTTAGGGCGAAGGTAGCTTAGGGCGAGGTTTTGAAAATTTACTATCTCCCTACGGACGGTAGGTGAGATCCTCCCTACGGACGGTAGGAGAGAAGGCTCTTAGAGCACTTTTTACAATTGTTTGGAAGGTTTTTTAGGGCGAAGGTAGGTTAGGGCGAGGTTTTGAAAATTGAATATCTCCCTACGGACGGTAGGTGAGATCCTCCCTACGGACGGTAGGAGAGAAGGCTCCTAGAGCATTTTGGCAAACTATTAGGAAGGTTTCTTAGGGCGAAGGTAGCTTAGGGCGAAGATCTGAAAATTGAATATCTCCCTACGGACGGTAGGTGAGATCCTCCCTACGGACGGTAGGAGAGAAGGCTGTTAGAGCATTTTGGCAAACTATTAGGAGGGTTTCTTAGGGCGAAGGTAGCTTAGGGCGAGGTTCTGAAAATTGAATATCTCCCTACGGACGGTAGGAGAGAAGGCTATAAGAGCATTTTGGCAAACTATTAGGAGGGTTTCTTAGGGCGAAGGTAGCTTAGGGCGAGGTTCTGAAAATTTAATATCTCCCTACGGACGGTAGGTGAGATCCTCCCTACGGACGGTAGGTGAGATCCTCCCTACGGACGGCAGGTGAGATCCTCCCTACGGACGGTAGGAGAGAAGGCTCTTAGAGCATTTTGTCAGACTATTAAGAAGGTTTCTTAGGGCGAAGGTAGCTTAGGGCGAAGATCTGAAAATTGAATATCTCCCTACGGACGGTAGGTGAGATCCTCCCTACGGACGGTAGGAGAGAAGGCTCTTAGAGCATTTTGGCAAACTATTAGAAAGGCTTCTTAGGGCGAAGGTAGCTTAGGGCGAAGGTAGCTTAGGGCGAAGGTAGCTTAGGGCGAAGTTCTGAAAATTTACTATCTCCCTACGGACGGTAGGTGAGATCCTCCCTACGGACGGTAGGAGAGAAGGCTCTTAGAGCATTTTGTCGGACTATTAAGAAGGTTTCTTAGGGCGAAGGTAGCTTAGGGCGAAGATCTGAAAATTGAATATCTCCCTACGGACGGTAGGTGAGATCCTCCCTACGGACGGTAGGAGAGAAGGCTCTTAGAGCATTTCGTCGGACTATTAAGAAGAAGGTTTCTTAGGGCGAAGGTAGCTAGGGCGAAGATCTGAAAATTGAATATCTCCCTACGGACGGTAGGTGAGATCCTCCCTACGGACGGTAGGAGAGAAGGCTCTTAGAGCATTTCGTCGGACTATTAAGAAGGTTTCTTAGGGCGAAGGTAGCTTAGGGCGAAGATCTGAAAATTGAATATCTCCCTACGGACGGTAGGTGAGATCCTCCCTACGGACGGTAGGAGAGAAGGCTATTAGAGCATTTTGGCAAACTATTAGGAAAGTTTCTTAGTGCGAAGGTAGCTTAGGGCGAAGGTAGCTTAGGGCGAAGTTCTGAAAATTTATTATCTCCCTACGGACGGTAGGTGAGATCCTCCCTACGGACGGTAGGAGAGAAGGCTCTTAGAGCATTTTGTCAGACTATTAAGAAGGTTTCTTAGGGCGAAGGCAGCTTAGGGCGAGGTTCTGAAAATTGAATATCTCCCTACGGACGGTAGGTGAGATCCTCCCTACGGACGGTAGGAGAGAAGGCTCTTAGAGCATTTTTGGCAAACTATTAGGAAGGTTTCTTAGGGCGAAGGTAGCTTAGGGCGAAGTTCTGAAAATTTATTATCTCCCTACGGACGGTAGGTGAGATCCTCCCTACGGACGGTAGGAGAGAAGGCTCTTAGAGCATTTTGGCAAACTATTAGGAAGGTTTCTTAGGGCGAAGGTAGCTAGGGCGAAGATCTGAAAATTGAATATCTCCCTACGGACGGTAGGTGAGATCCTCCCTACGGACGGTAGGAGAGAATTCTCTTAGAGCACTTTTTACAATTGTTTTTAAGGTTTCTTAGGGCGAAGGTAGGTTAGGGCAATCTGTCACTTGATGTGGACCGAGAAAATGTTCCTACCCGACTATCTCTGCCCCTACACTCTTGCTGAATCAGATTGTGTGAAAAGCTTCAACCTCAGAACCTCTGTTGCTTGATCATGAAATGCGCTGTTAAAATTTCGGAAAGAAATCCTTTAAAGCGAAGTGAAAAAAATTTAGTAAGGCTTCGCTCTTCTTTCACGAGTGGCACCTGATTACGTCAAATTGTTATAAAAAAAGAAAACAGTGAAAGATGGTAACGTGCGTCATTTTCTCAAATCGATTCTTTCCAAAAAATAATCAATTACAAAAAAATTTGCAGGTCTCCCGTCAAATAAAAATATTGTTCACACCAGTCATAATTTTTTGTCCCCCTTTTGAAAATTTTTACCATTTTTTTCCATTTTTTTTATATAATACCCACGAATCGAAGTACTCACAGTCACTCAAATTATTCGCTCCCAAAAAAAGAATGCGCCTCTCTCTACACCTAAAATTCTTAATTCGAAATTTTCTCCTAAATTATGCGCCTTTGTGGCAAAAAGAAAGATGGCAAACCCCTGCCATGAGGTGCTACTCACACCAGCCATATTTATTGTCCATTTTTTCGCGCACTCTAGCATTTTTTATAAATTTTTTTCACGTTTCTATGAAGTTCTCACAAAAAAATAAAAAAATTGACAACACTCCCGCCAAATTTTTCCCATTGAGAGGATCACACAGGATCCACCTACGAAACGAGTTTACACTCGCATTGGTACTTTCGTGGGGGTAAAATCTAATCCCAGTCGCCTGCTTGGAGTCAGTCGTAAGTGGATCGTCGAGGTGATCGGTTCGGATCGCGGATTAGCTCGTCGGAAGCCCCAAACCGGATCCGAATTTTTTTTTTTTTAGTTGTCTCCTAGTCTCTTTTGTGTTAGTGTATGTGTCTGGTCCTGCTCTAGTGTGGCGAAAGAGGATAGCAATAGTGAATGTATGCAGTGAAGTGAAATTGCTATTCCATGTAATTTTTCTTTTTTTAGATTTTGAAAAGAACTTTTTAATTCTTAAATTTTTCAATCCCCCCCCCCCCCCCCCCCACCCCCTCGCGACGTGAGTGTAGCAGCAAAAGTGCATTTTGATCGCGCGCCGGTTTGGGGCCCGCGGTCGTGTGCGTGTGTACTTGAGTGTGCGTAAGTGGATCGTCAAGGTGATCGGTTCAGTTCGTGGATTAGCTCGTTGGAAGCCCCAACCCGGATCCGAATTTTTTTTTTTTTTTGTTTAGTTGTCTCCTGCTCTCTTTTGTGTTAGTGTATGTGTCTGGCCCTACTCTAGTGTGGTGAAAGAGGATAGCAATAGTGAATGTGTGCAGTGAAGTGAAATTGCTATTCCATGTAATTTTTCTTTTTTAGTTTTTGAAAAGAATTTTTTAATTCTTAAATTTTTCAATCCCCCCCACCCCACCCCCTCGCGACGTGAGTGTAGTAGGAAAAGTGCATTTTGATCGCCGGTTTGGGGCTCGCGGTCGTATGCGTGAGTGTGTGTGGTATGCTGTTGTAGCTGTTGTAGCTGTTGTAGCTGTTGTATGCTGTTGTATCCTGTTGTAGCTGTTGTATGCTGTTGTATGCTGTGGTATGCTGTTGTTATACCGGTGAGTGCTAGTTTTAAGTTTTTTTCAACCAAATTTTTCCATACTTTTCCAAAAAGATTTCGCGTATCCAAATATTTAGTTTTCCTTCTTAATTTGATTGGTTCAACTGTGCTACAATTTTTAATTTTTCTTGCCGATATTTTGGAAAATATATTATACCTGACCTTTAGGTATAATATCACATAAAAACATTCTAGCATCCCTTTATGGGTACAATTTTTAAACTTTTAGTGTTAGGAAGTTTTATTTTTTTAGAAAATTTTATTTTTTAGGGAATTTTATTTCTTTAGGAAATTTTATTTCTTTAGGAAATATTTTAGGAAATTTTATTTTTTTAGGAAATTTAATTTTTTTAGGAAATTTTATTTTTTAGGAAATTTAATTTTTTTAGGAATTTCAATATTTTCTTAGGAAATTTAATTTTTTTTAGGAAATTTTATATTTTTTTAGGAAATTTAATTTTTTAGGAAATTTTATTTAGGTGGTGTTATTATTCTATAGAGATTTATGACACTTTTAGCTAACGTGCTGTAGGTTAAACGGGGTTCGGGAATGAATTGTTTGGCGCCAGTTGGGCAAATACCAATCGCTGTCTTTTCAGGCTTGTAGATCGTTTGTAGGCACACGGTGCGAGTATAGTGATACCTACACTTTATTTTGTTTTTTAAAAAGGTCCACTTACGAAGAGCGCTTAGTAGTTGAGGGCTGCATACTTGAAGAGTTTCGTGTTTGTTTGTTTAGATACCTTAGGTTAAATTTGGTTGGGGAGGCTAGTTTGATAATTCCTTCGCATGCCTACTAGGTCCGATGGCGAAGTAAACTGAAAGGGCGCCCATAATGCAGCAACTTTCCATTTCGTACATATTCAAGCAGAACAAGCCTGAAACAAAGCGATTGATTAAGCAACGAGTTTTGATCTACAATCCCCTACGGACCGCAGACGAAGTAGCCCTCAACACATTGTGGACGATGCAGCACCATGATCGACGCCAGATCCTTCTTGAATACAAAACCTAGCCTCTCCAACATATTTTCTGCTAAATTGTTCAATTTTGACCACCAAGTTGGTTGATGGTTACTAATGTTTAGTTATGGCTTAGACATTTGTTTACGGTCTTCAGGCGAAGTTCTGATAAATCTTAGAGCATTTTGGCAGACTATTAAGAAGGTTTCTTAGGGCGAAGGTAGCTTAGGGCGAAGATCTGAAAATTGAATATCTCCCTACGGACGGTAGGTGAGATCCTCCCTACGGACGGTAGGAGAGAAGGCTCTTAGAGCATTTTGTCAGACTATTAAGAAGGTTTCTTAGGGCGAAGGTAGCTTAGGGCGAGGTTTTGAAAATTTACTATCTCCCTACGGACGGTAGGTGAGATCCTCCCTACGGACGGTAGGAGAGAAGGCTCTTAGAGCACTTTTTACAATTGTTTGGAAGGTTTTTTAGGGCGAAGGTAGGTTAGGGCGAGGTTTTGAAAATTGAATATCTCCCTACGGACGGTAGGTGAGATCCTCCCTACGGACGGTAGGAGAGAAGGCTCCTAGAGCATTTTGGCAAACTATTAGGAAGGTTTCTTAGGGCGAAGGTAGCTTAGGGCGAAGATCTGAAAATTGAATATCTCCCTACGGACGGTAGGTGAGATCCTCCCTACGGACGGTAGGAGAGAAGGCTGTTAGAGCATTTTGGCAAACTATTAGGAGGGTTTCTTAGGGCGAAGGTAGCTTAGGGCGAGGTTCTGAAAATTGAATATCTCCCTACGGACGGTAGGAGAGAAGGCTATAAGAGCATTTTGGCAAACTATTAGGAGGGTTTCTTAGGGCGAAGGTAGCTTAGGGCGAGGTTCTGAAAATTTAATATCTCCCTACGGACGGTAGGTGAGATCCTCCCTACGGACGGTAGGTGAGATCCTCCCTACGGACGGCAGGTGAGATCCTCCCTACGGACGGTAGGAGAGAAGGCTCTTAGAGCATTTTGTCAGACTATTAAGAAGGTTTCTTAGGGCGAAGGTAGCTTAGGGCGAAGATCTGAAAATTGAATATCTCCCTACGGACGGTAGGTGAGATCCTCCCTACGGACGGTAGGAGAGAAGGCTCTTAGAGCATTTTGGCAAACTATTAGAAAGGCTTCTTAGGGCGAAGGTAGCTTAGGGCGAAGGTAGCTTAGGGCGAAGTTCTGAAAATTTACTATCTCCCTACGGACGGTAGGTGAGATCCTCCCTACGGACGGTAGGAGAGAAGGCTCTTAGAGCATTTTGTCGGACTATTAAGAAGGTTTCTTAGGGCGAAGGTAGCTTAGGGCGAAGATCTGAAAATTGAATATCTCCCTACGGACGGTAGGTGAGATCCTCCCTACGGACGGTAGGAGAGAAGGCTCTTAGAGCATTTCGTCGGACTATTAAGAAGAAGGTTTCTTAGGGCGAAGGTAGCTAGGGCGAAGATCTGAAAATTGAATATCTCCCTACGGACGGTAGGTGAGATCCTCCCTACGGACGGTAGGAGAGAAGGCTCTTAGAGCATTTCGTCGGACTATTAAGAAGGTTTCTTAGGGCGAAGGTAGCTTAGGGCGAAGATCTGAAAATTGAATATCTCCCTACGGACGGTAGGTGAGATCCTCCCTACGGACGGTAGGAGAGAAGGCTATTAGAGCATTTTGGCAAACTATTAGGAAAGTTTCTTAGTGCGAAGGTAGCTTAGGGCGAAGGTAGCTTAGGGCGAAGTTCTGAAAATTTATTATCTCCCTACGGACGGTAGGTGAGATCCTCCCTACGGACGGTAGGAGAGAAGGCTCTTAGAGCATTTTGTCAGACTATTAAGAAGGTTTCTTAGGGCGAAGGCAGCTTAGGGCGAGGTTCTGAAAATTGAATATCTCCCTACGGACGGTAGGTGAGATCCTCCCTACGGACGGTAGGAGAGAAGGCTCTTAGAGCATTTTTGGCAAACTATTAGGAAGGTTTCTTAGGGCGAAGGTAGCTTAGGGCGAAGTTCTGAAAATTTATTATCTCCCTACGGACGGTAGGTGAGATCCTCCCTACGGACGGTAGGAGAGAAGGCTCTTAGAGCATTTTGGCAAACTATTAGGAAGGTTTCTTAGGGCGAAGGTAGCTAGGGCGAAGATCTGAAAATTGAATATCTCCCTACGGACGGTAGGTGAGATCCTCCCTACGGACGGTAGGAGAGAATTCTCTTAGAGCACTTTTTACAATTGTTTTTAAGGTTTCTTAGGGCGAAGGTAGGTTAGGGCAATCTGTCACTTGATGTGGACCGAGAAAATGTTCCTACCCGACTATCTCTGCCCCTACACTCTTGCTGAATCAGATTGTGTGAAAAGCTTCAACCTCAGAACCTCTGTTGCTTGATCATGAAATGCGCTGTTAAAATTTCGGAAAGAAATCCTTTAAAGCGAAGTGAAAAAAATTTAGTAAGGCTTCGCTCTTCTTTCACGAGTGGCACCTGATTACGTCAAATTGTTATAAAAAAAGAAAACAGTGAAAGATGGTAACGTGCGTCATTTTCTCAAATCGATTCTTTCCAAAAAATAATCAATTACAAAAAAATTTGCAGGTCTCCCGTCAAATAAAAATATTGTTCACACCAGTCATAATTTTTTGTCCCCCTTTTGAAAATTTTTACCATTTTTTTCCATTTTTTTTTATATAATACCCACGAATCGAAGTACTCACAGTCACTCAAATTATTCGCTCCCAAAAAAAGAATGCGCCTCTCTCTACACCTAAAATTCTTAATTCGAAATTTTCTCCTAAATTATGCGCCTTTGTGGCAAAAAGAAAGATGGCAAACCCCTGCCATGAGGTGCTACTCACACCAGCCATATTTATTGTCCATTTTTTCGCGCACTCTAGCATTTTTTATAAATTTTTTTCACGTTTCTATGAAGTTCTCACAAAAAAATAAAAAAATTGACAACACTCCCGCCAAATTTTTCCCATTGAGAGGATCACACAGGATCCACCTACGAAACGAGTTTACACTCGCATTGGTACTTTCGTGGGGGTAAAATCTAATCCCAGTCGCCTGCTTGGAGTCAGTCGTAAGTGGATCGTCGAGGTGATCGGTTCGGATCGCGGATTAGCTCGTCGGAAGCCCCAAACCGGATCCGAATTTTTTTTTTTTTAGTTGTCTCCTAGTCTCTTTTGTGTTAGTGTATGTGTCTGGTCCTGCTCTAGTGTGGCGAAAGAGGATAGCAATAGTGAATGTATGCAGTGAAGTGAAATTGCTATTCCATGTAATTTTTCTTTTTTTAGATTTTGAAAAGAACTTTTTAATTCTTAAATTTTTCAATCCCCCCCACCCCACCCCCTCGCGACGTGAGTGTAGTAGGAAAAGTGCATTTTGATCGCCGGTTTGGGGCTCGCGGTCGTATGCGTGAGTGTGTGTGGTATGCTGTTGTAGCTGTTGTAGCTGTTGTAGCTGTTGTATGCTGTTGTATCCTGTTGTAGCTGTTGTATGCTGTTGTATGCTGTGGTATGCTGTTGTTATACCGGTGAGTGCTAGTTTTAAGTTTTTTTCAACCAAATTTTTCCATACTTTTCCAAAAAGATTTCGCGTATCCAAATATTTAGTTTTCCTTCTTAATTTGATTGGTTCAACTGTGCTACAATTTTTAATTTTTCTTGCCGATATTTTGGAAAATATATTATACCTGACCTTTAGGTATAATATCACATAAAAACATTCTAGCATCCCTTTATGGGTACAATTTTTAAACTTTTAGTGTTAGGAAGTTTTATTTTTTTAGAAAATTTTATTTTTTAGGGAATTTTATTTCTTTAGGAAATTTTATTTCTTTAGGAAATATTTTAGGAAATTTTATTTTTTTAGGAAATTTAATTTTTTTAGGAAATTTTATTTTTTAGGAAATTTAATTTTTTTAGGAATTTCAATATTTTCTTAGGAAATTTAATTTTTTTTAGGAAATTTTATATTTTTTTAGGAAATTTAATTTTTTAGGAAATTTTATTTAGGTGGTGTTATTATTCTATAGAGATTTATGACACTTTTAGCTAACGTGCTGTAGGTTAAACGGGGTTCGGGAATGAATTGTTTGGCGCCAGTTGGGCAAATACCAATCGCTGTCTTTTCAGGCTTGTAGATCGTTTGTAGGCACACGGTGCGAGTATAGTGATACCTACACTTTATTTTGTTTTTTAAAAAGGTCCACTTACGAAGAGCGCTTAGTAGTTGAGGGCTGCATACTTGAAGAGTTTCGTGTTTGTTTGTTTAGATACCTTAGGTTAAATTTGGTTGGGGAGGCTAGTTTGATAATTCCTTCGCATGCCTACTAGGTCCGATGGCGAAGTAAACTGAAAGGGCGCCCATAATGCAGCAACTTTCCATTTCGTACATATTCAAGCAGAACAAGCCTGAAACAAAGCGATTGATTAAGCAACGAGTTTTGATCTACAATCCCCTACGGACCGCAGACGAAGTAGCCCTCAACACATTGTGGACGATGCAGCACCATGATCGACGCCAGATCCTTCTTGAATACAAAACCTAGCCTCTCCAACATATTTTCTGCTAAATTGTTCAATTTTGACCACCAAGTTGGTTGATGGTTACTAATGTTTAGTTATGGCTTAGACATTTGTTTACGGTCTTCAGGCGAAGTTCTGATAAATCTTAGAGCATTTTGGCAGACTATTAAGAAGGTTTCTTAGGGCGAAGGTAGCTTAGGGCGAAGATCTGAAAATTGAATATCTCCCTACGGACGGTAGGTGAGATCCTCCCTACGGACGGTAGGAGAGAAGGCTCTTAGAGCATTTTGTCAGACTATTAAGAAGGTTTCTTAGGGCGAAGGTAGCTTAGGGCGAGGTTTTGAAAATTTACTATCTCCCTACGGACGGTAGGTGAGATCCTCCCTACGGACGGTAGGAGAGAAGGCTCTTAGAGCACTTTTTACAATTGTTTGGAAGGTTTTTTAGGGCGAAGGTAGGTTAGGGCGAGGTTTTGAAAATTGAATATCTCCCTACGGACGGTAGGTGAGATCCTCCCTACGGACGGTAGGAGAGAAGGCTCCTAGAGCATTTTGGCAAACTATTAGGAAGGTTTCTTAGGGCGAAGGTAGCTTAGGGCGAAGATCTGAAAATTGAATATCTCCCTACGGACGGTAGGTGAGATCCTCCCTACGGACGGTAGGAGAGAAGGCTGTTAGAGCATTTTGGCAAACTATTAGGAGGGTTTCTTAGGGCGAAGGTAGCTTAGGGCGAGGTTCTGAAAATTGAATATCTCCCTACGGACGGTAGGAGAGAAGGCTATAAGAGCATTTTGGCAAACTATTAGGAGGGTTTCTTAGGGCGAAGGTAGCTTAGGGCGAGGTTCTGAAAATTTAATATCTCCCTACGGACGGTAGGTGAGATCCTCCCTACGGACGGTAGGTGAGATCCTCCCTACGGACGGCAGGTGAGATCCTCCCTACGGACGGTAGGAGAGAAGGCTCTTAGAGCATTTTGTCAGACTATTAAGAAGGTTTCTTAGGGCGAAGGTAGCTTAGGGCGAAGATCTGAAAATTGAATATCTCCCTACGGACGGTAGGTGAGATCCTCCCTACGGACGGTAGGAGAGAAGGCTCTTAGAGCATTTTGGCAAACTATTAGAAAGGCTTCTTAGGGCGAAGGTAGCTTAGGGCGAAGGTAGCTTAGGGCGAAGTTCTGAAAATTTACTATCTCCCTACGGACGGTAGGTGAGATCCTCCCTACGGACGGTAGGAGAGAAGGCTCTTAGAGCATTTTGTCGGACTATTAAGAAGGTTTCTTAGGGCGAAGGTAGCTTAGGGCGAAGATCTGAAAATTGAATATCTCCCTACGGACGGTAGGTGAGATCCTCCCTACGGACGGTAGGAGAGAAGGCTCTTAGAGCATTTCGTCGGACTATTAAGAAGAAGGTTTCTTAGGGCGAAGGTAGCTAGGGCGAAGATCTGAAAATTGAATATCTCCCTACGGACGGTAGGTGAGATCCTCCCTACGGACGGTAGGAGAGAAGGCTCTTAGAGCATTTCGTCGGACTATTAAGAAGGTTTCTTAGGGCGAAGGTAGCTTAGGGCGAAGATCTGAAAATTGAATATCTCCCTACGGACGGTAGGTGAGATCCTCCCTACGGACGGTAGGAGAGAAGGCTATTAGAGCATTTTGGCAAACTATTAGGAAAGTTTCTTAGTGCGAAGGTAGCTTAGGGCGAAGGTAGCTTAGGGCGAAGTTCTGAAAATTTATTATCTCCCTACGGACGGTAGGTGAGATCCTCCCTACGGACGGTAGGAGAGAAGGCTCTTAGAGCATTTTGTCAGACTATTAAGAAGGTTTCTTAGGGCGAAGGCAGCTTAGGGCGAGGTTCTGAAAATTGAATATCTCCCTACGGACGGTAGGTGAGATCCTCCCTACGGACGGTAGGAGAGAAGGCTCTTAGAGCATTTTTGGCAAACTATTAGGAAGGTTTCTTAGGGCGAAGGTAGCTTAGGGCGAAGTTCTGAAAATTTATTATCTCCCTACGGACGGTAGGTGAGATCCTCCCTACGGACGGTAGGAGAGAAGGCTCTTAGAGCATTTTGGCAAACTATTAGGAAGGTTTCTTAGGGCGAAGGTAGCTAGGGCGAAGATCTGAAAATTGAATATCTCCCTACGGACGGTAGGTGAGATCCTCCCTACGGACGGTAGGAGAGAATTCTCTTAGAGCACTTTTTACAATTGTTTTTAAGGTTTCTTAGGGCGAAGGTAGGTTAGGGCAATCTGTCACTTGATGTGGACCGAGAAAATGTTCCTACCCGACTATCTCTGCCCCTACACTCTTGCTGAATCAGATTGTGTGAAAAGCTTCAACCTCAGAACCTCTGTTGCTTGATCATGAAATGCGCTGTTAAAATTTCGGAAAGAAATCCTTTAAAGCGAAGTGAAAAAAATTTAGTAAGGCTTCGCTCTTCTTTCACGAGTGGCACCTGATTACGTCAAATTGTTATAAAAAAAGAAAACAGTGAAAGATGGTAACGTGCGTCATTTTCTCAAATCGATTCTTTCCAAAAAATAATCAATTACAAAAAAATTTGCAGGTCTCCCGTCAAATAAAAATATTGTTCACACCAGTCATAATTTTTTGTCCCCCTTTTGAAAATTTTTACCATTTTTTTCCATTTTTTTTTATATAATACCCACGAATCGAAGTACTCACAGTCACTCAAATTATTCGCTCCCAAAAAAAGAATGCGCCTCTCTCTACACCTAAAATTCTTAATTCGAAATTTTCTCCTAAATTATGCGCCTTTGTGGCAAAAAGAAAGATGGCAAACCCCTGCCATGAGGTGCTACTCACACCAGCCATATTTATTGTCCATTTTTTCGCGCACTCTAGCATTTTTTATAAATTTTTTTCACGTTTCTATGAAGTTCTCACAAAAAAATAAAAAAATTGACAACACTCCCGCCAAATTTTTCCCATTGAGAGGATCACACAGGATCCACCTACGAAACGAGTTTACACTCGCATTGGTACTTTCGTGGGGGTAAAATCTAATCCCAGTCGCCTGCTTGGAGTCAGTCGTAAGTGGATCGTCGAGGTGATCGGTTCGGATCGCGGATTAGCTCGTCGGAAGCCCCAAACCGGATCCGAATTTTTTTTTTTTTAGTTGTCTCCTAGTCTCTTTTGTGTTAGTGTATGTGTCTGGTCCTGCTCTAGTGTGGCGAAAGAGGATAGCAATAGTGAATGTATGCAGTGAAGTGAAATTGCTATTCCATGTAATTTTTCTTTTTTTAGATTTTGAAAAGAACTTTTTAATTCTTAAATTTTTCAATCCCCCCCCCCCCCCCCCCACCCCCTCGCGACGTGAGTGTAGCAGCAAAAGTGCATTTTGATCGCGCGCCGGTTTGGGGCCCGCGGTCGTGTGCGTGTGTACTTGAGTGTGCGTAAGTGGATCGTCAAGGTGATCGGTTCAGTTCGTGGATTAGCTCGTTGGAAGCCCCAACCCGGATCCGAATTTTTTTTTTTTTTTGTTTAGTTGTCTCCTGCTCTCTTTTGTGTTAGTGTATGTGTCTGGCCCTACTCTAGTGTGGTGAAAGAGGATAGCAATAGTGAATGTGTGCAGTGAAGTGAAATTGCTATTCCATGTAATTTTTCTTTTTTAGTTTTTGAAAAGAATTTTTTAATTCTTAAATTTTTCAATCCCCCCCACCCCACCCCCTCGCGACGTGAGTGTAGTAGGAAAAGTGCATTTTGATCGCCGGTTTGGGGCTCGCGGTCGTATGCGTGAGTGTGTGTGGTATGCTGTTGTAGCTGTTGTAGCTGTTGTAGCTGTTGTAGCTGTTGTATGCTGTTGTATCCTGTTGTAGCTGTTGTATGCTGTTGTATGCTGTGGTATGCTGTTGTTATACCGGTGAGTGCTAGTTTTAAGTTTTTTTCAACCAAATTTTTCCATACTTTTCCAAAAAGATTTCGCGTATCCAAATATTTAGTTTTCCTTCTTAATTTGATTGGTTCAACTGTGCTACAATTTTTAATTTTTCTTGCCGATATTTTGGAAAATATATTATACCTGACCTTTAGGTATAATATCATATAAAAACATTCTAGCATCCCTTTATGGGTACAATTTTTAAACTTTTAGTGTTAGGAAGTTTTATTTTTTTAGAAAATTTTATTTTTTAGGGAATTTTATTTCTTTAGGAAATTTTATTTCTTTAGGAAATATTTTAGGAAATTTTATTTTTTTAGGAAATTTTATTTTTTAGGAAATTTAATTTTTTTAGGAATTTCAGTATTTTCTTAGGAAATTAAATTTTTTTTAGGAAATTTTATATTTTTTTTAGGAAATTTAATTTTTTAGGAAATTTTATTTAGGTGGTGTTATTATTCTATAGAGATTTATGACACTTTTAGCTAACGTGCTGTAGGTTAAACGGGGTTCGGGAATGAATTGTTTGGCGCCAGTTGGGCAAATACCAATCGCTGTCTTTTCAGGCTTGTAGATCGTTTGTAGGCACACGGTGCGAGTATAGTGATACCTACACTTTATTTTGTTTTTTAAAAAGGTCCACTTACGAAGAGCGCTTAGTAGTTGAGGGCTGCATACTTGAAGAGTTTCGTGTTTGTTTGTTTAGATACCTTAGGTTAAATTTGGTTGGGGAGGCTAGTTTGATAATTCCTTCGCATGCCTACTAGGTCCGATGGCGACGTAAACTGAAAGGTCGCCCATAATGCAGCAACTTTCCATTTCGTACATATCCAAGCAGAACAAGCCTGAAACAAAGCGATTGATTAAGCAACGAGTTTTGATCTACAATCCCATACGGACCGCAGACGAAGTAGCCCTCAACACATTGTGGACGATGCAGCACCATGATCGACGCCAGATCCTTCTTGAATACAAAACCTAGCCTCTCCAACATATTTTCTGCTAAATTGATCAATTTGGCCACCAAGTTGGTTGATGGTTACTAATGTTTAGTTATGGCTTAGACATTTGTTTACGGTCTTCAGGCGAAGTTCTGATAAATCTTAGAGCATTTTGTCAGACTATTAGGAAGGTTTCTTAGGGCGAAGGTAGCTTAGGGCGAAGATCTGAAAATTGAATATCTCCCTACGGACGGTAGGAGAGAAGGCTCTTAGAGCACTTTTTACAATTGTTTAGAAGGTTTCTTAGGGCGAAGGTAGCTTAGGGCGAGGTTTTGAAAATTTACTATCTCCCTACGGACGGTAGGTGAGATCCTCCCTACGGACGGTAGGAGAGAAGGCTCTTAGAGCATTTTGTCAAACTATTAGGAAGGTTTCTTAGGGCGAAGGTAGGTTACGGCGAAGATCTGAAAATTGAATATCTCCCTACGGACGGTAGGAGAGAAGGCTCTTAGAGCACTTTTTACAATTGTTTGGAAGGTTTCTTAGGGCGAAGGTAGGTTAGGGCGAGGTTTTGAAAATTTACTATCTCCCTACGGACGGTAGGTGAGATCCTCCCTACGGACGGTAGGAGAGAAGGCTCTTAGAGCACTTTTTACAATTGTTTGGAAGGTTTTTTAGGGCGAAGGTAGGTTAGGGCGAGGTTTTGAAAATTGAATATCTCCCTACGGACGGTAGGTGAGATCCTCCCTACGGACGGTAGGAGAGAAGGCTCCTAGAGCATTTTGGCAAACTATTAGGAAGGTTTCTTAGGGCGAAGGTAGCTTAGGGCGAAGATCTGAAAATTGAATATCTCCCTACGGACGGTAGGTGAGATCCTCCCTACGGACGGTAGGAGAGAAGGCTGTTAGAGCATTTTGGCAAACTATTAGGAGGGTTTCTTAGGGCGAAGGTAGCTTAGGGCGAGGTTCTGAAAATTGAATATCTCCCTACGGACGGTAGGAGAGAAGGCTATAAGAGCATTTTGGCAAACTATTAGGAGGGTTTCTTAGGGCGAAGGTAGCTTAGGGCGAGGTTCTGAAAATTTAATATCTCCCTACGGACGGTAGGTGAGATCCTCCCTACGGACGGTAGGTGAGATCCTCCCTACGGACGGCAGGTGAGATCCTCCCTACGGACGGTAGGAGAGAAGGCTCTTAGAGCATTTTGTCAGACTATTAAGAAGGTTTCTTAGGGCGAAGGTAGCTTAGGGCGAAGATCTGAAAATTGAATATCTCCCTACGGACGGTAGGTGAGATCCTCCCTACGGACGGTAGGAGAGAAGGCTCTTAGAGCATTTTGGCAAACTATTAGAAAGGCTTCTTAGGGCGAAGGTAGCTTAGGGCGAAGGTAGCTTAGGGCGAAGTTCTGAAAATTTACTATCTCCCTACGGACGGTAGGTGAGATCCTCCCTACGGACGGTAGGAGAGAAGGCTCTTAGAGCATTTTGTCGGACTATTAAGAAGGTTTCTTAGGGCGAAGGTAGCTTAGGGCGAAGATCTGAAAATTGAATATCTCCCTACGGACGGTAGGTGAGATCCTCCCTACGGACGGTAGGAGAGAAGGCTCTTAGAGCATTTCGTCGGACTATTAAGAAGAAGGTTTCTTAGGGCGAAGGTAGCTAGGGCGAAGATCTGAAAATTGAATATCTCCCTACGGACGGTAGGTGAGATCCTCCCTACGGACGGTAGGAGAGAAGGATCTTAGAGCATTTCGTCGGACTATTAAGAAGGTTTCTTAGGGCGAAGGTAGCTTAGGGCGAAGATCTGAAAATTGAATATCTCCCTACGGACGGTAGGTGAGATCCTCCCTACGGACGGTAGGAGAGAAGGCTATTAGAGCATTTTGGCAAACTATTAGGAAAGTTTCTTAGTGCGAAGGTAGCTTAGGGCGAAGGTAGCTTAGGGCGAAGTTCTGAAAATTTATTATCTCCCTACGGACGGTAGGTGAGATCCTCCCTACGGACGGTAGGAGAGAAGGCTCTTAGAGCATTTTGTCAGACTATTAAGAAGGTTTCTTAGGGCGAAGGCAGCTTAGGGCGAGGTTCTGAAAATTGAATATCTCCCTACGGACGGTAGGTGAGATCCTCCCTACGGACGGTAGGAGAGAAGGCTCTTAGAGCATTTTTGGCAAACTATTAGGAAGGTTTCTTAGGGCGAAGGTAGCTTAGGGCGAAGTTCTGAAAATTTATTATCTCCCTACGGACGGTAGGTGAGATCCTCCCTACGGACGGTAGGAGAGAAGGCTCTTAGAGCATTTTGGCAAACTATTAGGAAGGTTTCTTAGGGCGAAGGTAGCTAGGGCGAAGATCTGAAAATTGAATATCTCCCTACGGACGGTAGGTGAGATCCTCCCTACGGACGGTAGGAGAGAAGGCTCTTAGAGCACTTTTTACAATTGTTTGGAAGGTTTTTTAGGGCGAAGGTAGGTTAGGGCGAGGTTTTGAAAATTGAATATCTCCCTACGGACGGTAGGTGAGATCCTCCCTACGGACGGTAGGAGAGAAGGCTCCTAGAGCATTTTGGCAAACTATTAGGAAGGTTTCTTAGGGCGAAGGTAGCTTAGGGCGAAGATCTGAAAATTGAATATCTCCCTACGGACGGTAGGTGAGATCCTCCCTACGGACGGTAGGAGAGAAGGCTGTTAGAGCATTTTGGCAAACTATTAGGAGGGTTTCTTAGGGCGAAGGTAGCTTAGGGCGAGGTTCTGAAAATTGAATATCTCCCTACGGACGGTAGGAGAGAAGGCTATAAGAGCATTTTGGCAAACTATTAGGAGGGTTTCTTAGGGCGAAGGTAGCTTAGGGCGAGGTTCTGAAAATTTAATATCTCCCTACGGACGGTAGGTGAGATCCTCCCTACGGACGGTAGGTGAGATCCTCCCTACGGACGGCAGGTGAGATCCTCCCTACGGACGGTAGGAGAGAAGGCTCTTAGAGCATTTTGTCAGACTATTAAGAAGGTTTCTTAGGGCGAAGGTAGCTTAGGGCGAAGATCTGAAAATTGAATATCTCCCTACGGACGGTAGGTGAGATCCTCCCTACGGACGGTAGGAGAGAAGGCTCTTAGAGCATTTTGGCAAACTATTAGAAAGGCTTCTTAGGGCGAAGGTAGCTTAGGGCGAAGGTAGCTTAGGGCGAAGTTCTGAAAATTTACTATCTCCCTACGGACGGTAGGTGAGATCCTCCCTACGGACGGTAGGAGAGAAGGCTCTTAGAGCATTTTGTCGGACTATTAAGAAGGTTTCTTAGGGCGAAGGTAGCTTAGGGCGAAGATCTGAAAATTGAATATCTCCCTACGGACGGTAGGTGAGATCCTCCCTACGGACGGTAGGAGAGAAGGCTCTTAGAGCATTTCGTCGGACTATTAAGAAGAAGGTTTCTTAGGGCGAAGGTAGCTAGGGCGAAGATCTGAAAATTGAATATCTCCCTACGGACGGTAGGTGAGATCCTCCCTACGGACGGTAGGAGAGAAGGATCTTAGAGCATTTCGTCGGACTATTAAGAAGGTTTCTTAGGGCGAAGGTAGCTTAGGGCGAAGATCTGAAAATTGAATATCTCCCTACGGACGGTAGGTGAGATCCTCCCTACGGACGGTAGGAGAGAAGGCTATTAGAGCATTTTGGCAAACTATTAGGAAAGTTTCTTAGTGCGAAGGTAGCTTAGGGCGAAGGTAGCTTAGGGCGAAGTTCTGAAAATTTATTATCTCCCTACGGACGGTAGGTGAGATCCTCCCTACGGACGGTAGGAGAGAAGGCTCTTAGAGCATTTTGTCAGACTATTAAGAAGGTTTCTTAGGGCGAAGGCAGCTTAGGGCGAGGTTCTGAAAATTGAATATCTCCCTACGGACGGTAGGTGAGATCCTCCCTACGGACGGTAGGAGAGAAGGCTCTTAGAGCATTTTTGGCAAACTATTAGGAAGGTTTCTTAGGGCGAAGGTAGCTTAGGGCGAAGTTCTGAAAATTTATTATCTCCCTACGGACGGTAGGTGAGATCCTCCCTACGGACGGTAGGAGAGAAGGCTCTTAGAGCATTTTGGCAAACTATTAGGAAGGTTTCTTAGGGCGAAGGTAGCTAGGGCGAAGATCTGAAAATTGAATATCTCCCTACGGACGGTAGGTGAGATCCTCCCTACGGACGGTAGGAGAGAATTCTCTTAGAGCACTTTTTACAATTGTTTTTAAGGTTTCTTAGGGCGAAGGTAGGTTAGGGCAATCTGTCACTTGATGTGGACCGAGAAAATGTTCCTACCCGACTATCTCTGCCCCTACACTCTTGCTGAATCAGATTGTGTGAAAAGCTTCAACCTCAGAACCTCTGTTGCTTGATCATGAAATGCGCTGTTAAAATTTCGGAAAGAAATCCTTTAAAGCGAAGTGAAAAAAATTTAGTAAGGCTTCGCTCTTCTTTCACGAGTGGCACCTGATTACGTCAAATTGTTATAAAAAAAGAAAACAGTGAAAGATGGTAACGTGCGTCATTTTCTCAAATCGATTCTTTCCAAAAAATAATCAATTACAAAAAAATTTGCAGGTCTCCCGTCAAATAAAAATATTGTTCACACCAGTCATAATTTTTTGTCCCCCTTTTGAAAATTTTTACCATTTTTTTCCATTTTTTTTTATATAATACCCACGAATCGAAGTACTCACAGTCACTCAAATTATTCGCTCCCAAAAAAAGAATGCGCCTCTCTCTACACCTAAAATTCTTAATTCGAAATTTTCTCCTAAATTATGCGCCTTTGTGGCAAAAAGAAAGATGGCAAACCCCTGCCATGAGGTGCTACTCACACCAGCCATATTTATTGTCCATTTTTTCGCGCACTCTAGCATTTTTTATAAATTTTTTTCACGTTTCTATGAAGTTCTCACAAAAAAATAAAAAAATTGACAACACTCCCGCCAAATTTTTCCCATTGAGAGGATCACACAGGATCCACCTACGAAACGAGTTTACACTCGCATTGGTACTTTCGTGGGGGTAAAATCTAATCCCAGTCGCCTGCTTGGAGTCAGTCGTAAGTGGATCGTCGAGGTGATCGGTTCGGATCGCGGATTAGCTCGTCGGAAGCCCCAAACCGGATCCGAATTTTTTTTTTTTTAGTTGTCTCCTAGTCTCTTTTGTGTTAGTGTATGTGTCTGGTCCTGCTCTAGTGTGGCGAAAGAGGATAGCAATAGTGAATGTATGCAGTGAAGTGAAATTGCTATTCCATGTAATTTTTCTTTTTTTAGATTTTGAAAAGAACTTTTTAATTCTTAAATTTTTCAATCCCCCCCCCCCCCCCCCCCCCACCCCCTCGCGACGTGAGTGTAGCAGCAAAAGTGCATTTTGATCGCGCGCCGGTTTGGGGCCCGCGGTCGTGTGCGTGTGTACTTGAGTGTGCGTAAGTGGATCGTCAAGGTGATCGGTTCAGTTCGTGGATTAGCTCGTTGGAAGCCCCAACCCGGATCCGAATTTTTTTTTTTTTTTGTTTAGTTGTCTCCTGCTCTCTTTTGTGTTAGTGTATGTGTCTGGCCCTACTCTAGTGTGGTGAAAGAGGATAGCAATAGTGAATGTGTGCAGTGAAGTGAAATTGCTATTCCATGTAATTTTTCTTTTTTAGTTTTTGAAAAGAATTTTTTAATTCTTAAATTTTTCAATCCCCCCCACCCCACCCCCTCGCGACGTGAGTGTAGTAGGAAAAGTGCATTTTGATCGCCGGTTTGGGGCTCGCGGTCGTATGCGTGAGTGTGTGTGGTATGCTGTTGTAGCTGTTGTAGCTGTTGTAGCTGTTGTAGCTGTTGTATGCTGTTGTATCCTGTTGTAGCTGTTGTATGCTGTTGTATGCTGTGGTATGCTGTTGTTATACCGGTGAGTGCTAGTTTTAAGTTTTTTTCAACCAAATTTTTCCATACTTTTCCAAAAAGATTTCGCGTATCCAAATATTTAGTTTTCCTTCTTAATTTGATTGGTTCAACTGTGCTACAATTTTTAATTTTTCTTGCCGATATTTTGGAAAATATATTATACCTGACCTTTAGGTATAATATCATATAAAAACATTCTAGCATCCCTTTATGGGTACAATTTTTAAACTTTTAGTGTTAGGAAGTTTTATTTTTTTAGAAAATTTTATTTTTTAGGGAATTTTATTTCTTTAGGAAATTTTATTTCTTTAGGAAATATTTTAGGAAATTTTATTTTTTAGGAAATTTAATTTTTTTAGGAATTTCAGTATTTTCTTAGGAAATTAAATTTTTTTTAGGAAATTTTATATTTTTTTTAGGAAATTTAATTTTTTAGGAAATTTTATTTAGGTGGTGTTATTATTCTATAGAGATTTATGACACTTTTAGCTAACGTGCTGTAGGTTAAACGGGGTTCGGGAATGAATTGTTTGGCGCCAGTTGGGCAAATACCAATCGCTGTCTTTTCAGGCTTGTAGATCGTTTGTAGGCACACGGTGCGAGTATAGTGATACCTACACTTTATTTTGTTTTTTAAAAAGGTCCACTTACGAAGAGCGCTTAGTAGTTGAGGGCTGCATACTTGAAGAGTTTCGTGTTTGTTTGTTTAGATACCTTAGGTTAAATTTGGTTGGGGAGGCTAGTTTGATAATTCCTTCGCATGCCTACTAGGTCCGATGGCGACGTAAACTGAAAGGTCGCCCATAATGCAGCAACTTTCCATTTCGTACATATCCAAGCAGAACAAGCCTGAAACAAAGCGATTGATTAAGCAACGAGTTTTGATCTACAATCCCATACGGACCGCAGACGAAGTAGCCCTCAACACATTGTGGACGATGCAGCACCATGATCGACGCCAGATCCTTCTTGAATACAAAACCTAGCCTCTCCAACATATTTTCTGCTAAATTGATCAATTTGGCCACCAAGTTGGTTGATGGTTACTAATGTTTAGTTATGGCTTAGACATTTGTTTACGGTCTTCAGGCGAAGTTCTGATAAATCTTAGAGCATTTTGTCAGACTATTAGGAAGGTTTCTTAGGGCGAAGGTAGCTTAGGGCGAAGATCTGAAAATTGAATATCTCCCTACGGACGGTAGGAGAGAAGGCTCTTAGAGCACTTTTTACAATTGTTTAGAAGGTTTCTTAGGGCGAAGGTAGCTTAGGGCGAGGTTTTGAAAATTTACTATCTCCCTACGGACGGTAGGTGAGATCCTCCCTACGGACGGTAGGAGAGAAGGCTCTTAGAGCATTTTGTCAAACTATTAGGAAGGTTTCTTAGGGCGAAGGTAGGTTACGGCGAAGATCTGAAAATTGAATATCTCCCTACGGACGGTAGGAGAGAAGGCTCTTAGAGCACTTTTTACAATTGTTTGGAAGGTTTCTTAGGGCGAAGGTAGGTTAGGGCGAGGTTTTGAAAATTTACTATCTCCCTACGGACGGTAGGTGAGATCCTCCCTACGGACGGTAGGAGAGAAGGCTCTTAGAGCATTTCGTCGGACTATTAAGAAGGTTTCTTAGGGCGAAGGTAGCTAGGGCGAAGATCTGAAAATTGAATATCTCCCTACGGACGGTAGGTGAGATCCTCCCTACGGACGGTAGGAGAGAAGGCTCTTAGAGCATTTCGTCGGACTATTAAGAAGGTTTCTTAGGGCGAAGGTAGCTTAGGGCGAAGATCTGAAAATTGAATATCTCCCTACGGACGGTAGGTGAGATCCTCCCTACGGACGGTAGGAGAGAAGGCTATTAGAGCATTTTGGCAAACTATTAGGAAAGTTTCTTAGTGCGAAGGTAGCTTAGGGCGAAGGTAGCTTAGGGCGAAGTTCTGAAAATTTATTATCTCCCTACGGACGGTAGGTGAGATCCTCCCTACGGACGGTAGGAGAGAAGGCTCTTAGAGCATTTTTGGCAAACTATTAGGAAGGTTTCTTAGGGCGAAGGTAGCTTAGGGCGAAGTTCTGAAAATTTATTATCTCCCTACGGACGGTAGGTGAGATCCTCCCTACGGACGGTAGGAGAGAAGGCTCTTAGAGCATTTTGGCAAACTATTAGGAAGGTTTCTTAGGGCGAAGGTAGCTAGGGCGAAGATCTGAAAATTGAATATCTCCCTACGGACGGTAGGTGAGATCCTCCCTACGGACGGTAGGAGAGAATTCTCTTAGAGCACTTTTTATAATTGTTTTTAAGGTTTCTTAGGGCGAAGGTAGGTTAGGGCAATCTGTCACTTGATGTGGACCGAGAAAATGTTCCTACCCGACTATCTCTGCCCCTACACTCTTGCTGAATCAGATTGTGTGAAAAGCTTCAACCTCAGAACCTCTGTTGCTTGATCATGAAATGCGCTGTTAAAATTTCGGAAAGAAATCCTTTAAAGCGAAGTGAAAAAAATTTAGTAAGGCTTCGCTCTTCTTTCACGAGTGGCACCTGATTACGTCAAATTGTTATAAAAAAAGAAAACAGTGAAAGATGGTAACGTGCGTCATTTTCTCAAATCGATTCTTTCCAAAAAATAATCAATTACAAAAAAATTTGCAGGTCTCCCGTCAAATAAAAATATTGTTCACACCAGTCATAATTTTTTGTCCCCCTTTTGAAAATTTTTACCATTTTTTTCCATTTTTTTTTATATAATACCCACGAATCGAAGTACTCACAGTCACTCAAATTATTCGCTCCCAAAAAAAGAATGCGCCTCTCTCTACACCTAAAATTCTTAATTCGAAATTTTCTCCTAAATTATGCGCCTTTGTGGCAAAAAGAAAGATGGCAAACCCCTGCCATGAGGTGCTACTCACACCAGCCATATTTATTGTCCATTTTTTCGCGCACTCTAGCATTTTTTATAAATTTTTTTCACGTTTCTATGAAGTTCTCACAAAAAAATAAAAAAATTGACAACACTCCCGCCAAATTTTTCCCATTGAGAGGATCACACAGGATCCACCTACGAAACGAGTTTACACTCGCATTGGTACTTTCGTGGGGGTAAAATCTAATCCCAGTCGCCTGCTTGGAGTCAGTCGTAAGTGGATCGTCGAGGTGATCGGTTCGGATCGCGGATTAGCTCGTCGGAAGCCCCAAACCGGATCCGAATTTTTTTTTTTTTAGTTGTCTCCTAGTCTCTTTTGTGTTAGTGTATGTGTCTGGTCCTGCTCTAGTGTGGCGAAAGAGGATAGCAATAGTGAATGTATGCAGTGAAGTGAAATTGCTATTCCATGTAATTTTTCTTTTTTTAGATTTTGAAAAGAACTTTTTAATTCTTAAATTTTTCAATCCCCCCCCCCCCCCCCCCCCACCCCCTCGCGACGTGAGTGTAGCAGCAAAAGTGCATTTTGATCGCGCGCCGGTTTGGGGCCCGCGGTCGTGTGCGTGTGTACTTGAGTGTGCGTAAGTGGATCGTCAAGGTGATCGGTTCAGTTCGTGGATTAGCTCGTTGGAAGCCCCAACCCGGATCCGAATTTTTTTTTTTTTTTTGTTTAGTTGTCTCCTGCTCTCTTTTGTGTTAGTGTATGTGTCTGGCCCTACTCTAGTGTGGTGAAAGAGGATAGCAATAGTGAATGTGTGCAGTGAAGTGAAATTGCTATTCCATGTAATTTTTCTTTTTTAGTTTTTGAAAAGAATTTTTTAATTCTTAAATTTTTCAATCCCCCCCACCCCACCCCCTCGCGACGTGAGTGTAGTAGGAAAAGTGCATTTTGATCGCCGGTTTGGGGCTCGCGGTCGTATGCGTGAGTGTGTGTGGTATGCTGTTGTAGCTGTTGTAGCTGTTGTAGCTGTTGTATGCTGTTGTATCCTGTTGTAGCTGTTGTATGCTGTTGTATGCTGTGGTATGCTGTTGTTATACCGGTGAGTGCTAGTTTTAAGTTTTTTTCAACCAAATTTTTCCATACTTTTCCAAAAAGATTTCGCGTATCCAAATATTTAGTTTTCCTTCTTAATTTGATTGGTTCAACTGTGCTACAATTTTTAATTTTTCTTGCCGATATTTTGGAAAATATATTATACCTGACCTTTAGGTATAATATCATATAAAAACATTCTAGCATCCCTTTATGGGTACAATTTTTAAACTTTTAGTGTTAGGAAGTTTTATTTTTTTAGAAAATTTTATTTTTTAGGGAATTTTATTTCTTTAGGAAATTTTATTTCTTTAGGAAATATTTTAGGAAATTTTATTTTTTAGGAAATTTAATTTTTTTAGGAATTTCAGTATTTTCTTAGGAAATTAAATTTTTTTTAGGAAATTTTATATTTTTTTTAGGAAATTTAATTTTTTAGGAAATTTTATTTAGGTGGTGTTATTATTCTATAGAGATTTATGACACTTTTAGCTAACGTGCTGTAGGTTAAACGGGGTTCGGGAATGAATTGTTTGGCGCCAGTTGGGCAAATACCAATCGCTGTCTTTTCAGGCTTGTAGATCGTTTGTAGGCACACGGTGCGAGTATAGTGATACCTACACTTTATTTTGTTTTTTAAAAAGGTCCACTTACGAAGAGCGCTTAGTAGTTGAGGGCTGCATACTTGAAGAGTTTCGTGTTTGTTTGTTTAGATACCTTAGGTTAAATTTGGTTGGGGAGGCTAGTTTGATAATTCCTTCGCATGCCTACTAGGTCCGATGGCGACGTAAACTGAAAGGTCGCCCATAATGCAGCAACTTTCCATTTCGTACATATCCAAGCAGAACAAGCCTGAAACAAAGCGATTGATTAAGCAACGAGTTTTGATCTACAATCCCATACGGACCGCAGACGAAGTAGCCCTCAACACATTGTGGACGATGCAGCACCATGATCGACGCCAGATCCTTCTTGAATACAAAACCTAGCCTCTCCAACATATTTTCTGCTAAATTGATCAATTTGGCCACCAAGTTGGTTGATGGTTACTAATGTTTAGTTATGGCTTAGACATTTGTTTACGGTCTTCAGGCGAAGTTCTGATAAATCTTAGAGCATTTTGTCAGACTATTAGGAAGGTTTCTTAGGGCGAAGGTAGCTTAGGGCGAAGATCTGAAAATTGAATATCTCCCTACGGACGGTAGGAGAGAAGGCTCTTAGAGCACTTTTTACAATTGTTTAGAAGGTTTCTTAGGGCGAAGGTAGCTTAGGGCGAGGTTTTGAAAATTTACTATCTCCCTACGGACGGTAGGTGAGATCCTCCCTACGGACGGTAGGAGAGAAGGCTCTTAGAGCATTTTGTCAAACTATTAGGAAGGTTTCTTAGGGCGAAGGTAGGTTACGGCGAAGATCTGAAAATTGAATATCTCCCTACGGACGGTAGGAGAGAAGGCTCTTAGAGCACTTTTTACAATTGTTTGGAAGGTTTCTTAGGGCGAAGGTAGGTTAGGGCGAGGTTTTGAAAATTTACTATCTCCCTACGGACGGTAGGTGAGATCCTCCCTACGGACGGTAGGAGAGAAGGCTCTTAGAGCATTTCGTCGGACTATTAAGAAGGTTTCTTAGGGCGAAGGTAGCTAGGGCGAAGATCTGAAAATTGAATATCTCCCTACGGACGGTAGGTGAGATCCTCCCTACGGACGGTAGGAGAGAAGGCTCTTAGAGCATTTCGTCGGACTATTAAGAAGGTTTCTTAGGGCGAAGGTAGCTTAGGGCGAAGATCTGAAAATTGAATATCTCCCTACGGACGGTAGGTGAGATCCTCCCTACGGACGGTAGGAGAGAAGGCTATTAGAGCATTTTGGCAAACTATTAGGAAAGTTTCTTAGTGCGAAGGTAGCTTAGGGCGAAGGTAGCTTAGGGCGAAGTTCTGAAAATTTATTATCTCCCTACGGACGGTAGGTGAGATCCTCCCTACGGACGGTAGGAGAGAAGGCTCTTAGAGCATTTTTGGCAAACTATTAGGAAGGTTTCTTAGGGCGAAGGTAGCTTAGGGCGAAGTTCTGAAAATTTATTATCTCCCTACGGACGGTAGGTGAGATCCTCCCTACGGACGGTAGGAGAGAAGGCTCTTAGAGCATTTTGGCAAACTATTAGGAAGGTTTCTTAGGGCGAAGGTAGCTAGGGCGAAGATCTGAAAATTGAATATCTCCCTACGGACGGTAGGTGAGATCCTCCCTACGGACGGTAGGAGAGAATTCTCTTAGAGCACTTTTTATAATTGTTTTTAAGGTTTCTTAGGGCGAAGGTAGGTTAGGGCAATCTGTCACTTGATGTGGACCGAGAAAATGTTCCTACCCGACTATCTCTGCCCCTACACTCTTGCTGAATCAGATTGTGTGAAAAGCTTCAACCTCAGAACCTCTGTTGCTTGATCATGAAATGCGCTGTTAAAATTTCGGAAAGAAATCCTTTAAAGCGAAGTGAAAAAAATTTAGTAAGGCTTCGCTCTTCTTTCACGAGTGGCACCTGATTACGTCAAATTGTTATAAAAAAAGAAAACAGTGAAAGATGGTAACGTGCGTCATTTTCTCAAATCGATTCTTTCCAAAAAATAATCAATTACAAAAAAATTTGCAGGTCTCCCGTCAAATAAAAATATTGTTCACACCAGTCATAATTTTTTGTCCCCCTTTTGAAAATTTTTACCATTTTTTTCCATTTTTTTTTATATAATACCCACGAATCGAAGTACTCACAGTCACTCAAATTATTCGCTCCCAAAAAAAGAATGCGCCTCTCTCTACACCTAAAATTCTTAATTCGAAATTTTCTCCTAAATTATGCGCCTTTGTGGCAAAAAGAAAGATGGCAAACCCCTGCCATGAGGTGCTACTCACACCAGCCATATTTATTGTCCATTTTTTCGCGCACTCTAGCATTTTTTATAAATTTTTTTCACGTTTCTATGAAGTTCTCACAAAAAAATAAAAAAATTGACAACACTCCCGCCAAATTTTTCCCATTGAGAGGATCACACAGGATCCACCTACGAAACGAGTTTACACTCGCATTGGTACTTTCGTGGGGGTAAAATCTAATCCCAGTCGCCTGCTTGGAGTCAGTCGTAAGTGGATCGTCGAGGTGATCGGTTCGGATCGCGGATTAGCTCGTCGGAAGCCCCAAACCGGATCCGAATTTTTTTTTTTTTAGTTGTCTCCTAGTCTCTTTTGTGTTAGTGTATGTGTCTGGTCCTGCTCTAGTGTGGCGAAAGAGGATAGCAATAGTGAATGTATGCAGTGAAGTGAAATTGCTATTCCATGTAATTTTTCTTTTTTTAGATTTTGAAAAGAACTTTTTAATTCTTAAATTTTTCAATCCCCCCCCCCCCCCCCCCCCCCACCCCCTCGCGACGTGAGTGTAGCAGCAAAAGTGCATTTTGATCGCGCGCCGGTTTGGGGCCCGCGGTCGTGTGCGTGTGTACTTGAGTGTGCGTAAGTGGATCGTCAAGGTGATCGGTTCAGTTCGTGGATTAGCTCGTTGGAAGCCCCAACCCGGATCCGAATTTTTTTTTTTTTTTTGTTTAGTTGTCTCCTGCTCTCTTTTGTGTTAGTGTATGTGTCTGGCCCTACTCTAGTGTGGTGAAAGAGGATAGCAATAGTGAATGTGTGCAGTGAAGTGAAATTGCTATTCCATGTAATTTTTCTTTTTTAGTTTTTGAAAAGAATTTTTTAATTCTTAAATTTTTCAATCCCCCCCACCCCACCCCCTCGCGACGTGAGTGTAGTAGGAAAAGTGCATTTTGATCGCCGGTTTGGGGCTCGCGGTCGTATGCGTGAGTGTGTGTGGTATGCTGTTGTAGCTGTTGTAGCTGTTGTAGCTGTTGTATGCTGTTGTATCCTGTTGTAGCTGTTGTATGCTGTTGTATGCTGTGGTATGCTGTTGTTATACCGGTGAGTGCTAGTTTTAAGTTTTTTTCAACCAAATTTTTCCATACTTTTCCAAAAAGATTTCGCGTATCCAAATATTTAGTTTTCCTTCTTAATTTGATTGGTTCAACTGTGCTACAATTTTTAATTTTTCTTGCCGATATTTTGGAAAATATATTATACCTGACCTTTAGGTATAATATCATATAAAAACATTCTAGCATCCCTTTATGGGTACAATTTTTAAACTTTTAGTGTTAGGAAGTTTTATTTTTTTAGAAAATTTTATTTTTTAGGGAATTTTATTTCTTTAGGAAATTTTATTTCTTTAGGAAATATTTTAGGAAATTTTATTTTTTAGGAAATTTAATTTTTTTAGGAATTTCAGTATTTTCTTAGGAAATTAAATTTTTTTTAGGAAATTTTATATTTTTTTTAGGAAATTTAATTTTTTAGGAAATTTTATTTAGGTGGTGTTATTATTCTATAGAGATTTATGACACTTTTAGCTAACGTGCTGTAGGTTAAACGGGGTTCGGGAATGAATTGTTTGGCGCCAGTTGGGCAAATACCAATCGCTGTCTTTTCAGGCTTGTAGATCGTTTGTAGGCACACGGTGCGAGTATAGTGATACCTACACTTTATTTTGTTTTTTAAAAAGGTCCACTTACGAAGAGCGCTTAGTAGTTGAGGGCTGCATACTTGAAGAGTTTCGTGTTTGTTTGTTTAGATACCTTAGGTTAAATTTGGTTGGGGAGGCTAGTTTGATAATTCCTTCGCATGCCTACTAGGTCCGATGGCGACGTAAACTGAAAGGTCGCCCATAATGCAGCAACTTTCCATTTCGTACATATCCAAGCAGAACAAGCCTGAAACAAAGCGATTGATTAAGCAACGAGTTTTGATCTACAATCCCATACGGACCGCAGACGAAGTAGCCCTCAACACATTGTGGACGATGCAGCACCATGATCGACGCCAGATCCTTCTTGAATACAAAACCTAGCCTCTCCAACATATTTTCTGCTAAATTGATCAATTTGGCCACCAAGTTGGTTGATGGTTACTAATGTTTAGTTATGGCTTAGACATTTGTTTACGGTCTTCAGGCGAAGTTCTGATAAATCTTAGAGCATTTTGTCAGACTATTAGGAAGGTTTCTTAGGGCGAAGGTAGCTTAGGGCGAAGATCTGAAAATTGAATATCTCCCTACGGACGGTAGGAGAGAAGGCTCTTAGAGCACTTTTTACAATTGTTTAGAAGGTTTCTTAGGGCGAAGGTAGCTTAGGGCGAGGTTTTGAAAATTTACTATCTCCCTACGGACGGTAGGTGAGATCCTCCCTACGGACGGTAGGAGAGAAGGCTCTTAGAGCATTTTGTCAAACTATTAGGAAGGTTTCTTAGGGCGAAGGTAGGTTACGGCGAAGATCTGAAAATTGAATATCTCCCTACGGACGGTAGGAGAGAAGGCTCTTAGAGCACTTTTTACAATTGTTTGGAAGGTTTCTTAGGGCGAAGGTAGGTTAGGGCGAGGTTTTGAAAATTTACTATCTCCCTACGGACGGTAGGTGAGATCCTCCCTACGGACGGTAGGAGAGAAGGCTCTTAGAGCATTTCGTCGGACTATTAAGAAGGTTTCTTAGGGCGAAGGTAGCTAGGGCGAAGATCTGAAAATTGAATATCTCCCTACGGACGGTAGGTGAGATCCTCCCTACGGACGGTAGGAGAGAAGGCTCTTAGAGCATTTCGTCGGACTATTAAGAAGGTTTCTTAGGGCGAAGGTAGCTTAGGGCGAAGATCTGAAAATTGAATATCTCCCTACGGACGGTAGGTGAGATCCTCCCTACGGACGGTAGGAGAGAAGGCTATTAGAGCATTTTGGCAAACTATTAGGAAAGTTTCTTAGTGCGAAGGTAGCTTAGGGCGAAGGTAGCTTAGGGCGAAGTTCTGAAAATTTATTATCTCCCTACGGACGGTAGGTGAGATCCTCCCTACGGACGGTAGGAGAGAAGGCTCTTAGAGCATTTTTGGCAAACTATTAGGAAGGTTTCTTAGGGCGAAGGTAGCTTAGGGCGAAGTTCTGAAAATTTATTATCTCCCTACGGACGGTAGGTGAGATCCTCCCTACGGACGGTAGGAGAGAAGGCTCTTAGAGCATTTTGGCAAACTATTAGGAAGGTTTCTTAGGGCGAAGGTAGCTAGGGCGAAGATCTGAAAATTGAATATCTCCCTACGGACGGTAGGTGAGATCCTCCCTACGGACGGTAGGAGAGAATTCTCTTAGAGCACTTTTTATAATTGTTTTTAAGGTTTCTTAGGGCGAAGGTAGGTTAGGGCAATCTGTCACTTGATGTGGACCGAGAAAATGTTCCTACCCGACTATCTCTGCCCCTACACTCTTGCTGAATCAGATTGTGTGAAAAGCTTCAACCTCAGAACCTCTGTTGCTTGATCATGAAATGCGCTGTTAAAATTTCGGAAAGAAATCCTTTAAAGCGAAGTGAAAAAAATTTAGTAAGGCTTCGCTCTTCTTTCACGAGTGGCACCTGATTACGTCAAATTGTTATAAAAAAAGAAAACAGTGAAAGATGGTAACGTGCGTCATTTTCTCAAATCGATTCTTTCCAAAAAATAATCAATTACAAAAAAATTTGCAGGTCTCCCGTCAAATAAAAATATTGTTCACACCAGTCATAATTTTTTGTCCCCCTTTTGAAAATTTTTACCATTTTTTTCCATTTTTTTTTATATAATACCCACGAATCGAAGTACTCACAGTCACTCAAATTATTCGCTCCCAAAAAAAGAATGCGCCTCTCTCTACACCTAAAATTCTTAATTCGAAATTTTCTCCTAAATTATGCGCCTTTGTGGCAAAAAGAAAGATGGCAAACCCCTGCCATGAGGTGCTACTCACACCAGCCATATTTATTGTCCATTTTTTCGCGCACTCTAGCATTTTTTATAAATTTTTTTCACGTTTCTATGAAGTTCTCACAAAAAAATAAAAAAATTGACAACACTCCCGCCAAATTTTTCCCATTGAGAGGATCACACAGGATCCACCTACGAAACGAGTTTACACTCGCATTGGTACTTTCGTGGGGGTAAAATCTAATCCCAGTCGCCTGCTTGGAGTCAGTCGTAAGTGGATCGTCGAGGTGATCGGTTCGGATCGCGGATTAGCTCGTCGGAAGCCCCAAACCGGATCCGAATTTTTTTTTTTTTAGTTGTCTCCTAGTCTCTTTTGTGTTAGTGTATGTGTCTGGTCCTGCTCTAGTGTGGCGAAAGAGGATAGCAATAGTGAATGTATGCAGTGAAGTGAAATTGCTATTCCATGTAATTTTTCTTTTTTTAGATTTTGAAAAGAACTTTTTAATTCTTAAATTTTTCAATCCCCCCCCCCCCCCCCCCCCCCCACCCCCTCGCGACGTGAGTGTAGCAGCAAAAGTGCATTTTGATCGCGCGCCGGTTTGGGGCCCGCGGTCGTGTGCGTGTGTACTTGAGTGTGCGTAAGTGGATCGTCAAGGTGATCGGTTCAGTTCGTGGATTAGCTCGTTGGAAGCCCCAACCCGGATCCGAATTTTTTTTTTTTTTTTGTTTAGTTGTCTCCTGCTCTCTTTTGTGTTAGTGTATGTGTCTGGCCCTACTCTAGTGTGGTGAAAGAGGATAGCAATAGTGAATGTGTGCAGTGAAGTGAAATTGCTATTCCATGTAATTTTTCTTTTTTAGTTTTTGAAAAGAATTTTTTAATTCTTAAATTTTTCAATCCCCCCCACCCCACCCCCTCGCGACGTGAGTGTAGTAGGAAAAGTGCATTTTGATCGCCGGTTTGGGGCTCGCGGTCGTATGCGTGAGTGTGTGTGGTATGCTGTTGTAGCTGTTGTAGCTGTTGTAGCTGTTGTATGCTGTTGTATCCTGTTGTAGCTGTTGTATGCTGTTGTATGCTGTGGTATGCTGTTGTTATACCGGTGAGTGCTAGTTTTAAGTTTTTTTCAACCAAATTTTTCCATACTTTTCCAAAAAGATTTCGCGTATCCAAATATTTAGTTTTCCTTCTTAATTTGATTGGTTCAACTGTGCTACAATTTTTAATTTTTCTTGCCGATATTTTGGAAAATATATTATACCTGACCTTTAGGTATAATATCACATAAAAACATTCTAGCATCCCTTTATGGGTACAATTTTTAAACTTTTAGTGTTAGGAAGTTTTATTTTTTTAGAAAATTTTATTTTTTAGGGAATTTTATTTCTTTAGGAAATTTTATTTCTTTAGGAAATATTTTAGGAAATTTTATTTTTTTAGGAAATTTAATTTTTTTAGGAAATTTTATTTTTTAGGAAATTTAATTTTTTTAGGAATTTCAATATTTTCTTAGGAAATTTAATTTTTTTTAGGAAATTTTATATTTTTTTAGGAAATTTAATTTTTTAGGAAATTTTATTTAGGTGGTGTTATTATTCTATAGAGATTTATGACACTTTTAGCTAACGTGCTGTAGGTTAAACGGGGTTCGGGAATGAATTGTTTGGCGCCAGTTGGGCAAATACCAATCGCTGTCTTTTCAGGCTTGTAGATCGTTTGTAGGCACACGGTGCGAGTATAGTGATACCTACACTTTATTTTGTTTTTTAAAAAGGTCCACTTACGAAGAGCGCTTAGTAGTTGAGGGCTGCATACTTGAAGAGTTTCGTGTTTGTTTGTTTAGATACCTTAGGTTAAATTTGGTTGGGGAGGCTAGTTTGATAATTCCTTCGCATGCCTACTAGGTCCGATGGCGAAGTAAACTGAAAGGGCGCCCATAATGCAGCAACTTTCCATTTCGTACATATTCAAGCAGAACAAGCCTGAAACAAAGCGATTGATTAAGCAACGAGTTTTGATCTACAATCCCCTACGGACCGCAGACGAAGTAGCCCTCAACACATTGTGGACGATGCAGCACCATGATCGACGCCAGATCCTTCTTGAATACAAAACCTAGCCTCTCCAACATATTTTCTGCTAAATTGTTCAATTTTGACCACCAAGTTGGTTGATGGTTACTAATGTTTAGTTATGGCTTAGACATTTGTTTACGGTCTTCAGGCGAAGTTCTGATAAATCTTAGAGCATTTTGTCAGACTATTAGGAAGGTTTCTTAGGGCGAAGGTAGCTTAGGGCGAAGATCTGAAAATTGAATATCTCCCTACGGACGGTAGGTGAGATCCTCCCTACGGACGGTAGGAGAGAAGGCTCTTAGAGCATTTTGTCAGACTATTAAGAAGGTTTCTTAGGGCGAAGGTAGCTTAGGGCGAGGTTTTGAAAATTTACTATCTCCCTACGGACGGTAGGTGAGATCCTCCCTACGGACGGTAGGAGAGAAGGCTCTTAGAGCACTTTTTACAATTGTTTGGAAGGTTTTTTAGGGCGAAGGTAGGTTAGGGCGAGGTTTTGAAAATTGAATATCTCCCTACGGACGGTAGGTGAGATCCTCCCTACGGACGGTAGGAGAGAAGGCTCCTAGAGCATTTTGGCAAACTATTAGGAAGGTTTCTTAGGGCGAAGGTAGCTTAGGGCGAAGATCTGAAAATTGAATATCTCCCTACGGACGGTAGGTGAGATCCTCCCTACGGACGGTAGGAGAGAAGGCTGTTAGAGCATTTTGGCAAACTATTAGGAGGGTTTCTTAGGGCGAAGGTAGCTTAGGGCGAGGTTCTGAAAATTGAATATCTCCCTACGGACGGTAGGAGAGAAGGCTATAAGAGCATTTTGGCAAACTATTAGGAGGGTTTCTTAGGGCGAAGGTAGCTTAGGGCGAGGTTCTGAAAATTTAATATCTCCCTACGGACGGTAGGTGAGATCCTCCCTACGGACGGTAGGTGAGATCCTCCCTACGGACGGCAGGTGAGATCCTCCCTACGGACGGTAGGAGAGAAGGCTCTTAGAGCATTTTGTCAGACTATTAAGAAGGTTTCTTAGGGCGAAGGTAGCTTAGGGCGAAGATCTGAAAATTGAATATCTCCCTACGGACGGTAGGTGAGATCCTCCCTACGGACGGTAGGAGAGAAGGCTCTTAGAGCATTTCGTCGGACTATTAAGAAGAAGGTTTCTTAGGGCGAAGGTAGCTAGGGCGAAGATCTGAAAATTGAATATCTCCCTACGGACGGTAGGTGAGATCCTCCCTACGGACGGTAGGAGAGAAGGCTCTTAGAGCATTTTGGCAAACTATTAGAAAGGCTTCTTAGGGCGAAGGTAGCTTAGGGCGAAGGTAGCTTAGGGCGAAGATCTGAAAATTGAATATCTCCCTACGGACGGTAGGTGAGATCCTCCCTACGGACGGTAGGAGAGAAGGCTCTTAGAGCATTTTGGCAAACTATTAGAAAGGCTTCTTAGGGCGAAGGTAGCTTAGGGCGAAGGTAGCTTAGGGCGAAGGTAGCTTAGGGCGAAGTTCTGAAAATTTACTATCTCCCTACGGACGGTAGGTGAGATCCTCCCTACGGACGGTAGGAGAGAAGGCTCTTAGAGCATTTTGTCGGACTATTAAGAAGGTTTCTTAGGGCGAAGGTAGCTTAGGGCGAAGATCTGAAAATTGAATATCTCCCTACGGACGGTAGGTGAGATCCTCCCTACGGACGGTAGGAGAGAAGGCTCTTAGAGCATTTCGTCGGACTATTAAGAAGAAGGTTTCTTAGGGCGAAGGTAGCTAGGGCGAAGATCTGAAAATTGAATATCTCCCTACGGACGGTAGGTGAGATCCTCCCTACGGACGGTAGGAGAGAAGGCTCTTAGAGCATTTCGTCGGACTATTAAGAAGGTTTCTTAGGGCGAAGGTAGCTTAGGGCGAAGATCTGAAAATTGAATATCTCCCTACGGACGGTAGGTGAGATCCTCCCTACGGACGGTAGGAGAGAAGGCTATTAGAGCATTTTGGCAAACTATTAGGAAAGTTTCTTAGTGCGAAGGTAGCTTAGGGCGAAGGTAGCTTAGGGCGAAGTTCTGAAAATTTATTATCTCCCTACGGACGGTAGGTGAGATCCTCCCTACGGACGGTAGGAGAGAAGGCTCTTAGAGCATTTTGTCAGACTATTAAGAAGGTTTCTTAGGGCTAAGGCAGCTTAGGGCGAGGTTCTGAAAATTGAATATCTCCCTACGGACGTTAGGTGAGATCCTCCCTACGGACGGTAGGAGAGAAGGCTCTTAGAGCATTTTTGGCAAACTATTAGGAAGGTTTCTTAGGGCGAAGGTAGCTTAGGGCGAAGTTCTGAAAATTTATTATCTCCCTACGGACGGTAGGTGAGATCCTCCCTACGGACGGTAGGAGAGAAGGCTCTTAGAGCATTTTGGCAAACTATTAGGAAGGTTTCTTAGGGCGAAGGTAGCTAGGGCGAAGATCTGAAAATTGAATATCTCCCTACGGACGGTAGGTGAGATCCTCCCTACGGACGGTAGGAGAGAATTCTCTTAGAGCACTTTTTACAATTGTTTTTAAGGTTTCTTAGGGCGAAGGTAGGTTAGGGCAATCTGTCACTTGATGTGGACCGAGAAAATGTTCCTACCCGACTATCTCTGCCCCTACACTCTTGCTGAATCAGATTGTGTGAAAAGCTTCAACCTCAGAACCTCTGTTGCTTGATCATGAAATGCGCTGTTAAAATTTCGGAAAGAAATCCTTTAAAGCGAAGTGAAAAAAATTTAGTAAGGCTTCGCTCTTCTTTCACGAGTGGCACCTGATTACGTCAAATTGTTATAAAAAAAGAAAACAGTGAAAGATGGTAACGTGCGTCATTTTCTCAAATCGATTCTTTCCAAAAAATAATCAATTACAAAAAAATTTGCAGGTCTCCCGTCAAATAAAAATATTGTTCACACCAGTCATAATTTTTTGTCCCCCTTTTGAAAATTTTTACCATTTTTTTCCATTTTTTTTTATATAATACCCACGAATCGAAGTACTCACAGTCACTCAAATTATTCGCTCCCAAAAAAAGAATGCGCCTCTCTCTACACCTAAAATTCTTAATTCGAAATTTTCTCCTAAATTATGCGCCTTTGTGGCAAAAAGAAAGATGGCAAACCCCTGCCATGAGGTGCTACTCACACCAGCCATATTTATTGTCCATTTTTTCGCGCACTCTAGCATTTTTTATAAATTTTTTTCACGTTTCTATGAAGTTCTCACAAAAAAATAAAAAAATTGACAACACTCCCGCCAAATTTTTCCCATTGAGAGGATCACACAGGATCCACCTACGAAACGAGTTTACACTCGCATTGGTACTTTCGTGGGGGTAAAATCTAATCCCAGTCGCCTGCTTGGAGTCAGTCGTAAGTGGATCGTCGAGGTGATCGGTTCGGATCGCGGATTAGCTCGTCGGAAGCCCCAAACCGGATCCGAATTTTTTTTTTTTTAGTTGTCTCCTAGTCTCTTTTGTGTTAGTGTATGTGTCTGGTCCTGCTCTAGTGTGGCGAAAGAGGATAGCAATAGTGAATGTATGCAGTGAAGTGAAATTGCTATTCCATGTAATTTTTCTTTTTTTAGATTTTGAAAAGAACTTTTTAATTCTTAAATTTTTCAATCCCCCCCCCCCCCCCCCCCACCCCCTCGCGACGTGAGTGTAGCAGCAAAAGTGCATTTTGATCGCGCGCCGGTTTGGGGCCCGCGGTCGTGTGCGTGTGTACTTGAGTGTGCGTAAGTGGATCGTCAAGGTGATCGGTTCAGTTCGAGGATTAGCTCGTTGGAAGCCCCAACCCGGATCCGAATTTTTTTTTTTTTTTGTTTAGTTGTCTCCTGCTCTCTTTTGTGTTAGTGTATGTGTCTGGCCCTACTCTAGTGTGGTGAAAGAGGATAGCAATAGTGAATGTGTGCAGTGAAGTGAAATTGCTATTCCATGTAATTTTTCTTTTTTAGTTTTTGAAAAGAATTTTTTAATTCTTAAATTTTTCAATCCCCCCCACCCCACCCCCTCGCGACGTGAGTGTAGTAGGAAAAGTGCATTTTGATCGCCGGTTTGGGGCTCGCGGTCGTATGCGTGAGTGTGTGTGGTATGCTGTTGTAGCTGTTGTATGCTGTTGTATCCTGTTGTAGCTGTTGTATGCTGTTGTATGCTGTGGTATGCTGTTGTTATACCGGTGAGTGCTAGTTTTAAGTTTTTTTCAACCAAATTTTTCCATACTTTTCCAAAAAGATTTCGCGTATCCAAATATTTAGTTTTCCTTCTTAATTTGATTGGTTCAACTGTGCTACAATTCTTAATTTTTCTTGCCGATATTTTGGAAAATATATTATACCTGACCTTTAGGTATAATATCATATAAAAACATTCTAGCATCCCTTTATGGGTACAATTTTTAAACTTTTAGTGTTAGGAAGTTTTATTTTTTTAGAAAATTTTATTTTTTAGGGAATTTTATTTCTTTAGGAAATATTTTAGGAAATTTTATTTTTTTAGGAAATTTTATTTTTTAGGAAATTTAATTTTTTTAGGAATTTCAATATTTTCTTAGGAAATTTAATTGTTTTTAGGGAATTTTATATTTTTTTAGGAAATTTAATTTTTTAGGAAATTTTATTTAGGTGGTGTTATTATTCTATAGAGATTTATGACACTTTTAGCTAACGTGCTGTAGGTTAAACGGGGTTCGGGAATGAATTGTTTGGCGCCAGTTGGGCAAATACCAATCGCTGTCTTTTCAGGCTTGTAGATCGTTTGTAGGCACACGGTGCGAGTATAGTGATACCTACACTTTATTTTGTTTTTTAAAAAGGTCCACTTACGAAGAGCGCTTAGTAGTTGAGGGCTGCATACTTGAAGAGTTTCGTGTTTGTTTGTTTAGATACCTTAGGTTAAATTTGGTTGGGGAGGCTAGTTTGATAATTCCTTCGCATGCCTACTAGGTCCGATGGCGACGTAAACTGAAAGGTCGCCCATAATGCAGCAACTTTCCATTTCGTACATATCCAAGCAGAACAAGCCTGAAACAAAGCGATTGATTAAGCAACGAGTTTTGATCTACAATCCCATACGGACCGCAGACGAAGTAGCCCTCAACACATTGTGGACGATGCAGCACCATGATCGACGCCAGATCCTTCTTGAATACAAAACCTAGCCTCTCCAACATATTTTCTGCTAAATTGATCAATTTGGCCACCAAGTTGGTTGATGGTTACTAATGTTTAGTTATGGCTTAGACATTTGTTTACGGTCTTCAGGCGAAGTTCTGATAAATCTTAGAGCATTTTGTCAGACTATTAGGAAGGTTTCTTAGGGCGAAGGTAGCTTAGGGCGAAGATCTGAAAATTGAATATCTCCCTACGGACGGTAGGAGAGAAGGCTCTTAGAGCACTTTTTACAATTGTTTAGAAGGTTTCTTAGGGCGAAGGTAGCTTAGGGCGAGGTTTTGAAAATTTACTATCTCCCTACGGACGGTAGGTGAGATCCTCCCTACGGACGGTAGGAGAGAAGGCTCTTAGAGCATTTCGTCGGACTATTAAGAAGGTTTCTTAGGGCGAAGGTAGCTAGGGCGAAGATCTGAAAATTGAATATCTCCCTACGGACGGTAGGTGAGATCCTCCCTACGGACGGTAGGAGAGAAGGCTCTTAGAGCATTTCGTCGGACTATTAAGAAGGTTTCTTAGGGCGAAGGTAGCTTAGGGCGAAGATCTGAAAATTGAATATCTCCCTACGGACGGTAGGTGAGATCCTCCCTACGGACGGTAGGAGAGAAGGCTATTAGAGCATTTTGGCAAACTATTAGGAAAGTTTCTTAGTGCGAAGGTAGCTTAGGGCGAAGGTAGCTTAGGGCGAAGTTCTGAAAATTTATTATCTCCCTACGGACGGTAGGTGAGATCCTCCCTACGGACGGTAGGAGAGAAGGCTCTTAGAGCATTTTTGGCAAACTATTAGGAAGGTTTCTTAGGGCGAAGGTAGCTTAGGGCGAAGTTCTGAAAATTTATTATCTCCCTACGGACGGTAGGTGAGATCCTCCCTACGGACGGTAGGAGAGAAGGCTCTTAGAGCATTTTGGCAAACTATTAGGAAGGTTTCTTAGGGCGAAGGTAGCTAGGGCGAAGATCTGAAAATTGAATATCTCCCTACGGACGGTAGGTGAGATCCTCCCTACGGACGGTAGGAGAGAATTCTCTTAGAGCACTTTTTATAATTGTTTTTAAGGTTTCTTAGGGCGAAGGTAGGTTAGGGCAATCTGTCACTTGATGTGGACCGAGAAAATGTTCCTACCCGACTATCTCTGCCCCTACACTCTTGCTGAATCAGATTGTGTGAAAAGCTTCAACCTCAGAACCTCTGTTGCTTGATCATGAAATGCGCTGTTAAAATTTCGGAAAGAAATCCTTTAAAGCGAAGTGAAAAAAATTTAGTAAGGCTTCGCTCTTCTTTCACGAGTGGCACCTGATTACGTCAAATTGTTATAAAAAAAGAAAACAGTGAAAGATGGTAACGTGCGTCATTTTCTCAAATCGATTCTTTCCAAAAAATAATCAATTACAAAAAAATTTGCAGGTCTCCCGTCAAATAAAAATATTGTTCACACCAGTCATAATTTTTTGTCCCCCTTTTGAAAATTTTTACCATTTTTTTCCATTTTTTTTATATAATACCCACGAATCGAAGTACTCACAGTCACTCAAATTATTCGCTCCCAAAAAAAGAATGCGCCTCTCTCTACACCTAAAATTCTTAATTCGAAATTTTCTCCTAAATTATGCGCCTTTGTGGCAAAAAGAAAGATGGCAAACCCCTGCCATGAGGTGCTACTCACACCAGCCATATTTATTGTCCATTTTTTCGCGCACTCTAGCATTTTTTATAAATTTTTTTCACGTTTCTATGAAGTTCTCACAAAAAAATAAAAAAATTGACAACACTCCCGCCAAATTTTTCCCATTGAGAGGATCACACAGGATCCACCTACGAAACGAGTTTACACTCGCATTGGTACTTTCGTGGGGGTAAAATCTAATCCCAGTCGCCTGCTTGGAGTCAGTCGTAAGTGGATCGTCGAGGTGATCGGTTCGGATCGCGGATTAGCTCGTCGGAAGCCCCAAACCGGATCCGAATTTTTTTTTTTTTAGTTGTCTCCTAGTCTCTTTTGTGTTAGTGTATGTGTCTGGTCCTGCTCTAGTGTGGCGAAAGAGGATAGCAATAGTGAATGTATGCAGTGAAGTGAAATTGCTATTCCATGTAATTTTTCTTTTTTTAGATTTTGAAAAGAACTTTTTAATTCTTAAATTTTTCAATCCCCCCCCCCCCCCCCCCCCCCCCACCCCCTCGCGACGTGAGTGTAGCAGCAAAAGTGCATTTTGATCGCGCGCCGGTTTGGGGCCCGCGGTCGTGTGCGTGTGTACTTGAGTGTGCGTAAGTGGATCGTCAAGGTGATCGGTTCAGTTCGTGGATTAGCTCGTTGGAAGCCCCAACCCGGATCCGAATTTTTTTTTTTTTTTGTTTAGTTGTCTCCTGCTCTCTTTTGTGTTAGTGTATGTGTCTGGCCCTACTCTAGTGTGGTGAAAGAGGATAGCAATAGTGAATGTGTGCAGTGAAGTGAAATTGCTATTCCATGTAATTTTTCTTTTTTAGTTTTTGAAAAGAATTTTTTAATTCTTAAATTTTTCAATCCCCCCCACCCCACCCCCTCGCGACGTGAGTGTAGTAGGAAAAGTGCATTTTGATCGCCGGTTTGGGGCTCGCGGTCGTATGCGTGAGTGTGTGTGGTATGCTGTTGTAGCTGTTGTAGCTGTTGTAGCTGTTGTATGCTGTTGTATCCTGTTGTAGCTGTTGTATGCTGTTGTATGCTGTGGTATGCTGTTGTTATACCGGTGAGTGCTAGTTTTAAGTTTTTTTCAACCAAATTTTTCCATACTTTTCCAAAAAGATTTCGCGTATCCAAATATTTAGTTTTCCTTCTTAATTTGATTGGTTCAACTGTGCTACAATTTTTAATTTTTCTTGCCGATATTTTGGAAAATATATTATACCTGACCTTTAGGTATAATATCACATAAAAACATTCTAGCATCCCTTTATGGGTACAATTTTTAAACTTTTAGTGTTAGGAAGTTTTATTTTTTTAGAAAATTTTATTTTTTAGGGAATTTTATTTCTTTAGGAAATTTTATTTCTTTAGGAAATATTTTAGGAAATTTTATTTTTTTAGGAAATTTAATTTTTTTAGGAAATTTTATTTTTTAGGAAATTTAATTTTTTTAGGAATTTCAATATTTTCTTAGGAAATTTAATTTTTTTTAGGAAATTTTATATTTTTTTAGGAAATTTAATTTTTTAGGAAATTTTATTTAGGTGGTGTTATTATTCTATAGAGATTTATGACACTTTTAGCTAACGTGCTGTAGGTTAAACGGGGTTCGGGAATGAATTGTTTGGCGCCAGTTGGGCAAATACCAATCGCTGTCTTTTCAGGCTTGTAGATCGTTTGTAGGCACACGGTGCGAGTATAGTGATACCTACACTTTATTTTGTTTTTTAAAAAGGTCCACTTACGAAGAGCGCTTAGTAGTTGAGGGCTGCATACTTGAAGAGTTTCGTGTTTGTTTGTTTAGATACCTTAGGTTAAATTTGGTTGGGGAGGCTAGTTTGATAATTCCTTCGCATGCCTACTAGGTCCGATGGCGAAGTAAACTGAAAGGGCGCCCATAATGCAGCAACTTTCCATTTCGTACATATTCAAGCAGAACAAGCCTGAAACAAAGCGATTGATTAAGCAACGAGTTTTGATCTACAATCCCCTACGGACCGCAGACGAAGTAGCCCTCAACACATTGTGGACGATGCAGCACCATGATCGACGCCAGATCCTTCTTGAATACAAAACCTAGCCTCTCCAACATATTTTCTGCTAAATTGTTCAATTTTGACCACCAAGTTGGTTGATGGTTACTAATGTTTAGTTATGGCTTAGACATTTGTTTACGGTCTTCAGGCGAAGTTCTGATAAATCTTAGAGCATTTTGTCAGACTATTAGGAAGGTTTCTTAGGGCGAAGGTAGCTTAGGGCGAAGATCTGAAAATTGAATATCTCCCTACGGACGGTAGGTGAGATCCTCCCTACGGACGGTAGGAGAGAAGGCTCTTAGAGCATTTTGTCAGACTATTAAGAAGGTTTCTTAGGGCGAAGGTAGCTTAGGGCGAGGTTTTGAAAATTTACTATCTCCCTACGGACGGTAGGTGAGATCCTCCCTACGGACGGTAGGAGAGAAGGCTCTTAGAGCACTTTTTACAATTGTTTGGAAGGTTTTTTAGGGCGAAGGTAGGTTAGGGCGAGGTTTTGAAAATTGAATATCTCCCTACGGACGGTAGGTGAGATCCTCCCTACGGACGGTAGGAGAGAAGGCTCCTAGAGCATTTTGGCAAACTATTAGGAAGGTTTCTTAGGGCGAAGGTAGCTTAGGGCGAAGATCTGAAAATTGAATATCTCCCTACGGACGGTAGGTGAGATCCTCCCTACGGACGGTAGGAGAGAAGGCTGTTAGAGCATTTTGGCAAACTATTAGGAGGGTTTCTTAGGGCGAAGGTAGCTTAGGGCGAGGTTCTGAAAATTGAATATCTCCCTACGGACGGTAGGAGAGAAGGCTATAAGAGCATTTTGGCAAACTATTAGGAGGGTTTCTTAGGGCGAAGGTAGCTTAGGGCGAGGTTCTGAAAATTTAATATCTCCCTACGGACGGTAGGTGAGATCCTCCCTACGGACGGTAGGTGAGATCCTCCCTACGGACGGCAGGTGAGATCCTCCCTACGGACGGTAGGAGAGAAGGCTCTTAGAGCATTTTGTCAGACTATTAAGAAGGTTTCTTAGGGCGAAGGTAGCTTAGGGCGAAGATCTGAAAATTGAATATCTCCCTACGGACGGTAGGTGAGATCCTCCCTACGGACGGTAGGAGAGAAGGCTCTTAGAGCATTTTGGCAAACTATTAGAAAGGCTTCTTAGGGCGAAGGTAGCTTAGGGCGAAGGTAGCTTAGGGCGAAGGTAGCTTAGGGCGAAGTTCTGAAAATTTACTATCTCCCTACGGACGGTAGGTGAGATCCTCCCTACGGACGGTAGGAGAGAAGGCTCTTAGAGCATTTTGTCGGACTATTAAGAAGGTTTCTTAGGGCGAAGGTAGCTTAGGGCGAAGATCTGAAAATTGAATATCTCCCTACGGACGGTAGGTGAGATCCTCCCTACGGACGGTAGGAGAGAAGGCTCTTAGAGCATTTCGTCGGACTATTAAGAAGAAGGTTTCTTAGGGCGAAGGTAGCTAGGGCGAAGATCTGAAAATTGAATATCTCCCTACGGACGGTAGGTGAGATCCTCCCTACGGACGGTAGGAGAGAAGGCTCTTAGAGCATTTCGTCGGACTATTAAGAAGGTTTCTTAGGGCGAAGGTAGCTTAGGGCGAAGATCTGAAAATTGAATATCTCCCTACGGACGGTAGGTGAGATCCTCCCTACGGACGGTAGGAGAGAAGGCTATTAGAGCATTTTGGCAAACTATTAGGAAAGTTTCTTAGTGCGAAGGTAGCTTAGGGCGAAGGTAGCTTAGGGCGAAGTTCTGAAAATTTATTATCTCCCTACGGACGGTAGGTGAGATCCTCCCTACGGACGGTAGGAGAGAAGGCTCTTAGAGCATTTTGTCAGACTATTAAGAAGGTTTCTTAGGGCGAAGGCAGGTTAGGGCGAGGTTCTGAAAATTGAATATCTCCCTACGGACGGTAGGTGAGATCCTCCCTACGGACGGTAGGAGAGAAGGCTCTTAGAGCATTTTTGGCAAACTATTAGGAAGGTTTCTTAGGGCGAAGGTAGCTTAGGGCGAAGTTCTGAAAATTTATTATCTCCCTACGGACGGTAGGTGAGATCCTCCCTACGGACGGTAGGAGAGAAGGCTCTTAGAGCATTTTGGCAAACTATTAGGAAGGTTTCTTAGGGCGAAGGTAGCTAGGGCGAAGATCTGAAAATTGAATATCTCCCTACGGACGGTAGGTGAGATCCTCCCTACGGACGGTAGGAGAGAATTCTCTTAGAGCACTTTTTACAATTGTTTTTAAGGTTTCTTAGGGCGAAGGTAGGTTAGGGCAATCTGTCACTTGATGTGGACCGAGAAAATGTTCCTACCCGACTATCTCTGCCCCTACACTCTTGCTGAATCAGATTGTGTGAAAAGCTTCAACCTCAGAACCTCTGTTGCTTGATCATGAAATGCGCTGTTAAAATTTCGGAAAGAAATCCTTTAAAGCGAAGTGAAAAAAATTTAGTAAGGCTTCGCTCTTCTTTCACGAGTGGCACCTGATTACGTCAAATTGTTATAAAAAAAGAAAACAGTGAAAGATGGTAACGTGCGTCATTTTCTCAAATCGATTCTTTCCAAAAAATAATCAATTACAAAAAAATTTGCAGGTCTCCCGTCAAATAAAAATATTGTTCACACCAGTCATAATTTTTTGTCCCCCTTTTGAAAATTTTTACCATTTTTTTCCATTTTTTTTTATATAATACCCACGAATCGAAGTACTCACAGTCACTCAAATTATTCGCTCCCAAAAAAAGAATGCGCCTCTCTCTACACCTAAAATTCTTAATTCGAAATTTTCTCCTAAATTATGCGCCTTTGTGGCAAAAAGAAAGATGGCAAACCCCTGCCATGAGGTGCTACTCACACCAGCCATATTTATTGTCCATTTTTTCGCGCACTCTAGCATTTTTTATAAATTTTTTTCACGTTTCTATGAAGTTCTCACAAAAAAATAAAAAAATTGACAACACTCCCGCCAAATTTTTCCCATTGAGAGGATCACACAGGATCCACCTACGAAACGAGTTTACACTCGCATTGGTACTTTCGTGGGGGTAAAATCTAATCCCAGTCGCCTGCTTGGAGTCAGTCGTAAGTGGATCGTCGAGGTGATCGGTTCGGATCGCGGATTAGCTCGTCGGAAGCCCCAAACCGGATCCGAATTTTTTTTTTTTTAGTTGTCTCCTAGTCTCTTTTGTGTTAGTGTATGTGTCTGGTCCTGCTCTAGTGTGGCGAAAGAGGATAGCAATAGTGAATGTATGCAGTGAAGTGAAATTGCTATTCCATGTAATTTTTCTTTTTTTAGATTTTGAAAAGAACTTTTTAATTCTTAAATTTTTCAATCCCCCCCCCCCCCCCCCACCCCCTCGCGACGTGAGTGTAGCAGCAAAAGTGCATTTTGATCGCGCGCCGGTTTGGGGCCCGCGGTCGTGTGCGTGTGTACTTGAGTGTGCGTAAGTGGATCGTCAAGGTGATCGGTTCAGTTCGTGGATTAGCTCGTTGGAAGCCCCAACCCGGATCCGAATTTTTTTTTTTTTTTGTTTAGTTGTCTCCTGCTCTCTTTTGTGTTAGTGTATGTGTCTGGCCCTACTCTAGTGTGGTGAAAGAGGATAGCAATAGTGAATGTGTGCAGTGAAGTGAAATTGCTATTCCATGTAATTTTTCTTTTTTAGTTTTTGAAAAGAATTTTTTAATTCTTAAATTTTTCAATCCCCCCCACCCCACCCCCTCGCGACGTGAGTGTAGTAGGAAAAGTGCATTTTGATCGCCGGTTTGGGGCTCGCGGTCGTATGCGTGAGTGTGTGTGGTATGCTGTTGTAGCTGTTGTAGCTGTTGTAGCTGTTGTAGCTGTTGTATGCTGTTGTATCCTGTTGTAGCTGTTGTATGCTGTTGTATGCTGTGGTATGCTGTTGTTATACCGGTGAGTGCTAGTTTTAAGTTTTTTTCAACCAAATTTTTCCATACTTTTCCAAAAAGATTTCGCGTATCCAAATATTTAGTTTTCCTTCTTAATTTGATTGGTTCAACTGTGCTACAATTTTTAATTTTTCTTGCCGATATTTTGGAAAATATATTATACCTGACCTTTAGGTATAATATCACATAAAAACATTCTAGCATCCCTTTATGGGTACAATTTTTAAACTTTTAGTGTTAGGAAGTTTTATTTTTTTAGAAAATTTTATTTTTTAGGGAATTTTATTTCTTTAGGAAATTTTATTTCTTTAGGAAATATTTTAGGAAATTTTATTTTTTTAGGAAATTTAATTTTTTTAGGAAATTTTATTTTTTAGGAAATTTAATTTTTTTAGGAATTTCAATATTTTCTTAGGAAATTTAATTTTTTTTAGGAAATTTTATATTTTTTTAGGAAATTTAATTTTTTAGGAAATTTTATTTAGGTGGTGTTATTATTCTATAGAGATTTATGACACTTTTAGCTAACGTGCTGTAGGTTAAACGGGGTTCGGGAATGAATTGTTTGGCGCCAGTTGGGCAAATACCAATCGCTGTCTTTTCAGGCTTGTAGATCGTTTGTAGGCACACGGTGCGAGTATAGTGATACCTACACTTTATTTTGTTTTTTAAAAAGGTCCACTTACGAAGAGCGCTTAGTAGTTGAGGGCTGCATACTTGAAGAGTTTCGTGTTTGTTTGTTTAGATACCTTAGGTTAAATTTGGTTGGGGAGGCTAGTTTGATAATTCCTTCGCATGCCTACTAGGTCCGATGGCGAAGTAAACTGAAAGGGCGCCCATAATGCAGCAACTTTCCATTTCGTACATATTCAAGCAGAACAAGCCTGAAACAAAGCGATTGATTAAGCAACGAGTTTTGATCTACAATCCCCTACGGACCGCAGACGAAGTAGCCCTCAACACATTGTGGACGATGCAGCACCATGATCGACGCCAGATCCTTCTTGAATACAAAACCTAGCCTCTCCAACATATTTTCTGCTAAATTGTTCAATTTTGACCACCAAGTTGGTTGATGGTTACTAATGTTTAGTTATGGCTTAGACATTTGTTTACGGTCTTCAGGCGAAGTTCTGATAAATCTTAGAGCATTTTGGCAGACTATTAAGAAGGTTTCTTAGGGCGAAGGTAGCTTAGGGCGAAGATCTGAAAATTGAATATCTCCCTACGGACGGTAGGTGAGATCCTCCCTACGGACGGTAGGAGAGAAGGCTCTTAGAGCATTTTGTCAGACTATTAAGAAGGTTTCTTAGGGCGAAGGTAGCTTAGGGCGAGGTTTTGAAAATTTACTATCTCCCTACGGACGGTAGGTGAGATCCTCCCTACGGACGGTAGGAGAGAAGGCTCTTAGAGCACTTTTTACAATTGTTTGGAAGGTTTTTTAGGGCGAAGGTAGGTTAGGGCGAGGTTTTGAAAATTGAATATCTCCCTACGGACGGTAGGTGAGATCCTCCCTACGGACGGTAGGAGAGAAGGCTCCTAGAGCATTTTGGCAAACTATTAGGAAGGTTTCTTAGGGCGAAGGTAGCTTAGGGCGAAGATCTGAAAATTGAATATCTCCCTACGGACGGTAGGTGAGATCCTCCCTACGGACGGTAGGAGAGAAGGCTGTTAGAGCATTTTGGCAAACTATTAGGAGGGTTTCTTAGGGCGAAGGTAGCTTAGGGCGAGGTTCTGAAAATTGAATATCTCCCTACGGACGGTAGGAGAGAAGGCTATAAGAGCATTTTGGCAAACTATTAGGAGGGTTTCTTAGGGCGAAGGTAGCTTAGGGCGAGGTTCTGAAAATTTAATATCTCCCTACGGACGGTAGGTGAGATCCTCCCTACGGACGGTAGGTGAGATCCTCCCTACGGACGGCAGGTGAGATCCTCCCTACGGACGGTAGGAGAGAAGGCTCTTAGAGCATTTTGTCAGACTATTAAGAAGGTTTCTTAGGGCGAAGGTAGCTTAGGGCGAAGATCTGAAAATTGAATATCTCCCTACGGACGGTAGGTGAGATCCTCCCTACGGACGGTAGGAGAGAAGGCTCTTAGAGCATTTTGGCAAACTATTAGAAAGGCTTCTTAGGGCGAAGGTAGCTTAGGGCGAAGGTAGCTTAGGGCGAAGTTCTGAAAATTTACTATCTCCCTACGGACGGTAGGTGAGATCCTCCCTACGGACGGTAGGAGAGAAGGCTCTTAGAGCATTTTGTCGGACTATTAAGAAGGTTTCTTAGGGCGAAGGTAGCTTAGGGCGAAGATCTGAAAATTGAATATCTCCCTACGGACGGTAGGTGAGATCCTCCCTACGGACGGTAGGAGAGAAGGCTCTTAGAGCATTTCGTCGGACTATTAAGAAGAAGGTTTCTTAGGGCGAAGGTAGCTAGGGCGAAGATCTGAAAATTGAATATCTCCCTACGGACGGTAGGTGAGATCCTCCCTACGGACGGTAGGAGAGAAGGCTCTTAGAGCATTTCGTCGGACTATTAAGAAGGTTTCTTAGGGCGAAGGTAGCTTAGGGCGAAGATCTGAAAATTGAATATCTCCCTACGGACGGTAGGTGAGATCCTCCCTACGGACGGTAGGAGAGAAGGCTATTAGAGCATTTTGGCAAACTATTAGGAAAGTTTCTTAGTGCGAAGGTAGCTTAGGGCGAAGGTAGCTTAGGGCGAAGTTCTGAAAATTTATTATCTCCCTACGGACGGTAGGTGAGATCCTCCCTACGGACGGTAGGAGAGAAGGCTCTTAGAGCATTTTGTCAGACTATTAAGAAGGTTTCTTAGGGCGAAGGCAGCTTAGGGCGAGGTTCTGAAAATTGAATATCTCCCTACGGACGGTAGGTGAGATCCTCCCTACGGACGGTAGGAGAGAAGGCTCTTAGAGCATTTTTGGCAAACTATTAGGAAGGTTTCTTAGGGCGAAGGTAGCTTAGGGCGAAGTTCTGAAAATTTATTATCTCCCTACGGACGGTAGGTGAGATCCTCCCTACGGACGGTAGGAGAGAAGGCTCTTAGAGCATTTTGGCAAACTATTAGGAAGGTTTCTTAGGGCGAAGGTAGCTAGGGCGAAGATCTGAAAATTGAATATCTCCCTACGGACGGTAGGTGAGATCCTCCCTACGGACGGTAGGAGAGAATTCTCTTAGAGCACTTTTTACAATTGTTTTTAAGGTTTCTTAGGGCGAAGGTAGGTTAGGGCAATCTGTCACTTGATGTGGACCGAGAAAATGTTCCTACCCGACTATCTCTGCCCCTACACTCTTGCTGAATCAGATTGTGTGAAAAGCTTCAACCTCAGAACCTCTGTTGCTTGATCATGAAATGCGCTGTTAAAATTTCGGAAAGAAATCCTTTAAAGCGAAGTGAAAAAAATTTAGTAAGGCTTCGCTCTTCTTTCACGAGTGGCACCTGATTACGTCAAATTGTTATAAAAAAAGAAAACAGTGAAAGATGGTAACGTGCGTCATTTTCTCAAATCGAATCTTTCCAAAAAATAATCAATTACAAAAAAATTTGCAGGTCTCCCGTCAAATAAAAATATTGTTCACACCAGTCATAATTTTTTGTCCCCCTTTTGAAAATTTTTACCATTTTTTTCCATTTTTTTTTATATAATACCCACGAATCGAAGTACTCACAGTCACTCAAATTATTCGCTCCCAAAAAAAGAATGCGCCTCTCTCTACACCTAAAATTCTTAATTCGAAATTTTCTCCTAAATTATGCGCCTTTGTGGCAAAAAGAAAGATGGCAAACCCCTGCCATGAGGTGCTACTCACACCAGCCATATTTATTGTCCATTTTTTCGCGCACTCTAGCATTTTTTATAAATTTTTTTCACGTTTCTATGAAGTTCTCACAAAAAAATAAAAAAATTGACAACACTCCCGCCAAATTTTTCCCATTGAGAGGATCACACAGGATCCACCTACGAAACGAGTTTACACTCGCATTGGTACTTTCGTGGGGGTAAAATCTAATCCCAGTCGCCTGCTTGGAGTCAGTCGTAAGTGGATCGTCGAGGTGATCGGTTCGGATCGCGGATTAGCTCGTCGGAAGCCCCAAACCGGATCCGATTTTTTTTTTTTTTAGTTGTCTCCTAGTCTCTTTTGTGTTAGTGTATGTGTCTGGTCCTGCTCTAGTGTGGCGAAAGAGGATAGCAATAGTGAATGTATGCAGTGAAGTGAAATTGCTATTCCATGTAATTTTTCTTTTTTTAGATTTTGAAAAGAACTTTTTAATTCTTAAATTTTTCAATCCCCCCCCCCCCCCCCCCCCACCCCCTCGCGACGTGAGTGTAGCAGCAAAAGTGCATTTTGATCGCGCGCCGGTTTGGGGCCCGCGGTCGTGTGCGTGTGTACTTGAGTGTGCGTAAGTGGATCGTCAAGGTGATCGGTTCAGTTCGTGGATTAGCTCGTTGGAAGCCCCAACCCGGATCCGAATTTTTTTTTTTTTTTTTGTTTAGTTGTCTCCTGCTCTCTTTTGTGTTAGTGTATGTGTCTGGCCCTACTCTAGTGTGGTGAAAGAGGATAGCAATAGTGAATGTGTGCAGTGAAGTGAAATTGCTATTCCATGTAATTTTTCTTTTTTAGTTTTTGAAAAGAATTTTTTAATTCTTAAATTTTTCAATCCCCCCCACCCCACCCCCTCGCGACGTGAGTGTAGTAGGAAAAGTGCATTTTGATCGCCGGTTTGGGGCTCGCGGTCGTATGCGTGAGTGTGTGTGGTATGCTGTTGTAGCTGTTGTAGCTGTTGTAGCTGTTGTAGCTGTTGTATGCTGTTGTATCCTGTTGTAGCTGTTGTATGCTGTTGTATGCTGTGGTATGCTGTTGTTATACCGGTGAGTGCTAGTTTTAAGTTTTTTTCAACCAAATTTTTCCATACTTTTCCAAAAAGATTTCGCGTATCCAAATATTTAGTTTTCCTTCTTAATTTGATTGGTTCAACTGTGCTACAATTTTTAATTTTTCTTGCCGATATTTTGGAAAATATATTATACCTGACCTTTAGGTATAATATCACATAAAAACATTCTAGCATCCCTTTATGGGTACAATTTTTAAACTTTTAGTGTTAGGAAGTTTTATTTTTTTAGAAAATTTTATTTTTTAGGGAATTTTATTTCTTTAGGAAATTTTATTTCTTTAGGAAATATTTTAGGAAATTTTATTTTTTTAGGAAATTTAATTTTTTTAGGAAATTTTATTTTTTAGGAAATTTAATTTTTTTAGGAATTTCAATATTTTCTTAGGAAATTTAATTTTTTTTAGGAAATTTTATATTTTTTTAGGAAATTTAATTTTTTAGGAAATTTTATTTAGGTGGTGTTATTATTCTATAGAGATTTATGACACTTTTAGCTAACGTGCTGTAGGTTAAACGGGGTTCGGGAATGAATTGTTTGGCGCCAGTTGGGCAAATACCAATCGCTGTCTTTTCAGGCTTGTAGATCGTTTGTAGGCACACGGTGCGAGTATAGTGATACCTACACTTTATTTTGTTTTTTAAAAAGGTCCACTTACGAAGAGCGCTTAGTAGTTGAGGGCTGCATACTTGAAGAGTTTCGTGTTTGTTTGTTTAGATACCTTAGGTTAAATTTGGTTGGGGAGGCTAGTTTGATAATTCCTTCGCATGCCTACTAGGTCCGATGGCGAAGTAAACTGAAAGGGCGCCCATAATGCAGCAACTTTCCATTTCGTACATATTCAAGCAGAACAAGCCTGAAACAAAGCGATTGATTAAGCAACGAGTTTTGATCTACAATCCCCTACGGACCGCAGACGAAGTAGCCCTCAACACATTGTGGACGATGCAGCACCATGATCGACGCCAGATCCTTCTTGAATACAAAACCTAGCCTCTCCAACATATTTTCTGCTAAATTGTTCAATTTTGACCACCAAGTTGGTTGATGGTTACTAATGTTTAGTTATGGCTTAGACATTTGTTTACGGTCTTCAGGCGAAGTTCTGATAAATCTTAGAGCATTTTGTCAGACTATTAGGAAGGTTTCTTAGGGCGAAGGTAGCTTAGGGCGAAGATCTGAAAATTGAATATCTCCCTACGGACGGTAGGTGAGATCCTCCCTACGGACGGTAGGAGAGAAGGCTCTTAGAGCATTTTGTCAGACTATTAAGAAGGTTTCTTAGGGCGAAGGTAGCTTAGGGCGAGGTTTTGAAAATTTACTATCTCCCTACGGACGGTAGGTGAGATCCTCCCTACGGACGGTAGGAGAGAAGGCTCTTAGAGCACTTTTTACAATTGTTTGGAAGGTTTTTTAGGGCGAAGGTAGGTTAGGGCGAGGTTTTGAAAATTGAATATCTCCCTACGGACGGTAGGTGAGATCCTCCCTACGGACGGTAGGAGAGAAGGCTCCTAGAGCATTTTGGCAAACTATTAGGAAGGTTTCTTAGGGCGAAGGTAGCTTAGGGCGAAGATCTGAAAATTGAATATCTCCCTACGGACGGTAGGTGAGATCCTCCCTACGGACGGTAGGAGAGAAGGCTGTTAGAGCATTTTGGCAAACTATTAGGAGGGTTTCTTAGGGCGAAGGTAGCTTAGGGCGAGGTTCTGAAAATTGAATATCTCCCTACGGACGGTAGGAGAGAAGGCTATAAGAGCATTTTGGCAAACTATTAGGAGGGTTTCTTAGGGCGAAGGTAGCTTAGGGCGAGGTTCTGAAAATTTAATATCTCCCTACGGACGGTAGGTGAGATCCTCCCTACGGACGGTAGGTGAGATCCTCCCTACGGACGGCAGGTGAGATCCTCCCTACGGACGGTAGGAGAGAAGGCTCTTAGAGCATTTTGTCAGACTATTAAGAAGGTTTCTTAGGGCGAAGGTAGCTTAGGGCGAAGATCTGAAAATTGAATATCTCCCTACGGACGGTAGGTGAGATCCTCCCTACGGACGGTAGGAGAGAAGGCTCTTAGAGCATTTTGGCAAACTATTAGAAAGGCTTCTTAGGGCGAAGGTAGCTTAGGGCGAAGGTAGCTTAGGGCGAAGTTCTGAAAATTTACTATCTCCCTACGGACGGTAGGTGAGATCCTCCCTACGGACGGTAGGAGAGAAGGCTCTTAGAGCATTTTGTCGGACTATTAAGAAGGTTTCTTAGGGCGAAGGTAGCTTAGGGCGAAGATCTGAAAATTGAATATCTCCCTACGGACGGTAGGTGAGATCCTCCCTACGGACGGTAGGAGAGAAGGCTCTTAGAGCATTTCGTCGGACTATTAAGAAGAAGGTTTCTTAGGGCGAAGGTAGCTAGGGCGAAGATCTGAAAATTGAATATCTCCCTACGGACGGTAGGTGAGATCCTCCCTACGGACGGTAGGAGAGAAGGCTCTTAGAGCATTTCGTCGGACTATTAAGAAGGTTTCTTAGGGCGAAGGTAGCTTAGGGCGAAGATCTGAAAATTGAATATCTCCCTACGGACGGTAGGTGAGATCCTCCCTACGGACGGTAGGAGAGAAGGCTATTAGAGCATTTTGGCAAACTATTAGGAAAGTTTCTTAGTGCGAAGGTAGCTTAGGGCGAAGGTAGCTTAGGGCGAAGTTCTGAAAATTTATTATCTCCCTACGGACGGTAGGTGAGATCCTCCCTACGGACGGTAGGAGAGAAGGCTCTTAGAGCATTTTGTCAGACTATTAAGAAGGTTTCTTAGGGCGAAGGCAGCTTAGGGCGAGGTTCTGAAAATTGAATATCTCCCTACGGACGGTAGGTGAGATCCTCCCTACGGACGGTAGGAGAGAAGGCTCTTAGAGCATTTTTGGCAAACTATTAGGAAGGTTTCTTAGGGCGAAGGTAGCTTAGGGCGAAGTTCTGAAAATTTATTATCTCCCTACGGACGGTAGGTGAGATCCTCCCTACGGACGGTAGGAGAGAAGGCTCTTAGAGCATTTTGGCAAACTATTAGGAAGGTTTCTTAGGGCGAAGGTAGCTAGGGCGAAGATCTGAAAATTGAATATCTCCCTACGGACGGTAGGTGAGATCCTCCCTACGGACGGTAGGAGAGAATTCTCTTAGAGCACTTTTTACAATTGTTTTTAAGGTTTCTTAGGGCGAAGGTAGGTTAGGGCAATCTGTCACTTGATGTGGACCGAGAAAATGTTCCTACCCGACTATCTCTGCCCCTACACTCTTGCTGAATCAGATTGTGTGAAAAGCTTCAACCTCAGAACCTCTGTTGCTTGATCATGAAATGCGCTGTTAAAATTTCGGAAAGAAATCCTTTAAAGCGAAGTGAAAAAAATTTAGTAAGGCTTCGCTCTTCTTTCACGAGTGGCACCTGATTACGTCAAATTGTTATAAAAAAAGAAAACAGTGAAAGATGGTAACGTGCGTCATTTTCTCAAATCGAATCTTTCCAAAAAATAATCAATTACAAAAAAATTTGCAGGTCTCCCGTCAAATAAAAATATTGTTCACACCAGTCATAATTTTTTGTCCCCCTTTTGAAAATTTTTACCATTTTTTTCCATTTTTTTTTATATAATACCCACGAATCGAAGTACTCACAGTCACTCAAATTATTCGCTCCCAAAAAAAGAATGCGCCTCTCTCTACACCTAAAATTCTTAATTCGAAATTTTCTCCTAAATTATGCGCCTTTGTGGCAAAAAGAAAGATGGCAAACCCCTGCCATGAGGTGCTACTCACACCAGCCATATTTATTGTCCATTTTTTCGCGCACTCTAGCATTTTTTATAAATTTTTTTCACGTTTCTATGAAGTTCTCACAAAAAAATAAAAAAATTGACAACACTCCCGCCAAATTTTTCCCATTGAGAGGATCACACAGGATCCACCTACGAAACGAGTTTACACTCGCATTGGTACTTTCGTGGGGGTAAAATCTAATCCCAGTCGCCTGCTTGGAGTCAGTCGTAAGTGGATCGTCGAGGTGATCGGTTCGGATCGCGGATTAGCTCGTCGGAAGCCCCAAACCGGATCCGAATTTTTTTTTTTTTAGTTGTCTCCTAGTCTCTTTTGTGTTAGTGTATGTGTCTGGTCCTGCTCTAGTGTGGCGAAAGAGGATAGCAATAGTGAATGTATGCAGTGAAGTGAAATTGCTATTCCATGTAATTTTTCTTTTTTTAGATTTTGAAAAGAACTTTTTAATTCTTAAATTTTTCAATCCCCCCCCCCCCCCCCCCCACCCCCTCGCGACGTGAGTGTAGCAGCAAAAGTGCATTTTGATCGCGCGCCGGTTTGGGGCCCGCGGTCGTGTGCGTGTGTACTTGAGTGTGCGTAAGTGGATCGTCAAGGTGATCGGTTCAGTTCGTGGATTAGCTCGTTGGAAGCCCCAACCCGGATCCGAATTTTTTTTTTTTTTTTTGTTTAGTTGTCTCCTGCTCTCTTTTGTGTTAGTGTATGTGTCTGGCCCTACTCTAGTGTGGTGAAAGAGGATAGCAATAGTGAATGTGTGCAGTGAAGTGAAATTGCTATTCCATGTAATTTTTCTTTTTTAGTTTTTGAAAAGAATTTTTTAATTCTTAAATTTTTCAATCCCCCCCACCCCACCCCCTCGCGACGTGAGTGTAGTAGGAAAAGTGCATTTTGATCGCCGGTTTGGGGCTCGCGGTCGTATGCGTGAGTGTGTGTGGTATGCTGTTGTAGCTGTTGTAGCTGTTGTAGCTGTTGTAGCTGTTGTATGCTGTTGTATCCTGTTGTAGCTGTTGTATGCTGTTGTATGCTGTGGTATGCTGTTGTTATACCGGTGAGTGCTAGTTTTAAGTTTTTTTCAACCAAATTTTTCCATACTTTTCCAAAAAGATTTCGCGTATCCAAATATTTAGTTTTCCTTCTTAATTTGATTGGTTCAACTGTGCTACAATTTTTAATTTTTCTTGCCGATATTTTGGAAAATATATTATACCTGACCTTTAGGTATAATATCACATAAAAACATTCTAGCATCCCTTTATGGGTACAATTTTTAAACTTTTAGTGTTAGGAAGTTTTATTTTTTTAGAAAATTTTATTTTTTAGGGAATTTTATTTCTTTAGGAAATTTTATTTCTTTAGGAAATATTTTAGGAAATTTTATTTTTTTAGGAAATTTAATTTTTTTAGGAAATTTTATTTTTTAGGAAATTTAATTTTTTTAGGAATTTCAATATTTTCTTAGGAAATTTAATTTTTTTTAGGAAATTTTATATTTTTTTAGGAAATTTAATTTTTTAGGAAATTTTATTTAGGTGGTGTTATTATTCTATAGAGATTTATGACACTTTTAGCTAACGTGCTGTAGGTTAAACGGGGTTCGGGAATGAATTGTTTGGCGCCAGTTGGGCAAATACCAATCGCTGTCTTTTCAGGCTTGTAGATCGTTTGTAGGCACACGGTGCGAGTATAGTGATACCTACACTTTATTTTGTTTTTTAAAAAGGTCCACTTACGAAGAGCGCTTAGTAGTTGAGGGCTGCATACTTGAAGAGTTTCGTGTTTGTTTGTTTAGATACCTTAGGTTAAATTTGGTTGGGGAGGCTAGTTTGATAATTCCTTCGCATGCCTACTAGGTCCGATGGCGAAGTAAACTGAAAGGGCGCCCATAATGCAGCAACTTTCCATTTCGTACATATTCAAGCAGAACAAGCCTGAAACAAAGCGATTGATTAAGCAACGAGTTTTGATCTACAATCCCCTACGGACCGCAGACGAAGTAGCCCTCAACACATTGTGGACGATGCAGCACCATGATCGACGCCAGATCCTTCTTGAATACAAAACCTAGCCTCTCCAACATATTTTCTGCTAAATTGTTCAATTTTGACCACCAAGTTGGTTGATGGTTACTAATGTTTAGTTATGGCTTAGACATTTGTTTACGGTCTTCAGGCGAAGTTCTGATAAATCTTAGAGCATTTTGTCAGACTATTAGGAAGGTTTCTTAGGGCGAAGGTAGCTTAGGGCGAAGATCTGAAAATTGAATATCTCCCTACGGACGGTAGGTGAGATCCTCCCTACGGACGGTAGGAGAGAAGGCTCTTAGAGCATTTTGTCAGACTATTAAGAAGGTTTCTTAGGGCGAAGGTAGCTTAGGGCGAGGTTTTGAAAATTTACTATCTCCCTACGGACGGTAGGTGAGATCCTCCCTACGGACGGTAGGAGAGAAGGCTCTTAGAGCACTTTTTACAATTGTTTGGAAGGTTTTTTAGGGCGAAGGTAGGTTAGGGCGAGGTTTTGAAAATTGAATATCTCCCTACGGACGGTAGGTGAGATCCTCCCTACGGACGGTAGGAGAGAAGGCTCCTAGAGCATTTTGGCAAACTATTAGGAAGGTTTCTTAGGGCGAAGGTAGCTTAGGGCGAAGATCTGAAAATTGAATATCTCCCTACGGACGGTAGGTGAGATCCTCCCTACGGACGGTAGGAGAGAAGGCTGTTAGAGCATTTTGGCAAACTATTAGGAGGGTTTCTTAGGGCGAAGGTAGCTTAGGGCGAGGTTCTGAAAATTGAATATCTCCCTACGGACGGTAGGAGAGAAGGCTATAAGAGCATTTTGGCAAACTATTAGGAGGGTTTCTTAGGGCGAAGGTAGCTTAGGGCGAGGTTCTGAAAATTTAATATCTCCCTACGGACGGTAGGTGAGATCCTCCCTACGGACGGTAGGTGAGATCCTCCCTACGGACGGCAGGTGAGATCCTCCCTACGGACGGTAGGAGAGAAGGCTCTTAGAGCATTTTGTCAGACTATTAAGAAGGTTTCTTAGGGCGAAGGTAGCTTAGGGCGAAGATCTGAAAATTGAATATCTCCCTACGGACGGTAGGTGAGATCCTCCCTACGGACGGTAGGAGAGAAGGCTCTTAGAGCATTTTGGCAAACTATTAGAAAGGCTTCTTAGGGCGAAGGTAGCTTAGGGCGAAGGTAGCTTAGGGCGAAGTTCTGAAAATTTACTATCTCCCTACGGACGGTAGGTGAGATCCTCCCTACGGACGGTAGGAGAGAAGGCTCTTAGAGCATTTTGTCGGACTATTAAGAAGGTTTCTTAGGGCGAAGGTAGCTTAGGGCGAAGATCTGAAAATTGAATATCTCCCTACGGACGGTAGGAGAGAAGGCTCTTAGAGCATTTCGTCGGACTATTAAGAAGAAGGTTTCTTAGGGCGAAGGTAGCTAGGGCGAAGATCTGAAAATTGAATATCTCCCTACGGACGGTAGGTGAGATCCTCCCTACGGACGGTAGGAGAGAAGGCTCTTAGAGCATTTCGTCGGACTATTAAGAAGGTTTCTTAGGGCGAAGGTAGCTTAGGGCGAAGATCTGAAAATTGAATATCTCCCTACGGACGGTAGGTGAGATCCTCCCTACGGACGGTAGGAGAGAAGGCTATTAGAGCATTTTGGCAAACTATTAGGAAAGTTTCTTAGTGCGAAGGTAGCTTAGGGCGAAGGTAGCTTAGGGCGAAGGTCTGAAAATTTATTATCTCCCTACGGACGGTAGGTGAGATCCTCCCTACGGACGGTAGGAGAGAAGGCTCTTAGAGCATTTTGTCAGACTATTAAGAAGGTTTCTTAGGGCGAAGGCAGCTTAGGGCGAAGGCAGCTTAGGGCGAGGTTCTGAAAATTGAATATCTCCCTACGGACGGTAGGTGAGATCCTCCCTACGGACGGTAGGAGAGAAGGCTCTTAGAGCATTTTTGGCAAACTATTAGGAAGGTTTCTTAGGGCGAAGGTAGCTTAGGGCGAAGTTCTGAAAATTTATTATCTCCCTACGGACGGTAGGTGAGATCCTCCCTACGGACGGTAGGAGAGAAGGCTCTTAGAGCATTTTGGCAAACTATTAGGAAGGTTTCTTAGGGCGAAGGTAGCTAGGGCGAAGATCTGAAAATTGAATATCTCCCTACGGACGGTAGGTGAGATCCTCCCTACGGACGGTAGGAGAGAATTCTCTTAGAGCACTTTTTACAATTGTTTTTAAGGTTTCTTAGGGCGAAGGTAGGTTAGGGCAATCTGTCACTTGATGTGGACCGAGAAAATGTTCCTACCCGACTATCTCTGCCCCTACACTCTTGCTGAATCAGATTGTGTGAAAAGCTTCAACCTCAGAACCTCTGTTGCTTGATCATGAAATGCGCTGTTAAAATTTCGGAAAGAAATCCTTTAAAGCGAAGTGAAAAAAATTTAGTAAGGCTTCGCTCTTCTTTCACGAGTGGCACCTGATTACGTCAAATTGTTATAAAAAAAGAAAACAGTGAAAGATGGTAACGTGCGTCATTTTCTCAAATCGAATCTTTCCAAAAAATAATCAATTACAAAAAAATTTGCAGGTCTCCCGTCAAATAAAAATATTGTTCACACCAGTCATAATTTTTTGTCCCCCTTTTGAAAATTTTTACCATTTTTTTCCATTTTTTTTTATATAATACCCACGAATCGAAGTACTCACAGTCACTCAAATTATTCGCTCCCAAAAAAAGAATGCGCCTCTCTCTACACCTAAAATTCTTAATTCGAAATTTTCTCCTAAATTATGCGCCTTTGTGGCAAAAAGAAAGATGGCAAACCCCTGCCATGAGGTGCTACTCACACCAGCCATATTTATTGTCCATTTTTTCGCGCACTCTAGCATTTTTTATAAATTTTTTTCACGTTTCTATGAAGTTCTCACAAAAAAATAAAAAAATTGACAACACTCCCGCCAAATTTTTCCCATTGAGAGGATCACACAGGATCCACCTACGAAACGAGTTTACACTCGCATTGGTACTTTCGTGGGGGTAAAATCTAATCCCAGTCGCCTGCTTGGAGTCAGTCGTAAGTGGATCGTCGAGGTGATCGGTTCGGATCGCGGATTAGCTCGTCGGAAGCCCCAAACCGGATCCGAATTTTTTTTTTTTTAGTTGTCTCCTAGTCTCTTTTGTGTTAGTGTATGTGTCTGGTCCTGCTCTAGTGTGGCGAAAGAGGATAGCAATAGTGAATGTATGCAGTGAAGTGAAATTGCTATTCCATGTAATTTTTCTTTTTTTAGATTTTGAAAAGAACTTTTTAATTCTTAAATTTTTCAATCCCCCCCCCCCCCCCCCCCACCCCCTCGCGACGTGAGTGTAGCAGCAAAAGTGCATTTTGATCGCGCGCCGGTTTGGGGCCCGCGGTCGTGTGCGTGTGTACTTGAGTGTGCGTAAGTGGATCGTCAAGGTGATCGGTTCAGTTCGTGGATTAGCTCGTTGGAAGCCCCAACCCGGATCCGAATTTTTTTTTTTTTTTTTGTTTAGTTGTCTCCTGCTCTCTTTTGTGTTAGTGTATGTGTCTGGCCCTACTCTAGTGTGGTGAAAGAGGATAGCAATAGTGAATGTGTGCAGTGAAGTGAAATTGCTATTCCATGTAATTTTTCTTTTTTAGTTTTTGAAAAGAATTTTTTAATTCTTAAATTTTTCAATCCCCCCCACCCCACCCCCTCGCGACGTGAGTGTAGTAGGAAAAGTGCATTTTGATCGCCGGTTTGGGGCTCGCGGTCGTATGCGTGAGTGTGTGTGGTATGCTGTTGTAGCTGTTGTAGCTGTTGTAGCTGTTGTAGCTGTTGTATGCTGTTGTATCCTGTTGTAGCTGTTGTATGCTGTTGTATGCTGTGGTATGCTGTTGTTATACCGGTGAGTGCTAGTTTTAAGTTTTTTTCAACCAAATTTTTCCATACTTTTCCAAAAAGATTTCGCGTATCCAAATATTTAGTTTTCCTTCTTAATTTGATTGGTTCAACTGTGCTACAATTTTTAATTTTTCTTGCCGATATTTTGGAAAATATATTATACCTGACCTTTAGGTATAATATCACATAAAAACATTCTAGCATCCCTTTATGGGTACAATTTTTAAACTTTTAGTGTTAGGAAGTTTTATTTTTTTAGAAAATTTTATTTTTTAGGGAATTTTATTTCTTTAGGAAATTTTATTTCTTTAGGAAATATTTTAGGAAATTTTATTTTTTTAGGAAATTTAATTTTTTTAGGAAATTTTATTTTTTAGGAAATTTAATTTTTTTAGGAATTTCAATATTTTCTTAGGAAATTTAATTTTTTTTAGGAAATTTTATATTTTTTTAGGAAATTTAATTTTTTAGGAAATTTTATTTAGGTGGTGTTATTATTCTATAGAGATTTATGACACTTTTAGCTAACGTGCTGTAGGTTAAACGGGGTTCGGGAATGAATTGTTTGGCGCCAGTTGGGCAAATACCAATCGCTGTCTTTTCAGGCTTGTAGATCGTTTGTAGGCACACGGTGCGAGTATAGTGATACCTACACTTTATTTTGTTTTTTAAAAAGGTCCACTTACGAAGAGCGCTTAGTAGTTGAGGGCTGCATACTTGAAGAGTTTCGTGTTTGTTTGTTTAGATACCTTAGGTTAAATTTGGTTGGGGAGGCTAGTTTGATAATTCCTTCGCATGCCTACTAGGTCCGATGGCGAAGTAAACTGAAAGGGCGCCCATAATGCAGCAACTTTCCATTTCGTACATATTCAAGCAGAACAAGCCTGAAACAAAGCGATTGATTAAGCAACGAGTTTTGATCTACAATCCCCTACGGACCGCAGACGAAGTAGCCCTCAACACATTGTGGACGATGCAGCACCATGATCGACGCCAGATCCTTCTTGAATACAAAACCTAGCCTCTCCAACATATTTTCTGCTAAATTGTTCAATTTTGACCACCAAGTTGGTTGATGGTTACTAATGTTTAGTTATGGCTTAGACATTTGTTTACGGTCTTCAGGCGAAGTTCTGATAAATCTTAGAGCATTTTGTCAGACTATTAGGAAGGTTTCTTAGGGCGAAGGTAGCTTAGGGCGAAGATCTGAAAATTGAATATCTCCCTACGGACGGTAGGTGAGATCCTCCCTACGGACGGTAGGAGAGAAGGCTCTTAGAGCATTTTGTCAGACTATTAAGAAGGTTTCTTAGGGCGAAGGTAGCTTAGGGCGAGGTTTTGAAAATTTACTATCTCCCTACGGACGGTAGGTGAGATCCTCCCTACGGACGGTAGGAGAGAAGGCTCTTAGAGCATTTTTGGCAAACTATTAGGAAGGTTTCTTAGGGCGAAGGTAGCTTAGGGCGAAGTTCTGAAAATTTATTATCTCCCTACGGACGGTAGGTGAGATCCTCCCTACGGACGGTAGGAGAGAAGGCTCTTAGAGCATTTTGGCAAACTATTAGGAAGGTTTCTTAGGGCGAAGGTAGCTAGGGCGAAGATCTGAAAATTGAATATCTCCCTACGGACGGTAGGTGAGATCCTCCCTACGGACGGTAGGAGAGAATTCTCTTAGAGCACTTTTTACAATTGTTTTTAAGGTTTCTTAGGGCGAAGGTAGGTTAGGGCAATCTGTCACTTGATGTGGACCGAGAAAATGTTCCTACCCGACTATCTCTGCCCCTACACTCTTGCTGAATCAGATTGTGTGAAAAGCTTCAACCTCAGAACCTCTGTTGCTTGATCATGAAATGCGCTGTTAAAATTTCGGAAAGAAATCCTTTAAAGCGAAGTGAAAATAAGGCTTCGCTCTTCTTTCACGAGTGGCACCTGATTACGTCAAATTGTTATAAAAAAAGAAAACAGTGAAAGATGGTAACGTGCGTCATTTTCTCAAATCGAATCTTTCCAAAAAATAATCAATTACAAAAAAATTTGCAGGTCTCCCGTCAAATAAAAATATTGTTCACACCAGTCATAATTTTTTGTCCCCCTTTTGAAAATTTTTACCATTTTTTTCCATTTTTTTTTATATAATACCCACGAATCGAAGTACTCACAGTCACTCAAATTATTCGCTCCCAAAAAAAGAATGCGCCTCTCTCTACACCTAAAATTTTTAATTCGAAATTTTCTCCTAAATTATGCGCCTTTGTGGCAAAAAGAAAGATGGCAAACCCCTGCCATGAGGTGCTACTCACACCAGCCATATTTATTGTCCATTTTTTCGCGCACTCTAGCATTTTTTATAAATTTTTTTCACGTTTCTATGAAGTTCTCACAAAAAAATAAAAAAATTGACAACACTCCCGCCAAATTTTTCCCATTGAGAGGATCACACAGGATCCACCTACGAAACGAGTTTACACTCGCATTGGTACTTTCGTGGGGGTAAAATCTAATCCCAGTCGCCTGCTTGGAGTCAGTCGTAAGTGGATCGTCGAGGTGATCGGTTCGGATCGCGGATTAGCTCGTCGGAAGCCCCAAACCGGATCCGAATTTTTTTTTTTTTAGTTGTCTCCTAGTCTCTTTTGTGTTAGTGTATGTGTCTGGTCCTGCTCTAGTGTGGCGAAAGAGGATAGCAATAGTGAATGTATGCAGTGAAGTGAAATTGCTATTCCATGTAATTTTTCTTTTTTTAGATTTTGAAAAGAACTTTTTAATTCTTAAATTTTTCAATCCCCCCCCCCCCCCCACCCCCTCGCGACGTGAGTGTAGCAGCAAAAGTGCATTTTGATCGCGCGCCGGTTTGGGGCCCGCGGTCGTGTGCGTGTGTACTTGAGTGTGCGTAAGTGGATCGTCAAGGTGATCGGTTCAGTTCGTGGATTAGCTCGTTGGAAGCCCCAACCCGGATCCGAATTTTTTTTTTTTTTTGTTTAGTTGTCTCCTGCTCTCTTTTGTGTTAGTGTATGTGTCTGGCCCTACTCTAGTGTGGTGAAAGAGGATAGCAATAGTGAATGTGTGCAGTGAAGTGAAATTGCTATTCCATGTAATTTTTCTTTTTTAGTTTTTGAAAAGAATTTTTTAATTCTTAAATTTTTCAATCCCCCCCACCCCACCCCCTCGCGACGTGAGTGTAGTAGGAAAAGTGCATTTTGATCGCCGGTTTGGGGCTCGCGGTCGTATGCGTGAGTGTGTGTGGTATGCTGTTGTAGCTGTTGTAGCTGTTGTAGCTGTTGTAGCTGTTGTATGCTGTTGTATCCTGTTGTAGCTGTTGTATGCTGTTGTATGCTGTGGTATGCTGTTGTTATACCGGTGAGTGCTAGTTTTAAGTTTTTTTCAACCAAATTTTTCCATACTTTTCCAAAAAGATTTCGCGTATCCAAATATTTAGTTTTCCTTCTTAATTTGATTGGTTCAACTGTGCTACAATTTTTAATTTTTCTTGCCGATATTTTGGAAAATATATTATACCTGACCTTTAGGTATAATATCACATAAAAACATTCTAGCATCCCTTTATGGGTACAATTTTTAAACTTTTAGTGTTAGGAAGTTTTATTTTTTTAGAAAATTTTATTTTTTAGGGAATTTTATTTCTTTAGGAAATTTTATTTCTTTAGGAAATATTTTAGGAAATTTTATTTTTTAGGAAATTTAATTTTTTTAGGAATTTCAGTATTTTCTTAGGAAATTAAATTTTTTTTAGGAAATTTTATATTTTTTTAGGAAATTTAATTTTTTAGGAAATTTTATTTAGGTGGTGTTATTATTCTATAGAGATTTATGACACTTTTAGCTAACGTGCTGTAGGTTAAACGGGGTTCGGGAATGAATTGTTTGGCGCCAGTTGGGCAAATACCAATCGCTGTCTTTTCAGGCTTGTAGATCGTTTGTAGGCACACGGTGCGAGTATAGTGATACCTACACTTCATTTTGTTTTTTAAAAAGGTCCACTTACGAAGAGCGCTTAGTAGTTGAGGGCTGCATACTTGAAGAGTTTCGTGTTTGTTTGTTTAGATACCTTAGGTTAAATTTGGTTGGGGAGGCTAGTTTGATAATTCCTTCGCATGCCTACTAGGTCCGATGGCGACGTAAACTGAAAGGTCGCCCATAATGCAGCAACTTTCCATTTCGTACATATCCAAGCAGAACAAGCCTGAAACAAAGCGATTGATTAAGCAACGAGTTTTGATCTACAATCCCCTACGGACCGCAGACGAAGTAGCCCTCAACACATTGTGGACGATGCAGCACCATGATCGACGCCAGATCCTTCTTGAATACAAAACCTAGCCTCTCCAACATATTTTCTGCTAAATTGATCAATTTGGCCACCAAGTTGGTTGATGGTTACTAAAGTTTAGTTATGGCTTAGACATTTGTTTACGGTCTTCAGGTGAAGTTCTGATAAATCTTAGAGCATTTTGTCAGACTATTAGGAAGGTTTCTTAGGGCGAAGGTAGCTTAGGGCGAAGATCTGAAAATTGAATATCTCCCTACGGACGGTAGGAGAGAAGGCTCTTAGAGCACTTTTTACAATTGTTTAGAAGGTTTCTTAGGGCGAAGGTAGCTTAGGGCGAGGTTTTGAAAATTTACTATCTCCCTACGGACGGTAGGTGAGATCCTCCCTACGGACGGTAGGAGGGAAGGCTCTTAGAGCACTTTTTACAATTGTTTGGAAGGTTTCTTAGGGCGAAGGTAGGTTAGGGCGAGGTTTTGAAAATTTACTATCTCCCTACGGACGGTAGGTGAGATCCTCCCTACGGACGGTAGGAGAGAAGGCTCTTAGAGCATTTTGTCAAACTATTAGGAAGGTTTCTTAGGGCGAAGGTAGGTTACGGCGAAGATCTGAAAATTGAATATCTCCCTACGGACGGTAGGTGAGATCCTCCCTACGGACGGTAGGAGAGAAGGCTCTTAGAGCACTTTTTACAATTGTTTAGAAGGTTTCTTAGGGCGAAGGTAGGTTAGGGCGAGGTTTTGAAAATTTACTATCTCCCTACGGACGGTAGGTGAGATCCTCCCTACGGACGGTAGGAGAGAAGGCTCTTAGAGCATTTTGTCAAACTATTAGGAAGGTTTCTTAGGGCGAATTCAGCTTAGGGCGAGGTTCTGAAAATTGAATATCTCCCTACGGACAGTAGGTGAGATCCTCCCTACGGACGGTAGGAGAGAAGGCTCTTAGAGCGTTTTGGCAAACTATTAGGAAGGTTTCTTAGGCCGAAGGTAGCTTAGGGCGAGGTTCTGAAAATTTACTATCTCCCTACGGACGGTAGGTGAGATCCTCCCTACGGACGGTAGGAGAGAAGGCTCTTAGAGCACTTTTTACAATTGTTTGGAAGGTTTCCTAGGGCGAAGGTAGGTTAGGGCGAGGTTTTGAAAATTTACTATCTCCCTACGGACGGTAGGTGAGATCCTCCCTACGGACGGTAGGTGAGATCCTCCCTACGGACGGTAGGAGAGAAGGCTCTTAGAGCATTTTGTCAAACTATTAGGAAGGTTTCTTAGGGCGAAGGTAGGTTACGGCGAAGATCTGAAAATTGAATATCTCCCTACGGACGGCAGGTGAGATCCTCCCTACGGACGGTAGGAGAGAAGGCTCTTAGAGCATTTTGTCAGACTATTAAGAAGGTTTCTTAGGGCGAAGGTAGCTTAGGGCTACGGACGGTAGGAGAGAAGGCTCTTAGAGCACTTTTTACAATTGTTTAGAAGGTTTCTTAGGGCGAAGGTTTCTTAGGGCGAAGGTCGGTTAGGGCGAGGTTTTGAAAATTTACTATCTCCCTACGGACGGTAGGTGAGATCCTCCCTACGGACGGTAGGGGAGAAGGCTCTTAGAGCATTTTGGCAAACTATTAGGAAGGTTTCTTAGGGCGAAGATAGCTAGGGCGAAGTTCTGAAAATTTACTATCTCCCTACGGACGGTAGGCGAGATCCTCCCTACGGACGGTAGGAGAGAAGGCTCTTAGAGCATTTTGTCAAATTGTTAGGAAGGTTTCTTCCCCTACCCGACTGCCAACCTTGTCGCGGTGTAGGGGCTGAGTAAGGGCAAGGATTCTCGGGAACTATCCCCAGATGAGTCCTGAAACTAATCGGCAGTCAATCCTTTCCTCCCTACCCAAATCCCACCACACAACCTTCTCCCTTTTCCCATGGGCTATATTAGGGTGTTATACGACCCGTGCGGAGAATAAAAATCATACAAATAGCTCAGTCGCTAACGGAGTATCCGGATACCTGACGACCCCCGATAGACTGCATTGTCTGCACAATGTGCATCAGTTTGCAGGTCAACCTTTCCTTTTCCGCCACTCGTGGGTCCAAAACATGAACAAAAATTTAAACAAAAAGCAAAACCAAAACACAAAAAGAATTAAAAAAATGCAAAAAAAAGGAAAAAGAGAGGACGGTCCTAGCCTTGCACTAGCTATGCGAGCAGCCGGCGAGCAAGCGGTTGCTTCTAGGATTGCTGAACACGCGTCTGTAACGCCGGCAGCTAGAACATTGGTATCGGTAACTGATTCTAGTGAAAATCGAGCCTATGAGACGCGAGGGGATAATCCCCAAACCACGTCTGCACCTTCATTAGCAATTAACTGTTTTGCCCCGAGCTTACAGCACGCTGTTCCCTACACCTCGAAGGATCTACATTCTCTTCTAAAAACCCTATCAGGGGCGACGGACTACTAGGCCTCGAGCTTACGGAGTGCCTCTCCCCCAAAAATCTCTTACGAATATCGGCGACTAACCTACAGACTTATTCATCGCATTCAAGCCATCCCGGAACAAGAGAGGACAAAAAACACAAGACGTCCTTAACCTGGGCAACTAAGCGTGTCAAGGTCCCCCACGACTCATCCAACAAGGCCTTAACGTTTTAGATTCTGCATCTGAATACGCTTCATTCGACATATGATTCATCTAAATCGGTTGCGAAATAAGGACTCTGGCTTACGTGCCTGCGGTTGTAGGGCAATTCTCAGTACATTTGCTCGCAGCAGATTTGGAATATCTCAGAAGGCATAAGACGCAGCCCATGGGCAGCTACATTTTTAGATTCTGCATCTAAATGCGCTTCATTCGACATATGACTCATCGAAATCGGTTGCGAATTAAGGACTCTGGCTTCCGTGCCTGCGGTTGTAAGGCAATTCTCAGTACATTTGCCCGCAGCAGTTTTGCAATATCTCAGAAGACAAAAGGCGCAGCAAGGGCAGCTACATTTTTAGATTCTGCATCTAAATACGCTTCATTCGACATATGACTCATCGAAATCGGTTGCGAATTAAGGACTCTGGCTTCCGTGCCTGCGGTTGTAGGGCAATTCTCAGTACATTTGCTCGCAGCAGATTTGCAATATCTCAGAAGGCATAAATCGCAGCCCACGGGCAGCTACATTTTTAGATTCTGCATCTAAATACGCTTCAATCGAAATACGACTCATCAAAATCGGTTGAGAATTAAGGAATCTGGTGTCGGCGTGTGGGGTTGTAGGGCAATTCTCAGTACATTTGCTCGCAGCAGATTTGCAATATCTCAGAAGGCATAAGGCGCAGCCCACGGGCAGCTACATTTTTGGATTCTGCATCCAAATACGCTTCAATCGACATATGACTCATCGAAATCGGTTGAGAATTAAGGAATCTGGTGTCCGCGTGTGGGGTTGTAGGGCAATTCTCAGTACATTTGCTCGCAGCAGATTTGCAATATCTCAGAAGGCATAAGGCGCAGCCCACGGGCAGCTACATTTTTGGATTCTGCATCTAAGTGCGCTTCATTCGACATATGACTTTTCGAAGTCGGTTGCGAATTAAGGACTCTGGCTTCCGTGCCTGCGGTTGTAGGGCAATTCTCAGTACATTTGCTCAGGAAGCACACTCTGCCGCAGCTGATATGCGATATCTCAGTAGGCATAAGGCGCAGCCCACGGGCAGCTACATGTTTAGATTCTGCATCTAAATGCGCTTCATTCGACATATGACCCATCGAAATCGGTTGCGAATTAAGGACTCTGGCTTCCGTGCCTGCGGTTGTAACGCAATTCTCAGTACATTTGCTCAGGAAGCACCACTCTGCCGCAGCAGATTTGCAATATCTCAGAAGGCGTAAGGCGCAGCCCACGGGCAGCTACATTTTTAGATTCTGCATCTAAGTGCGCTTCATTCGACATATGACTTTTCGAAGTCGGTTGCGAATTAAGGACTCTGGCTTCCGTGCCTGGGGTTGTAGGGCAATTCTCAGTACATTTGCTCAGGAAGCACCACTCTGCCGCAGCTGATATGCGACATCTCAGTAGCCGAATGGCGCATCCCACCGCCAGCTACATTTTTAGATTCTGCATCTAAATGCGCTTCATTCGACATATGACTCATCAAAATCGCTCGCAGCAGATTTGCAATATCTCAGAAGGCATAAGGCGCAGCCCACGGGCAGCTATATTTTTTGATTCTGCATCCAAATACGCTTCAATCGACATATGACTCATCAAAATCGGTTGAGAATTAAGGAATCTGGTGTCCGCGTGTGGGGTTGTAGGGCAATTCTCAGTACATTTGCTCGCAGCAGATTTGCAATATCTCAGAAGGCATAAGGCGCAGCCCACGGGCAGCTACATTTTTGGATTCTGCATCTAAGTGCGCTTCATTCGACATATGACTTTTCGAAGTCGGTTGCGAATTAAGGACTCTGGCTTCCGTGCCTGCGGTTGTAGGGCAATTCTCAGTACATTTGCTCAGGAAGCACCACTCTGCCGCAGCTGATATGCGATATCTCAGTAGGCATAAGGCGCAGCCCACGGGCAGCTACATTTTTAGATTCTGCATCTAAGTGCGCTTCATTCGACATATGACTTATCGAAATCGGTTGAGAATTAAGGACTCTGGCTTCCGTGCTTGCGGTTGTAGGGCAATTCTCAGTACATTTGCTCAGGAAGCACACTCTGCCGCAGCTGATATGCGATATCTCAGTAGGCATAAGGCGCAGCCCACGGGCAGCTACATGTTTAGATTCTGCATCTAAATGCGCTTCATTCGACATATGAATTATCGAAATCGGTTGCGAATTAAGGACTCTGGCTTCCGTGCCTGCGGTTGTAGGGCAATTGTCAGTACATTTGCTCAGGAAGCACACTCTCCCGCAGCTGATATGCGATATCTCAGTAGGCATAAGGCGCAGCCCACGGGCAGCTATATTTTTAGATTCTGCATCCAAATACGCTTCAATCGACATATGACTCATCGAAATCGGTTGCGAATTAAGGACTCTGGCTTCCGTGCCTGCGGTTGTAGGGCAATTCTCAGTACGCTCGCAGCAGATTTGCAATATCTCAGAAGGCATAAGGCGCAGCCCACGGGCAGCTACGTTTTTATATTCTGCATCCAAATACGCTTCATTCGACATATGATTCATTTAAATCGGTTGCGAATTAAGGAATCTGGCTTCCGTGCCTGCGGTTGTAGGGCAATTCTCAGTACATTGCTCAGGAAGCACCACTCTGCCGCAGCTGATATGCGATATCTCAGTAGGCATAAGGCGCAGCCCACGGGTAGCTACATTTTTAGATTCTGCATCTAAGTGCGCTTCATTCGACATATGACTTATCGAAATCGGTTGCGAATTAAGGACTCTGGCTTCCGTGTCTGCGGTTGTAGGGCAATTCTCAGTACATTTGCTCAGGAAGCACCACTCTGCCGCAGCTGATATGCGATATCTCAGTAGGCATAAGGCGCAGCCCACGGGTAGCTACATTTTTAGATTCTGCATCTAAGTGCGCTTCATTCGACATATGAATTATCGAAATCGGTTGCGAATTAAGGACTCTGGCTTCCGTGTCTGCGGTTGTAGGGCAATTCTCAGTACATTTGCTCAGGAAGCACCGCTCTGCCGCAGCAGATTCGCAATATCTCGGAAGGCATAAGGCGCAGCCCACGGGCAGCTACGTTTTTAGATTCTGCATCTACATAAATGCGCTTCATTCGACATATGACTCATTGAAATCGGTTGCGAATTAAGGACTCTGGCTTCCATGCCTGCGGTTGTAGGGCAATTCTCAGTACGCTCGCAGCAGATTTGCAATATCTCAGAAGGCATAAGCCGCAGCCCACGGGCAGCTACGTTTTTATATTCTGCATCCAAATACGCTTCATTCGACATATGATTCATCTAAATCGGTTGTGAATTAAGGAATCTGGCTTCCGTACCTGCGGTTGTAGGGCAATTGTCAGTACATTTGCTCAGGAAGCACACTGTGCCGCGGCAGATTTGCAATATCTCAGAAGGCGTAAGGCGCAGCCCACGGGCAGCTACATTTTTATATTCTGCATCCAAATACGCTTCATTCGACATATGATTCATCAAAATCGGTTGTGAATTAAGGAATCTGGCTTCCGTACCTGCGGTTGTAGGGCAATTGTCAGCACATTTGCTCAGGAAGCACACTGTGCCGCGGCAGATTTGCAATATCTCAGAAGGCGTAAGGCGCAGCCCACGGGCAGCTACATTTTTAGATTCTGCATCTAAGTGCGCTTCATTCGACATATGGCTTTTCGAAATCGGTTGCGAACTAAGGACTCTGGCTTCCGTGCCTGGGGTTGTAGGGCAATTCTCAGTACATTTGCTCAGGAAGCACACTCTGCTGCAGCTGATATGCGATATCTCAGTAGGCATAAGGCGCAGCCCACGGGCAGCTACATTTTTAGATTCTGCATCTAAGTGCGCTTCATTCGACATATGGCTTTTCGAAATCGGTTGCGAACTAAGGACTCTGGCTTCCGTGCCTGGGGTTGTAGGGCAATTCTCAGTACATTTGCTCAGGAAGCACACTCTGCTGCAGCTGATATGCGATATCTCAGAAGCCAAAAGGCGCAGCCCAAGGGCAGCTACATTTTTAGATTCTGCATCTAAGTGCGCTTCATTCGACATACGACTCATTGAAATCGGTTGCGAAATAAGGATATATGCGATATCTCAGTAGGCATAAGGCGCAGCCCACGGGTAGCTACATTTTTAGATTCTGCATCTAAGTGCGCTTCATTCGACATATGAATTATCGAAATCGGTTGCGAATTAAGGACTCTGGCTTCCGTGTCTGCGGTTGTAGGGCAATTCTCAGTAGATTTGCTCAGGAAGCACCGCTCTGCCGCAGCAGATTCGCAATATCTCGGAAGGCATAAGGCGCAGCCCACGGGCAGCTACGTTTTTAGATTCTGCATCTACATAAATGCGCTTCATTCGACATATGACTCATTGAAATCGGTTGCGAATTAAGGAATCTGGTGTCCGCGTGTGGGGTTGTAGGGCAATTCTCAGTACATTTGCTCGCAGCAGATTTGCAATATCTCAGAAGGCATAAATCGCAGCCCACGGGCAGCTACATTTTTAGCTTCTGCATCTAAATACGCTTCAATCGAAATACGACTCATCAAAATCGGTTGAGAATTAAGGAATCTGGTGTCGGCGTGTGGGGTTGTAGGGCAATTCTCAGTACATTTGCTCAGGAAGCACCACTCTGCCGCAGCAGATTTGCAATATCTCAGAAGGCATAAGGCGCAGCCCACGGGCAGCTACATTCTTGGATTCTGCATCCAAATACGCTTCAATCGACATATGACTCATCGAAATCGGTTGAGAATTAAGGAATCTGGTGTCCGCGTGTGGGGTTGTAGGGCAATTCTCAGTACATTTGCTCGCAGCAGATTTGCAATATCTCAGAAGGCATAAGGCGCAGCCCACGGGCAGCTACATTTTTGGATTCTGCATCTAAGTGCGCTTCATTCGACATATGACTTTTCGAAGTCGGTTGCGAATTAAGGACTCTGGCTTCCGTGCCTGCGGTTGTAGGGCAATTCTCAGTACATTTGCTCAGGAAGCACCACTCTGCCGCAGCTGATATGCGATATCTCAGTAGGCATAAGGCGCAGCCCACGGGCAGCTACATTTTTAGATTCTGCATCTAAGTGCGCTTCATTCGACATATGACTTATCGAAATCGGTTGAGAATTAAGGACTCTGGCTTCCGTGCCTGCGGTTGTAGGGCAATTCTCAGTACATTTGCTCAGGAAGCACACTCTGCCGCAGCTGATATGCGATATCTCAGTAGGCATAAGGCGCAGCCCACGGGCAGCTACATGTTTAGATTCTGCATCTAAATGCGCTTCATTCGACATATGACCCATCGAAATCGGTTGCGAATTAAGGACTCTGGCTTCCGTGCCTGCGGTTGTAACGCAATTCTCAGTACATTTGCTCAGGAAGCACCACTCTGCCGCAGCAGATTTGCAATATCTCAGAAGGCGTAAGGCGCAGCCCACGGGCAGCTACATTTTTAGATTCTGCATCTAAGTGCGCTTCATTCGACATATGACTTTTCGAAGTCGGTTGCGAATTAAGGACTCTGGCTTCCGTGCCTGGGGTTGTAGGGCAATTCTCAGTACATTTGCTCAGGAAGCACCACTCTGCCGCAGCTGATATGCGATATCTCAGTAGGCGAATGGCGCAGCCCACCGCCAGCTACATTTTTAGATTCTGCATCTAAATGCGCTTCATTCGACATATGACTCATCAAAATCGCTCGCAGCAGATTTGCAATATCTCAGAAGGCATAAGGCGCAGCCCACGGGCAGCTATATTTTTTGATTCTGCATCCAAATACGCTTCAATCGACATATGACTCATCAAAATCGGTTGAGAATTAAGGAATCTGGTGTCCGCGTGTGGGGTTGTAGGGCAATTCTCAGTACATTTGCTCAGGAAGCACACTCTGCCGCAGCTGATATGCGATATCTCAGTAGGCATAAGGCGCAGCCCACGGGCGGCTACATTTTTAGATTCTGCATCTAAATGCGCTTCATTCGACATACGACTCATCGAAATCGGTTGCGAATTAAGGACTCTGGCTTCCATGCCTGCGGTTGTAGGGCAATTCTCAGTACGCTCGCAGCAGATTTGCAATATCTCAGAAGGCATAAGCCGCAGCGTACGGGCAGCTACGTTTTTATATTCTGCATCCAAATACGCTTCATTCGACATATGACTCATCAAAATCGGTTGTGAATTAAGGAATCTGGCTTCCGTACCTGCGGTTGTAGGGCAATTGTCAGTACATTTGCTCAGGAAGCACACTGTGCCGCGGCAGATTTGCAATATCTCAGAAGGCGTAAGGCGCAGCCCACGGGCAGCTACATTTTTAGATTCTGCATCTAAGTGCGCTTCATTCGACATATGACTTTTCGAAATCGGTTGCGAACTAAGGACTCTGGCTTCCGTGCCTGGGGTTGTAGGGCATTTCTCAGTACATTTGCTCAGGAAGCACCACTCTGCCGCAGCAGATTTGCAATATCTCAGAAGGCATAAGGCGCAGCCCACGGGCAGCTACATTTTTGGATTCTGCATCCAAATACGCTTCAATCGACATATGACTCATCGAAATCGGTTGAGAATTAAGGAATCTGGTGTCCGCGTGTGGGGTTGTAGGGCAATTCTCAGTACATTTGCTCAGGAAGCACACTCTGCCGCAGCTGATATGCGATATCTCAGTAGGCATAAGGCGCAGCCCACGGGCGGCTACATTTTTAGATTCTGCATCTAAATGCGCTTCATTCGACATACGACTCATCGAAATCGGTTGCGAATTAAGGACTCTGGCTTCCATGCCTGCGGTTGTAGGGCAATTCTCAGTACGCTCGCAGCAGATTTGCAATATCTCAGAAGGCATAAGCCGCAGCGTACGGGCAGCTACGTTTTTATATTCTGCATCCAAATACGCTTCATTCGACATATGATTCATCTAAATCGGTTGTGAATTAAGGAATCTGGCTTCCGTACCTGCGGTTGTAGGGCAATTGTCAGTACATTTGCTCAGGAAGCACACTGTGCCGCGGCAGATTTGCAATATCTCAGAAGGCGTAAGGCGCAGCCCACGGGCAGCTACATTTTTAGATTCTGCATCTAAGTGCGCTTCATTCGACATATGACTTTTCGAAATCGGTTGCGAACTAAGGACTCTGGCTTCCGTGCCTGGGGTTGTAGGGCATTTCTCAGTACATTTGCTCAGGAAGCACCACTCTGCCGCAGCTGATATGCGATATCTCAGTAGTCGAAAGGCGCAGCCCACCGCCAGCTACATTTTTAGATTCTGCATCTAAGTGCGCTTCATTCGACATATGACTTTTCGAAGTCGGTTGCAAATTAAGGACTCTGGCTTCCGTGCCTGGGGTTGTATGGCAATTCTCAGTACATTTGCTCAGGAAGCACCACTCTGCCGCAGTTGATATGCGATATCTCAGTAGGCATAAGGCGCAGCCCACGGGCAGCTACATTTTTAGATTCTGCATCTAAGTGCGCTTCATTCGACATATGACTTTTCGAAATCGGTTGCGAATTAAGGACTCTGGCTTCCGTGCCTGGGGTTGTAGGGCATTTCTCAGTACATTTGCTCAGGAAGCACCACTCTGCCGCAGCTGATATGCGATATCTCAGAAGCCAAAAGGCGCAGCCCAAGGGCAGCTACATGTTTAGATTCTGCATCTAAGTGCGCTTCATTCGACATACGACTCATTGAAATCGGTTGCGAATTAAGGACTCTGGCTTCCGTACCTGCGGTTGTAGGGCAATTCTCAGTACATTTGCTCAGGAAGCACCACTCTGCCGCAGCTGATATGCGATATCTCAGTAGTCGAAAGGCGCAGCCCACCGCCAGCTACATTTTTAGATTCTGCATCTAAATGCGCTTCATTCGACATATGACTCATCAAAATCGCTCGCAGCAGATTTGCAATATCTCAGTAGGCATAAGGCGCAGCCCACGGGCAGCTATATTTTTAGATTCTGCATCCAAATACGCTTCAATCGACATATGACTCATCGAAATCGGTTGCGAATTAAGGACTCTGGCTTCCGTGTCTGCGGTTGTAGGGCAATTCTCAGTACATTTGCTCAGGAAGCACCACTCTGCCGCAGCTGATATGCGATATCTCAGTATTCGAATGGCGCAGCCCACCGCCAGCTACATTTTTAGATTCTGCATCTAAATGCGCTTCATTCGACATATGACTCATTAAAATCGCTCGCAGCAGATTTGCAATATCTCAGAAGGCATAAGCCGCAGCGTACGGGCAGCTACGTTTTTATATTCTGCATCCAAATACGCTTCATTCGACATATGATTCATCTAAATCGGTTGTGAATTAAGGAATCTGGCTTCCGTACCTGCGGTTGTAGGGCAATTGTCAGTACATTTGCTCAGGAAGCACACTGTGCCGCGGCAGATTTGCAATATCTCAGAAGGCGTAAGGCGCAGCCCACGGGCAGCTACATTTTTAGATTCTGCATCTAAGTGCGCTTCATTCGACATATGACTTTTCGAAATCGGTTGCGAACTAAGGACTCTGGCTTCCGTGCCTGGGGTTGTAGGGCATTTCTCAGTACATTTGCTCAGGAAGCACCACTCTGCCGCAGCAGATTTGCAATATCTCAGAAGGCATAAGGCGCAGCCCACGGGCAGCTACATTTTTGGATTCTGCATCCAAATACGCTTCAATCGACATATGACTCATCGAAATCGGTTGAGAATTAAGGAATCTGGTGTCCGCGTGTGGGGTTGTAGGGCAATTCTCAGTACATTTGCTCAGGAAGCACACTCTGCCGCAGCTGATATGCGATATCTCAGTAGGCATAAGCCGCAGCGTACGGGCAGCTACGTTTTTATATTCTGCATCCAAATACGCTTCATTCGACATATGATTCATCTAAATCGGTTGTGAATTAAGGAATCTGGCTTCCGTGTCTGCGGTTGTAGGGCAATTGTCAGTACATTTGCTCAGGAAGCACACTGTGCCGCGGCAGATTTGCAATATCTCAGAAGGCGTAAGGCGCAGCCCACGGGCAGCTACATTTTTAGATTCTGCATCTAAGTGCGCTTCATTCGACATATGACTTTTCGAAATCGGTTGCGAACTAAGGACTCTGGCTTCCGTGCCTGGGGTTGTAGGGCATTTCTCAGTACATTTGCTCAGGAAGCACCACTCTGCCGCAGCAGATTTGCAATATCTCAGAAGGCATAAGGCGCAGCCCACGGGCAGCTACATTTTTGGATTCTGCATCCAAATACGCTTCAATCGACATATGACTCATCGAAATCGGTTGAGAATTAAGGAATCTGGTGTCCGCGTGTGGGGTTGTAGGGCAATTCTCAGTACATTTGCTCAGGAAGCACACTCTGCCGCAGCTGATATGCGATATCTCAGTAGGCATAAGCCGCAGCGTACGGGCAGCTACGTTTTTATATTCTGCATCCAAATACGCTTCATTCGACATACGATTCATCTAAATCGGTTGTGAATTAAGGAATCTGGCTTCCGTACCTGCGGTTGTAGGGCAATTGTCAGTACATTTGCTCAGGAAGCACACTGTGCCGCGGCAGATTTGCAATATCTCAGAAGGCGTAAGGCGCAGCCCACCGCCAGCTACATTTTTAGATTCTGCATCTAAGTGCGCTTCATTCGACATATGACTTTTCGAAGTCGGTTGCAAATTAAGGACTCTGGCTTCCGTGCCTGGGGTTGTAGGGCAATTCTCAGTACATTTGCTCAGGAAGCACCACTCTGCCGCAGTTGATATGCGATATCTCAGTAGGCATAAGGCGCAGCCCACGGGCAGCTACATTTTTAGATTCTGCATCTAAGTGCGCTTCATTCGACATATGACTTTTCGAAATCGGTTGCGAATTAAGGACTCTGGCTTCCGTGCCTGCGGTTGTAGGGCAATTGTCAGTACATTTGCTCGCAGCAGTTTTGCAATATCTCAGAAGCCAAAAGGCGCTGCCCAAGGGCAGCTACATTTTTAGATTCTGCATCTAAGTGCGCTTCATTCGACATACGACTCATTGAAATCGGTTGCGAATTAAGGACTCTGGCTTCCGTACCTGCGGTTGTAGGGCAATTCTCAGTACATTTGCTCAGGAAGCACCACTCTGCCGCAGCTGATATGCGATATCTCAGTAGTCGAAAGGCGCAGCCCACCGCCAGCTACATTTTTAGATTCTGCATCTAAATGCGCTTCATTCGACATATGACTCATCAAAATCGCTCGCAGCAGATTTGCAATATCTCAGTAGGCATAAGGCGCAGCCCACGGGCAGCTATATTTTTAGATTCTGCATCCAAATACGCTTCAATCGACATATGACTCATCGAAATCGGTTGCGAATTAAGGACTCTGGCTTCCGTGCCTGCGGTTGTAGGGCAATTCTCAGTACGCTCGCAGCAGATTTGCAATATCTCAGAAGGCATAAGGCGCAGCCCACGGGCAGCTACGTTTTTATATTCTGCATCCAAATACGCTTCATTCGACATATGATTCATTTAAATCGGTTGCGAATTAAGGAATCTGGCTTCCGTGTCTGCGGTTGTAGGGCAATTCTCAGTACATTTGCTCAGGAAGCACACTCTCCCGCAGCTGATATGCGATATCTCAGTAGGCATAAGGCGCAGCCCACGGGCGGCTACATTTTTAGATTCTGCATCTAAATGCGCTTCATTCGACATACGACTCATCGAAATCGGTTGCGAATTAAGGACTCTGGCTTCCGTGCCTGCGGTTGTAGGGCAATTCTCAGTACGCTCGCAGCAGATTTGCAATATCTCAGAAGGCATAAGGCGCAGCCCACGGGCAGCTACGTTTTTATATTCTGCATCCAAATACGCTTCATTCGACATATGATTCATTTAAATCGGTTGCGAATTAAGGAATCTGGCTTCCGTGCCTGCGGTTGTAGGGCAATTCTCAGTACATTGCTCAGGAAGCACCACTCTGCCGCAGCTGATATGCGATATCTCAGTGGGCATAAGGCGCAGCCCACGGGTAGCTACATTTTTAGATTCTGCATCTAAGTGCGCTTCATTCGACATATGACTTATCGAAATCGGTTGCGAATTAAGGACTCTGGCTTCCGTGTCTGCGGTTGTAGGGCAATTCTCAGTACATTTGCTCAGGAAGCACCACTCTGCCGCAGCTGATATGCGATATCTCAGTAGGCATAAGGCGCAGCCCACGGGTAGCTACATTTTTAGATTCTGCATCTAAGTGCGCTTCATTCGACATATGAATTATCGAAATCGGTTGCGAATTAAGGACTCTGGCTTCCGTGTCTGCGGTTGTAGGGCAATTCTCAGTACATTTGCTCAGGAAGCACCGCTCTGCCGCAGCAGATTCGCAATATCTCGGAAGGCATAAGGCGCAGCCCACGGGCAGCTACGTTTTTAGATTCTGCATCTACATAAATGCGCTTCATTCGACATATGACTCATTGAAATCGGTTGCGAATTAAGGACTCTGGCTTCCATGCCTGCGGTTGTAGGGCAATTCTCAGTACGCTCGCAGCAGATTTGCAATATCTCAGAAGGCATAAGCCGCAGCCCACGGGCAGCTACGTTTTTATATTCTGCATCCAAATACGCTTCATTCGACATATGATTCATCTAAATCGGTTGTGAATTAAGGAATCTGGCTTCCGTACCTGCGGTTGTAGGGCAATTGTCAGTACATTTGCTCAGGAAGCACACTGTGCCGCGGCAGATTTGCAATATCTCAGAAGGCGTAAGGCGCAGCCCACGGGCAGCTACATTTTTATATTCTGCATCCAAATACGCTTCATTCGACATATGATTCATCTAAATCGGTTGTGAATTAAGGAATCTGGCTTCCGTACCTGCGGTTGTAGGGCAATTGTCAGCACATTTGCTCAGGAAGCACACTGTGCCGCGGCAGATTTGCAATATCTCAGAAGGCGTAAGGCGCAGCCCACGGGCAGCTACATTTTTATATTCCGCATCCAAATACGCTTCATTCGACATACGACTCATCGAAATCGGTTGCGAATTAAGGACTCTGGCTTCCATGCCTGCGGTTGTAGGGCAATTCTCAGTACGCTCGCAGCAGATTTGCAATATCTCAGAAGGCATAAGCCGCAGCCCACGGGCAGCTACGTTTTTATATTCTGCATCCAAATACGCTTCATTCGACATATGATTCATCTAAATCGGTTGTGAATTAAGGAATCTGGCTTCCGTACCTGCGGTTGTAGGGCAATTGTCAGTACATTTGCTCAGGAAGCACACTGTGCCGCGGCAGATTTGCAATATCTCAGAAGACGTAAGGCGCAGCCCACGGGCAGCTACATTTTTAGATTCTGCATCTAAGTGCGCTTCATTCGACATATGGCTTTTCGAAATCGGTTGCGAACTAAGGACTCTGGCTTCCGTGCCTGGGGTTGTAGGGCAATTCTCAGTACATTTGCTCAGGAAGCACACTCTGCTGCAGCTGATATGCGATATCTCAGTAGGCATAAGGCGCAGCCCACGGGCGGCTACATTTTTAGATTCTGCATCTAAATGCGCTTCATTCGACATACGACTCATCGAAATCGGTTGCGAATTAAGGACTCTGGCTTCCATGCCTGCGGTTGTAGGGCAATTCTCAGTACGCTCGCAGCAGATTTGCAATATCTCAGAAGCCAAAAGGCGCAGCCCAAGGGCAGCTACATTTTTAGATTCTGCATCTAAGTGCGCTTCATTCGACATACGACTCATTGAAATCGGTTGCGAATTAAGGACTCTGGCTTCCGTACCTGCGGTTGTAGGGCAATTCTCAGTACATTTGCTCAGGAAGCACCACTCTGCCGCAGCTGATATGCGATATCTCAGTAGTCGAAAGGCGCAGCCCACCGCCAGCTACATTTTTAGATTCTGCATCTAAATGCGCTTCATTCGACATATGACTCATCAAAATCGCTCGCAGCAGATTTGCAAAATCTCAGTAGGCATAAGGCGCAGCCCACGGGCAGCTATATTTTTAGATTCTGCATCCAAATACGCTTCAATTGACATATGACTCATCGAAATCGGTTGAGAATTAAGGAATCTGGTGTCCGCGTGTGGGGTTGTAGGGCAATTCTCAGTACATTTGCTCAGGAAGCACCACTCTGCTGCAGCTGATATGCGATATCTCAGTAGGCATAAGGCGCAGCCCACGGGTAGCTACATTTTTAGATTCTGCATCTAAGTGCGCTTCATTCGACATATGACTCATTGAAATCGGTTGCGAATTAAGGACTCTCTCTTCCGTGCCTGCGGTTGTAGGGCAATTGTCAGTACATTTGCTCAGGAAGCACACTGTGTCGCGGCAGATTTGCAATATCTCAGAAGGCGTAAGGCGCAGCCCACGGGCAGCTACATTTTTAGATTCTGCATCTAAGTGCCCTTCATTCGACATATGACTTTTCGAAGTCGGTTGCGAATTAAGGACTCTGGCTTCCGTGCCTGGGGTTGTAGGGCAATTCTCAGTACATTTGCTCAGGAAGCACCACTCTGCCGCAGCTGATATGCGATATCTCAGTAGGCGTAAGGCGCAGCCCACGGGCAGCTACATTTTTAGATTCTGCATCCAAATACGCTTCAATCGACATATGACTCATCAAAATCGGTTGAGAATTAAGGAATCTGGTGTCCGCGTGTGGGGTTGTAGGGCAATTCTCAGTACATTTGCTCAGGAAGCACACTCTGCCGCAGCTGATATGCGATATCTCAGTAGGCATAAGGCGCAGCCCACGGGCGGCTACATTTTTAGATTCTGCATCTAAATGCGCTTCATTCGACATATGACTCATTGAAATCGGTTGCGAATTAAGGACTCTCTCTTCCGTGCCTGCGGTTGTAGGGCAATTGTCAGTACATTTGCTCAGGAAGCACACTGTGTTGCGGCAGATTTGCAATATCTCAGAAGGCGTAAGGCGCAGCCCACGGGCAGCTACATTTTTAGATTCTGCATCTAAGTGCGCTTCATTCGACATATGACTTTTCGAAGTCGGTAGCGAATTAAGGACTCTGGCTTCCGTGCCTGGGGTTGTAGGGCAATTCTCAGTACATTTGCTCAGGAAGCACACTCTGCCGCAGCTGATATGCGATATCTCAGTAGGCATAAGGCGCAGCCAACGGGCGGCTACATTTTTAGATTCTGCATCTAAATGCGCTTCATTCGACATATGACTTTTCGAAATCGGTTGCGAATTAAGGACTCTGGCTTCCGTGCCTGCGGTTGTAATGCAATTCTCAGTACGCTCGCAGCAGATTTGCAATATCTCAGAAGGCATAAGGCGCAGCCCACGGGCAGCTACGTTTCTAGATTCTGCATCTAAATGCGCTTCATTCGACATATAACTCATCGAAATCGGTTGAGAACTAAGGAATCTGGTGTCGGCGTGTGGGGTTGTAGGGCAATTCTCAGTACATTTGCTCAGGAAGCACACTCTGCCGCAGCTGATATGCGATATCTCAGAAGGCATAATACGCAGCCCACAGGTAGCTACATTTTTAGATTCTGCATCCAAATGCGCTTCCTTCGACATATGACTCATCGAAATCGGTTGCGAATTAAGGACTCTGGCTTCCGTGCCTGGGGTTGTAGGGCAATTCTCAGTACACTTGCTCAGGAAGCACCACTCTGCCGCAGCTGATATGCGATATCTCAGTAGGCATAAGGCGCAGCCCACGGCCAGCTACATTTTTAGATTCTGCATCCAAATACGCTTCCTTCGACATATGACTCATCAAAATCGGTTGAGAATTAAGGAATCTGGTGTCGGCGTGTGGGGTTGTAGGGCAATTCTCAGTACATTTGCTCAGGAAGCACACTCTGCCGCAGCTGATATGCGATATCTCAGAAGGCATAATACGCAGCCCACAATCAGCTACATTTTTAGATTCTGCATCCAAATGCGCTTCCTTCGACATATGAATCATCGAAATCGGTTGCGAATTAAGGACTCTGGCTTCCGTGCCTGGGGTTGTAGGGCAATTCTCAGTACACTTGCTCAGGAAGCACCACTCTGCCGCAGCTGATATGCGATATCTCAGTAGGCATAAGGCGCAGCCCACGGGCAGCTACATTTTTAGATTCTGCATCTCAATACGCTTCCTTCGACATATGACTCATCAAAATCGGTTGAGAATTAAGGAATCTGGTGTCGGCGTGTGGGGTTCTATTGCACTTCTCAGTACATTTGCTCAGGAAGCACACTCTGCCGCAGCAGATTTGCAATATCTCAGAAGACATAAGGCGCAGCCCACGGGCAGCTATATTTTTAGATTCTGCATCCAAATACGCTTCAATCGACATATGACTCATCAAAATCGGTTGAGAATTAAGGAATCTGGTGTCCGCGTGTGGGGTTGTAGGGCAATTCTCAGTACATTTGCTCAGGAAGCACACTCTGCCGCAGCTGATATGCGATATCTCAGTAGGCATAAGGCGCAGCCCACGGGTAGCTACATTTTTAGATTCTGCATCTAAGTGCGCTTCATTCGACATATGACTTTTCGAAATCGGTTGCGAATTAAGGACTCTGGCTTCCGTGTCTGCGGTTGTAGGGCAATTCTCAGTACGCTCGCAGCAGATTTGCAATATCTCAGAAGGCATAAGGCGCAGCCCACGGGCAGCTACGTTTTTATATTCTGCATCCAAATACGCTTTATTCGACATATGATTCATCTAAATTGGTTGTGAATTAAGGAATCTGGCTTCCGTGCCTGCGGTTGTAGGGCAATTCTCAGTACATTTGCTCAGGAAGCACCACTCTGCCGCAGCTGATATGCGATATCTCAGTAGGCATAAGGCGCAGCCCACGGGTAGCTACATTTTTAGATTCTGCATCTAAGTGCGCTTCATTCGACATATGACTTTTCGAAATCGGTTGCGAATTAAGGACTCTGGCTTCCGTGTCTGCGGTTGTAGGGCAATTCTCAGTACATTTGCTCAGGAAGCACCACTCTGCTGCAGCTGATATGCGATATCTCAGTAGGCATAAGGCGCAGCCCACGGGTAGCTACATTTTTAGATTCTGCATCTAAGTGCGCTTCATTCGACATATGACTCATCGAAATCGGTTGCGAATTTAGGACTCTGGCTTCCGTGCCAGATTCTAAATTTTTAGATTCTGCATCTAAGTGCGCTTCATTCGACATATGACTTATCGAAATCGGTTGAGAATTAAGGACTCTGGCTTCCGTGCCTGCGGTTGTAGGGCAATTCTCAGTACATTTGCTCAGGAAGCACCACTCTACCGCAGCTGATATGCGATATCTCAGTATTCGAAAGGCGCAGCCAACGGGCGGCTACATTTTTATATTCTGCATCCAAATACGCTCCATTCGACATATGACTCATCAAAATCGGTTGAGAATTAAGGAATCTGGTGTCGGCGTGTGTGGTTGTAGGGCAATTCTCAGTACATTTGCTCAGGAAGCACACTGTGCCGCGGCAGATTTGCAATATCTCAGAAGGCTTAATACGCAGCCCACAGGCAGCTACATTTTTAGATTCTGCATCCAAATGCGCTTCATTCGACATATGACTTTTCGAAATCGGTTGCGAATTAAGGACTCTGGCTTCCGTGCCTGGGGTTGTAGGGCAATTCTCAGTACACTTGCTCAGGAAGCACCACTCTGCCGCAGCTGATATGCGATATCTCAGTAGGCATAAGGCGCAGCCCACGGGCAGCTACATTTTTAGATTCTGCATCTCAATACGCTTCCTTCGACATATGACTCATCAAAATCGGTTGAGAATTAAGGAATCTGGTGTCGGCGTGTGGGGTTCTATTGCACTTCTCAGTACATTTGCTCAGGAAGCACACTCTGCCGCAGCAGATTTGCAATATCTCAGAAGACATAAGGCGCAGCCCACGGGCAGCTATATTTTTAGATTCTGCATCCAAATACGCTTCAATCGACATATGACTCATCAAAATCGGTTGAGAATTAAGGAATCTGGTGTCCGCGTGTGGGGTTGTAGGGCAATTCTCAGTACATTTGCTCAGGAAGCACACTCTGCCGCAGCTGATATGCGATATCTCAGTAGGCATAAGGCGCAGCCCACGGGTAGCTACATTTTTAGATTCTGCATCTAAGTGCGCTTCATTCGACATATGACTTTTCGAAATCGGTTGCGAATTAAGGACTCTGGCTTCCGTGTCTGCGGTTGTAGGGCAATTCTCAGTACGCTCGCAGCAGATTTGCAATATCTCAGAAGGCATAAGGCGCAGCCCACGGGCAGCTACGTTTTTATATTCTGCATCCAAATACGCTTCATTCGACATATGATTCATCTAAATTGGTTGTGAATTAAGGAATCTGGCTTCCGTGCCTGCGGTTGTAGGGCAATTCTCAGTACATTTGCTCAGGAAGCACCACTCTGCCGCAGCTGATATGCGATATCTCAGTAGGCATAAGGCGCAGCCCACGGGTAGCTACATTTTTAGATTCTGCATCTAAGTGCGCTTCATTCGACATATGACTTTTCGAAATCGGTTGCGAATTAAGGACTCTGGCTTCCGTGTCTGCGGTTGTAGGGCAATTCTCAGTACATTTGCTCAGGAAGCACCACTCTGCTGCAGCTGATATGCGATATCTCAGTAGGCATAAGGCGCAGCCCACGGGTAGCTACATTTTTAGATTCTGCATCTAAGTGCGCTTCATTCGACATATGACTCATCGAAATCGGTTGCGAATTTAGGACTCTGGCTTCCGTGCCAGATTCTAAATTTTTAGATTCTGCATCTAAGTGCGCTTCATTCGACATATGACTTATCGAAATCGGTTGAGAATTAAGGACTCTGGCTTCCGTGCCTGCGGTTGTAGGGCAATTCTCAGTACATTTGCTCAGGAAGCACCACTCTACCGCAGCTGATATGCGATATCTCAGTATTCGAAAGGCGCAGCCAACGGGCGGCTATATTTTTATATTCTGCATCCAAATACGCTCCATTCGACATATGTTTCATCGAAATCGGTTGCGAATTAAGGACTCTGGCTTCCGTGCCTGGGGTTGTAGGGCAATTCTCAGTACATTAGCTCAGGAAGCACACTGTGCCGCAGCTGATATGCGATATCTCAGTAGGCATAAGGCGCAGCCCACGGGCAGCTACATTTTTAGATTCTGCATCCAAATACGCTTCCTTCGACATATGACTCATCAAAATCGGTTGAGAATTAAGGAATCTGGTGTCGGCGTGTGTGGTTGTAGGGCAATTCTCAGTACATTTGCTCAGGAAGCACACTGTGCCGCGGCAGATTTGCAATATCTCAGAAGGCTTAATACGCAGCCCACAGGCAGCTACATTTTTAGATTCTGCATCCAAATGCGCTTCATTCGACATATGACTTTTCGAAATCGGTTGAGAATTAAGGACTCTGGCTTCCGTGCCTGGGGTTGTAGGGCAATTCTCAGTACATTTGCTCAGGAAGCACCACTCTGCCGCAGCTGATATGCGATATCTCAGTAGGCATAAGGCGCAGCCCACGGGCAGCTACATTTTTTGATTCTGCATCCAAATACGCTTCCTTCGACATATGACTCATCAAAATCGGTTGAGAATTAAGGAATCTGGTGTCGGCGTGTGGGGTTGTAGGGCAATTCTCTGTACATTTGCTCAGGAAGCACACTGCCGCAGCAGATTTGCAATATCTCAGAAGGCATAATACGCAGCCCACAGGCAGCTACATTTTTAGATTCTGCATCCAAATGCGCTTCCTTCGACATATGACTCATCGAAATCGGTTGCGAATTAAGGACTCTGGCTTCCGTGCCTGGGGTTGTAGGGCAATTCTCAGTACATTTGCTCAGGAAGCACCACTCTGCCGCAGCTGATATGCGATATCTCAGTAGGCATAAGGCGCAGCCCACGGGCAGCTACATTTTTAGATTCTGCATCTAAATGCGCTTCAATCGACATATGACTCATCAAAATCGGTTGAGAATTAAGGACTCTGGTGTCGGCGTGTGTGGTTGTAGGGCAATTCTCAGTACATTTGCTCAGGAAGCACACTGTGCCGCGGCAGATTTGCAATATCTCAGAAGGCGTAAGGCGCAGCCCACGGGCAGCTACATTTTTAGATTCTGCATCTAAGTGCGCTTCATTCGACATATGACTTTTCGAAATCGATTGCGAATTAAGGACTCTGCCTTCCGTGCCTGCGGTTGTAGGGCAATTGTCAGCACACTTGCTCGCAGCAGTTTTGCAATATCTCAGAAAGCAAAAGGCGCAGCCCACGGGCAGCTACATTTTTAGATTCTGCATCTAAATACGCTTCAATCGACATATGACTCATCAAAATCGGTTGAGAATTAAGGAATCTGGTGTCGGCGTGTGGGGTTGTAGGGCAATTCTCAGTACATTTGCTCAGGAAGCACACTCTGCCGCAGCTGATATGCGATATCTCAGAAGGCATAATACGCAGCCCACAGGCAGCTACATTTTTAGATTCTGCATCCAAATGCGCTTCCTTCGACATATGACTCATCGAAATCGGTTGCGAATTAAGGACTCTGGCTTCCGTGCCTGGGGTTGTAGGGCAATTCTCAGTACACTTGCTCAGGAAGCACCACTCTGCCGCAGCTGATATGCGATTTCTCAGTAGGCATAAGGCGCAGCCCACGGCCAGCTACATTTTTAGATTCTGCATCCAAATACGCTTCCTTCGACATATGACTCATCAAAATCGGTTGAGAATTAAGGAATCTGGTGTCGGCGTGTGGGGTTGTAGGGCAATTCTCAGTACATTTGCTCAGGAAGCACACTCTGCCGCAGCTGATATGCGATATCTCAGAAGGCATAATACGCAGCCCACAGGCAGCTACATTTTTAGATTCTGCATCTCAATACGCTTCCTTCGACATATGACTCATCAAAATCGGTTGAGAATTAAGGAATCTGGTGTCGGCGTGTGGGGTTCTATTGCACTTCTCAGTACATTTGCTCAGGAAGCACACTCTGCCGCAGCAGATTTGCAATATCTCAGAAGACATAAGGCGCAGCCCACGGGCAGCTATATTTTTAGATTCTGCATCCAAATACGCTTCAATCGACATATGACTCATCAAAATCGGTTGAGAATTAAGGAATCTGGTGTCCGCGTGTGGGGTTGTAGGGCAATTCTCAGTACATTTGCTCTGGAAGCACACTCTGCCGCAGCTGATATGCGATATCTCAGTAGGCATAAGGCGCAGCCCACGGGTAGCTACATTTTTAGATTCTGCATCTAAGTGCGCTTCATTCGACATATGACTTTTCGAAATCGGTTGCGAATTAAGGACTCTGGCTTCCGTGTCTGCGGTTGTAGGGCAATTCTCAGTACGCTCGCAGCAGATTTGCAATATCTCAGAAGGCATAAGGCGCAGCCCACGGGCAGCTACGTTTTTATATTCTGCATCCAAATACGCTTCATTCGACATATGATTCATCTAAATTGGTTGTGAATTAAGGAATCTGGCTTCCGTGCCTGCGGTTGTAGGGCAATTCTCAGTACATTTGCTCAGGAAGCACCACTCTGCCGCAGCTGATATGCGATATCTCAGTAGGCATAAGGCGCAGCCCACGGGTAGCTACATTTTTAGATTCTGCATCTAAGTGCGCTTCATTCGACATATGACTTTTCGAAATCGGTTGCGAATTAAGGACTCTGGCTTCCGTGTCTGCGGTTGTAGGGCAATTCTCAGTACATTTGCTCAGGAAGCACCACTCTGCTGCAGCTGATATGCGATATCTCAGTAGGCATAAGGCGCAGCCCACGGGTAGCTACATTTTTAGATTCTGCATCTAAGTGCGCTTCATTCGACATATGACTCATCGAAATCGGTTGCGAATTTAGGACTCTGGCTTCCGTGCCAGATTCTAAATTTTTAGATTCTGCATCTAAGTGCGCTTCATTCGACATATGACTTATCGAAATCGGTTGAGAATTAAGGACTCTGGCTTCCGTGCCTGCGGTTGTAGGGCAATTCTCAGTACATTTGCTCAGGAAGCACCACTCTACCGCAGCTGATATGCGATATCTCAGTATTCGAAAGGCGCAGCCAACGGGCGGCTATATTTTTATATTCTGCATCCAAATACGCTCCATTCGACATATGTTTCATCGAAATCGGTTGCGAATTAAGGACTCTGGCTTCCGTGCCTGGGGTTGTAGGGCAATTCTCAGTACATTAGCTCAGGAAGCACACTGTGCCGCAGCTGATATGCGATATCTCAGTAGGCATAAGGCGCAGCCCACGGGCAGCTACATTTTTAGATTCTGCATCCAAATACGCTTCCTTCGACATATGACTCATCAAAATCGGTTGAGAATTAAGGAATCTGGTGTCGGCGTGTGTGGTTGTAGGGCAATTCTCAGTACATTTGCTCAGGAAGCACACTGTGCCGCGGCAGATTTGCAATATCTCAGAAGGCTTAATACGCAGCCCACAGGCAGCTACATTTTTAGATTCTGCATCCAAATGCGCTTCATTCGACATATGACTTTTCGAAATCGGTTGAGAATTAAGGACTCTGGCTTCCGTGCCTGGGGTTGTAGGGCAATTCTCAGTACATTTGCTCAGGAAGCACCACTCTGCCGCAGCTGATATGCGATATCTCAGTAGGCATAAGGCGCAGCCCACGGGCAGCTACATTTTTTGATTCTGCATCCAAATACGCTTCCTTCGACATATGACTCATCAAAATCGGTTGAGAATTAAGGAATCTGGTGTCGGCGTGTGGGGTTGTAGGGCAATTCTCTGTACATTTGCTCAGGAAGCACACTGCCGCAGCAGATTTGCAATATCTCAGAAGGCATAATACGCAGCCCACAGGCAGCTACATTTTTAGATTCTGCATCCAAATGCGCTTCCTTCGACATATGACTCATCGAAATCGGTTGCGAATTAAGGACTCTGGCTTCCGTGCCTGGGGTTGTAGGGCAATTCTCAGTACATTTGCTCAGGAAGCACCACTCTGCCGCAGCTGATATGCGATATCTCAGTAGGCATAAGGCGCAGCCCACGGGCAGCTACATTTTTAGATTCTGCATCTAAATGCGCTTCAATCGACATATGACTCATCAAAATCGGTTGAGAATTAAGGACTCTGGTGTCGGCGTGTGTGGTTGTAGGGCAATTCTCAGTACATTTGCTCAGGAAGCACACTGTGCCGCGGCAGATTTGCAATATCTCAGAAGGCGTAAGGCGCAGCCCACGGGCAGCTACATTTTTAGATTCTGCATCTAAGTGCGCTTCATTCGACATATGACTTTTCGAAATCGATTGCGAATTAAGGACTCTGCCTTCCGTGCCTGCGGTTGTACTGCAATTGTCAGCACACTTGCTCGCAGCAGTTTTGCAATATCTCAGAAAGCAAAAGGCGCAGCCCACGGGCAGCTACATTTTTAGATTCTGCATCTAAATACGCTTCAATCGACATATGACTCATCAAAATCGGTTGAGAATTAAGGAATCTGGTGTCCGCGTGCGGGGTTGTAGGGCAATTCTCAGTACATTTGCTCAGGAAGCACACTCTGCCGCAGCAGATTTGCAATATCTCAGAGGGCATAAGGCGCAGCCCACGGGCAGCTACGTTTCTAGATTCTGCATCTAAATGCGCTTCATTCGACATATAACTCATCGAAATCGGTTGAGAACTAAGGAATCTGGTGTCGGCGTGTGGGGTTGTAGGGCAATTCTCAGTACATTTGCTCAGGAAGCACACTCTGCCGCAGCTGATATGCGATATCTCAGAAGGCATAATACGCAGCCCACAGGCAGCTACATTTTTAGATTCTGCATCCAAATGCGCTTCCTTCGACATATGACTCATCGAAATCGGCTGCGAATTAAGGACTCTGGCTTCCGTGCCTGGGGTTGTAGGGCAATTCTCAGTACACTTGCTCAGGAAGCACCACTCTGCCGCAGCTGATATGCGATTTCTCAGTAGGCATAAGGCGCAGCCCACGGCCAGCTACATTTTTAGATTCTGCATCCAAATACGCTTCCTTCGACATATGACTCATCAAAATCGGTTGAGAATTAAGGAATCTGGTGTCGGCGTGTGGGGTTGTAGGGCAATTCTCAGTACATTTGCTCAGGAAGCACACTCTGCCGCAGCTGATATGCGATATCTCAGAAGGCATAATACGCAGCCCACAGGCAGCTACATTTTTAGATTCTGCATCCAAATGCGCTTCCTTCGACATATGACTCATCGAAATCGGTTGCGAATTAAGGACTCTGGCTTCCGTGCCTGGGGTTGTAGGGCAATTCTCAGTAGACTTGCTCAGGAAGCACCACTCTGCCGCAGCTGATATGCGATATCTCAGTACGCATAAGGCGCAGCCCACGGCCAGCTACATTTTTAGATTCTGCATCCAAATACGCTTCCTTCGACATATGACTCATCAAAATCGGTTGAGAATTAAGGAATCTGGTGTCCGCGTGTGGGGTTGTAGGGCAATTCTCAGTACATTTGCTCAGGAAGGACACTCTGCCGCAGCTGATATGCGATATCTCAGTAGGCATAAGGCGCAGCCCACGGGCAGCTACATTTTTAGATTCTGCATCCAAATACGCTTCCTTCGACATATGACTCATCGAAATCGTTTTCGAATTAAGGACTCTGGCTTCCGTGCCTGCGATTGTAGGGCAATTGTCAGTACATTTGCTCGCAGCAGTTTTGCAATATCTCGGAAAGCAAAAGGCGCAGCCCACGGGCAGCTACATTTTTAGATTCTGCATCTAAATGCGCTTCATTCGACATATGACTCATCGAAATCGTTTGCGAAGTAAGGACTCTGGCTTCCGTGCCTGCGGTTGTAGGGCAATTATCAGCACATTTGCTCGCAGCAGTTTTGCAATATCTCAGAAGCCAAAAGACGCAGCCCAAGGGCAGCTACATTTTTAGATTCTGCATCTAAATGCGCTTCATTCGACATATGACTCATTGAAATCGGTTGAGAATTAAGGAATCTGGTGTCGGCGTGTTGGGTTGTAGGGCAATTCTCTGTACATTTGCTCAGGAAGCACACTATCTCAGTAGGCATAAGACGCAGCCCAAGGGCAGCTACATTTTTAGATTCTGCATCTAAATGCGCTTCATTCGACATATGACTCATTGAAATCGGTTGCGAATTAAGGACTCTGGCTTCCGTACCTGCGGTTGTAGGGCAATTCTCAGTACGCTCGCAGCAGATTTGCAATATCTCAAAAGGCATAAGGCGCAGCCCACGGGCAGCTACAATTTTGGATTCAGCATCTAAATACGCTTCAATCGACATATGACTCATCGAAATCGGTTGAGAATTAAGGACTCTGGCTTCCGTGCCTGCGGTTGTAGGGCAATTGTCAGTACATTTGCTCAGGAAGCACACTGTGCCGCGGCAGATTTGCAATATCTCAGAAGGCGTAAGGCGCAGCCCACGGGCAGCTACATTTTTAGATTCTGCATCTAAGTGCGCTTCATTCGACATATGACTCATAGAAATCGTTTTCGAATTAAGGACTCTGGCTTCCGTGCCTGCGGTTGTAGGGCAATTGTCAGTACATTTGCTCGCAGCAGTTTTGCAATATCTCAGAAAGCAAAAGGCGCAGCCCACGGGCAGCTACATTTTTAGATTCTGCATCTAAATGCGCTTCAATCGACATACGACTCATCAAAATCGGTTAAGAATTAAGGAATCCGGTGTCCGCGTGTGGGGTTGTAGGGCAATTCTCAGTACATTTGCTCAGGAAGCACACTGTGCCGCGGCAGATTTGCAATATCTCAGAAGGCGTAAGGCGCAGCCCACGGGCAGCAACATTTTTAGATTCTGCATCTAAATACGCTTCCTTCGACATATGATTCATCAAAATCGGTTGAGAATTAAGGAATCTGGTGTCGGCGTGTGGGGTTGTAGGGCAATTCTCAGTACATTTGCTCAGGAAGCACACTCTGCCGCAGCAGATTTGCAATATCTCAGAAGGCATAATACGCAGCCCACGGGCAGCTACATTTTTAGATTCTGCATCCAAATGCGCTTCCTTCGACATATGACTCATTGAAATCGGTTGCGAATTAAGGACTCTGGCTTCCGTGCCTGGGGTTGTAGGGCTATTCTCAGTACACTTGCTCAGGAAGCACCACTCTGCCGCAGCTGATATGCGATATCTCAGTAGGCATAAGGCGCAGCCCACGGGCAGCTACATTTTTAGATTCTGCATCTCAATACGCTTCCTTCGACATATGACTCATCAAAATCGCTTGAGAATTAAGGAATCTGGTGTCGGCGTGTGGGGTTGTAGGGCAATTCTCAGTACATTTGCTCAGGAAGCACACTCTGCCGCAGCAGATTTGCAATATCTCAGAAGGCATAATACGCAGCCCACGGGCAGCTACATTTTTAGATTCTGCATCTAAGTGCGCTTCATTCGACATATGACTTTTCGAAATCGGTTGCGAATTAAGGACTCTGGCTTCCGTGCCTGGGGTTGTAGGGCTATTCTCAGTACACTTGCTCAGGAAGCACCACTCTGCCGCAGCTGATATGCGATATCTCAGTAGGCATAAGGCGCAGCCCACGGGCAGCTACATTTTTAGATTCTGCATCTAAATGCGCTTCATTCGACATATGACTCATCGAAATCGTTTTCGAATTAAGGACTCTGGCTTCCGTGCCTGCGATTGTAGGGCAATTGTCAGTACATTTGCTCGCAGCAGTTTTGCAATATCTCGGAAAGCAAAAGGCGCAGCCCACGGGCAGCTACATTTTTAGATTCTGCATCTAAATGCGCTTCATTCGACATATGACTCATCGAAATCGTTTGCGAAGTAAGGACTCTGGCTTCCGTGCCTGCGGTTGTAGGGCAATTATCAGCACATTTGCTCGCAGCAGTTTTGCAATATCTCAGAAGGCATAAGGCGCAGCCCACGGGCAGCCACATTTTTAGATTCTGCATCTAAATGCGCTTCAATCGACATACGACTCATCAAAATCGGTTGAGAATTAAGGAATCTGGTGTCCGCGTGTGGGGTTGTAGGGCAATTCTCAGTACATTTGCTCAGGAAGCACCACTCTGCCGCAGCTGATATGCGATATCTCAGTAGGCATAAGGCGCAGCCCACGGCCAGCTACATTTTTAGATTCTGCATCTCAATACGCTTCCTTCGACATATGACTCATCAAAATCGGTTGAGAATTAAGGAATCTGGTGTCGGCGTGTGTTGTTGTAGGGCAATTCTCAGTACATTTGCTCAGGAAGCACACTCTGCCGCAGCAGATTTGCAATATCTCAGAAGGCATAATACGCAGCCCACGGGCAGCTACATTTTTAGATTCTGCATCTAAGTGCGCTTCATTCGACATATGACTTTTCGAAATCGGTTGCGAATTAAGGACTCTGGCTTCCGTGCCTGGGGTTGTAGGGCTATTCTCAGTACACTTGCTCAGGAAGCACCACTCTGCCGCAGCTGATATGCGATATCTCAGTAGGCATAAGGCGCAGCCCACGGGCAGCTACATTTTTAGATTCTGCATCTCAATACGCTTCCTTCGACATATGACTCATCAAAATCGGTTGAGAATTAAGGAATCTGGTGTCGGCGTGTGGGGTTGTAGGGCAATTCTCAGTACATTTGCTCAGGAAGCACACTCTGCCGCAGCAGATTTGCAATATCTCAGAAGGCTTAATACGCAGCCCACAGGCAGCTACATTTTTAGATTCTGCATCCAAATACGCTTCCTTCGACATATGACTCATCGAAATCGGTTGCGAATTAAGGACTCTGGCTTCCGTGGCTGGGGTTGTAGGGCAATTCTCAGTACACTTGCTCAGGAAGCACCACTCTGCCGCAGCTGATATGCGATATCTCAGAAGGCATAACACGCAGCCCACAGGCAGCTACATTTTTAGATTCTGCATCCAAATGCGCTTCCTTCGACATATGAATCATCGAAATCGGTTGAGAATTAAGGAATCTGGTGTCCGCGTGTGTGGTTGTAGGGCAATTGTCAGTACATTTGCTCGCAGCAGTTTTGCAATATCTCGGAAAGCAAAAGGCGCAGCCCACGGGCAGCTACATTTTTAGATTCTGCATCTAAATGCGCTTCATTCGACATATGACTCATCGAAATCGGTTGCGAATTAAGGAATCTGGTGTCGGCGTGTGGGGTTGTAGGGCAATTCTCAGTACATTTGCTCAGGAAGCACACTCTGCCGCAGCAGATTTGCAATATCTCAGAAGGCATAATACGCAGCCCACGGGCAGCTACATTTTTAGATTCTGCATCCAAATGCGCTTCATTCGACATATGACTCATCGAAATCGTTTTCGAATTAAGGACTCTGGCTTCCGTGCCTGCGGTTGTAGGGCAATTGTCAGTACATTTGCTCAGGAAGCACACTGTGCCGCGGCAGATTTGCAATATCTCAGAAGGCGTAAGGCGCAGCCCACGGGCAGCTACATTTTTAGATTCTGCATCTAAGTGCGCTTCATTCGACATATGACTTTTCGAAATCGGTTGCGAATTAAGGACTCTGGCTTCCGTGCCTGGGGTTGTAGGGCAATTCTCAGTACATTTGCTCAGGAAGCACCACTCTGCCGCAGCTGATATGCGATATCTCAGTAGGCATAAGGCGCAGCCCACGGGCAGCTACATTTTTAGATTCTGCATCTAAATGCGCTTCATTCGACATACGACTCATAGAAATCGTTTTCGAATTAAGGACTCTGGCTTCCGTGCCTGCGGTTGTAGGGCAATTGTCAGTACATTTGCCCGCAGCAGTTTTGCAATATCTCAGAAAGCAAAAGGCGCAGCCCACGGGCAGCCACATTTTTAGATTCTGCATCTAAATGCGCTTCAATCGACATACGACTCATCAAAATCGGTTAAGAATTAAGGAATCCGGTGTCCGCGTGTGGGGTTGTAGGGCAATTCTCAGTACATTTGCTCAGGAAGCACACTGTGCCGCGGCAGATTTGCAATATCTCAGAAGGCATAATACGCAGCCCACGGGCAGCTACATTTTTAGATTCTGCATCCAAATGCGCTTCATTCGACATATGACTCATCGAAATCGGTTGCGAATTAAGGACTCTGGCTTCCGTGCCTGGGGTTGTAGGGCAATTCTCAGTACATTTGCTCACGAAGCACCACTCTGCCGCAGCTGATATGCGATATCTCAGTAGGCATAAGGCGCAGCCCACGGGCAGCTACATTTTTAGATTCTGCATCTCAATACGCTTCCTTCGACATATGACTCATCAAAATCGGTTGAGAATTAAGGAATCTGGTGTCGGCGTGTGGGGTTGTAGGGCAATTCTCAGTACATTTGCTCGCAGCAGTTTTGCAATATCTCGGAAAGCAAAAGGCGCAGCAAACGGGCAGCTACATTTTTAGATTCTGCATCTAAATGCGCTTCATTCGACATATGACTCATCGAAATCGGTTGCGAATTAAGGACTCTGGCTTCCGTGCCTGGGGTTGTAGGGCAATTCTCAGTACATTTGCTCACGAAGCACCACTCTGCCGCAGCTGATATGCGATATCTCAGTAGGCATAAGGCGCAGCCCACGGCCAGCTACATTTTTAGATTCTGCATCCAAATACGCTTCCTTCGACATATGACTCATCAAAATCGGTTGAGAATTAAGGAATCTGGTGTCGGCGTGTGGGGTTGTAGGGCAATTCTCAGTACATTTGCTCAGGAAGCACACTCTGCCGCAGCTGATATGCGATATCTCAGAAGGCATAATACGCAGCCCACAGGCAGCTACATTTTTAGATTCTGCATCCAAATGCGCTTCCTTCGACATATGACTCATCGAAATCGGTTGCGAATTAAGGACTCTGGCTTCCGTGCCTGGGGTTGTAGGGCAATTCTCAGTAGACTTGCTCAGGAAGCACCACTCTGCCGCAGCTGATATGCGATATCTCAGTACGCATAAGGCGCAGCCCACGGCCAGCTACATTTTTAGATTCTGCATCCAAATACGCTTCCTTCGACATATGACTCATCAAAATCGGTTGAGAATTAAGGAATCTGGTGTCCGCGTGTGGGGTTGTAGGGCAATTCTCAGTACATTTGCTCAGGAAGCACACTCTGCCGCAGCTGATATGCGATATCTCAGTAGGCATAAGGCGCAGCCCACGGGCAGCTACATTTTTAGATTCTGCATCCAAATGCGCTTCCTTCGACATATGACTCATCGAAATCGGTTGCGAATTAAGGACTCTGGCTTCCGTGCCTGGGGTTGTAGGGCTATTCTCAGTACATTTGCTCAGGAAGCACCACTCTGCCGCAGCTGATATGCGATATCTCAGTAGGCATAAGGCGCAGCCCACGGGCAGCAACATTTTTAGATTCTGCATCTAAATACGCTTCCTTCGACATATGATTCATCAAAATCGGTTGAGAATTAAGGAATCTGGTGTCGGCGTGTGGGGTTGTAGGGCAATTCTCAGTACATTTGCTCAGGAAGCACACTCTGCCGCAGCAGATTTGCAATATCTCAGAAGGCATAATACGCAGCCCACGGGCAGCTACATTTTGAGATTCTGCATCCAAATGCGCTTCCTTCGACATATGACTCATCGAAATCGGTTGCGAATTAAGGACTCTGGCTTCCGTGCCTGGGGTTGTAGGGCTATTCTCAGTACATTTGCTCAGGAAGCACCACTCTGCCGAAGCTGATATGCGATATCTCAGTAGGCATAAGGCGCAGCCCACGGGCAGCTACATTTTTAGATTCTGCATCTCAATACGCTTCCTTCGACATATGACTCATCAAAATCGGTTGAGAATTAAGGAATCTGGTGTCCGCGTGTGGGGTTGTAGGGCAATTCTCAGTACATTTGCTCAGGAAGCACCACTCTGCCGCAGCTGATATGCGATATCTCAGTAGGCATAAGGCGCAGCCCACGGGCAGCTACATTTTTAGATTCTGCATCTCAATACGCTTCCTTCGACATATGACTCATCAAAATCGGTTGAGAATTAAGGAATCTGGTGTTGGCGTGTGGGGTTGTAGGGCTATTCTCAGTACACTTGCTCAGGAAGCACCACTCTGCCGCAGCTGATATGCGATATCTCAGTAGGCATAAGGCGCAGCCCACGGGCAGCTACATTTTTAGATTCTGCATCTCAATACGCTTCCTTCGACATATGACTCATCAAAATCGGTTGAGAATTAAGGAATCTGGTGTCGGCGTGTGGGGTTGTAGGGCAATTCTCAGTACATTTGCTCAGGAAGCACACTCTGCCGCAGCAGATTTGCAATATCTCAGAAGGCTTAATACGCAGCCCACAGGCAGCTACATTTTTAGATTCTGCATCCAAATACGCTTCCTTCGACATATGACTCATCGAAATCGGTTGCGAATTAAGGACTCTGGCTTCCGTGGCTGGGGTTGTAGGGCAATTCTCAGTACACTTGCTCAGGAAGCACCACTCTGCCGCAGCTGATATGCGATATCTCAGAAGGCATAATACGCAGCCCACAGGCAGCTACATTTTTAGATTCTGCATCCAAATGCGCTTCCTTCGACATATGAATCATCGAAATCGGTTGAGAATTAAGGAATCTGGTGTCCGCGTGTGTGGTTGTAGGGCAATTGTCAGTACATTTGCTCGCAGCAGTTTTGCAATATCTCGGAAAGCAAAAGGCGCAGCCCACGGGCAGCTACATTTTTAGATTCTGCATCTAAATGCGCTTCATTCGACATATGACTCATCGAAATCGGTTGCGAATTAAGGACTCTGGCTTCCGTGCCTGGGGTTGTAGGGCAATTCTCAGTACACTTGCTCAGGAAGCACCACTCTGCCGCAGCTGATATGCGATATCTCAGTAGGCATAAGGCGCAGCCCACGGGCAGCTACATTTTTAGATTCTGCATCTCAATACGCTTCCTTCGACATATGACTCATCAAAATCGGTTGAGAATTAAGGAATCTGGTGTCGGCGTGTGGGGTTGTAGGGCAATTCTCAGTACATTTGCTCAGGAAGCACACTCTGCCGCAGCAGATTTGCAATATCTCAGAAGGCTTAATACGCAGCCCACAGGCAGCTACATTTTTAGATTCTGCATCCAAATGCGCTTCCTTCGACATACGACTCATCGAAATCGGTTGCGAATTAAGGACTCTGGCTTCCGTGCCTGCGGTTGTAGGGCAATTCTCAGTACACTTGCTCAGGAAGCACCACTCTGCCGCAGCTGATATGCGATATCTCAGTAGGCATAAGGCACAGCCCACGGCCAGCTACATTTTTAGATTCTGCATCTAAATGCGCTTCATTCGACATATGACCCATCGAAATCGTTTTCGAATTAAGGACTTTGGCTTCCGTGCCTGCGATTGTAGGGCAATTGTCAGTACATTTGCTCGCAGCAGTTTTGCAATATCTCGGAAAGCAAAAGGCGCAGCCCACGGGCAGCTACATTTTTAGATTCTGCATCTAAATGCGCTTCATTCGACATATGACTCATCGAAATCGTTTGCGAAGTAAGGACTCTGGCTTCCGTGCCTGCGGTTGTAGGGCAATTATCAGCACATTTGCTCGCAGCAGTTTTGCAATATCTCAGAAGGCATAAGGCGCAGCCCACGGGCAGCCACATTTTTAGATTCTGCATCTAAATGCGCTTCAATCGACATACGACTCATCAAAATCGGTTGAGAATTAAGGAATCTGGTGTCCGCGTGTGGGGTTGTAGGGCAATTCTCAGTACATTTGCTCAGGAAGCACACTGTGCCGCAGCAGATTTGCAATATCTCAGAAGGCGTAAGGCGCAGCCCACAGGCAGCTACATTTTTAGCATCTAAATACGCTTCCTTCGACATATGATTCATCAAAATCGGTTGAGAATTAAGGAATCTGGTGTCCGCGTGTGGGGTTGTAGGGCAATTCTCAGTACATTTGCTCAGGAAGCACCACTCTGCCGCAGCTGATATGCGATATCTCAGTAGGCATAAGGCGCAGCCCACGGGCAGCTACATTTTTAGATTCTGCATCTAAGTGCTCCTCATTCGACATATGACCTTTCGAAATCGGTTGCGAATTAAGGACTCTGGCTTCCGTGCCTGGGGTTGTAGGGCAATTCTCAGTACATTTGCTCAGGAAGCACCACTCTGCCGCAGCTGATATGCGATATCTCAGTAGGCATAAGGCGCAGCCCACGGGCAGCTACATTTTTAGATTCTGCATCTAAATGCGCTTCATTCGACATATGACTCATAGAAATCGTTTTCGAAGTAAGGACTCTGGCTTCCGTGCCTGCGGTTGTAGGGCAATTATCAGCACATTTGCTCGCAGCAGTTTTGCAATATCTCAGAAGCCAAAAGACGCAGCCCAAGGGCAGCTACATTTTTAGATTCTGCATCTAAATGCGCTTCATTCGACATATGACTCATTGAAATCGGTTGAGAATTAAGGAATCTGGTGTCGGCGTGTTGGGTTGTAGGGCAATTCTCTGTACATTTGCTCAGGAAGCACACTATCTCAGTAGGCATAAGACGCAGCCCAAGGGCAGCTACATTTTTAGATTCTGCATCTAAATGCGCTTCATTCGACATATGACTCATTGAAATCGGTTGCGAATTGAGGACTCTGGCTTCCGTACCTGCGGTTGTAGGGCAATTCTCAGTACGCTCGCAGCAGATTTGCAATATCTCAAAAGGCATAAGGCGCAGCCCACGGGCAGCTACAATTTTGGATTCAGCATCTAAATACGCTTCAATCGACATATGACTCATCGAAATCGGTTGAGAATTAAGGACTCTGGCTTCCGTGCCTGCGGTTGTAGGGCAATTGTCAGTACATTTGCTCAGGAAGCACACTGTGCCGCGGCAGATTTGCAATATCTCAGAAGGCGTAAGGCGCAGCCCACGGGCAGCTACATTTTTAGATTCTGCATCTAAGTGCGCTTCATTCGACATATGACTTTTCGAAATCGGTTGCGAATTAAGGACTCTGGCTTCCGTGCCTGGGGTTGTAGGGCAATTCTCAGTACATTTGCTCAGGAAGCACCACTCTGCCGCAGCTGATATGCGATATCTCAGTAGGCATAAGGCGCAGCCCACGGGCAGCTACATTTTTAGATTCTGCATCTAAATGCGCTTCATTCGACATATGACTCATAGAAATCGTTTTCGAATTAAGGACTCTGGCTTCCGTGCCTGCGGTTGTAGGGCAATTGTCATTACATTTGCCCGCAGCAGTTTTGCAATATCTCAGAAAGCAAAAGGCGCAGCCCACGGGCAGCCACATTTTTAGATTCTGCATCTAAATGCGCTTCAATCGACATACGACTCATCAAAATCGGTTAAGAATTAAGGAATCCGGTGTCCGCGTGTGGGGTTGTAGGGCAATTCTCAGTACATTTGCTCAGGAAGCACACTGTGCCGCGGCAGATTTGCAATATCTCAGAAGGCGTAAGGCGCAGCCCACGGGCAGCAACATTTTTAGATTCTGCATCTAAATACGCTTCCTTCGACATATGATTCATCAAAATCGGTTGAGAATTAAGGAATCTGGTGTCCGCGTGTGGGGTTGTAGGGCAATTCTCAGTACATTTGCTCAGGAAGCACCACTCTGCCGCAGCTGATATGCGATATCTCAGTAGGCATAAGGCGCAGCCCACGGGCAGCCACATTTTTAGATTCTGCATCTAAATGCGCTTCAATCGACATACGACTCATCAAAATCGGTTGAGAATTAAGGAATCTGGTGTCCGCGTGTGGGGTTGTAGGGCAATTCTCAGTACATTTGCTCAGGAAGCACACTGTGCCGCGGCAGATTTGCAATATCTCAGAAGGCGTAAGGCGCAGCCCACGGGCAGCAACATTTTTAGATTCTGCATCTAAATACGCTTCCTTCGACATATGATTCATCAAAATCGGTTGAGAATTAAGGAATCTGGTGTCGGCGTGTGGGGTTGTAGGGCAATTCTCAGTACATTTGCTCAGGAAGCACACTCTGCCGCAGCAGATTTGCAATATCTCAGAAGGCATAATACGCAGCCCACGGGCAGCTACATTTTTAGATTCTGCATCCAAATGCGCTTCCTTCGACATATGACTCATCGAAATCGGTTGCGAATTAAGGACTCTGGCTTCCGTGCCTGGGGTTGTAGGGCAATTCTCAGTACATTTGCTCAGGAAGCACCACTCTGCCGCAGCTGATATGCGATATCTCAGTAGGCATAAGGCGCAGCCCACGGGCAGCTACATTTTTAGATTCTGCATCCAAATACGCTTCCTTCGACATATGACTCATCGAAATCGTTTTCGAATTAAGGACTCTGGCTTCCGTGCCTGCGATTGTAGGGCAATTGTCAGTACATTTGCTCGCAGCAGTTTTGCAATATCTCGGAAAGCAAAAGGCGCAGCCCACGGGCAGCTACATTTTTAGATTCTGCATCTAAATGCGCTTCATTCGACATATGACTCATCGAAATCGTTTGCGAAGTAAGGACTCTGGCTTCCGTGCCTGCGGTTGTAGGGCAATTATCAGCACATTTGCTCGCAGCAGTTTTGCAATATCTCAGAAGCCAAAAGACGCAGCCCAAGGGCAGCTACATTTTTAGATTCTGCATCTAAATGCGCTTCATTCGACATATGACTCATTGAAATCGGTTGAGAATTAAGGAATCTGGTGTCGGCGTGTTGGGTTGTAGGGCAATTCTCTGTACATTTGCTCAGGAAGCACACTATCTCAGTAGGCATAAGACGCAGCCCACGGGCAGCTACATTTTTAGATTCTGCATCTAAATGCGCTTCATTCGACATATGACTCATTGAAATCGGTTGCGAATTAAGGACTCTGGCTTCCGTACCTGCGGTTGTAGGGCAATTCTCAGTACGCTCGCAGCAGATTTGCAATATCTCAAAAGGCATAAGGCGCAGCCCACGGGCAGCTACAATTTTGGATTCAGCATCTAAATACGCTTCAATCGACATATGACTCATCGAAATCGGTTGAGAATTAAGGACTCTGGCTTCCGTGCCTGCGGTTGTAGGGCAATTGTCAGTACATTTGCTCAGGAAGCACACTGTGCCGCGGCAGATTTGCAATATCTCAGAAGGCGTAAGGCGCAGCCCACGGGCAGCTACATTTTTAGATTCTGCATCTAAGTGCGCTTCATTCGACATATGACTTTTCGAAATCGGTTGCGAATTAAGGACTCTGGCTTCCGTGCCTGGGGTTGTAGGGCAATTCTCAGTACATTTGCTCAGGAAGCACCACTCTGCCGCAGCTGATATGCGATATCTCAGTAGGCATAAGGCGCAGCCCACGGGCAGCTACATTTTTAGATTCTGCATCTAAATGCGCTTCATTCGACATATGACTCATAGAAATCGTTTTCGAATTAAGGACTCTGGCTTCCGTGCCTGCGGTTGTAGGGCAATTGTCATTACATTTGCCCGCAGCAGTTTTGCAATATCTCAGAAAGCAAAAGGCGCAGCCCACGGGCAGCCACATTTTTAGATTCTGCATCTAAATGCGCTTCAATCGACATACGACTCATCAAAATCGGTTAAGAATTAAGGAATCCGGTGTCCGCGTGTGGGGTTGTAGGGCAATTCTCAGTACATTTGCTCAGGAAGCACACTGTGCCGCGGCAGATTTGCAATATCTCAGAAGGCGTAAGGCGCAGCCCACGGGCAGCAACATTTTTAGATTCTGCATCTAAATACGCTTCCTTCGACATATGATTCATCAAAATCGGTTGAGAATTAAGGAATCTGGTGTCCGCGTGTGGGGTTGTAGGGCAATTCTCAGTACATTTGCTCAGGAAGCACCACTCTGCCGCAGCTGATATGCGATATCTCAGTAGGCATAAGGCGCAGCCCACGGGCAGCCACATTTTTAGATTCTGCATCTAAATGCGCTTCAATCGACATACGACTCATCAAAATCGGTTGAGAATTAAGGAATCTGGTGTCCGCGTGTGGGGTTGTAGGGCAATTCTCAGTACATTTGCTCAGGAAGCACACTGTGCCGCGGCAGATTTGCAATATCTCAGAAGGCGTAAGGCGCAGCCCACGGGCAGCAACATTTTTAGATTCTGCATCTAAATACGCTTCCTTCGACATATGATTCATCAAAATCGGTTGAGAATTAAGGAATCTGGTGTCGGCGTGTGGGGTTGTAGGGCAATTCTCAGTACATTTGCTCAGGAAGCACACTCTGCCGCAGCAGATTTGCAATATCTCAGAAGGCATAATACGCAGCCCACGGGCAGCTACATTTTTAGATTCTGCATCCAAATACGCTTCCTTCGACATATGACTCATCGAAATCGTTTTCGAATTAAGGACTCTGGCTTCCGTGCCTGCGATTGTAGGGCAATTGTCAGTACATTTGCTCGCAGCAGTTTTGCAATATCTCGGAAAGCAAAAGGCGCAGCCCACGGGCAGCTACATTTTTAGATTCTGCATCTAAATGCGCTTCATTCGACATATGACTCATCGAAATCGTTTGCGAAGTAAGGACTCTGGCTTCCGTGCCTGCGGTTGTAGGGCAATTATCAGCACATTTGCTCGCAGCAGTTTTGCAATATCTCAGAAGCCAAAAGACGCAGCCCAAGGGCAGCTACATTTTTAGATTCTGCATCTAAATGCGCTTCATTCGACATATGACTCATTGAAATCGGTTGAGAATTAAGGAATCTGGTGTCGGCGTGTTGGGTTGTAGGGCAATTCTCTGTACATTTGCTCAGGAAGCACACTATCTCAGTAGGCATAAGACGCAGCCCACGGGCAGCTACATTTTTAGATTCTGCATCTAAATGCGCTTCATTCGACATATGACTCATTGAAATCGGTTGCGAATTAAGGACTCTGGCTTCCGTACCTGCGGTTGTAGGGCAATTCTCAGTACGCTCGCAGCAGATTTGCAATATCTCAAAAGGCATAAGGCGCAGCCCACGGGCAGCTACAATTTTGGATTCATCATCTAAATACGCTTCAATCGACATATGACTCATCGAAATCGGTTGAGAATTAAGGACTCTGGCTTCCGTGCCTGCGGTTGTAGGGCAATTGTCAGTACATTTGCTCAGGAAGCACACTGTGCCGCGGCAGATTTGCAATATCTCAGAAGGCGTAAGGCGCAGCCCACGGGCAGCTACATTTTTAGATTCTGCATCTAAGTGCGCTTCATTCGACATATGACTTTTCGAAATCGGTTGCGAATTAAGGACTCTGGCTTCCGTGCCTGGGGTTGTAGGGCAATTCTCAGTACATTTGCTCAGGAAGCACCACTCTGCCGCAGCTGATATGCGATATCTCAGTAGGCATAAGGCGCAGCCCACGGGCAGCTACATTTTTAGATTCTGCATCTAAATGCGCTTCATTCGACATATGACTCATAGAAATCGTTTTCGAATTAAGGACTCTGGCTTCCGTGCCTGCGGTTGTAGGGCAATTGTCAGTACATTTGCCCGCAGCAGTTTTGCAATATCTCAGAAAGCAAAAGGCGCAGCCCACGGGCAGCCACATTTTTAGATTCTGCATCTAAATGCGCTTCAATCGACATACGACTCATCAAAATCGGTTAAGAATTAAGGAATCCGGTGTCCGCGTGTGGGGTTGTAGGGCAATTCTCAGTACATTTGCTCAGGAAGCACACTGTGCCGCGGCAGATTTGCAATATCTCAGAAGGCGTAAGGCGCAGCCCACGGGCAGCAACATTTTTAGATTCTGCATCTAAATACGCTTCCTTCGACATATGATTCATCAAAATCGGTTGAGAATTAAGGAATCTGGTGTCGGCGTGTGGGGTTGTAGGGCAATTCTCAGTACATTTGCTCAGGAAGCACACTCTGCCGCAGCAGATTTGCAATATCTCAGAAGGCATAATACGCAGCCCACGGGCAGCTACATTTTTAGATTCTGCATCCAAATGCGCTTCCTTCGACATATGACTCATCGAAATCGGTTGAGAATTAAGGACTCTGGCTTCCGTGCCTGGGGTTGTAGGGCAATTCTCAGTACATTTGCTCAGGAAGCACCACTCTGCCGCAGCTGATATGCGATATCTCAGTAGGCATAAGGCGCAGCCCACGGGCAGCTACATTTTTAGATTCTGCATCCAAATACGCTTCCTTCGACATATGACTCATCGAAATCGTTTTCGAATTAAGGACTCTGGCTTCCGTGCCTGCGATTGTAGGGCAATTGTCAGTACATTTGCTCGCAGCAGTTTTGCAATATCTCGGAAAGCAAAAGGCGCAGCCCACGGGCAGCTACATTTTTAGATTCTGCATCTAAATGCGCTTCATTCGACATATGACTCATCGAAATCGTTTGCGAAGTAAGGACTCTGGCTTCCGTGCCTGCGGTTGTAGGGCAATTATCAGCACATTTGCTCGCAGCAGTTTTGCAATATCTCAGAAGCCAAAAGACGCAGCCCAAGGGCAGCTACATTTTTAGATTCTGCATCTAAATGCGCTTCATTCGACATATGACTCATTGAAATCGGTTGCGAATTAAGGACTCTGGCTTCCGTACCTGCGGTTGTAGGGCAATTCTCAGTACGCTCGCAGCAGATTTGCAATATCTCAATAGGCATAAGGCGCAGCCCACGGGCAGCTACAATTTTGGATTCAGCATCTAAATACGCTTCAATCGACATATGACTCATCGAAATCGGTTGAGAATTAAGGACTCTGGCTTCCGTGCCTGCGGTTGTAGGGCAATTGTCAGTACATTTGCTCAGGAAGCACACTGTGCCGCGGCAGATTTGCAATATCTCAGAAGGCGTAAGGCGCAGCCCACGGGCAGCTACATTTTTAGATTCTGCATCTAAGTGCGCTTCATTCGACATATGACTTTTCGAAATCGGTTGCGAATTAAGGACTCTGGCTTCCGTGCCTGGGGTTGTAGGGCAATTCTCAGTACATTTGCTCAGGAAGCACCACTCTGCCGCAGCTGATATGCGATATCTCAGTAGGCATAAGGCGCAGCCCACGGGCAGCTACATTTTTAGATTCTGCATCTAAATGCGCTTCATTCGACATATGACTCATAGAAATCGTTTTCGAATTAAGGACTCTGGCTTCCGTGCCTGCGGTTGTAGGGCAATTGTCAGTACATTTGCCCGCAGCAGTTTTGCAATATCTCAGAAAGCAAAAGGCGCAGCCCACGGGCAGCAACATTTTTAGATTCTGCATCTAAATGCGCTTCAATCGACATACGACTCATCAAAATCGGTTAAGAATTAAGGAATCCGGTGTCCGCGTGTGGGGTTGTAGGGCAATTCTCAGTACATTTGCTCAGGAAGCACACTGTGCCGCGGCAGATTTGCAATATCTCAGAAGGCGTAAGGCGCAGCCCACGGGCAGCAACAATTTTAGATTCTGCATCTAAATACGCTTCCTTCGACATATGATTCATCAAAATCGGTTGAGAATTAAGGAATCTGGTGTCCGCGTGTGGGGTTGTAGGGCAATTCTCAGTACATTTGCTCAGGAAGCACCACTCTGCCGCAGCTGATATGCGATATCTCAGTAGGCATAAGGCGCAGCCCACGGGCAGCCACATTTTTAGATTCTGCATCTAAATGCGCTTCAATCGACATACGACTCATCAAAATCGGTTGAGAATTAAGGAATCTGGTGTCCGCGTGTGGGGTTGTAGGGCAATTCTCAGTACATTTGCTCAGGAAGCACACTGTGCCGCGGCAGATTTGCAATATCTCAGAAGGCGTAAGGCGCAGCCCACGGGCAGCAACATTTTTAGATTCTGCATCTAAATACGCTTCCTTCGACATATGATTCATCAAAATCGGTTGAGAATTAAGGAATCTGGTGTCGGCGTGTGGGGTTGTAGGGCAATTCTCAGTACATTTGCTCAGGAAGCACACTCTGCCGCAGCAGATTTGCAATATCTCAGAAGGCATAATACGCAGCCCACGGGCAGCTACATTTTTAGATTCTGCATCCAAATGCGCTTCCTTCGACATATGACTCATCGAAATCGGTTGAGAATTAAGGACTCTGGCTTCCGTGCCTGGGGTTGTAGGGCAATTCTCAGTACATTTGCTCAGGAAGCACCACTCTGCCGCAGCTGATATGCGATATCTCAGTAGGCATAAGGCGCAGCCCACGGGCAGCTACATTTTTAGATTCTGCATCTAAATGCGCTTCATTCGACATATGACTCATAGAAATCGTTTTCGAATTAAGGACTCTGGCTTCCGTGCCTGCGGTTGTAGGGCAATTGTCAGTACATTTGCCCGCAGCAGTTTTGCAATATCTCAGAAAGCAAAAGGCGCAGCCCACGGGCAGCCACATTTTTAGATTCTGCATCTAAATGCGCTTCAATCGACATACGACTCATCAAAATCGGTTAAGAATTAAGGAATCCGGTGTCCGCGTGTGGGGTTGTAGGGCAATTCTCAGTACATTTGCTCAGGAAGCACACTGTGCCGCGGCAGATTTGCAATATCTCAGAAGGCGTAAGGCGCAGCCCACGGGCAGCAACATTTTTAGATTCTGCATCTAAATACGCTTCCTTCGACATATGATTCATCAAAATCGGTTGAGAATTAAGGAATCTGGTGCCCGCGTGTGGGGTTGTAGGGCAATTCTCAGTACATTTGCTCAGGAAGCACACTGTGCCGCGGCAGATTTGCAATATCTCAGAAGGCGTAAGGCGCAGCCCACGGGCAGCAACATTTTTAGATTCTGCATCTAAATACGCTTCCTTCGACATATGATTCATCAAAATCGGTTGAGAATTAAGGAATCTGGTGTCCGCGTGTGGGGTTGTAGGGCAATTCTCAGTACATTTGCTCAGGAAGCACACTGTGCCGCGGCAGATTTGCAATATCTCAGAAGGCGTAAGGCGCAGCCCACGGGCAGCAACATTTTTAGATTCTGCATCCAAATACGCTTCCTTCGACATATGACTCATCAAAATCGGTTGAGAATTAAGGAATCTGGTGTCGGCGTGTGGGGTTGTAGGGCAATTCTCAGTACATTTGCTCAGGAAGCACCACTCTGCCGCAGCTGATATGCGATATCTCAGTAGGCATAAGGCGCAGCCCACGGGCAGCTACATGTTTAGATTCTGCATCTAAATGCGCTTCATTCGACATATGACCCATCGAAATCGGTTGCGAATTAAGGACTCTGGCTTCCGTGCCTGCGGTTGTAACGCAATTCTCAGTACATTTGCTCAGGAAGCACCACTCTGCCGCAGCAGATTTGCAATATCTCAGTAGGCATAAGGCGCAGCCCACGGGCAGCTACATTTTTAGATTCTGCATCTAAATGCGCTTCATTCGACATATGACTCATCGAAATCTGTTGTATGGTGCTGTTTTCGTTTTTCTAAATGGAAATTTCACGGGCCCCAGTAATATTGGTCGAAAGGTTGACAGCAGTTTTTTATCGTCCGTTTGGAAATACTTACGTTCCTCTTCTATCCACTTCTGGTTATTGATCCAGAAAGCAGTCAAGGATTACCCGGCAATAATGATTACGTTTTCATTCCATTGTTGTGCAGCCGCTTTCAAGGACTTTCTTTCCTCCCTCTTTCGACGGACAGATGCATTCGAAGCACATTAATTATTTAACAAGTTAAGTAGATGGCAGGACGAATACCAAAAAATCTTAAAAAATAAGGACACAAATTCGATTTCGCGCGCAAACTTGATTGTTCGTCCTTTAATATTGATGCAATGCCTACAGTAGCACACAACAGCCAATTGCACTTGTGAAAATGACTTTTTCTCACATTTAAATAACAACTGGCACAGCAGTTAGTTGTCGCTAAGGATGCTCGCGAATAGTGTTTTTTAAATTATTCGCATCCGTGAGTGCGCCATCTATGTGTGTAGTGTTGTGAGTTAGAACTCCCTTAGCAGCGTCATGTTGCTGTTGATGATGATGAAGACTACGACGACGACGATGATGATGATGATGATGATGATGCAGCAGTAACAGCAGTAGTAGCATTCAGCGATTGATAAGGACGCACAATGAAAACATCCCTTTCAATGTGAACTACTCCTTCGTTGGGCGATGGATATTTCTTTTTCATGAAATAAGATTCAATTCAATGGCAAACGATGGAGATTGCGTCCTCATGAAAAATTTACGAATTGATTTCGCTTAGGGACACGACAACGACGACAACGACGACAACGACGACAACGACGACGAAAAGGACGACTAGGACGATGACGATGACGATGACTGGGAAGAAGATGAAGAGAACTCATTCGTTCCTTCAGGATTTCGAATGATAAGAATGTTGATGTGTTCCTTAGAAATTGTGTGCTTGCTTGTACTCCGCCAGGACTACAAGAAGGGCTTTCTTTGCTCCCGATTTTTTTGTTGTTGTTGGTCTTTTTTTTGATGCTGTATTTGGAGCATGAAATCAAATATATGTGCGAAGGATATGCTCGTGCATAGTAGAGCTGCTGCAATTTCTATTCAAAATTTACTTCCCGCTCCTGGCTGCCTTCCGTTGGAGGTCGTGGTGTCTTTTTGGGGCTGCGGAAGTGGGACCACAACCAGTTCGGGAGGACAATTGAATTGGAATTTCGGTTTTAATACAGGAAGTTAGTAGCTGTCAGAGTTCAGGAGAGGAGTTCCTGTTTTTCCGTGAATATTTTATACCGTGTTGTGGGATTTCTGTTGGGCGGTCGAGAAACCCTGTGGGAAGGATGAATTGGATTAAATTTCACTGGGATTCTCTTAAGTTGCGGTTAACTTCGGTTTTTTTTTTCTGAGGGGAGGAAATGTCAGAGATGAGAAATCGACATGTGAGGAGGCGTGGCGGTGGAGATACATAGGAGAGTATAAATGCATAAAATATTAATCAAATGCAATTCGGAGGACGTAATTTAAGGCATTCGAGGTGATTTGGATTAGTTTTGTGCAGGCGAAATTAAGTTGTGAAGCATGTGTGTAGGTGTGATTTATTTAAGAAGGAAAAATTTCATTTTCGACAGCACAGTACTGGAGTTATACAGATACTCGTAGATACGGATTGGTTTCTGGTTTTCAAGTGAATAATGCGATTGAAAAGTGGGCATTTGGCATTTTAAAATCATGGCTTCCGGGAGAGCTTCGCCAACAAGAATGGTTACTAAATTTGCCTGTCTAAGTGCTTAACAACGTATTCAATCCGACTCCGTTCTACCTTGACAAATAAACTTTGTAACTTCACCGAAATGCTGTCAACCGATGTCTGATCAAGAAACCGAGTATTAAGCCTTGAGACCGAATTAACTTTCAGCTCCAAAATCGGCACATGTTCGTAGGACTTAAACTCATCTTGTGAGAATGGTTACTCCATATATTGCGTTCCGGAATGATGGCTTTGAATGGGCTGGTGAAGTTCATCCGAGAGGGCATAGTGTCCGTAATGCAAAGCGACGGGCTAGAAAGCAGAGGAATTGCATTTAGTATCTTTAGGTGCCCAACTAAATCAACGAGTTTGAAGTTCCAGGAAGTCCTAAAATATTTTCCAGTTTTTTGTATAGTATACTAGGTCATCAGCGTAACCTTGAGTTAGAAAGCCTGAGTAATTAAGGTCAAATTCGGACACTCGCCAGCATAAGATACATACACTGTAGCATTGGAAACACAGTCAGGAATCTAGGTACCTCCACTAAAGAGCTGCAAGGACGAATAAGACATAGAATCGGTAGAACACCAACGCTCTTCGATAGCATAAATGACAAGGCAAAGTACATTCTTAGAGCTTTTTTACAGATACAAATGGTTTTCTTAGTCACTGGGCCAAGTGGCCTATGAATAGAATCGCACATGCTGCCTACAGCCCCACTAACCTAACCTAACATGTAATGAGGCAACTAGCATTCGAAACAGTTTGGTAAATCCTTGTCATTCTCCAAGGACATTAAATTTAAATCGACCTCACACCAACCCTAATTATACATAAAAATAAATTTATTAGCACTCGTTAAGCTTGTGTGATGTTATAGCGAAAAACTGTTATTATTCCATGAATTTTAATTTACAGGCATAAAATTTTAATTCTCCACTGACGTCATTTATCTCCATCAGCCTCATCGGCCCTCTCTCTCCCAAAATAGAGACGAGTGTCAACCCTTCAAATTTGTATCTCAAAATACCATTCCAAGCATCGAAATTAGCGTTTTACATCGCTCAATGTGTGATACACGCAGTTGTCATTTCACTCATCCGCATGATATACCTCAGAGCAGGTTATCCCAGTGCGAATTAAACCATCCACCTGTCAAACATACCCCCCCCCCCCCCCCCAAAAAAAAAAACATAAAATAACTGTTAAAGCCGTCATCTCACATAATAATAAGCCCATGAATATTAATACATGTCAGTTCCATTAATTCCAGCGGCATGGTTTAAGCCTTTTTTTGCGTTGTTTTTCCCGAATCCTGTACAGCGGAATCCTTTTTCTCATCCTGCCGCCAAATGGGTGTGTGCGGTGTGCGACTGTGTTACATTTGTTAGGCGCGCCAAGGTAAATTTACGAATGCTTTCCCAGAGCTGTGGTACTTTGATCCAAAGCGGGGTTAAGTGTGAAGGGGTTTCTAAATTAGTCCTCCGGTTAGGTTGGTCTCTCTTTCTGAATCCATATATCCACTCACTGTCGAAAAACGAGATGGCAAAACCTACCCGAAATGATGATGAAATCCCAGGGGGATTCCAACCAAAAGTCAACCCAACACACATGCACACATGCTTCAGATACTCACAGATTGTGGCGCATACACAGGTGAAATTTAAAAGTGAGATGCCAGCAGTTGAACTGTATCTCAGAGTTCGAGGCAACAATTTCAGGCTGAAAATTATTTATTAGACTCCAAAAATGATATACGATGGTTGTTATCTTTAGTTACAGGATATGTGAGACCTGTTAATTATAATGTTGCTCTTCATCGTCGTCGTCGTCGTCATTGGTGTCGTGGTGGAAGTGTAACTCCTTTACAGCCACACTGGAGAGGGTTTCGGGTCTGGCAAATACTCCGTTTATGTGTCAGAGTGTTTTGTGTTTTATTATTCAGATTTTCAAAATTATTATTATTTGTGCAAGTGATATCTGAGGTTTGTGCGTGTGGAGTACGTATCTGGCAATTACGGTGGGTGATATGGGAATTTTATCCTACTGAGCGGTGTGTGAGGTTTTCCCTGCTAATTGGAAACATTTTTAATGCAATTGTACTGGATTCAAGGAGAATGTGACAACACTGAACTCGGTTTGGGAGAGAACAGGACACGATGGGGACTTTTAAGTACAGAATCGTATTTATTGGTTTCAATGTCCTTCATTGGTCCTCTAGGTTGGGGGTTGTGCGTCGGGGTGCTAGTTACGAAGCAATCAAGAGCCTCGGAATGGATTGACCATTCGGTTGGCAAACGAAATAAGGACAACGATTTTCGGATCTGCACGTGGAATGTTCGGACCCTTAACAGAGACCGCCGATCAATTAGCAGAGGCCCCAGACTGCTACAAAGGAGACACATTACAGCCATCCTGGAAGTGCGATGGGATGGGCCGGGCAAAAAGAGGATGAAAAACTGCAATATTTACTACAATGATTGCTACAGAGAGCAGAAACAGCGCTTGGCAAGTTGTCTTGAGCCTCGACACGTGAGCGAGCGTCAGAGATAAATTCACTAACATTAGCCTAAGATGCGCTCATGCACGAGGACAGTGGAGAATGTCCTTTGGAGTTTATAAGAAAACTGAATCGTGATTTTGAAAATGGAAAATTCGAACGAAAAACTGTTGAATTTTCTGTGTTTTCCATAACTACATGACCATTTAACCGATTTCAATGGAACTTGCTTTGTTGCTCAGGATATTCACAAACAACTACCCGTCGGGATGGACCATGGCCCATGGCGGTCAGTCTGTGGGCATCAGCACCATACACCGATGGGAGGCTACAAACAGGCAAATAGAAACCGACTATATGGGTTCCATGATGAGAATTGAAGGGAGATTCTCTATAGAAATTCGTGATAGAAATGACTGAAAGGGTCAAAAAGGAACCCTTCCTTCTGTATTGCCCCAGAAAGTCGGCACAGAAGCTAGGGTTTACTGGGACACCATAGGAATCATCTGATCCTTTAGAATTAACAACAACTGCTGGGAATTTAAAGCAAAATCTCAGTCATTATCTAGGCTGCAGAAGCCATCCTTTAATAGCATATCGTCGGAGTTATATGCTTTTAAAGAGCAACCAAAAACCCAGAAGCACTCAGACTCTATACGGTCCATTGTCCTACAAGGCAGTAACTCCTTTTTTGGTGCAGTAGTTGGAGAAACTCAGATTTTATTCGTTTCTCTGTTGTGCTGCGTTTGGTCGTCTGACTGTGGGGCTTTAACAACGCCTGTGCGATATCGTGTTCGGAGCTCTGCAACGCACTTGAGCTCCCTGCAAGACATCCCCAATGATCTAGATTTCTCCTCGATTAGGGCGGCCCACTCGTCTGCCTGACTGGGTAAGTGGATTCCATTGCGTACCTTACTTCGCAATGCAGGGTGTAACCAATCCACTGCCTCTTTCTCCTCCGTATTTTGACGTCTATTGGCTCTGGGCCCGTTATCACGTGTAGTTTGTCGTTCGATACACGGTTCAGCCAGAAGATCCTTAGGGTGTTTTGCTTGGCGGCTGTGATTGCTGTTCCCCTAGCAGGACTTAAACTCTAGCTTTAGATACAAAAAACAAAAACAAATATTGTGTGGGGCCAGGGCCTAGATTCTCGGAATCATTATTTGTGTTGTGCGTGTTATAACTTGTGAGCACAAATGGAAGGGACCTAAGGTGTAATGCCATATCCGAAGGCGAATTGAGAAGCTATCTCATGATAAATTTTCCTCTCGGACGTTTGTCAGTCATTCGTGGAGGTGGGATCTTGGATAAACTTTTTTGGTCTTTTCTAGGATTCGAACGTTGTACCTTTCGCTTAGTAGTCCAACGCACTAATCACTGCGGGGAGCCCAATTTTCGCTCTAGATGTTGCATAAGTTAGGTAGATCAAAGCTTGTTTGAATCTGCATGCAGCGGATATATTAAGAAACAATGCGGTTGGTTTCGCCGCCATTGAAATGCGTTGGATTCGCCTAGATACATGCGTAGCAGGTATAACCTAGGTACGATTTATGATAAGAAGAGATCACTTTTTTTGATTAAGCTTAGTCGTCATGTGATGTATTAATCGCCGTTGGCATCATGATGGGTACTAATGCGGGGTGTCTCTGGGTATTTCATGATGACTACAACAGGGTCGAATAAAAAATTGTATCTACCTGACATCGCCAACAGAAAAATTAGGCTCTGGGGAGTTATTTCTATCAGGCAGTTGTCTGTTTTCAGGCTGCCAGGATAAAATAGATTCAACAGGTGGTTTCATTGAACAACGTCACATCTACATATCTACCTAACCATGAACTAATTTTAGTTCATAAATAAATTTTTCAACTGTTTACTGTTCAATCAAGGACATAAACTCCCAGAAGAGCATCCAAGTCTCAACAAATCAAATAACTTCGTTCCCAACAAGAATTAATTAAATAAATTCGTTAAAACTAGTCCCAACTAAAACTGCAAAAAAAAAGGAAAACAAGGATTCCAAACTATTTATGTTAAACTAAAGGATTTCCTCCTATAATTTCCCACCTTAGTCTTTGGACTTTCAACTATTTTAACTCGGCTCCAATTGGACAACCTTTAAACAGTGAGAAAAAAGGCATTAAAAAATGTCCTTAATAAAATTTTCACGGAATGAAATTTTTTGCAGAAAACTTTTAACGCTACTCTCAGCCATCAGCATCATCGTCCTCTCATATCCTGTGCATAAAACTCGTTTCCGCTTCTATAAAGTCTCACACACAGGGAGGGAGGGGGTGGGTGGTGCTATGCCGTATACCAGAGGGGAAGTTCAGTGCCGCCAATGCCGGTACGCAAAAGAAAACTTTTCTACCGAAATTTAATTAACTTGACTTTTGGCAAAGTCCAAAAAGACCCCATCTGCTGCGCATTGTTAAAGGATATTAATTAAGTCCTTATTCAATTTTGCATGTTCAGCTGGAGTTTTGCGCCCAGTACCTAGTGTTGTAGCGCAGTAGCACCGTTCTCTTCTCTGTGTGTGGGGATACCAATGCTGACGTTGTCATCCCCCTCAAAAAAAAAAAGGTTTCCCCCAGCGCACACAACCCTTTTGGAATTTCTCTCCTTTCGTCGAGTATGAATCATAAATTCGTAGTACTCCTCGAGAGTAATAGCCAACAATCCGACTTCCGTCATTATCCCTCAGCCTTCGAAGTTATACACACAAACAGGAGCACGAGCCCGGGTTCCTTTTCAAGATTAATTACATTTGTAAATTTTTCCTTAGCACCGTCAACACCAGCATGAAAAAAGGACACACTGACTGAGTTCTCTGATAATGATGGGTTTGCTACTCGTCCTCGTATATGGTATTTTCACCTGAAATTGGAAACTTTCATTTGCAAAAGGATGGCAGGAGGGCAGACTTTGATTTGATTAATTGTGATTTTATGCGAATTAACTTTTCACTAGGTTGCTAGCGCGCGCAATGGTGTTGGTGTCGACATCGACGAAGGTCCTGAAGGAAAGAAGCGCTGACTGTGTGACGAAGAAAGGGTGACTCTACGCGTCACTCCAAGATGCGGGAAGTGATAATTAAGTTAAAGTTTTTAGCATGATGAATGTGTAGCAGCTCATTGTGCTTACAGCGCACCAGGACGCGGCTGGAGGGGGCGCCTGGCACTAATTTAATTTATTCATGTGTTGAATGTGATCAGTGGAGTAGACTCAGTGCCTGGGATTCTATGCAAATTGCGGGGGTTGAGTGACAAATGGAATTTCACGAGATTTTCATCGCGTAATTAGTTTAGTAAGGTTACATGTTGCGGGTTATGAATATTTAGGATCACAAAGGAAAGTACAAAACACCAAATGACATGTCATATGGGGGGAAGGGATGAAGGATTACACCAGCACACATGGTATTTGACGCAGAGGGATGGAGACTGTGTGGTGGTGTTACTTGGTTAAAATTGGTGCTGAATTTTTTTTTTAAATTTGTGGTCCATTGAGACACTAAGGAGCGACCTCTAGAGTGGTGAGGACATTACACCTTCAACATCACACTGTCGAAAGTGTTCCGTCGCATGGTGACGTTTGAATCGCGCACTAAAGTGCTCGGAAAGTCAGTAAAAAGTCAAGCCAGGTCGGGAAGATGGTTTTCTGCGAAGGAAGATGCACGCCGCACTCCCATTGTGATACCTATTCGCGGCGGAAAAGACACCTGTTTCCTGTCCATGAAAGTAAAGGGACCACTTACGGCGTTAACAAGCATTTTGCATCCTAGATAGGGCGCACATTAAGCTTAACCAGGGGTTTTTATGCTCGGTAGGTTTTAGAATCCCATTGTTATGCCGGGTAGCAAGGACGAAGTCGGACGAATTGATCGAAAGCGAATACTAATCGCAGTCGGCACGTATAGCGAAAAGGAACTGCCTCTGGCCATTAAAGCAGCAACAAGAGCGACACTGTATCGTAAGCCTTTAAACTCCCTTAAAAGGATACTCTTGAAAAACCGACGACTTAATTTCTTACTCACGTTCAAGCGCCCTCCAATTTTTTTTTTTCCTGGCTCCTTGCACATCTTATTCGTCCTATTTTTCTTCCTTCTTGGTTATAAGATTGCCCTCGACTGCAATTTGTCATTTCTCGTACACTCCTCAGTATCACGTTCACTTAAGTTTGACCCAATTTAAGCTGCAGAAACAACCCCGTTAAGCAGCCAAAAAAAAAAAGAGTCCTCCTCTTAACCACCTTTCCTCGCACTTGACTCAAAGACTCTGTTTCTTTTCGAAATTCTTTCATGCATCATCCGAATCCCATGCCTCCTCCATGAAACCTTTCTGCGCTTTAATTTTAAATTGCAAATTTTCTATTTTTTTGAATTATACATAACGGATGTGAATGTCCTCTTGGCGCGCACTCACACACACAGGAGAGGCTAAAGCCCAAGACAAGCTCTGAGGACAATGATGATCTTCTGTTGGGAACGTAATCTCTTCTCTTTCGTCATCGTCATCCACTAGCAGAAGGAACCTTGTGTCAGAAACATTCTTTCCGTGTGCTCTTGGTGGGGTGGGAGCTTGCAATGAATGAATGAATGAATGAATGAATGCACTTCCGGGCGAGGATGACGTTGCTTTTGTTATTTTTTTCTATTTTTTTTTTTTGGCTGAGCCTAAGAAGGCACACAGGCACAGGGCACAAGGCACAAAGTACATTGAGACAATGAATCCTGCAGACGAAGGGATATTTATTAAAAGACTTCCTCCGCACAGAGAGCGCGAGATATGAGCTCCGCACAAAAGGATAATAATTCATTTCGTGTTTTAGTCTTTTTTTTTCTTTTTTCTTTTCACTTCGACTCCTTCTACTTATTTTGCTGGTTTTTTTTTCGCTCCTTTTTAATCCCTTTTAAGCAATGTAAGTCAGTATGACACAATGCGAACATGAATAGGAGATATAGAATCCTTACTTTGTTGCTATCCTGGTGTTGTGTAGAGAATTTCTTTATTTTCCCTGGATTTTATGACTTTTTGTCGTCCTGTGTGTCGTGGACTTTTTTTTTCCTGGGTGCATCGCTTTGGTGTAATGCACTCTGCGGACTTGCTAAATAGTCATGCACATTCCAGGAACAGGAACTACAGCAAGGATATGTATGTGTTTTGTTGTGTGACGATGTGGGATGCACGGTTTCGTTATGCCCGACATGGCAAGCGGGGCAGAACGAATAAAAATGTCCTGGATGAGGGAGTACGTTGAAAGAGAATTGTTCCCTGTTTATGGCAGCAGGAGGAGGATTTAGCTTTTATACATGTATACCCGACGATGTGGTTTAACTTCTGGCAATTTAAGTTTCAGTTAAAAATGGGACAGCTACCCTGGATGCACATTGTGAAGGTAGAACTGGTGGGTGGGTGTGTGGTCTGTTAAAGGATCGTGTATCTGGCAGGGTGCAGTTGAATTGAATGCGTGTTAGGAAACTATGTGCAACGGATAATATCGTAAAAATACAAGTCAAAAGATTTTCGCATAAATACGAGCCGAGTTTGTATGGACTCCTTTTCCGGAATGCATACAGTTTCTGCAACGAAATTGCTTGTTAGCAGGAAAAAGTTCTACTAAACAAGGAGAATCTAAGGATACGAAACGATAGTTATTCATGGAGAGGGAATGCTTTGCCCGTAATTCGGTTTAAGTTTAAGCTTTTGGTGCAAGAGGGAGGTTCCAGGGTGAAGGCGTCATCGTAAGCGAATCTGTGCAGGGAATTTCATTCTCAGCGCTGAATTGTTTGGGGGTACTCTCTGATTTTGAAACTGCAACTCCTTTCGGATGCATCCTGGCATTTGCCGTTTTATTTCTTTTTGACTTTGAAATTTTTCCTCAGTCTCAAGAATCCTGAGAGCCTGTTGAGCCTGAGTGAAAGTCTTACGCTGCGGTCGTATCGCAAGTATTCTTCTTCGACGGCAGAAGGTCTATTTTTGATCACCTTGTAGTCGTTCAGTGCCTCACATTTCTGTGAAATGTGGTTTCCTATGCATATCCCTCTGTTTCCTGAACCTATCTCCCAGAGACGTTAGCATTTTTGCTTGTTTCCGGTAGAGCTCTAATTTTCCGGAATAAGCCCTCTGCATGTTTCAGTCTTCGAAGTTGTCCACAGAACATAAGCCTTTGGTTTAGGTGTGATAGGACTGCCCACCTCGCACAATGATTCTGGTGCTGGTAATCAACCTTTTTTACCAGCCAACCAGCCTCTTCATCTGATTTGACTCGTTCAGGCACACCCATACGATCAGGAGCTCATTTACACTCTTAAACCAGGTACTCGCTAAGGTCGTATGATAACTCCCGGTAAGGACGAGATCACCATATCGATGATAACTCTTAAAGGCAACAAGATGCTGGATATTCCTGCGCGATTTGTCAGAATGTTGTAAGCCGTCAACGAAGAGTGAAAACGACAATATCCATGCCAACAATGACATCGTACCGTACCCTCTCCATGGAGATGTAATTTTATGACTCTCGCAATTGAATATACTCGCAGACTTTCCCCCACGGAGTTCTCAATTACACATCCTCCGCAAAGAGCAGCAAACAGCAAAACTCCTTGAAAACCGAAAGTATCTCTCTACAACTCCATCAACGAAACATTCCATCATTGCTGCCCTCAAGCTTGCCAGCATTAGTTTGCATACATTAATGTCATCATGAGCCCTTTTTCCATCTCACATAGGATATGCTGCCCTAGTTTACATGACGCAGGATACACACCATGCATGTCAATGCACCCCATCGGCTAACGGAATGGTGTAAGCCCTTGCACTGTAAACATGTGTAACTTGGTTCCACCCTATTTGGATATACACTTGAATCGTACTTGACATCTAATTTACATTAAATGCTCCCCACACACACGCACAGGCACACCTACACGCCCTCACAATCGCACTTAATGATTCAGTGTGCGAATTTCAGGAAATCCCCAGGAAGACATTCGCTTAGATTCTTCCACCACCGTCACCACCGCCGCTGCTGGTGCTGCCGCCCCTCAAGCCAGTCCTTGTTTACCGGAAACGTGCTTAATGTAGCATTATATGAGCTGTATAAATATGTTGATGATTTGCCGCATGGATGAGTGCGATGATGGACGAAACTCGACCAAGAGCTAAGGGGATAATGATCATCATCATCAGAAGGACTCCGACTCGGCTCCTTTACAGTTTCACCTCATAAAATTCCAATAAACAGACCAGAGGACGAGAGCACAAATTCCGACAAAGGAACACATCTGCTGAATTGGGTCATCACTGCTACGGTTTCTGCTCCTGATTATGAAATAATTCCGCCAGAAAAATACCCCTATTGAGAGGGGATGACCGTACTGAACACTCGTACTCGTATGTGTGCAGCGCCTTTTGTGGTTTTCATTGACCCTCACATGCTTTTTTTTTTAATTATAAATTCAGCTCGCAAAATGGTAACAAACTCTTCCCTTTGGTCCCGTTTTTTTTTACAACCCCTTCCTGTTGCTCTTTTGTGGCCATTCAAAGAGCAGAAAGTAATTATGAAAGTTCATCTAATTTTTTTTTCGCCTTTTAGCTGATGAAAGTGGTTTTTAATTAAAAAAAAAAAAGTACAAGGATACAAACGTTGCAAACAAGTTGCTAGTTTCAGCTGATTGTAGTATTCAATTAGACGTTATCATCCAACCCTTAGAATGGCAACACGGATGGGAGCACTGAATAAACATTTCACTTTGCGGCAATGAATCAGTTAACCACATCAAGGGAGAGCAATCAAAGGCCCGCAGAGAGTGAGAGAGAAAAAAAAAACACAAAATACCGTCAGATCTAATCTTGTTTTGGCTTTTAATTCCGATGAAACCTCAGAGGCAACTTGAAATACACCTCTAATTAGAGGCTTAGTCAGCGTAGCCCGCAGTAATTTTCGCTTTTTTCTCGGCATTAACTGGAGAGAAAGTAGTGACAGTGGCAGAGGGTGAGACACAGGGAGGTGGTAGTTATGATTTTTTTTTTTGAAATTGACATTAGTGGAGGTGGGTACAACGAATCAGGTTAATTGCGGTGCAATCAAAAAGGAGACGGTCTGGATCTGTTTGTATCTAATTGCTTTGTAGGGAGAAAGAAAGTAGCGCGTGCATACATATGTAAGGTGTTAACGAACACGTGGCTTTGACGTAAGGGTGTAGGATACCTTGTGTGATACTCGTAAAGTGTGCTTTAAGAGGGGCGTTACATTGTTTGGCAGTAATTGCAGCCACGTTTAAAAGGATTTTGCTGTAACCCTTTGAAAGGCACTTGTACTCAAGAAGGCTTACAATTTATTTATGGAGTGCTACATAATCGGAGGAGGAAGGGAGAATTTGTCAAGGTCTCCCGCGATCTAGAGACACTCAAGCGACTGTCAAAGTCAGCTCAGTCAAAACTAGTAAAATGTTGTCACAACGAGCTTAAGTCTCTCCACTCCAATCAGAATATCAAACGCCCCGGGCTTTTCGAGAGATATGCTGAATCGTTTGCCGTCTCTCCTCCGCGGCTCGTTACAACCAGAGATATGCTAAGGATTACTTTTAATCCGGCTCATCGTCTAAATTTCCACTCAGTAACAACCCTTCTTCTCTTCTGCTAACTAATGCTGGACATTGGTACAGTATATGTCCCGCAGTTTCTACCTTTTTCAGGTGCAGTCTGTCAGTACTATCCTACCGAAGCTTCTTCGTAAGATTATACGTGAAGTTTTAATGTCCTGCGACCATTTGAGTATTTGTCGCTCCATATCTTAAAATAAGGCCCCAGGCGGCTACGGTGTAGTAGTCGTCTTATTTGCTTGTAACAGTTCGAGCCCTGCTGGACCACAGACCAACCACAGCCTCCGAACATAACAGGGATACAAATATAATCCAAGTCTAAGGCTCTGCAATTTTAACAATCATTTTAGCTCTTCTACCGCTTATAGTCGATTTCGAATCCCTTTGCTTAGGCCAGAACTACACCTTTGCCAAACACCTTAGTGTGCTAGGTTAAATCGATGCCCCTATCTGCAACGCCTGTGAAGAAGACGACGACACGGCGGAACATTTCCTATGTGATTGTCCTGTGACAGAAATCACGTGTCCTTCTCGATTACCATACTCCTCTGCATTCGGTTTTAGATTCCATTACGCAGTGACGCGTCAAATTCCTCAAAGATTGATTGATGCCATAAGATAACAACACCAAAGGTGTTGGTGTAAGCCAACTACACACAATACATTTCCCTAACTTCATTACGTATCCTCCGCCCCACACACGCAGAGAACAGGATACAAATAACAGGAGTCTTCCGCCATTTGTTGTCGTCATTTAACAAATTGGGTCGAGCTCATATTTCTCATTATCAAGGTTCCTTTTCGTTCTTTTTTTTTTTTTATTTTATTTCCTTACACTTTAGCGCCAGTTCGCCCTCAGTCAGTAGACACCCTCCCACCCCGGGTGGAGATGGTGGGTGGATGGTAAGGGAACAAATCAAAAATAAAAGCATAAATTATCCTGTCACAAAAATATTTTCTTTCTTCTCTGCCATCCTCCCCCCAGATCAGACAGAGGAGTCAGTCGACTATGTTACACTGTTACTGACAAAAGGGAACAATGCCTTACTGGATCCTCCACCTCGTTCACCTCACGTCCTTGGTGGGGTGTCATGTTTTCTCAGAAAATATTACTTCCGAGTGAAATCTGAGATTTTTTTTTGTCCATATGCGCGTACGTTGAATCGAGGTAAATTGAGATTTTAATAAAAAAAAAAAAGAGGTGGGTCGTCGGCCATTCAACTGTAAGAAATTTACAACCTCATTCCTAGGGGGAGGCGAGGAGGAGGATGTATCTCTGGCTAAAGTGCGCGCTGCCTTCCCGATATATGAGAGGGCGACGTGTATAACGTGAAATGTTCGTTTGACAGATTTATTTTGCCAAGGTTATGCCATTTGACTGTTGTCAGGTTAATAACGGTACGATGGGGTGGCTGGGAGGAGGCGCGTGAAGATGTGTAATGTGTGCGTGGTATTTTGGGAATTGAGTGGGCACGATTGGTGTAACTAGGTCGTGTGCGAGTGGGAATAGTTGTACATCTGTTGCGATTTAGATGATCAATGAGTCTTGGCGGAACCTATTTATATATCCTGTCGAGAGGGAAGAACTTTGAAAGATCTAATAAATTAGATTGCGCTCCGCTTGGCTCTCACGCTGGGGATATGCTTTATTCTCAAGTTCTCTTGTCACACAGTTGTGTGAGGAAAATCTTGTGATCTCCTTGACGGTTAGTTAAGTGTTGAAGCAGTGCGTGGCATAACACTTTTAATTCACCAAGGGTGGTGCAATACGCTGGCGATCTAAATAAATGATGAATGTGAGTATATGTAAATATCGGGATGAGTATGAAGATGAGACTAAGCACGACGATGACTCTGAAGAAGGTGGAGCGGACAGGCAGACGGGTATAAAGATGAATAATTTCCTGAAATTCGGATTCATTTCCGGTGTTCCGCAGCGGAATAAGCAAAAGCTGATCATTGCAATCTCAAAGCGGCACTATGCATCATCCCTAAGGTGTCAAGATTTTAGAACTGCGGGTGGGGATTATGACCTCGCCCGGTTCAGCTTCAGAGCGTGTATGGAGCAGATACTTCCCAGCCGCGGAGGAGCGTAGAAAAAAGTAGATCTGTAGTGGGTTGCACTGCATAAGACAAGGAATTCTAATGCGAAGGCATTCAGGTATTCGAATAATCCCTTGGAGGCTAAGCTATTTCTAAACTGGGCCTCAGACACATCAATTTTCGGCACTTGTCGTATGAGACCTATGCAGCACAGTGGACGTGAGACTTCCTCTTGGATTTGGAGAGTCATTGATGTACAACAAGGGGGTTCTGAAATTCTACAGGCGCCAGTTACGCAGTTTCTAGGACCACACAGACAGCGGGATTCGAGGTACCCTGCACCTGCTGCCTTTACATCTATTTATGTTGGACTGTGCTGCTAAAACTGCCTTGAAATTCAGACTAATAGACAGCTGGAAGGCGGGCACTACGGAGAAAGCTTTGATCTAACGCCGTAATATTCTCAAAGCAATTTTCAAACCTATTGTAGCGAGCAGCAAGGAATAGGAAACGTCTTAGGAACACAACACGGAGCTAAAAAAAATGGAAGTGACAGCGGATACCCTCTCAAAGAGGATTGAGTTAACCAAGTCATCAAGATATCCATCCACACCTCATACATACAGTACAAGGTTAACGAAACGACAGTCACATCCCTCCTATGGGTATCTCTCATTGGCCTGAGTGTAGCGCTGTGGGCCACTTCCACCTCGCCTAGCCATGTTTCAGGCCTGAGTTTAAGGCAAAGCACAGGAAATAAGATTGACGAAGAACTGAGAAAAAAGGGCATCGCGCTAGAGATTTCAACTCGGAGTCCCAGAGATACATATAAGAACCTGCTGCTGTGTAATATATGATCAGTCCACCGGATACAGATGATGAAACATTTTTTTTTTTTTTTCTGCTCTGTTTTCGGTCGTAAAAAACAGTGCACTTCATCCATAATCTTCTAAAATATCCAAGTTATAAAAAAAAGTCCAAACAAGATCACAAACGGCCCAAATTTACTCCCCCCATTGACTGTCAGGTGACACCGCGGAAGTCAAAACCTTCAAAGCAAACTATAAATTTCGGCCGCCTCATTCAACTGCATACACATCCAAATCGAATCATCCCTCCGCACACGTCTTTCTGTCTGCCCATCAAAGTATCCATCCACACCTCCGATTCCGTTCCTCCAAAGAAGACTTCCACTCTAATTCTGAACTTATTTTTGGAACTGTCGCCTATAAATCGCCAGCACACTTAAAACAATACCCAAACATTCCTCCCCAGAGCATCTAGTCCCCGTAAAACTGATTTATTAAATTGATTTAACAACAAAACCCGCCGGAGATACACTCAAGAAGTGAATTTTTAAAAATATCTTTTAATTCGTGGAACAGAAAATGCGACACACAACAGAATCAGCCAATCGTACCAAATTTATTCCTCCGAATTCAATTGCAAATTAGGATATCATTATGCGAACGTCTGGAGGATACATGAATTTTTTTGCTTGCCACAGGCAGCAGGATCCTTCCGAGAGCTTATAGGACCTGTATCGGGCTTGAACTGAATTTCCCACCTGTCAAGCATCGCAGATAAAAACAGACTTGTGTACCTTCTCTGTGCAGACCACTTTTCCGAAAATAAAAGAAAATACATTCCTCTTCCGTGTGCCCCAAAGGATGTGTCTGTTTCGAGGAATAAAACTCGAAAGGAATGCACAATCCGCCATCACTCTTCGTCTCGATGGTTTTTCTCTCTCATGGCTGTATTTTCGGCTTTTTGGATGGTTTCTGGTCTCCCTAATGAGATTGCAATTTCCATCAAAACTAACGAGCCCAGGGGCATAGTGGCATCCGTTCAAGAGGCGATATGGATGCCGCCCCCACTACTCTGGGTATCGTGGAACCTCAAAACGATTGAGGTGCACTGCTTTGCCGTCGAAGTTTATCCCATGTACAGTCGGCAGACGATATACATTTATAGACGACTATCTGTGAGATGTTGCGATGTGCGATGTGAAGTGCGCACTAATCAGACAGTTTTGATTGGAACGAGATTGAAGTGGCTCTTGAGTGCGTTTCTCGAGTGCAGAGTGAGTTATTAAGGACCCCGGCGTGAAATGATGCATTCATAAGGAAAATACTGTTTAAGTGGCCGGGGTAAATTTGATTTATATCTCTGCGGTGAAGTTCTTGAAAGTGTGCAGCTATGATTGATGTATCTCAAGCTGTCTGGCAAGGAGATGCGAATAACTTATTATTGTTTCAATTTGTTTAATTAATTTGAATCAATTTAATCTTGTGGGGAATAAATTCAATTGATAGCGGCCAAGTTGTGGGCAGATTTGGATGGTTGGGGTACGCTAACCCGAAGGTAGACAAGATTTTTCCTAAAACAGTTGAAATACTGTCGTGATGCATCGATTTCAAAGACGTCAGCTGAGGTTCAATAAGGGCCTGCGTTTACGATTTTTAACCGCTTTCACGCGGTGCTCACTATATAGTCCTGAAGCCAAAATAATCTACAATGGAGGACCTAAGCTCCTTACAATGGCAAACAAACGAGGATTAGAGAGCAGGAACACCTAAACACACATTCAAACGTCTTGATATCCACCAGACAACATAGAAAAGCCCATCGAAGTACCCATCGGCAGAAAATATTTTGCCAGCATAGTGGATTTACGGACACTTCCGGAACTCCCTGGTCTTTTACCGAACAGTGACAGGACACTGTGTGATAGGCAATCATGCAGCACAGCTAGGACTGTCCCACAACGAATTCTGTAGGAACTGCAAGCACGAAGGGGAAATAGAATCCATTTGCCACTTGCTATGCAATTGCCCACCTTGCAGAGCTGGACGATCTAAGAAACATTGAGCTGAACAAACTACTGATATCCATTCTCATATCAGTGTGGTTTGCTTCAGCCGTCGGTAACTGAAATTTAGGTTCTCACGGTTCTTCTAATGGCCACATTGGACTCATCGCTAGTCTAAGTGAGCCGTTGACAGCCGTTGACCATCCCCAACACTGCCAACAAGCCATCAAAAATGTCCCAACTGATGTCCTAGATTTTATCAGTGCCGTGATGAAACCGTAAGTTTCGAACTGTAGGAGGTAAATGCTAGAATTTAGACGTTCGAAGAGGCACTGCAGAGAAAGAGAAGAACAGTTTTCCAAGTCGAAAAAGCAAGAAACTCGAGCCAGAAGAAGATGCATGGACATCGTGTGATCAAGAAGGTGCAGAGATGGTATAGTATAGTAAAGGACTCTTAAATTGGAGAATAGAAGTTTAGCTACCGCCGACGCAAAAATGAGAAAAGGCACTCGACAGTGAAAAGGCAGTGGAATCTTTGAAGTACCTGTGTTCCTATCTGGAACGACACATGAGTCGCTCTTTCCATACAAGGTTCAATTGGCCAATTTGGCCAATTTGGACACCTGGCAAAGGATGGCATCAGCTGGGAGAGCTTGTTGCTTAAGGCTTGAGGCGTTACATTAAATTAAGTAAGTGAATCCCTTTAATGTTCTCAGCACTTGCTCAGCCCTCTTCACTTGTACGAGGCTTCACTAAGGAGCATATTTCTTTGACATCTTAGGTGGATCCAACACTCTCAACAGCTTTGCAGGTCCAGCGGGTATACCTGAGACTATCGAGATCAAACTGATCTCTAAGCGCAGGCAGCCACTCCAACCTATCTGACATAGAGTCAGCCCTCTTGCGAGCCTAAAAACACATTAAGTATCACAGTAGCCTAATTATTTCCCTACTCCGTTTTGTTGCCCTCACATTTTCGACCAAGCGGATGTAGTATCCGCAAACTGTAGGTCTCCATACTTTTTAGCAATCTACCTCTCTTCAGCATGTCACGAGTAGTTAAGTCAAATCCCAAAACAGTCCCCATAAAAATATTCCCGCTTTGAAATCCAAAACTCTCAAGCTGTTTTGACATTTCTTACACCTCTCCAATGCTCCATGTGGAGGTCCTTAAAATAAATTCTACATATATGTACATTCCCAAACAATCGTAAAACAGCTGAAAATAAATTGCACCACTTGACATTATTTTTAGTCAGCACTGCATCCTCGCACCTTTCAGCGCCCATGTGTGTGTGTGTAGAAGAACATAACCAAACTTCAGTCAATGTCACATCATTTTACTCTCTATCCGAGAGAGTAAAAACATTCATTCGTTGTTTCCGGGGAAAAAGAAACCGGCGAGACCTGACACACTCACTGAATATCATCGCCGTGTGACTAATTAACTCATGTGTCACCCACATCCCCTGCGGGCCCCCATCTTGTTCTGTGCCACAGAATGATTCAGAGACGCCGCCGCCGCCACTGAAAATAGCGACTAAAAATACCAGCCCCAAACTGAAGAAGAAGACTTACTGCCAGAACCAAATGCTACTCGCAGAATCCGAGAGAAATCGTGGAAATCTTTCAAATCATCAACTAATTAGCGTCTGACAATTCCATTCAAATAAATCTGTGCGCCCCTGCTTGTGTGTCGTTTGTGTCCTTATTAAAGTGACACAAAAAAGAAAAAAAAAAGAAACAAAACAAACGGTGCTCTTATTAAAATTTGAGTTTCGTCCTAAAAATAGGACCACACGTTCGAATGGTGATATGTGAATAATGACAGAGCACTCACTAGAACACAGCACAACTAGCGTAGCCCCGTCGTCAGCCCCAAGGAGCAGTGCCCCGAAAAATGAGACTCAAATTAATTTCGCCGTTTCGCTATGAGGCGGAACCAGATACAATCCAGCGATGCCATGAAAAACGACAGAGAATTGGATGTTGAAATGAGTCACGTGTCAGATATCAAGAACACCCGGCTACAGTTTCGTCGGCGTGTATTCAGAGTGCTTGCACAAGTGGATCTCATTCTAGGGGTGGTCCAACACTCATCTCTGTCTTTTGTATCGCCCCTTCCCTCATGCAAACGCTGAGGAGAATGGTCGCACAAATGACATTCAATTTTCGAAATTTTCAAATTTGCACCCGATGTGTTAGATGCTATTTTGCGGCCGGAAAACTTTCGCACAAAAAGAATGTGTGTCGGTATTTCATCTTTTTTTTTTTGAGTTAAAATATATTTTTCCAATCAGTTTGTGAGGCATTTGCTCCTAGCATGATGTGTTGCGTTTCACGTTGGGCGCCAATTTTTTTCTTTTTGTGAAATACTCACATCGTTCACGATCGTGATGCGAAAAATTCAAATCACGTATAGAGTACACCTACGGGATGTTCGCTTGTCAGCGAAAAATACATATTTCTACTTTTTTTTTTGTTTTTTATTCGAGTGACAGTCGTTAAATTGGTTCAAGGCAATTTCGTTTTGGCAGACTCGATGGGGGATTAAGGAAGCTTTCTAAATTAGCTATTAAATGTTTTTGTTAGATGATTTGGCGTTGTACTTGTTGATGCTTTAAAGAGCATAAGGTGACAGGTTTATGATGGTATAGCTGGTGGTTTAGTATATGGAGTGGCACTAATCTACTTTTCACGATTAAGAAACATTTATGGCAAGCCATAAGCAGGCTAAGAAATTGTATTTATTCAAGATTAGTAGTAGAAATGTTTCGTAATCTAGTGGTCGCCGAGGCAGATGGGGATTTAAGGAAGAACGGCATGCTAATTTCGATTGCAAAAGTGACAGTCTCTAGCCTGGATTTTATTGGGCCTGATCCAAGAGCTTTCAGAGCGACATTAAGATAGTTTATCGGGCCCCCGACCTATGAAATGTCTTTGCTTCAGACCGTGCGGCTTTACATCTCCTTTGCTGAGGGGCATGCTGCTGCCATGCATCAATTTAGTAAGGATTCGGTACAGATCGACCCATCCGCTGCTTCTTCGATTAGGACCAAAACTCCTTACTTTGAGGACAAAATGCAAGCTCTACCTGCACTCTAAATCCTTGGTAAGGCGTCCACTGCTGGACATAAAGCGGTTACCAGAGCAAAAATTAGTCGTTTTCGAGTGACAAATTCTTCGCCAAATATTTGGTCATGTGTGTGAGGAGGGCGAACTGGTGGAGGAGTTATCTACAACCGCGAACTCTACGAGCTATACCAGGAGTATGTACATGTCCAAAGGCTACTACATGCCTCAACCCCTTGATTCCACGAGGAAGGCCAAACCTCTTTCGTGGTCTAAAATGCTACTGGGCACACGAGTACCCTATAAACGATGGTTCAGTTGGCATTAGGGCTTTCAACGCTTTACTGAACATCTCTCTAAAAAAGTGTCGAGTATATTTTCACATCGGTGAGTTTAATTTGGTGGTAGTTTCCCTCCCACTATGTCTACTCTAGTCTAGTTCTTATGAGCAGATGACAACGCTTGAACGAGATGATGGAAAATGGTCACTGCAATTCGGACCAAGTACTCATTACTCGATTCAGTAAATTAATAGAGGAGAATACACTCCTCCACCACCAAACATTTCATTTTGTAATCCATCCATTCTACATTTTTCAATCTAAACTTTAAATTGCTTACAATTCTTATTAGAAAATTCCATCAAAAAAAAAAAATAAAAATATTCATTCATCTACCTTTTGTAAATCACGTCCTTTCATAAATTAAAGGAATACACAACAAACAAAAGAGAAATTCCATTAAACCTCATTAGGGGACAAGCGGACTAAATTAAATCCACAAAACTTCCAGAAACTCACTCGCAATTTCTTCTTCAGGAAACCGGAAATTCCGTTTTCACTTCATTCACTTTACCTAATTAAAAGTTGGAATCCCTTCCTAATGACAGACCGACAAAACAAAAAAAAAAACGAAGAAAGAAACACCTTTCAGCCTCGCATAATTGCCTCATCTCGATTGTGAGTTTGACCCAGAGAAAGGACGAAGAAAAAAAAAAAAAAACACTCACACCCCGTCTTAGCTTAAAAGGATGTGCAAGCCCAGTCCATTAGTTTTGCATCCCGAAAGCCACCCCCGCAATAATAATAATTCGCAAACAATGCAATCATAATCATCATCATTAACACTCGACAAAAGGACCTTGCACGGTTGCTCCTTCAACTTCCACAAGTACTGCGAGCATCCTTGAATGCATATTCACAAACTGCACCAAAAGAGATAGCAGGACGACGTCGCACGGGGATGGTATATCCTTCAACACAAATGCGATGTTAATGGCCATTCAAAAGGAAGTCATAACCCTCAAATCCATCCCTCAAAGCCGCAAATATGCTGCGTAATTATGTGGAAAATATTTCTCATTAACATTTTAGAAAAAGTGTTTCCTTTCCCTCTAACCCATCCACACCACCACCATCACCACGACTCCTATCAGTAACAGGATGCATACTCTACAACACAAAAAGTGTGTCAAAAAATTCTCTTTTTTTTTTACTTCCAGAATTTATACTTGTTGCAGTGTTGCACAGCAAAGAGGAGGATCCTCCCAGAGAAAAGGGAGAAAACAATTCAAAAAGGAAAACAGAGAATATCCTGCAGGAATAGCTCTTTACCCAGTTTCTCGTTTTGTTTTTCTTGCGCTCGTTGCACATTGTAATTGCAATTTTCATTCTTTGCATCCTCTTTAGATGGCGCGGTGGGTGTGGATACCCATCAAACAAAAACAGATTTCATCTCCCTTAACGTCCTGCGAGTACCGTAAAACCAACAAAAAAATCACAATAAAAAAAAAAAAAAAAGGGAGAAATTCTCGGCGAAAATCTCTACGACCGGGATATTCCTTCCTAAGGAAACAGGTGGAAGGACGACCTCAGTTTCGATACCATAGTCATGGATTTATTGTCATCTTCGAGGCGAAGTTTGTATGTCGATGAGTGCTTTTTTAATTTTTTTTTTCAATTCGAAATTACACACACTGCGCATGAACATGGCCGCCGGGAGAGACACACACAGAGAGAGAGAGAGCGCCGATTCGATGTTTTTTTCCCCGCCGCCACGAGAAATTTCCCTATTTCCCCCATGACTGCCATGGGGGAGTCATCGAGTTTGATCGAAAGACTTCAATGCTGACCCCAGTGGTCACTTTTACTTGTAATTAAAGCGCACAACGTCCATGGTTAATTGATGATTTATTTGACGTTTTTAATTGACGATTAATTTAATTAAATAGAATGGTACAGGGGACAGCAGGGAGCTCTGGTCGTCATTGGGACGTTTCAAAGGTAATTTGTTGGTTTTCGAAATTTATTCGTTTGGAAATGCCACATGTGACTGGGTCAAACGGTTTTGTTTACGTAGTGGTTAGCTGCATAATAATGCAGATGCAGATAAATTAAAAAAAAAGGAATGGTTGGTGTGCAGCATGGTTACAGGGGCGCGGAACCTAGTAAAACTGGAAAATTTAGGCTAGCGTTCAATGGGCTTTCAGATCCTTCCATGTTTTACTACTCAGTGGAAATGTATTCCTTCGTGAAATGAAATTGATGGACAGCCACGACACAGATGAATATTCATAAAAGGATGTGACGACAGTTAAGTAGGTGCAAGACGCAAAGTCTGCTATTCATAAGCAGAGGTACTCTGGTCCGACTACTGACAGGTCATTGTGAGCCAGGTAGGCACGCCTGGAGGGAGGCTTTGAATCCCGGCCAACGATTTTTGTCGCAGCTGTATGGATGGGAAAGAGGAAGAATCACAATTTCACCTACTCTGAAGCTGCCCTGTGTTATCCTCAGCAAGAAAGCAGATTCTGAGTGAATACTACTTTGCCAATAAAATCTGGAAACTAACTGAAAAATTAAAAAGGGTTCCAAGAGTAACAGAAGTGACCGGCTCGTGGATCTCTCCTCTACCAAGTGAATCCTACCGTGAGCAGGGAATAGGCACAAAACCTAGCTGTGTCCAGACAAACTGCTATTGGCATGCGGATCTTCAGTATTTTGAAACACAGAGCTCAAGACAACGTCTCATGTGGAGATACTACAGGCAAATACTAGAGTTCCAATCCCCCACGCTTTTCTGCTGTACTGATGTATTCAGTTCATCATTGGGAAATTTAGAATGGTTCCAGTGTTCATGTCAATGGCAGCCAGAAACCTCGAGATGACAGGACTCACATGGCAAGATGGCGGACTAAGTCTAGAAATGGCAAGGATGTACGGAAATCAAGCTAAAACACAGTAAGTAGCCTGGGTGTCAACTTATATGATCAGTTGGCATTTTAGAAGTTGTCTTTGGTTTTTTACATAAGGCAGAGTGCCAACCATTGAAATGGGACGTGATCACCGTCTTAGGATAGCTTCTATCTAATTGCTCACCGCATGAGTTTGAAAACATCGTGACGATACTAGAAATCTCAAGGAAAACATGAGCAGATTAAGAAATAATACAGTGTGTGTGTGTGTAAAGAGTCAGAGGTAGACCACGAAGGCATCTTCGGTCAGAAAAGGATCACAGTTGCACAGATTAACTCGGAAGGAGCTGGTTCCTGTCTATACTCTCTGTTCCACCAACTGCTCAAACACAAAATCTCGAGCCTAGTATGAAAAAGAAGATAGGAAGCGACTCTGACCACGGATGGACTTAAAAAGATAGGACATGCGATAAGAGAAAATAAAAGAAATCCAAGGACCAATGCCCATACTAAGGAGAAAGGTCGAAAAGAAATTCTAACTCAAAACCTTACGCTAAATCCTAACCTACACCTCATGCAACTATCTCCTTTTGGACGTCTCTCCAAGGTACGGGTTGGTCTCAGTTCGGAGACGTGTCGAATGTTGGTGCAACTGGGTTGGCCAACCCACCCCTGTGTTGCAAAGACACATTCGTTGCCACCTTCCCTGGCCCATGTTGTTGGAAAGGAAACCCTTAGTATAGGCTACGGTCCTTGGACTTCTTTTTTTTTCTCCTATCGTCTGTCCTGTCTCTTTAAGTCCGTCTGGGATACATAAATGCATCCGTCCATCACCATTGTATCGACCACAACCGACTCCTTTTCGAAAAAAGTCGATAAAACCGACGTCATCTGTGTTATTAATAAAACTGGAACCAACAAAAGGTTTATTTTTAACCGTCCCGCTGTTCATTTATTTATTCACCCATCACCCAAGCCTTCTGTATTACAAAATTCAATCGATTGACCTTTTTAAGAGCTCTAATAAAAAAAAACCAAAACACATTTACCCATCCTTTAAAAATGTATAAACATCCTTTACCCCTTTTTTTTTCCTGTAACCCACCCTCGTTATCAATTACATCAATAATAACAACAGGTAATAAACACCTTCAACCACATCGCCCACATTGCGTATACGCTCGATGGCATCGAACGCCAAAAAGGGGGTGACACTAAAGTCAAAAGTCCATTTCATAGAAAATGTTTTCCCCAACTCACAACTGCCGTACTTTTCCCCAATTTTCGAAAAATTTCGCTCTTCGAATAAATCCATCCACACACGACAAACCGACACAAAACGAGACATCGACATCGACAATCGTCAAATGAAAATCCGTACACGAGTCGGGAAAATTCAGTTCAATTCGACTCTGTAACGGATACGGATGTAAAAATCGCCGCCCTCCCAGTGTGTGGAGATATTTCGAAGTTTTTTTTTTTTTCTCATATCTGTGCACTTTGTGTGAAGGAAAATCTCTAAAGTTGAGTTTTTCCAACGCCCCTCGGTGTATATTGTGTGGAAAAAGAAAAATCAAAAATCAAATCGACTATAGTCGACAATTGTTTATCCATTTATCCTTATTTTTTTTTAGATTTATAAGTGCTTTGATAAAGGATATGTGATCCTTGTCAGTAGTGAGAAAAGGGAAAATAAAAAAAAAAAATTGTAAAATAATAAAATGTTCAAAATGAAAAAGCGATCCTTTCAAATGTCCTCGCCGCCAAGTGCTGCCGTGTTGTATCTGTCGGTTATATTACTCACTGCCGTGACTGTTGCGAATGCAGCAACAGCTCCTTCGTCCCTATACGCGTACTCTGTTGCCAATCAGAATAATGAAATCGACAATGCAATTGTGAATTACACCGCAAATTTCGGCTACAATCAGTTGCAGAATCAAAATAGAAAAAATTCTTACTACAAGGATAACAGTGCTGCTACAAATGGAGGTGGTGGTGTGTCTGGCACCATGACAGCGGTTAGTGGGTGCACCCTAGACCGGTTGGTGGTGTACAAAGTTGTTCTACACACATACTGGACGAGGGAATTGTTCCCGAAGCACTATCCTGATTGGAGGCCACCAGCGCAATGGACTAAAACTATCGGTATGAATATCCTTTTTTTGCTTCTATTTAGATACACCAGAGAGGGTGGTGTAAGTGCTTGTTTTTTGACTTAAATTGGGCTGCTTGTGTCCTATAGATACTCGTGTTTGTCGATAATTAGCTGGATGTGGTGCTTTACGTGAATTGTTTGTTGAATGCGCTCCTTGTAATTAAAAGGACTGAGCACTCAGGAAGGGGCGTTCTAGGGAAAACAATCTGTGAAGTGAGTCACACGTTGTGAATTTGTTTATCCGGCACCAAGTTGAAGTGGCTGCAGGCGTAGATTTTTATGGCTGGATTCTATTTTCGACGTTTTTCTGTTCTGTAGTAACAATAATAAACAAATTTTAGTGAGAATGGATGAATGGAAGTATCGCTTACAGTTCCCTTGAGTAAACAATAAAATTGTGGTTTAGTATACGAGAATTCCTTTAGACTAAGTGGTGCCAAGAAAGTTTCTTGCAGTTTTTGAGTATTGGCCAAGATGATGGGAACCGTAATATATGCCAGATTCTGATGGTTCGGTTTAAGTTTCACGAGCAATTTGTGCTTCGCTATGTAGATGCACATGTGTGGGATTGAGGAATTAATGGGAAATGTCTAGTCAAAGGACTTTTTTTTTTGCAGTATTGCCGAGGTGTTATTCATTTCCTAGTTGTCGACGATAAGAGAATGAGGTTCAATGGATATTCTATTGGTAATTAAAATTTTACTGCGAACTTGGTCACCTAAGTGAACGATGGCTGTGGAAAGTATCCTTAGACCCCAAGGAACGTTATTAAATCGGGCAAATGGTAGTACTTCTACTCACGAATGAGAGATCCATTTCATGCACCAAACTACTGGCGCTCCATCGTCCTCAAAAAGTGCACACCTGCGACTTACTCCTGACAGTACTGACAGTACGTAAACTAGAACCGTAGTACTGAAAAAAAAAGAAAACATAAACCAGAGGGGACCCTCTTCAAACATACTCTATGGGCCTTATAGGTACTTACTTACTAGGGAGATTAAGTCCAATTGCAGGGCTCAGCCTTTTTATTTTTAATTCACACGCGTAGAAGGGCTTAAGGCTTATAATTTTAATGCACTCCGGAGATGGAAGGGCAATTTGAAGAGGATCAAAAGGAAGATAGCAGTGCAATCTTGTAATGAAGCCAAGACACTCCACATTCGTATTGCACGGCTGAAGAAAGATCTCTAGATTTCACAGTACGTACGTGGATCTAAGGATCAACTAAGGAATTGCCATGGCATGGGGACTATTGTGAGAGAATATCTGGAGTGGGAGAATGCAACTATCAATTTTACTGAAGAACAGAAAGAGACAAGACAAAAATATATTTAAGGCCAACAGCCCTCATCCCCAGGGTACATCCCCAGGCCTAGCTTCTCGGAGCCATTCGTTCTGTGCGTGTTATTAGTCCTTTCAAACGAATGGAAAGGACCTACAGTTTAAGGCCGTATCAGAATGCTGTTGTTAAGAATGCACTAAGACACGGCTTAGCTATGTACATATGTATATTCCTGGCTTCTATGAGGCACGATTTCGGATCGCAAGCATGAAATATTTCTGGTGTCGTTTAAGGAAACCTAGATAATTTGCAGGATTCTTGGCGACTTCGAATATCTGGTCATTCTAACGAAAGTTATTATCAACACACGCTTCGAGGATGCAGGCGCCATCCATGGATACTTAGTTGCGACGAATTGTAGTTTCGACATAGCAACAAAGCATTGGGTTCGGAAGCATCAAATTCCGTTCCATAGCTTGTCCCTCAAGATCGGAATTCAATAAGGTAGACATGAGCTTCTGTTATAAGACCGATGAGCGGGGATGTGAATCAGGAAGCAAATATGAGAAACTCAATGCAATGCTGCCAGCAAACAGGAGATCATTTAAGAAATCGCGAAAGAGTAGAGGCCTCATTTTGTGAATTTGGGGCTTACGACCGTTGAAAATAACTTCTAGTTGAACGGCTTAGAACCAAATTTCTAATCGACCGAATAATAGACTCGTGGAAATGGAGTGCTTTGGATAGCCTCGGATTTGTATGTTCTTTACACCTGCTAACGTGGCATGGGACTAAACCCTGAATAGTCTTTGAATTTGAAGCGGGATTTGACCCATGTCAGCACTGTTACACAGTCTTCTGTGAGTTGAGGTTTCTTGAAAAAATAGGTTGTAAGGCACCAAAGGAACCTTCACACCTACCACAGACGTACGAAAAGACTGCGTCTTTTCCCAATCCTTCTTGAGGATCTCGCTTGGCGAAATATTTGGCTCATTGTTTCCATCTTAAGACGCAAGAATAGCAAAAGCGAGAGTAGTTTTCGCTTGAGAAAGCAACGTCTGAAGGTTGTCTTCTACGTCATAGAATACAAAGCTTTGATGGGTAACTGGCATATCTACACAAGTTTGACACGCAAACAGATTCTTAGAATTTGGTGGCTAAACATGTTCACAAACGATGACCTAAATTCCTTCAAAAGTTTGTTGCAAGCGAAATGAAACTTCTAAAACAGCGAGGGATACAATTTACCCAGAAAACCCAAAACTAAAAATCTGCGAAAGATCAGTCGCCAAGCTTCAGAATTATGTAAGGAGACAGATGCCGCGATAGACTAGAAATTAGGTGGTCGAGGACAAAGCCTAACGAAGTTCAGGAATCTGCAAAACCGTGGAATAAAGCGGAAACCGGAGTCCTGCGCTTCACTGGAACAAACAACATGAGAGGAAATAGTAAAAGAAGGAGAATAAAATACTGGTTCCTGGTCAATATGAAGGAGAACTAATTGCCTTTGAATTTCAAAACTCGATTTTTGAATACCCTGAGATAGTATGTGGCTTATATCGGGCATCAAATGCACCCTCTAAGCCTATAGCATTGCCGCGACGTCTCGTCGTCTGATGGATTCGCACGTGCACCCAGCTGTGCAATTGAGTTGATATGATTTTTCTGAACAAGTTGGAAAGCAATGTGTCCTGTAATATGATGCCCTTCATAAGGGACGTCATTATAAAGCAACGCTATCCACAGAGGCTGAGTCCCATCATATCTCTCACAGTCCCCGGGAAGTTGTAAGCTCTTTCTCAAAATGAAAATGGCTAATGAAGATCGCGTGGTTTCATGAAGATCGAATTCATTTAGAATAATACAGATCAACCGTTTCCAAACCGCACAGTACGCAGCACAAAAGGATAAATTTTCGTGGCATCCTGAGGTTGGGCAGTGGATGCTATTAAGGGCGGCCTTAAAATCGAAAAATTTCGTTGTTTTTTTCAATTTTTCCAGCAAATACCTTCAATACATCAACACACCCTCATATCCCACCCACAATCTATTCTTAATTACGTTTTCCTCTTACCCGCTTGCTCTATTTGCCCCCGAATAATACTACCTTCAATCAACAAGTTCACACCCCTTTATCAACCTAATCAATTTGCTACGAACAAAATATCAAATATCATATCAAACAATCGAACCGTATCCTTTTCTCTAACACTACCCACCCACACATACACCCACCCACAGGAGCAAACAAAAACTATACCAAATGGATAGCCCACAGAAATGTGTGTAAACGAAAACAACAATCAATTTCCAGCTTAGTGGTGCGATGAAATATAATACACACTACGTAAACACCCCTATCCCCCTCCAACCCACACACACATGAACACAAAGGCTAGCATCCGGCGTCCACCCTTCCGCAATAATTGCCGCACGAAAAAACTAACCGAAAACGCACTTCAAGGACTTTTATTCGTTCTTATCGCCATCGCCTAACTCCCCAGCAGTTATTCATCCAAATGGACGACCAAAAAGGAAAGCAAAAAAAAAATCCCCGAAAATCCCTGATACTAGTTGTTATTGCCATTGCGGCAGTTACATGAAGTGTATGGGGGGGGGGTGGAGGGGGATGGGAGAGGACAAGCGGAACCAGACCAAGTGAACATTAATACACTTCCATATGAACATTAGAAAACTCTTCATCGTTATTTGCACAATTTTCAAACCAAAAGGACTAGAGCATGAGAATGAGAATGGGAAATTCAACTGAAAAAGGACAAAAGTCCCGATTTCCCTTCTTTCCGTTGCGCGCCTTTTCTTTTTTGGTACAAGAAAATCTGAGATAAGCACGTACAAATCGCATTCGTTTTCCCCGACGACGATGAGATGCCACAAACATGAGAAATCCTTTTTTCCACTTGAAGTTTTCAGCTTTTTTTTTTTGTTTCTTTATTTTATTTCTACTGCTTGTTCTGTATTTTTGTTTATCCCTTTAAGGAGATGGGAATGGTGGGTAGTTCAACAATATAATAGAGATATCCTTATTTTATATATCCTTATGTGTGGTTCTTAAGAAGGATTGCTTCATGTCTTTCAGATCAACAACAAAGCATAAGCAAAAAAGTATTATGTAAGGAATCAGAAATCAGTAGTAAGAGTCCTTTATGGTCAGTGTACAAGTGGATACAAATGTGAAAACACACACACACTGATAACCAGTCTGAAGGAAGGAAAGCAAAATAGAAAAATGCATTTGGACAATTGCGAAATAGGATTACAAAATGTCTCACAAGGATATCATGAGTTTTAGTGTTTCTTGTGTTGGGTTTTGTTCGAATTTCAAGGAAAACTGCAATCGGTTTCTGCAGGACATATTACAATTTAAGGAAGATTTGCTGCGGTTTTTTTTTTTTTTTTTTTTTTTTGTCGTTCACCAAATTGAGAATGTATCATTCGACTGAGGGAAACATTTGAGGTCAAGGAGAAGGTAGTTTTGCTACTTTTTCTCTTTCAAAAAGTCTGTGGCAGGACACATGTTTTAGTAGAAAGCAAATTGAGTTTACTAGTTTGTAGGGATTTCCTTAGATATGCTTTTTATTGTTGTACAGAGATATGTTCGTTGAAGAGTAAGGAAACAGATTCGTTTTAAGGACACTGCGGTGAATGCATTTCAAGATATGGTTTTGCATATTCATTCGAAAACAATTGAAGTGGAATTTCGAGATAGCCAAGAAGCTGTAATGCTACAAGGAAATCCTTACTCGGGAATATTGGCATCTTAAAAGAGGTCTAGAGAGTTTGAGGTCGTTAAGTTCTGTACATACTCCAAGGAAGAAAATTTTCAATAAAGACATCCTTGCTTCCGTAAAATTTATAAATGGGTCCAAAGGAGACATTCATACTTTTATTTGGTTCTCGTAGGCCGTATCGTCATCAATCGCGTTTTCAAAATTGACAGTAGGCAGGACACCTATTATGTAAAGGACTTGCACCAATTCGCTGAATCTAAAGAGAAAACATGTTCACGTGGTGGATTGAGCATAACACCTACAAGCCGAAGCCAGCACAGCACCCATCATGATGAAACGTCGATCGTGCTAAATTCATCGAATATCTCAGTGGAGTACCAGGCCACCAGAAACGCAGAGAAACGCGTTGCCTAGCACTGTCTCAGCATAGTGACTTTAACAAAAGAGACTCTACCCTTCGGTGCTGATTGGCGGAGTATCTGAGTAAATACTTTCCACTTCTACTTCTACTTCGTCCACTTTCTCTTACGAAAGCGCGTCTTCTCACCGATATAACATCCAAATCTGTCAGACAAGCCAATGGTAGGCTCACCAGGCAAGGGTGAGAAGAAAAAGACAATCAACATCGTTCGGTAACGCAATTCATTCACTGGAACGGTCGCACCGTTTTCGAAACCGCACCAGACTATCACTCTTTGTAGATGGAGAGGTTGTTCCACTATTTCTCTCGGCTTTTCGGAGCCCCAGATGCGACAGGTTTGTTTTTTTTACGTACCCACCAGACATACAAATGGAAACCCTCATCACTTAATCCTGATCCTGTTCATTCATCACCGAAAGTACGTCTGCTGGATTCAATTCTAGTGTTAACTGGACCTTATAAGCATTAAGTCCAAGATCTTTATGCAAAATGTGGCGCAAAATGGTTGCGAATAGGCCCGATTCAGCTGACCTTGCCGGACCAACACGAGTTGGAGTCTTCACATAACTGACCTGTCCGAGACAGGATGGCAAGAAAAAAGGGAATCTTTTGCAGGACAAAAAAAAATGTATCCCTTCATCAGATATACAGTTCACCTTATTTCATTTTTTCCTGCCTGACTGTCGGTGTGCAAATGTTCCATTTAAATGAATGATTTTTTTTTTAACGTGGCAATAACTTTCTGCTAATTGTAAATATTAAAAAAATAAAAAAAAAGTTGTTTCCTACTTGTTTTTTGTGATTTTAAAATATTTGCTTACATAAAAACGTTTTAAATGTTAAAACAATTGTTTCAATATTTATTTTTGCAATATTTGCTATGTATACATGCGTATATATATATTTACTTTGATGACTCTGCATTTAAAAAAGAATCGGCGCGGCGACTGAAAGCCGAGCAGTTCTTACCAAGCTATCTTGTGAATAGGTAACTAGGTTCCTAGAGATTCAAGCACTTTAAAGGAGATGCAGTTCAAATTGTGGATACTATTGGTGGCCCATTACCAACGGGAGATGGAGAAGTGAAAGTTTTATATCATTTAAAGGATACGCAATAGTTTTTTTTTTGTTGTAAAATGTGCAAAAGTGGAAAGTTACATATGTGGATTGCCAACAACTCATATAGTTGCAGATACCTAGTTTACGCTGCCTAATTGCCTAAAGTTAACCGGCTTTTTCGTTTCTAAAAGGCTGAGGACGACTTTTGAGAATGCTAAGCACAGTATACATCTGGTTTATCCTGCCGTATTCATTAATTAAGAATGGAAGTTAAATCATGCCATTTGCTCGTTTTTTTGTACCTGAGTAGTAGAAGTATTCCAACACCGCACTTATTTCAAAGATCTGTCACTCTTTCAGTGCCCTTAGTTATGACGGTTTCTCACGACAGCGATTTAAATATCTTATCTTGGATGCGAGCCTAATCAACGGAAGATAAACACCACCGAATCTAGCTCAAAAGAGAAGAAAAAACTTGAACGAAGGAAGAATCACTTCATTGGTGGACAAAATTAACAATAAAGGACCAAATTTGGAACCCAGTGGAGCTTCACATTGTACTCTATTTTGAGACGAAAGGTTCTTATTCGGTAGTCCACTACGGTCAGTATGCTAGCTATCTCCTAATTCCCGATCCAAAATCCAAGAAACTGAGGCGTGATTACGTTTGCTCAGACTAGGTGTTTGTACACTTTTAAGACACTTCCTGTGTTCTTTTTATTCGATAATGATTTTCGATGAATTGTGATATTCGATCTGAAACAGTTTTCTCGAGAGCTGTTGAAATTGTAATTAGATTGCTTCTGGCTACCTCTCTTGATCGTTTACTGGTCGCACAACTGGCTCTTTGAGTGTTTTTTGAACACTGACCTATCAAAACTTAGCTTTTGCTATTCTAGGAGCATGTCGATGAGGTCTGGATGTGGTTATGTTAGGATATATGGATCCTGTCTATTGAGAAAAAAAATCATCAACTTCATCCACTGCATTAACAATAACTGGCTGCCCATTCTTAAAGGCTTCCGAACGAGTCACGGTAGACTTAGGGAACACCTCGGGAAACCGGGTGTAGAGATATTGACGGATCCCTAGGACAGATTCTTAAGGAATGTGAACTATCAGAATCGTTTCGTTTAATCCACGTTTAAGTCCAAGTAAATTGGGCCAGAGGAGATGCTCTAAATCGTGTACCTCATCAACTAGAGATTCAAGTATAATAAATCTACAAGATCGCAGTGTGCTTACATCCATAGAATCAATCTTAATCTCTTCATCCACTAACCCCATTGTATAGTTGTATTTTTCTAATTTTTTCATTAGAAAAATTTCCTCCTTAGACTTCTCTTATTAAGGCTCACATTTCCATCTGATCGTATCTTTTATTGTTTGGACTCTCCTCTTGTAGAATTGATTCGTTGGATCTATATACATGATACATACGTAATGAAAAATCAAAATTTTTTCTGGTTTAGATTTAGAACCCAAAATAAAAATCCCAAACCCACAACAAACGGCGAGAGTCAACAATTTTATAAATGTGGCAAAAATGTCATGCCAATGGCACATGTTAAAAAAATCTGCAAAACACACAACAAATTATCTGCCACTACGGGGTTAGAATGCGTACTTCAACAAGAACGTGTTTAATATTAAAACAAGTGTTTTTTGACATAAAACTCTGTCATTACTTAGTTTACTTCAAATATTTGTTTTTTTTTTTTTTTTATTTTTAAACGAAAACAACAAAATTTGACGTATAAAAGGAAGACACCTGCAGAAAGTCAGATAGTCATTGTCTGTACAGCTATATAGCTTAAGAAGATTGAAATACAAGATTGAAGCAATTTTGAAAGAAACATGAATCTGCATTTGCGGTTACTATTTGTGATTGTTTTCGTGGGTTTTTGGGACAATACGACTGCTTTGGACGATGTCAATGGTGATTGCCTTGATGATACAACTGGAGCACTTGTTTCGCCCAATTGCCTACCGGCTCCGAGAACTTTAGTTTTTAAAATCGAAAACCTGAAATTTATTCCCAGCAGGAGATGGTAACTCAAAATGTTCAACAAAGTTTAAAATCACTCGTGATTTACTAAAAAAAAAAATTGTTTTATTTAAACGGCATCTTAGAGAAGAATTGTCTTAGGAATAGAACACCTTACGGATCGTCGTAGAATAATCCGTCGAGTATAGATCTCCTATGCACCTGCTGTTCATTGATTTTGGAAAAGCCACATAGGAGAGGCATTCCAAAAAAGTGTGACGTGCTGGATAGGAGTAGATTGTCGGAAAAATTTGAGATCCAAAGCGGCGCTCGGCAAGGTTGCCCACTATCACCGCTACTTTTTTGGTGGTGATCAGTGGTGTTTTGCGGAGCGCTCTATCGACAAGAAGTTGTGGTATCAAATGGAGCCTAGAAATCTATCTCAAACAGCACGACTATGTTGACGATGTTTGCCTACTATCGCATAGAATTATGAACCTGAACGAAATAAACCACTAGTTTGGAGGCAGAGGCTCATTAAGATTAGTTCTGCCAAACAGACAATCCTAAGTTTTCCTTCGAACTCATCATCAACTCATAGCAGCATTGCAGGACACAAAGGTCGAGAGAGTAGAAAAATTCCGTTTTAAATGCGGTATGCCAACGGCCAACTGAAAGGCAGTGAAAGACTGTCTATTATTCTTCCTTGTCTCTGCAACTACTGCGGAAGTCATTATAGGAGATGCCCAACCTTTGAGCCTGCCTATCGTACAGTGTCCGGTGTAAGGCATTGGCCAATTTGGCTCCATCTGTGGTTAGCTCTGTTTAGCCCATCGGCGTGGATGAAATGCTTAGCATAAGACATCGGTGCGTCAATGTTGGCTGTAATTATGCTATTAGTATCGGAAGAGCCTCGTCTAACCAATTCGCCAGCCACGCAGTTCCCCGGGGACGCCGCATTGGCCTGATACCCAGCTAAGGGTGAGGTTATATTATCCACCTATGTCGTTCGGAGATACGCAGCAGTTTTTTTTACGATGCTGGATATGAACAATTTGCTAGCTGCTTGGCTGTCGATGTACATAACCAGTCAGCGGCTTAGCGGATCGCAATGAATTCGCCCTGAAAGACGGTGCAATGGTTCGGGAGTATAAAGGTCTTTCCAGAAGACTCCGTGCTGAGCTTGGACTGAACTAAAAAGCGAACCGTTGTAAACGACATCGCGTTGCGTCCACTCTGATCTTGTATCTCACAGGAAATGCATTAGAAGTACTAATTGGTGCTATCAAGGCGACTCTTGCGGATACAAAATGTTATTATTCTCACTGGCGTTTGAAAATGCGCGAAATGCCTGGTTTTGCAAAGTGTTTGCTTTTAAAAAACACATTTTTGAAATTTGCACTCATTGACGTCAGAAGTATTTGAATAAGTTACTAAATATTTGCGCTCTTAAAATTAACGCAAGCGGCATGTGCGATTCATGCAAATATCTGCGAACTTAGATCAGATGTGATACACTAGCTGCTTACGTCATCAGTTGTATTAAAGTCTGAGTTTGGTAGGAGATACAGGAGTGAAAAATAAAAGCAGTTCTGGTTTAATTGTACAGGAAGCTAGGGCAGTAGCCGCCTGAAATTCATATCTGAATGAGAGTCTGATAAGTGCGGAACGCCTCGGTTCAGGACAACGAAGCTGTAGGAACGAGGAAGAAATTAAATCTGTTCGTAACCTATTATAGGGTCGTCTCTTTTGAAAGATATGACATCGATGCCTGAAAGGCGTGCGAAAATGAATGAAGTAGATGGAGGGTTTTTGACTTAAATATCTTCAGTGCGAATCTCTGCAAATTTTTGAAACATTTGGAACCCTATAGCTTTAATGAGCGATTTACCATCCACATTAGTCCTGGACTGCGTGTGATTTAAATAATCTAAAAATTATTCAACAACTCGGTCAGAAAAACCCCATAAAATAGGATAATCCTCGATTTATTCGCACCATCGAAGCGTTTTCATGCAACCAATCCGCGGAAGCAGAAAAAAAAAACGACAAATTCGCCATAAATTGTACAACCCGCTGCACATTTCGAATATTCTATCCAATTAAATACAATTTGCATCGGGCATTTGGGTGCCGCGACCCTTCGATCTCATTAATAGTAATTTTATTATTAATTATTACAAATTAATTATTTACATAAGCAACAAATGGGTAAACCCACAAAATGCGAGAGGTTATAATGAGAAATAAATTTCGCCCCTTAACAGCCGACATACCACCCACTGGTCGGGCATCCCACTTAAAAGGTCATTCAACGTTATTTATTTTTTTTTTTTACGCATTAAATGCATCGTGTGGGTAAGCTATAAACTCCGAATACCAAATTGATGGCCGATTTGTTATAGGGTATGTGCAACAGCGTTGGCCTTACTATGCCTTCGATAACGATTTTAATTGCATTAGAATCGGTACATCACTCTGAGGGTGGCTGGTTTTATATGTTTTTCATGAAACCAGCATCAGGATCATGATAGCGAATAATTGATATGCGATACAACAAAATATCGACACCAATACACACTCACTAATCACGTTAAATGCGCTTGCTTGGAGGGTATGGTGTGGGTATGGTATTTAAATTAATTACGTGTAATTTTTATTCATTTAGTCGGTGTGCGTATTTGTTTCTTGTTTTCCACTCGGTTGTAAATTCAATTAATCGTTCAGAGTGACCGCTTTTATTGGTTTTTATTCGGTTGCCGACTTGTTATTTATTCACACTGTGGTATGGAAGACATTTTCGCTATTTTTAGGTATTTTAAGCGTGATTGCGAGTGATTTTTGTTGAAGAGAATCTTTTTCCATTTGATACGAATAAATTCATCCGCGATTTTATTTATAGAAAAAGAACACAATAGAATATTCCGCTGGTTAATTGAAAGACAATTTCATTGGTATGCTGAGAATGTTTTGAAAACATTTAATTTTTCGTGTTTGGAATTCATTTAGTGTATTTTCTGTCAGTTTTTGGCAATTCTTTTATTTTTTTTAATTAATGTGAAGTTATGAATATCTATTCATCATTTTGTTTGATGGGATGGGATTGTGTTAACATCGGACAGATACATGGGCATGTATGTCGGTCTTGTGGTTTTAGAGGGTATTTTCGGAATCTAGTTTATGGCGCGAGCACATGGATGATAATAAAAATAACAAGGAGAATGCTTTAAATTGGCTTTTGTTGTTTTCGCTTGGTTTTTTGTTATTAATAAAATTTAATTGCCTATAATATTGTGCAATAAAACAAAGCGATTGTGCAAGCATTTAAAATTCAGATGGGTTAAGTGTTGAAGGCTCTATAAAAGAAAAAAGAATATTTTGGAAACACTTTCTTTTCTTTTCGTCTGTTGAAATATTTTCAAGTATATAAAAAAAAGATACATAAACCTCTATTCACTGAATGAGTAATCGTGTTTTCGGTGTTTTAATAAGTCGGTTAAATAAGCTATTAAGCTTGAAGATAATGGTGGTGATGATTTATAAATTGGTCATAGGTCTGAAATGTGGTAGGGGAACGTATTCGTGTGAACGTTTTATAGGCGATTTTTATAGCCAGCACACTGACTAATTTACTTGGACATAAAGAAAAATAGTGTGGTTCGACTCCGGAGAGCTATGGGAGCTTCGATCCATTGGTGGATTTATTATGCTAAACTCTGCTTAGAAGCTTTAACCCCGGCGCTAGAATGATGAGAGCAAGTGGGGCCCTTGCAACTAAGACGCATACACAGGTTTCAAAGACAATTTTCAGCATAATCTTCATAGCGAAACAGGCTTCGAAATCGGCTATCATCAAATCACGTTCTTGTGTTGGCTAGATTAGGTAATTGGGTGCCTTGTGACTAATAAAGTCACCACTCACTAAGATTAACATTTGGGTCCAATTTATTCAACCCGGAAGCACTGTGGAACAAGATATATCCAGTGTGTTAGAACCACCCACATATTGATATGAAACTCAGGAGGTCCATCATAACTTCCAAAAACCCTCATACTTCTGACGAATAGGGCGGGATAATCACAGAGTAGGTTGCGAACAGATTTAATTTCTTCATCGTCCCTACAGCTTTGTTGTCCTGAAAACCGAGGCATTCCGCATGAATATCAATGGCACTATGCCTAGTAATTACCCCCGAGATGACCATTGTATTTTACGACTAAGTTGCACCAGAAAAATAGATCTGTTCTTGCTAAAGACCGGCCATAATGTCCTGACTGTTGCACATGTGTCTAAATGAACCCTATTCCTATTTTTTTTCTTACGGAGCTGCTTCGGATTGTTACGAAAGGGAGAGCCCGAAATGCATGCAGCGCGGACTCCTTTCTTCCAAGCCCATCAGCCATTCTGTTTCCTGCGATATCCAAATGCCCTGGTTCCCATCAGAGGATTACCGAATTAGCTGTAGATATCTCGTCTAAAACGATTTTCCAATCTTCGCCTCGATTTTATTACCGCAGAGTCTAGAGTCCGTATAATGTCTGCAGTCTGTGCTTCGCAATAAACTCCGGCTCCAGTTCCAACCTCCTTTTCGTTGATGATTCTATGTTTTTTGCAGTAACCTCTGTCAGGAATTCTTATAGCAAATCTCCTTTCAAATGCTGGCGTCTGGTTCATGTGATAAACTATCATCGATCCTTTGGCAGGGTTCCATCGGGATAGTAAAATCGTCCACAAATCAATACACATTTCCAAGACTCTTGAAGCACTTAATGCTCGCCGGTAAACATTTTTACCCCCGAAGTAAATCAAAATTCAATCATCTTATAACCCATTCACCCAAATATCGCCTTGTATCCTTTCAATATTCTCAAAGTATCCTACTACACCTCCGTCTTGCTCTTAAATGCAACAATAAAGTATAAAAAAACATAATTTGCGGTCTTTTACCTCTCAACATCTCCATCCCTGTGTATCCCATTATCCTTCATGCTATGATAGAGCTTAATATTCCCTCAAAACATTGCACACCATTACCCGCTCAATCTAGCCGCACCGTGAGTAAAAATGGCAAAAAATTTACTCCGCTAAGGTCGATAAATTTCTGATGAACTCATTCTGACTTCTAATCCACGAAACCGAATTGAAATATTCTTTGCGCCACTACATCGACGGGGGTGGGGAATTGATTGGAAGCCAAGTTCATCACTTTATCGAAGGGAAAAACACGATAAGGAGTCAAGGAAGTGAGGGAGAGAGATCAGAAAAAAAAAAAAAAAACATGTTGTCTCATTATCGTAAAATACCATCAACCTCGCCAAAAACCTTCATCATACAAGCATATTTTCCCTCAACCCTCACCCCCAAATAGCACAACAACAAGGACAATGTTCGGAAAACAAAAACGCCGAACAAAAGAGAATTTCGATGAAAAACCGCCACCTCCGTCGACCCAACAACGAAAATGGAAAGATAAAAAGCAACAAGGTAGAGGAGATGGGTTTGGGTTTTTCCTTGATTTTTACTTTCTTTGCGATAAGGCAACCACCCTCAACCACCCTTACCGCCCACAGCCAACCCCAAATAAGAGACGACGACGAATTTTTCGGTTTTTGTATCCTTCGTTTATCATTCTTGTTTCTGTCAACCGGGGACCAGGATGAAGTCCCTAGATATACGTAGGTACGCCGCGCAGATATGTACCTTCCTTCCGTCTGTCGTTTGTTGTTTGTCGGTCTGTCCGTCGGTCTGTCGATCTGTGCGTTCCGCCCTTTCACACGACCATCGTTGTAAGACAAATGAGGATATTTACAAAATATCCCCAGACAAAACAAAAGGCAACGTTCGAGTGCCAGTGGAGTGCACTAGGGAGAGATCTGCCGATGTAGGTGAAAAAGGACTATCCTACATCGAGTATGCAGTTACTCTGAATGTTTCTCTCTCTCCTTCTCCTCTCTCTCTCTCTCTCTCTCTCTCTTTATCTCGAAGTTGATGCTATTTTAGCAATTTTCCAGAGTTTTCCCTTTGAATAATATTTTTACTCCTCCATATTGAGTTGTTTTTCCAAGGTGGGCGGCGGGAGGGTGGATGGAGGTGGGGGTGGCTTCAGAGAAATTCCCTTTGAAGGTGTGCTGCTAGTTCTAGTGCTAGAATGTTTTTCTGTTTGATGGAGCACAGCAAGGATAACATTTTTACAACTTTATTATTTGATTGTTCGTGTCAATGAAACGGTCAAATGGATTGCATATCCTGATGGGAAGGTGGGATTGAAACTGAATAGAGGCAACGTAGTTGTTAAAGAGATTTTAGTGCGCGCTTAGATTAGACTGTTGACGAAGAGTTTTATGATCCTTCGAGTGAAAATAAATCAAAACAGACAAAGCAAAGGATTTTACGACATTTGATATTGGCTTTGGCTTAGATCTAGGGACAGGTGAATGAAATTTACTCACATTGTGCTGCACAAGGGAATGCTGTAAAGCGTTATAAAATTTTGACCCTAGAATCCTGTGGGTTGATGGAAAATATTTCTGAGAACTAGGAGGTCCCACAAAGTAATGTATTCGGAGAAAGACATGAACTTTATGGGTATTATTCGCCAGCTACACAGGAGCTCGTGGTAATTAGGTTGATTGGATATTTCTGATTTGATTCAGAGTCTTAATTAAATTAACAGCACATGGCAAAGCCTTTGAAGTTATCCAGTAGGGACACAGCTAAGTTGTGAAATGTTCAATTGGGAAATTCCTATGTCTTCTCCTACGGCCAGGATTCCTACGCATTCAAAAAAACGTGGTTTTTTTTTAATTATTTAATTTGATCCTGTGTTTGTTACTGGCATTGGCCTTACTGAAAAGGAAGTCTAGACTGAAACTAATTTGTGACAGCTAGGGGATATCGGGCACGTTTAGTACAAAAAAGTACAATGCGGCTCTGGAAAAGCTGAAAGACAAGGTCATCAGTGCTGGTGGCTTGCAGTAGCAGTTTTCGAAATTTGTAAATGCTAGCTTTTAAGATTTAAATTTAGATCATATTTCAAGTCTCTTTCATAAAGACTAACCTTCCTACTCAGCTTCGTCAGCCCATAGATACTCAAGACACGAATTTAACAGAAGTCTAACACACGTTTTTGGCAGAGAAAAACGGCGCAGGAGGCAACTAAGCAATTTCAAACTAAACGATAAGACTGTCATGCCCTTGGTATGTTAATTTAGGAACATGAAATACATATAAGGCTATTCGTGTGAGTATCAGGGCCAAGATAATCCTTTGGAGGGTCTCGCTCAGGAAGTTCTTGAATTGATTGATTCCCTTTAAATAAACCCTGTCCCCTTGATTGAGGTGCACCATACTGTAGCCAGTCTCGACTTCTCATTGTCAGCCTTCTATCACCAGCAGATGTCTGTTAAAAGCCTCCTCTCTGATCACATTTAAGAATCCGATAATTGACCAGACGGAAGCAAGATTTTGAAAATCTCTCTCAATGTGAAGGAATGTTCAGAAAACGACGTGGCTTTGAAGGTCTTATCCCAGTATTTGTCCCCTTCTAGTAAGCCAAGTTCCGTGGATGCAAAGAAAGGGTTAGTTTTGGCGGAGATTCCATGAAATAAATTAAAAGGATGCATTGCCTGGCAACTGTTTGAGAGCAACATGCAAATGGTGTATGTTCAGTGCAAGCCCATCTTGTTTTCTTTTTATAAAGGTTTATAAGGCTACCAAGGTGCATATGAGTCAAATTAGTCAGGAACTTACGAAACTATCATTTTTTACACAAAAAACTTACGTACTTTCTTACTAAAGATAGCGGTACAGTCCGAGGTGGACCTGGGAATCAATCAATAAGCATCTCCAACCAGCTCGATCTTTAGCTAGTTGCCAGCTCCACACGCCAAGTTCGTTGAGGTCCCGATCCACTTACGTGTATCACCTGAGCCGCAGTCTTCCTCTATTGCGTCGTTCCGCAGGGGTGGACTCAAATAATTTTCATATCCATACGCTCTACATGACCTAGCCTCCTCACAGTTCCTCGTTGTATCTCCTCCTCCACTCACCGTCTATCCAGATGGGACTGAAAATCACTCGAAGAAACAATCAACCTCTCCACTTTAGACAAAGTCCATGTCTCTGCACCGTAGAGTGGTGTTGGGATGATTGAGGTCTTATAAGGGGTCATGGGTCAAGGCCAAGATCGGTTGGCTTTTTTTCGAAAATTGTCAATCACTTTAGAAGGCGGAGAAGGTATGCCGATGTCGTTCTCAAAGCTTCATAGAGCTCTGCGGAACTGCTGGTAAGTCATGTTACCTTATGACTTGCTGACAGATAGATTCACTTTGAGTTCAAAACAGAGGAAAATAGCTTCCTCCGTCCTCCTACCTGATTCTCATCTGAAATCGGCATAGAACCATCCAATTTCTGAACCAGATTCTGACGTAAGGTGGCACTATTTATCAGCACATTGGTGAGTCTCTATACGGTTCCACTGCACTCCTTTATCGAGACCACCTTATTCTGATCCTTGCATCTCCAATGAAATTCGACCCTTATAACGTTTTCCATTTAATTTTACCAAAACAAATACCCACGGAAGCTATAACGTTCGCTCATTTGAAGTTGCTTCCTTTTTTTTTTTTGCTTCGCATACAGTGCATTCCACCGACGTAAACATAATAAAATCCGTCGGAGGAAAAAAAATAATAAATTTTGGAAAACAGATTACTTCCGGCTGAACAAATCCGATGTCATCATCATCGGCAGAGGTACATTAATAAAAAACCGTATCCCATTAATAATATGTATCTCCAAGAGCGAGAGCAAATAGATACATAAAAACCCAGCGACGACACGGCGTCATAATACCAAAAAGAAAAACGAAAATAAATCACAAAAAAACAGGAACAAATCTTTAGCTTATGGACAGTTTTATGGAACGCATGCTTTTTCATAACAAGTTCATTGCCCGCGCGGATCGTCGTCAAAGATTTCACCCCCACTAGCACCTTCCCACTGCCTTCCATGGAAGGAAACCGCATGAATAATTACACTTTCCAAAGTCTGGTCTGATATTGTGTGCAGCAAAAGAGGAGAAAAAAAGAAGGAATAAATGCATAAAACGAACAGAAGCAGAAAAACAGTAAAAGAGCTAAATTATTGCAGAAATGTTAAAAGTTTTTGAAGTAAAAGAACGATTCGGGGGATGGATGGGTCGGGCGGATACAGAGGACATCCACGCCTGGATTGCGAGGGACGAAGAGTCGAATGTCGCACTGGATTTGGCATACTTATTAAGTTATATCCATGCATTGTGCTTGGGGAAGTTTTACGGGCCGAGATTGTACGATAAATCTTGTGAATTCTCGGAATATAGCGCGCTCTGAGGATGTTTTAAAAGCTTTATTCGATTTCATTGGAATTGCTTGAGGCGTAAACGATGTTTCGAACATCTTAAGTGTAAGGCCAGAGTGGTTTACAAAACAGTGCCGATATGCTCGTAGAAATTCATGAGAAAGTTGCGTGAAAATTAAAAGGAGTTTCGTGGAAAAGAAAAGAAAAATGGGGTCAAAATCCACCCCGCCACGCCCTCCTGTCATTCGTAAAAGAGTGTGTCAGAGTGTCGAAATCTCTTAATCATGATCAGGACATTTCATGGTAATCAATTTATCGAAAGTTCGTCAAAGACATTGAGCCATCGAAGTTCAGTTCGGAGTATGTGTCAAACGACGATCCCTGAGCTACAGAATGGATCAAGAATCTATAGATGTCTCCATAGAAAGGCGAAAGGTTAGGTCACACTTTATGGCGCGAAGATAAGAAGGTCTTTGGCAATGAGTTGGAAAGAGTTAAAGCGCATTGCAGAAGTCCAAACACAGGCGTCGTTGAAGCCCTATGCCCCCCGAGGGGTGAGACAGGGCCATAGTAAGTAAGTAAGCAATGTCTGTGTAAGCATCAACAAAATCCAGTTTACAGTCTTCCTGAGGGGTAACTGTAGACTTAAGGAACACCTCAGGAAGCTCAATACAGAGCAGCGTGGATATATACGTGGATATACATATGTATACGTGAAGATATACCGTCGTTGGATCCAGTCAAGATATTCCAGTTCATCGACGAAATTAAAGGAGATACTCTAAGTCGACTGGAGTTCCAAGTCGCGGGAGAACAATAGATTTACAATGACGCAGTGGCACAAAATAATCTAGAGCTGTCTAAACGCGATGGCGATCAGCCCTACGCCCCTCGACGTGTGGTAGGATTCAAATGAAGTAAGAACAAATCTTGCAATCCACGTAAATTAAGAACCATTAGACATCCTCAGCGCAAAAAGAAAGTGCTTAATGCAGTTTAACCCTCCTCCACCACTTTCCTCCATTTGCCACACACTTTATGTCCTTTTGTCAAAATACAACCGCAGACCATATACCGTTCGAACTTTTCGAAAACCAATTCAACTTTTAACTCCAATAAATTAAACAAATCACCATCCCCCAACCCCACAGCACACACATGAATACAATCACCTCCTAATCAGATTATCCTTACATATGCATGAACAACGAAACATAAAATAAAGTGATTTCAATTTATGCGATAATCTCCACTCATTGCTTCCGGATATTTGCCTAAAGCTGTCGGTCGTTCCCTCCACCCTTCGTCCCTGTCTGTACAATGGCATAGCTACCTAATAATTATACCTGCACAGAGTCATGCCAGCTTTCAAAAGGATTAAGTTTGCACAGTAAATTCACCAGCCAGCCGGAGAGCGCTGAGACATTTTAAACCGAAAAAAAAAAAAAAAAAAAAATCACCCAACCACCTACTCAAAACTTTTGCAAATAACTGTAAACAACAGTAGCGGCAAGAAAACAAAGAGGACGACTTCACCCCGACCGCCATTGGCGTATCGGAAGTGCATGTAGTACAACACGCACACATGCCGTCTGTTGCGGAGCGAAATTCCTTCCACCAAAACCGAAAATACCGCAAAATTTTCATATTCTCGCCTGTTTTCGTTTTTATGCAACCAGCCCACACCGCATATAGACCAGGACTAGAAGCAGGATAATAATCATAGAACAAGGACGACTGGAAACAAATCGAAGGCAGAGTTAAGTGGGAGAAATTGTGAGTGTGTTCTGTTACTGTTGTTAGTGGAATATTGTTTGTGTATGTCCCTACAGGACTAAGTAGCAAGGGGAAACCAAAGAAAAGGGTTTTATACTTTTGGTGTCTGCGTTGTTGGTTTTTAACCAGGATGTGTGCGAGGGGGTGAAAAACATGGCAAACACTTTGTTTTGAGCTTTTGAATTATTTATCGTTAATTTTCCCTTTGCCAGACATTAGACAGTTGGAAGGAGGCGAATAGAATGAATAAAGTCAGAGGCTTGCCTTGCCTTGCCTTGCCTTGCCTTACCGACTCGTGTTGTGGAAAAGGAAATATTTGATTAGGAATACTTTTTGTTGGTTGGTGTTTAATGAAATTCTCCCTCTCTGTCTTATCCAGACGGCGTTGCTTAAAAGATTGAAATTAATTTTCCAGCAGTGCCGCAGTTAAGTAAACCAATTTTCTCTCCTAATTAAGGGTCTTTTCAATGTTCTCACCTCAGAGCGAGGCAAATTGATTTGGAAGCACCAATTATAGTAGAAGTGGCCACAACATTCCTACGCATTAAGTGGAATCCTGGCAAGTGGTATATTGCTTTTGGCAGGTGGTTTTCATTGCAAGGAAAGTTTCCAATTACGAGTGGGAGTGGGCTTCGGTAAAGGGAGTTCCCAAAAATTCGCGGGAGATTACACAACGTAGAATGGAAGGGATCTGTTGGGAACAGTGTGTCGAAGGTTTATCCAATAACAAGGCAGGGGAAGGCTGACAGATTTTGTAAGTTTCATGAAACAGTTCTGAGTAGGGTTCAATAGCTTCGGTTACCCTTCAGTTCCATAAAAAAAACTTCGTTTTCATTAGCATATGCATTTTTGATGAGATCCTTCCATATCGCTTCCAAGGACCATTGGTGCAGGGGTGTTTCTTAAATCCTAAACCTGGCGGAACCTTCACGGAAAACAGAGACCATTTGAAATTCTGCTTACAAATATTCGTTGACATTTTAAAGTGAGCCCCAATTATTTCTGTGCACGGTTGGGCACGTGGTATGATATGTAGAGATGAGGAAGGAAACCTGGTAGTAGAGTCACAGTCGGTGCTGAGAGTATGGAAAAACTTTTTCTGCAGAATTTATAACGGCGACGAACACCAACATATCGCTGTCAGGCAGATTCCACCATTCAACGTAGACGACGAGAGCCAAAACTTCTGTCCACCTGACCAAAACGAAGTGAGGGCAGCAATATCCAAGCTGAAATCCAACAAAGCTGCTGGTCCTGACGGCTTACCGACCGAGTTGTTCAAGGCAGACGGAAATGACTTGGCTGAGAGCATACACCAACTCATTTCCAAGATTTGGTCAGACGAGTGTTTGCCTAATGAATGGACCGAACAACCGAAGCTCTTCGTCAGCAAATTGATTGGCCCTGTGGTAACAGGCCAGAAAAGCCCACAGTCGATCAAATTTTCATACTTCGGCAGACCCTGGACTTGCCCAGAAATGAAACAAAGAATAATCCTTGCCAATCGCTGTTTCTTTCGACTGAGAAGGTATTCAGTATTCAGCCAATTTAACCGTTTACAGTGAAACGAGATTCGCAAAATGTTGCTACATTCCTTCACTTAATTGCGCTCAAATCTCTATTCACCCAAAAACAAACAAAAAAATCCACAAAACCAAAACAATTTACGTAGTTCAAAAGCACACAACCCCGCTGCCCCAAGTTATCATAATTTTCCTCTTAAAAAGGTACTTTAACCTCCGAGAACTTTTCGACGTTTTTTTTTTTTTTTTCAAAAACAAAAAACAAACCAACTCAACAGTCCTGCCAGAGTAGATGACCGACTTACAACTAGCACTCTACAGCTTACCAAACAAAGTAGGTAGGTACTCGCTCCTTAATTATTTACCCAACAACCTCCAGTGCCCCAATTACAAACTAAATTCCCTGCCTACGCCTACTCGCTATTCGCAGACCTGCGACTCTTATCACCGCGATAGCATACTCTCAGGTTGGAGAGATAAATTCAATTAATCCCGCACCTGTCAAGTTAAAAGCTACATCGTTCCTCTTACATCCACCCATACACTCTTCTACAGTAATTCTAATCCTAGATTAAAATATTAACAAGGACTTTTTAGTTCTCGAAAAAAAAACAAAAATCCGCTCCTTTCTGTCTCCCCTTAGTGACAGCAACAACAACAAGAACAAATAAAAATGCAACGCAAAAAAAGGAGAAAATTAAATTTTACTATTTAAAGTCGACAGGGATTTCGCATTAAGATCCTGCCTCACCCGCCCGCTGAGTGGGTGGTAAAGTGAGGATAAGATTGCCCTCGGGGTATGTGTGTACACCTTTTCCTGGGTAATTGGAAGGTTTTTTTCCTCCCTCTTGGTTGTTGTGGATTTGCCTCCTCTCTATCCAACTTTGGCATTAAATTATTCATTCACGTTCGGGAGTTTTTCTTTCCTTTTTTTTTGCAATATCTCCGAGCTACAGCAGAGTTACCACAGATAAAAGGAGGTCGTCTGAGATTGGTATCGCCCTCTAGCTGCCACGGGATGTACAAGGAGGACGAGGAGCACCTCCTTTTTTTTGAACAAACTATTGTAATAATTTTAAATTAATTCACCATAAAGAAGGGGAGAGGGGAGCACCCACCCCTCCCAACACCCACACACGCAGGAAAGAAAAAAAGGAGAGTTTGGGGCACTATTAGGTGGAATAGCTATAATGCCTCCTTAAGTAGAAGTTGTTGCACCCTTCTGGTGCTGGGCTATTCTTTTCGCTTTTTTTGTTCGGTCCGTTGTGGTCGGTTAACAATGTAATAAAAAACACTTTTAGCTTCAATATATACACACACACACCTTGTGCTCACCATTAGGATAATAGCTACGGCGAGCCGGGTGGTTGTCAGTATTAGACTCGAGTCTAGCATTTCACTTAATGGGGGTGAAATCGGTTCAAACGCAGCAGACGCTTCTACTGTGTGCCGTCAGTTGGTGTCACTTGAATTGTCTTTGTTTGAATAGAGGGTGTGTAGAGTAGATATACGGGGGGGATGGTGTAGATTACAGTTTCTTTATCTCCATTCAAAGGGGTGGTGGTGGTGGGCGTAGATTGCAATGCATTAAAATCAACTTAAAGTGTTGGTGGCAGTTAACTCGCCACAGAAATCACTGTGTCAATTTACTTTGTATCTCTAAGGGTTGAGTGACACTTGTACAGAAGGTATGGTTGAATGGACAATGGAAAAGGAAAACAAAACGTTGCATGTGAATGGAATGCTGTTTGTGTTAAGTCGTAGGCAGAGAATTGTGGCACTTAAAAGGTGTCTAGAAGCGACTTTTTATTTTCCAATCAGAACGCAAGTCAGTTGACTTTTAGAAAGCAAATCTTTGGGGTTTGAACAGTTTTTTAGACGAATATGACGAATAGTCTAATCTAAGCACATCGACATTTGTAAAAGGCTTTATTAAGTCCAGGTTTGAGTGCCAGATCTCCACTAAAAGTTTGACATACATGAGCTTTGAAATTCCTAGGATTTAAGACCAATCTATGAGCTGGCCTAAGTGTCGTAAAGCAGTTTACACATCGATCAAAGTGCATGCTTTGGTTGAGTAAAAAAAAACTCAAGTTGTATGGTCCAGGGACTAGCTTCTCGCGACCATTGGTGGAGCCATATCCTAAGCCTTTTTTTAGAAGCTTTCTCATGGAATTTATTACTCTATATCAGACATTCGCGAGAAGTGGGACCGTAGACCGTTAGTATTTTCTTGGCCTCGAACCTCGAACCTCTTGTTCTACAATCCAACGCACGACTGTGCCACGGCGCTCATGTTTGAATAAATAGGAAACCCAAATTCCAGAGTACCTTCTCAGACTCATCTCGGCCAATAGTTCCTTTTTCAATTCGGTGGCTGTAAGTAGTTGCTGTTTCCTGGGCGCGTCACCGTCTAGCACTATACTAAGACCATCTTCATCAATCTGGTGCTACACGCTTATTGATGAAAATGATCGAGTGATCTTTAGCGTGTTAGACGGCAGAATTTCGAAAGAATATAAGCTTTACTACCACAGATCGCAGCCTTAACTGTAGAAACAACAACCGTTCACCTCTATTGCCTAGGACATCCAGTAGCACTGTTTGTAATTAAATACACACGCTACAAGTCGACTCCCGAAAGGCATATCAATCGAGTATCTCAGGAGGTACGAGATCGAGATTCATAGTCGGGAGTCATGGACCACTGGCGTTCCGTTGATCGATGCAAAAGGTGACGTGTAATATACTGATGGATCAAAAATGGATCCTAGAGTTGGAGCTAGTGTGTACCGACCGAATCATAAAATCCGGAAACCACTATGGAAAAGTGTTCTCCAGGCCTAGGTCTACGCCACAGAAACATAGATACTTTCGCATCAACCTGAACTCGGGCATTAAAGATGCCTCCATTCATATGCCCATGGGCAGTCAAGCGGTGCTCAAAGGTCTGAGCTCCCTCTTGATCAACTCCAAATCTTACGTAAGGAACTCTGATTATGATGAGTATATCCTACTAGAACAACATTCAAGGACTTAGACAGGCTAAAAGAGCCATCAGACCCTTTCATAAAAAAACAAGAGATATCCTCAAATTTTACAGAGACGTAAGCCTTTTTTCCGGCCAATCTCAGCTCAAGTACCGGCTCCATAAAATGAGCACCGCTAAGGATACCATCTGCCGCCTCTGTCTAGAAGAGGATGGAACCGCAGAGCACGGACTATGTGAGTGTGTGGCTCTGTGCAAGATCAGGAAAAGCATTTTTCACAGAGAAACCATCCCTTAAATTGATCTGAGGAACTCTTCCGCAACACTCATTCTCGCCTCCATTAGGAAAGGGGAATTGCTGTCGGAATACTATTGGCATATGGCAATGACTACTTGACGCCAGCAGTCCTACGCTCTGTCATACGCTTCTGTGCAATTTGTCGCTTCTTTTACTGAAGCTATTGACATCCACCAAACCAAGTGCTATAAGCTGTCTTATGAACCACTATCGCTCCATCTACGGCTGTTTCTGTAATTGTGTCAAAGTTTATTCCACCATGCTCTAACTGATTCCCTCGTCCTTTCATGGTATGCCATGATGGCCAGACAACCAATGCACACTGATTCGATAGAACCTAGTCTGGATGTTGCTTTTCTCCTTGATTTTCTTCTTCAATTTCGAACTGTAAAGAGTATTTCCACGACTAAGCATTTAAATCAGCTTAAGAGGTATGCCTCAGAGCGAAAGATCTGCTCACACAAAATAAAATCCGCAAGTCAGCTTGTTTCTCCTTTAACTTCTCGCATCCATAAAATCCCTCAACAGGTTTAAAGACCGATCTCCCGTTTCATCTCACGAAAATTTATTCAAAGAAATCCCCGTGAGAAAATAAAACATCCTCCCCACGGCTGATTAAAAAACCGTCATATGTCACCCACCCGCCATCCCGGGAACATATTTATTGCCATCCATCTCATTAATCAACTCCAAGCACCGCCACACACACAAAGCAAAAATACACAATTTGCTGACGCTGTCAAAAAACGTAAAAAAACCCAGAATATGCCAATTTCAACGTTTTCCCCAAAAAAAAAAACTTCGAATTTCACTGACATCTTTCTCATATATGTCGGCAGCACCAAACACCTATATAGATACTGTCACTCCGGCGGATACCCCTAGCATCATCAGGTGTGCTCCGTAGCTCCGCATCATACAGTCGCAATGGCATAGATGCAGTGAACCCCACACCCCCTTCCAACTGACAACATCGGATTGAAATGTATGAATTATGGTTGCATGTACTACCGCACATCTCTGTTGCACAATATGCTTCCAAGCTGCTTCCCGAGAATGTCAGAATCATAAAGCGGATAGGTAACTGATGTGCTTGGCAGGTGGGTTTTTTCAAAATATGAACCTTTGCCAAAAAGTATCTCCAAGTGAATGGGGACAGAAAAAAAAATTAATTTCAACCCAAAACTGCATTGAATCGAAAGAGGAATCATATTTAGCGAGTGTTTGCAGCTGCGAAACGAGGTCATTGTCCCCAAAAAAAAAAACTTTCGAGGATCCTCTACACTCGCGTAAGTGCAAAGCTGACACTGCACAAAAATACAGAAAATTTTTGCTCTAAAAATAGAGAATAAAGAGAAAAAAAAACTCAAAAATTCAAGAAAAAAACCCCCAGTGAGCATTTTATTTGCTAGAAAATTGTGACATGGGTTACACAGCGAAGGGACAGCGCAAGCGGAAAAGCTACTAAAGCGATCCAATTCTCCATGAATGCACAATAATAAAACTTTTTATTTATAGTTCAGGTAACATTCGTAGAGAAAATATTTTCCAACACGGATAACACACAAAGAAAGAAAAAAACACATGAACGGAAACAGAAAACGAAAACAAAAGCAACGACCAGGACAAGCATTACAATGGTACCTACCACCACCGCCGGCAGCAACGCCGGCAACAGCGACAAGTTTCTCCCTCTGCCTAGGAGAATGGAAAATCCAGCTCCAATCGAATAAGGCTATGCGCGGTCCGTTCGGTGGTGCACAAGCGGTCTGGGGGTAACAATTGATGTTTATAGCCGAGAATTTTATGACTCCATCAAGTGTAAGCACCCACCACCACCAACACGAGGGAGGGTGGCAAAAAACCATCCACTTCTGTGCACACAACAAAAGCGCAACAACAAACTCCCTCAACCATGAACTTAATTCGAGAACAAATAACTGCATTTTTGCCGTAAAAACCTCCCCCGGAGAAGGGGTTGACGCTGCACAGTACACATGTAGTAATGGCAGACGAAAACACTCTTTGGCTCATTATTGTAATTACAATCGCATTCATAGAGCAGCAGCAGTTGCAGCAGCGGCAGGAGCGGCAGGAACACAAAAAGTTGCACGCGGAATGTGTCTGAAGGATTTTTTTTTATTTTTTTGTAAACTGGCGCGACGTATTCCTCGGAATTTAAGTGCAGTAATTAGCAGAGGAACGTAAGGGCGGCAAGGCAAGGCACTTGTAGAAGTTCAATTTAACTTTGCTACCCCCAGCCGGCAGCCATCTGGTAAGAGGGTTACTTTCCGAGAAACTAAATGTTTTAACGGAGCAATCTCTGTTACACGAGTGAATTGAATTTGTTCGCAATTTTCAGAACAGAACCGAAAAGTTCCTCAGAAAATGTCGACGAACAAGATGAAGACATCTTGTGATCCTTTTTGATGTTCATGGTTCATTTAGAATTAAGTGCGTTGTAAATTTCGAACTAGGAGTTAGCACATGGTGAGGGGGTAGGAGTTATCCTTGCGAAATTACTTGGAAGACTATCTCTTCGATAAGGTAAGAAAGTTTCCTCTTTTTTTTCGCAGACGGGGGGAGGTCTTTTGAGAATGAACATTAAAGTTTTTCGAAACTCCAGGAAATGGGTGGAGGTAGAGTGTGAGAAGGTTTGAAATTTTGATCTCTCACTGACAGGTTTTTTGTTAAATTATTTTTTTCTAATTAATTCCGGTTTGACTGGAAGATATGTTGACAAAATTCGGGAAACGTGTCCAACAGTCTTCTTGGTATAGAAAGACATGTATCTTCTAAAGAATTTCGCCAGCGCCAGAGTGGATCTGTCATCTCACCGTGGAGTGGGAACCACTATTCAATCTAATTGTCGCTGGAATCTGCTTTCGATTATCCCTGTACTCAGATTTTTCGAAACACGGAACTTTTTTTGAAAATATTCTCGGCTTTTGGGACGAGAACAAAGCGTATCTCCAGTGACTTGTTTCAGGTCAATCTGCTCCACGTCCGTTTATGCCCAACTCCTTTGAGGAGAATATTCCATAAAGACCCCGAATGATTTGCTTACAAAGTCTAACTCACCCAAGAGTTGAGGCAAAGTATGACCATCTGTCTCGTTGTTGCTTTAAATGAGTTCGTAAATAGCATTCCGTCAATTCAGCAGCGACAACCATTTGAAGGAAATTATTTTCCATAAATAATCGGAAGGTGTTGTCTCTTCAACTGAGCAAAAATTTCTCAAAAATACTGAGCGGTGTGGTCTTAGTATCGGTTTTAAAAAGAAACCAACAGATGGCGCACCCTTGATCGTGATTGTCCCAACATTTTTCTACTGATACCTCAAGCTAGACTGATAGTAGACGATCACCGATTGAGTATCTTGGAATCACCAAAACTGATTTGTCTTTCGTCTGTGAATTTGACTTCGTTATTGGCCCATTGGCGTTAGCAGTTTGATGTCTCACATTATGGAGTTGATTGGTTGAGTGGGTAGTCTGAATGCACGATCCTTCTACACAACTTCTGGAATCAGTGGGTTTGCCTTTGTGCAGATAGTTTTTCAGTTAGCACATATCGCAGCGTAGTTAAGGTTGTCTTAAACTGTGCAATGGTTGGTGTCTGAACTAATCAAGTGGTCCCGAGGCAACAAGAATTCCCTAGTCTTTCAAAACATTTCTTCTAGTTTTGGGAGAGTTTTTGAAACTTTTTCTACTACTCAAACCTTGGTTGGATCAATGTAACTATTCCAAATTGCTAAAGTCCTTTGCTCTCTTGTTAACTTTTGCCAAGCCCACATTCCCCCCTTTTGAATATTTGTATCTTTTGGATCCGTATCATGTTTGAAGAATTTAATCAACCCAAATTTCCAAAATTTCAAATAAATACGAGAATTTGCTTACAGCCCCTCCTACCTTTGATAGCTAATAACAACAAAATTTAATTTTGTTACCCTCAGCGAAACTAATTATCGTAGGCCAAATGCGAATTTTATGCACGAGCATAATTTCCGTTAATCCGATCCCGTAATTAGCTTCAGATTCATTTTCAGACAGATGCCCTAAATTCTCGTATCTAAGTACTATACTATGCCATTGCTGCTGCATGCCATGGCATCGCAAATGTGTAGATATGAGGATGCGATATTGAAGCTCGCCTGGGAAAAACAATTAACCTAGATACTAGCAATGAGTATATGCCAGATGGAGAAGAGGGTTATGAGGATGATAGTGAGTACGAGTATGCTACTAATGAGCGTTGCGTTCGAAAGAATTTTATCCGAAAATTCCAAAAACTGAACCTAACGTCGGTGAAGCCTTAATCGCCAATGCATCCGCTTTTCGCTCTGTCTATCTGGGTGTATCTGTATCGGTGTGTGTGTTAAGAGGGTTGGCAGGCAAAGCACAATCGAAGATAATCCAAAATGAATCATAATCACATTAGCAGTCCATAGAGAAAATCTGTTCCAATGGCATTGGTTTTGGTTCTCGTTTTTCGCTGCGCCTCTGCACGATTTTTGCCATCTTTTTTCCCCTGACGGCTAAGTGAGATACTCGAAGTAAGAGGGATGAATTAAGTGGAGAATGTGTTCGCTGTGCTGGAGGATTAATCATGAGATACACAACACGATTGTTTTTCTTTTATCGCCAGATACAATCTGTCTGTATCTGTATCTGTATCTTTTTCCGCTTTGATCTCTGCATTTTTCCGTCAATCATCGATCGGCGGGTGTATGGGTGGAGTCACAAATCACGGTTGGAATCTTTGAAGGGAAGGCCATTAAAGTTATGAAAAGAAAACGAGGAGGGAAGTGCTTTAGATCGTTTGGTACACCTTGTGGAGGTTGTTTGTTTTTATTTAGTTGGCTGCTGGGGAGGGACAAAAATAGGGAATAAAATTTCATCGGTTAATAAAAGATGAGTTTATGACCTTTCACATGGATTTACATATTTAAATGTGTGGAAATGTGTTTATAGGTCATTTATATTTAAAGTTTACTGGAGGGGAACTTTTATAGTCTTTGAGGCGCCAGGAAAATTTACGCAAACTGGTGAGGAATCGTCTGGTATTTGATTTATTGTCCAAATTAATTGGTTCCTATGGAGATCAAAGGAAGTACGAAATTGATTTACTTCTCTAGCACCGTTGGATGTGCATGTAGGTCTTAAGCTTAATGCTTCAAAGCAGCGTGGACACAGCCAACGACGAGTCTAGTGTTTATTAGTTTATCCAAACAGTGGAAGAAGAGGAGTGGAAGCTATTTTTACTGGTAAGAGAAGTCATATTTTGTCCATCAAAAGTGGTATACCACAGGGACCCTTAGTTTTTTGTCCCTAGATGAAGGATTCGCCCAATGCCACTGAGAGGTACTGAATTCTGATCCGATAGATTTATCGTCAGTGGACCTAGGAAAATCTAGTTTAAGGCATTGAAAGACTGTCTTAGAGGTAACTTTTAACGAGCTAGATAGATCGTACAATATCATAGTGCACACCTCCTGAATACGAGATTCCAAGAAACTTCGAAGTTTCGATGGAAACACCTCAAGGTTAACCAACGTTAATGCCAATCGTCAAGCACCTGATTCACGCCGATGTGGTAGACAAAAGGAATCACAGATGAAAGAGATGCATCTAGAACGAGAAGATTTCGTCGGTCTTGAGGCAAATGGGTGCGCCATTCTAAACATGAGAATATCGTACGATTTCTATACAAATTTTGTGGTAATTTAAATTTCTTTAAAGGGAAGTAAATTCCATTCTTCATAATTTCCTTAACAAAAAGATACCCACTTACACATTCCAATTGATTTGGCCATTCTGATAATTCCCTACCAGAACTCTGAACCTTTTCAATACGCCTCCACTCAAGAAAATATTTTCCCTTCCAATCCTCAACGAAACATTCGAAATATAAAATAATTCCATCCTTAATTACAGTATTATTTGCGCAATCATCATAATTCCCCACTCCATCCACCAAAAGGGGCATTCATTTCGGAGAAAAAGAAAAAATCTTAACCACCCATCGTAGCCTATAACGACCGTAATTGTTCATCCTTAATTAATATCTCAAACATTCCCTGTTGCCAGAAAAATCCCACGAAAAAAAATAACCAAAACCGCCATGATAGACGTATTTTTTAATTGAAATTTCAATAAAGACCGAAAAATAAAAGTCTCTAATCGACAATTGTAGGGGATGGCAAAAGGGTGACCCTTGGGGGTCGTTCCATCTGACTTGACGACACGGCTTTCATTTTTCCATTCGTTTTCTTGCTGCGAATTCACCAAGCCCAACTTATTTCCTGAAAATTCATATTTTTCTCGTCCACTTTTGGCCTTTTTTTCCTAACTTTCTCGTTTCGTACTCTTTTTTTGCGTGCTTTGTAGTTACAGCGTTCACTTTGTCGCGGCGTGCTAATTCAAGCGAAACGTCGTTGTTGTCGGACAATTTGTGGTGGTTTCAATTTTTTATTTTTTTCCTCAAAACTCCTTTCACCCTTAAGAAAGGATACTTTCAACATAGTGTGCAAGTAGGGGAGTAGAGCGAGAGAGAGAGAAAAAAAAGTGAACCTGATTTGTGGCGGCTGATTTCGTTTCCTATTTTTCTTTTCGTTTCTTTTTTCTCAAATCCCTAATATCCTTTGGTTACTCTGCGTTTTTTTTTTTTGTGGCGCGGCAGTCAAATAATTTTCTTTCCTTAAAACGTAGGAAGCTCCTAGGAATTTTCGTAATTTTCAATGCCTGCTGACGTAGGTAAGAAGAAAAAAAAATGGCAATTTCGGTAGCCCCTTGTGCGTTTTGTTTTTTGCGAGAAATTTAAATATTTTTGACAAGGAAAGTGAACATAAATTTAGTCAATAAAAGTTCGAATGAGATTAATAAAGACAATTTACAGAGATAACACATTTTATAGAATTGATCCGGCTCGAAGGACCACATTTCAATTACCATAAATCTATGCGAAACAACTAAAGTTGAAATTACAAAGGAGTGGAAGAATTATTTTGGTTCTTAAGGGGCGTCTGAGAATCTGTAGGAATACTTTCAGGGACTTTTTGGGATGGAATTGTCGGAGCTATAAAAAGTTGACAAAGTGTTTCATCGTTTTATCTAAAGAACATAAAAAAAAATCGCCTTCAAAAGCCAAATTTAAAAAGTCGTCAAACCAGCAGTGGATGTTCGAAACACGACTAAGAGTAGACTATATTTGATGGAAGGCATTTTTGAGCTATGCTCTTGCCACTAAAGGGCGAAAATATATCGTCTGCCTACATTTAGTGGCCCCTGGATAAGTCGAAAGGCGAACCTGCCGACGAGCACTAGACCCTAAGGATTCATCATGCGTTATTGAGTGATGAAAACAGACCAAATGTCAATCTTGTTTAAGAAAACAAAACACGTGTTCAACGCTTGGTCATGTAGAGCGAACACCAATGCTCCAAAAATCATTCATTCCACCCCTGAGGACAGGAGACAAGGGCCCGCATCTTTAATGGTACGCGCAAGTGGAGGATGACTTCAACCAGATTTAAGCATTCATCTGGAAACAGCTGGCTAAGGATCGGGCTGGAGAGGCACGCATTACTTACGAACGTAACAAGTATTTGCCACTGCAGTACAAACCTCCTTCGTCAGTTCACAACACAAGCCTTCCGAGTTGACTTTCGAGGCTGTTTTTGTTACAGAACTTGTGTGAGCTACAAGGCGTGCAATACTAGAATCCGTTGTCTACTTTTCTTAAGGCTGTAGCAAGCTCTTAACATTGTGTAACCACAGCTTCAGAGGAATACTTTTGGGTGTAGTCCTCATACACTAAGTTTTCTGATGTCCTTATCTCTCCTCCGATGAAGTGCCAATCCATTTCGAAGGAGGGTTTTGGCTCGCCCGAGCACCAGACGTAAGGTGCAGTTTTTGCTAAGCAATTGAGCTACTTCCAAGTCTTTTTTGAGAGAGCAATGCTTTAAGGGCATCAATCTCTTGTTGGAAGGCTGCTGAAGGGCTTATTTTTTGGCCTGATTTCTGTTGCCATGGTCTCCTAAACTAACCTCGCTCAAGTATAAAAATGGATTACAGAAAGCTGCACTGGAAAACCTTTTCGACCTCCTACTAGACCTAGAATCACTTTTCAAAAACCCACTAAAATCCTACAACTTTTTTCATACTTTTTCATAAAAATTTAATAAAATTTATACTTCAAAAATTGACTCATCTAAAACACCCCAAAGTGTTTGCCACCCCCCCCGCCCACATCTAAGCCGTTAAGAAGACCATAAACTTTACAGCGCATGCAAGTAACTCAATAAAATTCATCTTAAATCCAGCCCACCTCCCCTTCAATATGTTGACCCTCTCAAAGTCCCATTAGACCGTCAGACACTGTGCTGGATGGAAAAGATGACTTTGCAAATGATATTCACCCTCTTTTTCATTTACTTTCCACCCTTTTTCCAACTAATGAGAGCGATTTGTTCACGAAAATAATCCAATTTTCTGTTAAATACAATTTAAATATGTAATCAGCTTTCAACCCTTCTCCTTTGCAAGTTTTAAGGGTGAAAACTTTTCACTTTCTTCCTTAACAAAAAGGAGAACAAAAAAAAAAAAAAAACGCGAAAACTTTTTCACCAAAAAACCCGAGGAACCACTTCAAGAAAACCGCATTTTATGACTTACAAGGAAGTAATCCGCTGAACCCATTCCAACCACTTCCTCCCTCCACCAAGACCATAAAAAAAAAAAAACTTTTTGTGCACTCTATTCTCTTTGGCACAATAGGGCGACACGACTCCCTTAATAAAGTGCGCCTCAATCGGATTTCCATTATCTAAATGCCCCAACCTCTAGCCCCCAACTCCCAGCCCACTCCCCCTACTCACCCCTCTAGAACTGTACCTTTTCTGCATTACGTAATTGAACTGTGCGAATTGCCGTGGAAAAGAAAGGGGGGGTGGAAGGGGGTGGTCGTGCTTCATTTTTTCTCGTGCAATTCCTCCGATATGAAACACAGGACACAGGATGTCGGCCCGGTTACAAAGCCCATGTAATCCGCAGAGAGACACAGCCACCGAGTATAACAGGAGACGTTAATATTGCCAAAGCATATCCACCGCAGTACACACACACACACAAGCACACCCTCACGGTTTATGCAATTTTCAGTGTTCCTGTGTCGCCCTTTGGACTTTCACCAGAGTTGTAGTATCCATGGCACCCTCACTTCACCCCATCGCTCATCTTTAATGCAGTACAGACGGATGAACACCATGGGATTAGTGTAGTTGCCTAAGCGGCAGTAAGGACCCTCCCCAAAAAAAACGAAACCCTCAAGCGGGTTTGGAATGACAGAATTTTATAGCCGCTTCCTTTTGGACGTTTTATTTCATCACTTTATTTTCACGTTTAACCAACTTGAAATTTATGACTTCGCACACATTCAGTGGGGGTAGTGTTGTGATACGTACAGCGCGGCGAATGGCCCCCCTGATGGTCTAAGGGTGGTTGGGCACGACCAAGCGACTACATGCGAAGCAAAATTAATTTCTAATTAGATTAGTGTGCAGTGCCTGGGTGTGCGTGAGTGTGTTTGAATGAATTCGCTGGGGTTGCGAATTGAATAATTTATGGATTTCGGATTTGTGCGATCGTGGAGTGTCCCCTAGAATGTAGCTGACTCCGTCTTGCCACCGGAAAAGGACACTCCGGACGCGAAAGCGTTTTGTTAATGAAATTCTGCCAGCATTGGTCGGCATAAGCATTGCACTTTGCAGAGAGCTTCTCCCGGTGATGGCTGGTAAATTGAATTTACTTCAGATTGAATCGGGCTCTGGGAATGGGCGATTGAAGTCATCCAGGCGATAAGAGGAAAGTCAATAACGCCTGGGGATGCGTGGAATGTAAAAAAGGAAAAATGTATCACGGTCAATCGAACTGAATGAAATTCTGATTTAATTATGTTTTTAGGCAATTGGCCCTGCGGCGAAACTGGTGTCCTCAACTTGTAAGCCGTACTTTAGTCAAATAAACCAGTTTTTGTGGAAAGGATTGTGGTTTTAAGGCATTGGAAGGTCCGTGAGAAGTATTATGACGCGGTACCTGAAAGAGAGCACATATGTATGTTTTTGAGGTTATAGTGAGGAGCCCAATGAAGGTATATATGTGACAACTATACCTCCTTTCGGCTCTAAACCCCTCCGATTCCTTACTACTACTCGGAATGGTCTACCTACGGTCCTGCTAATGCCTCAATCATAGACGAATCAATACAATTATCCACTTACTCTATCCCTCAGGTACCTAAACACTCGCGGCTGGTAATTTGTTTAAATTACGTTCTCTCGACCTTGTTTATCTAAAAATTTATCGCCCACTCTATTGAACCGTGTAAACCACTCTTAGCTGAGGTGATTCCAAGAACTCCAACCGTGGATATCGACGCATGTTGTTCGACGAGTTCCAAGAACTCAGACTCAAGGACATGATAAAAAAAAGAAAAAAAAAACAGCTCCCAGCTCTTTCTGTAACAATAGAAGCTGGGTGAAGCGAATTAAGTCTAAAGAAAGACAAACACACCAAGCATTTAAAGCGAAAATGTCAAGGCGCTGCGTTAAATAAACACACCCTCCCTCCATTGAAACATGTTCCACACTTTACTTAACAAAAAATTAATCCAAAATCTACAGACTGCCTGTCAAAAAGTCAATTACTCAGCCCCCACAATTTTTAAGGACCAAAAAAAAAACACATCACATCAACACACAAGAACTTGTGAAAGGTGTGCTTTAATACAATCCCCCCACCCACCAGGCCCCCTCCCAAGGCTGATTGATGTTTTCAGTAAATTATGACACGTATACGCTTAGACAATTCCCAATTAATTAAATCCAATCAGAAACGACACAGGCCGACAAATTAATAAAACAGAGCCTTCTCTCCCTCTCAAGTACTTTCGATGAATGAGAGCAGAAAGATGAAATCCGGTCCGTTGGCCCGTTGCCATGGAAAACATGTCAGAACCAAGTGACATGGAAAATTGATTTTTCTCAGAACATATTTCGCGCGCCAAAAACGACAGAAATAAGAAAGGAAAATTCGACTAAAACACCCAACGAAATGTAGAACACGAATATGAATCAAATTAATATCCACACCAGCGAGAGAGCACAGAAAAAAATAAATAATCACAGGTTGCGTATACGCAACCGAAAACCTAAAAATACAATTTTTTCGGTTTTTTTTTTGGATTTTTGGGCCCGAAATGAAAGGAAAATCTAGCATTTGGACGCGAAGCACGTCCTCGGATTCCGAACGACAGGTGGAATTATGCTGTCGCTCACCTTTCTGTCTGTTTAATGATTCCTTCCTCCTTGGTTCCTTCTGCGCTTAATATTTAATGAAAATACTGTCAGCCACCTTGAGATAGAGAGTGTCAATGTGTATGTGGTGCTGCTGAGTTGGCAGCACAGTTCCTTATTTGTTTTTTTGAGGACACATGCTTGTATATACTTTCGTGGCAGCATTTAGGACGTGGTCTAATTCATAAAACATATTCGCGAGGTGTAGTTGTCAGCTTATGTCACGTGGAGTGTGTGACAGTTCTCGGAAGGTGATGGCTTTAATATTCGCATTTGGAAAACACACTTGGAAAGCGCTATGTACGAGTAATTGGAAGTGTGATTGTGCGGAACACGCGTAACCGAACCGGATGTTGTTCCGAGGTTGTTCGATGAGTACACACCACACGCGATTTTATTTTCTGACTTTTTTTTTTGTGATGAGGCTAAAAATATACTTCCTGCTTCTGTTTTGCTTCAGGTGAGCGGTGGTTCTTTGAATTTTGTGAAGTGTAGCTGGTGCTAAGGCAGAGATGAACGCAAATAGCATGGTCAATAGGAGGTTTTCTAGAAACGGTCTTCAATAAATTTCAAAAAGAATCGAGGTCGAGGATGTTTTGCTTCCTACGTCGGAAGCATCAAGGCTGTAAGTGAGCATCGCCTAGACGCAACCGGATAGAATCCTCGAAATGACAAAAGGGGAAGTTAGAAAGTCCTTCTCATCCTTAAAATTTTGTAGTTTTGACTTACATTTCTTTTTACTTAAAGCGCAGCCAAATCTCAGAAACATTCAGTCTCTATACAGTAGTTTGAGGAACTCAGATTTTATTCGTTTCTCTGTTGTGCTTGGGCTTGAACTTACTCCGGCCAGGTCACAAGCAAACACACTACTCCGTGGCCATCTTCTGTTTACCTACGGTTGTATTAAGTGTGATTCTGTTCGTCTTTAGACAGCCGATTCACCATTTTTGGATATAATGTCTAGCTGTCGGCGTCGTGACGAGACACTTTGTGATAGGCAATCATGCAGCACGGATAGGACTACCCCACAACGACTTCTGCAGAGACGAAGAGGAAATATAATCTGTGTGATTGCTCACTAGCACTAGTCACCAAAAGGAAGAACGCTATTGGGAGCTGCTTCCCTGCGGAGCTGGATGATCTAGGAAACATTGGGCTGAACAAGCTCCTGAGATTCATCCATTTATCTGGATGGTTTAGTTCAGCTGTCGATATTGAAATATCTGTTTTCAGAGGTCTTCTGTTGGGCATAATGGACTCATCGTGAGCCGTTGACAATCTCATGTCAACTCGGGCACCCATCTACCTAGCCTAACCTAGCTAATGTCTTCTAAATAATGCCTTCTACCTTCTAGTAACGCCTGTTTTGAACCTAGACATGCACTTTGGACATGTAGTCCATTAGACTGCACTATAAGCAGCCTATACTTCCACATCCACAGTATAGCTTTACTTGTTGCAAAAACATCAAGGATTTCCCCCTTCGATCAAGACAGGAAAACCTGAAGAACTGTTTTCGGGTTCATTAAAAAGTACAGCACATGTGACTAGGATGGCCAATTTGATGATGAATTTGAAAATCTACACGACCTGTCATGAAAGCAAAGCTACACTCGTAACACTTCTTTGTTATCGTCCACGTGATGGGGGCAAATTCTGAACAATCGCAGACGATTGTATTCCATAGCGACGGCATCACGTTATAGCACCTTTTTCAGGTCCTGTTTTTAAGGAAACATGCTCGAATCCTTATATTTACTGTACAAGTGTGTGCTCTTGGCCTGCAACCAAACCATCGTTTTTTAGAACATTCCCAGATGGTATCACGCTAAGACGAAGAATGCATTTGGCTTACAACATAAGTTATACCAGTTTTAGTGGCACCTATTGCAATTTTGAAATCTGGAATTTAGCGGTCACTTAAAGTGCAGGAAAATGTCTCTCAGGAAGGCAGCCAATTCAACCCTCTCTTTCTAAAAATTCGGTTGAATAATGGTGACGAAAAGTGGGCTCACGTCGAAGATCGTTTTTTATTTCAAGGACTATCCGAGCCAGTTCTACTTCTTTGCCCGAAATCATTGTACACCTTTCCGCTTTAAGATATTTTGAAAAATTGATTCAAATAAAAGGTATCACTCCCATACTCGACTTATATGCCAATTACACCGCACTTAGCCGAAGAGCATACACACTCGTATCTAGAGTTATGGTGCTCCCACTGGTTACGTAAAACCGCCCCAATCAAGTTAAAGTGAACGTTGCCATAAAACCTGAAACTCCCATTTAACTCCGCCTCCTGTCATCGTCATATCTCCCCATTCAGATCACATAAACGCAGTAAAAATTACTTCACCGTAGATGCCACCTGATGGTGTTTACGATCGTGTACACCACCGAAAAGAAAAGAAAAAAAAAAATAGAAAAATCGTAATCATGTACGAGGCACGAAAATTTTTGCCATCATCATCAGACCGCCCTTGACTGTCATCCTCCTCCACTACCCGACCGACTCCATTTTTATTTCCCTTTTACTTACTTATGTCACACAAAACTGAATAAACGCCAAACTACTCGGTGGATACAAACAGCAAGCAGCAGCAGCAGGACGAAGAGTTTTATTGAACTCAGTCACGTTCCACCCACTCACCTCCAATGCGCCACCGAATGTTGTGACTTTTTATAGCTTTTGTCGCTACACCACCATCCAACACCATCATAGAGACCAAGAAATCCTTGCGCACCAATATAAAAATACCACCCCCCCTGTGCATGTGAAGAAGTTCGTCAATTTCACTGACGACGAGTACGACAACGGCGCCGGTTAGCAGCTGAAGGCAGCTACTTCTAGTCTATTTGTATCCATTCGGTGCGTCGATAAAAGTTTCCGTTTTTTTTTTCTGTTTGCAACAAATCGAAGGGTGCCACCACCAACCACCCACCAACACCACCACTACGTCGTCGTCCTTTGTAAGCTTTTAATAATGTTTATCTTCATGTTTCTCTATTACATCTTCTTCGCATTGAATAGTTTTTCTTTCACCCACCCTCGATCTAAGAAAAATAAGCGAAAAACAACCGCAAAAAGAAGGCGAACCTCTCCTCTTGTGCAGTGGGTAATCGAGATTTTATTTGAATTCGGGGATTTAGGGGTGGTTTCCCCTACTTACCCTCCTCGTTGGTTGACTTCAGTTTTATTGTTGTTGTCGGCTCGCAACGCCGGGAGTTTATTTAATCGATTGCCCCCCCGCTCCCGCCCGGTATATGACGGAATAGAAAATAAATCCGAAATTAGATTTACCCTAAGTAAGGGAGAAATTAATTATTAATCAGGGATGAATTCATTGCGAATGCACATTTGAACTTTTTGTGCTGTTATTGGATGGAAAGGTTTTGTTGATCGTAAAATTTTTGTCCCGGGGTTTTAGTGCTACGCAAAAACTTTACGATCTGTGTATTGGGGGTTTTGTTGGAGTTTCATTTACATCTGACCTAGATAGCATGAAGGAGTTTAATTCAGGATACGGATGCGGAATATGCGTTGCGAGATAGTGTGGATTTATATGTATGAATGAACTTTTGGAACTTTGAAGGAGTATATTTTAAGGGATCGTAAATAGAGGTAAGCGCCTTTCCCTTAAAGTGGATGGGAGTAGGGTTTTCTTTTAAGTAAAACTAAAAGACTTTGTCTACCTTGGCTCTGCTATAAGCTCTGACAACAAAACCTCAGCAGAAATCAAACGAAGCTGCCAATCGCTGTTTCTTCGGGCTGAGAAGGCAATTGAATAGTAATGCTCTATCCCGAAAAACTAAGGAGACTCCATACAAGACCTCAATCATCCCAGTCCTGCTTTATGGACACTGTCGAAAGCGGATAAAGATATCCTCGGTCGTTTCGAGAGAAAAAGTCTTCGTAAGATATTCGGTCCCGTTTGCTTTGATTCAACGACGAAATACAAGATCTGAACACCGACGTCGAACTATTCAAAAAACTGCATTTCATTCGCCTAATGACGTAGAGCGAATGGACATTAATGCTCCTGACCGCAGAGTTTTCGAAACTAATCAGGAGGAACAACGCAGTAGAGGGCAACATCGCCTAAGGTAGCGCGCACAAGCCTTCTACTAATCCTCCGGATTAGTTTCGAAAACTCTGCGGTCAGGAGCATTGATGCTTTGAGTACGCAACTGGAGGCAGTTAGCTTAGGACCGGGATAACTGAAGAGGCTTCTTGGTTGAGGCCCAGGTTCACCCAGCAGTAAGAGCCGATTTTTACAAGTAAAGCTGCAATACACAGAGAGTTTAACAGAGAAACCGACACAAAAAATTGATGCGTCAACTTCTAAAGTTTTTGACTAGACTGCATGTACCTACCGTCCTTTCTTCAGATGGTAATGCTACCAGCCTGCTCTTAAGTAGGCGATATACACTTAGGGGAACAGCAATTCGTACAGTAGCAGGCCTTGAAAGTTCTCTGACCAGAGAAATACGTTGCCAATAGTACTCCATAAAAAAAGTTAGCTCAGGTCCCTCCCACTGTCACATGCCATCGAAAATAAGGTCTGACGTGTTTTCTTCACCAGGTCTATGCCGCTGTAGGTATGTACAATATAATCAGTAGTTGAATCCTTTCTTTCACGTCAGTTCGAGACTCGATTAGGCCAGGAAATCCTTGTGATGAAAGCCGTCTGTCGATACAGGACTGCAGTTTACGATTAATAGTTTTATTCACATATTGGACGATCCGATGTTTTCTGGGACACCTTTACTGAGGTACTTTCACTGACCACAGTTTGACAAGTTAACTCTGGGTTTCCACTAACGAAAGCCTTCTTGAAGCCGGTAAAGATTAGGGAGACCATAGATCTCATGTGCTCCTGAGCAAAATGTTGTCTGCTTGCTTTAGAGGCAGGATGTCAATATGACTATCCCCCTTTTCTCCTTGAGAGCTTTCATTTTTTCTCGCAGGATAGCGGGACAGGATATAACAGTTCTGCCAATGTATGACAGCAGTCGGATGCAGACGATAGAATGCCGTCCTTGCTCTCCCTTACACCATATCCCACAAGCTTTCAAAACTCAAATTTACCAGCTGAAATTTCATTCACTCTCAAGTCCAATTTAATGCCACCAGCTTCGGAAATCATAAATTCATTACGTTCCATCAAATCCCCAGAGCTGGGCCATCATCTGCCCGAAAAAGAAAACCTGTTAGTTAAACAATCTTCCATCTCAAAAACCGATAAACACTTAGCAGTAGCACGCATAGCCCTACGCAACTACTACCATTCAACAGCAGTCGTTAAAATTGCCAACAAGGCAACAGCAGTGTACAGTAACAAAAGACCTTTTGACATCCACTCAAGCCGTTAAATTCCCCTGTCGACTAGAATCAGAAGCCAAAATACCAATTGCATGTCAATCGTTGCATACACTCCACTCCACCCGCCCTCCATCGTCCTTATTCTAAGCAACCACCATTCAAATGCATTCCCAATCAATTCAATTGAATTCTACGCTATAGGTCGCCTCTATTACTCTAGGAAAAGTACATCGGCCTGGCTAAGCACTTTGAACTTTCGACGCCGTCGTTACAGTTAAAAAGGATCGACTTGTCTCCCCAAACTGAAGCCTAAAACACATTTGCTTACCTTCCGAAAGGCTGTGTCCCCCCCGACACGAATGACAAAACAACATTCCCGGAGACCTTAATGGAAAACTTGTGTTTTTCCTTCCGTTTAACAGCACCTACACGACAGAAATTCGTTTTCCCAATGATTATTTCATGTATATGTGGAAGGGGGATGGATATCCTTCCAGTACACACCATCAACTTCATTTCGGAACAACATTACAGGACGGCTACACACAGGCATGCCAACCAAATAGGCAGCATTCAGTCTCAGTACACATCACGCAGCAGTCAACACACACAGTACACAGGAAATGTTTGAAATTGTTTTTTGCACCCCCATTTTGCGGTCGGAGGGAGGGGGTTGAAAAATCCAGCCTCCCCCCCTTGCCCGTTCCAAGCGACCTTCTCATACGAGATGGATGCAAAGTGTTTCAAAGTCAGCTTTAACAGCTTTTGCATGTATGTCAGGTTTTTTATCGCTGGAGTGGGCTATGGGCTGTTCACTGTAATTTGCACATAAAAATATGCTTTGCCATCAAACACACGCGCACACATACACACACGTACTGTCAGACAAAGCAGGAAGGAAGGATGAGTTTATTATGCAAACCGTCGTAAGACTTCACAGTACTTAGCGGCACAATTAGCTTTGAGCTGTGAGCTGTGAGCTCTGTACAGATAGTGATGAAGGTGCCTACATCTTGTATCGTCGTAGTACGAGTATCTTTGTCCTTGAGGTGGTATATGAAAGGGGGGTGGGGCGGGGAGTCTCGTCACAACCACATAAGTGGGTGTTATTATTGTCATTATGCGAGAGGGAGGTTTTCTTTTTCGTGTAATGGATCCGTTTTATGACATCAAAGTGACACTTTGTGTAAATTATGCACAAAGAGGACACGTGTGTGTGCTTTGAAATTTACCACCCCCCCTTGTCCTTGTTAAATGATAATTTTTTTTTTCTTATGTTATTACCCCACATTGACATAATTGAATAATGTGTCATATGAAATGAAACGGCAAGGTATACAAATTTGTTCGCCACACACAAAAGCAAAGTTATCAAAAAGTTGCCAAAATATTTGCACCCACAAGGAGCAACCTTGAAGGATGACAGGAACCAGAGAGGAGGGGAGAAAAATATATAAAAAAAAAAGAAATATTAAAAGCAAACATTTCCAGCGTAACTGGCTAAATAAATGTCATTCCCAGGCATTCATTCATATTTATTAAAGTGCATGTTGCAGGCATCAGCATTACCACAACCATTTCTGTCGGTCGTATCGTCCTGGAAAAGTGTTCTCCGACTCTCCTTCCAGTTTATGGTCCATTTATGTGCATTTGTGGGCTGCTTAGGTTTGTATTTTATGGCTACGTTATAGTGTGTGTCTCGGTTTGTGTCCATGGGTTGGATGATGCTTTAAAATTTCACTTCGAAGTGGATAGATAAAGGAACAGGACACAAGTGAGTCGAAAAATGGAAAAACATTTAGGAGGACGTTATTTTTTTTATTATTAAAACAGATTTTGTTAAGTTGGTGCTGCAGTAGAAATTGCTACTTTTGTGGAGGGCGTGGTAGATATATCCTTTGATGGTAGTGTAGGTAAACAAAGTACGAAATATGTTAAGGAATGTACACAGAAAGTGGACCCCGATAGAGAACTGTTTAAATTCCCCTCGACGATCTCGCACTACTTTAAAAATATGCTCAGATGAGTTTCAATACTGTAAGAGTAGTCCTTTTATTTCTTAAGGGGGTAGCTACTGCAGCTAAAGCTTTCCAGGGTTTGCTATGGTATCCTGAATGTTGTCGTAATATTCATCGTACAACGACGGACAAAAATCTCCGTCTTCAGCTTACATTGACTGCCGGGATATCCACGTTTGCGATCTCTTTCTCGGAACGAATTGAGGTGAGAGGATGGATGCAATTAAATGGCAGGAAACTACGATTGCCAGCTTTAGGGCACTGACCATATGTCGGGACGTTCTTAAAGCTGAATAACTAGAAACCATACAGGAACTACTGAAAAAGATTCCAAGGATCACGAATACGATCGGCTTATTTTTCGAAGGGAGACCTTAGTTCGTGGCAAATATTTTCCTGCAAAGGAAAACTAAGACAGAAACGACAGATTAAAGCGAAAAGGGAAAGGATTTCTATTTCTATGTAACCTTGTTGGAGTGAATGCATAAAATTTTGCGGAACTGCATGACAAGTTATGGCTGAGTGGAAATGCCTTTGTGGGTGTTGCAGTCTTGAGGAAATTTATGAGAACACTTAACCATTATTCAGTCCTCTATCTGGAGCAACAGACCATATGTGGTCCGGGATCTTGCTTCTCTCGAACTTTCGTGTTGTGCGTGTTATATTCTTTTGATGAAAAGGACCTACTGCTTAGAGCCTTATTCAAAAGGAAAAGCGAGCTACAGCTCTAAGAGAAACGTCTAAACTATGGTTTCTTCTTTCACAACACTATGTGATTGAGACTTGTTTAGCAAATTGGAATCCTTCTCAGAATATGGCCGCCCGAGTATCCCCAACTCCACAGAGTGTGACAACTTAAAAAATAAATTAAAGGAACTACTTCCCGCTATTCCACTCACTTAGTATTTAATTAGTATTTGTAAACTCACTTAACCCTCTTATCCCACTAGTGGTTCATTATTTTAAACTTAAGCATCTATCCACTAAGCCACCTCACTCCTGCCGTTCCTTTTCAAATCACTAGATTGCCTCGAAACCCCTTAAAACAAAATAAGACCCTTGGAAACCCACAACATTGAAGTGTTGGTCCTCATCTTTTATTTTCATTTACTAAAATACCTTACCCTCAAGAAATAAACTCTTAACCTTGCTTCGTGTCTATGCAGGTCCCCCCGAAACCTTATTCAAAACAAAACAACACTCCGCCATATAAGGACCTAAGTGACTTGTTTATTTATAGCCCCATCCCATTCCCTGTGGATGGCTCAGGACGATGCTTTCAATTTTCATACATTTCAATTTGTGCAGAATCTTTTTCTCTCTACAATTCAGTGCATCTGGTCATGTGTATATGTATAGCCATCGTATCCTTTGCATCCCTTATTATTTCGCTATTTTTACTTTTATTGTGAGAACACCAAAAGGACTTCAATGTACAGTAGATCTCTGTTATTTTACTTTAACGATGAACGCAAGGATGTTCCTTCGTTCGTTGGTTGGTTCAGTGCTCTACAGTTTGTTAAATTCCCTCTTAGTTGAGTGAATCCTTTGACATGGCATACTCGTAGGTTGCTAGAGGTGCGGGCCGGACGTCTAAGAACGGGAACTAAACAAGTTTTATGCTTATGCTTATGCATGCTTATAAAATGGGATGCAACCAATCGCCGGCTGTCTGTTACCCAGCTGAAGTTGCAAAACTCTTCCAATTTGCCAGAAACTTTTCAGAGAGTTTATCCCATTCATGTATCTGTGAGATCATAATTTTCAAGTAGATAAATTGAAGTAGTCGTAGTCGGATAGATGGATCCTTCGATTGGATGTCGGTTGGATGATAAAATTAATTTTAAAAATGCGTACCCCTTTTTAAATGAATTTCAAATCCACTCGACCCTCGCTGCATTGAAGTACCTACATACGTAGTCAAGGGTAATTTAATGGATTTTATTGGCGTCTGATGCGTATAAATATTTGATGGTCGAAACATGTTTGTAGAGAGCATTCATGTGGAAGGAATGCGCTTCGTCCATTTATAGATACATAACCATTTTTGGATGTACCTTTGCAATTATATGCAGACAGACGGTTTGCAGTCTGCTTGTTTGGCAATGGAGATGCTTTTTAAGTGGCGATATAAGCCCTAATGTATAAGTATACTCATGCATGCATGAATGTGTATTTATCTTGCAATTTAAGAATGTTGTTGGGATTATCAAAAGTATCTGGAGCACGGTAGCTCCTTGAGGATATGATTTTAAATAAGTCTGACTGTAAACTGGGAATGTAATGCATGGAATGCTATAAAGGAGCAGAGCAACTAATGATTCCTTTCTGTCTTGTCCACAGTAAGTGGATTAAGGACACTAGGAGTACACTGAGAACAGATATTTCCATGTTTCTTATGGAATTTGTGGAAGGAAGGTTGGTGGGCTTAAGTCCTTGTGGCTTTATAGAGTATCAAAGGAAGGCATTTTTCCAACCCAGTGATGCAACAACAAACGATGAAGCACATGCCAGCATTATTTAGGGTGAGCAAGCTTGGCTTGAGGTCTTTCTTTAACTGCACTCTTAGCCTTAGTAAGTATTCAGAGGGAGGTGCTATGCGTTGCTTTTAACAAATAAAACATGATCTGAGGATATTTGACCGCGAAATGAAAGTTTCAAGCGAGAAGTCCATGTCAGATACGAGGTTGATAACACGATACCTTGAAGCTCCTTAGAATAGGAGCCCTACAAGGACGGACTATAACCTATTTTTGAGGAGCTAGCAACAGCTGATGGTTGCATGCGATTTTGGGCACCGTGGGTTTAACCTAGACTAGGACGGGCTGAATGTTAAAAAGTTGCCTATTAAGAGCCTTAAAATTTAGTGAAAAGCTGAACACAACTAATTTAAGGATACTAAGAAGGCCGTCAATATTTTCATACGTGAACAGCAAACCAAATGTGGACTGGGAAGCTTATTATCGGACCGGAAAAGCAAGTAGAAATTCATAAAAAAAAAAATGTCCGCAGGGAGATCAAGGATACATCTTGCAGAGAACATCTTAAAAATATGGCAAATGTAAGCTCAAATCCCGCTGGGGAACAGCAATCACAGCCACCAAGCTCAACAGAGAAACGAACACCAAAAAAGGAGTTGATGCCTAGCAATACAATGGACCGTATGGAGTCGTGAGTGCTTCTGGGATTTGCTTGCTAATTTTGTTTGAAAAAAAAAAATCCTTGGTTCGAGCTTCGATCGACGGTTGAGTCCCTTACGAACATCACAGTGTGCTGTGACACCCCAGAATGCAGGGTGACCAAGGGAATGCATCCCAGACGCAGACGCAAGCAATGCGGGGTATTCTTGCAGTGTCTCAGAGCAAAAGAAGCGCACTAATGGTGGACAGTGAAGGATCGTCGGGGTTTTAATGGGTCAGTTGCGTCTCCGTGCCCCAGTGAAGTTCTTCCCTACTCCGGCACAAGAAAAAACAAAAGTTTTAGCTTCTTTTCAGCCAGTGGGTGTCCTAAGTTCTACTCCCGAGTATCAAGTCCCGCGTTTCTTTACGAGCACGAATATCCTGGATAAGGTGTCAAAATACAACGAACCAGTTGAGTGCCCAAGTGCCTCTACCACAATTCAATCCCTCAGTCAGTAGTTAGAGCCTTTTCTATTCAATTTCTTAAGAACTACTCCAAAACCCCGCTACGTAACATATCATAACTTTCTTGGCACAACACCAGGCGACCGAGTAGGCCTGTTAATTATGAGTTCAGGAAAAAATATGTAAGTTTCTCGTTCAAAATACCATGTCCCCTCCACCGCTCTGAAGACGTCTACTTGCCGTCCATTTGCCTTACATAAAACGAGTTCCACATCCAAAATTGCAATTTCAATCACATCCCATCCCACCTTACGTAAGTGAAACCCCATCCACTAATGCATCCTTTCCTTTTCCGGTAAATGCACGAATAAATAAATTATTCATCCTTGAACTCGTAACTTCATTAGATAATCGAAACCGCATTATTTACATCGACCTGCACAGATGAAAGCGAAAAAAAAACAAAACGAACTGAAAAACTCCCCAAAAACATGCCCGAAAAAAACTTTATGTTGCATCACCAGATAATCCTGCCGCGCGCTCCTCCCGTTAACACTGAAACCCGAGTAGTTTTTGCGCCACCCCTTCCACTTGGCTGACTTTCCAAGTACACTGGAGCATGCATTACCGTATTACAGCATCCATCAGGCCCTTCAGCCTATTTTTCATTTTCATCAAGTGGTCCGGAAACAACAGAGCATAAAAAAATCCAAACACTAGCGACGGCGAAAAAAAAAAAAAACGGAACTTTTCTAGTGAATTGTAGCGAAACTTCCTGTGCTACTGACGGCGAGAGTGGATAAACAACTTTTTCAACTTTTTGACTCACCCACAGTTCACTCACCTCACCCCCCAAAAAAAAAAATTATCTTTCTCTATCTACCCGTGGATCAACCCCCTCTCTACCACCCCCTCCCAATCTTTTGAATTCTTTTTGAAGTTTTGGATTTTTAATCTCTTTATGGATCTTCTCTTGTCCGCGTTTGGGCCGTATTTGTAGGGGGGCGGGGTCGAGCGGGGTGGTTTAAGTGAAAGCACTTTTAATTTACAATCAACAACATGACGGCCGGTGGTAGTAGAGGGTTTAAATGAGAGCTGTGCTAAGGGCTGAGACTTAATTTTCCTAATGGTGTGTACCCAGCTCTTCGCTGTGATTTTTCTGTTTTCCTCTGCCCCCCTCTGTACCCTCTGGTATGTTGATAGGTTTTATTGTATCCCTTTTTTTCGGTGGCCTTTCGTGCCTATTTCATGTTCGAGCCAATTTCCATTATCCTCAGGAAGTGGAGCACACCAAGCCATGAGGCAACAAATAATTTACAGACAAATACTTGGATGAGGTTAACTTGTTTTGGTGCATCCGCTTGAGGGATTCAAGTTGATTGTGACATTTCCCTTTCATGTCATAAACAGGATATGGCAAAAGTAATTTTCTTTTTTCCTCATTTGATATCCTTTTTGTGTGAGTTTAAAAGGAATCCATTTCTGATTGTAGATTTCCGTCTTTTTTTTTGTGTTTCTTTGCAGGAAGAACTCATGACTCGTCGTTTTCGCTATTCCACATAGGACAACAGGCTTCGGCGGGTGTCAAGCAATTTGCTGAGACTGGCAAATCAGATATCCTCGAAACATCAGCATCTACATCACAGACGCAGCAGCAGCAGCAATCGCAGTCACCCGCAGGAGTAGGAGCAGCATTTACATCGGCGGCATCCTTAGGATCTGCCGCGTCATTATCATCACCATCATCAGCATCATCAGCATCATCAGCATCGTCATCATCCTCCTCCTCCACATCATCGCGTGCTGAACGAAGCGTTTTCGATGAATTTACAGTGTCGGCGATCACCACAGGAGCTGGCCGAAGTGAGGCGAAATTCTTTGTGGACAGCAATCACAGTTTGGTTTCCCTAATGACGCGTATTGTTCCATCGCCGGATTGGTTCATTGGAGTTGATTCCTTTCAGGTACGTACGTGTGTGTGTGCCACTATTGTTGTGGGTTTGCTTTTAGATTATCATTAAATGAGAGGATGCGACGTCGACGACGACGGAAGGACATTGTCAGTGAATGAACAATCAAATTAAAATCAAGTGGATTGCAATTGCTGTAACAGTGTGATTTGTATTCATTTGGGATACGCGTTTAGATTGAAGATTTTAATCAGTTTACTTGTGCGTGTGTATGTGCGTGTGTTTGCAGGAAGACAAGAGTTGTTTCGTCCTCCTCCGTGGGGAACGATTAAGAGGCAGCAAATGATGTTTTGATTTTATGGTGGAAAATCGAATTAGAAGGAATTGCTTCGTGTTTTTTTTTTTTTTTGTGTGCGAAGTAATTTCAGGTTTAAGTAATGAGTCCTTAGAGAGATAAAGGAGGTCCCAGTTGCGTGTGGATGGAAAGAGCAGTTTGAATAGAGGAAGATATTGTGCATAATGGGCGAGAGATTGTAATCAAAATTTTGTTGTCTAAGGACATTTTTGTGGTTTCTTAATGAGATTCGAGGAAATGGTTCACATACGCCCGAGTAGTCACTTGTTAATGAAGCCATTTCTAATTCGAAAGGATCTGCCTTAATGTGCTATTATTTTAATTAATTAAATAAGGATTCGTTTGCAATCATTGTGTAGTTTAAGTCAATGAGATCCACGTCGAATAGATACGGTTTTAGGATACCGGCTTTGTCCTTTTTAGGGGACAGATTTTTTGAATACCTAGCACTGTACGTGGGTAAAGGTTTGATCGTAAATCCTTGTCGTTTGACTTATCATCCCATATGCTTTTCGAGTGCTTCGCATAAGGCCGTGATAACTGGAGAAGTGCTTCTTTCTTTCAAGACACTGCAGAGGAGGATTTCTCTGGTAGGAGCTTGATAGGCTCTCCAAAATTGAACAGAAAGATTGTTAAGCAGAGTTGTTTGATCAGAAACGTTCGACTAAATCCCTGATGCATGCCCACCACCTGGTGGCTCAAGCCTGTCACAGACTTAGGTTAGCTTAGGGCATCCTCCAAGAATCATCCGGTCGACATCGATATCTGTTGAACCTCATTCAGCTGCGCGATCCGACAGTCTGCTGCGCTTTACTCTAGATGGCTCTTGCAGTACGAAGTGGACCATAGCCCCTCTAGCCAGTACTAGCTAGCTACCTACAGTTTCGCACACCAAGTTGGTTGAAGTCACTCTGTACCCGCCACCTAAGGTAGTGTCTTATTCTACTGCGTTGTCCCTCCGGGGTGGATTCAAACACTCGACGGATCGGCGGGCTGATGGCCATGAGCGTATCTCAGCCATTTTAGCCGTTGTATTTGGATTTTTCTTTCACTTGGTCGACGTCGCTGTATAACCCGTCGAATTCGTTGTTCAATTTTTCTCCTCTACACTCCATTGACATAAACTGGACCGACTGTCAAGCGAAGAATTATCATTTCAAAGCAAACAAGGGAATTTCCATCCGCTTTTGTCAGAGCCCATACTTCTACGCCATACAGCAGGACCGGGAAGATGAGGAGCTCCGTGGTCTTGGGAAGGAGTTTTACTTCTTTATTGCCTTTCGAGCCGACAATAATTCTAGAAGCAGCGATTGACAAGAGTACTCCTTCGCTTGACCTTCTGCTGATGTCATTTTGCTAGCTTACAGTGCAGACCAGGTAGGCAGTCTTCGGTTCATGGTGAAGCTTTGGCCGAGTCGCCGATGCTCATACTTCTTTCTCAGTTTAAAATGTGATCTCCTTATGACGGCAAGAGGCTTGCAGACTTTTGGATTTACCATCCAATGGAGGAGGCATCAAGTAAATAAGAAGCTTGCACATAATGAAGTCGAAGAAGATGATAACAACTGGTGTTGTTTGGATGCCAAACTCTCGATCTCGGTCTCCTATTTGCCTTCTGATAATTATAGCATTCCACGTCGAGTACTAAGGTGCTTTGGATTGCAGGCAAAATAATTTTAAGGCACTTCCACATCAGTTGACCGGCGACCGGTCTATCTTAAGCAGAAACTCTCTGTCAATGTTGATAGGTGCGCTTCCTGGCCGCAACCTTCTAAGAAACCACACTATGAAACCCAAACTCAATGATGACAACATGTGTAGAGGCTGCGGTAACGGGGAGGCTCTGAAAGACATACCTCACTTCGTCTGCCACTGCCCAAGCCTAACAGAAAGTTAGGGAAACATTACTTCCAAGAAATACTAGAATTATCTAACGTTTCTGAGGACGTCACGTTGGTTAGAGTGCCTAATCACTAGCGAGCGGTAAGATGGAAACCCAGTACTGGAACTGGGACTAACCCGCGCAGTACATATCACAATAGGTTCACAGGAACCTAAGTGGGATGAATCGAGTCTTCTAGCCCCTCGTCAACCCAGCAACCTAACCCAACCTAATGGCCTGAGTGTGGCATACAGGGGTCTCTTTGCTCTTAGCCAACGCACCTATCAACCTATCCAACTGACATTCTCGAACCTCAATGAGTTTCCCTGCCTGTTGGCCAAAGGCATTTACGTACTCTTCTGAGCCGGTATAAAAATTAAGTGTAGGAAGCCCACATCTCTGCTTTGGCATATGTACCTTCTCTGTGTTCGCCACAAACTAAGAAGCTCTCCACTCTGTCGTAAAAGCAATGTCGTGCTTTCCGATGGGATAACTGCTAAGCTAACGCCCGCCATTACGTCTTTAATGCACCACAAGACACCATCGGTGGGTAAATTCGATTTCATGGCTCCCATTAAATGGTATTACGCACTATAAGCACTTTTAATGCACACGATCTCTGATAACATGCGCCTCGAATCAAACCATCATCTGAAATCAATTAATGCCCCTTCCACAGCTCAGGATAGAATCCATCTCCATTAATTGCAAATCTATCGCAGATTTGTGTTCGAAAAAGCATTAATCTACCACATTCTGTCAAACATACACATATCCTTCCCCCCGCACAAAAACACACACAAACACACACATATACACGCATAGAGGAGAGTTGTTATTGCACATTCCTGTTAATAGTCCCTCGGCCATAATCATCATCATCAGCAGGCTCTTTACGGTGCAATATTTCTTCCCCCTCAAAACCCACACCCACCCACCCACACCTCCCACTTTTAATATGCACTCATTTATTTCTTATTGCTGTGCCGCGCGCTACAGGATATTGTTCCGCATATACTACTCGTATGTACGCCGTCTAATAAGGACTTTGCGAATCATACAGATTAACCAGGAATATCCTTTTATACACTTATATTCTCTCTCTCTCCCACACACGCTGATGTTTTTTTTTTCTCTTATTTGCAGCTCTGCGTTGGAGGCTCCTGGATCGATACAGTTACCGTTGAAATGGATCCTCTAGATGCTGGCACAGATAATGGATTCACATTCACCGCCCCCAATTGGCCAACTAGCCCGCAAGGAGTTATTTATCGTATCACATCAAGATACCCAGCCCATCCGGCAGGGAGCTTCTTCTATCCAAAGAGTAAACGCCTACCACCGATGGCCACATTTCAGTTCATCAAGGTTTGTATATCTACATGAGTGTATCTCTGTGTGTGTGGTATAGTCCTTCCCTATAGGAGAGAGGTGCCTGGGAGGAGAATGGTGGCTTAATAAATAATTACGACCAACAGCGTTCGCTGGGTTTTATTAGATCATTTCATCGTTTTCTCTTGTTTTTTTTTTTTTTTTTGTCTTTGTTTCCTACTCCCTGAGCCTTCGCCGTTACACTGATTTGATATCAGCGCCCCCGGGGGGTGCAGTACACTCGGTGGATTAGCTCGGTTATTATGCGTTGCAGGGTGAAATAATAATTTGTTGGTGAAAGAAGGAATTATTATGTTTGCGGGGAGAATTATTTCCCAATTAAGGTTGGAGATTTATAATTGATTTGAGGCGGGGGTGGGATGGGTAGGGGATGACGATTTCAATTATATTTTTGGGGGTATTATCCGCGCTGACGTTTTGATCCATTCAGAGCATTGGCCACCACATCACCATAGGGGCTATTGAAACGCTTAGATGTGAAGAGCTGGATTATTGCTTATGCTTGTGTGTGTGCTTTGTGAGCTTAACGGGCATAATCCATGTGTTCGCTAAATTAATTCGATTGTTTAGGTATACACTATGGAATTCGAATGGGTATTCTAATGTGCGGCAAATGTGGGTCACCAAATCCATACAGATTGCTGGATAAATAAAGGAAAATGGACCTGGAACTAGGCTTAATAAAGGCTGCTGTGCTGGATTAGAGCTAATTAGGATTAAAAATTATGGCGCTTGTAGTAAGGTTTTCGGGTTCATTACCACCCCATAGCAATGAATGACACAATAGGCCTTTAAATAAATCGGTAGATGTAGTAACGATGAACCCAGGGGCTAGTTCCATAAGGCAGAGGTTTGAGGTAGAGTTAGAGATCTTATACTCATCAAGCCTATCACCAATCTAAGACGCTTTTCTTCAGAAGTTTATATTTTGTAAGAGCAACGTTGGTTACACCGGTGATGGGCCTATTCTGGTGAAAGAAGGTGGGAGCCTAATAAAGACACTAGCAGGTTCAACAAGTTAATGGAAAACTAGGCATTAAGCCCTGGTGGGCAGATCTACTCCTACTCACGCTGCTGCGCTATGGTGGATCGAAACTATGAAAGTCACTACGATTAAAAGGCTGGTTCGTGCCCAATGACTTCAACCGAAATATGTAAGACGGGTTGTCTGTGATCTATTCCCGGAACTTCTCTCAATGCCATTCAGGATTCTCCTCGAATGCAGATCCACATTTAAATGCAAGGGCGGTCTGGCGCAGGCGTTAATGCGTTGGACCACAGCGGTTTAATGCTGTAATCTAGGGAAACCAAAAAGACTTTTTTAAGGTCCCACCTCTCGCCAATCTCTGATTAACTTCCGAGAGTAATACCTATCATGAGTAGCTTCTAGTTCACCGTGTAGTTCTAGTGCACGACAAATCTGAATGATCTGGTGAATCCACCAATACGCACATCACTGTAAGCCTTGAACTGCATGCATGGATATTTCAAGCAGAAGTTCTGCAATTAATGCTCTCTAACACGGTTAACACAGCTATTTGATTAGATAGCCGAGAAGCTTTGACAGTGCTTGGAGCATCCATGCTAAAGTCCAGGCTAGGTCTTGAAATTTTCTCTGCACCGGGTCGCACATTCGAGCTGACAAACTGGCCAAAAATAGTGCCACTTACGTCTGAACTGGTCCTTAACCCATGAATTTACAGAATTTGGTTGGTGTGACGAGGGTTGCATGGCACTTTCCGATTGGGTTTGGAGTAGATCTGGACTCATCCTATAGCTTAAGTGAAGTAAAGAATAAAAACTGAAGGATGGTGTATGCTTTAGACTAAAGTTTGAGTCTCTGGCAGATTTCCGACACAGCATCGTTAAGGACCCTTCTGACCACTTGTACGCTGAGATCTCGATCTGTCCGATTTCATAGGAATCTCTTGGGTTTGGAGCCTGGTCAACTAAACCGAAATGAACGTCACGGTAGTCTAAAAAAGAACGCTCGTCGGAGACTTTTCAGTCCACACAACGTAAGGCATCCAAGGGACAAGTCTGACAATTATTACCAAATAAATTGAAAATATTTGCTAGGGTAGTCTGGATCCACTCATATTTTGAGTCGAATGAGTTGGTCTTCTAGTTCACGAGTTGCGGTGAGGTTAGGATTGATACGATTTTTATCATCTCTCACGACTCTTTCCGTTCTATTACGCGTTTGTGAAATGCATAACTGCTCCAAAATGAAGTGCGACGCCTCACTTCAATCCAAACGAACCACCATCATTTCCTTAAGAAATGAGCAGAAATGCCACTCCGATTCCTTCTCTCAAGAATCAAAGTATCCTTTCCAGCATGTGCACAAAAAAAGCTTCCATTTCATCTGAAATTCAATTTCATCCAACCATCAATGGAAAAATTGATTGCAGCCCTCCATCGAAAGCACCAAACCAAACCTCGTATGTATGTATGCGCAATTTGCCTTCCACAACGCATATGAGGCCAACGAAACCTCCTATCGATCCAAATTGCCTGAGAGTACAAGTATATCCTTGTAACTTAATTGCATGTTCGCACTTACTAATTCATGCAAATGCCGTGCGAATATCTACCCACTCTCGCTGGAGTGCCAGAGTGCCTTCTCTCACTTTAAAATTCCAATCGCGTAATCCCAGCACTGAAAATCCTTTAATCTCCAAGCCAACACCATCTCCCAGACCAAAAATCTTCACACAAATCAATTCCATGGCATCTCTGGCTGAAGGAATTCCTTTCCCTACACATGACATCATTTTGAGTCTCTTATTTTCACTCGACGAAGGAGGAGCGTCCTGAAGGAATACGCGTTCATGCCGGATACGGGGGATGAATGAATGAATGGAGAACCATCTCCAATAACAACGACAAAATGAGTTTTTCTCCTTTCTAATTTGTTTGTGTTTTCTACTTTCTCGTTACAGCTAAAGGAATACGAATTAAGCGAGGTGTTCAATTTCGTTGAGGACGATCGCCGATACGAGACGGTACAGACCCAAACGCACCTGGAATCTGAGCATAATCACGTCGAAATGAATAACGAACTGTCAGCGAGTATCGAGCGTGAACGCCAAACAGAAGTGGGGACTGCCACCCCGGGCTCTGTGACAGAAAGGGATCGGGTACGTTCCCGACTGCTGGCAAAAATGAATCCAACGTAAGTAGCATAGATTCCCGCATGCATATCCTCTGTATAAACATCTAAAAGAGTAGTCCTTGAACGCCAACGGCTGTATTTTGCTATGGCAATTAGCAATAAAGCTAAAAGCTAGAAGCTAATCTCTGAAATGTGTCTCCAGCGCCATGCCGGTGTGTGGGTTAAGATATTTCTATTGCCCGCCATTTGGTTCGTGTTGAAAGGTGAAATCCTTAAAAATTGCCTCCTATCATTGCTCTGCAATCGTTTCGCGCGGCATCGGAATTCTAATGCTTTCATTTCACTGCCAACAGGATGGTAGCTTTCTACCATTATTTCTCTTTGTATTGCCTCTTCTTACTGCGAAGTCCTTGTGCAAATTGCACATTCAAGGAGAAGGAGACATCGTCGTTTTGTGCTCGTTTAAGGAGTTTGTTTTCTTATTATTTTTTCGCCTTCCCTCTTGCTCTCTCTATCGTTAAACTGTTATTGATTCACTTCAAATGAAATCATGTCCTTGGATAAGGATATCGCCTTGCAAGAGAAATAAACATTTAAGGATTTAATTTTTTCTTCCACCAAAGTACTACTCATGCAATTGAAAACTGAATGTCGACAGAAAGGACACAGAGACCAAACAAATTTAATGTTGCTACGCGAGGTTATTTTAGATTGAAAAGTTTAATTAAAAAAAAAATGTTTTGCAAACGAGTAATAAGAGGACTTAATGCGCCACTTAAGGGCATCATCACATGAAATTGGAAAGTCAGTTTTAAAATCACTTAATCTGTCTCAAGGCGATCAAAATAAATTAAGCAAATACATGTGAATTGCTTTTATGGATGTGTGCAGGGGAAAGGGAAACAAATTTTATGCAAATGGGACTGTCAACTAGGATAACTACTCATAAGAAGTAATGAGATTGTGTGAGAATAACGATGCACAGACAGGGTACTCGTACAAGGACGTTCATGAAAGAGTCGCATCATCAAATCTATGTTGGAAATAATTTGATGTAAGTACGAGCATTCACACGAATTTAGGACTCTTGATTTACGAGTATATTCGTGTTTAATGGAGTGGTAAGCTATCATAAGACTTTACTTCAAGGTGGAGACGTCTATGAGGAAAGTGTAGCCTAAGGTGTAGTGGAAATTATGTAAAATTAAGTAGCAATTGGCTCATGAAACTCTATTCAGCACTCCCCGCACCTGATACCTGCACTACAAAACAACTGTACTCGTCGTCAGATCGAGTCCTTTTGTGATAACAGATTGTGATGATGTCAGCAGGATGCTATATCGAGTGAAAGTGGGAGACACTACAATGCATACAAATGCCTTTTGAAACCGGTGTTTCAGCATTTCATTCTCCAGACCCAAAAGGTCTTGGAAACGTCGGAATTCACAGAAATCAGCGAGAGGCACATACTTCAGCTACCGCCTGAAAGATAAAAGATGTTTAAGAGTGAAAAGACGTGGAAGATTGGACTGCAAACGGGAGAGCCAAACGTAAAGCTGAAGACCTCCTCGCGATTAAGTTCGCAATGAGTCTGCGTTTTTAAAGGCATCCCTCCGCCTCCAGAAACTATCTGAGTACTTAGCACTTGCACACTTACAGATTTCTTATTTAAATGTACGTCTTTCGATGTCGCTCCTAAAAGTTGCAGATAACCGAGAAACCTCAAGACTTGCGCATTCATAGAAGAAGCGATAAACCATTGTTACAATGAACAGCATTTTTAAATTTCAAAAACCATGATGCTTAAAAAGACAACCCTCCGTTTTAGATGGAATTTCTTATTCAGATACAGTCATAATGCATGCAGTCAGGCACTCAGAAAAATCCCTCAGATCCAGTACAGCTTCACTCTTGGATGGGGTCTAGATTATTCAGATTGTGACGCTAATGAATTACCACCACTAGACTCTTGCGGTACAAACAGAAATGTTTTATTAAGAATTTGATTTAACCCTCAAAATGTCTGAAGATTCCAATTGAAAGCAATTTCGAATCATCCTTTGTGCTATTTTTATGCATTTCGGAGTTCACAAATGCAACACGAACGTCCCCTTCACAAAATACCAACGCACAGAGAAATAAATCCCCAAACTAATAGTGGTGACATCTGTAAGAAAGTAGAGCAAACTACATAAATGGTTTTCGTATTGAATGACCGAACTGAAAGAACAAAAAAGTGATGAAAGTATGAAAAGAAAAAAAAAGTCGTCCTTGCAAAAACTCCATTATCCTCCATTACCATCTTAACCCATTTATAAGTCTCCTTCCTACAGACCCAACGAATATTAAAAATTCCCCCAAACTACGTCACCTCTTTCTGTCCTTAAAATGCCTTTAAACTAGATTTGGTAAAATAATTGAAAGCCACAAAAAAAACTCAACTCAATTCCTCAAAGGACTTCCAGTAAACAAAAACCGCTGACAATAAAATGTCGCAATTCCATTTCAATGCAACTCTAGCAATTGTTTTGATTCCCTACACAAAAATTTTAAAATTGTTTGCCTTCCTAACAATCACAATGAAAAAAAAAAGCCCGACACACAAACCCTCCTCAACTATTAATAAAAGTCAGTTACACAATAACAGTGGCAAACACAACAGCACAGAAGGGAAGGAGAAAAAAATAGGAAAAGAACCGACTCCCCCTTTGAATCCTTTCGATTGAAATGAATAATGAATCAGAAGAAACAGCGCACAAGAGACATAAAAATCAGGATAAATAATGTCGCCAAAGGACTCGCTCCCAATTCAGTTTTTCCTCTTTGTGCAAAAGTTTACAGAACAAAACTTAAAGGATTTTTTCTTTCCTTTTTGCGTGTTTATTTGAATGAAATTCCTTTTTTGTCGCGCTATTCCACAAGAAAAAAAAAATATGGAACGACAATCCGTTTCTATTGAATTTATCCTTCCAACGATCCAAAAAAAAAGAGGAAAACTCCTTGTCATCTCCTTTAAATTATAATTTGCGAGATTATTTTGTTAGGTAACTTTATATCCGTCGCTTTCACAAGTCCTTTGTTCTCCTTTTCTCTTTCAGTTACAATTCGACGAACGTTGTGCCGAAAAACGATAAGAACGCCATTTTACAGAGTATCGCGTCCAGCTATAACAGGACCAACAAGCAACAGCATAAAAAGCGTGTATCCGGCCGTCGGTCACGTGATTGTCGCGTTGGCCACTGGTCCGAATGGAGTACGTGCAGCAAAAGCTGTGGCATCGGTGAGATGCACCGATATCGAAAGATTATCAAACACGGCAAGAGGGGTGGGCGACCGTGCCCGGCGCTGCAGGAGTCCAAATGGTGCGGCTCAGAGAAAGGATGCCATTCGCCTTTGACCTATTTCAATTGGTAAGGATGTACTTTTTTTTTTTTTTTGATTTGTGATGGATGTGCGATTACATTTTTTTTGATTTTGTCAAAACAGTTAAGGGAATCATTTGATCAAGAGCCAATTTTTTGTTAGAATGTCGTCAAAAGTGAGGTCAGACTCCAAACAAGCTTCATGCACTGACAACTTTTGCTACTGCTACTGCTGTTAAAGGACGATAAGCCTTCTTCGACATATATCGTCCTTAAATTAAAGTGGCGATCAAGAAAAACCTTTGAAACGCTGAACTCAAATGTCGCAGACTTATATCTGTAAAGGTCTGCTTCACGGCACTTAGAGCTAAGTATCAATCACAGCCTCGCTCTGCTGGGTCTTTGGACACATGGGAGTAGGTATAACCGGCCTTCAAGGCATCTAAGAAATATTCTACGAAAAAAAATGTTTGACCCAACAGACCTATGCGTTTCACGGCCTAGCTACTCGCGATAATTCGTATTGTGAGTGTCAGGAATTTACGAGGTAGGATCATGGATTCCTCACAGGCTGGCGACAGCTGGCAGCCACCTAACTTAACAAAGAGTAATTTTGAATGAGTATCTTAGTCTGGCGCCGTGGCTCAAGTGGTTAGTGCGTTGGATCGCTGAGCGTGAGGTTCGAGGTTCGAATCCCAGAGAACACCAAAAGTTTTTCACGGTCCCACCTCTCGCGAATGTCTGACAAACGTCCGAGAGTAATAACTGTCAAGAGAAAGCTTCTCAATTTGCCTTTCGGATATGGCTCTAAACTGTAGGTCCCTTCCATTGGTGTGAAAAAATATAACACGCACAACACGAATGGTCGCGAGAAGCTAGGCCCTGGACCACATACGGTCTGTTGCGCCAAGAATTTGTATTTGTATTTGTATCTTAGTCTTCATGAAACCGCGGAATTTTGTTTTAATTGGTGTCAAAAGAGTACACCACTAGCTGCAAACTAGCAACCGTCATCGCCTCGCTCAAAAGGAATTTACAGAGTCCATTAAACTCAGAATTTTGAGGGCCATTTCCTTTCCTTAATAAATAGCATTCAAATTTCGATTTGTTTTATTACTGTCCCTTCTTTTCTTTTCGCCCACAGGTCGAACACATGAACGTAATTAAACTTAAATTTAAGGTAAACAATTGAAAAAATGTATTTAATATAAATAACAAAAAGTAATACAAGAAACCAGTAAAAAAATGCAAAATATTTATCATTTGAGTTCTAATAAACTGCAGCAAATAAAACAACAAAACAAAAATTAAAACAAAATTATGCTTTACGAAAAAACTACACAAAAAAATATATTTAACAGAAATAAAAATAAATTCATCGCAGCCCAAAATTCTAATATTAAGATAGGACTTTTGACAATATAATCAACTCTCAATTCGATTAAGTAGCTATTTAAAAAAAAATCAATTAAGTGGTAAACCTTCAAAAAAAACTCCGAATATTATTTGCCACGACCTTACCCCTAAAAAGAAAATCCTTGCATTACCACAGAATTAAAAAAAAAACACTAAACAGAAAACCAAATCATAAAAAAGAAATTAAAATTAAATTAATAAACTAGTTCTAAGCTAATCGTGTAAGCATAATCATTAAAATTTAATTGATTGAAAAAAATTAAAAAAAAAGGAAAACTAACATTTATTTCAAGAAAAAAAATAGTTGTAATATTTGTACTGGTTACCGCCCTAAGTAATGATGGAATGACACATATTTTCATAAAAAAAAATTACCAAAAAGAATATAAATTAAAATTATATAGATAAACATTATTCGAAATGCTGTTCATAAAGTTAAAACTAACAAAAAAAAATATTATCAATCGTACAAAATGAGAATAAATATAATTTTTTTTTTCTGTTCTTATATAAACAACAAAATCAAATCAAATTTAAGAAAACAAGTAACAAACAAAAAAGCGTAGTTTCCAAAGGATAACGAGATAAATTTCATCAACAATTGTAGATACTGTACCTTAATGATTATAATTTTTTTCAATAATTTATTCCGTTCCTTTAAAAAAAAAATTGAATGATGTAAAAGTATAAAGAAAAAAAAATGCAAATACCAAAACGCAAACAGCATAAATTGTAAAATTGTAGTGTATAAACAAAATCAAGGTAAAAATCGAGAAAAATAAAAATATATATAAATTTTTGTATAAAGTATTCCAGTGGTTTTATTATTTGAAAATTCGTATGTTTTTGTTCGAAGGATTTGAAGGCAGTGCAGGTAAATCAGAGCCTGTTCTGACGCTTACAATCGATTCAAATCAGATTCACAGTCTTTCATGGTGGACCTGTGGAAGGACTAGGGAAGGAATACCCGTGGGACACAAACCAATCAGTTATTCAGTGGTAGCATATGAACAGATACAAAGTGCGTTTTATATTTCAGTCCGATTTTGTTCGGCTGTCAGTTTGGTTTAAATGTCATATTTGACAGTTGTGACAGTCGTGACCACGTTTTGAAGTTACCTGAAGATTTTATTGAAATAATTGTGAATACGCCAAGAAAATTGCATACACTGAGTGACAAAGTAAAGTCTGGGCGGCAACGTAGACAACGTTTAACGTCAGAAAATATTGAGGCAGGTGAAGTAGAGTGTTTTTTTGAATGTCCGGTCACCTTGCATTGACACCGTGCAGGGATATTGGGAATGTCTCCATAATGTTTCTTCCCAATTCGATTGATTTAACATCAACGATCCACAAACAATTGCCGCACTAAAGGAATATAATCATCGGAAAATAGGACCACAAACAACCAACATTGTACTGAAAAATTTTGTTGACAGGATGGGCTACAGCCAAGCCAAGCCAGCTGCGGCCACCATCTGAACGAAACTATTTTCAAATCAACAATCATTGTTAAATATCGAAGGGGGTGTATTCTTAGTAAAAATTTCCAAAAGAAACCAACAGCTGGCTCAATTTTTTACCAATCTGGTCTGAATGAGTGCTGTTTTGAGCCAGAAAAGTCAACTATAGACAGAACATTCAGATCTTGGAGAACACCCAGAAGCTTCGAATCCATGCCCGCATATGAAAACGTTCATAGAGACGATCTTCAGAGCCTTACCCGTCTAACGCGGTGAAGAATGCACGCTACTCAATCAACTTCGGAAACAATACGATTTCAATGTCAAAAAACGTCTACGACAAGATCATAACGTGATCTCTTTCACGCATAGTGTGAAAGGATTCCGTAAAATTATCAAACGTATGTACGTATCATACACTCCTAGATAAGGCACAAAATACCACCCACAAATATTACAAAAAAAAAACCGTTAATGTAAATTTGAATTCGAAACAACCAACCTAACGACATTTAGCTGCTTCAAACCAGCAAACCAGTTTTTCCTAAAAAAAACTTGGCGTCGCAGCAGTATTTCTTGTGCAATTAGGACGACATGACACCTGCACTAAAACCCAAAACCCTCAAAATTATTTGTCAAATATTTAAAAAAATTTCTATGTGTACACATATTTTTTCCAAAAAAGAATTCGACTCACCGTTACTGAGATTTGTAGATTTTTTCATTGCCAGCTGCGCACGCAAAAACAGTCGACCGCGGACCCCTTTAACGGACCAAAATACAACTACACACAGCAGAAACGGAAACGAGGGGAAAACAAAATATCCACAAAGATTAACACTTTGCAAACGAATTTCAAATTGTATTTTGCTTTTGCTTCACATCTAGCACAATACTTAAAGGGAAACAGAGCGAGAACGAGGAAAACTAAAAAAAAAACCGAGCCGGGTCGGGGTCTTCACCCATTTAAAGCCGCGCGCACTCCACACACTTCCTTGTCAGTTTGCAGCCATATTCACTTCACACACTTCCTTCCATTTTGCTTTTGCTTACCAGCATTGCAGCCATTTTCACTTCACACACTTCACTTCCACATTGACTGCTTACACATATTTTCGCTCTGCTTTTGCTCGGGAGGACAACTTTACACACTGTTGCCGTTTCTCCTGTTATAATATACACGAGTCTACTGTTATTAAGCTCCGAAAAAAGTGAAATCTACTCTTTCCTGTTCCCAAACAATTTTTAGCACATTTCTCCTGTAACTTTACTTTTTAATTGAAAGCAAAACACGAAACGCAACGCTAACATAAATATTTATTCAAGTTTTAAAAATTGTATAACAAAAAACGGGTTGGATATGAAAAAAATAGTTGGATGTCCATATGACAACGCAAATGTAATGGCCGGCGAACACAATTCATTTAAGTCAAGGCTTACAGCTGAAACTGAATGCCTTTTGTCAATGAACTGTATTTGCCATAGTGGTTCACTAGCTGCATGTACTGCCGTCAAAGTTTTTCCAGCTTATCTAGAGGACTTGTCTAGATCGATTTGCGCATACACTACGGGAAGTCCAAAGCGATGAGCTCTGGAAGAAATTCAAGATCATTTCAATGTTTCGTGCAAAAGTATGCTAAAAGTAAGTTAAATACGTTGGCTTTGCATGCAACATTGCATTTCTAGAGTACAAGAAATGTGGATTGAACTGACACATTTCTTCTTTGTTGCCGATTGTGAAAATAAACTTTCTTCCGCAAAGAAAATTCTTGAAAATCTTTGTTCCGACAAAGTGAAAGCCTATTTCATCGAGTTTAATGCTCTTTTCCATCAAAACTAAAAATTAATTTAGTATTTACGAAAGGAGTCAGAAACATTCTTTTTTTTAACTTACAGTTTAATATTAACTGAAAACTTAGCTTAAATGTAGACGTTTCTGATACCGCAAATTATAAAAATAGTCATTTAATTACAAAATAAACTCGTTTTTAGTGGTTTTTAAAGGCAATTCTAAATCTTAGTAAGTCCAACAACAGATCTCCTCCCTTTTTAACTTTTTCTCAGCGGCAACACTGCCCTGATTCCTACTCGGCACGGCGCGGCGACGTTACAGCGCCATCAACTGAGTTCAGCAATTTTCTTGAGCTTAATGCAGAGCGGGAGGAGAAAAATTTTGCAAAAGACAGCTCCACTCAGCGGAGCGAGCGAACTCTTTCTGTTGATTTGGCTGCAAGGGCGCTCTATTCTACTTAATAGCAGTGGCCAGTGAGGTAGAGGAGATCCGAGAATCGAAAATCTCTGCTGCAAAAAATGTGTGCATGTGGAAGGGAGGAATAAATTTCCTCTCAGGGGCTGACTAAAATGTGCAACTGATGTCATTGAAGCCGCGGAACAAGGAAAAGTTAACTTTTTTATGGAAGACTGCTCAGTGTTAATCTAGTTAAATTCAGGTCTGGAATAAGGATGGACAGATTTCCAGTAAGGATTAATCAATGAACTAATAATTCCTGGTCGGTATAACGAGCCTTTTCCTAAGATTTCACTCACAGTTGCTTACGAAGTACCAGTCATTTTCGACACGGCGGGCATCGAAAAATAACTCATATTTTCTGGGTCTTAATTTTCAAACAAATACTTGATAAAAATTACGTGAACGTCAATTATTAAAAAAAAAGTCCAGAAGCCTTTCTATGGGAGACAAAAAGTAAATAAATTTCAGCTCTTGACTTATCCCAGACTCACTCATTTGACCCTCAATCTTTTTTTCTACAAGAAATCGCAAGCAATCCATTTTGGTTAGTCACCGCAGAACCATAGATGCTACTACCGGTGAATCTGATATAACACTAGTTAATGACATCGAAATGTACTACAGTACCGAGACTGGAATGTACAGATTCGTCAAAACCCGTGGAAAGGATATAAATAAGTCGAATATCCCCAAAACAGAGGCGTTTGTGAGTTCAAAGGAATCATGCCTGCCGTATCTATAGATGATTTTTGTTCGGTTTTCTTTTTCAAGATTCATATGGCTATTCCTCCAGACGGAGGATATGGTTGGGTGGTCCTTTTCATGGCTTTCTTTTGCACGGCTGTTGTCGATGGAATTCTCTTCACCATTGGAATAGTTCTGCCGTATATTTCCGACGATCTATCGCTAAGCGAAACCGAAACTGCGCTACTCTCCTCTACACAAGTAGGTAAGCATCGCTGAGAATATGATATCTTCAACTCAATCAAAGGTTTGTTATACATTATAGCGCCTCTGGGTAGTGCATTGATAAATAGCTTTGGGTTTCGTGCTGTGGCCTTCACTGGGTCGCTGATATCGTTAGTTGCCATTTTAACAGCCAGCTACAGCCATGAGATGTGGATGCTTCTTCTGTTGCAAGGAGTTATAGGTTAAATCACCTTTTTTTAAACTAAATCGGTGCTTAGATCAAGCTACTTTGGTTAAAATTTTTAGTCGGGGTTTCAATGGACTTCCTATTTATGTCTACGTCTTTAATCGTTAACTACTACTTCGAACGGTATCGAGCTATTGCAGGTGCAATTGCCTCCTCTGGATCAGGAATTGGTGTAATTTTAATGGCCTTATTGAATAAAAGTCTGGTGGAGAACATCGGTTGGAGGAATACAACTCGAGTGCATGCGGGACTCGTTGGCGTAGCGGGGTTAATGTCCCTCTTCTTTGCTGAGGTTAAGCCAACAAAGGTTGGCCACTTTATTGAGGTACTGTTTTTCTATCGAAAGTCCTTGTGAATTTCCTTCCTCAGTTTCTTTCAGACGTAGATAGTGATACAGATTCTGATAAATCGTACGAACTTGCTGTGGTCCGGTATTCTACGGGTAGGGCGGATATTTCTTCCACCAGAAAGAGCAGAACTAGCATCTCTAATACAAGGAATATCGAGCATCGCATGAGTAACTACGAATGAAATAATTATTGCTCAGCCATTTGCAGTTTCACTGGTTTTATTCTTACAGGACCAACAACACATTCGGAAATAGCAGCCAAAGGAAAATATCTTATCCATCACATCTGCCCTTGTTGTTACAAGGAAGGGTCACGGTTCGATGAAGTGGAAAGCAAGCAGTATGAAATACAGCATGGTCCCCTAGACCGAGATGACATATTTTACGATTCGGGAAAACCAGATTATAGCACAGCTGGATCTGGTGCTTTAGACCGAAAGGAGGATCTTGAAATTCTTGTCGAAATGGAGTCCAAGGTTCTTTTAATTTTCATTTATCCGCTTTAGGACACAATAATGTAGTCAAGTTGATGTCTCTTCTAGGCTAAAAAAATTCACTACACCCTTTCGATGATGCGTCCCCCTCTACCGGAAGAGGTGGAGAGGACGCGATGGTTACCCCGTAAGATCAAGACGGTCTTTCATGCGATTTTCGATACGAGTCTCTTAGATTTTGTAGAGTTTCGTTTGCTCCTCCTGGAGGCTTTTATTTTTCCGCTAGGATTGAATATACCCTTCGTGTATAGCGTAGGTAAGGGCCGTTGGGTTTAAAACGAGTTTTTGACTAAGGGCTCTCCTTACAGAACGTGCTGAAATCCCTGAAAATTACGCGATTATGCTACCTGTGGTGATCGGGGTATCGAATATTGTGTACAGGATATTCGTGGGATTCATTGCCTTCAGGATAAAGTTTCATTCAGCATATCTGTCTGGTTCTGGAATGCTTCTGGGCGGAGTAGTCACCATGATAAGTGGATTTGTGGGAAAGAGTACTTTTTGGTTTCAGATTTTTTATGCAATGTGCTTTTCTATTGGATCAGGTAAGAGGAAGGTGACAAGGGCGGCAGTAAAACTGTTTTTGTAATGGATTCCAGTTTACAGCATCATTTGGATGTTTGCGTGCGATAGTTTATGTGCAAGTCTTAGGCTTGGAAAGGCTCACGAATGCCTTCGGACTAACGACAATGGCAGTGGGACTAGGCATGTTCATCGGAACAACTACAGCGGGCATGTTGAATGACGAATTCGGTAGATTGGAACCGACGTTTATTTTTGCCGGGACCTGCATGTCACTAGCAGGACTTTTGAAAATGTCCATGCCGAGGTATGTAAAATACCGAAAAATGGTGGAAGCGAGGAAAGCCCAAAAGAGAGTGCGCTTTGCTGAACCAAAAGCTAGAAGATGGAGGAAAAGGTGTTGTTCTAGGATTTGTTTTTGCTGTAAATAAAATTTAACAGAAAAAGCAATTAAATTCAGTCGAAATGTTTACTTGAAGTTTGCCTTTGGAGATCCATTTTAAACGAGCTTCCCTAAGAGGACAATTTAAGTCTTTCATGGACCACTGTAGATCCACTGTCTAGATCGGCAAAGAACTGCACCCACAAGTGTCAAGGATATCGTGTATATAGAGCAGAACAATAGCGATACACATCCTCGACTTCTGCATGAAAGTCAATTCTTTTCCACAACAACCTTTACAATTTTAAGTCTTACTGAAGCCATAGGGACATTAATTCGTTATCGTACATAAGGGTTCGACCTTTCAAGTAACGTTCTCACGAAAGGTCTGCATTTGCAATCGTACAAGAACCCAAACCAGAGATATTTGTTTAGAAAAATTTCACTGCAAAGCTGAAAAGGGTTCCCAGAACGAGGTGGAGGAGAAAAATTTTGCAAAAGACATTTCCACTCAGCGCATCCGCGACAGTGACATGCGAACCCTTTTTGTTGATTTGTCTGCGCTGTCGCTCTATCCTACTTTACAGCAGTGGCCAGTGAGGCAGAGGAGATCCGAGAATCGGAAATATCTGCTGAAAAAAATGTGTGCATGTGCAAGGGAGGAATAAATTTTCTCTCAGGGGCTGACTAAAATGTGCAACTGTTGTCATTGAAGCCGCGGAACAAGGAAACTTTTTTATGGAAACCTGCTCACGACAGTGTTAGTCGACGTAAATTCGGGTGCGGGATAAAGACAGACAGATGTCCAGTAAAGATTATTAAATGAACTAATAATTCCTGGGCGGCCTAGCGAGGCTTCAGTCACAGTTGCTTACGAAGTCATTTCGGACACGGCGGCATCGAAAAATAACTCATATTTTCTGGCTCTTAATTTTCAAACAAATACTTGATAAAAATTACGTTAACGTCAATCTTTATAAAAAAAGTTCCAGAAGCCTTTCTATGGGAGACAAAGAGTAAATCAATTTCAGCTCTTGGCTAACCGCAGGCTCACTCATTTGGCCCTCAATCTTTTTCAGGCAAAATCCAAACCAAAGTCCAAGACCTAATTATTCCAATAAGGAAAGGTAAGATGGTAAATCTAACAAGAATCAATCAGCTAATCTGTTTAATTTTGAGCTAGTAATGCTGATGACGAAAGGATAGCTCCCACCCAGCCGTAAGTATAAGTTTCCTGCAAGAGTTATAGCTCAGACGTTGGTTAATTTTTTTCAGTAAGACTCAAGTCCAACCAGCAGGCGGTTCAAGCAAAAGACGGTAAGATCGTTAAACTAATAAAGGCTTACAGACTATAAACTGCTGCGCATTTCTAGCAAAGATAACAAACTGCCCACTGAGAGTGCCTCCACATCGGCGTAAGTGGAAAAAATCAGTAGAAAAACTAGAATGTTTCCTTAAATATCTGACCTCTTTTAGTGCTAGTGATTCTATAGGCAATTCTAGACTCATATTAATAAGTCACCGCAGAACCATAGATGCTACTACCGGTGCATCTGATATAACACTAGTTAATGACATCGAAATGTACTACAGTACCCAGACTGGATCGTACAGATTCGTCAAAACCCATGGAAAGGATAAGTTGGGTATCCCCAAAACAGATGCGTTCGTGAGTTCAAAGGAATCATGCCTGCCGTATCTAGAGATGATTTTTGTTCGGTTTTCTTTTTCAAGATTTATATGGCTATTCCTCCAGACGGAGGATATGGTTGGGTGATCTTTTTCATGGCTTTTTTTTGCACGGCTGTTGTCGATGGAGTTCTCTTCACCATTGGAATAATTTTGCCTTATATTTCCGACGATCTATCGCTAAGCGAAACCGAAACCGCGCTACTCTTCTCTACACAAGTAGGTAAGCATTGCTGAGAATATGATATCTTCAACTCAATCAAAGGTTTATTCTTCATAATAGCGCCTCTGGGTAGTGCATTGATAAATAGCTTTGGGTTTCGTGCTGTGGCCTTCACTGGGTCGCTGATATCATCAGTTGCCATTTTAACAGCCAGCTACAGCCATGAGATGTGGATGCTTCTTCTGTTGCAAGGAGTTATAGGTTTAAAAGATTTCTAATATATTTGGTGCTTAGATCAAGCTACCTTGGTTGAAACTTTTAGTCGGCGTTTCAATGGACTTCCTTTTTATGTCTACGTCGTTAATCATTAACTACTACTTCGAACGGTATCGAACTATTGTAGGTGGAATTGCCTCCTCTGGATCAGGAATTGGTATAATTTTGGTAACCTTATTGAATAAAAGTCTGGTGGAGAACATCGGTTGGAGGAATACAACTCGAGTGCATGCGGGACTCGTTGGCGTAGCGGGGTTAATGTCCCTCTTCTTTGCTGAGGTTAAGCCAACAAAGGTTGGCCACTTTATTGAGGTACGGTTTTTCTATCGAAAGTCCTTGTGAATTTCCTTCCTCAGTTTCTTTCAGACGTAGATACTGATGCAGATTCTGTTAAATCGTACGAAGTTGCTGTGGTCCGGTATTCTTCGGGTATGTCGCCTGCTCCTTCGTTGCGATGGAGCACAACTAGCAGCTCTAATACAAGGAATATCGAGCATCGCATGAGTAACTACGAATGAAATAATTATTGCTCAGCCATTTGCAGTTTCACTGGTTTTATTCTTACAGTACCAACAACACATTCGGAAATGGCAGCCAAAGGAGGATATCTTATCCATCGCATCTGCCCTTGTTGTTTCAAGGACGTGTCACGGTTCGGTGGAGTGGAAAGCAAGCAGTATGAAATACAGCATGGTCCCCTAGACCGAGATGACATATTTTACGATTCGGGAAAACCAGATTACAGCACAGCTGCCTCTCGCGTTATAAGCCGAGCAGAGGATCTTGAAGTTATGGGCGAAATGGATGCCAAGGTTTTTTTTTTTTTTATCCGCTTTAGTATTTACTAACGTAGTCAAGTCGATGTCTCTTCTAGGCTAAAACAATTCACTACACCCTTTCGATGATGCGTCCCCCTCTACCGGAAGAGGTGGAGAGGACGCGATGGTTACCCCGTAAGATCAAGACGGTCTTTCATGCGATTTTCGATACGAGTCTCTTAGATTTTGTAGAGTTTCGTTTGCTCCTCCTGGAGGCTTTTATTTTTCCGCTAGGATTGAATATACCCTTCGTGTATAGCGTAGGTAAGGGCCGTTGGGTTTAAAACGAGTTTTTGACTAAGGGCTCTCCTTACAGAACGTGCTGAAATCCCTGAAAATTACGCGATTATGCTACCTGTGGTGATCGGGGTATCGAATATTGTGTACAGGATATTCGTGGGATTCATTGCCTTCAGGATAAAGTTTCATTCAGCATATCTGTCTGGTTCTGGAATGCTTCTGGGCGGAGTAGTCACCATGATAAGTGGATTTGTGGGAAAGAGTACTTTTTGGTTTCAGATTTTTTATGCAATGTGCTTTTCTATTGGATCAGGTAAGAGGAAGGTGACAAGGGCGGCAGTAAAACTGTTTTTGTAATGGATTCCAGTTTACAGCATCATTTGGATGTTTGCGTGCGATAGTTTATGTGCAAGTCTTAGGCTTGGAAAGGCTCACGAATGCCTTCGGACTAACGACAATGGCAGTGGGACTAGGCATGTTCATCGGAACAACTACAGCGGGCATGTTGAATGACGAATTCGGTAGATTGGAACCGACGTTTATTTTTGCCGGGACCTGCATGTCACTAGCAGGACTTTTGAAAATGTCCATGCCGAGGTATGTAAAATACCGAAAAATGGTGGAAGCGAGGAAAGCCCAAAAGAGAGTGCGCTTTGCTGAACCAAAAGCTAGAAGATGGAGGAAAAGGTGTTGTTCTAGGATTTGTTTTTGCTGTAAATAAAATTTAACAGAAAAAGCAATTAAATTCAGTCGAAATGTTTACTTGAAGTTTGCCTTTGGAGATCCATTTTAAACGAGCTTCCCTAAGAGGACAATTTAAGTCTTTCATGGACCACTGTAGATCCACTGTCTAGATCGGCAAAGAACTGCACCCACAAGTGTCAAGGATATCGTGTATATAGAGCAGAACAATAGCGATACACATCCTCGACTTCTGCATGAAAGTCAATTCTTTTCCACAACAACCTTTACAATTTTAAGTCTTACTGAAGCCATAGGGACATTAATTCGTTATCGTACATAAGGGTTCGACCTTTCAAGTAACGTTCTCACGAAAGGTCTGCATTTGCAATCGTACAAGAACCCAAACCAGAGATTTTTGTTTAGAAAATTTTCACTGCAAGGCTGAAAAGGTTTCCCAGAACGGTACAACCTTTAGGATTCTGTCTAAATGAAAAACCTAGATATGCCTCGCGCTACATGTAAGGCTCGACTTGTCATGTGTCTATAGACAGTTCTGGGCTAAGCTGAGTAGTGCCGTGTTGGTCATGTTAAAGTGATCACAAATTAACCACGTAATCGGTATCCTCATTGGACATTGTCTGATCGGCCTTTTTTACATACCGTCAAAAAAAAGAAAATTATGTCAAGCGTCCGATGTTTGCTTGTAAGATGCGTATTTTATGTGTACATGTATACGTACATGGGATACATATGAAGATCGTGTGTTGCAGCGCTGAATTTGTAAACACCATTCCGCTCACCGCACACCAAGAGAGCAATAAGGCGAATATTTATATTTCGCCAAAACCATTTGGCTGCTAACTCCGGCCGCCAAGGAATTATTAGTTCATTTATTAATTCTTACTGGACATCTGTCCATCCTTATTCCAGAAGTGAATTTAAGTAGGTTAACCCTGTAGTGAGCAGTTTTCCATAAAAAAAAGTTAATTTTTTCTTACTCCGCGGCTTCAATGACATCAGTTGCACATTTTAGTCAGCCCCTGAGAGGAAATTTATTCCTCCCTTGCACATGCACACATTTTTTTGCAGCAGAGATTTCCGATTCTCTGATCTCCTCTACCTCACTGGCCACTGTTGTGAAGTAGAATAGAGCGACCGTGCAGTCAAATCAACAAAAAGAGTTCGCCTGTCACTGTCGTGGATGCGCTCCGCTGAGTGGAGCTGTCTTTTGCTAAATTTTTCTCCTCCCGCTCTGGAATGCATTAAGCTCGAGGAAATTGCTGAATTCAGCTGATGGCGCTGTTGCGTCGCCGTGCCGAGTAGGAATCGGGGTCAAAGCCAACAACGCAGTCTCCTGACGGTTCAGTAGTAACTGGTGTCGTGGTGTGGTGTTTGTTTGGTAAGTTCTGTGCTTTAAATCGGTGAAGATCTGTGCCCGGCTCCGTTTCTTTTATTATTTTTTTAGTTTTTTCCGTGCTCTCTCTTTCTCTCTCTGCCTGTAAGTGTTGTGCTGGAAAAGGAATTAAATGAAGTGTGTAAAGTTGTTCTCCCAAGCAATAGTAGAGCGAAAATGTGAAGCATTCGATGCGAAAGTGAAGTGAAAATGTCTGCAAAGCTAGTGAGTAAAAGCAAAATGCAAAGTAGTGTGTGAAGTGAAAATGGCCGCAATGCTATGAAGGCAAAAGCAAAATGCAAAGAAGTGTGTGAAGTGAAAATGGCTGCTAACTGCCAATGAAGTGTGTGAAGTGCGCGCGGCTTTAAATGGGTGAAGACCCCGGACCGGGTCGGTTTTTTTTTTTTTTTTTCCTTTTCTCTCTCTCTCTTTCCCTTTAAGTATTTCGGTAGATGTAAAGCAAAAGCATAATGCAATTTGAAATTCGTCTGCAAAGTGTTAATTTTGGTTTTCTGTTGTTTCCCTTTCTGGTGCGAATATCGTTGTATTTTGGTCGGTTACAGGGGTCCGCGATCGAGTGTTTTTGAGTGTATTGGAGTGTAACTGAACTTCGCAGCTGTCAATCAAGAAATTTACAAATTCTCAGCAATGGTGAGTCGAATCCTTTTTTGTAAAAAATATATGTACACATAGAAATTTTCCAAGAATTTTGAGGGTAATGCTTTTGAGTTTTAGTACAGGTGTCATACCAATTGCTCAAGAAATACTGCTGTGACGCCATGTTTGTTTCGGGAAACTCTTGCTCGTTTGAAAAATCAGTTAAATGCCGTTGGGTTGGTTGTTTCGAATTCAAATTTACATTCAGCGTTGTTTTTTCTTTTTTCTTTTCTAATCGTTTCCAAACTGAAATTGGACTGCCTACCCGCCACCCACATATTACAAAAACAAGTCGTCTTTGTCAACTGAATCCTTTTCTCAACTTGAATTGCCCGTGTACCACTTGACATCATCTTACTTCATATTATCATCGACAAAAAAAAGAATAGAAAAATTATTTAAAATTTCCTTCCGCTGTCGATTCGAATAAATCACACTTTCGCCCACCTTTTGCACCATCCATCCTTCGGTAGATACCTGGTGTTTTTTTTTTAAGGAAATAAACTGAAAATCGGTGATAAAATCAATACGCCCATTGAGATTGTTTGGATCGTATTCATTCAACAAAGATACTTTGTCTGTGTATGTGTCCTTTGCATTCATTACAAATTACAGGACATCTCAAAGCTTTTTATCATTCCCGGGCTCCATTCAGTTGAATGCTGCCAAAGACATCAGCATTCAGCGACAGTAGTAAATATATGCATCTCACCCTAGGGCAATTTCAGGACTATAGTCTGAAGCTGAGCGTATCTCTCCTTACTCCACCCTACTGTTTCGATTCAACGGTAATTTAATATTGAAGGCATGAGGTTGATGCTAGTCCTACACCCCTCGTTCCATTCAATAGCAGCTCGATTCAATTTTATAAGCATTTCATCGTTTCAAGACGTTTTTTTTTTTTTTTTGTTCTTTGCTTTTCCTGCGTCTTCGTCTATTTTTCATCCTCGCAGGAGGTCCTCTTAAGTAATAATGATCGCTGAAATGGAGAAGCTATTATGCGGACTATATACAAATGGAATGAGGAGCTGGGGGTAGTGGGCACACCAGGAAGTAACAAAATAAACATTTCCGCTTGGGCCGCCAAGGAAAAGAAATGAAAGGATATCAAAAAGAAGCGAGTTGGCAACAACTTGACGATGGTAAATACCAGCAGGGGTGCAATCATCTTTAAAGATGGACCCGAACTTCTCGTTCCACATCTGGTCGAAGATTATTTGCTACCCACACTCTCTATTATGAGTTAAAAAGGGAGTAGCTATAGATAGGTAGGAGGGGGCAAGACCAAAGCGGATTTATAAACAATTTAAGCGGGTTTTATATGCCCCACACACTCGTAAAACCTTTAAAGCCTCTAACAAGTCTAAAAACAACTCCCCCCGGCCATTGTTCTATTCTCCGTCATCTTTTGGTATGGGGTTTTCCTTTGAGCCGTGCGGATAGGTATGAGAATTTGCTTAAATGGGCGAAAATCCTCTTATAGGCAATTTTCAAATGGACAACAACAGACGAATACACACACACATATACAGTCGTGCGGGGGTGAAACTTTTGAAGTGGTTTCCAGCTGAAGGAAGACTCTACACGTTGCGGTCTTTTCGTTTTCAACTTCACCCCAAGGATCAATGATGTGAAAGTTTCTTTTGCTTTCGCTTCTCTCACTGAAAATTATTACTTTTCGAATAAAGGATGAGAGTCTGTTGGATGGGTTCTTCGGTTTTTTTTTTTTTTTTTTAGAGGGAGGGGTGGGTAAATCCCTCGGGATGAACAGTAAAATGCGCAAATTGGCATATTGCCCAAATTTTTTTCCTTCTTCTTTTGCTTTTTATGATTTTTTTTTTGTTTTTTTTTTTTTTGCATGATTTAAGCGTTTATTTGTGAAAAACATAAAAGTGGGGGTGGGAGGGAGTTAAACTCAGTTTTCGACGGTAAATTCTGTTTTGAATATGTCTGCCGCGTGGAATGGGGTGTGAATAGGATTCGTCTTTGAAGAGATACATATATCCGTGGATGGGAGGGAGGAATAAGAAGTTTGGACACGTGCTGAAGAAGGAAACTTCTGAGGTAAATTGTGTTTTGGACTTTTTTTTGTTGGTCTTTTGCATGACTTTGGTGGCAGTTGTCAATTGAAAGGAAGGCAAAACCTGTTAATTGTGGTTTGAAGTACATATGTACATATGTATATGCCTTAAAATTTTTGACATATAAGCCCGCATTTTATTCCTTACCTTGAGTTTGATGGCACTACAGCGGGGGGTGATTCAGGGCCTTGAGTTGTCTTTAGTTGCATACGCCAAGTTGGCTGATGGCACAATTCATTTGTGGACACTGTGGAAGATGACGTCTCCCCTTCTTGCCATTGAATGCTTATTTCTTGTTCCCTCCTTGGTTGGTGTCGCTTTATAGGTCGTTTTTGGTTAAAACTTTTTCTCTACTTATTGTCAAGACAGATGAGCCAGTAGTTCGAACGTAGGACCTTGCTCTCGAATTTCGACAATGTCTAAGCTTCTGTTTCAATCAGGATGACGGGGATTACAAGGATATTATACAGCATTTTCTTGGTTGTTCTTGACATCGTGTTACACTACATAATTACCTTCTAAGCCCGAATTGACTGCGCTTATTTCGTTTGTAGAGTTAGTAAGCAGTGCCTAGGTGGGCGAATCTCCTCCATCGAAATCGGTGTTGCATCTCGGTGCTCGTAGACAGACTTGTACTTTGTTTTCCCGTCTATAGGCGCGGTTAGGTTACTATTGCTTCCAGACATGAATAGAAAAAAAACTTCGCCATCACGACATATGGCTATGACCTTCTACAAATCCAAAATCTTCGGGGTTAAGGGAGGTGTCTTCTGTCTGTGTCTGAATATTGCGATTTTTTTCATGTCTCAGATCATTGTAGTGGAGATCATGGTGATCAATAAGGCTCTATCCTGGTTAAAGTGTCATAGAATACCCACGATTAAATCCGTGAAATCGGTTCGCTTTTTGATTTTAAGACCGTCTGTCTTTTAACTAATTGGCTGAGCAGCTTAAAATTCGACTTTTACGGGACACTCTATGTAATGGCTGATCAACTCGTGAGGCATAGCCCAGTTTTACCGATTGTACTCGAGAAGGATAATCTTGGCACGCCTGTCGCTACTCGTTAACTGTTGATTAAGCTGCATTCAGCAATATCAGCAATATCAATCGGATTTGGTTGGATGGCACTAGGGTGTCAAGTTACTAAACAGGCCTGAACCGCTCCTAAGACACTCCAGTAAGGTGGAACCACGAAAGCGATTGCATATTAACACAATAAATGGAGCCATTACCAGACACTGTCCTAAGAATTGGTCCCTTCTCAAATGAATTTTACGGCAACTCTGAGTCCTCCTTATTAGCTTCACTTCGGAGCACACTTCTTTCAAATTTCCTTAAGTTCTTGAGACATCCTCTGGAGAAAACTCCGATTCTTGTGGTATCACAATGGACATATGCGGAGTATAAGTCTGTCTGCCCGGAAAACCACTCCAACCTAAGCTAACCGAGGTACTTTAAATAATTCATTGTTTCCTTTTTTTTTATTTATTGAATTTGTTTATACATGTGTTTAAAATTAACTTTTTTTTATCCCCGAACCTTCTTATCCTTGTCCTTGTATTTAAGTCCCTTGATCTTGAGTTTCTTCTTTTTAGGCTTTGGTATGCAACCCGGTATGTATACAAGGCCCGTATCTTCAAAACAATCTCCATTAGCGTCAGTAGTAGCAGCCAGGACAGATTCCAGTAAAGAATTAAAGGCGATTAAAGCCAGGATCCACAAGTACAGTTTCATTGTTTTCTTGGCTTTTTTTCTTCCTCTATTTCACAAAAAAATTCAAGTTTAACTGATAACTTCTTAAGCAACTGACTGAGCTTTTATATGAAAAATCTGAACTAATTTGAATTTTTGGATAAACTTGTGTAAAAGTAACATCCGTAGGGTAGGTGACAAATGTGTAAATATTTGCATTTCCTCTATAGACGTGGTTAGTCACATAATATCCTCAATATCCGCTGGATTTTTTTTTTTTTTTTACTAAATAAACAAATTTTTTTCTCTTTGAATTTTTGACCCAAAATAAAAATTTGGTGTGTTTTTCTAAATTTTGTATCTCGGAATCAATCCGGAAACAATAGAAATTGATCTAGATAGGCGCACACTTGTTTGTGTTCACAAATATTTACACAAGTGGACCTTTGGACGTTTTTTTGATTTTTTTTTTCAGTTTCCGATTGGTTTTAGCTGACAGAAGTCGAAAATATTTTGACTGCAAATGTGTTACAGAATAGATTCGGCGTTGTTGAGAGATGGTGATGAAGATTTCTGATGCGCGCTTTGCAACAACACCGGAGTATACGTCGATCTCGCTTTTCTCGATACTCATTTTCCAAAACCAAGAAGAGGAGTAGAAAAATAAAAAATAGTCAAATGGCATATCACGGCACCTCGGATACTCTTGAATTTTGTTCGGATTCGGTCTAAATTTAGATGAAGGACGATTCAAATGCAGTGTGCCCGTTGCATTAGTAACTTATTTACTTGCTGAAGGTAACGCTGTAGGCCAGGCCACTTGCGCCGCAAACAACAAGCGTCTCCAGCCAGCTCGTTTTTTTAGCTAACAGCTTCCTGTTTCGCACGTTAAATTGGTCGAAGTCCCCTTGCACTTGCTTACGTCGCCTGAGACCGGACGTCATCACACTGCGTTCTTTCGATTATAAGTAACTGTCCCGTGATAGATTTACATATGATGTCGATGGTAACATTGTTATGCTAAGGCTCCTGCTACTCAAAGGTTTTTCTGTCAGCACATTGTAAGCAAAGCTCTGGCAATAACCTACTCTCTGCTCGTATTTCTAAGAAATCAGTTTCCACCTCCAACGTTGCCATCTCTTTTTAGCAACTCCGACCAGAATATCTCTGGTGATGTGAAGTCTATATTTGGCTTCACTGGCATGTTGTTGTAGTAAAGCAGTATAGACTAACTAGACTAACCGTCCACACACAACTAGCCAGACAAATTCTATAGCTTCCCGAACACCCTGTAGATACAGTAATTACCTTTGAAGCACTCACCTAGCTACCAAAGAATTTTATTCTCATTTTCATAATTCACTTGGAGCATAATCCCTTCTTTCTTTATGGCACAGCAGCGAGCATTCAATTGCATTGCTTACGTTTTCCACCCTTTACAGCGCCACTCAAAAGCTACTTTTCCTTTACCCCGTTTGTAGGTAACAATTTTAAATTGATGATCATTTTACAAGCTAAAAACAAAAGAAAAAAACACAAATTCACAGGTGTAACAAAGCACCATTACGTTCGTACAAATTCAAAGAATTCCCTTTCGGTGTTACCCATTAGCCGAGATACCTACTCCCACCAGGATGCCATCTGGTGGCAACTGTTCAGTGTTCAGTTTACCCACATTCGCATGCCCAGGCAGTCCTAGTGAAGCAACAATTAACGGAACGTACATAAGGTTGTTAACAAGTGTCTGCATTTCCCCTTTCTCCAGTGGTTTGAGTCCTTTGAATTCAAAAATCGAAAGGATCGAGGGTGGGCTACCTACCCCCGCCGATACAGAAGGTACCCTTTAGCAATATTTAGCATAACAATAGGTGGATGGGATACAGCAGAGCAGGAAAATGATGATGTTGCAAGTGCTGCAATTCGCGATGCACACACTAAGGACCCACCGGGCACATGGACGTACATACATTGTCCCCCAAGCAGTGTAGTCTTACAAGCTTTTGTGCTATCTTTTCGGAGGGCTCGTGTAGCTAAGTTTTAATTAAAGAAATTATGAATTTTTGCAGGCAACCCCCCCTCCCTGAGATGCATGCAGAAAATGTCGAGAAAAGTTTCGAGAACAACACAAGGAGTTGAAACGAAACTATTCACAAACACGAAACAGGGAAAATGAGTTGAAGGAAAGGAAGAAAAAAAAGTTGAGAAAATTATTTAAGAGAAAGCAGGAAAGTGTTTAATTAAAGTTGAAGCCTTGAAGGGCTGAATGGGGGGGAAGCACAGAGACGTTTGCATGCATTTTACATTTGCATGTGCACAACAAGGACCCCCAACACTCTATGTCGGAGTGCTTTGCTCGAGTGGCACATTTCATTTGAGTTCTGGTTTCGTAAGAATGGTATTTAGTGGTGAAGCAGAGGGGCGTGGGTCTTAAGTCGTTTAGCATACCTAACTGTGTCAGTGGGAATTTTTCGAACTTGTTATGCTGCGGGGGGGAATAATGGTAATATCGGGTGTGTTTTGTGAAATATTTTTGTACAAAGGTTGGCGTATCTCTTTGGCGAAGACCAACTTTGGGAAAAAGGATTAGGATCGTCAGTAGCCCACTTTGATTCCAGGGCACAGATGCATGGCTTTGCATTCTTCAAAGAGCAAATGGACCATAGCTTTGTGGTTCTTCTACGACCTACTAGAAGTCAATAAGAAGTCAAAAGCTCGTGGCTGCTTCGAAACTGAGCAGACTCTTAAAGTCAAAGGTAAAGGGATTGTGGTGAACCGTATGGGGTGATTAGTTCTGAAGATAATATGCTTCTAGAACAAGTTGTTCCAGGCGGTAGTCCCTTGTCTTTAAAATTTTGTAGAAACACGTGTGGGTTCTTAAGGGATGAGGAACTTACATATCAGCACTCATTGCATCAGTTCAAAGAATCTGGCAGTAGATACGAGAAAAGGCAGGACAGTTGCCCTAGAATTGTCTTATACTTCAAATTGGACTAGAGGAGGTCGCAGTACGCTTACACCCCTATAGCCAATCTGTCTGTCTAATCTATAGTCCCCGGTAGAATCTTCCAGTTTCCTTCCTTGCTTCTGCCTCATATACAAAATCCTGCTCTTGGAAGAGACGAGCCTATTACGCTGGGACGGCGCTGCAATATTCCGGCAGATGCCTGTAGATTTAGCTCTTGAATTGCTGGAGATTGAAACCTTTTGGACTGAACACTTGATTTGTAACGCAACGAAGATCGATCGAGAGATGGTCTACTCGTAGCACGTCAAAATGTCATATTTCTACGGATCATTTTTCGAATATTGTTTTGCCCTACTATCTGGAGTTAGTCAGCTACCCGAATAGGTAGGTGGATAGCTGGGCATCCAGTACATCTGTCCGGCATGCACGCATCGCACCCGTAATACCCACGCAGGCGAATCTGTGTACCTTTTGGACGGTAGCTTAAGATTTTCGGTTTTTTCTTTTGGTGGTTGAAGGGATGATAAAGCAAGCCCAGGGCTTTTGTTGCCTTTGATGTGATTCTATCCAGATGAGGTTTGTAGGTCTAGGGTTACCCCAAGTTGTTTAATTTCACTAGAAAGACTGAGTTGAACATCATTTGGTGTTAGTGTCTGGTGTTTTTCTCCTGCTGAATGGAGTGGTGACAGTTCCTGATGGATTTACTTGCAACCGTTCTGTCTGACAGGCCATTTTGCATTCTATCGCATCCTTGCTTACTATCCCGCATAACCTTGGTTTCGAAAACCGGCATTGCTTAGGTGGTGTATTAGTTGATCAACTACAATTTTCGACACCTTATGTCAGTAGGCTTTCGTTCAATATCAGTAAATTTTATCAATTACAAAACAAATATGAAACACGTGCCAATATGTCAAGGCTCATGTAGGATAATGGACCACGATTTGTGTCTGTAAGCTCAGTAGTTGTACCGCCTACCGTCATGGGTACACAGTCCCCTTTGACTGGTTGCAGGGAAAGTGCTTGTTTATTTTATGTGTTTTAAATGACACTCTTTAACCTTAAAGCCATACCAAGAGGGTTACGTCATAAAGTCATGCCAAACAGAGTACTGACCACAAACAATATTCGCAAATACCCACAGGAAGTAAATAATTTAAACAAATATTTCAGGACACCATAAAATAGGACTTTTCAACCTCTTCCAGTCATCAAAAGTCACAGAAAGAGAGATACAAAGCCAGATTAAATTATAAACTTTCACTCAGAAATGTGATTCAATTTGGAAACAAAAGTTTCGATGGACTTCGCCAGCCTGAAGTGGAGAATATTTTATGACTTTGATAAGGACCATACCGACTATTTTAAAGGGTATATGACTCGCAATGTTGATTGCTAACATGCCCACATGACCTAATTCAAGTCAAATTTATGCAGTTCATGGAGGAGGGCAGTAGTAATTGTTTAAACGAATTGCAATTGATACGACCGTTAAGTGGTGAATTTTGAAAAACAGCGAATCGATTTTAGGGGAACTTTTATTATTTTCCTGGCTTCGGCACGTAAAAGCACAACAAACTCGCACTTGACGGTTCCTAAATACATTTTAGTAATAATTTCATTATTTTCCTCTATAAAAATACAAAAAAAAAAACGAAGCACTTATAGTTTCCCTTCCGTCCTCTGGGCGTCGCGGAGAGTTTTTATTTTCCACTTAGCAATTTTCATAAACAACAACAATTCTGCTTTTTTTTTGTATTTCTATTTTGGGAAAACCATGAAAATTAAACAAAACACAAAACTGATTAAAAACTCTCGAGAGAGTCGAGAGGACTTTCTGGAATATTTTTCAAATGCCATTTAATTAATATTAGCAAGTCCACCCACCCCCTGGCACCCACCCTCTGTGTCATGGTGGCGGCGGCGAATTGTTAAATAAAATTTGTTTGCTTTGAATTTTCCCCAATAGCACACTTGATGAGGCTCGAGTATTCTCAAATGGATTTTCCTCGAGAACGAGGATTAATCCAAAAGGGATACAATTTTAATATTCTTTCCTGCAAGGATGTATACATGTGTGGCGTCGAACATGTACTCTTGTACATCGGAAGCGGCTGAGACACACAGTCGAAGTGTTCTATATTTAAATTCATTTATGATGTGAAGAGATTTAATGTTTTATGAGGAAAATGATTGAATTTAATTATGTGCTTGAGATAGAAGGGCGGGGGTTGATGGGATATTTTTTCGCAAATACTTATGTGCCATTTTTAGCTTTGTTTGGAGAGTTTCATTAAATTTAGCGAAGTGGGTTGCTAACGGGGAATCTACATCCTTTTGCGACCACCTTAAGGCTCCTTTGTAATCCAAAGAGGAGGAGCATCCCGTTTGTTTATCGACGGCGTATCACAGCATTCATCGCTTGAAGTTCTACAAGGCGATGGCTGAATTCGAGATCACAAGAAACTTGTCCCAGCTATGCCGCGTTTCGTTGGAAAATACGCGGTGTGTAGTGCATTTTGGAGGCTCCACCTCGGAACTTTTCCAGACATGCACCGGTTTCGATTAACTGCTGGAGCAGATAATACGGAGCGCTTGTGTCAGCACGGAAGATACTATCTTTTATAAGTCAATTCAGCTGCTGGGATACGCAGATGATATCGACATCATTAGACGTTCGCAGCGAGTCGTTGTAAAGCACTTTAAGGCTGGATAATATTGGTCTGAAGGTCAATGAGGACGAAACCAAAAATTTGCTGTCAACAATCAAACCAACATCTGTCCACCACTTATGATAAAACCGAGTAAATGGACAACAGCGCTCCAGTCAATAGAGTCTTCGAATTCCAGTCCTCAGGTTCTAGACGACAGGGAAGACCAAGACTTCGTCGTAAGAAACGAGCATTCATAGGTGTTAGGATTCGATGAACTGGGAGCAGTGTGCCCGGGCCGAAAGTAATGGAAGGCCGCAGTGTCTCAAGAAGAGACATTTTCTGGATAAGTAGCCCAACAATATGTAAGTAAGTTTGCGTCAAACAAATAAAGAAGCCGCTAGCTCTTCTTTAGGTTAGGTTAGGTCGAAGTGGCTGCCTGCTAGGAGTCGTAAACACACTTAGACCAATGGTACGTCCATTATGATACCACGTGGATCATGGGAGAAAGTTTCTCTCTACCTGCTCTTTAAACTATTTTGAGCTTTATATGAAGCGTAGGAGGCTCATACTGTCGATATCTACATTAGGTCGCCTCTATCGTTGTATCAGTGGACCCCTTAGTGAACCTTCCTGCTACGGAAGAGAGCTGGGCAGACTCCTCCTTAACTTTTGTAATTATCCAAACTTCGTCAAATTGGTCCGAAAGCCGGCAAGGATTTTCAAAGAATACCTGACTAATTTGTCAACCCTTCTTCTAAACTCGGAAAGTCCAGTGGACGTCTTAATGCGGACTAAACAGGTCATAAATCTTGTATCGGACTCTCAGCTTAGATGAAGACTGTCCTTTGCTTGCTGGGAACATTTATTGAAAAAACTTGGAGGTCGACAGGTGCATTTGCTATTGGTGAATAAAAGTCCTTGAAAAACAGGCGCATCACCGCTGAACTGTGGTATTTTCTAATAAGAAGTTCCTTGTGCTGAGGTGTGTCCGGAAGGGTGGACTACTATCACCACTAAGTGCCATATCAGGGAGGTTCCTTCGTGTAAATTAAAAAACCTCAGTAGAATCATAATCAAGTTAATGGTAGACAATGGGTCTCGAAAGTGACCCCAAACCAACTAGTTCCTCTAAATTAAATGCGCCTTGTTCAAGATCCATCTGACTACTGAGGTTGGCTAGCTTGAGTTCCAAAAATTCTAGCGCCATCTAGCACCATCTAAAGTAATTCCATGTGTGCGAACGGAATGCTGCTGATCCGCTCGGAATCGAAATATTTAAAAATAATCACTTGTGTAAATGCAAGGAGGCACGCGTAACTATGTAGGTCGCACCTATTGTTGTCCTATAGTTTTGCGATATAAATTTAGAAAAGAATTTCGGAAATTAATTTTAGGTCAGAGCAAATAAGGAAAAAATGTATATTTATAGCGAAGCTAAATAAATACCGTAGACAATTAGACAATTTGTTTGCATTAGAACCAGGCTTCCAAATAGTTTGTGTTTTTTAAAAACGAAAACGGAACCTAAATATTTACTTATCGACGGAAACTAGCTCATACTTTTCATATAAAAGACCCATCAGTAGTCCGTCAAGCCATCAGTTAAAGCTTATCTTGTCCTCTGAGAAGCACACTACAATCGGAAAGATAATGAAATTCTATATTTGGGTCCTGGCTTTGATCGCCTTCACTGCCTTATGGAACACTACCAGTGCTGTTGATGCTAACGGAGATTGTTTGGATGATACTACTGGAGCATTGGTCTCAGCAACTTGTATACCTAAGGCTAAGAAGAAGAAACTCAAGATCAAGGGCTTAAAATATTCAAATAAGGATAAGAAGACGACTGGTTAAAAAATATAGTTTTTGTGTATCTATACGATAATAAAATTAAATTCAAATTGTTTACAAAAAAAACTGAATAATTTGTCTTGTAAAGGTTGCTCCTGAAAGCGAACCTAGTGAATAGGTTCATTACTGCACATAATACTAAAGCACTGCCTTTACTCCATTTGCCAACTCTGCGTCGGACAGCAAGGCTCTGGGTCTCCTCCTACTCCTCTTTAGCCCTTGATCAGAGAAATGAGGCTGGTTTCTTCCTCCTGCAAAAATTATTTGACAAGAGACCTAACTTTTTGGCGTGTAGGCTTATTGCACAGTCTCCTGTGAGAAAACCGATCGATTTAGCAAGATTCAAACAATTTCTGATCCAGTCTAGGCCAGACCTTCTACGATTTGTCTTGCTGCTAGCGCCCAGCTTTAGGAGAACTCTGCACGTAGAGGAAGGCATATCCACAAACTGCCTTTTTGGCAGGATATTCAGGGTATTGCCAAAATTTGATGAGCTCACCGGACTTGCATTAACGTAGATCTTCTCTCTAGAGACAAGCGGCAATTAAGAACGATTCCAGGGACTTAATTGAAGCTTGGCTGTCATGTTCATACCCCTGGCAGGTATTATATTACATTTCAGCCAGGACAGGGCTTTATTGATCGCCATTAATCCTGACCTGCGAGGCGGAATGAGATTCTCAGGTTAGGCTCACCACCATCAACCCCATTTACGTCTTTGGATCCATCTGTATGGAAGTGAATCGAACATCTTTCGATACTCGCAGCCTAAGCTTCGGTTGACTGTAATCTGTTTTCTAGATTTCTTCTCCAAGTTAACTTGTTTCCCAGGATGACCCCAAGGTACTTTACCTCCTTTTTAAGGTCCAGTTTTACACCCCCTAAAACGGGGCCTGGAAGTCATCTAGCTTGTATTTTTTCGTGAAGAGTACCATGTCGATTTTTTCAGGGTTGACTCCCAATCCGCAGCGGTCCGCCCGCCTTTTTGTGTTGCGCAGTGCCGACTGCATGAGATCACCCTTGCTTTCCTGCTTTCACTAGCATGTGCTTGAGATAGGTTTTGAGTAAGTGGATTGTTCCGTCGTAATCCAAAGAGAAGGTACAATCCATCTGCTCACAAATAATCATTATGGCACCTTAAATCGAGTCCCAGTTGTGACGGCTCAGACGTGGATTCGGTGCTGGTTTTTGGATGCAGCCACATGGAAATGGTTACCAATTCCACAAGAAAGCTGCAAACTCTTGTTAATCGTCGTCTCAGATGCGCGTGTTTTGGCGAATCCTCATCCGATGACAAAATGGGCCAGGAAGAGAAAATGGCAGTGGGTTGGACACACCTTGCGTAAGGATTTACTACATAGCCTGCCGGGGCATGCAATGGAATCTACTAACTCAAGGCTGACAATTGAACGCAGGACAGTGGGAGAGTAATCCAGGCATTTAGAGAACCCACCCTTTGAGTTGAGACATGTCGCTAAGAATCATAGACGATACGGCGTAGTCATGGTGGATGCCCCAAGGGGACGAAGGACTTATGTCAGTGGGTGCAGGAAACGGATTGAACCAAGTTTATGAAGTATCTTAACAACGTTGCTTTGATCTAATCCTCTTCTGAATTTAACAGGATTTTAGATACTTCCTTGCAGTGCTCGTCCAGCATCCTTGGTGGAACATGGAATAGAATTCGTTCACACTGTGGCGAGAAAACAGGAAATTTTTCAAGCAAAAAACGTCTTCAAAGGACTTATCTGAGAAAATACAAATTTAAAGCAAAGCCCAACGGATTTTGTGGAGTACTTCCTGTCCGAGGACTGGAGTTTCCCATCTGCAAGACGACCCTATGTCTATCACCAGTTATTAAGGTCTAAATGTCGCATATAACATCCTGTCCAACTTCTTAAGTCGTTCTGCTCCACTTTTACCGGCACCTATATATATGGCTTCCAGCCCGACGGGCAGATCTTCTATAGACGTGAAACTTCCTCCTACGGAAGAGAGCTGGGCAGACTCCTCCTTAGCCCTTGGAATTATCTAAACTTCATTCGAATTGGTCTTTTTAGTTTTCAAAGATCGCGTAAGAAATTAGTCAATCCTTGAAAAACAAACTTGGAAAGCCCAGTGGACGTCTAAATACGGACTAAATACGGTCATGAGTCTTGTATCGAACTCTCAGCTTTGATGAAGACTGTCCTTTGCTCGAACAATTATTGAAAAAACTTGGAGGTCGACAGGTGCATTTGCCATTGGTGAATAAAAGTCCTTGAAAAACAGGCGCATCCCCGCTGAACTGTGGTATTTTCTAATAAGAAGTTCCTTGTTCAGAGGTGTGTCCTGAAGGGTGGACTACTATCAGCACTAAGTGCCATATCAGGGAGGTTCCTTCGTAAAGTAAAAAACTCAGTAGAATCATAATCAAGTAAATGATAGACAATGGGTCTCGAAAGTGACCCCAAACCAACTAGTTCCTCTAAATTAAATGCGCCTTGTTCAAGATCCATCCGACTACTGAGGTTGGCTAGCTTGAGTTCCAAAAATTCTAGCGCCACCTAAAGTCATTCCGCTCGGAATCGAAATATTTAAAAATAATTTCAAAAATAATCACTTGTGTAAATGCAAGGAGGCACGCGTAACTATGTAGGTCGCACCTATTGTTGTCCTATAGTGCGATATAGTTTTGCGATATAAATTTAGAAAAGAATTTCGGAAATTAATTTTAGGTCAGAGCAAATAAGGAAAAAATGTATATTTATAGCGAAGCTAAATAAATACCGTAGACAATTAGACGATTTGTTTGCATTAGAACCAGGCTTCCAAATAGTTTGTGTTTTAAAAACGAAAACGGAACCTAAATATTTACTTATCGACGGAAACTAGCTCATACTTTTCATATAAAAGACCCATCAGTAGTCCGTCAAGTCATCAGTTAAAGCTTATCTTGTCCTTTGAGAAGCACACTACAATCGGAAAGATAATGAAATTCTATATTTGGGTCCTGGCTTTGATCGCCTTCACTGCCTTATGGAACACTACCAGTGCTGTTGATGCTAACGGAGATTGTTTGGATGATACTACTGGAGCATTGGTCTCAGCAACTTGTATACCTAGCCCTAAGAAGAAGAAACTCAAGATCAAGGGTTTGAAATACAAAAATAAGGATAAGAAGACGACTGGTTAAAAAATATAGGTTTTGTGTATCTATACGATAATAAAATTAAATTGAAATTGTTTATAAAAAGTAAAACTGAATAATTTGCCTCGTAAAGGATGCTCCTGAAAGCGAAACTAGTGAATGGGTTCATTACTATGCCACAGAATAGTAAAATATTGCAGTCCTGCCTTAGATCAGCGAAGTTGTCGATCAGCAAAGCTCTTAGCCTTAATAGGAGGTAAATTGAAAAAATATTTCGTATGACTACCAGAGAAATGAGGCTGGTTTCTTCCTCCTGCAGAGATCTAACCCATTGGCGTGTAGGCCTATTGGACAGTGTCCTGCGAGGAAACCGAGAATGGAACTGATACACGATCGATTTAGCAAGATTCAAGTAATTCCCGATCCAGCCTAGGCCAGGTCTTCTGCGAATTGTCTTGCTGGTAGCGTCCAACTTGAGGATATTCAGTGCCACGAGCTCACCGGACTTGCAGTTACTTGAAATTTCCCTCTGGCCTGGAACCCAGCACAGGTGAATGTTGAAATACTCTGTCATCTCCATTAGAATCAACGCGGTAGTCTAGAGTGGCATTCGACGTGAAAGAGAATGACTCCAGGGACTTTTTAGACGCTTGTCTGTCCATGAAATCAGATGCTCAGGTTGGACACCACCACCAACCCCACTTACGATTTTGGAATCGAATTTCTTTGTATACTCGCAATGTTTTTCCCCTCACTTCGGGCAGGGACAGTTGCACACAAATTTTCATCCAACCTAAGTCTCGGTGGGGTGTAGTCGGTGTTTCCAGTTTAGGCACTTGACCACCTAGACAACTGACAGATTGACGTAAAAGTCTTTGACAATTGATTTACTAATTGGACTTCCCTTAGGCAGCAAGGACCCTTTATTGATATCCAAGAGCACAAAGATATACATATGTATCTTTAAACGATCTCGAGCTCCACGCTTGACCATACCTCCGGTTCTTGGAAATACCTATCGAGATTAGTTCGGCAAATATCTATTATCTTCCGTTGAGGTCCAGGTTTTTCCCCGAACTTGCAGGGATTTTATAGGATTTTGTACAACACCAATCATCAGAACAAACATGACTAACTAACTATCAAGGACAAAGTGAATAGAAACCCTTTCGTGACCACAGTGATTGGAATAGTAGCTCTTAAACCTCCACAGGTACTCGTATATCTCTTCGCAGATCTGAGGTAGGACTATAAATTTCCGTGAACCATCTAACCTCCACCCAAAATTGCATAAACAATTCGTCCTTCTTTCTCCGTGTAACCATTAAACATTTTGATACATTTATTCCGATGTAATGTTGGCTTTTATACCACCAATTCCTCACTTCACACGACAGCATGAAGACGAAAATTTACGCCCCTCACGTGCGACACCTTTTAAGTACCTCTCCCGCATAGAAATAAATGGGTTACGACCATAAAACCTCGTTTTTCAATTGAACGCGGAAATTTCCAATTCACTTCACATTTTATTGCCGCACGCAATAAACTTTTATCGTTCCGCCTTACGGCTGTATAAACTACTGCCGCCGCCGTTGCCGTCGCCGCCCTTCGCTCTCCGTCCTCCCGGATCGATTTTCCATTCATCTTTAACCGCAAAACTTAAACTTTAAGCTGCAACTTCTTCCCCTCGGGCGGGAAAGTCCTTTTGCCGCATCCTTACAATGCCATTAGACGAGACTGAACGACTGAAACCAAAAACCGATTGCAATTTGTCTGCTGCCTAGGCAATGGTAAACCTCCTCCACTCATCGTCCTTCGGCTTTACCATCTGGCTCTTTGGTTGTGGGTGATGTTTCCTTTTTTTTTCCTTTTAATTGCCACTTAATACCTTGTCTTCGATAATTGCAGTCGGAAGTGCAAGTCTGAGTCTCTTTCTCTTGATACTGCACAATCGATTATTGCTGAATGCAGTCGAGTGAATACAACAAAAGGATACAACAACAAGGATACAATTTTGCTCTCCGCCAGTTGTAAGTGTACACAACAGTTGTATTCGTTTTTCCCAGCACTCATAGTGGTCATAATTATCGCTTTCAGTGTTGTCCATTAAACTCGATATGGAGTCCTGTGTGAAGGATATAATTTCCAATTCACATGGTTACGGGGGATTGTATTCTCTGCTACACTACACAGACTGGTGCCAGTGCGGATATATCACGCCCACATTACGAGTGAACGAAATGCATTTACGTAAGACACCCTCCGGGGGGTGGTTTAGAAAAGGATACTTTCCCGTCTGTTATGGCAAACGACTGCCTCACAATCACGTTTTGACATTTTTCTTCTCCTTCTTCTCCTTCTTTCACTTTTATTTAAATTCGCGAGAAAAAAAAAATAACGAATACTCGTACAAAAGACACAGATCCTGAACTTCTTTGAAAGCACAGTACGACCATGTGACACGTGCAGTTTCACCTTCCTTCTTAAGGACATCTCTTCAGATGTACAACACCTGTATACTGCGCTATAATTATAAACAGAATTTCGGAGATACTTTAACCTATAACAAGTGGAGAAGAAATGAGAATTTTGTTGCTGGTGGCAGGATCAAGATATGTTGTCTCGAAAATGATGCCACCTCCTTGATGACAGGCGAAATGCTGTGATATAGACTGCATGTGGTGGTATAGTAGGTTCCAATTTCTCATTAGGCAAGGATAAATTTGTTGTGTGTATGTGGCCATATGTAGGACATCAGATAATAACTGAAATTTTCCATCATAATAAGGACGACACCATAATGATGGTGTAAATATGTTACCTCAATTTGTTCGCATCGCATCCCATAAGCGACCGGGCAGGATACACAATGGGATATGATGGATGAGATTCTAAATGAGTGAGGCGGGGGGTCGGACGGCTAAAATGCCTACAGGGATCCAATTTCGGTGCCTAAATTTGTTTGGTTTATTGAAACTGACTGAGCGATGATGGGAGAGTACAGTGCTTATTGACTGGCGGTGTTGTATGTAAAAAGGACATTAGGGAATTATTTTATTTTATTTTTTTTTTTCGCTCTAAGTTGTGTTGGATTAAATTGCGAATGCTAATGACGGTAGGGTCTGGGAGGGAGTACAGCCTATTGGGGGCTGACGAATTTGTACTTAGAGGAGCACCAGTGCTCTTAGCGGACTTTGATGGGTAAACACGCACACCGGACGCGGGACCAGCATAAATCGACTGCGAGGTGCCTACCTATCTGAAATATGTAACTGGCACAGGGTAGAACTAACCTCTGCAGGACTAACCTTGGGTTTTGATTGAAAATTGTCTACACGACAGATTGACTCAAGTGTGGTGCATTTGCCGATAGTTTTGTTGGGGACGCTGAATGAAATCGGGGATTTTTGCATTCACCTCTATCCTCGCAGTGCTTCCAAAGGCAAGACAACGAGCATCCAAGACATTCAGTCAGCTTTCTATTCCTTCCTTTCCTTAGATCCTTTATTCCCTCGAGGTGCATAGGGCGTCAACTACGCCTGCGTGCCATCTTTCACCAACTCATTCCTAAAGAGCTCGATTTCTCATCAACTTTTCTGCGCCACCTTTTCCACGTTTTCTAACTCTACTCTGGAACCTAGCTGCACTATGGGATTTCCAGGATATGAGGCTACTTCGTGCATCAGTCCTACTTCGGAACTCCGTGCTTTTCGTTGGGGAGATATATTCCGCAGCATCGAACCATCTTATCTCGCTCAGCTGTAGGATATCTATTTTGAGCGAACTCGCGCTCCAATTGGAGGAATCTGGCGTTGTAAGGCCCTTCCTTGACTGAGTCCAGGAGGGTTTTAGCGTTCCAGAATCCTATCGTTGTCCGTGTTCGATAGCCAAAAGTCGTCATCAAATTATCCGCCCGTATCCGAGGCGTTGGTATCCGTTTCGGAGCAATGTGTTTTTTTACGGTTAAGGCTCGCTGAGCCCCAGACCAACTGACACTAGTCCTGTTTTTTGCCGCAGGAAGATCGCCATTCGTCCTCTCCCGTTAGCAAATTTCCGATGACACCACGAGGAGGTGGCTGTAGTCGCTCTTTCTCGTTACTTAGCCGACCAACACCCATCGGGAGATGCTGCTCCTATGGAGCCTTTGTTAGTCGTTTACCACCGCTCCATCTTCTATTAGGAGTAAAGAAATACTTCCTGTTGGTGCTACTGGAACTAGACTATTTCCGATGCTCTAATAATTTAATTTCTGTCAAAAGATTGCATTTTTTGCGCTACTATAGGTGTCATCACTGGGCACTGCCCAATAGGGCACCTTGGCACTTGGTTTGGCCGACTTTTGTAGAAGCCGTATGGACGACGAAGAAGAAGAAATCAATCGTCGCCTTCTTTGCACCTGCCCAGCTCTCTCCCACAGAAGGAAGCCTCACTTAGGAGCTGTCTCTTACAAGGATTTAGGCAGTCTGATAAATACGGAAGCCTTTTTCGCTTCCTCAGAGGCTAAAATCGGTTCACCGAATGGGCATCATCCATGATGCTCGCTGTGGTCGAAGGGTGCTAGAAGCCACATCACTCTTATCAACTTTACCATACTGTTCTCCCAACCTTTAGAAAATTAATCATCCTTAACAACAACTATTTCAAAAATATTTCTTTAACTTTATTTATGCAAACAAAGAGTTGTACAATTTACGAGAAATATGCATTTTTTAACGAGTCGTCTTCTTATCCTTATTTTTGTATTTCAAACCCTTGATCTTGAGTTTCTTCTTCTTAGGCCTAGGTATACAAGTTGCTGAGACCAATGCTCCAGTAGTATCATCCAGACAATCTCCGTTAGCATCAACAGCACTGGTAGTGGTCCATAAGGCAGTGAAGGCGATCAAAGCTAGGACCCAAATATAGAATTTCATTTTTTTTTTTTCGATTTAAGTTTTCTTCTCAAAGGACAAGATAAGCTTTAACTGATAACTTGACGGACTACTGATGGGGCTTTTATATGAAAAATCTGAACTAATTTCTTATTTGCACAGATCTGTCTGAAAATAACATCCGTAGTTTGGGAGCTGGGTAAATATTCCGATCTTTTGTTATCACAATTCTATTTTCGGATCTGGTTCTAAGTAAAAGTTTGCTTTGTTTGGCTATACTTGAGCTGTCAAACATGGTTGTGAGGTGTTTGCTCTGACCCACAAATAAGTTGGAGACTTTTTTTTTTACTTTGTTGGCCTAGTTAGGCGGAACTGTTTGTCTTTACAAATATTTACACAGGTGGAGTTTTTGAAATTGTTTTGAGTATAAAAGCTGTCAGATTTCCCGTCGCCGGTATTGGTTGTTTTAAAATTTTGCCAGAAATAGGTAAAATGGAAATTTTCGAAAGGAAAGAGGTAAAGCAAGAGGGGCAGCAAGCATTATCATCCACATTCGCATCCTCACTCTCATTGTCACTTGCGATTCAAGCGAACATTTCGTTCAAAATTTGTTTGCCTCTTTGCGATACATTGTTGACAGTTTCCACTTTGGGCCAAATTGTCAAATCATAAGTTCACAAACGAAAAACTTTCTGGTGAACTTGGAGTTCAATTCACTCGTAGGAGTGAATCTACATGTTCGTCTACTTCTTGATCGAAAAGATGTCGTTGCTGAATGTGAGCTGAATACAACTTAAAGGTTTGTTTTTCCAAAGTTCTAGACAAATCTGCTTACATGTGTTCATTTTGCGAAATATGTCATCAAGAAATGTCTGCTTCCTTGCTGCTGCATGTAATAATTAAAAAGTTGTGTGCTTGCTGGCGACGCGTCTGGCGTAGGTTTCAGGTTCGCGGAGAAACAGCCTCTAAACATAAAAGATAACCGCTACACCAGATAAGTCTGAGTGCTCTGGGACTTGGTTACCCTTTGTTATTCATCACATCCTTTTCTACTTACAGCCTTGTTTTAAAAATTCGCTCTTAAGGCATTTTTTCTACACATTGTGCCACAAACGATGCTAGTCAGACAAAATTCCGACGAAATCGCTTCCACCAGCTTTATCTTTAAATAACGATCCTCGATTCCTAGAACGTCCACATTAATTTCAAGTATTGCGTAGGACCCATGCCTTGTCTAGTACTCGTTGTCAATACTGATTAAGGGTTGAGATTCCCATCCAGCGTCCACCTAGGTGCGTCAAAGGAACGTTTGCCTAACCAAGTGGCTTTAAAAAGTCATTTTTACTTCTATCTCTCCCTAAAAAAAATACATCCCTTTGAACTCTGTTATTTTTGTATCTTTCCGTGGAAATATTACCAATTTATTATTTCCCTGAATCACCGACTTCTACACGTAGCTGCAGACTAGACATTTCAGGAATCATCAATCATCAAAGCAGACCATCGAACCTGAAAAAAAAAATATTGTATCCAACGCATACCGCACGCACACACAACATTTGCATTTAGATAGCCGAGCTTCATGAATTTTTAAGGCCTATTTAGGGATACATAATCAATTTGGATACATCTACTACCGCTGGTTCTGTCTCTTTCATAGATTGCTCTGTCGGGATTAATTTAACGGCTCTACCTACACAATGTTAAACTTTTAACCGGCTACACTATGTTACACCTTTAGCTCGGAATAATTTCAGTAAGTACACACGAAAAACAAAAAAAAAAAACCCATTCCACTGCGTCCCTATTTTTTGAACAAATACTCTGCCGCTTGTCGGGAGGGATGTTTCAAAATATTTCGTGTTTCGGATATGTAATGACGTTGATGTACTCTACATCCTGGGTTACCATAGCCGGGAATTAGTGTGGGGGAAAAGAGATTCAACTCTCGACATGGTAGGTACGAGTATCTATGGCGAAAAAAAAAAATAGAAAAACAAGAATTTGCCATTTAGGTTCGTGACACAACGACTACAGAGCCCGTTGTACTAGCAGGAGAAAGGAGAGAATGACGCAAAAATACGGAGAAACACAGACAGGATGTATGACGGGTTGCTTTGGAACTGTCTCCGTTGCCTCAAGCTATCGATAAAATGCTAAAAAGAATATCCGAACCAAATATCTTCCTGTTACGGCTTTAGATGCATACATTAACGATGCAGTTTGGCAACTTAGAGTTGCAGTAAAAAAAGGAGCAACTGTGGGGCCATTTAGATCCTGAAAATGCCAAATTTCTGCTTTAAATAAAGTTACAAAGGCTTCGAAGTAGTTCCAAGGAAGCTTACTGGTAAACCTTTTCATTCACACTTCGTATCTTAAGCGTGTTTTTGTGTCCTTAATGGGACGCAATTAGTTCTGCGTGGGGATTATCACACAAATTTTGATTTGTTGTTACTATCTCAAGACTGACAGGCCCTGTCAGACACTCGGAGACCATTCCAGACACCCTTCTGCGTTTTTGGGAAATGAAAGCGATTTACGGTAGAATCCTATCAGATTGGCGCCCGATTTTTAAACCAGTTCGTAGTTTTACGAGGAACCAGGATTCCAGTGTACGTAGGCGTCTTGTCTTTGATTCACTCCACCCCTTTCTGCTCTTCTGCTTCTGCTTAGGTCGTTCTTGAAAATTTCTAGGTAGCCATTAGGATAGCATACACCTCTGCTTGAAAAACAGTGGCATGCACACCTAACGAGTGAAGAAGTTTAGTGTTGTCCGTCTTCACGAAGACACCGGGTTTGGAGCCATCCATAAAATTTCGACTACAGCCCAGTCCAGGCTCAGACTCTTGTCGAAGCAAATTCTGAACGCAGGGAAGTCGACTCTAAATCTACACAGCAGCCGAAGTTCCGGTGTCATTGCATCAGGCGGCATATCCATGGAACTAGGCTCGTAGGATAGGTGTCGCGCAAGGTCATCGAAGCACCAGTCGAGTAATACCAAAAGCTACGTCTGTACGTATCAAGGTTAGGTAAATCAAGCAGAGCGTCTAGAGCAGAGTCAGGTGTACTCGGAAAGGCTCCCGTGTAGCGGAGACAGCGTTCTCTGAAGCTTAGCTCAGAAGGCAATCACATAGTTACGCGAGAGCCCCCTCCACCAAACAACCGATGCGTAGGCTAGAAAAGGTCTTATCATAGCCGTATGGTTCCAAAGATAAATTTCATGTCCGTCAAAAGCACCCCTACACTGTCAGTATTCTTAGAGCGCGTTGGACGTCTTCGATTTGACATGTTTCGTACCTAGGATCAGTCCTAGGTGTTCAACTTCATCGGAGATCTGCATAGTGATGACCTTTAGCACGAAGTTCTTCATAAAATTGTTTGAAAACGAAACAAATGCATTCGAAAATACTGCTGAAAACGCATTTAGAAATATTTTAATTGACTTTTTTATTGGATTGAGGGTTGTAGTGCTCGTGTGCTCTTATGGGTGACCTTTGTCCTACCAGCCGCACTGCTCGTTTCCCAGCATTCATTATACGAATGATTCCCAAAAATTCCTACAACCATACCGACCCCACACTCATTCGCATGGCCACATTCACGAACAACTTAAAAACACACAACCCAATCTCGACTGGATACTATCAGCCTGTGTAACAGGAGTCCCTTATACGGTTGTACTACACGCTACTTCGATGCACGGGTTTTTGAATTTTTCCTTCCGTATGTGTACATGATTTTAAATTCAATACGCCTGGTATGCAAGGATTTCACTTTGGATCGGATGTCGTTTGGATGCACTGTCATTGTAGCAACAAACTGAGGACAGAAATCTGAAAATCCTCGAAAATCACCAACTTTCATCCACGAAGGCCCATAATCCCTTAGCGTCATGTAAGTACCTCTCTCCCTCCCTCTCCCTCTCTGTCTCTGCCTGTCGTTCATGACCTGTTTAAAGGCTTTTAATGAGCTTGTACGTTTGATTGTAAAATGTAGATCCATCCATCCGCCATCCAATCCCACTCAAAAATTTTACTTTTAATACGTATAAGCGTAGATCTTAAGCCGCTTTATACGATACGAGATACATTCGACTATCCTATCCCCCATCGTTCATAAAACTCGAAACAATTACAAATTTTTATACTCTCGCCATGGATTAAGGGCTGTCGACAACGCGGCGAAAGTATCTCTGTGCAAAATGCGACATAAGAACTCAATTAAGAAATGCGAGGAGTGAACAATTTTTCATCTTTTTTTCCTCGCCCGCCGTCACAGAATAACGTAAAAGCGGATTAAATTGAACCTCTTAGGGAACAATTTTGCACCTAATAACTTTCCCCGATGGAATGGAGTGGGCTCACGTCTTTGGGGGGCCATAAAAAAAAAAAGGTAATCATATCGTGATCGTAAAAGTTCGTCACCAAGGGAGAGAAAAGATGATGAAGCTGTTGATGATGCTGGTGGGTGGTGGATGGTGGGTGGTGGGTGGTAGGTGGTGGATTCCAAAGATTGAAATTGTCAAATTAAATTCAGATACCTTGATATCGATATTAGTTAAGGGAACACTGAAGTTGTTAGTAGCAACTGGTACCATGGAGAAGTTGATTTTTTCTTGGGAGGTAGGGAGAGACGTAGATACATACTCGTAAGTTGCAAGGTGATACCGCTTGCCTTTGAGGGTGACATTCACATGATGCTCTATGGTGATATGAGGGGGTTTTTTTTTAAAGAGCATTGGATACTTGACGGTGGATAATTATGTGATTTGAGAGTGGAGTGAAAGATGGGAGAGTGGCTTGAATCACATAATTCCTGTGAAAATACCTGAGACGCTGGAATTTCAGGAAAATATTGAAAAAATGTCTATTGGGATACATTTGCCGTGCCGTGTCGTTGTTATATAGAACAAGGTCCTCTCATCGTGCAAGTGCATCTTGGATAGTATTTAATGGCGGCGAGCTGTGCCTTCGTGCTGAACACGTTGGTCTACTAACAGTGGGGTTAGAAGTTCAAATCGCAGAACACAATAAAGGGGCTCTTAACGGTTCGTCTTCTCGCGAATGTCTAACAAGGATAATAAAGGACTAGAGAAAGCTTCAATAAGTGGCCCCGGGGGTGTACAGTCGACTACCTATTCGCTGATGACCTAGACTCAAGGTTAAATAGCAACTATGAAAACCGTTTTCAAGATAAGAAATTTAGCAGAGGCTTTGGGCAGTCCCCATGGAACTGCAAGTCTTGACGATGAATTCATATGCGTCCTGGAAACTGCTAAAGATTTGCTGGAATCGTTCTGTAAACGCAGAGAATATATATCGCCATTGCCCATTGAAGAAGTATTTACATAACACATCCCTTACAACCGGGTCCTTCACTGCGTAGGAAATGATAAAACCTTTCTCCTTTCTAACGCACTAACCACTCAGCCACGGCACGAACCTTCTATTTTTTATATTTTCTCCCAGGGGTAGAGGTTAAATAGCAACTATGAAAACCGTTTTCAAGATAAGAAATTTAGCAGAGGCTTTGGGCAGTCCCCATGGAACTGCAAGTCTTGACGATGAATTCATATGCGTCCTGGAAACTGCTAAAGATTTGCTGGAATCGTTCTGTAAACGCAGAGAATATATATCGCCATTGCCCATTGAAGAAGTATTTACATAACACATCTCTTACTACCAGGTCCTTCACTGCGTAGGAAATGATAAAACCTTTCTCCTTTCTAACGCACTAACCACTCAGCCACGGCGCGAACCTTCTATTTTCTATATTTTCTCCCAGGGGTAGAGGGGTTTGATCAGGTAGACAAGTTCTTTTGTGGAGGAATTCAATTACTTTCTTGGCTTGGCGAAGACCTTGCGCAGTTCTCTGATTTCATTTCTTTCGGTTCCTGATGTCCCAGTACCAGAGAAAGTAGGGCTGTGTTGAAAGCAGCGCTTGTTATCGATAAGACGGCGGTCGTTCCAGCTGCCTTATCCTGTATGCTGAGAAGATTGCATCTATTATTGCTCCCAAGTTTTTCAATGCCATCTACAAGACAATGACATGACTACAGTGACTTTTCCTTCGATTTTCTTGCAGATTCGGTTCAGTTTTATGGTCGACTATGGATAAGCCAATCGATTTCGACTCAACTGAATTTGCAGTGTCTATTATTTTGATTCTTTCTGAGGATTAACAGCCTCAAAACGCCATTGTCTACTGCATTTTAAAAAAGGGGACATAGCACCGACCACTGTGAAACATTCCGTCTGCAGTATCTATTTTTTTGATGATTGGCAACCTCTAAACGTCTACTTCACACAATAACGGACCTAGTACCGACCCCTGTGGTACCTTACCCCGATTATAATGTTTATGCACTCTGTCGTTGGTGTCTCTCAGTAGTTTCTGAAGCAATCAGTCACGATGCTCATGATGTTTTTAAATCATTCTCTGAAGCCCTTGATTCGCAGAGTTAAGGCCATGCCACCACTGAGCAATATTTTTTTGTGCCTTCCTTCCATCTCTTCCCCCCTCCGTTAGTGTGAAATTTTGTAATATAGTTTTGACAACTTTGATACATTTACTGCTGACTGAGCGGAATCCTCGCTGAATCCCTGCTGATGCTCTGCAAGGCCTCCCACTCCACCATTAATTTTTTGAACCATTTACCCCACGTAACAAAGTATCTGCAATTTCCACCCATTCCAACCGCACGCCGACCGGCCTAATCCTCGAATAATTTTTATCCCCAGCAATGCCATGCATTGTCGTCATCATCCAACTCAACACAATCGCCCTTATCCCTAGCAGTCATCGCAATGACACATCATAATCCTTTTTTTCCATCAAAAGAGGACAAATAATATCATAATCTCTCATCTGTCAGAAAATTATGATTCCCAGCCGGGCCTAGCAACTGTCAAAAATATAACCAACCATCCCCACTCGTCAACGCATCCCCGAGGGTAATTATGATTCTTTGACACAACTTTTTGTCATGTTCCGCCCAAGCTACACGGTGTGTGTTGTTGGACCAGGATATACTGCTTGTTTTAGCCCCATTTTTATTGCTTTTGTTTCATTATTGTTCTGCCAAAACTGACAAACTTCCAAGCCCCAAAAGTGCTAAAGATAAAACCACGTAATTAGAGGCAAACTGCCAGTTTGGAGTACACTTGCATAGCTCTGGCTCCCTTCAGTTGTGTAGAATATCCTTTTTTGTTGGTTGAAATTCAAACCGAATGGCTTTAGGATATTAGAATACTCTCTTGTCCTTGTTTCTTAAAAAATAAAAAAAATTCACCACTTATACGCTTTGTTTTTCTATTTTTTGAGGACTTTTGTTGTCACATTGTTTTCGGGGCCTCTTCTGTGAAAGGAACCGTGTGCGCCAGGATCTCGAAAGTGATTCTTGCCGGAAGAAATTAAATTTGCGTAGTTTCGACAAAGAATTAGGTCAGCACTACACCAGCTAGGTAACCTAATGACCATTCGCCCTGGATTTCCAGGAAGGAGAAAATTTCAAATTAGGATTTATGCAGGACATTTTCTTGCGAATCGTAATGAATCAGAGTTTAATTGGCCTTTTCCTGAGCGCGCGCGAGCCATGTATACATGGGGGTGTGTATACTCGTAATTCTCGGGGTTTATTTCGCTTAATTATGATTGAATTAATGCCCTAAGGACGTGACTGTTTGGACCGGCCTCGATATGGTTGCCGGTTTGGAATTACTGCACTAATTGAGTTATTGCACGGCGTAAAATAATTTTTCTGCGTGCAATTTTGCAAATGAGGTGATTAGGCTGGAAATTATTTCCGCAGGATAATGCCTATTGTGCTCGTATATTGCTATAGTGCGGGTAGATATTTATGCGCCTAGTTTAGTCGTTTAATATAGTGTCTAATGGGTGTAATGGGTTAGACGTTAAGCCGATTAAGTTATGCAGAAAATATAACGCAGAGCATTTCAGGGAAAAGAGGATGAGGATGAATGTATCATTTAATAGAAATTCGTGAAGCCTTTCTGACACTAACATTTCAGTGGAAATAAAACGAAGAGTAACTCTAGCCAATCGCAGTTTCTTTGGCCTGAGAGGGCAATCGAGTAGTATGGCCCTATCGCGAACGACTAAGGTGACTCTATACGAGACCTTAATCATCCCAGTTTTACTCTAGACTCTGTGGAAGGCGGATGAAGATATTCTCGGTCGTTTCGAGAGAAAAATTCTTCTTCTTGCGTTGACGGACTTTGGAGGCGAAGATTCAACGACGAAGTATTCGATTTGCACAGGGACATCGACCTAGTCAAAAAACTGCGCATCAGTCGCTTGAGATGGTTAGGACATGTAGAGCGAATAGACAACGATGCTCCGGCACGCAGAGTCTTCGAATCTAATTCCGAGGGACATCGCAATAGAGATCAACCTCGCCTAAGGTGGCGCGCACAAGTAGAAGGGGACCTCAACCTACTTGGAGTGCGCAACTGGAGGCAGTTAGCTAAGAACCGGGTTAACTGGAGAGGCTTGTTGGTTGAAGCCCCTTGTTTCAGCCCGAACTGTAGCGCCACCTAAGTAAGTTGCAGTTGTATACGCCGCCCATTGCGTCAAAATTCGAGTTCGTTTTGTAAGCAAAGACAATTTTTGGGACAAGGACCTCCGCATATTAAGCCGGGATTGTAGACTGATTTTAGGAGGTGTAAGCGTACTGCGAGCTTGTAGATTTACTCTAATCGATGAGATAGAGCACCTCCTCCAGTCGAATTTCCTTCATAAATCGAAGCATCTGGAAAGTATCCAACGATGTACACAAATTTTCTTCTAATAGTTGATGGGTGCTTCTTTCTTTTGTGGATTAGTGTTCCAAATTCTCTAAAAGGGTGCCCTGGGGTTTCATCAACATCTCCGCGAAATTTGCGGTCTCCACGCAGCTCTCTTTAAGTCTGCAATGACTCGTTAGGAAGCCCGTAAGAACGCACGGTCGGTTTTGTTCCGGTTCCTGAGAAGCCCTTTGCTTGTCTTAGCCCAGGAAATTCCTTCCAAAGGTCGGTTCTCTTGCAGTCTTCCACCTTCCCAAGTTCATCGTGAAGTGTATGCGGTCCCAGCCTGTAGAATGGTCCCGGACAGGTAAAAGTGATCTCTGAGCCCTTTCTTTGACTTAATTTGACGGTTCATTTGCTGCTGCATTTCGGTCTACTTCCACGTGGCCTGGTACCCAGTACCCAGTGATCCTATTATCCTCACTCAGTTGGTTTATCTTAGCAAGGCACTCCCACACCAATGTAGGCCTGATTTCTTGAGAGCTTGGTGCCTTGATGGTAGTATCGCGATGTCCTTTCCACGATAGTTCCTATCGAGCTTAATTTGGACGCTTCTTTCCACCGCGTAGACATCTGCTTGGTATATTCCCATGGCTTTCGAGTAGTTGGTCATGGAGCAATGATCAATCACAAAGTGATCGAACGCATAGAGTGGATGGTGCCATGGCTCAGGAAGGCTCCATGTTCGCAAAAGCTTTTCCACGGTCCCTCCCCCCTCTCGAATTTCTGGCAAATTTCTGGGCTTACTAACTGCCATGAGCAAGCCTCTTACTTCGACTTTCGAATACGGCCTTAAACTGCAAGTCCCTTCCACAACACCCACAACACAAATGGTTGCGAGAAGCTAAGCCATGCATCACACACAGTCTGTTGCGCCTAATATTTGAATCTGAAGTCAAGGATTAAGAAAAATCGGCTTTTGATCTCTATCCGCCCTCGTACAATGGAATAAATTGGAGAAGATACAATTAGTTTCTAGCTTCCACTACATAAAGTGAAAAAGCCGTTTTCCCATCCCTGGAGTGGGCTCACTGTTCAACTTAACCCCAGTCATTTAAAGCACGGTCTTGGAAGCAATGTCCTGTCACAATTCAATAATTATGATCCCCTTACTCCTTCGCATTCGTCCCTCTTACATGAGTAAGGCACCTGAAAAAACTCATTTATCCGAAATCATTTATCCTGATTCTCTAAGCGACGCGACGTGTGTTATTTATAATCCTTCGCCACCACACTTCTGCATATTCAATTACACGACTTTGCACCTTTATTTCAAAATATATGTACGAGTATGATGACTGAAACATTGAAAAAAAAAGTAATAATAATCCTTTTGTCCTTCCTGTCTCGAGTGCCTAACGTCGCCGAAACAAAAAAAAATAAAAAATATATATTTCCCCGTGATAATATAATTTAATTCCACTTTCGCTTTTATCGCCATCACAAAAAGGACCTTTTTATTAAATTATCTTCCAGATAAGTGAACACAAAAGCAAATCCAGATCCATTATGTCCTTTTGTATGTGAAGCCCACGATGACACTTTACGTGGACATTAGTTCCACACATATGTTGATATGTATGTAAGCGACAACAAAACGAAAAAGGATTCACTGAAAGGAAAACGAAAAAAAAAATTCAATAAATTATACCCGTCTGTATCATTTATATTCGCCTTTCACGACAAAATCCTTTTTAAATAAATTTTTCACAGTTTTTTTTTTTTTGTTGCTGTTAAAGTTAAGAGCCTTCCTATACCTCACACCAACGTCGTCCTCCCATTCCGTGCATCTGCCGTCACTCAGTCAATTAAAAATTCATTTTTGCAAGTGGTCGCATCAAGCACACAGGATTGTACCCCCATAAGTATGTGACGCACGATTGTGAATCCTTGCTACGTACTACGCGACGCGCCCACTTATTCAATTTAATTTGAGCGGAACATTTCGCGGGGATTTCATTTCTTTTTTTTTCATTTTTTGTACGATTCCACCAGCTTTCGATGGCCACAAAGATGGCAACAATTTTTCACACAGGATTTTCATTTCATGGCAAAAAGAAAAATCACCTTGGAGGCTGGCAAATGACAAGCCAACATCAATTGGCACTTTTCGCAGGAGCCAAAGGCTGCCGCCTCAGAGAGTTAAAGGTGCTGGCAGGATATTCTTTCTTTTATTCGGTTCGGAGGGTAATTTGTTTTCCCACAAATCGTGGGAAGCTCGCGCGTATTCCTTTTTCCTTGGAATCGTTTGGGAAATTGCATTTGCAAGCTTCTTCCGTTTCGTTTGCATTCGCAGATTGAATTGCATTTTTGTACGTTTCGTCGTCCTCGTCGTCGTCGTTCGTTTGCCAAGAGGGGTGAGTTCGCTTTTGCTTTCATTTGAAAGGTGCAAAATGAATGATTTCCTAGAAAAGGATTTCAATTTCTTTACTGTTACGGATGGCATGGGAAAGTCCTTCAAGAGAGAGTTTAATTTCAGCAGACGTGTTCGGGAGGTAAAATTACCTGAAACACAAGCGGGGCCATGACAACTGGCTAAGGCTAAGGCTAAGGCTAAGGCTAAGGCTAAGGCTAAGGCAGATATGGTATGGTATGGTATGGTATGGACTCAAAGACGCTGTGTCGTCATGGTAAAGAACTAGATGAAAATTGCATTTGAATGAGTGTCCTTCAGCTGTAATATTTTTTTCCGGACCGATAAGCAATACTTCCTTTTGAATGCTCCATATAATTGCATGGTTTCATGGTGAGCTGTCAAAATGTCGCCCGGTATTCAATTACTTAGTTCAATTTTGATGTTGTCGCTAGAAGACGGGTCCTTTTTTTCTGTTAGAAAGTCCATCAGTTAATGGGATGTGGGTGGATTCATAAATCGGAAACTGACTCTGGTGTCCATGTGAGTCGTTAATGGAATTGACATCTGAAAGGATTTTTTTTTTTCATTTGAAGACAGTTTCTCTGTAGGGGTATAGCTTTGATGGGTTATGTTGGATACTACTTGATGCCAAACTCAAGTCAGTGTAGTCCCACTGTGATACCCATTGAGGGAGGTCAAAAAAAATCGCAAAACACGTCCAAAAATCAGAGATTATCCTTTCAAGCATAAAACAGATGTTTATACCCCTTCTCCCTCGAGAATGCATCTATAAACTGTAAACCACAAGAGGAAATTGAATCCATTAGAATCGACGATTCTCTTTCTCTGCCTCTAATGTGCATATTCAATTTCCTCTAACGATCTCATTCGATTTCCATTTCCCCAACCCTTAAAGGGGGAGAGAGAAAATAATCTCAAGCCAAAAAGGATACACAATGCTTAACCCGAATCGCATAAATGTGTGCAAATCGTATAACCATCCGCCCCACCCTCCTTCTCGACGGGTTTCCTGTTTTATTTCGACGATAACAAGAAACCATACAGAGAAAATCTTATAAATAAATAAACAAATAAATAGATACTCAAAAAGGACACTCGCCGGATATTACGATTGAGCACGTTTCAAGGATTCCAACACTTAATGTCTTTCCAACGAAAAAAAAAAAAAATAAATAAAAATAAGTATAAGCAATTCTCAGCTTTATTTGTCCGATTTTTTACATCTTTTTGATGCATATGTTAGGAGGCAGTTATTCTATGTTTTTTTTTCCAACAAGGACTAAAGGTTTTAACCCCACCAAGAGACAGCGAAAAGGGAATGTTAAATCTTTTCTTTGGTCCTGCGTTGGTTCACTGACATACATTCCATACAAATAGACCCATACACATACAAGATAAAGATGTTGAGTGTGCATTGTAAATAACAAAAGGATCTCCTCTACTCCATGTCTCGCTCTTGTCCTTTTCTTTTGTTTTTTGTTTGAAATAGTTGCTTATTGTTCTAGACGCCTAAATTTGCATGAGAAATTCTCAAGAAGTTGATGCTCCCACTAACCATTCTTCCGCCCGTCGCCCCACTACACCGAGGACTGGAGTTTATTCTTTTAGACATTCAAAAGGATTCGACATCCTTTCTCTATTTGTTGCCATATAGAGCAATGGCCTCAAGGAAAATATAGCCATACATAGGACGAGCAAGAGAGAATGAAAAATGAGATGCCTCTTTAATCGAAAACACTTGAGGGGATCCTTTTCTGTGTAAGTCCTTCGTATTCATAAAAGAATAACACACGATATCAAATTAGGAGCCTTCGCACACATTTACTCACGCGCGTACACACATGACACATCACGACCCCCAAAAGGGTTCGCTCGAATTTATTTTTGGTCATAATATAATCCTTTTGTTGTTCGTCCTTCGTCCTTTGCACTCTCTCTCTCTCTCTCTCGATGTGCGTAATTTAATTGAGATATAAGATATTACTGACAAACTCGAAGAGACCGAGAGAGAGTGTTAGGCAAAAATTTCGGGGCGTCAGGGTCAGTTTTATGTTAGGCCAGGGATTTATGTCCTTTTTGTTTTTCGTATACATAAACGGGCAAAATGTGTCCTCTCATTCATTGAGTTTCAATGTTTGCCTAAGTGGGGATGATTGTTTTGTAAATATAAATAATGTAATTCCGAGAGATAAATTCTGTTTTTGTTTCGTTTGTTGGAAATATTTGAGGGGTTCCGTAGGGCTGGTGTAGGGGACCTTTTTTGTTTTTTTTTGTTGCGAAAAAGGATTTCGGGTGCGGTAATGGTGGGTTTTATTAGGTACTAATTGGCAAACATTTGCATAAGCGATGACGAGGCGGTAGAAATGGATTAATTAGCATGAAATGAAGCTTTTAAGTGTGTGCTGTGTGTGCTGTGTGAGAGAGAGTGTGTCCCAGTTTCCAAGGAAAAGCCTAAAATTGTTATGACTTTTGTGGAGAGATTTAATGTAATATATTTCTGGGAATATTTTTAATTGGATTTATTATTAATTAGGGATTGTGTTGGTGGATTAAGCAATTAAGAGGCAGCGATGTGTCATGTCAGTAGATTTTGGATGACAGTGGGCTTGGTAGGAACTTGTAAACGATTCAATAGGAACTAGGATATTTCATCCGCGAAGGGATCGAACTTACAACAGCTGTCTTGCCCATATATGGCTGACAAGATCAATTGTACAGAGTAGAATTAGACGTAGGTTGGCACGCCCTTAGTAGCAGGGTTTTTCAGCTCCACTGACGAAAATATTTCCTTGTGGAAAACACGTCCTCTTAACCAATGTAGCGCCGGGCATAGAACCGGTGAGATTCACAAGAGAACTTCCTTCTCCGAAAATTTGATAAACCAGTGTACGTGCCTTGCTCTGGTCAGGAACACATACAAGGATGTTGTCAAGGGTTTATTTTTCGTTCGCATCTTTTGAGCTTTGGACAGAAAGTCTGGTTGCCGGTTGTCCTACAGCTCCCATACATGTCTCATAGCTCGAGTGATGTCTATTTGAGGGATGCTAGGAAATAAAGTGCTGTCTCTTGCTTTTATGTGGGCTATATCTTCCTTGATATGTCGCAGATGCCCGTCCTACTATTGCTTACATGTCAACTCCCTCCACAGAGGAGTGGTTAAAGACCGATTTTCACCTGCTAATTCATCGACCTTTTCCTTGTCTTTCTCGCCGTGAGTATTCCCAGACTAAAACGATCACGAGGCAGCTTCCTAAAGACGCAGGTTTGTCCTAAGTCAAAGCGACGACCTTGGCGTTTGTCTAGCTGTTAGCTTTACAAGATAAGCTCCTTGCAGAGATTTTTAACCCATAGACCAGAAAATGTGGGCTAGCACCCCAGGAGATCACATAAGAAAATACCAGAGGTGCCTTAGAACTGATAGACGTTCAGGATTTACGTCCAGTGAAGTTTATTTGTGGGATTTTCTGCGATTTTCGAAAGGAGATCAACAAGAAAGGTCCATAGTGTTTCCATAAATGGCCGCTGGTGGTATAGACCAATGTTGGGAGTTCCCGCGGAGCTTCTTTAAAGCATCGCCGACGACATCCACTGACCTTCTGCGTCCACTCATAGAAAAGTCTTGAGAGACCAATAGCTCTGGCATAAGAGTATGCTTCGACCATTTGGAAACCCTTCTCGACAGTGAGTGTCCAGATTTCCAGGTGAGCGGACAAAAAAATTACTTTTATGTCGCCCTTCCACTGGTAAAGCCGTCAACCATTGGTGCAAGAAGCACCACATCTCTGCCAGCTATACTCACCTTAGGCAACCACGTTTGGAATTTTCTGCCAACACACACGCGAGATGAAAAGAAAATACTCGTAGAAAACCCATTTTCCTATCGTTCTTAACCCCATCCAGTCACATACTCGCCGCCGCCGACACATCTCAAATGGACTTGAATGTCTGCCACAAGAATAGACACACATCCTGCAGGCAAGGTGTAGCGAATTTGCGTCTGCTGGTTACCACCAATGCACTTCAACAACACCAAATTGAAGTGATACGTATTCTTCGTGCTCCTCCTTAAGCCGGTGTTGCTCCACAAGACTAACGGTAGCGATGCTATTAGATCCTTCTTCTGCTTATTTTTTTTTTTTTGGCCAAAAGTGAAAGGAATTCTCAAGAAATAGACAAAATGAGATCCGTGTTCTGCTTTGGAGTCCTCATAGACGGGAAAGGGGGGGGGCGGAGGATGAATGAAACGCGAAGAAATTCAACTACGTGACTGAATTTCGTAATTGGAAATCCTTTCATTGGAAATTCTTTCGTTGCACCGCAAAGGATATTTTGAAGAGATGTGTATGTATGTACGTCGTTAACCCCACCCGCTCTGAAACTATTTCAAGTTGCACTGCTTGCGGCGCGGGTTTAGTAGCGCACAGCGTGCATCTCAATCGCTAATGTAGTGGAAGTGGATTTTCGATAAAAGCAGAAGCAGGTGTCTTTAGTTGTCCTATCGCATCGCGATTGGTTGCGTTTCCTTTTTTTTGGACGAGAAAATTGAAGGACATCGACATCGGACATCAAAATCGAAATGTGTGCGCTGCAGTGTTGGTTAGGGTTAATCGATGAAATATACGAGTACGATAGAAGCAAGGAATTGTGTATGTCCTTAAAGAGTATTGCCCATTATCCTGGATTTGGCCATGTTGATGGTAGAAACATGGAATCGGAAGAGATTTTCTTGAACTGTAGTTGAAACTGCAGGAACGTGCCTTTGGCGGGTTTACGAGATGTACGAGCAGAGCAGTTAAGAGAATGCTTTTCAATTTTACGGATTAGTGTGGAAAAGTCAATGAAATTCTGATGTTGCGCTAAGAAATCAACGGTTTAAGTGAATTTTCGAAGAGAAATACATTTTTATGGTGGACTGGAATGCAGGACATTAGAAATCGATTTCGTAGGGAGGAAGGGAGCCCTGTGACTGCTCAATTGTTTGTTATCCTGGGAAACTAAGAGACACCATCGCTGGATTAGTGACACCTAGATAAATGTGGGTATCTCAGGGGGTCCTGTGATGGAGATGACAAAGAGATTCAGTTTCTTCTGCGTCCCTGCTCATCGTCTGGTATTTTCTACTAAGTTACAGCAGCAGTGACGCGGATTTCTTACGGACGACGACGTCAGGATAAATTCTCTTGAAAGGAACAAACGATTCTCTGTGACCTCCAGGTTTCTAGTCGTGTTTATTTTTAAGCTACGGCGTCCAGTCCACTTTGGTTTCACATAAGAAGTTAAAACTCGAGCCAGAAGCTATTTCGAGTCTTTTTGGAAGGCCTCCAGATATCTTACTTCGATTCAGTGTCTCGAAGTTGCTTGGATTTTGGGTGTCTGTGTTACAAATTGGCTTATCCCGTCATATTTAAGGTGTAGCTTCGTAAGGTTCTTCCTTAGTTGGCATCCGTTTTGAAGAAGCCTCTAAGTTAGTGCAAGCTTTTGATCTCTTTCGGTTGTAGTTCCCGAATAGAGGTTTTGAAGGTTCCCTCCATAGTATGGCTCCTTTGGTATCCTTTTAGAAGGTTTACCCATCCCATAGAAGGCTTTAGGTTGTACAAGGAAGGTTGTTACCCCATCTTTTGCCAGCTTGTCAGTTTGCCAGGTCGGTGATTGCCCTCCACTCCGACGTGCCATTGTACCCAGTACTCGGTGACGTTCTTGGTTCCGTCTGAGCTGCTGAATTTATCTAGGCATTCGCGTACTGTCTTGGATCTGATTTTTCAGGATCTTTGACGACAGCTTGGGTTTTTGGCATCTTGTCTAAGCCAGTTAGATTTCCGCTTGAAAAACGTTGGATAATTTGCGTCCAGGTTCTAAAATTTGGCTTTTGGCCCAAATATCCCTGACGCAGTGCCCTCTGCTGTGCCTTTCTGTTCATGGTCTAACATTCTCAATCGAGTATCAACTTCGTCCTTTGAGTGAGGACTTTTGAGACGAGATACCTTGTGGTTAGTGTCAATGTTTATCGAATTTTAACGACAGTTTTGCTTTTACTACACCATTCTCGGCCAGAGCCACGTCCATTTCGCGGCAACCGCTTTATGCCACCTTTAAGCATTGCCATTTCATCCCTCCATCTATTCACACCCACAGCTGTCATCAGCCACAAACTTTTAGCCACCAACTAAAGTATCACCAGCTCGTAAAATTTTCTTACCAATTTCCTGTCACGCTCAAAACTAATTTCAAAGTGGAACACATCCTAAAAATTTGTCACTCTACGCGTCTGGTACACCTTCTGTTGCACCATTACCATGAACTGTAAATAAATTTCCATCTTAGCCAAGTTCCTTAAGAGGTTTTAAGGTTTTAGGCCAACGTCACACTAACTGGCCCAACCAACCTCAATTTTGCATCTTTCTCAAAATTGAATTCGATTAAACTGAAGAGTTCCATTGATGTGTGTGTACCCACACATGATGCTATGTGCACCAGCACCAGCAAGGACATGCAAATATTCTTCTACTCAACTTCTGACCACATGCTTAAGATAAAGAAAATTTATACATGCCTTTGCCAAAAAAAAGAAGGATTTTCTGCACTGCTGCTGGTGTCCCTCTGATCTTATGTACATACATACGTATCTGTGCTACTTTTTTGCGCAAAAGTTTGTTTGCAACTTGTGTGCAAGGATATCTCTACCACTCACCATATTGATGCGAATGAAATATGTCGCCATTGCCAAAGAGTCCTGTGGAAAACTTCAACAAGATGTTATCTTGGACATTTGCATTGTGAAAGGAAGACTGTGTACGGGTTGCAATAAACCGCGAATCGATTCCTGAATTTTAAGAGACTCCACAAGAACACACCATTCGGGCGCATTTATCATTGCAAAACCCTATACTACTGCGCTATTCTTTGCACAAGAGACCAACAATTCAATAATGTGGGCGGGGAGGCATTGCTTCGTTGGTTGGTAATCAAATTTACATAGAATCCCAATTTAGTGTTCACAGAGAGACCGAAAATAAATTGATTCCTCTGGCTTGCTTGAGAGATGCAGAGTACGAGTAGTAGTGTCCTTGAGGGGTGGTGGTTGGGCTCTCAAAATACACACAGGACAAACGAGTAAGTGCATTCAATGCCCCTCAGGTCTCTTTCTCACTCTCTCTCTCTCTCGCATATAACTGGAGAGCAAGGATGGGCAGTGGTGCAGCTTTGGAATGATCAGCTGATGGCATTGTGGGTAGAAAAGTATCCCTAAAGGAAATTAAGTGGTTATTGAAGATTTAAAATACGGCCAGCCCTCCTCCTGCGCTTCAATATATTCCAACTGACATTCAAATTCACAAGCTAACCAGTACGAGTAGAAGATCCCTTCAGCATGGAAGGAATGGGTCGGATATCGTATCGACTTCTGGTGATTTGTAGCACACACAGAGAGTACATCGAGTCCATAGCCTGGTGTGTGTGTGTCCTTTTTTATGCAAAACAATTCCGAGCACAGAAATGGGCTGAAAAAAAAAAACGTTTTGATGATGCAGCAGGAGCAACAAACACAAACAACCCAACAACACATAAACCACTCACCCTTTTGTCAAAATAGTTTTTGTTGGGTGAGCTGCGGGGGTGGCATAAGGATGCCTGTTTTTCTTTCCCCCTGCTAGGAAGGACTTTTTTTCGAGTAGGTTCTCGCGTTGAAAAATCCATGTTATAGTGAAATATGGATGAAATTTATTCCTTGCGATGTGTATGTGGTGTGGGATGGATGCAGCACAGTCCTAGAATATGTGGCCAACAACGTTTGCTGTCCAGAGAATATGTTCCTTGTTTTGGGTGGAAATTTATTAATTCCAACGACCGTCAATGAGTACTTGGATTTATCGTTTGGCCAACGGGGTAATATTGCTCTGCGGGACGACCATTGACGGTCCTGTGGGAGAAGTCAATCGATTTGATGGATCGCCGATGCATTGTCGGAATGGAGGCAATATAACTTAAATGGGGGTCACCGCCAGGATGCGGGGTACCTCCTTTTTTTTTTTGACAAACTGATGGGATTTTGGATTAAATTTTAGGGGCAGACGTAGCAAAGTGCATGTGTCAAGCTGTAGACATGGTTCAGATGATGCTTCGTGGGACTATTTGTGTGTCTGAAGCGGGGGGTCTTGAAAGGACATGAAAATGTTTGATCTGAATTCCACATCGAAGCTGATTCGATGTTGCTAAGTGCATCAGATATCTGTGATTGCCGAAGGCAAGACGGGATTTTTTTTAAGGGACACGTATTTATACGTTTGAAAGGATGTGAATTAGAAAAAATCAGTAAAAGAGGTGAGGGAGGAATAATTTTCCGACGTTTTGTACCACTGATGGTGCGATCGTGGATCAGTGGTAACTGAGTTCGACTACGAACCACGAGACGTCAGTTTGGATACCAGAAAACAAGGTAGAAAAACTGTCCAATTCTGCCACTCAGTTGCGGCAGGTTCAATTGGTAGATCCAACAGTTCGACGTGCACATCACAGATAGCTACCAAAAGCTATGCCCTAGGTTTTGAAGGACCTGGTTACGACAAATATTTAATCGAATAGAGGGACTGACAGAGGTGTTTGTAGGCTACCTGGTGGTCGCGATCGTTTTGCCTTTAAAAAAGACTTCCTCAATGTCCTTCTTTACTCCTCTTGAGAACGAGAGCTGGGATTCGAAGTTCTTCTTTACTGGTGCTGCGTTGTGCATGCAATTGTCTTGGCTTTTTGACAACATTGACCTCTTCATATAGCTCCTAGAGCTCACGATTGAATGTTCTCTTTCATTCGCCTCCTTATGGTCAAGCACTCGACTCTGTACAATATAACAGAAAGGATCAACGTTCTGTAGAGCTATAGTTCCCCGAGAAGTGAAGAACCCGAACCGTGGTAGGAATGGCCATTCGAAAATCTATGCGAATATCCGAGGTGACGCGGATTTGCATGAACTTGTCCTTTGTCATCATTTACTTCGAATCAAACTGGTTCGCTGGTTTTTAATCGCCGTGTAGGGTTTTACGACAGCACACTGGCAGTGCTTGGAAATGTGGTTGTCATCCTTCTGCCCCTTCTATCTCTGCAGCAAAAGTTCGAAGAAGGAAATCTTTATGATGAAATCTGTTTGAAGGACACTCTGTGTTATGCGGCTCATCTGAATTAGTTTAGAGCTTTGGAATCTTAAGTCGATAGCCCCACCTTTTAATATTCTTAACGTTGCACAGGACTGAAATCCAATGTCCAGTCGAGATGCTAGGCATCCGATGATTACCGCATGGTCATGAGAGTAGGAGCAGGCAGAGAAGGAGTTCACGTATCTATAATTCGAAAGAGCGAACGTACATTTATCGGAATATTCCATTAAACCAGAGATTTCGTTGTCATGCCCAAACCCAGCACATCACAAGCGCTAACCTGCTGCATGCTGGAAGTCTAGGCAAAGCATTTAGAGACCTCTTTCGATTATCAAAAGTCGTCCTGTATTTCAAATCCACTTGGTTGCATCTGGGTAGTCCTGCACATCTATGTTGATTCCTCGAAATGTTCCGGATGCCAGTCAACTATCAGAAGAAGATCTACCATCGTTATCCAGGTACACCGATTCATCCAGGAGATTGGACTGGAGGAGGTGTTCGAAGTCGGGTATCTCATCGACTAGAGCTACAAAGGTTGCTACCAACCAAGTGGTTGCTTCGATTATGAATAAGCTTGCATCACGTAGGCTGGGCTCTGGGCTCTCATGATGGCATCATCAACGATACCTTCCTTTCTAAGCTTTGCCTTTGGACTTCGTACCACTGACGGGGGTCATGAGCTTTGTCCCTAGTCTTGAAGCTGTATTCGGTGCTCTTTCGCCTCTAATTCTAGAATGAGTGCAAGTTGGACTTACAGTGGCACAGGAGTAACTCCCAATCCAAGCAACAATGATCCCAAACTTGTATATATCCCTCGTGGGATGCCCTTTCCCCCTCTTACGTTGATTAATAATTTTATTCCGCTTTTACTGTACCCACTTCCGCGCTTAATGTAATTTTAAGGATTTATTACGCTCACTGGCTTTATATCCTGCGCACATTGTAAGTTTAAACTCGCATTTAACTGTCAAACGTGATGAATATTCGCTTCCAATGGTTGATTGCTTTCCTAACGTTTTTATCTCGCACTGAGCACGGAACAATTTATTTAAAACTTTCTCTGTTTGTGTGTCCTTTTTTTGGGACGTTTTTGTTTTTTTTTTTGCGATTTCGCCCCAAACTCTGGCTCATGTGAATCAATCTCTGCTTTAAAATGAGAGTTAAATAACCACTCGTGATAGTTTTTTGCGGGTGGGCAACAGGAGTACACGCACCAAATCTATAAATCAACCCTCACACCGCCTTTGGAGCAGACCGTGTCGTCCTCGTCATGGGGTTTCTCCCATTTCGATTGGCATTCTTCTACTTTCATACCGGAAACTTGATTTCTCTTTTCTTTTTCTCCTTTTCCTGTCCCAATTGAGTTTGTTTTGTTTGGGATTCGTCCTTTTTTTTTTCTTGGTCCTGGATTGGGTTCGGTTTTTTTTTTTTTATTTTTCAGCTAAATCGAATTTTAATGGCAAACACATTTGTCTCTGTCAAATGCTTGGACATATTGTTGTTGTAGGACATCCACATATACACATAGTGAGAGGCTTATACAGTTCGAACGGTCGCTCCTGGTAGTAAATCAGAGGAACATCATTATCCATGTTTATGTGTCACAGATAATCCTGTGGTGAGTAGTGTGCTGGAACAGTTTGGTGGACTGATAGGAAATGAGTCGAGAGAGGCTGGTAGGGTCCTGGATTCAATTTTCAAAGTGAGGTTGGGTATCGATGATGTGGTGCGTTGCAAGGACTTAATATTAATTAAGCGGTTTTGTAGCTACCAGTGGTGTAGGAAGTGGGAGTGGAAGATTTGTTAGGGGTTAATGTATGAAGTTACTGCCGAACTGAGAAGCCTTTGGGATTTGTTGATTGTGCGGCACATACAAGAAATTAAGATCTATACAGGGGCTATAATGAGACGGAGGGAGTTTTCACTTAATTGCGTCAGAAGCGATTTGTCGGATTAGCTGATGAAATATTGGGCACAATCGCAAATGATGTAGAGCGAGCCAGTCACGGAGAGTGCCCATTTCGGCGGAGGGCATCAGCCAGCCAGTGATGTTGACGACTGCTACCTTAAGGACTGAATTCCATCCCGACAGGCGGTAAAGCTCTCTTTTAGACCAAAGAAGGGTCTTGTCCACCGCAAAGGTGATGTAAGCCTGCAAGGGCGCCTGAAAGTGCATCTCACCAGAGATGGAGGTCCACTAAGGTGTGCCGATGATATCGCCCAATTGGAATATAAAGCAAGCTTCAGTGTACACTCTTAGTGCCGACAAATTCGTCTAAGCACATCTAGAGTCTTATACGGCACCAGCCGGCAAAGAGTGCCTGAGGCGAACCAAGGTGGGTAGATCACTTCTTAGAGGTCCTCTAGCACCTTCCTCCCGCATCGAACGCTTAATAGTGGCAGAGTATCTTTTGTCAAAGTGACTATGCTGAGACATTTCTAGACAGCGCGTTGCTCTGCATTTCTGGTGGCCTGGTACTCCATGAAGATTTCCATGAATTTAAGACGACCTGCGTGTCCTAGTGATGGGTGCTGGCTTGGAGATCAGCCCGGAAAGAGGCGAACCAATATGAGTAGACTACTTCTGGAAGGTCCTCCAAGAAACTGATCTGGACGAAAGCTGTTTATCCTAATATGTGCGTCAAGGGGTGGTTGAGCAACGATTTCTTTTGTACTTGGAACTCTCTCTTGCAGTAGGCGAAATCTGTTTCATGTTTATACAGCCGTTGTTGGTTCATTCGCTTCATTGAGACTTTGAACCCAGGCAGTGTCAATGGCGTGAGGCTTTTTTTTTTGTTTGGTTGCTACCTTCAGAGCATCTGGTTGGTTTCGATTGCGAAACCTGTTGTTGTCCCTTTGCGCTGCAGAGAAAACCCAGTTCGTGGGTCACATATGTATGTTTATCTGGCAACCGAGGAGGCTAATATTACTGCGGCAGAGATGTCCATAATTTGTTCAAGCTACGATGCTGAGAACAACCGTCTTCGTATTCGGCTTTCCAAAAGCGAGAAACTGATGATGCTTGGCGTCCATCTCATTGGCGGTCATCTGCAAAGCATCAATTTTCTTATAATGACTCGTAGTTTTCTTGGCTCTAAATCTTTTGAGATTTCCCTCCCGAGGGTAGCAGAGGATCTCCCCTTCCACCCCAGCGTCATCGTTAAACTTTATCGACGAAGCTTCCAAAAAAAAAGACGCACACTTTCGTTAAGGCCACAATAACACCCCACTACCTTCGCCATTTCCATTCCAACATTAATGATGTGCACACAAAAAGTAAACTCCACCAAAGACGATATCTGATGGCACTCAAAATCGCCCTCCCCCTCCAAAGTGACCCCAAATGTCCACCCCATCGCCTAGAATTATTATCAAAGAACCTGGGAGAACCGCATTATTCCAGAAATCTATGCTTCCACAATTTAATATTCGAGATAAAACCTTTTCTCAGAAATCCTGTACTACAATACCAATCCTCGGCACAATTACTCTCAATCCCCAGGGTGGACAATCCAAAAGGCAATGCTTACCTCCTTTTCAGAATTCCAGACATCAGAAGCCGCCTAACAGCCACATTTCTACAATATTAGCTCACTTGTAGATGAATTCTGTCAGTTAACAAACAAAGACGTCCCTCAGAATGTCCTCATCACACATACACACAACAATATCAAAGGGATGACGAAAAATCCTTCTCGTGCCACAAAATTCAATGAATAAAAGCTTCACGTGACACAGGAGAAAGGAATTCCCTCTGTTTCTCTAGTAAAACGTTATCATAGTCGAAGGATATCCACAAAAGGATTCCCTAAATTGGAAGATGTTTGCAGCTTCTCCTGTAAAAAGAAAAGAGAGGACACCATAGATGAAACCAATTACTAGAAACAAAAGGACATAAGTACAACTGTCAGTATTTGTGTTTTTTTTTTTTTTTTTATTGTCCTTGTGCCATCATGACACAATAGAGTACGAACAAACCCTTTGAAAATGAATCCCTTGTATTTTGACAAAGCTAGCAACAGGGCGCTCATACACATTCACATCGAAAAAAAAATGGACTCTAATCCGATTTAGCTCCTTGTTCGAGTACAGCTACCCCTTCTCTGCTTAGATTCACATTACGCGTTCCACTTTACCGAGGATGGAATATCAAATGTTCGTTTCGAATTTAACTTCATCCTCAACGAAAACTAAAAAAGGACTCATATCCGTCTCCTTGGTCTGAGTCTGGGCGGGGGTGGTCTTATTTCCGTTTTCCTTTCGGTTTTCTCTTTCTATTTCGTGCTCATTTTTGGTGCACATTATTTGTCTCCCATCTGGGTGGAGTGCATTCTCCAAATGAGGTGGGAGTCCGGCGTCTGCCTGGGTAAATTCTTAAGTATCCTTGTTGGTCAGCACCCAGACAATATATTTAATTTTTTTTTTCTCATTATTCGGTGAAATGATTTATTTAATACCTTGAAGGGAAGCAGATTTCCTGAAGTTTATTAGCTTTTGTTTGTTGATGGTGGTTGGGGGCAAGTCCTTGGAGGACGATTCCTTTTGTTGCTTAGTTTTTTTACTTGAAAATTATATTGCAGTGTGCAAAAGGATTGAGCTATTTGCAGTTATGAGCTATGAGTATGTATGAGAAGGGAACACAATGATGATTCCTTGTGTGGCTTCAAGATACGCTGGATTGGAAATATTATCCCGTACAAGGAAGGAAAGTAAACCGTAGAAGTTTGCTCCTTCGATTGTTTTGCCATTTCTCGAGGGAAGTACTTGTGTTATTTTCATGAAAAATACATCAAATCCTTGGAATGTTGATTGTTGTGCAGAACTCAAGTACTCGTATATTCTCCGACCAACAATAGGTGAATGGAAAATCTTTTCATCTTGGTAATCAGAAGAAAAATCGGACTTTGTAGTTTGCCAGGGAGTAGGGTACAATTAATAATGCCACCGTTTGCTAGAGAAATGGAATTCAGGTCAAAGCTCTTGGGGTAATTTAATATTGATTGGATTTCTTTGATTTAGAGAGTGAACGTCAGGAGTTCAATCAATTTAATGGATTTAAGGACACGCCAGTTGATTTGGAAAGTAAGTGGGCACAAAGTAACTCTTACTCGATGGATTTTGTAATTAGTTTTGATGGTGAAATCCTTTGAAAAAATTTAATTCTGTGATTCCATCTTTCGTAGGCGGTTGTCACTGAGTGAAGGGTTGGTTTTGAGCAGCCCTCGATGTGGTACTCTTCGACTAAAGTGTTGTCACTACGGTGGGTCACTCAGTTCACTTCTGGGATCATCTGCTTTTCAGTAGAAATTTTTTGTGTTAAGCATCAACAGACGAGTGCAAGGCATGTGCACCGGAATGGGGATACGCTCAGCTCTCCTCCCTTATCCCAGCAGCTTCTGCAGAAGTCATTCTGTGAAACGCTCAGCTTTAGAGCTTGTCTACTTAAAGTAGAAGCTCTCGGCTTGAATAAGATAGCGAATGACATAGATGACACCTCCTTGCCGTATCAAATCGTCTTCTACGGAATTCCCGGGAACATCATAGAGACACAGGTTTTAGCATAGGTTGAGGTCGCTATGTTCAACTAACTCGAGCTAGTCTTTCACTTCCTTAGGTCTCATTAGGTCTCGATTGTAAGGAATTTGATGGCTGCCTGATGGTCAAAGTAGGTAGCGATAACGTATTAATGGCTAACCAGGCAGCGGCTTAATAAGCGCGACTTCGGTTTGGAAGACTAAATACCTCGTGAGGTTACAGAATCGGATGGATTCATCGCCAACCAAGCAGTGATGTGACGAACGCCAGCGACTTAGCTTTGAAAGGCTTAATACCTCGTGAGGTTAAAGAAGAGTTGAATGTGGAGGTCTTCAGAAATTATCCCGGCATCGACTACATCCTTGGTTTTGAATCCATTCGTGAGCATTTACAGGGCGTGGGGCGTTTACTCTTCTCTGTCAGGTTTGTAAGCCACTAAGGTTCTCTGTACACGGAAATGGTAAGCCTTACCACTCGTAGAGTCTTTCTGAACAATTTAAGGTTGAAATTTCTGTCCACTACATTAGGCTGCCATATGAGGTGCCCTCTTGCATACCTGACTATAAGGTTCCTCAATTAGGTTGCTCCCAGAGCTACGGCGGATTGTGGGAAAGGCTTGATTTCGGCAAAAGGAACACCTCAGCCTTGACCGGCCACTACTATTGGCCTGCGTGACAAGTGTCTGCTGGTACTTGATTCATTTTGAGATAGTCAAAGTCATCTGTGTAGGCTGCAACCATACATCCCATGTTCTAGAAAAAATCCCGCTCCTTGAGGGGTTCCCCGATGTACTAATCTATTCGCTGCATCTAAGGGGAGCATTAATCGCTTTAAATTTTCACAAATGCGTACTCACTGGCGAAACGTACGCAAATCAGACTGAATTTTCGAAAAAGTTACAATTTTGAGATCACTACCGCAATCAGAATACTCAAAGAAGTCCTGTAGCAGAGGTGGTTGAGAATATCGCTGCTATTGTTGCAGATGGCCCGCAAACATCAACCAGACGATGGGCCACGCAATTGGACATCAATAGATGGTCTTTACAGCGAATTTTGGTGAACGACTTGCAACAGTTACAACCAAGCCCTCCTAACCCTCGACCGCGATGAGGATGATTTCCATTGAAAGTCATCGTAAGCGACAAGACGTATTTCCATCCATGAATTTTCCGTGAATAAGGAAATTATCCTTTCTGAGTCACAGAAAAATCCGCGTGTAAAGCACGAAGAGCCATTACATCCTCTCAAAGTCTCTGTTTGGTTCGGCACTTACGGGAAAAGGTGATTGACCTGCTTCGGTAATACTGTTACTGTGACTGGAGTGCGCTATAGAACCATGATCAACGACTTCCTTTGGTCGTAAATTGACAAATTGGGCTTGGAGAACACGCAGCACAGATATCAAGAGTGACATTCTGCAGCAAGCGTTTCCTGGCCGCTAAATCTGGTCCGCGGGATCACCGATTTGACCGTTCTACACCTATCCTTTGGGGTTTTTCACAGGCGCGGGGCTAGATAAATAAGCCACAGGCCTTGGCAGCCCAAAAGGACGGCATCCGACAAGAAGTGGAGAGTATTCTGCCGGAAGTGTTCTGAGAAAGGTATGGCAAATGCTGTGGAATGAGCATGAATCTGCATCAACTGTGGCGCCGGCCACTTGGTCGATTCGCGACTTATTGGGAACCTATTTTTCTTTCACAAGCTAAGTTACTGCCTTAGGAAATCGATTGAGGACTTCTGAGCCACCTTGTATGAAGGAATGCAGGAGTCCAAGGAGGACACAATCCACATCTCTTATGAGCTGGAATCAGTGTCAGAGTGAGGCACCAAGGTTCGTCGCGAAAAAGTGAGGCCAGACTTGGAAGATGGTGTGTTACCTTCCTCGATTGCTCCTATCTCCCATTTGACACCACCTACTCGACGAATAAAAAAAAATTTCCCTTTACCAACAGGTCATCAACTTTATTGATTTAAACTTATCTCCTCTCTGTTGTCGGCTTAAAATTTTCAATTAAAACACTCGATGCACGCCCCGTAGACAGGTTTTTATTTTAACACCGTCCACTTAACCTGTAGCCCTGGGAAAATACACAAAAGCTGGACATGCACAAGCGTCGGTAAACCAGAAAACACAATCCCACCGCATTCATAGCACCACGAGTATATTATTATTTTTTTTTTTTTAATTAATTTATTTTTTTTCAATCAACGATTTATCGAGAGATTTATCCTTAGGTGTAAAAAAACATTCAAGTGGCATCCTGACCCACTTTCGATATTCGTTCGCGTTTCTGTGAACTCATTACGATGGAAATTTTCCAACATCCACTGAGTGGTCCTTGAGATATTTCCCTGAAACTTGTGTTTTTTTTTTGCGCCCACGATCGGTGTATAGGCCTTCGCCAATAGATGGCGGGAAAAGGCATGTACTAGTATACCGACGCAGAACCTTTCAATTAATGAATTTTTTTTTTTCACCCCCTGTGTGTGTGTGTTTACAGAAGGGTGGGCGGGCCTGAGTGTGACACTTGTCCAATATTTAAATAATTTTAATGAATGATGTTTGTTTGCTTGCGTTTCGAATTTTTTTCATTTTTACTGAAAAATTTTTCAAGTGTCGGGAGTGGTTGAGTGGAATTTTTAGTTGAAATTCAATGTGGAAAAATTAAATTACCCGGGAAAGTGGATATACTCGTAATTGGGTCATAACTCGGGCGAAGTACTAATTGACACTCATAACTGAGTCAAACTCAGGTGGTAGCACTCTGCGCTGGATGGTGTGGAGTTTTAAAGTCAGAAAGCAGCGGAAAATTTGATTTTTTATTTACTCAGTGGAGCTGGTCTTGTTTACTCAAATGGCCTCCTGACCTGTAAACAGCCTTTGTATCAGACACTAGAGCCGCCAATATCCAATGCCTCAGCTTGGATTTGTGTGGAGTTAAGCAGAACTTTCATCCTTCACCATATATCCTGCTCTCGATGTGTGTTCGCTGGGTTCGTCCAACCTTCTCGCACTTTTCTGTTACCTGCCACTAAAAGCCATGGAAAGGTGGTGAAACCTGTTCGAGTGAATAGGCGCATAATAGGTTATAGTGCTGAACAATCACTAACGTTCCTTAGCTATTGGCCACCATTTTAAGGCATTCAGAGGCTAGTGATTCGTTTAATAGAAGGTCTCACTGGTAGCAGGCTTGTACCCTTACTATAGGTGTGATCCGAAGAAGCCAGAAGAACGCCTGGCAATGGAATATTTGGACATCATAAAAGGCTATTTTGGGTTTAAAGTGCCTGGACGCAGTGATTAGTGCAGAAGGTTCAACGTGTGAATCCAAGAAAACAACAAGTTTTTCCACGGTCCCACCCTTCATGAGAAGGTTCGGAATAACGCCTTTTGGCTGTGGCTTAAACGTAGGTCCTCTCGCAAATTACGCATCGCTGAGAGAAGCTAGACACTATCTTTGTGAAGATTCAAATCTTCCGAGCAAGGATTATTCAATGGAACACCCCAGCCAATGGATTGCTTTCTCTACTATTTTTCATTTTGCTGTTGGGATGCCTTCTGCGGCTCGGTTCTATGAATCTCCCCAGCATTATCAGATCCACGATTTCTTGGACTGGCGTGAGATCCTTTTGGTATTAAAGCAAGCGACTGCAGTCCATCACACTACGTTTAGGTTCACCACCCTGAAGGTGTTCCATGCAGGTTCAAAAAATATAAAAATTGGTGAGCCAGCGAAAGGGAGCTCTTCATACGTACTGTACGAACCATTGCCGCGTTTCTGAAGCCAGGCTTAGAACGTACAGAAAAGGCCTCTTAGATCGCAGTGCTATTTGATCTCTTTTCGACCTAAGCACGCTTTATACAAATATTTTGACATAGCTTCGGACAAGCGATTGTGTTGAATGTGTACAAATGTCTTGAAGGACCTTCTGCTTAAGGCCGTGTCTCAAAGCCAGATTTTTCTGTCTGACTTTCGTCAGATTTTCGTCGAAGGTAGGACCTTGAAGTATAACTTTTTTTGTGTCTGCTTTCTGGGATTCAGACCTCAAACCGTTGAGTAAGCTCATCGAACTACCTAGTGTTTTTACTCCAAGGATATGTCCTGCTGGTTAAGTTGTTCATCCCGGTAAAGCAGATCGTTTTTTTCCCACTTTAGCTGCATTTTTTGGTCGTCCTCTGCCACAGGGGTAGAAGGATGGAGGCTTCTCTTATTATCTTATCAGAGACCTTTTCAAAACCATTGAAAATGCACGAAAACTAACCCACGGAACTTCGAAATTGGATCTCAAATGTCTCAAGCCAGTAACATTTACATCGTATTAAGCCCAGCTAATGCTTGACGGCTCTTACTCTTCTGTACGTCTTCAAAAAGTCTTAGCGACGATCAGTACATCACCACAACCTGCTGCCAGTGGCCATTTGTTAATGAAGTCCCTCATCTGTCACACCTCCTTTAAACCAACCAAATACCTCTAGCTATGCTTCCAATTGATAGCAACAACTCATAAACCGTTTTAAAGACCCCCCTGTGAGATTCCTCTACACCCCCCTTACTTTCAAATGATTTGCAACTTTAATTTGACTCCAATTGTCATCATTTAAGGAGATTCCCTTGGCGAATTCTAAGAATTTACCTTCTCTAAAGTAAGTTGTTTGTCCCTACGTCGCCAAATAAACCGTCACCTGTTCAAAATCCTTAATTCCCACAATTAGGCCGACACTTCAAGGCAAAGCAGAGAGGGAGAGAGAGAGAGAGGACAACATGGACTCCTTAATCATTCATCAAGAATTTGTTGTCACTGCCGCCGACATTTATCCATCTCCACCTGGGTAATCAAGGAACAAGGAGAAAAAACAAAAAAAAAAGAAACAACACCAGGACCAAACAGAAAAACAAATTACCTTCGCAGCAAGAGCAGATACCAGCCCCGCCGCAAAAAGGAGCAAAGAAAACGGAACACCACTTGGTAATTGGGTATCGAGTGGAGGAGGTTGTTTTAGAAACACAACCCAAGGATATACCAACCTGGGGAAGGTAAATATTTAATCAGGATAAGTAAGGATTGTAAATGAGTGTACACTTTAGCTAATTAATTTTCTGTTGTACCACGCGCCCTTGTTACTCTAGGATAGCCGTCGCTATCAACAATCCACACCGTCATCATCATCGTAGTCCTTCAAGACGTTCGTTCGTCCGTTCGTTCAGGCTCGTATAACTCTCAGGTGCGCCGCGCATATCTGCGATGAAAAACCGTCTCAGCCAATTCCTGACAATTCATTAATAATGCACTGCGGTGTCCTCTCTCTCTCTCTCTCTCTCTCACCGTTTCTCTTTCTCAACTGGTTTCATCCAAAAAGCCGATCCAATTAAGGATTAACATTTATTACGAGTGTTTTTCCAATCAAACCAATTGAAAAGCACCCGTCCGCACCTTTTGCGAGACGATACTTGTAAACGGTCTTTCAGTTCTCTTGTATAGTGGAAGGAGAGGATAGGCTGCTGCGGCGTTGCTCCTTTCTTTTGCCCCCACTGACTGACATCGATATACGGGATTTTCACAATAGGCAGGATGTGCACAAAGGTAGATATGAAACCGGGATCGATAATTCAATATCCGCTTAAATGTCATCGTGGGATAGACAACCGGGTGGGTGGATAGGATGAACCTGGATGTATGTGCCTGGATGCCATTAAAATTAGATGAACGAGGGGCTCTGGTTGAAGACTCATTCCATCTCTTGGTCCCTTGGGTGAGTAAGGTGAGGTAGGTGGGTGGTTGGTGAGAATCGAATCCGCTGTTGAATGCTACGTTTTGAGTGATTTTTTTTTTCTTTTTTTTGAAAGCATCATATTCGTTGGAAACTCGATGAATTATTGATGCTCAGGACTGGAATTCATTTGACATTTGGCAAAATTGTGATTGAAAAGGGACTTTTTGTCAGACAGTTTGGAGTTATTACAGAGCAGGGCCTTAAAGTCGGTTGGTGGATAGACTGGTGTGTGACGTAGAAAATGGCAATATTTTTGTTTTATTCCTGAAGGGGTGACACAGAGAAGTTAAAGGTTGACAAATTCTCAAAATTTAATATGCTAAACCGACTTATGACAGAAACACTTAAGCTGGTGGTATATATAGCTGCGTTCGCCGAGTGGCAGTCTACTCCAGAGTACCACCAGGCCGAAGCCAAACCAAAGAAAGCTCAACTCAAGCACATTCGCGGCGACAGGTAGACTGAAAGCCAACTATTTGAGCATCTGAACGGAACTTTGACGGTAGGCTAGGTTAGGTGTGTGGATCACACTCAGCTCCATGCAGACCCATGGGGACATGAGCCTGCTACTTGATCATTGGTAACCTTGATCTGAATCTATGTTCGAGTTTTTGCTTGTGATGAACTTGGAAGCCATTCAGTTGACTCGATGTAGCTCTGTTCACCGGCCTACTGAAAATTTCTGCGAGGTCCTTGAAGAAGTGTCGCCCTGGAAATGTGTATCTAAGGTAGATGAGACTTGGACAGTGGAAGAGAAAGTAAATTGTTGATGACTTCCTTCCCACATCCTCAACATAGATTTTCTTTCGTTAGTCCAAGTTTGTTTCGGGCAGACTATTATGCCCCGTGTTGTCCTACCAGGACAGAAAGATTTTCTATCCTTTTGCATAAGCCTGTCATGTTCCTTGCTTTGTCAAAGCAACGCCAATTATTTCTAGTAATTGCGCAAATGTCTAGGGAGGGCCATCAGCTCTCCGTCTCCCTTACGGCCTTAAACCCGGTTTTAGTGTGTTTTTGGTGCTATGTTTTGTTACCGTATTTTCAGCCGATATTTGGAGAATTACTTCCGTCACTGCGTACAGTGATGAGGAACTCTCAAGAGTCAAACAATTGACGCACTTAAGGAAAACACTCATCTGACATTTAACGATACAGAGTCACAAACCATCGACAATGCACTGAAAAATTGGGTAGGCTACTGTCAAGTCAACCGCGGCAGTCATCTTGAATTGAACAGTGCAGTTTAAGTAGCAATAGAAACCAACAGATGGCCCTCCCTTGACATGTAAGTCATTCGCAATATTTTCCTGTTTTTTAGGAAAATGTCATGGGTTATAATTCGTCTGCTTATATAGAGTAAGCATGTAAGGCTCTTGCAAGGAATCCGTCCTCGAGTCACATACCTCTTGGTGGTTAAAAAGTGGGTAACATCATGGGGACGGGCCTGTAAATCACCTTCTATCCCTACTCAGATCGAAGCACACTTAAATTAAGAATTCGTCCAGTCTGATACTACATGAATCATGTCAGAAATTTCCTGCCTACTCCTTGAACCAATTTGAGCTTCTGATTAACCGTGAGAGCCTCCCAATATCTGTACTTATCAACTCGCCTAAATCGTTGTAATTGAAGGCTCCTAAGGGAAGCTTCCTTCTGTAGGAGAGAGCTGGGCAGGTATTAAAAAGGTGATGAATTGTGTGTTCCTTTTCTTAAACTTATTGGAGGAAGGACCTCCACATTTGACCCTTTATGGTCTGCTATTTGGACTCGATTTTTGGGCTGTTTCAGGCTTATTTTTATTGTCATCTTATTTGGCTACATTGTCTTAATTTTCGTTTTTCTTCTTATTTCAGATTCGCACTACCGTTTCCAGAAATCGATGTTAAGGACATGCTCGGTGAGTCGTTTTTTGTTGAGAACTTTTATTTTAGAACAAATTTTGTAATTTTTGCATACACATTTGAACAATTTTTGTCGATTTGTTAACTGTCTAACGAAGGTCTAGAAAGCCACTCAAAAACACTTAGTAGTCTCTCTCAAAACACAAATATCGTATCGCTTGGATGAGAAGAAGGTTTCGAGGTTAATTGGTAGGGTTTATTGGTAAGACGATTGTCCTCTGTTAGATCAGTGGAACACCGTAAAGCCCTGTGGGCTTATTTATATTTTTCGTAGCCGATTTATTCTGCCCTATTTCGGTCTAACCAACTAAGTTGCCTCCTCCTAGCGACTTGTGATAAACAGTAGCTTGAAACCATTTTCCTGTTCTTTCCAACCGCTATCCTCCACAGCATATGTAGGTATCTACATATTCTGTCATCGTCAATCCTTGCAGCTTCTATATGTTGAGCTAAGATTTTTGTCGGTCCCGTTATAGTCCTGCAGATGTCCCAGTCATAGAGAAAGTGTCTCATTACAGCTCTCGAAAGCTCAAAAGTCGTCAGCAAAATACTCCACTACGCCACATCACTTGTCCTCTAATGTGTCATTGGCCCCACTTCAAAAACAACACATTTCGAGCGCCACCTAATTTCCCTCCAATCCATCCGCCTAACATACCACAACATTTCTAGCCCGGCTATCTACCATCAAAATCGTCCTACCAAGTACCAGACATTTCACATAAATCACTTTCGCTCCGGACACTATGCGGCCGTCTATTTGGTGCTTCTACTTCTTCGCCGCGTGTTGTTGCTGCAAGAAAATTTATTTCGTCCTGCCAAAGCAAACAACAAATAAAAACCAAAACACAAAACTTACCCCTCCTCCCCGCGTAAAAACCCCAGACTGTACCTACTCGGCCCACAATGAAAGAAAGAAAACAGTTAAAGGATACAAATCATCGGGGGTGTGTCGCCATCGCCAACTCTGCTCAGTCTTATTTATTTTATTTGTTTCTTTGGTTAGTTTCTCCTCCTTTGTTCATACCTGAAAGGACAACAGAATGGTGTGCAAAAAAAAAAAAAATGAAAATCACTAGCAAGGTATGTGGCGGAAAATGTCAAGCTTCCCAAACCGGGTTCTGGGCGCTGATAAATGATCCTGAAAGGTTTTCCGCCTTTTTCCTTCTACGACTGTCAGTCCTCCTTTGCTCGTTGGTTTGTTTTTTTTTTCCTCTCCTTGTCCTTGGTGGCTGTATAAGTGGATTTTTTTTTTCATCTTTTGTATTTTGTGTATGTCCTAAACATTCAGCACCTTATTGGCCTGGTTCTCCGTGTTTTGCTCATTCCCGTTCAACAACAAATGACTTTTAATGATATTAAAAGGAGGACGACATTTTTTCCCTCTCTTTACACCCATCATTCTCACTTTCATTATTTTCTTTCGTTTTTTTTTTTTTTTTGAATGAGGAAAGAATCGTTCACATGGAAAATTGTTTTCCGCAAGGACGTGTAGAACGTGGGTCGCAAAAGACGTCCTTACAACAACAAGCGAAAATAGAATTCCCTGTGTGGTCCATTAAATCGTTGGTATTTCATCATAATCAACTCTCTTCGGGGGTTTTTCTGGCTATAAGGTGTGTGTTTATGAAAAATTGTATATGCCCCATCGAGGAAGTCGAAAAAATCCTTAGCAACATACACCTGATCTCCTTTGGGGAGATGGGAGTTGTGAAGAACATGGCGGAAAAAAAATTGGCAAACATTTGCCAAAGAAAATGGCGAATGGTGTGAATTGTAAGGAAATTTGTGTTGTGTCACACTTGGAAGGCAATATATGGAGACGAGCAGGAAAAAAAAAACACGAAAAAAACACGATATAATTGAGTGGGAGGAGCAAAGCGGTGATGGCAAGCGGAAAATTGGAAAATTGATATTCAAAATGAATTCGAATGAATGAGAAATTTATGCAAAGTAGCGAGTTATGTGTCAGGACATAATTATTCATTGAATTCTATGTTGGAATCGGTGGTAGGACACATGTGCGTTGGAGCGAGTGAAGGGTGGTCGGCAGGAAGCGAAATTGTTAAGAGCACATTTTAGGCCTGTATGCCCTTGGGTGTCCTGTGGACAATTGTGTATCGCCTAGACTCAAGCGCCATCTGGTACGGTTTCAGGTTATACGCTTCAAGCTTATAAACCTACCGGGTGGACCGTGAATGTCTATTTAAGTGAGCGAGTATTTTCGATTTTCAGGTGCTCTTTGGTCCCCCAGGGTTCGCTTCTGTGCCCACTTTTGTTACGAGAATCATTTGGTGGAGGTTTATAAACCTATCAGGGTGTAAGCAAGCCTCGTAAGTAAAGATGTTTTAAGTTAAATGTTGATGTCCATCAAAGACCTTCGTTCCCCGGCACCGCCATCATTAGAATCAACAATATTGGCCAAAGAATGGAGCCTTGTCTTATCCCACTTGAATTCCTCAATACAACCTTTCTCTCCATCAAGTATGCGACATTTGGGCTCATCTTTTGTAGTCTTGATATTAAGGTAGGAGTGGCGGTTCAGTAAAAAAAGAACCCAATTTGCTTGGTACCAGACCTCAACCTAGCTGTTGAGGTATGTTGATGAGAAGTCTACAAATTCAACCAGCTGTTTAGCCATCTGTATAAACAGGAATACTTCTCCGCATGCCTCGGCAGTTGCTAGAACTTCTGAATCAAACTCACTGCCATGACTTGGGAGCTTACTCCTCGAGCAATGTGAGATTGTATCGAGTAAATCGCGAAGTTTACGTCCTTTTTGAAGACATTTGGTGTTTGGTGGTAGTTTGGCGTAAGTTAATCAGCCTCTGTCTCTAACTTTGCTCATCTGGCGATAGAACTGTGGCTTATAATGCCCGTTTTTCAGAAGCTGTATTGTTGTAGATGCAGGGGGCATTTAACATATACTTTCTTAGTGTAGGCTAACGAGAGTACAGTCTAGAGACCTACGATTGGACACAGGTTTGAGATGTCTCCGTTTTTGTAAATACATCCAAGTTATTCGATCTTTGCAAGCTTTTTAGGTTTTTTGACCTTTCTTACAGCTGGCCATAGGAGTAGGCAACCATAAGTCAGAAAGGGCCTCGGACAATGGGTGTTTTTTTTTCCGTTCAAAGTGGAAAATAGGAATCCCATCAAAGGAACTACTGTGACCGTCAGAGTGATCTTTTGTACTACCCCCTATGGGAGACATTTGTATGAGATGCGTCCTAGGTGAAACCAGGTTCATCCATTTAATGAAAAATCCTGCTGCATACGCAGAGATCGATTGACCAATTCGTTATTCTTTTGAAGGTGTTTCGGTTAACGCTCTCATCCAAGGGATTTTGACTTTCATTATGTAATCCTCGACGGCATAAATGTTAGCCTCGTTCCTTTATTAGCGACAAGCTGGCATACGTCTGCGACGCTTGTAGGTACACGCATCTATCTTTTGAATGCTGCGCTAGGGTGAACGAATTAATAAAGATTTTGTCTAGATCAAGGACTTCCCTGAAAGTAATCCAGTGCAATAGCTGAACTCTTCCTTTTTTTTAATTAAAATGTTGCTTTGATTTACGGTTTAATGGATGAAACACAAGGACCCCATCGTCCTCATACATACATGAAATGAACAATTCCATCATTCACGTAAATTTTGGGTGCACACGCTGCATAGAGTGCACCCTACAACCAGTCACAGTCAGTTCCCTGAGAATCTCTCTGTCACCTTCCGTTCTTTAAAACAAACTGCAATTCCAGCGACATCATTAGTTAGACAGGAAGAAACTTTAATTATCTTCGCTGCTGTGTACATCTCGCTGTCACTGACAGACGTCAACTTCATTTTTTCATATCACAGAGAACTTTAGCCCGATGCCACCCACCTTCAAAAAAGGTGAACATCCTTGCGTGTGTTTTTAAGCAATTGGCTAGATGGAAATGCACAAACACACTGTTGATGCATATTCCCCCGGAATTTATGGTTTAGTCAACATCAGCAGAGTAGCGTAGCGACATGCACATCCCTACATCCGCACGTTTAATATTCATGGAATTTTAAACGTTTCGAAGCAAATAAACAATATTCTCCACTGCACAGTGCTACACGCACAAACACATACTCATCCTCGTACTCGAGTATTTATACACACATCCTGATAGTTTAAACAGAAATGATGTTGCTCCTGGTATAAAGCTGCCGTTCGCGATTATGAATCCTTCAAGTTTCACGATTCACCGATTGCTGCTGCAGCTACATAATCTATGCGTTGTGTCGGTACACTACACTCCTGGAGCGCGGGGTGGCATTTAAAGTTTTAATAGATTCCTCGAGAATCTCAACGGTAACTAGATTTTCCACGAATCGGCTCATCAAACCGGCGGCACTGGGGAGGCGAAAAACCCGTCCAAACGATAGAAATATTTTCGGTTACACGATAAGCTACACCGCCACCAGGCCGCGTTGTGGTGCACAGGGGGTGGCACGGCAGGAGGGGGTGGCGGTGCCACTGGAAAAGTTTTCGCATTATTTTAAGTACAACAATTAATGAACTCGTTGGAGTACTTTGTCGGAATGTTGCTTTGATTATATACCTGGGCTTGGGTCTCACTTGGGGTTCAGTCAAGTGTAGCAGCTGAGCAGAGTGGAGGGATCCTTTTAGAGATTCCAACCAAGTGGAAGGGGATATCATTTCGGGTATCAGAAACAGAACTTTGGAGTAATTATTCATTTCAAGTGGCGAATGGATCTGATATTGTTCTGTTGTGGTTGACGATGCGGTGGTGGCAGAAGCGAAATACGAGCAGGCGTAACCACTGTCAAAGGCAAATGTATCGGTTGTGAAGACTAATTGCCAAAATCGGTGGCGAAAACACGTAGACGTGTATAATTAGAGGCTTTTCTAGGATTTCCAAGAATAATGGTGGCTTTTTTCTGTTTTGTTTTGCTGCCGCTTTCACTGATTAATGTGGTGGCGAACGAAGTGAAATGAGAGTTTTTGACAGCTTGTTCGAGGTGTGAGTTGGCGGCTGCCTAGACAAAAGCGAAAATGATTGCCGTTGCCTAAGATGCGGCAGACTGGAAAAGTGTAATAGCGTTGGCAGGCTTATTGAGCTGTTGCCTTGAAAGGGTGGGCATTCTTTACAAAACTCTTTGAAGCAATCCAGCAGCTAATTCCGCGGGATACCTAAAAGAATCACCCAAAGTTGGAGTCGCGGAGCAGTGGTAGTTGTCTCGATCGGAATGGTTGCGTTTTCAAGTTGCATTAGACCAAAGTGTACTCCATGTACGCAAGCTAAGACAGGCATCAGAAATATCTACAGATGCTTTCCAGCTCGTGGGTGCCGTTTTCACGGTCCTACCTTTCGGGAATGTCTGACAAATATAAAACGCACAACAGAAATGGTTGCGGGAAGCTAGGCCCTGGATCACATACGGTCTGTTGCACAAAGTATTTGTATTTTGTTGCAGTTGAAGAGGAATTGAAGTTACCTCGACCGGAATGGTTGAGTTTTCAAGTTAATGTCGACTAAAATGGTCCAAGTACTCAGGCTACGCTTAGCTCCGAGGAATATCTACAGATACTCTCCATCTCGAGCATTCATTTTGATCCACTTCTTCCCAGGTTCCGACCATCAGACTTTGAATTCACAGCTGTCAATAGATGGCAGCGTTTTCAATTTGGTTGTGTGTTCGACTACCTAGACTTGTCTAATGTTAGCCACAGAGACTTCTTGTCTCTGCAGATTTGACAGAATTCCACGATACAAGGATGGGCACCGCACATTGATTCAGATACTCCTGTATGTGTCGGCATCGACCCTCAACGAAGCGTCTTAACAAACAGGGCGAACTCCTGAATGCGCTCCAATGAGCCCTGTTTGTTAAGACGCTTCGTTGAGGGTCGATGCCGACACATACAGGAGTATCTGAATCAATGTGCGGTGCCCATCCTCTGGGTGTTCAGACTCGTCTCCCTACTTGATTTTGGATCCATCTGTCAGCACACTGCATCCATTTTTCTCTGTCTGCCAGTGAGTGTCTGTACCCCAAATTAAAAACCTGTTCAGAGGGTAGGCAGTCAGTAATGATAGGAAGATGGCGGTGAATCGATGAGATGCTGGCATGTTCGGTGGGCTTTCGTCCGTCATTGCTGGGGGTGTCTCTGCCTTAATGCTGAGCTGGGAGTCATTTGTTTGACGACGATGTCGGTTAGAAGAAGGTGCAGTATGCCTTGAAGTGTCCCTCAGTGCACTGGTAATGGTGAGACTTCCCATTCGTTGAGTCTAAATTTCTCTCCAGGACGATCCATCACACTAGCATAGGATACGTGAAGGTCGGTATACGCAACGTCATGCAAAATCGGTGAATGTGGCTATAGATCCCGCGTGGAACCTTCGGCTGTTTTGCAAGAGTACTGAATGTTTTCCCTCCAGTTGAGCACCGATCAGGCTTTAATGTCAAAATGCATCCTGTAGCATGATCAGCAGTGGGATGAATTCTTCACGTCCTTTGAATATTCGAACAAATTTCGTCCGAATTTCTTCCGAAGCTGCCTACGCTTTCCAATGGAGTAGAATCAGTGACGTTCCGATTCCTTATCTAAACGATCTTTCCAAAGCTATCCCTTCGTCACACCTTACAAAAAAAGTCCTGAATCAACTTACCCCCTACGACCCCAGACTTGCACTTTTCTTCGCAACCAAAGGTCAATGGAAAACCCAACCCAATTCGTAGCCTAACCTTTTATATGAAATGTCATCCGCTATGGCAACATAATTGCACATGTCTCGCACATGCCTCTCACGGACTAGTTCAAATGTCAACTCAATTTGTCTGCAACCAATTTTCTCCATCACTTATCCCACTGACACACAGCGTAAGATCCTAAAAGCGAACTAAAAAGGACATTTCCAAAAAAATTTTCATTTCACAACATTCACGGACATGCATTTAAAAATCATCAATCAGACAAGAAAAAAACATATCCTTACCACACACACCCACACACACATAGGAGTATACAACATCTGTTATCGATGACCCACATATTTCAGCGTACGAATCGTAAACCATTCGAGGAGAATAAATCAAATGTAATCGGGGAAACACTGATTCACTCATGTTTAGCGAAAATAAATGTCCCACAACGAGGACTTTTGTTCTCTTCGCAAAAGTCCTGCGAGAAGATTTGTTTCATATCTAAACTTCTAGCAAAAAACAAGGAAAAATTGGGTTCAATCGAAGGAGCAGCGGGACAACTTTCCGTTTTTTATACGAAGATTTAGATTTCGCCTTAAATAAATATTGTTCGGTTCTTTGGGAATAAATTGAGTATAAGGACATTCCCTTCGACCTATTTATACTTTGGGAATAACATTTGCAATAAATAAGCCCAGGGACTTGTCGGATATCTGGAAACCATTACATTTTGATCTGGAATAACCCACAAACTCGAACAATTTTAATTAGATTTACAGTCATTGTCAGGTCATGAATAGAGGCATTCATATCCATCTCAGTGTCCTTGTGTGATCCCTCAGATAACCTGTGCGTAAGGATTGCCAACCATTACAATTCCAGCTGTGTTTACGAGTATCTGGATAAGATGCCACCCGAAACACATGTCTCGAGCACACAAATGCGCATCGAACTGAAAAATTCCTTCGGATAACCGGAACAAGATGTTTCGCATCGGTGTTCGGTGTTGTACGAGTATCCTGCATCCTCCCTATTGTGACAATGATAAATGATAATATTTGCGTGGGGAACTATTAAAATTCGATTTGACTTAGTTCGCCAAAATTTACACAATCAACAGTGTGTGTGTGTATGTGTGCGTACAGGAGAGCCTAGGAGGAATTTCGAAAGGCATACTTGTACACCACAGTAGACAGCAAACATTTCAAGATCATCACCGAAGGATTTATGGGAGCTTTAGTCCTGAATGCATGTGTATCTACATGCGGGGTATGGAATTTCATGGATTCTACGATAAGCCGACAGCCAGTGTATTTGTTGTAGTTGGTGTAATGCACTTTGGTCAATTCGCATAAATTCTGAACATGACATGCCGAGTGAGGGAGGGCGTCGTCGGTCGAGTTGGAGTATCCTTTCCTTGTTTGCCTGTCACTTGTACAATTCTGAACCCGATGTAAAGTGCATTAATTATACGAAAAGTTCAAGTAGATGCCAGTAAAATTAACCGCAAATGGAAATTTAAGTTCTCTGACGATATAACATGATTTTCGGATTAAAGTCCTACTGCTCGGCCGGATAACAGTGCGAGGTTTCTTGTCCGCATATTGCTGCATGTCAGAGAGTTTGGTTGGATAAATGACCTGCATTCAAAGCAAATGGTTTATAAATAGACTTGGACGATCGTTTGAAGGCATGATATGGTGATGGTCCTTCGGATTGTGAGGTTCATTGTAGCTCGTTACCTTTTTTTTTTTTCGCCAGCTAGATACGTGTAAGCATTAAGAACTAGTTGTCAAATTTCAAAGAGCAGATACATGCGTCTGTCGAGCGCTGAACCAAGGGTCTTTGTACCTCGATTCGAGATAGCATTTTAAGCCTCTTGGAAGGACGTTGTAAGCAACGAAAGGGGAATCTTAAATCCAGATACCAGCGGTAATATGTTCAGTTGACATCAACGGTGTCATCTCCAGTCCCAGTCATGGATGGTAGAGGATGAGGGTGAAGTTTATAAGACGCTTCGTAAAGCATGTTGACCCAGGAGGCAGAGAACTCCCCACAAGGCTGCTCTTACGAGCTCCTCGATAGGGGATAGGCCCAAAGCTCTAACGCTGATATGAGGAACGTGTTTGGTAATTCTAACGCTCGGACGGTAAGGCGGTTATTTTTGACGATATCGTAGAAAAGTATACCTACACGAGCCGACGACTGCAGACAGACTCAGTATAGTCGACAAGCGGTTTTAGCACTCCCTATCCACCGATCGACGTATTTTGGATCTCTCGGAACTACTACTACTACTACGTGGACTCCGAGTATCACTGGCTGACTTTATCCTTCTATCGGTTGATGATAGCGAATGCTGCAGTCTGTGGAGATCTGACTCTGACCTGACCTGACTCAGCGATAAGCCCACAATGCAATTGAGAGATGCAGTGCGAGTAGAATACAGACAGCCCGTCGTACATATTTCGGCTAAAATCCAGCACTAAATCCAGCTTTCACTTTAGTTAGGAACTTCAGTAGTCTTTGGCCATAAAACCACTGTCCTAGAGCTTCTTCAACGCTATAGTTCGTAATCTTATCGGGATCTTCGAACTAAGAAGCAATGATACAATCGAGGATACAGGCAATAACTTACCTATTCCTACGCGGTTTCGATCCAGACTTCTCAAATTAGAGGAAAAAGAGAACTTGTTGCTCAGGGAGTACCTGTATGTTCAGCTTCCTCCAAGAGTGCCCAAGATAGCCACCCGTATTTCGCATACGAAAGTCGCTACTACAAGAATCAGGCACAATAACGAGGGAATGCTTCATCTGCGTCGAGCAGCATCTAGTTTTACACCGACATGTCCAAGGGCTTGTGATCCCAGAATCTGTAACGTGGTCAACCATTGATTCGACTATCGCTCTCTATGCTCTTCAAACACTCAAAGCACGTGTCCTTTCAATCACTTAAAAAATAAAGTAGATATTTGCCGCAATCGGTCCACATAGGGCCAAGGATCTACCTATAGATTCTCGCAGCCATTCATGTAATGCGTTTTCTATTTTTCGCACTACGCGTATCCAAAGGACACCATTGAGAAGCTTCTCATGACAGCTATTACCATCGGACGCTTGTTCCTTCCCAGGGCGCCGAAACTGCCGCTCAGTAGCCTAAGGCATTAAGCAATGACCCAGAGCGTCCATAGCTGTGTTTTTTTTTTACATATGTCCCTGAATACACGTACCACGAATGTTTTTTCCAGCTACTTGCCTTAAAATGAAGCGCAATCATCCCGAATATACATGCAATCATATCAAGGCACCCAAGGCCATTGGTATACTCGTACATAAAAGCCCTATATCGTGCCACACGACCACGAAGAAGGATCTCAATTTATGCCATCCTCGGCTCAGTGGGGCTTATTTTAAGGGACCTGATGTAAAGCATTCGGAAAATATCCCGAGAAACCCAACGAAGCGGGTATTTCTTACAACTGTAATGGGTTCCTTAACAAACTGTCCAACATTCACTATGCCATTCACACTCGTTAAACAATTCATCCACAATTTGCACGCAACACAAAACGACCACACACACGCTGTATTTTCAAAGCGCAGCAATTCATCCAAAACAACAAAAAGGACATGTGCCATGCCTATCACCTCCCAAACGATTCTAAATGAAGTGAACCGAATGAATTTTATTAAAATCGCTTCGTAATCGCTTCGACAATCCCGATCATTCACCGTTTAAGTGCAAAAACAACCGAACAACGAGAATCCCTGCAGATATCTCACAACACACATCTGTTTGTCGATTCAATCCTTGCACGAAATCAAAATTGATACGAAATCCTCTTCGGTTTCTCTCTTTTTTTCATTGGGGTATCCGCTGGCAGGAGGAGCGAATCCCAACAGTAACTCTTTAAGAAAACACGAGCATCATCGTAAAATAATAAACCGTCGTCGTCCTTTTGATGGTTCCTTGAATTCGTCTCCATTGGAATGGAATCCCCACATGTGCATACAGCGAACCCTTGTCTCCTTTTTTTTTATCATTTTTCTTCGGATATACTCGTACACACATTTTTTTGTTGTTTAAAGGGTTTAATCTTACGCTCAATGATTTCGGGTTCCAGGGATGTATTCAGTTGACAGGAGTTCACCCAATTCACCCCTTTTTTTCGTCGTCCTATTACGCACGAGAAAGCATTAGGCGGACGAGGATGGTAAAACAGAGAAAATATGATGAAATGAGGAGAATTCTGGGGATCATGTTTCACTTCAATCTACGTTTCACTTTCTCGGGACACAAGATAATATCCTTATTCTTCTCTGTGACCCGCTGGGTGGTGGTGGTGGGGTGGAGTGGAGTGCTTCTACCGCCCACATTGGTAGTGCCGTTGCTCTTCATCAATTACTCCTGCCCAATCATGCGTGGCACTTTTGTGTGGAAGATGATGCGTGTGTGCATATGAAACGCTGTGAAATTCGCTCATGCTGAAGAATTAAATTGATTTTATATGTTCCATGGGATCGCTGGGATTTACCCAAACAAAACCAAGTGGAATGGTACCTCGTACATGGAAATGGATGCTAAGGACATTAAAAATATTCGGTAATACAAAGTTTCATTGTTGCGAAAGGTAGATTTGTGCGTTTGTCGGCTTTATTGTGGGAGTTGAATAGGTAGTAAGGTCAAAGCGGAGCCTTAGGGATAGAAAAATACCCTTGAATAGGGATTACGCTAAGACGACCAGTTTCGTCAGTTAACTAAGCCGAATAAATTAGTTGAGTTTCGCTGAAAATTAGTTGTTAGTCATCGATGGGCGACTACTTTCTTGACAGTTAGTTGTTACTCGTCAATTGTTAGTTGCAAATAATTTCCAGAGGATGTCAGTGAAAATGTAGTCTTTGCGGCAGTTATCAGCCGCGAACGATGTAGTTATCCTGCGATCAAAGCTGATTGCCTCAATTTGTGCCTAGACTTAGAAGTTGCACCAAAAAATGTGTAATTTTCCAAAGATGTACGACTCGTAAGCCTGACCAATCGACTTGTTCCATCTCTCATGCTTCGATGCCTTTCTGGCAGGTTGATATTGAAGCTTGAAGCTCGAGGTTCCCGACTTCTGGCATCGTAAGTTCTTTGTAATTCGCTAGCCAAGATATATACTGGTAATATTCCCGTGATGGCACATATCAGTGTACCATCATCTGACACACCCTCATTGCACGATGGAGCTACTCCTTCTGGCGTATGACTAAATTGTCACTGCCTTGACCCTTGAGAGAACTTCGACATGGACTTTGACTTTGGGCTTAGACTTGAGCTTGAGTTGGACTTGGACCTGAATGTGGACATGGGCTTGGATTAAGCCTGACCTCGGTCTTGGATTTCGACCTGGACCTGAACTTGAACTTCGCCGTATGCCCACTGATTTATAAATAATCTGTTGCAACTCGTTCCATAACTTTTCTCTCCAAATGCTATCTGTCACTCAAGTCTTGTACTTAAATATAAGATCATGACACCTAATTTGGGTCATTTCCTTTGCGACTTCGGCGTAAATTACTGCCCACGTACGTATATCGTGTAAGACCATCAATTGTCATCAGAATGGCCATCACTTGACATCGCCATACTAATCAAATATCAATAAACGCCAATCACTTCCTACTTCCAGGCAATAACTTCCCTCTGGTAGCCTTCAATTATTCCCCGCCACTCATCTTTGTTTACATTTTTCTTCGGCAAAAAAAAAGCAAAAGAATACCAAACCCATGACAAGTCCTCTGCCCTAAATATTTCCCTAAGTAATCAATCAGAAGTCAACCATCTAAATTGCCTCCAATGCCAGGCACTCTTCTGCATCCTCATCACTCGGCCAGCGACAACCACGTGCTACATGACCTAATTTTACAGGAATCCAGATGGTAGGGGATGTGAAATCTCTTCTCCTCCATCCCTCTCTCGGCTTGGTATTCGCATTCGCAAAGAAATAGTAAGCAACGGTCATCTCTGTCAAGTTGTAATTTGATTTCCTTCGTTCTTTGCCCTTAGGAAGTTCCCTACTAGTCATCGCTATCATTCCAGGTCCCTACTGTTGGGATGGGTGTATAAATTCTTGTTTTTTTTTTCGTCAGGAGCAAGCATATCATGAGTAACATCGCCTCTGGGATTTTGCTTTTTCTATGTTTGTGTGTCACGTTTTATCGCATTCCAATGGATTAGTCGGCAGAATTTTTCGAAAAAACGTACGCAGGAGGGATTCCCTAAGGAGAAGTTGAAGAGAAAAAAAAGAAAAGTCCTTCTAGCTCGCATTCAGCATGAATTCAGCTTAATCACTTCAGTTTTTGACAGAAAGTACATGAATATGAGCTGTTTGCACTGCAAGGAGTGATTTGCTTTTCAGTAGGGTGAGGCATGCATATGTACACTTTTTGTGCTTTGACAAGGTATTGGGACAAGAATATTGAATTTTCAGCTCAAAGAGAGAACAGTTTTCTAAGAATAAAGTTAAATTCAGCTCGTATTCAGCGTCATCTCAATTTTATTACTTTTGACAGAAACTAGAAGGACATAACCCTTTACCAATGAGGTATTTCTCTTTTGAAATTTAATCTATTCGGCTTAAAATCTTAACCTAGAAGGGCTAAAAATGAACACTGCCCAAACCAAGCTATTAACAAAGATAGTTTAAGCCCACCTCATTGCATTACAAAACAACGTCGTACCTTTGGAAAAAGACGTCTGGAACACACATCTGAAAAAAGAAGCAGAATAATTGTATTCAGCTCATATTCAGCGCGAATTCAGCGCTTGTATTTGTTTTAGAAATAGAGAAATATATTTGTAAATAGAATAAGGATGAAAATAAGAATGAGAATGACTACAAAAGGAGAGTAGGAATGAGAAATAGGATGAGCCTGTCTACTTGTTGTCTTATGAGACGTAAAGGAGGATGACAACGATATCCCGATGCTGAACAGAGCTGGCAATTCCATTAGAATATGGAGGGAGCTTTCATCGCATAGTCTACAGATCAGATCCACTGAATGTTTTTTTCTCAAATCCTTTCAGTAATCTGAAACTTTTCCAATAAGGATTTCGAAAGAAGCTAGATTTCATGGGTTGCTAGTTAAAAAAGTAGCTGTGGGTTGTAGTTGGGTGGTAAAAGATTGGCGGAGCTCTGTCCTGGTGTGATTCGCCACACATCGTTGGAAATGACTACTCTTAACATGTTTTTCTAAAGAAACTTATTTCAAATAGTGCTTGGGTCCAGTCAGGGGTGACCAGCTTTCAATTCTGAGGGATGTTGAAGAGTTAATGACAAAAATATCCAGGATTGTATTTCTCAGGCGGTTAGTTCTGGATCCTGAATATTGAGCTTAGCAGCGACTGAATTGAAAGAAATCTACTCTTTTCGGATGATGTGTCTTTTGCGAACTCTACTTGGTTAATCAGCTGCCAAACAGTATCACAAAACAAAACCTGACAGCTCCTTTGCAAAAAAAAAAAAAAAATTATTATAAACTGAGAAAATCGTTTCCATTCTGCACAGCCTTGAAATCCCCTAAGGCGTTTACTTGCTTATTTGCCAGGAACACTCCAACCAGATGAAAGCTTTGTTCGTTAATTTAATAAACCCACTCAACCCCATCTCTCGTTTGACGAAACACAAAACAGCCAACATCCCTTTGATTGAACTGTTTCAAGTGTCAATCGCCGAAGGCAACTATACGTCAACGATACGCTTTGGCATGTCCTTTTAACTGAATTTGCTTCTGGCAACCATTAATCAAATCAATTAAACAAGACATCACCTTCAGCCTTCGCCTGTCATCTCGATTGCAATGAGACTGCATCGGGGAGATGGCTTTTAGCTTAGACACTTTATGGCACGTGTATCTGTCAGTTCTCAGCATCATCGATTGATCTGTCAAACAATTGAGCTCTCGCCACTGTACTCTGGGGTTGAACTAAGCGCGTATCGATGACAATCATTCAAAAGGAATCCTTTGACAAAAGCAAGCAATCTACTTTGGATTCAAGCGAACAAAAACTGTGGTCACTATTGTAGTACTGCCCTTTTTTGAAAATTGAACCTCCCCACCTCCCCCCATCATATTTTGGTTGGAACTTGTGGTGAAGGTGCTATCATGGATTTTTATCAGATAAAAGTCGCCAGCAGACATTTCCCATAAATCATTGTCTGTTTGTGTGTTTGCCCAAGTTGGTTGTCTTCATTTCGTCCACCCCTTAGTCGGCCCTTAACCGGATATTGTTCGTGTCCAGAAGAAACAACATTCTTCCAATCCCTGACAGGACAATGGCAACCAAACGTGTATAGATTTATCCTCTGGCCGGACAAAAACGTTCAATAGGAAAACAAGATTTGTGGGTGTTTATTGTTGTACAAATAATTGCGGCACAAACTGTCAAGTCCTATGTGTATCCGTCTGGGTTTCCCCTTACTTGAAGCCAGAAACCACTTCCAGAGCCAGAAATAGAAAGTAATGATTGCTTTGGTTTTGTCAGCAAAACGAAAGAAAAGAAATACCGGGCGGTGATGGTGGTGGTGGGGGGTTTTACATGGACATTTCAAAAGGACACTGAATTGATGCGCGTTGCGATTTATCATTCGATATGACGCGAGGAGCATATTGCGCTCAAATGGGGAATGTAATCCTTGAGTATTTGTTCGTTCCTTGGTTAGCCATTCTTTTGTCTGGCTTGCTCCGACAGCAAATCTATTTTTCATTGAATTGTCAATTTATGAAGATTGAAAGGTTTTGCTTTGATTTGTGAAAAAGAATCCTTTGAGGGAAGCGTGCTTTGTGGGGCTTTGGTATCAGCATAGATGGTATCGTATGACTTCATAGTAGATTCACGCGCTTAATAGGGTCACCTTCAATTGCCAACGCGGGTATTTGAAAGCTTGATGTGTCTCTAAGCCAAATCATGAATTTGTATCGATGAGTCCTTGAGATCGAAACTCGTTTCCGAAACCAGAGGATGTGTTTTTGAAAGCGATATGGAGAGGCGTACTTTTGAATTCGATTAAAATGACTTTTTTGTAGAACCCAACTTTTTCGTCAGTTGACGATGGCAGGATGAGGGATGATTCAGAATACTTGAGAGTACTTCAAGATTGTTTAAATATTCGCCTTTTATGTGGCAGCAGATGAAGAAGGTTCAAAATCTATTGCTCACCGATCTGCAGCTATAGTCAATGACGTACTACACTAGAGGACTTCCTCTAGTCCAACTAAATTGATGAAACGGAGTGTCACGAGTCGATCTATCGATGGTACTTAGGTACCTTATTCCAATAGGAGCTAGGACACAGGTACATAGTCCTTATTTTTGCAGATCTGTTGCTTGTTGTTTTTTACTTTTACTTTTCGGTACAATCTGGGGTGGATCTCTGCCTACAGCCAAACCGATCCTATAAGTAGAAGAAAGGGAAGTTGTCAATGCGACATTATGGTCTCTAGTGCAGCCCCACTAACCCCTAGAGTTGTACTGTGTTCCTTGGCCTTACAGTACCTCGTAAGGATACAAAGTGCAAATATTTAGTGCCACAGGCAGAATGTGGCCCCGGGACTAGCTTCTCGCGATCATTCGTGTTGTGTGAGTTACTCGTAGATTTTGTCCCACAAATCGAAGCGCATTCAGAAGCTTTCTCACAATGGTTCCGATCTTATAAAGGGTTCTGCGTTCCTTTTGTTGCTAAAAACTCCATCACTCTCTTGCTTTCAATACCGTGACATGGCTGGGTATGCAGCCGATGGTGACCATATTGCCACTGCCCAGTTCATTAAATCAGCTGGGTTCCTAGCTAGCTGCCACTTACATGCGCCTCTGGAACCATTTCATTTAAAAAAGTAGCCGCCGGCCATATCGGGTTCCTTCAAGTGGCTATTAGTGGCACCGTCAGCCAAAATGACCGAGAGATCAAAGCCTTATCCCTTACACTTCAACATTTAAAACAAAAAACGTCCCACAATCACCGAAAACCCTCTCAAAAACTTCGAAATCGATAAAATGACTAAAATATTAGAATAAACTGTCAATTTAGCCGTTTCACTATCCATCGACGAGGTACATAACAACCCACAACAATTCGGCCAAAAATCCATCACAACGAAAATTGCTTATATCAGCAGGATGTCATCTACTGTGCGGCTTTAAATGATCCTCTCCCACACGCTATGCTATTGTGTGGTCAACCGGCAGAAGGACATTCACACCAACTCACACAGGCATCGATTGAAATTTCATTTGACAGCGAGAACTTGGCCATTAATTAGCACACGACAGCAGAAAACATTGGAACGGCGCGGCGGTCATTGTCAAAATATCTAAGCAATTCAGCCGCGTAACGACCATTTGCACTTGTCTCTCTGTTAAACTATTTCCGCCTGCCGGCATAGTTTTTGCGAATCCTTTGTTCTAAAATACCCTCGTTTGTGCTATAACATCCATCAGAGTTCAGTCAGCGTGCGGAGCGCGTTTTACATTTCATTAGGCATTCACGTCATCATTACACGGCCGCGAAACAATCCGAACACAGCTTCACCATCTTTCTTTTTTTTACTGCCGGACGATTGACCGTTAAATTTCGCAATTGATAGCTACATGTTGTATGCCTTCGTCCTTTCAAAAAAAGAAAAAAAAAACTATCCAACCCACCACGCCCACTCCGGTTAACTGGAAATTACAATAAATGCTTCCACAATAACGCCGATGACGGATGACGAGCGTATTTCATGCCGCTACTGTGCGGTATCTGGCTGAAAATAAATTTTGTAGTTGCTGCTGCTGCTGCTGCCACTGTCCCACAACAGAATACCCGCCACAACGAAGTGCGATACGGTTTTTAGCGCTTTTCCAGTCCATTAAATCCAGCTGTGCTCTGCCAGGGATGTGATACGTGGTGTACGAAGGGCGTTTCCGACAACAAAGCGCCAAATGGGTGGCGGCAGAGAGTGAAAACCACAAGCGGGCAGCTGAAACAATAGCAGACGTATCGGTTCGTTTTGCCCTGTCGACACACAATCATCCGGTAAAGTGAGGTCAGCAATGGGGGTCATCCACCGCATATATGGTTGAAAACATCTGCCTTTGGAAACCTTCACATCGTTGTAAATTTAAATTCGCGTTTACACTTCTTGTTTGGTTATCCTGTCCGGGAAAGTTCGAGGAGAAGGGTGTGTAGCTTCATATATTGTTTACCCAAGGCTATGCACTAATGAACAGCACTGTTCGACTAACCTAGATACAACCCTTAGTCTATAGATAGTTTTGCATGTTTAAGTAATATTCAACGTATGGGAAGCAGGAGGGGCAGTGCTTGCTTAACATGGCGTAGGAAACACTTCCTAAAATTGCTAAATCTCCTCGGCAACCATCAGTGGTAGAAGCTGAACAGCGGAAGGTAGCTGCTGCTGTAGTTTGCTTCCTGCGAAAATTCACTGAAAAGTTTATTTCCATTTAGGAGTAGGATCTGTCTTTGTACCTTCTGTGGTCCCTGAAATTGATCTCTCTTAAAACTGTTGATAGACTTCGTTATTTTTTGTTGGAACATCTGTGTTAGAAGGTCCTGGAGTGCAACGTGCTCTGTGTCCCTCTCCACCACACCGGAAGCAACCTTTCATTGGTCTTCGAGCCTGTGACCAATTTCTACAACCAAAGCATGGGTAGTACCATTGAAAGGCAATTGTTTTCCCAACCGTGGTTGGCGCAACAGCATAAGTCAGAAATTATTCAGTGTTTAGGTTTTCGAGTGGTCAAGTGGAGCACTTCCATAAGCTCTATTCCACGCTCTATTCCGTTTGTCCTAGGACAACTCCTTGTAGTGTGAATAACCGCTGAAATTATCCCCTTCAATATAATTTTCATACAAAATTGAACCAACGAAAAAGGAGCTGTGGACCGCCTAGAAACATGGCGTCTACATCAGTCAATTACCTATCGATAAATCCAAATGACTGCACCCATCCCCTGTTTAGACGACCTTTAGCATTTCTGTCTTAAGTTATTGATTACAGAAACAAACACAAAAAAAAAAATACTTCCATCCCGGTTATGCTCCAAAGATCAAGCCTATTAATCTAACCGTCCTCCGTTGGCCACCACACAGACACACATACTCCTTCTGAATGTAAATCAACGAAAAATGTTACAAAGTCTTACCCAATTTACCTTTCATCAAAGTGAAAATACCCACCCACCCATCGGGCCGCCCAATGTGGTATGTAACTCTGACCCAATGTCCACCTTTCAAACCTTCATCAATTTCCCTGGACCAAAATGGAACCAAAAACCGAACGGAGGGGGGTGGGGGGTCTGAAAAAAAAAAGTAGAACCTGCCATGAACTTTTCCAATTTAACAAACCCCATTGCTGTTGGATTTGAGCGAACTTACAAAGTTTTTCCCTTCACAGCCCATTGACACCGTAACCCTCACAAATTAATTTCCTTTGAAGTTTTCTATCGTCTCCTTCCGATGCGCCCGTCATTCTCTCCCTTAAGACGAAAGTTTTCTGTGCTAATGGCTGTTAGCATTCAAAACGAAAAAGTGAACAAAGAACCAGAAAAAAAAAAGTGGGAAAGGAAGCCATAAATAGTGGCAACAACACTGTTGCTCCCCCAGATATGGGTACAAAGAAAGAAGGACCGCCCACACCCCCTTCGTTACAGGTACTTCATACATATTACGTCAGGATCAGGTAAGAAATTTCGTCAATGTGAAAAGTTCCTTGACATTTTGACACTTTGTCCATTTTGCTTGACAAATGTCAAATACATCAAAAGTCGAGTTGGTTGTGTGGTTTTTTGTCGTACGCAGATGAAGGATCCCATCCCCTACAGTGCAAGGATCAACGCTCAGAGGACTTGCATTTTATTCAGTCAGTAACGATTTGTTGGTCTTTTCAAAAGACATGATTGCCATTAATTTGCACCCAAAAGTCCTGCCTGACTAATGCACCAGGGATGTGCGCTACTCTTGTTGTCTTTATTTACGTTGTAAGGACAACAACAGTGACACACTTAGACCGAGAAATGTTTCTGTGACAAACTTTGACAGCATTTTAGTGAGAGAAGGAAAAACTTTTTTTAAGTGAAATATTGATACAGGATACAGGAGGGGTTGTTCTACCGTCGTCGTTGTTGTTGTTTTTGTTGATTTGAAAGTCGACGCGAGCAAGCGAGCGCATACTGTTTAACTTTTCGGCAACACGACTTATGAGTTCTCAAGGATAAATGTCTGTGCACCAGTAGGTGCGGTGAGGAATTGCTTTTTGACACAGAGGATGAGGATGAGATAGAGAGAGTGAGGAGTTTTTCTGTGTTTATTTAACGGAAGGATATGCAGATCCTTGAGTTCTATTGTGGATTAAAGTCCAAAAAGTTGCGCCAGTGAACAGCAAGAAAAGTTGCGTAGCAGGCTGTACAAGGCTGTGCGCTAGTATGTGCTATGTGCTTCAATGTTTTCGGAATAATTTATTTCACTTAGGAGAATTCGAAAGCGGATTTCATTTCTTTAGCGAAATCGGTTTAACGTTGCGAAGGAGTTTAGAAGTTGTTTTGTTTTATGTTTGCATCTCAGTGGGGAGACTTTGCGAAATCAATCAAGGGTTAAGGATAACATGGAACTTTACCGTCGGGATGTATGGTAATTGAAGAGATTTGCATTGATTTGCTTGAGACGCTGCTGCCTGGTAATAGAATCATAGAAAGGATTCACTTGAGAGTCACTCTGAGTGACTTTGTATTTCTTTTTATCTGCCTGAAATCAGATTTGCAAGTCAAATGCCAGGATAGCAGTGAAAGGTTTGATTATTGTACGAGAGCTTAACCCCTGTAGTCAGTATGATCGCGAAACAGACCTCCTTTTTGTCTGGTGTCCCCTAGTCATGGTATTTCAAGGATCATTCTCCAGAGACATTCCCTGATCTCGACTATTTGGATCTACACTATCAGATTGGAGGACACCTTGTTGTCGATGAGATAAAGGGTCCATACTTTCGTAGTTTGAAGGACCATCAGGAAGTAGTCTTTCTTCTTCATTTATCCTGCAATTCGATTAAAGCTTAAAGCTAGCCAAACACGCGGAAGTACCAGCCTGATTTGTATCGGTTTTGGGCAAGCTTCATGCTTACGACAGATATACTGCGCCTTAGCCCTTGAGTCCCGCTTCACCTCTCAGAAACAAAGCTCACGCATTACAGTTTCATAAGAGCAGAGCTATTGTATCTTCGCTTTAAGTCTGAGAATACTTAAGATCAGAAGGCCGTGGACTCTCTCTGGAAGGGTGGCGGCTTAAAATATAATTTGAGCCTGACAGGCGGGAGGTCGTGGATTCTCCCTAAACAAATTGCAGCAGAACTATCTGTGAGAATAATATCGTTTCGCCAAATATTATTGGTTCCTGAGGTGCTCCTTTACTCTACAGTGACCTGTTAGGAAGCCTATAAGGAGCGCGCCCGCTTCTTGTTGATGTTTATGCAGACCTTACTGTTTCTCCGGTTATAGTTCCCGAGATGTTCTTTGGCCTGTCTTAGACTACGAAATTCCTTCGAAGCTCTCTTGCAGTCTTCTACCTTCCTTAGTTCTTCCCGCACCGTATGCGGCTCCAGCTTACAAAATGGTTGCGCCGGTAAGGACGGTTTTTCATCCTTCTCTTGCTAGTTTATCAGCTGCTTCATTTTCCTCGTGATTTGGTAGCCTGTCAGCAAGAGTGTGACTCTTCTGTGTTCTCATTTAGTCGATTTATCTTGGTAAGGCACTTCAACACCAGTCTAGACCAGATTTCATAGGAGCTTAAAGCCTTGATCCCGGCTTGGCTATCCGACCGAGCGATTTCTTACCCGTGGTTTTTTCCATCGAGATTAAATTGGGGACATCTTTCGATTTCGTAGACTTCGTAGATACTGGAGTATGCTCCCACATCTTCAGAACCCGTATACACCTGCTCCGGTTCCTATGGATGTTTTCGATCCGTCTGTGAACCACTTTATGGTGTTTTATCTAAGTTGGTTCATCCCGACTTCACTACTCAAATCTCTTTTGCTACTCAGCTGCCAGTTGAATGTCCTTTCGACGCAGTATCTCTTGGCGATATTATCCGTCGGCCAATCCGAAATTGAGATTGATTAGCCTCTGTACTTTCAAGGATTTTCCATACTGTCCTCATCTTGGTTCTTCCAGAAAATAAAAGTGGTGACACTTGTCCCTGTTCCACTACCCATTTGTGATCCATCCGTGTGGATAAGACCATTTTATCAGCAACTTAAAAGATTCTACATAACGACGAGGCCTCTAAGTCTAGAAACCTTTTCCCAAAATGTTGTTTTGCTGGCTCTGAGTTGGAAGGCTTGCTAGGAACTACGTACCTTTGTCAACTAGCAACTGTGTCTGCATGAAATAGTGTCATTATCAGCTCATGCCTGCATAGAAACCCCCTCATGATAGCTTCACAATTAGTTCCCTCCATTGATGTGCCTACCTTACACCTGTCAGAGAATTCAGTAAATTTACAAATACCCAATTAAAATGAACATTTCCCTATGAAATAATTGGAAATTATGTACAACACCTGACAAGGACAAACCCATCCCACCGGCACACAATATCGATTTTCTCTCATATCCTATGCGACATCAATTCCCTTCACAACCATGCACATGTGGTTTAACTGATTTGCATCTTTTACTCCACAAAGTTAAAAAAAAAAACGATAAACTAAAAATAAAAGATTCCACAATCTACTGTGTGTCCACAAAATATCCTTGCGGTGTAGACAAGAACAGATTAGATTCAGCAGGTGTCTCACCGACTGTCTATGTCCTTACCTGAGACACATGCACACCAACAGTCAACCACAAACGAAAAAGGACCCTGGAAACCCCTTCATCCATATTTGATCGTATGCAAATGAAAAGTTATTGAATTTCAAATATCAATTCCAGGACTCACCAAAAAAAAAAGAGCTGACGCGTTCAGTGTCTATCCAGCAGGACGCTGGATGTCCTCTCCCTTTTGTGTTCTTATCATCCTGTCAGTGCAGGCGGACATAGTAATTTCGAAATTATTTTCAGCAAATAATTGAAACGAATTTCATGTAAAAATTGAAAATAAAAACAGGAACACGGGTCGAATAAGCGAATTGTCGAGTATGAAAGGATTAAATGAAATGAACACAACTTTGAAGGATTCCGCTCTCATGAATGGTTAATTCGACATTGTCGCAGTGATGATCGAAACTACTCCGAAACTACCGGAGTATCGAGAGCTGCTGTCCAATTAGGTGGAAATTTTTGTTGGTAAAAGGACATGAGGGCGCTCTTCAGTGCGCTTTATTGGCGGAGGATTGTGTCCTTTTTTATTTTCAATGGGGAGTGGGGCGTATACGTAATATTTACTTAAGGTGACTGACTACGGGACAGGCCGAAGAATCTTACCAGTTCCCGTGGATAGCCAGTAGCAGGACATAGGATTGGTGTACCGCATAGGTGGACTAAAACAATTTTGTTGTTCCCATAGAGCGACCTTTTAAATCGGTGATAAAATTCTTGAGCTTGTTGGTTGAGGTTCATCTCCATCCCAAACTATAGTTCCACCTGAGACAAGAGGGAAACCTGCCAACGAAAGTTAATGAGTCCTTGCAGCCTATTTATAGGAGCAAAACTCCTTCGTTTTTAGCTATAAAATTCCGAGATGTGCGAAGTCAAGTTTGACATAGAGTCGCGGGACAACGATCCTCACAGTGGGGCTGATGAATAGTGACGGCTTTGAAGACAAAGCTCAAGAACAGTTGGTCTACGAAGCGATTGGCCGAGATCCTAAATATCTCAACTTATAGCGACTATGGATCTTGCACCCAAAATTGCTCCTGAATAAGGTCAGGTGGCGTTCAGTCTCTAGAATGAATTTCTCGGCGTGAACAAGACCGATTCAAATAAATTTTTCCATCCAAGTGTGTCGTGCAATAAGACTTCAAAAACTAGGATCCCAAGACCTAGCAATAAACCATAATAAGAATCGCATTGCGTACCGCGGTGTCATATCCAATGTTAGGGGTGACAGTAGCCACCTAGCTAAGCCAAATGACCTCTCCAGCTGTCTCGTTCGGTGGCTCGCTATTCTGGTGTTCAAAAACCTTCTCTCTTCTACGTTATACGTCAATCCTTTGCCGCGTCAATTCTTGGAGCTGTGTAAGTCAACCCTAATAGCCAACATGCATTACCCGCCCTTGGAAAAGGGTTCATACTTTACTGCTCAAGGTAACCGGTCCAGTTCTCTCACTTATTTGGTTAACAGGCTTCCTGGGACACGGCGGCCTTTCATCCTCTTCGAGAGGGCACGTTCCTCCCAGCTCTGGCATCCGCAATAGCATGGTTTTTAAGGCGGAGGTTCGGTCTACCTTGTCGCCTGAGATTCGAAGATCCTCTTCGCTGAAGCATTATTTTCCATTCACTCGATGAGATGTAGTTGACGTCCTCCATTTGTCCTCGACGAAGAATTTTTCTCTCTTCTTTCCTGCCTATCGTCCAGCACTCGGCACCATAGAGCAGAACTGGGCGGATCAATGCTTTGCAAAGCATGCATTTCGCCTTCCGAGTTAGGAGTTTTGAACCCAGTTGTTTCGCGCCAAGCCGAAGTAGAAGCAGCTTCCTTGACGTAGTCCTTGTCGAATCTTCACTTAGGTGTCGTTCGTGGAGTTGATGCTTACTCCTAGGTAGGTAAACTCCTTAGCCACTTCGAACTGCTGTCAACAGTGGCGTTTTGTCCTAAACTGTGGACAGATTGCCCAAACCAAAGCTTCACTATTTCATTCCGTTTCTTAGCTGACAGGCGAAACCCAATAGTCTGAAAGGAGTTTTAGATGTTTGAGGGCTCTACCTCTGAAGAGTTGACCTTCAGAAACATACTCCAATCATTTTGCGAATAATTCTAACTTTGGACGAACGGAATTCAGCGAACCTAACTTAGAATTGCATTCCAACATGGTTCTACTTTTGGTTATCGAAGCTACCCGCCTGTTCTACAGCCTTAGGTCTAGAGCTGTCCTTATTTCTTTATCGTACGACATTTGCTCTGTAGTTTCTTCAGACTCCTTCAGGTTCAGTTTGTGAAACACTTCGCTTACTAAAAGGAACCTTAAACTAGAGCAAAGCTTAAATTTTATGTCCACAACCATCGTTGCAGACAGACCACCATCAACTGTTTGCTAAGGCGATTTAAAATGCCGTAATCCTCTCAAGCGACATTCATCTTCACCCAGACAACATACGTTTCCAGAATTCTTTCACACACCATTCCTATACTATAGACACCAGCTAACCTAAGAAGGTGTCAAATAAACAAACGAAAAAAAAGCCTTCCTCCGGAAAGAAATCATTCCGCCTTCCTTAACACAGGACCGCAAGTGTGTTATAAATCTGTCTCCAGCATCCGTACCTTCACAAACAACAACAACAGCATTACCACGAATTACACACTACCCCAGCCCAGCCTCCGTGAACCCATACTAGTAAAAAGTGAAAGTCAAGGATGCGAATAACAGCAGCAGCACCCAACTGATTTCGAATGCAAGAAACGATCTCCTTGCAGACACATAATTTGTCATAAATAATATGACAGAGAATAAATTTTCGCCTGTTCTGCAAAGTCATTGTTAAATTATCCGCACCTCCTCCGGAACTCGGAACTCCAGCCTCCAGTGACAGTAGCAGATTGTTGCCACTGAATACAGAGAGCAAAGCAACAAAAAAAAAAAAAAGGATCTATCAATGCGGGACTGTGACAGTGATGGTGACACACCAGCGCCATTTGATATGCAGACAACGAAGCTAAGCTAATTTCGGGCAGGATAACTGACAACGAGAGAGAGAGAGAGGGCGAACATAATAAATATTAAAATACCAAAGCGAGATGACATATCCCACTAATTTACATAATTAAGGATATTTGGTGAATACCGCCGACGACAACGCGTTCGCAATTCAATTGGACGCGCACGCACAAAATCCAGGAAGCAAGGACACCGCACGAGCTTCCATTGTATGTGGCTATACGTGACGGAAGTTCATAATGAGCGAGTTCCATTAAATTAGACACCGAGATACCAGAGCATGAGAGAGAGTGTAGAGAATCAGTGTCGATATTAATTATGAATCCTAAATGCCAATGCTGAGTCCTTTTCGATTTTTTTTTCGCTTTGTTTTTTTTATACAACCCTCACGAACCAGCAACATAAAATGAAGAGGTCATTAGGCTAAACACCCTCCGAACGGCAATTAAGCTGTAAATTACATTATTAGCACGGAATTTTGTAATTTTCAAATCCTACCACACACACACACACACATGGGGTGAAAAAAAAATTGCATGACTATGGGCAGGATATCAGGCGAAAAGGATCTATTTCCGTGGAATATTTATGAACGCGACGATAACATCATGGAACATTTCCGCTAGAATTACCAGAACGGATGTGACCCCCGCGCGTACACACAAAGCGAAAATGTACGGTCAGTTGGGTGGATGATTAATGATTGTGTCCTGTTTTACATTTATTTATTTTCTTCCTCATCTCTCTGCATTTTATTTTTTTTTCTGTGCTACTGCTCAATGTCCTGTGGAAAAAAAGAAGTAAATAAACACAAAGGCAGCTAGTGCAGTGTGTGTGCATGTCGAGCGTGTTGCGAGTCAAATAAATTAAAGGATTTGAATGGGTGTTTGTTAGTTGGTGCTGTTGTTTTTTTTTTTAGTTCATCCTGTTGTGGCCTACACGCAGGCAGGATGGTAACGGATGCAAAAGAAATGCGGACAGATTAATGCTTTCAATGAAACGCCTTTAGTTGGTGGGGTGTTCCTCTGGTTTTTTTTTTTTTTGTATATCCTTGCTTTGGTTTTGTGGGATCGGGATGAGCTCATCCGTTATAATCGTAGAGAACAGTTGAACGCTTGGATGCATGCTTTGAGGGACATAATATTGTAGTGAATCCTGTTTTTACGATATGTAGCAAATGAATGACAGACGAGTAGAAGGATCTGCGTGTTTGCAGAGAGGTGGACTAATTGATGAATTACATTCATAGCAATGGAGATTTAGACAGTTTCACGGAGTCATTACGTGTGAATATCATGATTAATTGGGGATTTTTTTTTTGGGCAGAAAACCGTGTTAGGGTGCAACGAGTCGATCAATCTTTGTCTGTAAAAAAAAGTCGTGAAACTAGAATTAATTGAAAATTGCCTAAAAGCTGCCAAGGACATTAGGATTCAGTAAAGCCATCGATCTGGGCCCATTACGGGTAAAAGCATTCACCTTGCAACTTTCATTACAAAGAACTACGCCACTACTACGTCCCTTATTTGTCAGGATTCTACTTAGTTTTTATCATTGAATGTGTCCAGGTAGGGCAGTTTCGTAGAGGACCTGCCATGGTCACAACATCAGTTGCCTAAGGCGTAAGGAATTAATTCTGGAGCATTGTCGTTGTGAATTTGATTGGTTATAAGGGTGGTTGCGACTTTTGTAGATCTATTGTGCTCCCGCGACTTGGGGATTCTTGTCGATGATACACTTGACTTAGAGCACCTCCTCCAAGCCAATTTTCATGATGGATCGCAATACCTGGAGTGGATCTAACGATGGTAGATCTTCTTCTGATAGTTCGCAGGCATCGAGGTGTTTCCTTCTTTTTTGGTTTAGGGCTCTACATTCCTTTAGAAGGTGCCCTGGGGTTTCCTCAACACCACCGCGAAATTTGCTGTCTCCACGTTGCTCTGTATCCAGTTACCTGAGGTGCTCATCTATTCGGAAGCCTGTAAGGATCCAGCCGGCATTCAAGTTGTCCGTGTCGTTGTGAAAGCCAGAAAGATTTTGTACTCCTTACCTTCAAGCGTTGCAGCTACTATATCACGATTTGGAGGCAAATGATTCGGAAATAGCATCCAAACAAAAAGTCTCAACAACTAGTCAGTGATATGCGCGAAATAGAGATGAATTAAGAGCAGCAAATAAACGTCCTGGCCGACGCCAAATCTTAATAAAATTTACAAACATTTGCACTGTGTAGTTGTTGAGTGAACGATATCGACATTCAGACATTTAATGTCCTTCCTACTGTTTTGTTTCTTAAATGCTGGAGTCTTAGGTAATGAGAGACGAAGTGAGGTGTATCCTTGAGGACTTCCTTATCACCGCAGCCTCTGCATATGTTGTCAACGTTGAATTTAGGTTTCATTGTGTGGTTTCTTAGAAGGTTGTGCCCAGTGAGTGCACCTATCAACATTCACAGAGACTGTCCATCGTTCTGTAAGGGTTTGTTGGTTCAGGATTTGTTTTATTTTGGCCAGAACTTCCTTCATATATGTATCACAAGTGGTAAGCCAGTTCTACTTGCTGTTGGCAACCTTCAGTTCTTCTTGTTCAGAACCAAACCCCAGAAGCACTCAGACTCTACATGGTCCATTGTACTTCTAGGCAGTAACTCCTTTTTGGTCTAGTAATTGGAAAAAATCTGATTTCATTCATGTCGAGGATTCCAATTGGAATATCGACCAAAAAAAACATCGAGGCTGAACACCGTCGTAGCAGTTGGTTACCTCAGTACCCATCATTGCCTTAAACAATAATTTGTAGGCGCCATAAACAATCCAGACAACGACCGCGTGCATGAGCCTACTAAGTGCGAGTAGGTTCTCTGAAAGCCTTTACTCCGAGGCATGGGAGAAATTAATTACTTTCACGAGTTCCCCCACCACACTGCCAATCAATCAACATTCCCTAGCGTGGCTCAAAAGTCATTGGCAATTATCACATCAATAAAACGTCTAAAACGTCACAGAACATTAATTTCCATCATAAATATTGACAAAAGGGATAATTTATCCCAAAAGGATTCGACGTGGTCCCATCGATGTCAGATAACAAAAACTGAAAAGTGCAAAAAAGAAGACACCCTCCACCTATAGATTCGGTTAATCCTTGTTTACTTGTGTAATTACCATACCAATCCCAGTCGCTCGTTTTACGACAATTTCCCAAACAAAGGATACACGAATCCTTTTTCCCGATTCCCACTCAAACGGCATCCGCAACTTATCTACAAAAAAAGGAGGAAAAATCGAAGCACGATTTTTTTTTCTTATTGGATTCACAGGCATTTTCATTGAGTGTGTCCTTGCCAGGGATCGGGATTATAGAAGACAATCGAAAAGTCAAACTAAAATAAAGTTTATGTACTCTCGTATACAGACTATAAATATTGACATAAAAGTTGTTTGGCTAAAATATTCATCCATCCATCCGAGTGTGCATAATTGCCTTGAATGGCTTAAGGACACATCGAACAAAGGACTCTGAGGTGGGTCGCTCGGTTAGCTGTAACTTATTATTTTAATAGAAATAACACAGAGACCTTGAGGCAACAAGTAAATAAATTTCCAACACAACACAGACGACGAAAGCGTTCAAAAAGAAGGTCCTGCCATCCTATGCTATGCTATACTGTGGCTAACTAAATATTGACACTGGGTATAGCCGGTGTGTTGTTGTTATGTGGCCATCTTCTTGGCCATTGTCTGGAGTGATTTTCGAAATATACAGTCACACAGGACGATATGTGTGTGCATACATTAGAGCGACAGAGTCATCCCATATGAAAGTTAACAAAAGCAATATTATTGCGACACTAATATCATCTGGGGACACAGGAAAGGGATCACATCATGGAGCTGGTGCAGGGAACTTTTTGGATCCCTTTGGGAGTAGACACTTTATGGGGGTGAAATGGAAACGTTGCCATTGTAGTCTCATTCCAATGGGGAGCCGGCTTTTTATTGTTGTCCGTCTGGAGCGGCAGCTCCTGTTGGATGGAATGCGAAGGTGAAGGTGATGTGGTTAGAGGGAATGGAGTGGAAATGTCATCACATAAATAATATTTTATCGAAAATTGGCAACGATTGGTCGGTTTCTGGCTTGGCTTCGTATATAAGTATCATTATTAGATTAATAAATTATACTTGGAATGTCCTTGGGGACATTCTGTTGGGAAGGTATTTTTATTACCAGTCTGGTAATGATTTAGGGATATTCAAACTGGTTTACGTGGTAAACTGCTCTAAGTATCTGATAGATTTTTTATGTCTCCATTTAGACTACTGATTGGACAGATATTGGGTCTCTCAATACAAACCAGAGCTAAGTAGTTTATGGTATAATATGGGCATAGTGCAGTGAGGATGATCTCTCGAAGCCTTTCCTGAGAGCTTGTCTGTTCTGTCGTTACGTCAAGAAGTCACACAGTAGGGGCCTTATAACTGATATGGCAAAGACTGCTGCATGCAGACGACGCGTCTAATTTTCTTGATGACAGGAAAGGTTTCCTCGGGATATGCCACAAACTTCCAAGTACGAGGCGTAATCCTTAGCAGACTTTAGCAGACACTTTGGACACAGTGCAATATGGACTGTTTCTACCAGATATCTAGCGTTACCTACTCAAGCTGATACGGTAGTTACAAGGTGATTTCTTCTGATCGGTGATACTGGTTCTACTGTGGCATTTGCTCGCTGCTTCCTCTGCTCCCGTGTCCATCGCACGATATTGGGACTCCAGCGCGTTCCAGCTTTCTTTTGTCGATTTGCGTTCATGTGTCTTTGGTGAGCCATATGTATGGTTTCCTGTCATCCACTGACAACATCTTCGGCTCCAGAGAAAGCCGTAACAACGTTCCAATGTGCTTGTCGTGTTGGTGGACTGAGGGGGTTCTTAGCCGGCCGATATCAAATCTGGGCAATCAGGGGGACTGTGGCTACAATAAGATGGTGGTCTCTTTGTCGGCTTCCCTTGGTAGGTCCATACAACGCTCATCTTGTAATTTATTTAGTTATGCAATTCCTCTACGTGCCTTCCCGAATTTGGCCTAAATACCTTACAAGTGTTGTGTATCCAATGGTCATCAGTTTATAGTTAAGTATATCGTTTGACGAACGATGCAATGCAGATCCTCGCCCTCTGTGCATCAATATGTCAATTTTCTCACCCACTTCCGCTCTGTGTACTGTGTTTTAAGATAATGCTTCTTCAGCCGTCCAAGGAAAAATTGTCAAAAAAGCCACGGAACACATCCCCATCATCACAATTCCTAAAAGGATCTCAGTCTATGACCAACAGAAGGAGATTCGGTAGCAACTCGACAACAAATTCTCTCACATATGGACGAGGTTAATGAAAGCATTCATCACCCTCACATGTCCTGCCACCGTCTTGACTTTTCCAACATTACCATCACCTCCTTCATAAGCATGAGTAATCCAAATCAAATATTCATTAACCTGTCTCAATCGATTCACATTTCTTACCGAATCCTATCACACATCAAAGACCCAACAAAAACTCAATTCCATTACCAACCAGATTGAGTCCTTAAGAATCCTCACAAAAAAAAAAAGAAAAAAAAAAATCATAAACATTGCTTCATCGATGTGAAATGTAAACTATTACTAAAAATTACCCCCGGGTTAAAGCAATTTCAAATACCCCAAAGGACAACACGATTCAAACAAAATTGATACGAGAGCAAAAATTCGATTCCTTTGCACATTAATGCGAAGAAAAAAAACTCCCACCGACGTTGAAACAAACAGAATAACCTGCCGCAGTAGCAAAAGAAAAGACACAAATAGAATCCTTGTTTTCGCTTGTGTCACTCTGTGTTGTCGTTGCCTCCCTCGCAACCAATTTAAATGCGAAAAGCGTTCCGGTATTAGAATTATAGGTTGGTTGCTCGTCCTGCCACTGTCACTTTGAATGCAATTGAAATACAGTCCTCCTTCGCTGGAAAACATCAAAGCAACTTAAGAAAAAAAAATTGAGGATACAAAAAGGAACTCATAAAGATACGGAACACAGACAGCAGCATCCTTGCTGTTTGCGGAATAGGGGAAAAATCAACAGAGCAACACCATAAAGAGAGTGAGTTTGCTTTGACTTTTTGTTTTTTTTTTTTTTGCTTAATCCCCTCCCCTCTTCTATTGGCGGCTGATGGGATATCCTTGATTATTATTGCAACTATCAAGAATTGAAAAATAGTTGTTTGTGGTGTATCCATGGGTTGGAGATGAGAACGATGTGACTTCAATTAATCCTCGATGTCCTTGTGGCGCCGTGGAAATGGCAATTTGTCGTTCTTAAGGATACGATGTGAGTACTCGTACACCCTCGTTGTTTCAGATATTGCGTGTGGGCTCTAACAGTGTAAATAAATCAAATTAATTTCTTTAGGAAATGGCATTAAGTGATACCTGACAGGAGTTGGTCATTAATAAAGGCAACACCTTACGAAAGGGGGGAGGGGACAATTTCGTAGCGTGTAAAGCTGGACAGTCCCAAATTCCAGTCTGAAAAAATCCATGATAAAGAGCCGCAATTAAGGATAAATTGAAGAGGGTTTACATTTTTTTATGTACAGGTTGAGATTTAGGTAGGATTTTCCATATCGTAGAGGGAGCACTCGTGGTTTCTTGCAAAAATCCTGGACTCCTAGCGAAAAGTAGCTGATTTCAGAAAAAGAAGGTGTGGACAACCCCGTTCCCATCCAGTGACAGCACTATGGACCACTAGGAGCCACTCCAAACCAACAGCGCTGCCAAGTAAACCTTATCGAGAGTCACTCCAAGCTAAGTAAACTTTGATCTTTCGCGACTCCCAATACCGAAATACTGGATTCCCTCTTCTGCTGACTCCATTCCCTTTCTGTCTGTCCAGGATTCGTAGAACAAGAGCAATGCCCGCTATATCCAGATACATTGCTAGTGACTGAGTTAATTTGGTTAGGTCCTCAGACAAACTGATTCTAGGAGACGTGATTATGTTAGGCTTTAGAACTTTCTCAAGGTACTGACACGGTGACGGTGCTAAGCGTCCTCAACTCTATTTATCTCCTAACACCACGTCAAATCGGTACAAATTATCCAAACGTCTCGAAATATAGTCCACTAAACACATAACCCCTTGAGTGCGGGTAAATTATAAAAAAAAAAAAAAAAACAGCTGGCTCATAGTGAACAAGGTCGATTAACGGCAGGTTGTCTGATTCCTTGGACGTTTCGTCGAACAAAAACGAATCTCTCCACTTATAGCGATAGCATTCGCTGATTGAAAATTGAAAATGTCGGTTTGACGAAAACTCTATTTAAGTTGGCTTATTGCTTAGCTTAAGGATCGTTATCCCTAGCAAGCAAGGATTATTTATGACTTGAAATGATCACTGAATAAAAACCCAAATGCCAAGGGAGATAATATTGAAATTGAATACATTTTCATGGGAGTTTTGAGAGTATGGATGCATAGTTTCGAACGCCAATTAATTGAATATTATTCGGTGGCAATTGTTATTTGTTTACAAATCTGATAAAAGATGTAAATAGCTTGAATATCTTGTTACACCTCCACATTTACGTATAGGTACATATGTATCTTCTACTGATCTTCGTGCTACTAAGCAACCCTCATCGAATCTAGGTGTCGTCGGTTTGCTTCTGGCTGCTTCCTGCAGCAGATAGCTCCTCTCTATTCGATACTTTGAGAATATTAAACGTTTCTCCATTCTAGTCATTATTTAATTTTTTATTCTAGCATCATACACTAAAGGTCAAAAAATTATATCAACCTAAGTTGAATCCTATTCTAAAGATACTCTGCTTTGTTTACTTTTCTGCTGTCGCAAATTCTCAGACTGTTTCTTGATATCAAAATTATCGTAGTTGATCTTCACTGCAAGTTGTACAAAATTCTGAAGTTTTTCACTTTTTAATGCTTTTGCTATCTTTGTAAGCATTTCCAGTGTTAAACGAAGTTGTTCAATTTTGTTCATATGCGCATGACTTTTACAAATCGTAAGCAATCCAAGCAGCATCCAAACGTAACTATTGCCGTTTTGTGCTTCTATAAGTTGTGTAGAAGGTCTAGGTAGCAGTGTTGTAAATAAAATTATAGTTATATAGCTTACCATCGACAGACTTATTGGATATTGTGACACATTCATCTAAACGATAGTTCCTTAGATGGCTATTGGCTATTTCATGCCATATGTAGGCCTTCTCTATCGGATATTTTGAAAATCTCATCCGGGTTTCCATTCGCGTTAAGATGGCCCTAAGAGAAACTTGTTTATTTTGTTTGTTCTTATTAACTCGGCAGTGTACACTAAAGCTCAGAAATTTGTAGCCATTCAAATTGATGCTATAAGTGCTGCTGAGTTTTTCAAATTATTCCAAAATAGTAAAGAATTTCGAAAAATGTCTGACTTTACCCCGAATAAATGACTCCAAACGTATTTCTAAAAAAGGATATTATCTTGACTGAATGTTTAGACCTTTTATTGCAAAAAAATGTCGCCAATTAAATTGGTTTTTGAGTGCTGACAACTCGAAAATGGTATGTTTTTAGATTTTTCGAAAATATCCAACCTTAACTTGAAGTTAATGGAAGTCTTTCTCGAGTGCAGATATCACGAAAACGATATAACCTATGACAAGTGCCAAAATGTCAAATGCTTCCAAATGTCTAAAAAAAATTTTAGAATATCATACCAATACTGTACATACACTCCCGGCCATAAGTTTGGAATTACCTTCTGGTTTCCATCAGACTATTTCTCTAACTGCCGTGAAATGGTGCTTGATTGAAGTAGGCTTAAAAGGCAGAACAGCAGTTCGAAAACCTTTCTTCAGGACTCAGAATCGAGCCAAAATATGGCTTTGGGGCAAGGAGCAAACAAATTGGACGATGGAGGACAAGAGCAAGGCACTATAGACCGACGAGTCTTGACTAATTTTACTTACAAAAAAAAACTGAGTGACCCAAATTTCTGAACCCTAGTGTAGTGTAGTTACAAACAAAACATGTAAATAAAAGTTGTACATATGTACTTATGTCTTATCATTGATACATCAGCAGCAAATTCATCATGATAAGTTGACCTATCTCCGAATACAAAAGGGGTCGGTTCCTTATCCTTTTCCCTGGGCATTCTCAAAAGCAAATGCAGGCGTTCCTCTGGCGGGTGACTGAAAATGTTTGCCGGTGTATCTACATATTCATCAATGTAGGTCAGTGCTAGTAAATTATAGACTTCATTGATGAACTCAAATTTCCATGGCATCACTCGATTAGTTTTTAACACCACATAGTCACCCATAACCTCTTCTACGTAGTTATTGAGTTTCTAAAAAAAAAAAAAAACAAAAAGGGACAGTGCAGCAGAGCATTTGGAAAGTCCGTAGATACAAAATTCATAAAATTTGGTACCTGAATCTGCCTGGTCTTCCTGAGAAATCGTATTTGCCTCAAAATAGACAACATATTGCGATGAACTTGATATTGTACTCTGTAAAGATAGTTCTGCTTCATTTGCTCTGCAAGTTTTTCGTTCGGACACTTGCGGACATTTTCCGTGTACAAAGGACTGCGCGCGTGTAGCATTTTCTAAAAAAAAAAAAAAAAAGTGAGCTCGCAGTTTGTTGTGCCAGGCAATTCTGTTGCATCCATCATCAATGCTACTAGATGGTAAGGGTTTCCCAAAGGTTGTGATAGGTTAGGTTAAGATAGGTTAAAGTGGCTGCCAGCTAAGAGTCGCCAACACACTTAGACCAATGGTAAGTCCATTGTGATATCACGTAGATCATGGGAGGAAGTTTCTCTCTACTTGAACTTCTTATGAAGCGTAGGAGGCTCTTAATGTTGATATCGTATCAAGTCGCCTATATCGCTGTAATAGGGGGCTCCTAAATGAACCTTCCTTCTACGGGAGAGAGCTGGGCATAAACAAAGAAGGTGAGAAGTAGTTTCCTCCTCTTCTTCATCCATGCAGGGCCTAGCCTTGTAGCATGCTTGCCTATTAGACAGTGTCCAGTGATGACACCTATTTTAGTGCCGATAAGTGATCTATTGAAAATAAAAAACAAATTCTTAAAGCGTTTCAGATCCAGCTTCGGCCAAATCTCTTTTGTCGCTAGACATGAAGTAAGGAACTTTTGCCATACGTACACAGTATCCTCGAGTTAAAGGACATTTGACTTGAGGAGTGAGGCCAATAACGACACTAACCATCGCAGTCCTACCTTAGGGCAGCGAAACATAAACTTCATCGAAAATATCAACCAACTTGGTGTGTGGGGAACTGGAGAACGTTGTCTAAGCACCGAGCTGAATGGCTTATTCGATAAGACACATAGTAATCCCTTTCTGCCTAAAATCTTTACTAATAGTTACCCTAAATGCTTTCAAACTAATTAGCGTGGAAGCTACGATATTTACCAAAAACTTCATAGTGACATCATACTTGGTATTAACCCAGTGCTCTAGCTGCGGCCTCGTCCACTGCGATTGTGGCAATAGGAGATTTGGATCCGTTTTTAAAGCCTTCAGAAATAGTACATCAGTCCAACTCCTGCGCATATAAATCTGATTGAAAACGTTGAAGGACCGCTTCCTTCGTGCTACCTCTCTTGGACATATAAATTCTTCCTAAAAAAAAAAAAAAATTAAAAATCCTTGTGTACACCTAACTATAATATTCTTACTCACTTCCTCTTCGGGGACACTTAGAACGTCGCATTTCTCTTGTTCTTTTAAAATTTTCCACAGAGGCCGTTTATCAGCGTTTAACTCTTTATAGAGTTTATCAAAAGCTAGATAGAAATATTTTTTCTTTTGTAAAATAAAAGGACTCAAAGTGTCGCCAATAGACGCATCGAAATTCTCTAACAACTGAAAGAACGTAACACATATGTAAGTAAATCGAAGTCCTGAACGGCTCAATGGGAGGGCGTTTACACGACCAACAAACTACTCACAGCATCGCTTCGATATTCAAATGCCTCGAGCTTGTGTCCGGTGAATTTCGAGGAATTATTGGATATTGCACACTTTGCTCTCTCAAGGTCGTTGAGTTCATATAAGCCATCACAAACTTCCAAGGCATATGGTTGACTGTGAGGTGCACTAGCTGAAATTATAAACTTAATCCAACAGATACACAGTTTTTTGTTTTTTTTTTATTTAATACCGAGTGCAGTTTTGGCATCATTCAACGCTTCCGCTGTCCTTGCTATGCTACGTTTACACCGACTACGATAGTATAGGGCTTTGGGATCATCCGTCTACAAATGATTATTTTAACTTCACAACAACTATGTGTACTGGTGCAAGATACTTGTAGTTCCAAGGACTGATCGTAACATTGTGCGGCAATATCCAGTTTTTGCTTGTTGGAGTAGAAAACTCCCCATTCGCGATAGAGAACTTGGATCTGCTCCTCCGTTAAGCCTATTCTCTTCCACTGCTGCATATTGTTTTGTACTCGTATTTAACAATAAGAAATCGTTGTATTGCTATACACAAAAAAAAAATATATCTAATATACCCGATAAGGAAAAATTGCGGTAGGTGTCTATAAAAGTTTTTATTGACTGAAAAAACTTTGATTAATCGTCCTGTAAAAATAGTAACGTTAAACAGATAGCTAGCTGCAAGGTAGTTAACAGGTGAAAGCTGAGCTACAAATTGACGGGTTATTTATTTTGTTTCTGCGTAGGAAGGTGGGAATCTTTTAAGGACAAACTGTGTCCATACTCAGTAACAGTGTGGGATTTCCGCCCACTAAGCCTACCGCTTCTCCTATCGTCGGCCAGTGACACTGCCTTCAACCAGATCTCCCACTCAGTAACAATGTGACACATCCACCCACTAAACCTACCTCTTCTCTTTACCTCGATCAGCGACACTGCCTTCAAGCATTTCGTCGCCACGAGGAACTTAAGTCTTTGGTCTCACTGATGTTGGCAGACTGTGGCTCTGCTGTCACTCCTGTCTTCGCTGTTGAGTCCATACTCAGTAACAGTGTGGGATTTCCGCCCACTAAGCGTACCGCTTCTCCTAACCCCGACCAGCGAAGCACTGCCTTCAAGCATTTTAATCCGACGGGTGATTCAAGTCCTGTGTATTCGCCTTACTCATGTTGGCAGCCTGTTACGCAGCGTTTCGTTGTCGTTCTGACTTAGCTGTTCCTTCATAATGGTTGCCACAGTGTCCCTAGCTGTGTACAAAGCATCTTGTGTGCCCAGCTTCTGTCTGGGGATGTTGCCTAGGGTGGAGCCCTCATTCAGTTTGTCCACCATTCGATGGCGTGCTTCAGAATATGACGGGCTCCGCAAACTGTACTGTTTCGGAAATAGAGGTTGTCGTCGTGTCTAATCTGTGAAGATAAGCTCTGAAGCGTCCATAGCCATTAAGCACTTGGGTCAGGTAGAAATTGAGGTTGCCATGTTTTCTGTCAAAGCTTCTGTAAGTATATTGGCCATCCACCTGCCGTTATCTATCACAGAGACACCATCCCAGTCCCTAATTTTGGTGCAGGCGCATGGACTTGGGATGGGGTTACTCTTGGCTGTTTTAAGGGAGAAATTCTTCGGGTGATGTCGGTGAGTGGAGGATGAGATACCACAAACAGCTGTACAGACTGTTCAGCGACATGTTCTTAGGCAGAAGGGTAATGGTCCAACGACTGAGGTGGCTGGGTCATAAAGACTTCCTTTCATAGGCGATAAATACAAATACTTGGCCCAAAAGATCGTATGTGATCCAAGGCGCAGCTTTTTGCGGAAGGGACCTAAAGTTTAGAGCCCTATCCGGATGACTTTTTTTAGAAACTTTCTTATGACAGTTATTACTCTCGGAAGTTTTTTTTTTTGTGAATTTTTTGGGATTCGAACCCCTAACCTCCTAACTTAGCCACGGAGCGCACTCCTTTCATAGGCAGCGTGGGGAATATCCACTTTTTTCAATTATCAGGATAGCTACCTAAGTTCTCCTGCATACATTTTTGAAGTCAGAATTCCGAATTCGAAGCCACATCAAAGCTACAGCGCTGATCGCAGGATTAGCTTGAGACGCCATAGACATGGATGATTATAAAGTGTGCGCAAGTAGCTCCACCCCAGTTTGGGAATCAAGCTTTAACTAATAGCCTGCCTTGCGTGGTTGCCATCTATGGCCCTTACATAACACCGTTTCCTAAGAGCCAAACGCATAGAAACCTTTTTAATAGCTTTTATTAATGTGCCTCCACAGATTTCTGACTGCGCATTGACATTCTGCTTCGATTTCCGCGCATAGATTCCGAAAGTTTATTATGTATATCAGCGTGGTTAAGGTAATTGCAAAGCCTTAAAAATTTCGATATTTTTGGTTCTCTTAAATGTGTTGCAAGCTCAAGGGCCTTTCTAAGTGCCGCCGAGACTTTTTCTATTTTCCTTAATAAAGCATGAGTCTTACACATAAGCATTGTTGCATGCAGCATCCAGATGGTACTACTGCATTTCTCCGCTTCTAAAAAGGCAAATAGTGTCTATATGAAGTCGTACAGAAAACCTCCAAGGATTTCACTTACCTACAAAACTTCTTTCTGCAATCAAACAGCATCTATCGTAACGATTTTGCTTCAAATCACACCTGGCAATTTCATGCCATAGATACGCCCTTTCTATTGGATACTTAGCAAATTTAAGTCGCATCTCTAATCGTGCTGCTAGTGCTCTGCGAAGGAATTTTTTTTTTTTTTTAGATTTTTCAAAAATAAGATAAAATTCTCTTTCTCTTAATACTTATGTTTCCAACTTTTGTCGGTAGCATCTGCATCCTGATGAGTTGCTCTATTTCCGAATTCAAAGGGTAGAGGTTCTTTTTCCACAGAGGAGCCTAATTTCAGAACCGTCACCAAACGATCCTTCTGTGGAATATCATTCAAATTTTTTGTTGTATTTTCATATTGATCGCATAGTGCCAATCCCAAAAGATTATAAACTTCATTGATAAACTGAAATTTCCAGGGCATTACTCGGTGGGTTTTTAAGACCACATAATCGCCCATAACCTCTTCCACGTATTTACGGAGTCTCTGTTGGTGTTGATTGAATTGAATTGAATTGAATTGAATTGAATTGAAAAAAAATAATGCTTAGGTGGCAAAAGCTGGTCATACCTCCGGGCTGCGCATCTCCCTGAGCTGTTTTATGGTCTTCAGTATTTTCAGCATACTGCGGTGAACTTGATATTGAATACGATATAGGAACCCTTCGGTTTGCTTCTTCTTCCGTGCCCTGCTTGGGCAATTTCGAACCTTCTCTGTATAGAGTGGGCTACGGGCGTTTAGCATTTCCTACAAAAGATTTCAAATGTAAGAAAAAGAAAACGAACTCATTGTACATCCTGTCAATATTTACCAATAACTTCATAACGATATCGTATTTCGTTTTGGTTAATGTCTCCAAAATTGGTCGACTCCATTCCGATTGCGGTAATAAGAGGTCTGGATTGGTTTTCAGTGCCTTCAAAAATAGCACATCAATCCAACTTCTCCGTAAGTAGGTCTGATTAAAAATAGCATACCCCCGCTTTCGTCTCGCAATCTCTCTAGGCGATAGAAGCACTTTCTAAACACAAAAAGGAAACCTTTTTAAACTCATTTCCAATGTGCAAAAAAAAAAATTCAAAAAATTCACCTCGACTTCAAGGATACTAAGTACATCACACTTCTGCTCCGCCCTCATGATTTTCCATAAAGGTCGTGTTTCTTTGCTCCTTTGACGAACCATTTCCTTATAAACTTTATCAAAATGTTTGCCATTTTCTAAAATGAAATATCCCAACGTATCGCCAAGAGAATCCTTAAAGTTCTCATTTATCTAAAGCGGAAGTCTAATGAGAATCACTTATGACATTAGGACATACCACCAACATACCACGTCAATTCGTTCGTTGAACGCATTGACTTTCATTCCACTGAATTTTCTGGAATAGTTCGCCAGTGAATACTTTGTTTTCTCAAATTCATTGAGTTCGTATACACCGTCACAGACTTCCAGATTAAAGGGCTGACGCAATTCGTCAAGAGCTAAGGTATAGGTACACATGTTTAAGCATCAAGGAAGGAAGGAATGTGAAAGTTTTTTTTTTTTTTTTGTTTTATTTACCTAGAGCCCGCCTAGAATCGAGCAAGGCATCTGCGGTTTGAGCTATGTTACGCTTGCATTGACTCCGACGGTATAGAGCCTTTGGATCATCCGGATTCAGCTCCAGCGATTTATTGTAGTATAAATCGGCAACATCTAGGTTTTGCTTTTTCGTATAGAATAAGCCCCATTCTCGGACCATTATTTGTTGCTGTTCTGGAGACATAGCCAAGTTTTTCCAGGGTTCCGCCATTTTAAATAAATTTAGAAGAAAAACAGGACCTATTTCCAACTCTAATGAACTATTTATGAATTATTTTGATGGGAATAGAAGCGACATTAAGAGTTATTTTTTCGATGACGATATCGAGTACAGTAGTGGTTTCGGCGGCAGATATATTTTCTGGTCGTCGGTATTGGTATTGTCCCTTTTCGAACAGCAGCACGTAGTCCGTACTTCGACCAAAGGCCGCCTCATGAGAGACAGTAGCAATACCTTCTGTGCGGTTTGTATTACCTGGACTCTAAACCTGCCAGTGCGCTTTGCAAGAAGCAACAGATCAGCAGGGTTGAGCGTAGCCAGATGGTCATACTTGAGGATAATATTGCCCATGGTAGAGTCGCACAAAAGTGTGTGGCAGTTTCGTCCTCCTCCAGGCACATCTCAGGCGTTCGTTAATTGAGGTAAAACCCGTGGCGAGCTCTGTAATAGTTCTCAAGTCACTTTGAGTTGGTTAAGAAGGAACCTGGTTCTGTCCGCTCTGGGTGCATTCATTCACATCTGCGCCTGCCGGCATGTACCAAGACATCACCAGAGGCCATTGTTTATTTAAAGGATGCCAAGCAAATAGCTTTACCTCTCATATTCTTTTTTAGAGCTACGTGACTGCACTCGCAGTAGCATAGACTTCACCGTGAAAGACCCAATAGCCTTGTTTACACTTGCTTCCTCCGAATAGATGCTGAGAAGCTCTTCAGCCTCACCTCATCTGCGCCAAAGATTACACTAGGACGCACTCTCACACCTGCACAAGTTTCCATTTTCGAGCAGATTGTGAACCAGATCAGACTTTTGGGGTCCAATGATGGTCAAGCTAAGAAACGAACCTGAGGTGGACACGAGCTTTGACTGCTAAAAGGTTACATTTACTCTGTTTGTTTGCGGTTTGATTGCTATTATCAGAGCCTATATAAAACGTGTGTGGTCCTGTAGTCTTGCCTGTAATGAAGCAGATCCAAATATACCTATTACCACTAGACTTACAAATACTTGGCGCAACAGACCGAATTGGTCCAGGGCCTAGCTTCTCGCAACCATTCGTGCTGTGCGTGTTATATTTTTTCACACAAATGGAAGAGACCTACAGTTTAGAGCCATATCCGAAAGGCTTGCTTTCATCACGGCAAACGCCGGAAGGCTCTGAGGGGCCTTCTGCCTACCCCTGGGAATGGTGTGCTATCCCTAGGTTCTTCTAGTAATGGAGAGAATATTTATCCCGAGCAAAGATCAAGGTCGTGAAGGAACCTTAGGATCGTTTTTCCGGGTGACTGGTTGACTATGTTTGGGGAACTGAAACTCCCTTCCAAAGTGTCTTTGTCTGCTTCGAGCCATGGCGGGACAATCGCGCAGAATATGCTCGGCAGTGTCTTGATCTTCCAGACAAAATCGGCACATGTTCGCAGGACTTATGCCCATCTTGTGGAGATGGTAGTTGAGTGAACAGTGTCCGGTTTGGAAGTACGTGAGGAGCTTAGCATCACGCTTGTTAAATGTGAGAATTTCCTGACTTCTCCTGCTATCGGAAGCATTGATGAATCTCTTGGCTTGTCATAGCCCGGTTGTTGAGTTCCATTTAGAGATTCTCTCTTGATGCTACCATGAGTTAAACTCCATTTCTATGTGGTCAATGAATGAAGATTGCGATCCTAATCTGGCTAGCATATCAGCAATTTCATTGCCCTCTATTCCCACATGCCCTGGAACCCAATGAATTGTGATTTGATTGTGAGCAGCGAGCTGCTTTAAAGCGTCCAGGCAGTTCTGGGGCGAGCTTGGACTCAAAAGGAGTTCAGAGCCTTTATCGCCGCCTGACTGTCGGGTAAAAGTTGTTTTTTTTTTCTCTTAAAAACATATTTACGTCAACGATTTTAATTAAAATCACAAAAAAAAAACTCCGAATTTGTTTGTTTAAATTCTACTACGTCAATCTACTCCATTCTACACCCCCGAACTACTCCCATTTCGATATTCAAAATGGCAGCCCCGGCTAACGTTCGCAAATTCGCATTTACTCAGATGATGGAAAATATTTTAACAAACAGATATTTTTCTAACAAACAACCAGAAACAATAGAATGGAATAAAATATGCAATTTAGAATGTAACAAAATTTTTTGGCAATATTTGCCAATAAATTCAAGAACAATGGTTAACCGTTTTATTTGTACAAGTGAATTTGATTTTTTTTTTCCTTATAGTTAGAAAATTTTCATATAAAAGGTAGCCCCCTATCCATAGAATTTTATAAATCATTCGTTGTTCTTATAGAATAGAAGAGAAATCCAAAAGAATCTCAAGAAAGATGAAGTTCTCCGTTTGGTTGCTCTTTTTGTTCGGCATTCTCGCCTTCTGGGACACTGTCAGCGCTGTTGACGTCAATGGAGATTGTCTTGATGATTTAACAGGTGCACTAATAGTACCCTGCACTCCATCTCCAAAGAAGAAGACGGTCCATTACAAAATAAAGTATACAGTCACGAAGAAAGTGCAGACAAGTTCAACACCAGTGGTTACAGTTATACGCGGATAATGAGGACAACAAATAAATAAACTTTCAAAGCACAAGGTTATCTCTTTTAATTTTTATTATCTCTGCTTTGTGAGTACGCTTTGGTTGCATCCAAGACGCTGACGTGTGATGATGGTATTTACTTAGTCACTAACGTAAGTCTTCTCAAATATCTTGGGGAATAGGGCGTTAACAACGCCTGTGCTTCATTGTGCTCTTTACGTATCCAACTTGTCACTAGGAATCTTGATTTCTTAACGTTTGCTTGGAGCGACTCCCTCTATTTCCAGCGTTATCCCTTAAAAGAGCATAATGATATCCATAGTCCCTCTTCAGCCTCGCGTCCTCTGCGCCTTTTGCCAAAAATCCCCAGCAAGCAGCGTTCCAATGCGGAATACTGCTTTCCTGGATACGTACGATAACGAAATGCAAAGGAGAAAGGCTTAGCAGTTCCTCTTCTCACGCCAGTAATGCGTGGAATTCCACCCTTGCGACACAAGATACGGGCTGACTATGCCAGCATAAGATCTCTGATCTTACTGAACACTCTAAGATACCGCCAAAGGATGCTGGTGGCTCTTAAGATCTTCGTCTCAAGGCGTTCTTTGAAAGCAACCTTTGTTCGAAAACTGCAACTAGATGTCCATTGCGCAGGAGGTAGTAGCTTCCTCGTCATAGTGAACAGCATCATCTCAGTCTTGTCTGGATTCACTTCCAATGACTGTTCATGGCAATGTTGAGAGTCGCCTACATGCGACAACACTCGTCCTCGGCGAACACCATAGCAGGGTAGCCCCACTCGTTAAGTCTACCAGTAGGTTCCACAAGTGGTTCGATAACTCGCCATACTTCAATTGCATGTCAACCAGGATTTCAAGGCTCTTTACCAGGAAGGATTAGTGCAGGCCTAATGGAAGTCTCCAAATTCGACTTGGCTAAACCTAAAGTAACGTTGCACGTGCATCCACTCGGTTTGTAACTCAATTCAGCGATAATGTTGTTTACCCAACAGTTTCGTATCCTTTTTTAAGCATTTTACTGCGCGCTCAACAAAATGTCATCAGGGTCGACAGCCCATCTCAAGCCCTCCCACGCATAATATAAAAAATTAATTCCCCAACGGAATTGATACCTCCTCGCACATGTTTTAATATCAAACGGCAACTTAAACTCAACGCCACCCACTCATCGGCTTCCACACTTCCACGGAGTTTGTTTAGCACCCACAATCAACGTTTATCCTTCCGCATCCAAAAACACAACCCACAACCACCACCATCGGTATAATTCAAAGCGATAGTAATGCATAAATGAATCTGAATGCCCTCATATTCAAGTCTCTTGGTGCAGAGATATTTCTCAAAAGCGGATCGTTTCCCTCGAATAATCCCCCGATATCTTTATGACGTTAACATCCATATCTAAACCATATGAAGCTTCCATACAAAAAATTCCCATAAAAAAAAAAAAAAAACAGAATTCCTCCAAGGAAGGATAAAAAAGGACACAGAAAACGAAACGAAAAACAAATTCGAATTAAGATCGCAAAAATTGATACTTGTCATGTGTTGCGAGGGTGAAAATCCTTCAATGGATTTAGATTTACCCAAATCCTTGATATCCTATGGGTATGCCTGTGTGTGTGTGATTTTTTTTTTTTTTTTCAAAATCTCAAGAAAGGAACTCAAAAGATAAGCGAAATCGAAGTGAAACGGATTATGGCGCCTATTTTTCGAATGTTTTGTGTCGGCGCTTAATGGGTGGGTCGTGGATGGAAACCATGGCTGAGGGGTGAATTCCTTCCTCCTCACAAGGGGGCGGGTTTTTCCGTGCGGAAGTGATAATGTGTCTCGGGGAAAATATGTCGGTGGCCGTAAATTGCCAGACACAAGGGTGTGGAATTAAATCTAGATAAAGCCAGTGTGGGAGACATTAGAGGGTAATTAGAATTTTTAACGCCCCATAATTTTGACAAAAACTGAAAGAGGGGATGTGGGTGAACCCGTTTTTTCTGAAACACGAGCCTCGTGCGGTTTATGTAAAGTACCACAGAATATGATGTTTTTTTTTTGCCGTAATCACTGGTGCACAAGATGAGCTCTAGTCTAGGAGAGGAGGCTGCCTTTTTTTATGTGCTTGCGGTTGCGGGAACGATGACGATGTAAAACATTTTGTATAGCTGAAAAAAAAAGTTTTTTATTACACATGGTTCACAATGGAGAGAAAGTAGAGAAATTCCTAAAATTCGTTGTTTTGTTGTGCGAACATTTTTGGATGACAATAACAGAAAACATGGTATTCCACTGAATAAAGTTTTCCCTTTGGTTAACCACATCAAAACCACATATTTGGAGTTAAGGAGGGATATGAGATAATTCCAGACTGTTTTAGATTCGTTTCTGAGTGAAGGGACTCGTTGCGAAGGGTTACTGCTCTTAAATTAAATTAGAATATGAAAGGATAAGCTCGAAGTGGAATTTAAGTTTGGAACTACGTTGAGTGATTTTTTTAGGAGACTGCCTGTGGAGAAGTCAACGACGAATTTATGTCCGATGACAGATCATGCCCAGCTTTCATTCTAAAGGTAACTGCTGTACACACTTCAATTGGATCGAAAAATGCTTCCCGAGGAAGGAAAAGAATCTAAATAAATCCCTATTTTGGGTCAAAGATCCTTACTTGTTGGATATTGATTCCATCTCTAGTAACTCTGCAGTAACTCTGCACAGCTGGAACCCATCTTCGCTATCCCATCTGCGATCTTTCCCGATCCTTGACTTTTAATTCTTTCCAAAGCGCAATAATGATACTTCGCCATCATCTGTCTCTCTCTCTTGAAGTACCAGGCCACCAGGAAACTAAGCTCGTTGCTGGTCTCAGCAGAGTCACTCTAGTCATAGACACGCACACAAGAGTATGTCCACTCATTCTGACCTCTCATTGGTCCGAGCATCTAAGTAATTCTCCTTAGTAATCCACTATCCACTTTAAGTCGAGGATGACGAGCATGTCGCGAAAGCAAATCAGTCGCTTATAAGCGTCAGATGCATGCCGAGCCTGTACGAAGTTCCTTCGGAAATAATCTTCCCGCCCGCAGAATACATTTTACTCCGGTCGGACGCTTTATGGCGTCTGATGATGCAGGATAGCCACAAGCCCCAACCCACCCATAATGGCAATTGACAACCGACGCGACTCATCGTGCCAAATTCATATCAAACTCCCTTGTGAAGTACCAGGCCACCAGAAATCCAAGCACGCTGCCTGGTCTAGCACTGTCTCAGCACAGTCACTCCAATCGTAGACACACACACAATAGTATGTCCATTATCGGCTCTCAGTGGGCGGAGCATATGAATTAATTTACGTCTTTCTCTTCTGATCCACAATCCACTTTAAGTCGAGCAGCAGCATAGTCAATGTAGTCGTAACGAGAGCAGAGTATGTCCAGCAATTCTTGGTGCCCATTGGTCGAAGAATCTGAATAACTCTCGTCTTTCTGTTTTGCTCGATCCGTGACCCACTTAAAGTCAAAGGAGAATGACGAGCATGGCGCAAAAGCAAATCAGTCGCTTATGAGCGTTGGGTGCAAGCGGAGCCTGTAGGAAGACTATTCAGAACTAGTCTTCCCGACTGCAGAATATTGTATGTACTTCAGTCCGGTCGGGCGCTCTATGGCACCTGATGGTGTCCACACACAAGAGTATGTCTACTGAGGCTCTCGTCTTCCTGGGTCCTGAATAGAATCAGTTAGAGTCGAGAAAATCATCAAAAAAGGCTGAGGCTCTTCGTTGTTCCGCAATTGCACTAATTTGACGCCAAACGCTTGTATGAATGTACGCTGGCACGAGCAAATCCATGCCGACGCTCTACCCATGGCCTAACCTAGGCTTAAGGGAGCTATTAACACAGCATACTTTCCGCTAGTCTGTAACGTGGCTAAATGTATAAAAAGGTCCTTAAATTCTACCATTAGAATCCATGGAGATCCACACCTCTTCCATATGAGCTCCACTCCCACATAAATCAAGCTGACTAGCCATTAATCTCCATTTAGTAATTAAGTGCATTTTAATGAAATAAATTAAAAGCCTCGCCCACAAAATACCCGCCCACGGATAACAGGCGCATTCTCTTAAATTTAAAATTTAAATTCAATTTGAATTTCGCTGAATAATCGCTGACTATCGAAAAGTACACCGCATTCAGCAATCAGCTTATCGATGATTGAATTCAGCTAGAGGACGAAGGACATTCAAAGTGAAATTAAAATTCACCCCAATCAGCCAGCTGTAAAGCTCATCCATCTAATATTAGCATCAAGTAAATAAAGAATGAATTACAGGACATTTGTCCTGTCTCACTGGATTCATCTAGCTGTGGGACTCATCCCTTCCCCGTCAGTAATCAATCGGAATATCCTAGTAGGATAGCGTACATTAGCTCAACACATGTGTACGGAGTGTGTGTGTATACATTTTAATTATTTTGCAGCCTTAATTAGTGTTCAACCCGGCAGAGGTTTTTTTTTTTTTTTTTTGTTAAAAGGCTCACACTCCGAATGCACACACTCACACACGCATCCACACAGTCATACTCGTTACATTTGGCTTGGCTTGTAGTGTGTTTGCTTAGTAAATTCGATTTGTTAGGCTCGTATGTCTCGTCATCGCTGTCGGTTGGTGGAGGTATGTAGGTGAGCTTTTGGGGATTGGACAAAATGTTGACATTTGTGTTTCCTCCGTTTTAATTGTGCGACAAGTCTCTGAAGGGTGCTTTGACAGTCAAGGACTCTTTGGCTAAATGATGCTCTCTGAATGGGAGTAAATACTCTACAACATCCTTCCGTAATGTTTTTAGAAGGATTTCAACTCATTTAGGGAATGCATACCAAATTGCTCACTTGGAAGAAGGGAGAGTCCTTTCTGGATGGTTGCCAGAACGGGTTTTTTTTCTGTTTTTGTTTTGGTAAGAATCCGTCGATATTGTTTTTGTGGCTTCATAAGATTTGGCACGACGTATAATGGAAATCGACTTTCAAGCTTTTCAATTCCGTTTCCGTAGAATTTTTTTATTTTTTTGTTCTAGTGGATACGCGAGATGCCAAACAGGAAATAAGGACTTTCGGTGCACTTCAGGTAATTTTCTGGAAAGCGAAAGAAAATCCTTTTTTTTTTCCTTCATTTTTCTCTGGTGATTGTTATATGTCGAAAGAGGTGAGAAATGGAGAATCGAAGGAAGATTTATTGGCAACTTGATATCGAGGGGGGTGGAATGAAATTGCATTTTTCTTTCGATTATTTTTTTTTTTTCTTTCTTTCTGTCATTTCCTTTTTTGGCTAGCTGTCAGCGGATAAGGTAGATTGCTGGGACAATGTCTTTGGGTCTTAATCTTAATTTTTAGGGAGAAAGGAATGCTTCAAGGCCGGAGAGTTTCCATGAGTCGAATGTGAAAAAACTGAGTTTCGAAGGTAAGTGGAGATTTGTGCTTAAAAGGACGCACCGAGCCTGGTGCGAGTGTCAAAAAATAAGATTTTAATCACAGATACTGCAGTATTGGCCATGTGCAGGAAATAGCCTCCCAACTGTGGCCAAAATCTATGAAACACGGAAAACAAGGCTACAAGGTGATTCTAGGAGAATTGAGAAGCAGATCTGTAAAGGTTGTACTACTTACATATATGAGGATAAAGCCAAGATACGTCACATTTTTATGCATGGAGTGTTGTCTTATTGCCTTGCTATACCCGCCTGTCCTGGGTGAGTAGTTTGTTTTAAGAGAGCATTGCCACTAGGACTATCGATGAGATAACGAACGTGGCGGTTCGCTAAACTACGGGGTAAACAATTCGCCGCACAACCCCTATCTGCGAACTTTCCCGATCCTTGACTTTTAAGTCTTTCCAAAGCACAATAATGATACTTCGCCATCATTTTGTATCTCTCTCGTGAAGCACCACGAGAATACTAAGCTCGCTGCTGGTGTCAGCAGAGTCATTCTAGTCATAGACACGCATGAAACAACCGACGCGACTCATCGTGCCAAATTCATAACAAACTCCCTCGTGAAGTACCAGGCCACCAGAAATCCAAGCACGCTGCCTGGTCTAGCAATGTCTCAGCACAGTCACTCCAATCGTAGACACACACACAATAGTATGTCCATTGTCGGCTCTCAGTGGGCGGAGCATATGAATTAAGTTACGTCTTTCTCTTCTGATCCACAATCCACTTTAAGTCGAGCAACAGCATAGTCAATGTAGTCGTAACGAGAGCAGAGTATGTCCAGCCATTCTTGTAGCCCATTGGTCGAAGCATTTGAATAACTCTCGTCTTTCTGTTTTGCTCGATCCATGATCCACTTAAGCTCGAGAACGAGAATGAAGAGCATGGCGCGAAAGCAAATCAGTCGCTTATGAGCGTTGGGTGCAGGCGTAGCCTGTGCGAAATTCCTTCGGAAATATTCTTCCCGCCTGCACTCGGGTCGGACACGTCTGATGGTGTACACATATGTACAAGAGTGCGTCTACTATTCGCTGGGTGGAACATGTGAAACGTGGCAGTAACATACGGAAAAAAAATATTCGAAATTCAGCAGCGCAAAGTGGCTTCAAAAATAAAATTGTCTCCCTCTCTCTCTCTTCCTCCATCAAGACAGTCTTTATTCAGGAAAATATAAGTTTTACTACACCCTTATGTATGACGATTTTGTACAGATTGTCTGCTCATTATGGCACGCAAATTTTCATCAGTTTTCTTAAAGTGTACATCCATATAATTGAAATGTTGACATTTTTTAATGAAGGCGCTAATTCTTGGCTCTTTTAATTCTGCTGCAATTTTACTGGCACTTCGAATTATAGACGAGACGTTCTCAATTTTTCGTACCAAGGCATTAGTCTTTAGTATCATCATTGTTCCAAGGAACTTCCAAATGATACTTCTACAGTTTCCTGCCTCTGCAAAGGAGGAGGCCTAGGATATTAGATACATATTCGTGTTCATGTATATACCTGCGATACATCTTTCTGCAATCAAACAGCATCTATCGAATCGATTTTGTTTGAATTCGCACCTGGCAATCTCATGCCATAGATATGCCTTCTCAATGGGATATTTGGAAAAATGTAGCCGGAATTCAAGTCTAGCTGCTAGTGCTCTGTGAGAGAAGTAAACATTATTTTTATATAAAAAAAAGGAACTTGAAAACGTATGTCCGTCTGTCTGTACTTATTGATGGAATTTTTGTCGGAAGCATTTGAATCGTGGTGAGGTGGTCTGTGCCCAAATTCAAAAGGTACTGGTTCCTTTTCCAAAGAGGTGTCCATTTTTAGAAGGACTAACAAACGATCTTTCTGTGGGATATCCTTAAAATTAATGACTATGGGTTCTAGGTATTGATCGCAAAGTGTTAAAGCCAAAATGTTGTAAACTTCGTTAGTGAATTGCAATTTCCAGGGAAATATTCGGTGTATTTTTAACACCACATAATCACCCATGATTTGTTCTACGTATTTTCTGAGGGTCTGCAAATTGAATTGAAATTAAGAACTTGTCCAGACCTAAAGATAAATTGGATAAGCTACAGCTAATACCTCTGGTTTTTTCTGCTCTCTGTATTCATGCATGATCTTAAGTATTTTCCTCATACTGCGTTGGACTAGATATTGAATTTGGTAAAGATACTCTTCGGTCTCTTGTTTCCTTCTTTCTCTGCTTGGACAGTTTTTAAGCTTCTTTGTATACAATGGACAGCGTGAGTTTAACATTCCCTATAAAGAAATTGTCCCCACTAGCAAGAGCAGTACTACAATAGATACTTTGTTTCTAATTTACCATCAACTTCATCAGGATATCGTATTTTACGTTTGTTAATCTCTCTAAAATCGGCGTACTCCATTTTGATTGGGGAAGCAGGAGATCCTTGTTAGTTTTAAGTGTCTTCAAAAATAGCGCATCAACCCAGTTTCTGCTTAAGTAGATTTGATTGAAAACTGTAAAGCTTCGTATCCTTCTTACAATCTCTCTGGGTGAGAGCAATTTTTTCTGAAACACACGTTTTACAAATGCCATGATTCGAGCGAGATATTGCATAACTCACCTCGGCTTCAAGGACACTAAGAGTATCACACTCATCTTGCTGTTTCAATATTTTCCACAAAGGTCGATTATCGACAGTCCTCTCCTGGACCATTTCATTGTAAACTTTGTTGAAATTCTTGCCATTTTCTAAAATAAAGTATCCCAACGTATCGCCGAGGGATTCTATTAAGTTCTCGTTTACCTAGCGGGAAAACCAATGGTAGATCACTTGAAAAATTAAGATATACCACCAGGACATACCACATCTGATCTTTCATTGAATGCATTAACTTTCATTCCACTAAATTTTCTAGAATAGTTGGCAAGGGTATACTGCGTCTCTTCAAATTCATTGAGCTCGTATATACCGTCACAAACTTCGAGATTAAAAGGCTGACGCAATTCGTCAAGAGCTGAATTGAAAAGTTTAAAGGATGTTCCTCCATACCACCAAGTATACATACCCAAAGCTGTTTTGGCATCATGCAGTCCATCCGCGGTTTGAGCTATATTTCGTTTGCATTGACTCCGTCGGTACAAAGCTTTTGAATCATCTGGCTTTAGGTTCAGCGATTTATTATAGTATAAGTCTGCCACGTCGAGGATTTGTTTTTTTGTGCAGAACAAACCCCATTCTCTGTACATTATTTGCTCTTCTTCTGGCGACAGTCCAAACTGCTTCCCCGGCATTTTGATTAATTTAGAATAAAAGGAAAGGTAGAATCAAAAAAAAAAAAAACGGGACTTGATCCCAATTCTTATAAATATTTGTGAAGAATTTTGATTGAATTCGGTGTCAAACTGAGCGTTTTCGAAATACGATTCCGTTTACTACAGTAGACCCGACAGAGGTGTAAAACAGAAGTCGGACTTAAAATTGGAATTAATGTCTCCTCGTCATATTGGCCTCCAATATTTTCCCAACGAGAGAGGTTAAGTCCCTCCGTTGAAATCCTTAGAGTTTTTCAGGAGTGTGTCCCCGAAAAATCAAAAAAGATGTCCAGACCCTAGAGTGGAGTCCAAGTACTTAAAAAAATGTTTTCTTTTTGAGAAACCCTAAAGCTTGCATCAATCAGTCCAGGTCCAAATTTACTATAAATTCCCTCGTGAAGCACCAGGCCACCAGAAATCCAAGCACGCTGCCTGGTCTAGTCTTAGCACAGTCACTTCAGTCGTAGACACACACACACAAGAGTATGTCCACTCATTCTGGCCTCTCATTGGCCGGAGGATCTGAATAATTCTCCTGAATAATTCTTTGGTACTTGATCCACGATCCACTTTATGGCTGGCATGGCGCGGTTGTGTCTCACCCCTTTTTGCTGGGTATGTGCTTCAGTTCACTCAGATGTCCTTTTCCATAGACATGGACCTCTGCATTTGCATATCACACCAAATGCTCCTCAATACCCATAACATGGCGGAACCATCGTGATAATAAATAAACACCAAGTGTTCGCGCCATGTTTCGAACTTTACTAATTATCCTTGGCAGCGAAAATTATATGAAACTGCAGCATACATGACCCTGCAATGGCGACCACTCCCTAAACTTGAACCTGAACTTTGTTGCACACACAATTTCAGGGACATTTCGCACTTAATTTAACGATCTACACTTAACACCACCACCTCGACATCGACATGGCAAAAAGCCATACCGATGGTCCTTCTCCATGGTTTATGTGCAAAAACTTTACCCAAAAACTAACACGATTTGCTATGAATCCCCCTGGAGGTATTATACTGCATACACGCCACATTCTCTCTCTCTCTCTCTCTGGCTCGCTGGAAATATTTTTACAAAACTTTTCATAAACAATTATTTATGAATATTCAATGGATGCAGCAACGTCTGCCACGTTGTCGTTTGCGTCACTCTCCACCCAATATGTTGTGTGTTCACTGCGAGCCATTAAAAATAAGTTAACCCTCTGACTAGGATTATTTGTGCTAAAAAATAAGTTCGCATAGCGCCACTGAACACACCCATCATTTAGAAATTGACAACCATGAGAAGTTATGGCAACGCTACGAAGAAAGTTTCGTCCTTTTTTTTTTTTGCGAACTTCAATCCAGATTTACCTGAACGAGAAATGGAGAAATTTATGCTTAGCGACAGAAACTTTTTCCATTTTGAGTTTTTCTCTTTTTTTTTAAATTAAATTCAATCGAAAAAAAAGCAGGCAAATGGTTGCGTTCCCTTCCGATGGACGGATTCAGTTGTTGTTCCTCAATCAAAAATTACTTTGTTCTTGATCCTTTTTTTTTTTTTTTTGCTTTGTTTTCTTTGTTTTTTTTTTTTTTTTTGTTTGGTATTTTAATTTACTTTCTGTGTTCAATTTGGTTTTTGGATTTGGTAGGAGGACAGAGGATTTGTGTAAATCGAAGGAATATTGATGGGAGTTTGTTGATGATTGAAAAAAGTTCATCCGTGTGCAAATCGATGGAAGGAGAAAACACCTGAAAAGGTTGCGGACTTCTGAATATACCTACACTCGTAGGTACACAAACTGTGTAGAAAAACAAAAACGAAAGAAAATCAAAGAATAGCAAGAAAATTATTAGCAACTTAACTTTGCAATTTCAGTGTGATTTGAGTTTTTCCATTGGCAGGAGGACGAGGAGGAGGAGGAGGCGGATTGGGTTTTCGTGTGTTAAGTAAATAAAATCACAAATGGAACTTGTGCCTTGGTATTGTGACTTTGGGGGGAATGATGGTTTTGTGAGGTAATGAGGCAAAAGGACTGACTGTGATCCGAAGGATAATTTATTTGATTACAGATGTACCTACGAATTGTGGAACGAATGATTTCGATTAGATGGAATTGGGGCTTAACAATGAGATATGTTTAATGAATGCGCTCTACTCTCTTACTTTCGATTTGTTTTTATAACTTTTGCCCTATCTGCTGCTGACTATGTGGTTTTTCCGATCAAATTGGGGTTTTAGGGTGATCCGTATCAAGTCAACTGACGGTATGTTCCTATGGAGAAAGTTATATCTCAGAGACCAGTCATTAACGAGACCGATACAAAGAAGGTCACCCACAAGACAACACAAAACCGTAGCAGACGCTAGCATAAGACCTCGTACAGGCAATATCTCCGAAGAGCTGATTGTTATAACGAGGAAAAGTACTTATAATCCAACATTTTGAGAGTTTGTTAATGAATCCGGGAAGCTTGCTTCTTGAAGCCAGCTGGTTAATGATCGAGACGACTAGAAAAGTCTGCTAAGCCCCGTAGCGGCTTTTAAAGTTACTTAATAAGGAATCAAACGAAAAAGGAAAAATTTGTGACGATCTTTGGCTATCGGCTTCGGACCATGATTGGACTGTGTAAATTCCACACTTTCTTGACTCGTCAAGTGAAGGTCCTCAAAACGCCAGAACGAATCTTGGAGCTTAGAGTGGTAATATAGCTTTATATCGGGGATTACCACTTGCCTTCAAAAAACACTCCTTGCTCTGCTACGTCCAACCAGTTAGAAGTAGTCGGGAGTCTAGCGTAAGAGTGATGATCGTGCCAACAGTACGTAACAGTCTCACATCTCGCTTACAACTTAACGCCCAAGGAGACGTCTTGATCGTGAAAGGGAATTCAATGCGCCCTCATCATTTCACAAGCACTAGCTTTTGTACGAAAATTACATGGAATACGGACAGTTTTCCAGATCTTGTATTACGCCATTAAGCCAATGTCATAGTACGCCATAGGGATCGCGTAGCATCAAGCCAGGAAGCTTACCTTGTTTGAGAAGCGCAATTAATCACCAGTTCGGTGGAAGATAGCGTAAATGAACACTGGAGGGCTCTCAACTGGAGCACTTACATACTTATAATCTTTGCCAGCAACTCAACAATCCCTCTCATCGTCCATACTTCCTTGATGTGTGGCTTGTCCTTTCAGAATATCCTCCAAAGCGAGAATTCCCAAGTTCTAGCCATATTGGGAGTGGGCAACTATATTCTGAACAGATGACTGTTTTTAGGCCGATTGGAGAGTTGGATGGAACATTATGATTAGTTCCTCTAACCCCTCTCATTGTGTGCGGATTGTTACAAAGTATCTCATTCCCAGATGCCTTGCTCCCACCTCAACTGTCCTCTGCCCCAAGTTTGCTTAGGGCGGCATCCAGCCTGGGCTTTCGATGGAATATCATCGCAACAAAATTTGCAATATTCTCAACATCAACAGCTACTGGTTATTGTAGTTTTTATTTAATATTTACTTCTATAAAACACACTTTTTTATATTAAAACAAGTGTACCAACATTTATATCCGCAATGTTTACTCAAAATTCGCCTATAAAACCAGATCAACCATAGAAAAGCAATCACTCACAGTCTATCCATCTCGTAAAGAGAATAATTTTCAGAAGGTTCGGGATATTTGAAAACAAAAAAAAATATGAGGCTCTACTTGCTGCCAATTTTGGGGATTGTCTTCGTAGTTTTATGGAATACCACCAGCGCAGCTGATGCAAATGGTGACTGCCTGGACGACGCTGCGGGATTTCTGCTGACTAACTGCCAGCCTGCTCCTAAAGAGCTAATTTTTAAAATCGAAAAGATCAGGTTTATTCCCCCGAAATCAAGATGGTGAACTGATGGCAGAGAAAGAAAATTTTCAATAAAGTTCAAAAACACTCAAGTCTGGTTTTTAATTTAAGTATTTTTTTTCAATCTAAATTTTAATCGGAAAGTACCTGTCCGTACGTGTGTACGGTAGCCCAGAGGTTACCTGCATGGAGGAATTCTGTCTTCCTTACCTCTGATTCCATGTAAAACCCTTTCAAAATGTTGTGGCTAAAACCATCGCCAGATGAATCTATTTCTTGTTGTCCTGCTGCTGGGTTGATTAAGGTTACAATGAAGGTAGAGGAAGGCTGCCCACAAGGAGTCCTCCTTTCTCCCTTATTGTAGTGCTGCTCGTGTATTTTAAGCCAAACACCTATTTCAAAATTCTTTTCAGATTCATGATATTTATTATGTAACTCTGTGTGTACATACAGGTGATGAATATTGAAAAAAAATTTCCACCAACTGCCTTCAAATTGTTTTAAATGTTTTGATAGAAATAAGTGCTTCCGCAAGAGTGCCTTAAATATTAAACCAGGTGTTTCTACATTTACTATCGCAGTGTTTACTTAAAATATTTGTCTTCATGAAAATATGCAAATAAATTGGGATTAGCTGTCTGTAGAAAGCCGATAAGTCTGCTCATCTATACCTCAAAACCAAGTTGTAGTGTTCTCACTTTCAAACGTAAAAAAATGCAAATGTGCACAAATAATTTGTGCGCATAAATTAACGAAACATATATTTTAATGCCTTATCCAAAGGACAGAATTAAGAAGCCTTCTCATGGGAATCTTTGCCCTCGAACAATTGACAGAGATTCGCCAGATTGAAGCCTTGAATCTCAGCGTTTACACCGAACCGAATGTGTGCATGACAATGCTGTCCAAACCATGGAGAAGCAGTATTCTTAGCACACGAATCAAGCTATGACTTTTCCGCTCCAACGTAGAATCAGTACAACTGTATGGCTGCAGTAATTGGTGGACCCTACTATCACACACAAGCTGCGAACCTTCGTAAATCGATGTATAAGGAGCATTTTAAGGATTTGTTTTGATCCAATCGTATCTCCAACGAAGAACTTTATCAGAGAACGGGTCGAGAACCTACAGACTCTACTTTAAAAAGGCGAAAGTGACAATGGATTGGAGACACCCCACGGCGCGAAGACAACTCCAAAGCGAAGTATGCCATGTAGTGGAATTCGCTCACCCATGCAGGCAGAACTGCGAGATAAACGTTGCGCAGAACAGTTGAGGACGAATCAAGCTTTTTGGGAATGAGTTGGAGCCAATTCAAACGCGCAGGTATTGTTGACGCCCAATGTCCTCGAGGGGTGAAAGGACTTAAGTCCGTAACCTGCGAAGGGAGCGTAACTCCTACCTATACAGCTTTTATTTGTTTCTCTGTTGTGCTTGGGGCTGTGATTGCTGTTTCCATAGCGGGGTTTGGATTTACACCGGCCATTGACTACCTCGAAGTGAAGTTAATATAAACTTAAGTGTTAACTAGCAAAGTGACCTACAGGCTGTCCCTCAGAAAACAAACAAAATGAACACATTCAAGAGTAGCGACTCATTTTAATAGTGAACGAACGCGACTGTTAAATCTGAAATCTTCAAAATGTACGAAACACCATTGGAAACATTAAATTTCTTCAAATTTTTTATTTATTTCTGATCAATTCTAATTACGTTAAATTCATGATCTTAGCCAGTTTTCCTCTTGATTGTATATTTTAGATTTTGAATTTTAACGACTTTCTTTTTTGGCGATGGAATGCAGCCGGGTATGTATGCGACACCAGCATCATCAATACAATCACCGTTCACATCATCCACTGCACTGATGGTGTTCCACAGTCCGGTAAAACTGACCAAAAAGAGCAACCAGAGATAGAATTTCATTTTGTTTTGGATCTCTCTGTTTGATTCCTTGTCACAGCTAAGGCTAAGGACTACTGATAACCGTCTATAAGGAGGCTAATAACTTTTATACGAAAATGTGTGTTTGTTTAGTTGAGTTGCGAATAGTTTTTCCTGTTTTTTTTTTTTTTTTTTTGCAATATTCAAAACCAGCTGTGTAAATTTTTAAAATCAAATAAATTTCATTAAATTATTTTACGTAGAAATTTTTATAAAATTTTATTTGCGTATAATGGTAAATATTTATAAAACGTGCCAAGTTTAGTTACGCGTATCCAATGACGCCCAAGACTTTTGGTTATAACCATTACGCAGGGGCGTAGCAAAGCCGCTTTTTGTGAGGGGACACAGTAAAACACACACAGTTTTGAAAAATTTAAACCAAGCCCACCAATTGCCTCAGGATATTTTCGTTTCTAGTGAACGAGAACAATTCACAAGGAATGTCTACACATTTTGGAGAGTTCCATATATTTTCATCACCTCAAGCCGTCATGAAGCCATTTCCTGTCGAATCTGTTGAGTCTCATTAACAATAATGAGCCGATAATGTTATTCGCGAAATTATAAATCCAGAAAGTGATAGGCGCAGTTGTTAAAGGCATAGCCCGCGTAATAAAGAGATCCCAGCTGGGATAAGAAAGCTGCGGGAGGAGGTGAAAATCTTTAAAAGACTCTGACAGGGTCGTACCTCCATCGTCTGAGATTTTTATCCACTAACGAGAAAAAGTCCTTACAATCGACCTAGATCGACCTTCGTGCTTGAGATGCTGAATTACATTCCCATACAACTTGATAGTGGTTTGGGGACATAAATGCATGAGTAACTATCAATTGAAGTTCCCCCTGGAAACGAGTTCTAAAACTGGCTTGAAATCGGTGATGGGAGGCTTTGTTCCTCTTAAAGTTGTACTACGAGCGAAGGATTTAACTTTTCAGCTGTGTGAACGTTCCTGTTCATACTACGTAATATAGAATTCCATACAACTTGACTGGGCGCCGTGCTCAAGTGGTTAGTGCGTTGGATCGCTGAGCGTGAGGTTCGAGGTTCGAATCCCAGAGAACACCAAAAAAAAAGTTTTTCACGGTCCCACCTCTCGCGAATGTCTGACAAACGTCCGAGAGTAATAACTGTCAAGAGAAAGCTTCTCAATTTGCCTTTCGGATATGGCTCTAAACTGTAGGTCCCTTCCATTTGTGTGAAAAATATAACACGCACAACACGAATGGTCGCGAGAAGCTAGGCCCTGGACCATATTCGGTCCGTTGCGCCAAGAATGTGTATTTATTTTGTATACAACTTGACTCTAGTCAAGGGATGGATCTACGTCGTTCACAGAGACCAATAAGCTTCTACATGTACAACAATTTTTTCCAGTATTCCTTGCATCTGACTCAGAACCTTTCTCTTTGTCGACCGTAGAGGCACTCCAATTGCTATATGACACTTGACACTTAACACCCATTTCGTTTTTTAGTCCTGTGTGTAATTATCCTGCTCAACAACTCACTTTAAAGGAATCTGAAAATTCTTAGCTCAGATTTCCTCCTGACAAAAACAAAAGAGCTTGCTGAAGACGGTGTATTCCATCAAAAAAAAAAAGACCACCTCCAGTACAACACAACATCCCACAAGGAAAAAAAGTTCGTTTTTTGTTTGCCCCTCAGGACATCGTATCGATTACAAAATCTAAATGGCTACCATCCACATTTCCTACCTTTTTCCGCATAAAAACTCTCTAATGCCTTCCCTCATCCAAAGTGAGTGCAAAACAGGAAAAAAAGGACCCGAACAACTTTTCGAATAAATCCCTTTAAGCAGTAAACTGAACATGATAATCATTTTCCGTTTCCCTCCACCCTCCCAACTGCCCAAGCGAATAACTGCCGACGGCAGTTGCAGGCAAATGACGAGACACATCACCATCCACCTCATCATCATCATAATCATCGGTTGGCAACATCACTCTTACAGTTCTGCTACCGAACATGGGCTCCCCCCGAAAAGGACGACACACCGAAAAGACCACGAACAGTGAATATTTGTATTTGGAAAGGACCTTTTCGAGGAAAGTTTACTTAAGCCACATTGAGACTGCAAATACTACCCTCTGTCTCACATTTTGTCTCCAAAATCTTGTAATGAAAACGAAAAACACTGCAGACTGCGACCATTGCGGCACAGGATAACGCTATGCCGGTTTTTTGTAGATTCTAGTTTTTCTTACTTATTTTCCTAAAGAAAAAGGACACTTTGCAGACTTTTTCTCATGCCACGGATCGTTTTCGAGGGTAAAGTTAATTTTGCGAAAAAAAAACTTTCGCCTCCATTTCACGTTGTTAACAACTCTCTGTGGACTCGAAAGTTTTTGGAGGTATCCTTAAGACACTTCTTCCCCCGCAGGATACATTTTTGTTGATTTTGTTATAGAATTTTCTGCAGAGTTTTCATTAAAGGAATGTTCCAAGCTCGACGGGCTATGTATGTATGTTGGATTAAATGAGATTTTATCTCATCGAACTTGTATGTGTCGCACAGGATAAAAGGATTCTAGTATTTCTTCTTTTTTTTTGTCACACATATAGTCAGCAAAACCGAAAGGATTTTGATGGGATTAATTAAATTATTTCGTTTATAAGAAGTTGGTTTCCTTCGTTGACGATTTTGTATCACGTACAGCAGAGAGATATCAGGAGGACAATGGAATCCTTGTTAAGTAGTAATGTACGCCATGTGTCGCTTAATGTTGTATCGAGATTAAAGTGGGCCTAGTATCTCGTACTCTTGTACACCTTCCAAGAGATCTCATCGAGACATGTGTGGTACAGATATACACAAGTGTTTTTGTCACTCTACGACCCAGGAGCGTCGTACACCAACAACAGTAAAACCAACAGTTTTCATTGATCAAAAGGGTTCGTGTCTAAACTTCTTAAAAAATAATTCCACTACGGACATAAACCCTTTAAGGAATTTTTAATTTTCGTTAACAAACCAGAAAGAAAAAATCCTTTTCCTTGTTTAATCATTTCTCTCATCAGGATCTTTTCGCCGTCGCAATTTCAAGCAAAAAAGTGACGAAAAGAATAATTATCTCTGAATAGGAATTCTGATTAAAAAAAACCGTTCATTTTACCTTTTTTTTTGTTCGTTTGGAGAATAAATCCTTTGATTCTTGTTATCCTTACCAACAACTCAGTTATTTTCTCCCTTTTTGGGTTGTTCAGAGCACACACAGTGGCTTTGTGATAACGCATACAGAAGTTCTTATAATTTGATCCTTTTTCTTTGGATGTGGATTTCTGTGTTTTTTTTTTTTTTGTAAGCTTTAATATTCTTAGAATTTGTGGTGGAATTAAAGGATAATGAGAATCGTAAAAACAAAAAAAAAGAAAGACGAACTATCCGGATGATTATTAATTATCTTCACGAAAAAGGATTCTCTGTGGGATATCCTTTCTTTTGCATTTCTTTTGTTTTGTCTCATCTTTCATTGCATGCCTTCCGTTCGTTGAAATTGGCGTTAATTAAAAGGATTTTTTGTAATGATGGTGGGAGAAATCTTTTACGGAGGTTGGGAGACCTTTATAAGGTAAGATTTTCGAACTACAATTAAGGAATTTGCGGTGACACAAAGAGTGGTAGAATGTGGTCAGAAAATGAACTTATTGAATCTGATGAGGCTACTCCAGTACTCGTGTTTTAAAATTATGTGGCCTTTTGCTCTGTTGTAGGAGTTGCAACACAGTAACTCTATACTGGTGGCCTTATTTGCATGCCCTTCCTTGTATACATCGATGACTGTTGTATCAGGTTTTAATGAGAACGTCTGCCAAAGTCTGTTTTAAGTCGTCTGAATAACTATCGTTTGTGCTACTTTTATTCATGCAACTGCTGTGTTGGGGAGTCGAATTTTGTTATCAGGACATCCTACGTTGGGCGCCAGTTTTGATAAAACGCCATACTATCTCATGAATGAGAACTCGAACGTTCGAAATCGTCTGTTTAATACAAAAGAGCATTGAAGAGCACCTATATACTCTCAAAATCTTCCCAAATTCCCTATTACTTGCCGTCTCTTGAGTAAAGTTAACACAAATTTTGCATTTCAGTTGTTGGCCCCATGCAGCTCTTTCATCAAGTTAAAATGTCATAGATACGACAATATAGAAAAAAATTCAAAAATTACCTTTCCATCAGTAGAGGATAGCTCTAAGGCTTTAAAAATATTTTCAACCCATCTCGACCTCGAAACCTCTAAAGCACATACCCACGATACAGAATAAATTTACATCGATTCAAAAAATAATTTTAAAATCTAAATGTAAATTCAATGATCTACCGCCATTAGATAAATACTCTATGGTAATTCGGATATCCTTTAAAATCCAATTAGAATACAGGGAATTCCATGAACCGCAAATGTACTTTTAAAAACCTCCACCCACACACGCGTGGACAACACCACCAAGGACAACCGTAAAGAAAGAATTGTACCAAATCATATATGTACATATGCACATATGTCAAAGTGTCCTTTTTTCCTTACGTTCACGCCGTTCACACATTTTTATCCTTCGAAGGGCCGACCAAATTTAATGGTAAAACTTTTAATGACTAACATTATGTGCCAATTTAAATTTCATGAATATAAATTGGCTTAACGGGAGAGATATTTTAAAACTTCAGTAATTCGAATATGGGCTCGTTACTGTCCCGCATATGTTTGGTGTGTGTGAGAATATAGTTGGAGAGTAGATAGGATGCTCACCTCTAGGGATAAATACCAACTAAAAAGGACAGCAAGGTGAAGAAACCCTCAAGAGGGGCAAAACTTTATGTGGCAACACAAATTAGATTATGTGACATTGATGGTGGTGTGTGTGTGTGTGTGTGTGTTTGTGGAGAGCCGTCAGGTGAGAGGATCAAAGGATAAATAAAGGAACTAAAGCGACACCTTTTTCGTAATGCCATTGAGATTGTTTTTAAGTTAATTTGCGTGTTTTTCGTTCGTTTTTTTTTCGTTTTTCTAGTGAAGAAAATTGTTAGAGGTTCAGGTTGATGAAGTTTTATTAGTTTCGTTGTGGGATAGATAGGTAGTGTTGGCTGGATAAAGTTTAGAAAGACCGACATGTGGGAGACATAGATTTGTGCAGAGGTTAATGTGGAATCACCACTAGTACGCATATATACACTGCTTCTCGTGTTCTTAGCCAGAGTTGCGATCGATGCGATAAGGCTAAGGCTGGTTCCACGAAGATGAAGTCCTACAAGAAGAAGAGCGAGTACTAAACACCTCGTATTCAGTTGAAAACATATCTACAAGTGTCCTTAAGACAGAACGTTTGTAGTACACAAAACCGATTCGATTCATCCGTCAATTTTCCTAAAATAATTTGAAAAAAATGGTCCACGTGTTACCAATCGAATTCAAATTGGATCCCATCAGCAGGAACATAATTTGCAGATTCAAATAATTTTAAAATAAATGTCCATTTATTCGTATTCAAGTCTACATGGAAAGCGTATAAAAGTATCTTAAAAAGATAAAAAAAAAACTTATCCACTCGTGCCCTTGTTCTTAGTCGAGTATTTCAGGCCCTTGATCTTGACTTTTTTGGTCTTCGGTGACGGTATGCAGCCGGCTATATATGTCACACCTGCATCAAGAATACAATCCCCGTTAACGTCGGCAGCTCTGGCAGTGTTCCATAAAGCAGAGAAGGCTGTCAAAGCCAAGACCCACAAGTAAAACTTCATTTTTTCTCTTAAATTTCTATTCCACAAGAAAGACTAAGTTGAACTGATAGCCTGAGAAGCTAGCGACACAGCCTTTTATACAGAAAATCTGACCTACTTTCTAATTAAAATAAGTTTTCTATAACAAATAAATCCGACAATTGTGTAAATACTCTCAATTTTAAGACCTTCTGTTTGTGTTTCTGGGAAGTTGGCCTAGAGGCAGATCCTTTGGTTAGGTTCCATTCTGTACACAAATACATTTACTTTTAACCGGGTGTGCCTTTAAAAAGGTTTGGATGAGTGCCACCAGCGTAGAAGTTAAGCTGTCTTTGTTAAACAAATTTGTAGTAAATATGGAGGCGCACCTGTAACCCTGACGACTGTAGTCCTGCTGGCACTATATGTGGGTGTTTCGCTTCACAGGGTTTTCCCAAGAATAGTAGTCTCAAGGATTGTCGAGGTCGTCAAAACATGAATTACAAAAAATCAGGATACTCTCCTCATAGTCAGTGCATGTGAGGCATTCATTTTGGTCTCAAATTTCGCATCAAAGGTGCGAAATCATTTCCGTGACACCCGGTAAAACTTAGCTCGCATCTAGGCTAAGATCTAATTTCTTTCAGGGCCAGATCCCCACATCGGAATGCGAGAGTAAATATTAAAATAATATTTACGCAATTGTTGCTCACAATAGGCACGCATTAAATTTTTATAGGAATTCATTTAAATTAGAAAGTAGGTCAACTTTTTTATATAAAAGCCTGTGTGACTAGCTCATCAAGCTATCAGTTAGCTTCATTTTTATTGTGAAAAAGGCAACTTTGAAAGAAAGGATATCATAGAAAATGAAACTATTCGTGTGGCTCCTGGCTTTGGTCGTTTTCATTTCGCTGTGGAATACCGCTGCTCCTCAAGATGTTAATGGGGATTGTATTGATGACGTCACTGGATTCTTGTTCTCGGCAACTTGTATACCGTCTCCTAAGAAAAAGAAACTCAAAGTCAAGGGTCTGAAATACACAAACAAAGATAAGAAAACGAGAGGTTAAATAATATTAATTTTGAAAATAAATATATAATCCTTGGCACCTTAAATGAAAATTTGTTTATATTCGTAAAAACGTTTCAAGTTTACGTGGAAAATATACATACATAGCCCAGTCAAACTAGGTAAAGATTTTTTATTCATAGGAAAATGGACCCTTTAGTATAAAAAATCATCGTATTACAACACCTGGGACGTGTAAACGTCTCCCTTTATGTACGCAAATATGCTGACTAGACTGGAGGCAGTTAGTTAAGAACCTCATCATCAAGATTATATCTATCGCAGATTCCACACCCGCTCCATGAATGTGAACTTAATTTCGGTGTTGACAAGAGTGACGTAGAGTAGTGGGCCACCCCTTATAGGTAAACTCTTTAGCTGCCTCGAAGTTGTAACTGCCGATAGTGATGAACAGATGTTGGTGTTTCAATTGGGAACGCCCAGTAGCTGGATTGACTTACGAAAGATAGTACCTTCTGTTTGAACACCAGCCCTCCGTACCATCCGTTCCAGCTGTAAATTGAAAAAATCGCAAGACATCGAATCTTCTTGCCGAAATCCGGTTCATGTCTAGAAAAGTTCCGGGGCGGAGCCTCCAAAAATGTACTAACCACCGCGTGTTTTCGGGCGAAATGAGGTATGGTTGGATTAGTTTTATCGGGATCCCGAATCCGGCCATCGTTTTATAGAGCTCCAAGCGATGAATGTTGTCATAGCGTTAAGATTTGGTCTATACTCTATAGTATATATACCGTCTGGGCCGGCCACAGAACTGCGCTCTAGTTTTTCGCTGCAGCGCTGTAGATATACCGTTTCTGTTTTACCACGGATCTATTTTTTCGTAGGTGCTTTGTAGTTTCGACGACATCCTTAATGATGGTGCAACACTGGAGCCATTGGTCGTTGGCGTTTGTGGCAAGTGATGGTGGAGAGTTTCTCGCTCAATCGCTCTCTGTTGTCTCCGGCTCCTCCCTGTGTGCGTAAGCGCTTGATATTGAATTTTCTCTTCAGGGCGTACTAATACTTTCCTGACCATATCCAGCATAGTGGACAATATGACTCACCAGGTGGGGGCAGCTCATTAGGGGGCAGGTCAGCAGTAAGCGGTGCAGGATAGAGTGGAGTAATAGAGGGCTCTGGAAGTCCCATCAAGGTAATGCGGCCTTTAGAAAATCGTTTCTTCTACCCCCTATGGGAGATATCTGTGACAGTTGTGTCCCAGCTGAAATCAATTTCTAGAAGGCTCAGTAGGTGATTACATCAAAAGGGTCTCTAAACCTTTTGTGAGTTTACTTTAGTCTGCTGCGAGTCATGGCAGGACTTTCGCACTCGGCAGTTTCAGAGTCTTCCAGGCATAGATTGACTAATGTATGTTAGATTGACTAATGCCCCTCTCCCTAAGGTGGTATTTGAGAGGGCAACGACCAGTAAGGCAACGTTTCATTATGATTGTTCATTGCTAGAATTTCCTTCCATCTTTTGCTGAAGCAATTTATAGATTTCTTGCATGTCTAAGACCTATCAGTGACACCATTGTGAGTGTTTTCAATGTTCTTCCTAATGCTCAATCTTTATTTGGCTGAAAGATAAGCCACAGAAAGGTTCAGGGCCTATGAGTCTGGATTGAGAGCCAGATCTGGCTAGCTCATCTTCTAACTCATTACCAGTGATGCCTTTGTGAACATGAACCCAGATGAATGATAGAGTGCTGTATCCAGCAAGCTCGGTAAGAACACAATCCCAACCTAGTTTTGACTCACGCTGTAAGATTTGAGGACTTTTAGAGCTGCTTGGCTATCTTGCAAAATGTTTATGCGAAATCTCCGGAGGTTTCTTCCAATGCATTCTCTGGAACATAGTTCTATACCATAGACGTCTACTTGGAAGTAGAAATATTGTGACCTAGTAGTACAGCATAGGATCAAATATTCCGGAACCAACGTTGATTTGTCGCTGCAACTGAGGGAGCTAGGAATTTACCCAGTGTCAACAACACAAATTGCCTGTAAGGATTCCATCTGAAAACCTAATGGAGCGATAGTGAGATTGTAAGATCCACTGAATGGATTTCGACTATTCACCTCAGAAAAGTACACACGCAATACCTTCAAACAAGCGGTATGTGTTCCAGGTCCTAGCTTCTCGTGACCATTCATGTTGTGTGTCTTATATTTGTTCGCACAAAGGGAAGAGACCTGCAGTTTAAAGCCATATTCACGTCCCACGTTTTTGCCCAAATGATACATGGTGTACCAAATTTTGAAATAAAATTTCCAAAATGTTCTCTTCGGACTATTTTTGAGAAGTAGGAACTCCTTTTTTAAGTCAATTTTTAAACTATTTTGCAAGCGATTTCGATTTTATTGTAAGCCTCGTATGTGTACAAAGTAAAAATAAATAAGATTAAAAAAAAAGTACACACACACACACAAAGTAATATTATTTAACCTCTCGTTTTCTTATCTTTGTTTGTGTATTTCAGACCCTTGACTTTGAGTTTCTTTTTCTTAGGAGACGGTATACAAGTTGCCGAGAACAAGAATCCAGTGACGTCATCAATACAATCCCCATTAACATCTTGAGGAGCAGCGGTATTCCACAGCGAAATGAAAACGACCAAAGCCAGGAGCCACACGAATAGTTTCATTTTCTATGATATCCTTTCTTTCAAAGTTGCCTTTTTCACAATAAAAATGAAGCTAACTGATAGCTTGATGAGCTAGTCACACAGGCTTTTATATAAAAAAGTTGACCTACTTTCTAATTTAAATGAATTCCTATAAAAATTTAATGCGTGCCTATTGTGAGCAACAATTGCGTAAATATTATTTTAATATTTACTCTCGCATTCCGATGTGGGGATCTGGCCCTGAAAGAAATTAGATCTTAGCCTAGATGCGAGCTAAGTTTTACCGGGTGTCACGGAAATGATTTCGCACCTTTGATGCGAAATTTGAGACCAAAATGAATGCCTCACATGCACTGACTATGAGGAGAGTATCCTGATTTTTTGTAATTCATGTTTTGACGACCTCGACAATCCTTGAGACTACTATTCTTGGGAAAACCCTGTGAAGCGAAACACCCACATATAGTGCCAGCAGGACTACAGTCGTCAGGGTTACAGGTGCGCCTCCATATTTACTACAAATTTGTTTAACAAAGACAGCTTAACTTCTACGCTGGTGGCACTCATCCAAACCTTTTTAAAGGCACACCCGGTTAAAAGTAAATGTATTTGTGTACAGAATGGAACCTAACCAAAGGATCTGCCTCTAGGCCAACTTCCCAGAAACACAAACAGAAGGTCTTAAAATTGAGAGTATTTACACAATTGTCGGATTTATTTGTTATAGAAAACTTATTTTAATTAGAAAGTAGGTCAGATTTTCTGTATAAAAGGCTGTGTCGCTAGCTTCTCAGGCTATCAGTTCAACTTAGTCTTTCTTGTGGAATAGAAATTTAAGAGAAAAAATGAAGTTTTACTTGTGGGTCTTGGCTTTGACAGCCTTCTCTGCTTTATGGAACACTGCCAGAGCTGCCGACGTTAACGGGGATTGTATTCTTGATGCAGGTGTGACATATATAGCCGGCTGCATACCTTCACCGAAGACCAAAAAAGTCAAGATCAAGGGCCTGAAATACTCGACCAAGAACAAGAGCACACGCGGATAATTTTTTTCAAATTTCAAAAGATACTTTTATGCGCTTCCTGAATACAAATTTTTCCAATACGAATAAATAAAAATGTATTTTAAAGTTATTTTAATCTCTAAACTATCTTCCAACACACGTATCAACATTAATACGAGTAATGACTCAAGAATGGATTAGAGTTTGTAGTCGCCTGATCCTTCCATTCCCTCGAATGGAATTGCTGACATAAACCGTATTTGAAAATTAATGAGGCTACGAATATTTCAGCGTCGGATCATCGTTTGAGGCTCAAATTCACTTCGAACTGTAGCACCATCTATGTAAGTAAGTAGGGAACTAATGTGAGTCCCCAATAACCATGTATCAAGAGTTTCCGCTGCTACTACGCAGCCATAATTTCTGGAATTTAAAAATAAATTATCCTCTGCTTGTCCAAGGGATTAACAGGATATTCTGAACAAAACAAACCTCATCCCAAGGGAAAGAATTTCGCTGTAAAATGTTCCTCCCTTCATGGTTAAGGATGGTACGAGTATAACCAAATTTTTTTTTATGGTCTGCGAAATGAAATAAAGAAATCCTGGCGCGATTTTCCGTTTCTTATTCGAATTTGTTCCTCCTCCGATTGGATTTAAATTCTTCAACTACTCCTTCACGGTAATTTCTCTCGTGCTAAACCAAAGCCTGGACAGCCAGACAATGGCAATTTGGAAAAGGATACGCTCCTTGACAGTGGAGGTCGTAAATTTTTAATGAAGGCGGTTATTACATTTTCGGGGCAAACAAACCATTAAAAGTTATGGCACTTGAAGAGGTTTGCCATAAAATTGGCCGGAGTTACGTCGGATTTTCAATTTAAGGAGTGTGTTGAACGGAGGATAACACACCATCAGGTGATATACTCGTAGTGGACAAAATAACTGTTTACTCATTCAGATGTGTGTGAATAAATTTTGGCTGAAGTAGAAATGCTGATATGCCGATTGAAAGCTGTTCTTGAGTTTTGTAAGGCATAAGGTACGGGGGTTTTGGATGGCATTAAAGTTTATTGCATTGACTTTCAAGGATTCTTGACCCGAAGCTGTTAAATTTGATTGTTTCAATGCTTCGTGGGCATCAGAAAGTCATCAATAAATTGTTTAATGTTTCTCAGAAAATCGGGGAAACAATGTTAAACATTTTATTTGCCATAAATATTTTTTTTTTTCCTTACTGGCATAGATTTCTGTTGGAAATTTGGGAAGGAGCTTGCTCATGACGGTTATAACTTTTAGACTTTTTAAGGTGGTGAATGTGTGTTGCTGCAATTTCAGCTTTTTGACAAAATCCATTCAGAATTTGCCATGCAACCTTCGTCGCACCAACCAAATTCAAATCTGCAACTCAATTTGAGCTGCGCCTTGCCCCTTTTGAGATAACGAATATTTGTTGCCGTAAATCTCGAGAGGAGGAACCGTGAAAACCTTATTTTTGTGTTCACTGGGACTCGAACGTCACACTTCAGCCTCATTCACTGACTTAACGAGCTCCCGATCCCTTGAAAGTCTCTGCCTGAGACAATATAGGTTTCCATCCTCGTCGAACGATTTTTTTAATTCTCAAGACCAAGTTCATGGGCATCAACGATCGCTTGGTTTCTGAAACGGTCTTCCTCGTCATTTCGAACCTGGTCGCCGCAGGTCTTGGAGCAGGTCGTTGACCTTGCGCTTGGTGACGTATTTCGACTTTTTCATCTTCACATCTCGGTGCAGCCCTCAGTGTTCGTGGTTGTTCTCCTCCATTTTGCCCACCTCGTGAAGAATTTTTCGCTCGAATTTCAGGAGGAAACGAAACGAAATGTCCTTTAATGATCAGAATCGGGAAAAATTCATAGAATAGCTGCAAACATTTGCTGCAAGCGAAACATGCACGACTCAATTTCATTCATGTTCAATTAAAACCCAACAAAACCAACCTTTATTCACGTCAATCCACACGCCACCACCCTCATGACCGCAGACAATAGCTGAAACTATCAATAACAACGCCAGCCCACTGCCAAGCCAGACGCAATCCAATTATTTGCATGGAACCACAGGATATTCCCTAATTTGCATCCAGAGGTTGCATATCAAATTCAACCACATAATTCGCAATTCGTTAACTTATTTCGCGTTTCAAGCCCTTCCATGAGTCGACTCTTCAGTCATTCGATCGTCCTGAATCCTTAATTGTATTTGTTGTGCAAATTTAATATCACCATGTTTATCCTGTTGCCAGTTCTGTGTCTCCCTGCTTTTGGCGTTGTCAAACAAAACACCGACGAAGATGGAGCACAGACACGCATACAATTTATCCAACTAACAAGCAAACATATTCACAAGCCCCCACCGGTTTACATCGGCCCCAAGTCCTTCAATGGAAATCGATGTAAATTCATTACCAGCCAGCCACACGCACATGCAACAAAGTGGAAATGCTACTCGGTTTTACACACAAGTGCATGCCCGCTCCTGGATGAGAGTAGGTTTGTTTCGTATCGAGGGTAAATATCAAAAGCGACAATAACCACCATCGTTCATCCAGCTGGCTTGAGAGGTTCCGCATAACGCTTATGGTCACGTTATTGCATCATTGCGATTGGATTAGAATGGGTAGCGGAGGCAAACTGTTCCACCCTTGCACTCATGAACATAGGTGTAGCTTTCTGACACATTTCATATGTTTCCACTTGACGCTGAGTGGAGGAGGGTCTTATGGACTTACATTGACTCTGTCTGGCGATGAATTTTGATATATTGCAACCGGCCAGCCAGACATCGTCTGGACTCCATAAGGGCTTACGACGGGTTAATTAACACTCCGCCTCGGTTGGGTCCTGTAAAGAAAAATCCCAGCACGCTAGTGGCTAATGAAAAAATATCGTAGTTTGTCCATCTTTTTTTTAAGGGAAAGGTTTCCCCCATTGCAGGATGTTGTTTAATTAGATCTTCGGCGTTGCTCCTTTAAGAGGGTTGCAAAGGTTCAGGGTGAATCTATTTTTACGAACGCGTCTAATAAATTAGCCACCTCGTACGTGGTCTGCATGCTGAGCAGAGCGGCTGGGTATACCTGAAGACTAGCCATTTTTGCCATTAGCATCTCTCTTGTGGTGTAGTTAAAGTTGAAGTGTCGAACAGGACGCGGAAGTGGGGTTTTCCGATTCACAAAACAACATGGCGGTACACAGTGACGGAAACGAAGCGAATGGTGGTTGTCCTTGTTACAAATGCGAACAGTCATTGGCAAGGCACGTACAGATAGAGAAAGTAACCACTTCATGAATTTTAATTTCTACTGTTACTTGCAGTCTAGGATGGAGACTCATTGGAAATGGACATTACGGCTGCATCTTGAGTGAGAAATTTGTTGGGAATGAGTACGAGTGGAAAATAATTACGTCTACTGGTAGTCGGGTTGCAATGGAATCAAATTGACGGGAAAAACTATAGCAAAAGGACTTTTATTACAATTACTTAATTCCCAGGGAATTACGTGGTACTTCACTAAATCCTTGGCCACATTTTCCTTGTGTGTTCTCGAATGAAATGCTTCTGACATGTGCGAGGTAAACATTTCGTCCCATTAGATGCTAGTTGGGCCATCTTGATTCAGTGATTCAAGACTTGAGATCTTGTCCACTTGCTCGATATGACCAAGCTTATGTCATCGTCAAGCTTTGGATATTTGAGTTGCATTCAGGATTTGGTGAAGCTCAAAGTTCGCAATCGCATTCACGCCTCGATTGTCCCCCATCGCATGCAGGACCAACTTTGGGATCAATCGACAATAGTATCTTCAAAGGGCTTGATTATCTGCTCAGCTTTGCTAAAGGAAACTAGAAATGAATGAATAGTGGGGGGGTCAGGCGCCCAGTGACCTAAGAAATCTATTGTGTTCCCTTCTGGTGGTAGCCTACATAATTTCCGGATCAAAGCACCTCGTTTCTCATAAAAATTTGAAGCCTGACGCTGATCTAGAGAGAAGAGTTCATATCTCTTACATGTTCCTGGACAATTTATTCTACTGAGGTTCATGTCCGATAGTTCCTCAGACCATCGCCCCATCGATTTCTAGACATAATTTTCTAAAACTTAGGGTGCAGTGCCCTGAGAGGAAGGAAGTCTATTTCTCTAGACTTCTACCAGCTTTAGACCTTTTCTTTTTAAAGTTCTCTACTATTGCACCTAAATAGCTTAGATCTCTGGGTTATTCCGCCTTCTCGTGGCTGGTCTTGGATGAAGTGTCTACTTATCCTAGAGCACGATGGTTTGAGCCTCACGAACGTGATCCACTCTGAAGTATCCCGGTACCCCGTGCACGGTTTATTTTCGATCTTGCGTAGATAGAGATCGTCTTCTCAAACACATCCCAACTTAGGGCTGATTTTGTACATCCGGACTTGATCGCAATGCCCTGCTTGGCGCTATTCCTATTCAGATTCTTCCTTTTTTTTCTTTTATCCTTAAAGTCCTTCGTTTATTCAATAAAATTACATGTCTCTATTAAAGCTCAAATTTATCTTAACAACTGTGCCCTCACTCTTATGCAAACAAGGACACAGTGAAAGAGTAACAGAAAAAGCAGAAAAAAAGAAAAAAAAAACTAATTGAAGGACATTGTTTCCGGTTTCACTCATTCGTTTCTGATTCTTCACTTTTGTTAATGGTTCGATGAATTGCGAATCAAATTTGAATTGGTTCGTTGGATATTGAAGTGGCTGTGTGCGGTGGCACCCCACCGATGTGGAACTTTGCTTTGCTCTCAAACGTTACGGTTGGCACTACTGTGTGCAAGGATTGATTAATTGCTTGGTAAGGGATTTGTGGGAATAAAAGGATATAAATTGAAGGTCGTTGATTTGAATCCTTTTGTTGTTTTTTTTATTTCGATTTCTTTCTCTCTCTCTCTCTCTGTCTATTTGTGGATGGTTTCGACGTTTACTATTCCTTTTCCATTTAACGTGATGATGGAAATGGAAATTGTGTCAGAATTGAAATTGGAACGAATTTTGTTTTCTCACGAGACTTTAATCCTGAAAGGAAAGAAATTTGTAAGATGTATTAGTCATGGGAAGGAATGTAGTGTTATAAAGAAATGAATGTCATAACTCCGCCCTTATTTTTTAAAAATCTTATGGGAACTGTACGTGGATCAAGTGACTTGAATAGTTGGCATCATTGTCAGAACTATTTCGGATCTATGACGAATGGGACCTGGTCATTTAGGATGCTTAAATGCAATCCATGTCCTTTAGAACCAACCAAATTAATTCGACTTCCAAACCATAGCAGTGTTTTCCAAGCCAAAATTCTGACATAAACAACAGTCGCTCATGTGAGTGCAATGATGCCAATGCAGTCGAACTTCTCTGAATCAAATCTTCCCTAAATTCCCTGGGATTACAATAGGCCTAACGACTCACTTAAGTATGAGGTTGTTGTACTTATTTCAGTTCCGATTCCTACATTTTTTCAAAAGAAGACCGGCACATCTAGTTGGTACAGCGTTCTGTTTCTGATAATTCTTCCTCCTGAATTTCTTATCCAAGTGAAGTTGTTGTCAAAGATCTTTCCAATGTCAAAGGGTTGAAAGCTGGAACCAAATCCCAGAGCACTCAAGCTCTATCGTGAGCCGTTGGAGGAAGTATTTCCGTGCATTAATATTGTTTTCATGAATTTCGTTCGTTTTTCCGTGGTAGATGTACACCAGGTGCGGATTTTCCAGGAACTGTAGGGCAGCCGAGGTGGAGTTAAGACGTTTTGCTGTCCATTTTTTTCAAAAAAAAGGTTGCCCAAACCGGGGACAACCTTTTTTTTGTTGTTTCGTGATGGGCTGGAATAAAAAAATTACTCGTTAAAAGCTCGAACTTCAAAAACAAATAGTCAAGGACATCGTGAACAAGTAAAATAATCTTCCTGCAAGAGAACTGATTTCCTAAAGGAAATTCATTAACGCCGCCACGAATTGTTAATGCCACTCTGCTACAAATCTTTTTCTGAATCACTGTTCTTCAGTTACACAATTTGAAAGCGTCCCACATCCTCTTTCTGATGCATAAAAAATCTCAATGTGTCCTTAAAAAAAAAAAAAATCCTAAATTAGAACTAGGATCCGCACTTAACTTGTCTGAATTGAATATATCCCATCAGAATGACTGGAACACCAACCAACCAATAGGGGATAACTTTGTCTTCTCTGTGTGTCATCCAGTAAATGACATTAGACAACGGTAAGAAAATATAAATGAAGACAAAGACGGATCTTAAAAATAAACTTACCCAAGGATACCTAATTAAATTTGAAATCTCCCTGACATTAATTTGTTTCCTTCATCCTGAAGGACGAATAAAACAAACACAAAGAAAAAAAATTCTACAATCCTAGTAATTCTGAAGAAAAAGCTCGAGAAAATCACAAAAGTAAGTTAAAAGAAACAAGGAAACCACTCTCTGGATTGCATGGAAGCCGCAAGTATTTTTTCGTATTTTTATGGTCCTCCTCCCGCGCTAGGACTAACTTTCAAATGCAATTATTCTCCATCTCCATCGAATTGAAAAGCATTTGTGCATAATAAAGCACCAACACTGAAACAACAATTAAGGACGACTCCAACGGGAAGGATTGTGAGAAGAGAGCAAATAACAAAAAAAAAAAACAAATTCAATAAAAGCATAGTCGGGGTTGGAACCATACCCTGGACATGGATTGAAGGGTCCTGGGTGGATTTACTCGCATTTTATTTGCGATTTCAATACAAAAATTCAAATCCAAATCAATTTCCCAAAGCGAACAAACAATGCACAGGCAATCGGAATGGGAATGGCAGTGGACGTGGATCAACCAAATCGAAGGAGATATGTTCAGCTAGAGGGTTTTTTTATTCTATGTACTAAGTCGCTTTATTATTATTTTCTTCCATTTTTGTTGGCTATTTTTTGTTCGAAATTGCTGTGTTGATTCGTTTATTTGGACGAGTGTACTCTCAGGATGGATTGCTGGTGTGGGAGTGTTTTTTTTTTTTTGTCCTCTTGACCCCAAAAGTGCAATCAGTTAGAGTGCATGTGTACATATGTAGACTACTATCGGAGATTTAGAGTCCACTGGAAAAAACAAAATCAATTAAAATTTGAAGCGAAATGAAAATTGGATTTTTTTTTGTTATGTATAAGTTTCGCACTGGGCCACACTGATGGACGGATTGATAGAGGTTATGGAAACCTCCAGGATGGAAAGGAGTTGGATGTGAGTGACGATTTTTATATGTAGAAAGATTCAGAGGGAGTATGGATGATGGTGGAGGTGTGTGAAAGAATTGGGAGTTTCGCTTAGTGAATACGATTTCAATGAATAACCGATTTAAAGTGCAACCGAGTGGACAAACAATTCTGTTCAGAGGGATCACTAGTCCAATTGGGGAAACAAAGGCTCGCCCTAACAGCAGCTACTGGGGATTCATTTAGAAATTTTACAATCCCTGAACGGTTCGTAGAGTTTCTTTTTTTTTTGCTGGGGTGCAAAAAACTACACTGGAGCACTCAAGTGCAACTAGTCCATTGAACTATGAGGAAGTAAACCCTGGTTACCCATTGTTCTGAATTTTCCTCGTCTTTCGCTCGCAGGAAGCCGAGTAAGCCTTTCAGTGATGAGGAGCAGCTTATGACATCAGCACTGAAGAAGTGTCACCAAATACGAGCAAAGGACAACTATGTTCCACAGTATCGTTATCTTTTCCAAAAGCATCGTAGTTTGTAGTGTCACTTCTCACCGCGGCGTTAAAAACGGTGTTCTGTTTGACGGAGCCTTAAGGTTGGTCTTGTTAATAGCGTTCAGCTTTAGTAGATGCTTACATGCAGCGAGGGGCATACCCAGGGCTTGCCTATCAGGTATAATCCTGGGTCTATTAAGATGAGAGTAGTACCCTGTGTGGTGAGCTCGTCCGCCCTGCAGTTTCCTGGAATGTCTCTGTATGGTGAACTGCTCTGTCATCTCCATAAGAGATAGACGGCAGTTGAAAGTGGCCTTTGAAGTGGAGGTGCATAATTCCAGGGATTTGATCGCCGCTTGGCTAACAGTTAGTACATTACACTTCAGCCAGGACAGGGCTTCCTTAATCGCCATGATTCCGCCTGAAAAACGCTACAATGATCAGGGAGGCGGAAGGATGATCTTTGGTTTCGATGGAAATGAAGTAAAGCAAACCATATCTGGAAACGATAGATCCAATTCAACCCAAAACTTGCGCTGTTTACACGTAAAGCTACTCATGCTCAGCCTTCCGTAGATTGCAAATTGCGTTACATCCTTTTCATATTTAAAAATTCCGCACTAAACCCATCCCACTCGTGCGTTGCACTTACTTCCTGCCTCACTTAGTTGCCGCTTCCACAATAATTGGGTTAGCTCGTCTCAAGAAATGTGCAATTTTCATAAGAAAAGAATGAAAACATGAGAAAACAAGATTAAAAATTTTTAACTAAACGAAAAAAATATATCATTTCAAAAATTCTCAACGGAGTAGTTTGTGATATAAATCTTAAAACAATATCCTTGCGCTACTGGCAACCATCCATCCTATCGCTTGCGTTGCATACAAAATGAACCGAAGAATCCATTTTTATCCGCTCATGACGCTGATGAGAATGATTATTATATTTCATTATCTCACACTCTTAGCATCCAGGCCAGGGTCCACAAAATGTCCTAGCTGCATAAAAAGAAAAAAAAAAAACAGGATTACAGAGAAAAATATTAAAAAGCGACTCACACAGTACTTTTTTATTCCTTTTTTCAATAATAATATACGCGCAACTGAAAGTTGTGAGCCGTTGATGAAAAGGACCAGAAAAGTTGAACGCAAGGCATGGTAGAGAAGAAAAAAAGGCGTCCCTCGACAACAATAACATAGCCCAACAGCCCGGCTAACTAGTATCCTTGTCCGCCGGGAACTCAGCATAGACTTGTGTGAGTGTATCCTCTTTTGTAATAAAATACAATCTGCGTTGGGGATAATTTCATTTTCCAGCGCGAAATTTGATTTATTTAAGGAATACGACGACGAACGAATGAACGAGAACAAAAAAAAAAGGACGAAGGCATCGCGTCCGTCGGTCATAGAGTAGACGCACACAGTAAACACAAAACTGATGGATGGACGAAAGAAGCGACCAACTCCGATAGACCTGTGTATGAGATAAGACTGATGATGATGTAAAGTACGGCGAGTGGGGGTGGGGGGTTGAGATGTAGAACTTTATTGCCATAGGGGAAGCGGGTGGTTTGTAAGGATTTTCTTTTTGATAAAGCAGTAGCAGCAGTAGACCGTCCGCAAACAGAAGTGAAATAATTTTTTTGTTATCCTTGGTCTTATTTTTATTGCCAAGATGGGGCGGCGGCACAGCGGTCTGTTACGAATTAAGATTGAGTCGCATGTAATATGACTAAAGTCTCAAGTGGGTCTATTAAGATGAATTCGCTGTGAAATATGAGAAAATTTTGTGTCTGTGTGTTAGCGTGGGTGGGTGGTTTTTTTTTTGTGTGCCTTTAAGGAGATGAGGAGATTCGCGAAATGGACTTTTCTCCGCACTTCATCGTTCTTATCAAATTAACAAGACGAAGGCGAAATTTTATTTGTTTTTTTTTTTTTTAATGTTTTTGTTGAGGCACCGCACCAAATAAAGTTTTTTATTGGAAAAGTTTCAGTGAAAAAGAATTTTTTTTTTAATTTCTGACGAAATGGATTGATTTGATTGAGTTTTATTAAAAAAAAGAAGAGATTTATCCTTTGGCTATCATTAAGGATTTATTAATTTTATTTTAAGTCTTTCCGACGAGTGATAGATGGGAGCCGCACCTCGTAGGAGTCAGTGTAGCAAGCGCTTTAAAATGTTCTTAATGCGATCCACAAAGTTTCAAAAAATCCTGCTTTTTTAGGTTAAATAAGAAAATACCTGGAGAATACAGCCAGAGCCTGGGGATGACCTTCCTGCAGACATTCCTGTTGTGCGTGTTATAGTTTTCGCACGAATGAAGGGACACGCAGAAGTTTCTTACGACAGTTGAACGTAAACTCTCGAGGGCTTCTCAAACATTCGCTAGAGGTGGGACCTTAAAAAAACTGTCGAGCCAGTCGCTCAGTACTACACTAACCATTGATCCAAGGGGCCCCGTTTGAAAGGTGTAAATCTTGGGAAGGACTGGTCGAACCAGTATGCTAGGTTCCTACCGGGTAAAGCCACCTCCCACCTGGTGTGAATATGCCTTAAGAGTTGTATTGGATATTCCAGGTTGAGTGCTTTCTGGTGTCCATTTCTTTTTCTTTAAAGCGGAGGGAAGTGTAGGTTGTATTCTTTCCGTGGCTCTTTCCTCACTTTTCTGTCCGAATTGATGTTGGGTCTGGAGAAGGACGAGAGTATTCGCAGAACCTCTGCATAGATGATGCCCTAAATAGTTGCCTATTACTCTCTAAAAACCGTTCATCAAAAGCAGCCTAGGTCATTCAGCTCTTCCTAAACTGTCGACAGAAGTTTGTTAAAATGCGCGAATTGAGCGTCTCTAGCTATCATGGACCAAAGGAATCTCATACTTGGGTAATTGAATTTCGAATTCTGTTTGTCTGTTGTCTGTTTTTGGTTTCTTCTCCTTTTTTTCGTCTTTTTCTATGAGGATAAATGTTATGCTCCAAGACATGGCCTTGATGTCAGTATTTTTAGTGTGTCAACTGCATAGGTCTGCTATGATCTGGGTGTCATGAGGGAATAAGAACTGATACACAGCAGGAAAATAAAAGCCGATGAACTTAAATGAACCACAAACGGTTGAATGAAATGTACAAGCAAACGTCCTGCTACAAGCATTCATCATGAAGATAAACGTAGATCTAAGAAGGCAAGTGAAGGTTGTTTCTACACTCAAAAGAATTGGAATTGTTTTCACCGTAGACTACAAGTAAACCAAACTGTGATCGCAAATTTTTCAAAACTAATTTCATTTCGTTGCTAACAAAGTCGCAAGAATCTAACTTCCATTTATGAGATGAGAAACTTTTCGCTGTCATTCGTCTTTTATTTGTTTCCGTAATATTTACGAGTTTTTGATGAATTTTCAGAAAAAAAGTGTCTTTGTAAAAATATCCATCTCGTACCCATCAATAACAAATCAAATCAAAAAACTCGTCAAAGTAAACTCTCAGCATAGAGTACACCCTTCGAAACAGTTTATAAAAAAAAGAAAAAATAAATCCATTCCTCAGCCAATCTCCCTTCAAAAACTCATATGTATATGCAAATAGGAAGCACATCCCCTTTTGCTAAATAAAAAGAAACTTATTTCATCATTACCATCGGAAGATAACAGTAAAACTTAAACTGTGTCCTCAAGCAAAATCGATTTGCAATTTTAAAACAGAGTACAGAGTATCTACAGACGAAAAAATAAAATATCCAAAAATATAACTTCCAACAAATAATGCAAAAGGGAGACAAACAAGTGCATACTCCTTCCAATCTCAGTCTTTAAAAATAAATTTTCAAAAGAAAACTCGTCCACAAAACAAATTGAAATGTCCTTTCACTCATCCTCCCGGTGCCGTCGTCGTCGTAGTTGTCGGTCGATTGAGGTCTGAGGTCAGGTTGGCTTACGGAATACAGAAGAGAATAGAGAATAGAAATTTCTGCCACTTCATCGAACTAAATTAAATTTAACCAAAAATTTGCTTTAGCTTAGTCTGTGTGCGACGATGACAACGGTACCGGCTCCTGAGTGGAATAATAAATAATAACCAAGCAATTGAAGCAGGAGATTCTGTGGCCATTTTTTTTTTTTGTATTCTAATGGACAAATACAAATGAACATCAATTTCTCGAAGGGGAATATGGAACGTGAATGCTGATTGACACTGACATTAGAAAAAATAAAAGAAATGGCAACGCATATAGTATAGCTGCAGATGAGCAAAGTGTGTACTGTCAAGTTACATTCACTGGCTGAGGGGGAGTGTAGAATAATAACAACGACAGCAATGATGCCACAAAAATTGATGACATCCTTAATAAGGAATATTTGATTTTTAGGAATTGAAGTTTGGGGTGCGATAATGTGATTGAGAGATTTGGGAGGAATATTTGAAATTCTGATCGCGATAGGTACATATATCTGTGGAAGCAGGAAGTGGAATTATTTGTCACCACACCGAGCATAACCTAATTTTGATGTGATTTGAATTTCTAGGGCGATGTCATTTGCCAGGAGAATTTTCACTTGAAATCATCGCGGCTAGTATTTGACTTTTATTGACTGGTAGACGTATAAATTTGTGAACAAACTGAATTAAAGAAAATTATTCATAAGGCTTGCTGACATTGGGGAAACTTTTCACCAAATTGACAAACTGTGTGACGGACGATCTAGCGAAACTCACTTTTTTCCGTCTCTAAAAAGCAGGCGTTCGGGAGCCCCCGTCTTGCATTATTATGTCAGTTTAAGTAGAGCTATGAGGTTATCTTAAAACACCGGGCACCAAAGTGAGCCCATGTCGATACCTTGGGAACTATGACGGTAAGAAACCTAGAAAAAATAGGGGACCTTCACCCTTAGTCCTTAAGGTTTTTTCTAAAGACCACCATAAATGAGAAACAAATTTTGTTTACGCATTAGAACGCTATAGTGCAAGACACCTGGAGTTCGTTAGCGAAGGTTTATAGAATGTGTCAGTAACGTAAATGGGATCTCAACCTTCTGAATTCCTAACAACCCAGTTCGACTTACCTTACGTGAAAAATAACTAAAAATTTGACGTCAACTCAACCGACCGATAATCATTTTCAATCAACTTGAAGTACCAGGAGAACATGAACAGCAGCAGGCTGCCTACATCTCATTTTAGAATTCAACGCCAACACATAAAAACCAATCAGATTTTAAATTTCTAAGCCACGCCTACGAAAAACATGGCTGCTATCAATAGGCAACCACGCACACTTAAAGACATCGATCATCTTTCTCTGATCTTCTCTCTCTCTTTTGACAAACATTTATACACTACCTCCGTAGAATTACTAGTCGCCCAGCAAAACTAGCAGGCATCTGTTTTCATTCGAAAAACCAGTCCACGTTAGAGATGTGCTGTAAAGCTACTAAAAGTACATAAAAGTCAGTTCTCAACAAAAGTCACATCGCTAGGCTTCACTCAAGTAAACAAAAGCTAAGCTCCGCCCCACAATAACGGGACATGTTTGCGATAAAATAAAATATTGAAAAATATATGTCCAGGGTTGTTATGAGGTATACAAGAAATATTTATGAAAATAAAATTTATTTATGTTTATGAAAATGCGTTTTTAATTACTTTGCTCCTTTTTTGGCCAGTTCGTCGGCATTTTCGATTCCCTCTATATTGCAGTGTCTAGGTTATCGGACCATATTCGGGAATTTAGTCATACGATGCTGCGAGAGCTGCTTCAAGTATATTAATGGGCGGTCGAAAGATGCTCGCTATCTCGAGGCTCACTGTATAAACGAAAATATATTCCAAAGGTACACATTCATTCAACCATGCATTGTTCAACTACGAGTCATGTGCATCTTCCTGAAACTTAAGCTTCGTCCCCCAGTGTTATCGATATTTAATACGACACACTGACAGAAACATTCCAGAAGTACCTCAGTTTATTTTCAAACATTCAGGATCCACATGCATTTACCGTAATTTTTCCTTCCATAGACGCTAACTGCTACGAGTTTGATTACACGATAAACTGCAATGAATAGTACACCGTGTCTAGTCTTCCGTTTTTCGTTTCTCATTTTCCTTACAATCGATAAAAATAATGGGATTAACAGCATCCACATGTCGTATCTCATCCTCCAATGGGGGATTGTATGTGTGGGTGGTATCCAGTGTACCTCTGCGGGAAATAAAATCCATATACATGCAGAAAATTAATTAAATTAATTAACACAGCATACACACAATGTTAGCAAATAAACACACGCCGAACGACCATTTCACATAATTGGAATGTATTTCCATGGGAGTTAGTGTTGCAATTAATATGAGAGATAGCATCGCTTAAATTTCAGCACTCACCTAACCCGCCACTGGCGTATCATCAACACCAGCAGCAACAGCAGCACGAGGAACAGCCCATCCTCTCGGAAGGATAACTGAAGGCTTTCCGCCGTATTTGATGAGAGGGTGATGCGAGAGGGTGTCATGGCAATAATTACTGACTACGTGAATACGTTTGCATGTGTCCCATTCGTATGCTTATCACAAAGGATGATCGTTAAATCTTGGAAGGCATATGCTGAGCAGGATATGTGTGTGTGTGGGTGGCTGAGCAGGTTGGGGTTGGCTTAGATGTCGGGAACTAATGAATGTGATATATCTGTGCATCCTGCCAGTCATTCGTCATTCATTCAGTCATTTTGTGTGGGCCAGTTGGACGGACGACATGGGTGAGATGGTTGAATAAGTAAATAGTAGTGATTCCGTTTATTTATTTTTTTTTGTTTTGTCCTTGTGCTGTTCAGATGATGGCTAAGGGTTATCTGCTAATATGGGCGATAGTCATCATTTCTCACTTCGACAGGAGTCCAAAAGAATGACAAAATGAGGAATCACCATACAGAGATGGCCAAGCAGATAGTGGGGAGCAAATATTTTCTCGGGCGTATGAAAGAGTTGTTCGTTGTTTGTTTAGTCGATAGGGGGGGGAGGGAGAGAGACAAAGGTTTCTATAGCAACTGTTTGAGGGGTTCTTTGAGAAAGTTTCATTAGACGTGGAATCGTCCTGAGGGTTGGTTACATTTCCAGGTGTGAAATTTAATTTACTGAAATGGTATTCATACGCCCAGGGATGTTTCGAAAAACTGCTAGAGAGCCCAAACTATAAACAAATTTCCTTTCGAAAGACTTATGCTCGGCTATGAAGGAGTAATAACCACAAACGAATGCCAGCCGTGGAGTTACCGGCAACTTGCAGCTTTAAGGGGATAAAACTATTCACAGCAGTCGTTCGGGGTCATTTGCAGCCCTTTGCGGTTGTGGTCGTCATGGATATTGCTCAAATCAATGCTCAACAAAGTATTTCCAGTCGTTTGTGGTTGTAAGCAGTTCTTACGAATTTCGAAGAGAGCGGCATCGGTTGTTGCGCTTTGAATTCAAGCCTGGTCTAACGTAGTACACTATGCACTTTAATCTCTCAGCGTAAACCACAGCGTTACATTCTATATGCCCATAGAAACAAGAAAATCGGTGATCTACCAAAAACTCAAAAGGGCCCCAGTTCATGGTCAAACGATTTACGCAGAAGCTTCGGAGATGAAGATGAAATGCAATCAAACCAACAACTACTATGATATTGCCCCGTACTGCAAGAACAACGCTTTTCTGTGATGAGTCCTTATCCATCACACATCTTTCCATAACACAACCCTTACCTACCTACTGGAGCTAATAAATACACAAAAACGCAGAAACCAAAGCAAATTACTTCTCGTAGATGTTGTAGAGAGCTGCCTATCGTCCCAAAAAGCCTGCTTGCACCACCTCTACCATTAATTTAGTTTTTGCGGGGTATGCGCATAACAAATGAAATATGCTCTCCTCCTCTTCCTCATCTTTGCAGTTTCTGCAGTAGTATGCTTTACAGTAGAATGCCCGGTTAGGCATTGGAAAGTTCTGAGATGGGATCTCTCTTAACTAGCAGAAGCCTGTCAGCTACTTTCTGATATAGCACAGACCATAGTTCTCCAGCGATACTCCTTTGACGACACTACCAGTGACCTGGTATGCTGCAAAGGTAGGGTTATACTGTTCAGATGCATGTCTCATTGAGAGATACGCACATCGATCTTGCCATGTATGCCAAAGTAACTTAAAAATATGAAGTTCCAACTCTGGTTGCTCTTTTTATTCGGCTTCCTTGCCTTGTGGGATACAATAAGCGCTGCTGATGTCAATGGTGATTGCTTAGTTGATGACACAGGATTACTGGTATCTCCAACATGTGTCCCTTCCCCAAAAAAGAAGAAGATCAAAATCAAGAACCTTAAATTCAAGATTACTAGGAAGGTTGGCTAAAGGTGTACAATGAAGACTACTAATAAATTTTGATGCATGAACGTTTTTTTAGTTTTATTTATATTTTTAAAAATTTATTCGCTCCATTTGAGAGCTCTAGCCTTTAACTCAATACCACTCTTTCACAGTAAAGGGACAAGTCTTTATAAGCAAGGCTTTCTCGAGTGCGCAGCAAAACTAGAAGAACACTAAAATCAAGGACTTTGTTAAACTCCTTTTGATTAATATTGTTGTCTCTAACAGCTCAGTGGGCGCCGTGGCTCTACTTGGAATTCGACTCGTCTTAGGCTTGGACTAGGCTTTGAGTTAAGACTTTGACTGGACTGATAAAATTTTTGACCACCGTCTGTAAGAAAAAGTCTTTTCCAACAATACAAGCCGGCTTTATTACAAGATTTCATGTCCATTTTTGATCATATAACTAATCCTTCTGAAAATCATTACTCCTGTGGTCATTTAACGCCAATTTTTTTCTATTTCTTCACCAAAAGACTAGCAGTGCGCCTTAATAAGATCCAAGCAAACCTCTCCAAGGTCAGTAACTTTAATTAAAACCAGTAAATCCAACTTCAAGTCCCGAAAAACGTGAGTTTAGAAAAAATCCAATTAAAAACGCAGATAGTAGTAGAGGCTGACAAGATAAGAGTCCAGTCCTCCCCATCGCTCTGCTCATTATTCTCACATCATGTAATGGTTTTTCCTTTCTCATTTTTTACTTTACATTTTTTATCCTAGTCTCCTGCAGCAGTCCCTTGCACAATGCATAATCATAAGACAAGAGAGCAAAGGATGATAAAAAAAAAACCAGGTCAATGAATTATACGATGGTCATTAAGGGAGTGAAAGTATTTAACACAAATTCCGCAACCCCATGGTCCATTTTTCAGTCCCCTTGCATTTTACTTCACTTGCTGTCGCTGAGAATAAAAAGTGATTATACATAGGAATCCTTTGAGTTAAAAAAACAAAGGACTTCGCGTTTCTTCTCTTTTTTTTTCATATTCATTTAATGAATTTTTATTTAAACCCTTTTCTGTGTCATCCTTTGGACCACAGATCATGAAACCAGAGAGGAAAAGAAACAAATTCAATTCGCCCCAAAGGAGCTAAAAGCAAAATCAAATGTCCTTTGAATAAAATATAATTTGAATTGAAATGCCAAGTGATGGTAATTAATTAGCACATAACAAATCCCTTTGCAGATCCTTTTGCATTTTCTTCCAATCGAATTTGAAAAGCAGAATGAGAACAAAATTAGAAAAGGATCGAAATGTCCTTTTGCGTGGAAATGATACTGTGAATGTTTATTTTTATACCCTTCCCAGTGGGGGCGAGTTTCCTTTTCTTTGAAATCATTTTCCATTTGAATTTAAATGCGGCGGTGTCCGGTTTCAAATTCGAAATTAATATCTCTCGTCATTTGGAGTTTTTTTTTTTTAATCCACTGGACAATCAATTTTGAATTGGTTTTGGTTGGACGAGATTTTGGGTAAATTACCCATACAGTATAGTCCGCAATTGATTGATGGAATGGATTATTGCGGTTCACCAGTGATTGGGAAAGGACCGAACTGAATTTTCTCAAGAAATTTGGGAAAAAGGACTGCATATTCAATCACAGGTTTTGGATTTTGGGTTACGGAGGGAATTAGTCCATAGCTACGCATTATTTGGAGCTAGTTTACTGGGAAGAATTGCAATTGTTATAAAGGTATCAGGAGTATAATTATATCCCTCGCAGGTTGTGAAGACGGCATTATTATGTATCGAAATGTGACCCAGTTATTATCCTTTTAATCCTCGCGCCAAATGAGTGTGAAGTAAAATTCCATTCTACTAGACTCGCTAGGAAGATACTAAAGCCCCTAAAAAACCAACACAACTTCGTTTAATTTGACTTACTATCTTTTTGTAGGTTCCAAGACACAGAATCATTCCAGCAAATGATAGACAGAGGCGCTGACAAATAAATCCCCTTAATAATAGGGAGAAGCCATTTGACTCCTGTAGAATTAAAATTTCGCCTTGATACTGCGTCCATATGAACGGCACTTGTCCTAATTTAGAAATATGTATGAAAGCTTATGCCTCACAGTGTATGCATGCTAAAATAATGTTTGATCCTTCCAACGATTTCTGTAGGAACTGTAAAGATAAGAAGACAGAATGTGTATTGCCCTTTTAAAGTTGAGGGAAAAACCATCGGGGAATACTTCTACTTCACGCTTGACATTTGCAGAATAAAGAGAATATCTGGATCAAAATATGTATTGCCGATCATAAGCGTGAAACAGAAGAGCTTAATACAGTTGCCGTTACCTAACTATCGTCGCGTAGTTATCGGGATAAAAAAATATTTTCCCCCTCGGTTTTTTGAGAGAATTGCCATACAAACCTTGGTTGGTGACATACCAGGCAAATCCTTAAAACGATTTCGATGATTTGTATCTAGAATGAACCGAATTTGTACCCTAAATTTAAATCTGCAACTAAATTTTAGCTGCGTCTTATATTTGTTAAAAGAATGCATACGTGCTGCTGCATTTTTTTTTTTTTTTTTTTGGGAAATATAAACAAAAATTGCAATGAAATCCTTCTCACACAAACAAAACACATTAAATCAGCACCAATTCAATTCAGTTATTTAGATGAGTGGACCTCGGATAAAAAATATCGATTTCAAGAGAATTGAAACATCACCAAGGTGGTTTACATCAATCACATTTATTTGAAAATTCATAAACTAATAAATAAGTCTGAAAATAAAAAAAGTAACAATAATATCCCTTAACTCCGAAGCCAGAATTCTAACAATTAACTCTGCTCCAACTGAGCCTCACGCCAATTCCTTTGAATCATCTCAATCATTTGCTTGCACAGAGCCGACTTCGAGAAATAGTTTCCAGCACAGAAAATAATAAAAGCCCAAGCGAGCAGCAGATAGTAATCTGGACTCTCTTCAGCCACTATCGGCAGTGGACCCCTAAAGTCATCCGAAGTTATCGTCGCGTACGGAGGGACCGTCAGACCAGTGTGTTTAGTGACAAACTTTCTGAAATCCCAATCGTCTCCGTAGAACTTCACAATTGGGCGACCCTGGTGGAAGAGTAGAATCGTAGGCAACCCGACAATCCCGAATTCTGTGTTGAAACTGTGGAATTTATGCGCATCAATCGCTGCAATTTTTAGATTAGGGAATAGCTTTGGCAGCGGATTGAATATCGGTGCAACTCTAGCACAACCGGGGCATGATTTTGAGTAGAACATGATAAGCACGCAACTTCCCTCAACGCTTCGCTTGGTAGAGTTACCGATTGGCTTTAGCAGCGCCACTATATCCTTTACTGAGTCTGGCATAAGCAGCGTTGAGTTTACGTTTTCATTTGGAATACATTTGACTACAATGGGCGGCTTGACCTCCAAACGGCCACTTTTCAGCTGAGCAATTTCATTGTCATACAAACTGCACTCGTTGTCGTAACGATGGCCGATGTAATCGATGAAATTATAGAAGGAAACACCTTTCAGTGGTCCACGCTCAGCGGCTGCAGCTGCATCGTCATCTTCCTTGCTTTTGGAATCCAAAAAATCGCCGTTCAAGAAATTTACAATCGTTTTGAGTCCCTTCAGTTCGATTGACTGCACCATGACACCTAAAGAGAAATTCGGGATTTTAAAGGGAAAAATGTGACTTTACTTCATTATTGTCCATACCCAGCACAAGGATGAATCCGATTTTAATGAGTAACATAATTTTGTTGAACTATTTTACCAAAGAAAACTAAAAAACTTATGAACTTGAGAAATAATTCGGAATCAACAAACGCAGAATGTCAACGAATGACAGTTTGGGACATCATTTTTTTTCCTTTTGTCAGCTGAGAGAGGAAAGTGTGCTCAATAGTAGCGTTGTTTGATTGTAAGGGAGAGTAATTAGATGGGAAAGTGAGTTTTGCTCAATTTTGAATGTGTAAAATATTTAAAAAACTTTAATGAGGCATCCCACAACAACAGGAGAACGAAGGAGAACAAAATCAATGCGCACCATCTAAGTATTTCAAGGTCACCTGTAATAGCAATAGTTCTACATAGCCGTAACCCAGTATTATTTTTTTTATATTTTAAATTAAAAAGGACGATTCTGAAACGGTAAGGGGATGTAAAACCTCTTTAAGACAAACTTTGATTGCATGCAGCCATGGTCGTAACTCTGCAATGTGAACTATCCAGACTGCCACTTTTGCAACTCGATATGAATTCAGGATGGATCAGGAACCAATTGGCATAACCACAAAGTAAGGGTTTTCAAAAGGGTCGTAGTTCCGCAGCTTTTTTAATAATTTAAATGGAGCCAAGATTACAAAATTTTGTGTCGAAAGAAGAGCCAAAAGAGGAGTGATAGTCTATTAATTACTTACTTTACTAGTGAAATAATCTTTCTCAGATGTGCAAAGAATCACGACTCGTACAAGAATTGATGAAAAATAAAACCAACAACCTGATTCCACATTCGTAAGCTGTGTAAATACTTTCGTTTTATTATTAAATCAATTTTCCTTGATTAGTTATACATTATACTGATACAAAAAAGTACAAATAAACATTCAAAAAAATATATAATATTAATAAATAAGTACTCTAAAAAAATTATACAATAAATTTTAGAATTCCATCAACTAAGCTACAATTATTTATATGAGATCTGAAAAATATTTCCCAATCTGTTAAATATTATAATGGAAGATCAATCTAAGGGAAGTAGCTGTAAGGACACTTAGGGGCAGTTTTCTAAATTTTGGTATAAAAATATGTTTTCTTTTCTCCAACACTTAAAGAAGAGCAACAGTACCAAGATTCTCTTTTAGTACGGTCTCCATTACGACATGGAAAACCGTTTGAACATTGGCTGTGTCCGTTGCGGTAGTAAAGTGCGGACAAATAACTCTGCGGGCATTATGATTGCGTTGCAGGAATTCACTTTGGATGAAGAGAGCAGCTTGATCGATATTACGATCAGGGCCTGTAGGAGAACATGCAAACGTGTATATTTTTCGTGAAACCTTGAAATCAGTTCTTATAGCTCACCTCTATAGGAAGATACGAATAAACGAAGATGTCGATTGGTGCACATAATTTTCTCTCGAAAAAGATCCAATTTGTTGAGAAATAAAATAAACGCGGCTTCCTTAAACCAACGGTTATTGATAATCTGTTCGAAAAGATTTAGGCTTTCCACAAGGCGGTTTACACTGTTATCTTCTAGTAGAGTCATATCATATCCACTTAGAGCGACGACAAAAAGTACAGCTCGTACATCTTCGAAGCAATAGACCCATTTGCGACGTTGAGAACGCTGTCCACCTACATCATACATGCTAACAGGAGAATTCTGTCATAATTCCTTCTGATCTGATCACATGCAATATTACGTACCTAACAATTGAGTCATTTACGAGAAAATTTGTCTCAATAATTCCATTAGTACGAACGCGCGCCCTGAGGACATCGGTTGATGACGGGGAATATTTTTCGCTCATAATTCGATCCATATTCTCAAAGAGACTGTCAAGGAAATTTTTTATTTAAATTTGTTGCCTTTACTTGGTAATTATCAGGTTGAATTGATTATACTTACTATAAAGCGGAATCATTTAGTTCATAGTCATAGCCTCTTGCAACAGCTAAACGAACACCACGATCCTTCCAGAGAACCTTTAAAGCCATGCGCACTTTGTCTATTACTCTAAATTCCATGTCGAAACAGCTTGGATTTGATAGGACAATTTCGGCGTAGATTCGGTTCGATGGATATTCTAGATTGATGCGAAGTATTCCCATCCCGGTAAGGACATATTTCATAGATGATAGAAGATTATCAAGTATAGTTGGACGAAATGCTGAAAGTTCACTCTGGGTAAAGCCATCAGAGTGAATTATTTTCATCTGCTTTACTAGAGTGCTTTTACCTGGAATTGAAAAGTTTACAATGTAAATAGAGAACATGAAGTCCTTCATTCAGTCACGAAAAAATATGTATCAAAATACATACATATCTGCCGATACTGCCTAAACACTAATTCTAGTTTCTACATAACCATCATGAGTGATGTTTTCAACCATCTCCAATTTCCATACTAATAATTTACCAAGCTACCAGCAAATAGTATCACATACCACATCATGCTGTCTCCTCTGCTCCTACGTCCGACTTTAGTCCAACTATCTATCATTTCGAATTTGAACGTCAGAATACGAATTTCTATCATTTTATAATTAGTGTCTGTTAATTCAATAAAACCCATTGATCACCTAGTCTTTGTGTCTGGAAAATTCGTAGCCCATACCCACCAGTGTACATCACGGAAGTCATCGTAAATATCCTTATCGCATTATCTGTCAATAGCAGTATCTACTGGCATAATTAGTTCGAATAATTCAATAAATATGAATACCCTTGCTGGTATCTAAACGTTATCTTTATTATTACGGTTGCAGTAATCATAAAATTTATCCCGCATTGTCGGTATCTGTCTTTATTTACGTTAAACGATTCATACTAAAACCCCCTTTGATGGAGTTTTTTTCCATATGGAAAAGTTCTATGAAACTAAATTCTTGGCTAAGAGACTATAGAGACGATTTGTCATGAAGGTCTACGTGTCAAGCCTAGCTTAAGAGTTGATGTCTCTTCCTTCAAGTCAGGGGGACGTGTTACACCTCTCAGATGAGTGTCATCGGAGTACTACAAATAAGGCCAGGTAACTCTAAACATAGTCAATACCAAACGTATTAATTGGAGTAAGTTAGACGAATCCATTTAAGCGATAATTTTTTTTACCTCAAGAGGTTTGACCGATTTAGTATCGTGAAACGGATGTTGTTTCAGAAATTAAAGTTGAATAGATTCTTCTCCTTGCTAACTATTCGAGCGATGTTCTGACACAACAGATCGACGGTGTTATTTTGTTTAGTCTTGTGGTGAAACACTACAGATGTTAGCACAAAAGTCACTATCTTTAAGTCCCCCCAATTGCTGGGACGACCAAGCGATGTTGACATCATCGAGCGCTCCCAGTACGGCACCGAATTTTTCACAACCTACGAGAATGTATCTCAGTCTAAACATCTTATGTGATAACCCACAAGATATTTAACAAAGAATCACCCTAGTATACTACTGCTAACTCGGCTTAGCGAAACAATTGGATTGAAAACTTCTAACTCGATGAAAATATAAATGTTCTTCAGCACATCTTGCTTGAAGACAATGCATTGTAATCCTCAAATGCTTTCACAGACTATTTCTAAGCACAAATTAAACGTACATGGATTTTAGTGAGGCGTTCATAAATTTTTTTTTGTTTTGCTACCACCGTACCTCTCCCATTCTAGCCAATTTGAAGAGAATGTTCGTAGGCCCCACAAGAGTAAACCAACTTAACCTCTTGTTCAAAGTCTGTTATCAAATACTCACCGCTTTCGCCAGCGCCAAGTAGTAGAATTTTAAGCACCTTTGGTCGTTCCCTTTCTGAAGCCTCCAATTGCCTGTCGATCTCGTTACTTCGTTTGCGTGCCACAATCTCTTCATCACGTTCCAGTGTAAAACATGCGCCCATGTTTACGTTTAGTGAAGACAATCGACTGCAAATAATAAACAATGCCCCCGACGCACAATTAGCACACAAAAGTTATGATCACACGGCTAGTGGGTTAATGTCACCACTAAGCAATGACTAACAATGGACGTTTCTAAGAAAAACTTTCGCCCGAGTTCATTGTCGGCGCACAACTTACCATTTAATGAACAATACGAAAGAAACCCTAAAGAATTTCGTTTGGAAATGTAATTAGATGAAACGAATGCACTGCAATAAAGATAAACCATCCACCGGGCTAAGGAAAACAAGTCTATACGGTGGTTGATGGAAAACCGATTACTTGTTGCGTGGCTGGCGGTACTTGCACTAATATTTGCTGAAAAGGTATTAACAAAACTACACAAAACAGTTGACGATATACTGAAGCAGATGATGCACTACTCAATGAATGTTATTTGGGTGAAAAATTTCAGTTTTGAACTGAATTTAAATACAAAATACTGATAAGAAGACATCGATCGTGCGCACAAACAACAAACGCGTGTCTCCCTCTCTCTTTGTTTGGGGAAATTTCTTAGTAGCCGACTGAAGTTGGTTGTGGATAGCTGAGTATTCTCACTCAAACATGAAATTATTGTAATGCTATCGATTATCGATAGGTTTGTGGGGTATTGAATTTGAAAATTCCTTGTCAGTAAAAAATGAATCAGTTTTTTTTTTTATTTACTGGTAATGGAAATGAAATGAATAGAATTGAGTATAAAACAAGTCTATTGATTCTTCGTTTACATCTTTAGAAGTTTTTTTTATATGAATTCTATATATCAAAATAAATAAGAGAAAAGACGTACGTTTTTGCAAAGTTTTTGGTATCTGCAGTTTTTGGTTACCTTAAATAGTAGTGCTTCACGCTGCCCAAAGATATATACATAAGTATTCGGTACTTTGTTTTTGGGAGATTATTCACGCCTTGACAAAGTTCATGAAATAAAGAAACAGGATCTTTTGAGACTTATTTCAAAAATAACTTCGGTCGTATGGGCTTTGCGGTGCAGTTCGATAAGTCCCTTTTTTCTAGTTCAAATTTCCGTGACGTTCACAGGTCTATTTGTCAAAATGATCTTATCACCATTTTTTTTCTAAGTCACTTGATTTATTCAGGCGCTGTGTGACACGTAGCGTCATCCTTTCAAAACCAAATGTCTGTAAGATTTGGAATAAGCATTCAATTTTGTAGTTTAGATAATACGAGTAAAAATCGCTAGGTTAACAAAGGGAAAAGAAGCACTTATGAAACGAATTCAGTCTAGTTACCAATAAATTTTGTAGCCAACTTTGCAATATTATTACAGGTTCCGGTATTAACCTCAAGATTTCAGAATTATTGGTTTCATTTACTTAAATTACACTAAATAAAGTAAGTAAAATTCTAATTAATCAAAACCCGAACTCATTTAACACGCATTTCTTGCGTCCCCACCTTAAAAGCGCGCAACCAACTTCACTCTTCGATAAATCTCGAAAGCCGCCATTTGTTTCTTCGTTAAAAAATAGGTAAAACGAAAAAAGAGTTGTTCCCCCATTGCAGAAAAAGCTAGAAGTTGTAACATTTTCTCGCATAACATCTCGTTATAAAAAAAACCAAACAAAACTTTAAGAAAATCACTAAAAACATGTCGCTGTTTGGAGCATTACTCGGTGATTTTGACGACGATAATTATATGGGGTAAGCTAATCCATAATTATATCAAAGAAATTCAATCAAAAGTGCTGCTCACTTTTTATTTCTGTGGTCGCTGAAAATCGATACTTGCAAGCTACCTAGCTCTACCTACCTGTCTACATAGATATGTATATATAGGTTGATAAAAAAATCAATCGAGTAGTTCAATTCAGTTATATAAATCGATTTGAATTCATTTAAGGGAAATAATATTAATTCCTCAAAAATTCAATATTGCAGCAATCACATGAATTCGATGAACATGCAGATGCGGAACATGAATCGCCTGATGAACACCATGATGATGCCCGATCCATTCAACATGTTGACACCATTTGATGGTGGATTTAATGGTGGCAACAGCTTGATGGAGCGAGTACCAATGCTCGGAGGAGGCCTCTTTGGATTCCCAGCTATTCCAAACATGAATCGTTTGTTAAGTGCTGGTAAGTCTCAACTACGTATTTCTATTTATAGGGCCATTGCCTCAAAAAAAAAATTTTGTTGACCATCTTGCGTGCGATTTATTTTGTTTATTGATTTGGATTTAGGGTGGCGGCTATTATTGTTTAACCCTGACAATGAACTTTTTCCCCGATGGGAATTTTCTAAATTTTCCTCAGAAGAGGAACACAAACTCGCGCAGTTATGATAAAATTTATTGTCAAACAGATGACGTAGTAATAGCTGCCGTCTGCGGAAGAAGATTCGGTTCAAATTGGTGTCCGTATCCGGATTAAATATAGAAATGATGAGTAAAGTAATCTATTCATAAACCAAGTGGATTTTGGGCGATGCACATATCTATAAATGAGAGCATTTATTGACACCACCACGCTTTTGAGTGATGTAATTATGAGTAGTCGGTAGTGTAGTATATAAGTGGATAAGGGGGGAAGAAATTTAATAAATAGAAAGTAGGAAATAAACAAAAAATCGTAACTAACCACTCGGTTTATCAAATGAGTGGTCATTGTTAGGAAAAATATATTGTCACGTATGCCGATCGGTGTGAGGAATAAATTGGTTTATTGCCCGAGTTGTAAATATTTACTAAATTATCGGAAATCTAAACAGGTCTGCACACAAGTCATTCGTAGAAACAAATTCATCAAATTTCTGTAGCTGTTTATTTTGTTTCTTGCTTTCCACAAAATGTTAAGGGCCCATACTCTAAGACTCGGTGTAGTATGGTGGGTATTTAGGATGTGGCCACGGAGAACATAGTAGGTAGTGTTGAAGTAAGTTGAAGCCCCGCCAGGGGAACAGCAATCACAGCCACCAAGCACAGCAGAGAAATGAATAAAATCTGAGCTTCTCCAACTACTATACCAAAACGGAGTTGTTGCCTGGAATCTGAGTGCTTCTGGGATTTGGTTGCACCTTTAAAAAAAATTTTTTTTTTTTTTTTGTTTAAGAATTGTCCTGCATGTACATATTTTGTATGTATTGTATTTGTACATGTATTTTAAGTATATTTAAGCATTCTCGCGTTACTGTCGAGAGTTATGAGGTCTTTTTCTTTTCGCAACGACAAACTCATGTCTTCACTGTCAGCATACAAAATTTCAATGCTTTCGCGACGCGCAGTCTGCAGCTGCGGAATATTTTCGTGTCAATATAAAGTGCGAAAGGCGCCATTTTGATTTTCCCGCATGATTTTGTTTATGTTTCCCGCATTAAATTTCACAATTGCCGATCTTTGCTTTCACCGTATGGACAGGAAATCAGTTGTTTTTTTGTTCATTTATCAACGTACCCTTGGCATCACGAATGGTAACTCGACATCCACTTCAATGGCAGGAATCAAATTGTTTTTACATATTTTTATAGGCGACACTCTATGTATCTATGAAAACAGCCTTCCGTGTACAAGAAAGTGGTCTACTTTAAATTGTTGTTCGCCCACTACTGTAAATATGCCACGCTTCCATTGTACATAGGTGGGTTGTTGTTTTGTCGTCTCAGAAGGAGGCCTGGCGATTGTATGCAAACATTGGATGAACAACCAGAATTTCAAGGGTATCATCTACCTAGTCCTCTTTTTGCGAGAATCAGACATCGCTTAGCAGTTGGTTGTAATTTTTTTCGTAAGTCTGGATGAGATTATTTCTTTTCTAAGGGGTTATGCTGTGATAGATTATGCCCATGGTTGTGGTCCTCTGCAGCTATTTTTTTATATACACATCATATGTACATATGTATGTGTAAAGTAGTAATCATTGCCTAAATAAAGTCAGCCAGATAAGTGATCTTAAAAATTTTCTTATTAAAATTTATTTGCAGATATTGGCAACAATGGCGCATCTTTCTGTTCATCTAGTGTCATTTCCATGTCCTCCGGTCCAGATGGCCGTCCGCAAATTTATCAGGCCACCAGTAGCACCAAAACTGGACCCGGTGGAATCCGTGAGACACGCAAAACCGTTCAAGATTCATCAAGCGGTGTAAAGAAAATGGCTATTGGCCATCACATTGGTGAACGTGCTCACATTATTGAGAAGGAGCAAAATTTGCATTCCGGCCAACATGAGGAACGTCAAGAGTTCATCAATCTTGACGAAGAGGAAGCTGAGAACTTTGATCGTGAGTTCACTAACAAAGCTCGCATGCATACTCCGGCAGTTGAGATAGGCGGTGCCGGACATCATTCTCCACATCATAGACAGTATCATAGAGCGTTGCCAGCTCTACCAGCTCCCCCATCGGCAAATACAAGGTGAGTAATGATAGTTTGTTTGCTTGCATTCATGTCGTGGCGTCCCATTCAGTTACAGCTCTCCATCCCTAAGTTACTAACTCTCTCTCTTTGTTACACGCTCATACAAATTCGAGTTATTTTTCAGCAGTTTTCTGCCAAGTATTCCCCAAAAAAAAAACAACACTCACACAAATCACCCACACAAACTCCAAAAACTCTCTGATGTTGTATTGCATTGTTCCTTCGATGATTGTCACTCAAAAATCTCTTCACCTTTATTTTTGCAGATATAATTATTATTAAGTTAAATAGAAATGAATAAAGTGAGAGAGAGACAGATAGGTATGCAAAGAAATCAATTTAAATATATTTTTTGCATATACATAAAATTAATCAATAGTTTCATAGTTACATAAATTTTTTTTCTTTCTGTTCTGTTGGTGAATTCAATTTGTTTATTAAGCTCTTGTTTTCCGTTCATTTTTTTCGTGTTTTTCTATTTCCATGTATCGCATTCGATAGAATGACGAAGAAAGAAAAATACTTGAGTGCAAGCACAGCATCGAAAGGGAATTGAAAATGTTGTTAACATAAATATAGTTTGCATCCTCCATTTAATTATCTTTTTTTTTTCCTAAAAATCCTGTGCCAGTAACCCTACTACTTCTACTACTGCAACTAGTATCATTTTGTTCATCATCGCCTTTTTTTGAATATACATATTTTTTTGGAAATGTACATACACCAAAACCAAAAAAAAAAAAAAAAAAACACATAAACCTTATGAAATGAAAACTGAAAAATATAAACAAACAATTTTGCAAACAGCTCGCCGAAAAGTTCTACTACAATTACTACTTCCAGTAGCGCTTCGTCTTTGTCATCATCGTCGTCTACGTCAACAACTAAAGCTTCAGGCACTAAAGCATCAACAGCAACAACAACAGCAACAATTACTTCACCAACTATACAAGCGTCAACATCAGCGGCTAGACGTGCATTAAGAAATGCATCAATGGCTACACCGCGTAGACCGCTGCGTACCCCTACTTCATCGCCGTTAGCCCTAACTACGTCTGGTCATAATAGTGCATCGACAACAACAAGGTTTGTTATTACTACTACAAAAAAAAAAAAAAACAATTTGAAAATAAGAACAAGAGTCCTGCTACTCTGCTACTACTACTACTTACATATATTTTAAATCAATTTAATTTAAAATCGACCTTTCTACGCAGAGTTGAATTTTCCACATTTCGTTTATTGATAAGAGCGGTGCATTTAAGAGGCATTGAGGTGTAGATGTAAATGTAGAAATATATACTGAGCAGTAGTCGGCGATTTTTTCTCCCTAAAGATTTACCTTTGTTTGGTTTTGTGAGCTTGTGGGTTGTAGATTGATTTAAGGGCTGTAAGCACACTGCAACTTCAAAGTTCTTCTATTGTGCTCTCCCGACTTAAAGGTCTAGTCGATGAGATACTCAACTCAGAGCAGATGAACCAGAGTATCTGAAGTGGATCTAACTGTGGTAGAATTTTTTTGGTAGTTGATAGTCATCCAGGTATTTCCTTCTTTTGTGTATTAGTCCTCCACATTCCTTAGAAGGTGCCCTGAGGTTTCCTCATCTCCGCAGAAACTGCAATCTCTGCGTTGCTCTATAGCCTAAAGTGTTCCCAAAGTCTACAGTAAGGTCAGGCGGTTTTCTGTTTTGCAGTTCTAGTAGTGAATTCAAGCAAGTGGCACAGTGCCAAAGAAAATGTATTCTTATTCGAAATGGGATTGTGCTTTTTAAAGAAATTCATTTGTAGAAATTATTAGTTGGCGTATGTTTGGATACAAGCGGCAACTCAACTTGTTTACGTCCAATCTTCAATAAGAGCCTGAAAGCGCAGGTCGATTTTCGGCGGGTATGATTGTCAGACGCTCAAAATTGATCGTAAAAGGCTCTGGGTCACCTTAGGTTTGTACAAATCTGTGTAAATCCATCGTATTTGGTTTCAAAATGACTTCCTTTGGCCGCCTTAATCTTGTTCTCATCTGCAAATCTCCGGCCTCGTAACTCTTTCAATTTTGAAAAAAGGGAAAAAGTTGCTCGGGGCCTAGTCTGGACTGTAAGGTGAGTCGCAATCCCCTTTGGCAGATAATCAATTAGCAAGACACCTTCGCTATCAAAAAAAAAAAAATCGCATTAACTTTTCGTGGGCGGGGTCGTCTTCACAGCTAACTCGCTTTGTAGCCCACAAGAGTCGGTGACATGTCCTTAAAAATTCCTTTTTTCAAGAGGTACTTATCACGGCGTGGTACTCAAAATTGTGAGAATTTGTGAGAAAATTGATGTTTATTCTACTAAATGAGATTTTCGGTGTCCTGGTGAGGTTTTTTTTTTTTCACTTTGCCATTATTGTAGTTTTCAGTTCATCGAGAGACTCCTGAGTGTTTGAATTAGGTTTTCCAAATAAGCTGAGTTGCCGTTTCCTGCGTTCCACTTTTTTTTTTTTTGTTTTTGGACGGAAATCCATGACCCTGTTTGGGTGCACGGACAGCAACTAGATTTTAGAATTTTCTTTAATTCTGTGAAGATAGCCTTTAACTTCCTTAGAAAAGTTTGGAATACTCGAGGTGAAATCCTGTATTTTCATGATCTCGGTAAAGCGCTCAGCTATTTCCCAAGCAAGGTTATAAAAAAGTCCTGTCTTTAACGTCCTAACCATTGATCCGAGGGTGGACTATTATTGGCTGAAAAGTATGATTTTTCTTTTCCCATCACTCTCTACTCTGCTGATTGAGTATTAACTACCACTGGGAGCACGTATATTCGCCCTTAAGTCTTGAAAATTGGGCATATTTCACGCTCTTCAATTTTGTCTAAGTGGCGGGGCTCAGCTGCTAGTATGTTGGACCACTGAGCGGGATGTTCAGGCTCGAATTCCACAATGCGCCTTAAGGTTTTCTACTTTTTGTAACTGTTTGACAAACGTCCAAGAATACTGTCATAAAAAGCTATCGAGTTAACCGTTCGGAACCTGCAATAGAAATGTAGGAGACTGTCACAGCTATGTAGGTCCCACGCTCTATATCCTTAAAAGTACCGCTCTTCTTAGAAATACTCATCTAACAAATGTCCTTAATGATCGTTCAATTATCACTATTATTCTTCTTAAAATAAGAGTAACACGTTCCTCCTTATAGAGACTGGCGATTGTATAATCCACGGTTCTACCGTAAATAGAGAGAAAAATAATATTTGCAGCAACTTCTTACGAAAAAAAAAAAACGAAAAACTTATTGCAACATAATATACCGTAGACAATGTAAGGAAAAAGTTGTTTTGATTTCGTGTGAAACCCTGAAAGTTTAATATTTTCCTGCGCGCGTAAATAATGCTGGATAATGCTGCACCACGCGTTACTAAATTGTATTCAAATCATCCGACACACGAATAAATTATGTAAATATTACGAATATGAGTGAGCAAGCAAATTTGTGTCGGAAAGGTTGTTTTATTCAGGTTATGATTCTACTAATGCTTCGTAAACAATAACACTAACTATACACGCAACACGATATACTATAAGGAAAATTATTTATTTCTCCAGTGAAAGAAAAGAAATTTCTCCAGAAAAAGAAAAATTTTAATCTCTTATTTCCTTCTGTATCACTTTGTATATTTTATGTCCATCCTCAGTCCAAATAGTGACTATTCTAGGAGATTATGACAAGAGATTTTTTTTTCGTTGGTAAACTACCATCTGCTGCATGAGTTGAGCTGAGTCTCTTACCTGATTTTCTGGAAAAGGCGCGCAACCTGAAGCCCATGTACGCACACGGCTCTGACACCACATGTTCTGCCCACTGAATTAAACAGGCGTGCATACCATTATCCTCTTCACCTGCAGTAAAGATGCCTTCATGGCTTGGTTCTGACCCGTGCATACGTAAGTTTAACCAGGCGTTCGAACCCAACCTGGCTAGCTTCATCGACACTGCGTGGAGCTCTTAATCTTTCCCAGTCGGAAGTACAGACTGGGCTGTATGCTCGCCCTTCATGTTAGGAACTATTGTTATGAGCTGTCGTAAACCATGCATGTAAATTTGATGTGGGTAAGCCGACGCAGAACAAATGCGGACACCATATATGAACTCCAAAGGGATAAAGGAAAAAGATTGTATGTACATACTTATTCTGGGTGCTTTGTCACGAGTGCAACAGCTAGTAGTCAATAAATATTACCACCTACGAATAACCATCTGTAGCAGTAAATTTATTCACTCACACATTTTACTGTATTTAGTAAAAAATCGGTAAGAAAACAGTAACACTTTTTACACTTCATTGGATACATATTGCACACCGAGACAATATAGAAATTACATTCATAACACTAACAAAATGAAATGGATTATGCCTCCTCCTTTAACAATCGACTTTGTATTGAAACATTAAGTAGTTGACCTGTGTAAATCGTTGTAACATTTTCTAATACTCATATTCTCTGATGATTAGATTTCTTTTTCTTTTTTGCATTTTTACCTCAAACGTTTTTGATAATTTTTTTTAGCTTTGCTTTACTGTATTTCGTGTTAGTTTATCAACACTTTTACTAAATTCAACTGAAAATAATTCAAATTGTGTTATGTTATTTTTACAGCGTTCACCCCCACCCGTATAACAACGCAGCTGCACGTCGTAACTTTCGATCCAAACACCCAAAACATCAGCATCACACACAACAAGTACAGCAGCAACCAGCAGAGCCGCAACTACAACAGCAAGAGTCGCCTAATAACGAATCGAACTAAGCTTTAGAAAGACTCTTTGTATCTTACCCTAAAAAAAAGAAAAATTACATAAAAAATAACTAGTTTTAAATTTTTGTCTTACATTATGTATATCTATATACATACATACATATATCTTAAAACAACAACAAAAAAACCATAAAATTACCAATTTGGCAGAACTGACTGGGATTTCTTTATGGGTAAATTCATATTTTCTTTACTTTTATAAAAAAAAAGAAAAATATTCCATAGCTCACTCTCACGTTTCTCAAAGGTGACTTGTTTCTTTGGGCACACACATTTACACAGCTTAAATTGCTAATTTTTTGGCCACAACAAAAAGTTTTGCTAAGGCTGTCAATCAATCGAATTAATTTTAATTTCATTTTACCTTCTATAATAAATAGCACTAATGTAAGTCATCGCGAGAAAACACTACCTACCAACACAATTGATATTTTATAATAATCATTGTTTTACTTTGATCACCAGAAAATGTTTCCGCATTTCCTTAAACGTTTTAACGCCCGTATTTTGATAGTCACAGGTTTTTTTTTCACCAACTAAAGCAGTCGATAGGTAGAATTACTTGTCGATCTTTAGGACGGTTGAAACGACTATCATTTGCAGTTACACAATTTTGAACAACAGATCAGCCATATGAATCCTTACTTTATCCTATACATATAATATATTAATCGTATTTTTACATGCACACATATACATCCACATATATTTTTATATCAACCCAGTTTAATTTAGGACAGTTTCACTTTTTTTCTAATCAAACATTGATGTCGCCTTTGCATTGATATGATTTACTTACTATGATCCTTTTCACTTTGTTTTTTTTTTTTTTTTTAATTGCAGAGGCTCTACATTATAATTTTGAATTTTTTTTATAGTGAATATTACCCTGAATAATCTTAAATCAAAAAAAAAAAACAGTATCCTTAGAATCTAGATAAGAAAATATTATGCAATTGTTATTCAACAAATACAATTCATAATGAAAAAAAAACAACAAAAGTACGTTTTAATCATACAAAAAAAGAAAAGAAACTAAATATTTACATACACACATATGTATTAGATAATAGTTTAAATTTCTTCTTTTTTTTGTGTCGATGTATAATACATACTGTATACCTGATGGAAACAAATATTGATTATTACACAAGCACTACTATTATAATAATTGTAAACAAAATGCAAAAAAAAAAAATTACCTGTCTACTTTATGTTATGTTTCAATACTTTAGTTCATAAACAGCCAAAATTAAGAAAGAAAATTTGAGAATTAAGAACGAACAATCGAACAGATAATGTAGCAGATCGAACGAGAAATTCCGAAAGAGAAAGTAAGGAAAATTTAGAATGTATAAATAAATATATTAATTATGGACTAAGAAAAGCAAAACAGTTGTTTTTTTTTTCTAAGGATTCACGATGTTACGATGGGTAGCAAATTGGAAACCAATCCTCTGAACATTGCGTAAATGGGACCGATGCAAAGGATGTGAAGATGTAAAAATCATAATATTGACGCGGCTCCTCCGATTATACTTGCACATAACTATGGCTTAATAGATAAATACTGAAGCAAAAATGACGATCCTTTCAGAAGAAGATAATCCGAACAAGGAATTTAAATAAAAGCGACCAGAAAATAATAGTTTCATAGCACTGAAGGAAGTTCTAAAAAAGCTAGAAGCTAATGATCCAATTAACTTTCGAACCGATTAACTACGCGTAAGAAGGGAAGAAACTCGCTTCATTGGTCCCACAAACGCGCGGTTCAGATTTTTATTCTTTTTCTATAAACAAATGTACCTAGCTTATTGCAATCAATATTCTGACTTTTGTCAGACATTTCCAGTTGCGAAAGTAGGTAAAAGAATTAATGCTACTTAATGGAAGTTGCAATTTCACTGTTATGAAATGGATCATTCCATCCCGGATCAAGCAAAGTGGGTAACATTTATCTGATTTTACTGGGTCAATGCGTTAATATTTATTTAGAAACTATGCCTCTTAACAATTTGTTAAATGGATTAGACGATCGGTTGGTTTGCAGAACATCGTTCGCTCGAACATCGTTAGAATGTTTAATGGATAGCTCTAATGTACTGGCACCTTTACCATCACTGTTCGGATAAAAAGGCTCATATTCCGTCTTACGTAAAACAATGGAGATAAAGAGATTACATTCGGTTGGTAGGAAGTCTAGAAATCATTTTCTATGGCACGCGACCTAAAAAGGTTCGCGGAACATGCTCTCTGACACTTTTTGACATTTTGCATTTCTTTGACAAGAACACCTCACGAGTCTCGTTTGCGTTTATTTTTGTCTTTACATATGTCAAAAAAAAATTCCTTTAGCATAACCGCACATGGAAAAATTGTTCGCGGATTTATTCTGCTTTTCCGACAATAAATTCAAAATAGTTCACTTGTTTTGTACTTATTTGCACTTCTGTTGAATATTCTTTAAGTGGTGCCCACCACAAATCTACTGCCACAGGAAGTTTTCATCCAAAATATTCGAAACACGGCCATGGACGTCTACGAAATCAGCGATGATTTGGTTAGAAAACTTGCCGATTGGAAACTTATTGGTATCGCTTCAGGAAAATTCAATTCCCTTCCCGACAATAATGCCAAAGTGAAGTTCGTCGAAAATACCCTGCATGACTTTAAATATTTCGAGAAAATCCAACTCAACTGTACACTGCGCGCTCCTAAATGCAACAAGCGTTCCGAAGAATTCCGAATGCAAGGCAACAAACAGTTCTCCCTAAAGCATCGCAATTATTTTCACGCACTGGAGCTGTACAACAAGAGTATTTGTTTTGCAGAGCTGAACTCGGAGAATATATCAATCGGGTATGCAAATCGTTCGGCGGTTCTATTCGAATGGAAGCGGTATCGCGAGTGCTTGGAGAATATAGACATGGCGAGAAAAGCGAACTATCCAGAACGGCTGCAACACAAGCTGGACAAGCGAGAGAAAGATTGCCGCCAACTGCAGAGCACACAGGACGCGGATATTGAACCGTACGAGTTTGAAATGACTTACGACCGGCATCCAGTGATCCCATCTATTGCAGAGTGTCTCGAGATGCGCTTCAGCAAAGAAATGGGTCGGTACATCTGTACCAATCGTGATCTAGCAGTTGGCGATGTTGTTGCATTTGAAGAACCATTCGCATCGTCTCTGTTGGCACCAATGCGTTACATTCGATGCGCCAACTGCAAACAAGAGAACTACTTGACGCTGATTCCCTGTCCCAGCTGCACCAGTGCCATGTTTTGCAGTGAAACGTGTCGCGAAGAAGCCTTCTCCACGTTCCATAAGTACGAGTGCCCGATTATAGACTTTATTTTTACCATGTTCAATAAAATTCACCAGATCGCGTTGAGAGTGTGTCTAACCGCATTGAGTATCTTCCCCAATATCGACGAGTGCATGGCGTTCTGTGCCGATCCAGTCAATCAAAATCAATCAGCCTTTACTATCGATCATAGTAATCTGACACCCCGAGAACATTATCGAGCGATACATGGTCTGGTGACAAATCAAGAGCGACGAGGTACTAGTGATCTCTTCCAGCGAGCGGTTGTGTGTGCGGTATTGAAGCGATTCGTTATAGAGCATACGCCGTTGAAGGAGTTCCTTATCGGAGTGGATGGAGAAAATTTCTTTACTGAGCTGCTATTTAAACACTTGCAAACGTCACCCTCGAATATGCATGGAATTGACTTGGTCGAACAAATGAATGAGACTAAAGATGATCAGTCATTCGCGGGCGGAGCGTATGCGTTCTTTAGCTTGCTAAACCATTCGTGTGCACCCAACACAATAAGGATCTACAAAGGGACACAAGCGATATTGTTTGTATTGAGACCGATTCCGGCCAATGGCATCCTATATGATAATTATGGGTAAGAAAAACTTTTATCATTACTTTTTTGCGTTCTTTAGGTACTGATTTTTGTCACACCCCAATGACGTGTACATTATTTGCGAGATTGACAAAAAAAAAGTCAGACTTTTTGACCTCAACACAATTTTTTTTTCGTAAGAGAGGGTATATATTGAATTTGAAATCGTCAATATTGGGTGAATCCCAAATTGAAGTGAATTATGAATGTTTGTTCAGCCATTCGTAAGAAGTTGTGCAACACAAACCTTTTTTTACAATGAATTTCGTTCGATGAATAAGATTCGTTTGTTGGCTGCAGTTTAAAAATACATACATGAAAATTAATTCTAATTACACTATCAAACGTCTTTTCAAATTCAATGAAAAGTGAAGCAGAGATCCTTATTGGATGGATTTGACGTAAACTATGGCCTCCTGGCAGCTCCTTAGTGATTTTGTTTTCGCTGTTGCATCTGTGGCTTGTTGCTTTTTCGGCTTATTCAGCTAGTGTGTTGATAAAAGTTGTTTTGTTACAGTGCGCATCACGCCGAATTGACGTAATTTTCATACGACTCAAGCTCACTTATACCCCCTGTGGGATTCCGCTCTTGCTATAAGTAAATTTTTTACAGCACTACAGTGCCAGTCAACGATTGGACCTATGTTGTCTATGTTGTTGGGCACTACTGGAATCGCTTATGCCCATGTCATACATGGCTTCTCCCCAATCCTATGTCGGCTCCACAATTATTAGACAATTCTAGGAGACAATTCCTAATGCCTATGCTGTTGGCATGTGGCTCATACATGCTGCCTTCTTTAACAAGGCGGTTAGTGTTGCAGAAAACCACAAAACTTTCAACGTTATTATTTCTATTGAATTTGAGGCTTATTTTGTTTACCCAAATGTACTGTATGAACGTCACAGTCCTTTGATACATACATATATATATACTTTTTTTAGAGATCACTTCGCCCTTCAACGGAAACAGGATCGAATCGAAAACCTCCAAATGCAATATCGTTTCACTTGTAGTTGTGAAGCATGTGAAGGAGCTTTTCCTATGTTTAATGAAATCGAACCTAAACCTGGAGTGCCATACGTGAATAACGAGGCTGACATGGATCGTCTGATGAATTACGATTGGGAATTCGCGTTAAGTAAATACCGAGATTACTGTGAGATCTTACAAGAATATGCCGATTCATATCCATGCGCACAGATTGGTCATGCAGAGGAGAGTTTGAAAATGGCATTGCACATTCTTGTCGATGCGGTGCCACTTAAAGCGAAGAAGCAAGTTAGAGAGAAAAAGGAGGAAAAGTAAATACAGCCAGCTGCTACGCGCAATATACATATATTTGTTTTTTTTTTATTATTATTTGTATATTTTTAAAGTGATTATTTAATTTTAAAAACACAATTTTCGACTTGATCTTTTTAATTTGTATGTTTCTTTCTGTTAAAAAAAAAATAAGAAGAAAACATTCAACTCACAGATGATATTTATTAACAGAAACACTACTCATACCTAGCATGCCTTAATGTGACTTGGTCCAAATGAATGAGAAACATTTGTTTCCGTATACACACATTATTTTTTAACAATTAAATAGCGCAAAATTCACACATAAGCGAAAGTAAAATACATTTTCAAAACGTATTAAAGGAAATGTATTAACGAGTCTTTTTTTTTTATTTCTCTATTTATTTGCGAATTTTTTTATAAATAAAGAAAACAACAACAATGGAAGAAAATTGAAAATACATATTTTCTGAAGTATAAACAACTAAAGAAAGTTTTTTTTTTAAATGTAAAAGGCAATCCAATTTTACAAAAGGATTTGAATTGGTTTCGTCTGGTTTAACCATGTTCGCTTGGAGAGCTACCCATATTTTTACGGTGCCATACAATGGAACAAAGTCCCCGCAAATAGCGTCTAACGCTGCTTTAATTATCAACGCAAGAATTTAACTTTGGCACGATTTCTGAAATTTTCATAAACACATAAAAATTGTTTTCATAAATATTTCTCGTATACCTCATAACAACCCTGGACAAATATTCTTCCATATTGTATGTTATCTCAAACATATCCCGTTACTGTGGGGCGGAGCTTAAATTTTGTTTACTTGAATGAAGCCTAGCGATGTGACTTTTGTTGAGAACTGACTTTTATGTTCTTTTAGTAGCTTTACAGCACATCTCTAACGTGGACTGGTTTTTCGAATGAAAACAGATGCCTGCTAGTTTTGCTGGGCGACTAGTAATTCTACGGAGGTAGTGTATAAATGATTGTGAAACGACAGCGAGAGTGAGAGAAGATCAGAGAAAGATGATCGATGTCTGTCAGAAGTGTGCTTGGTTGCACTATTGATGGCAGCCATGCTTTTCGTAGGCGTGGCTTAGATATTTAACATGTGGTTGGTGTTTATGTTTTGGTGTTGATTTTTAAAATGAGACGCAGGCAGCCTGTTGCTGTTCATGTTCTCCTGGTACTTCAAGTTGATTTCAAATGAGAAATTTCGTCGGCTGAGTTGATGTCAAATTTTTAAGTCATGTTTCAGGTAACGCTTTTATTTGAACTGTGTTCTGAGGAGTTAAGGTCATCTAAGATCGCATATGTCACTGCAAACTGGAAAAAAAAATACAAATACTTGGCGTATGTGGTCCAGGGTCTAGCTAGTAGTGGTTCTTTCTCGGGAAGCAAAAAGCGATAGGTTACATTACTGGTAGATGTAATGGTAGCTAATATTATATAATATTGTGACCAATAATTAGATACAGTAAAACAACGATACTTGTAATGCTTGGTAGAATCTTTATTTACAAATTTAACAATCACAATAATAACAGGACACAGCCTTAAATATGAACAAACACAGAGTTTAGGTCAGAGTGAATTTATAGTGTTGAATAATCCGCTGAAGGGAGGGCTGTATGTAGGTGTTGGGATCATGGGGACCATGAAAGGGAACTGTATCGTGTAGTGATCGGGAAAGAGTAGTGTTTAAGATCATTAAGTGGTACAATAGAAAAATATGTAAAACAAATCTTAGGGTTGAGATGACAACGTGTGAATTAAAGTAATGATGCGGAAATCCACTGACTTTTGCAGGGGTTCTAGTGACATAGATGCAGAGAATGGTATAGTCCACTTCCTTAGCGAATGTGTCAAGTTAGACTACATCTTGGAAGAGCTGAGAGAAATATCAATTTTCAAATTTACTTAGAAACAGAATTTGATAGTTTAGCTGCCGTCAACTAAGTCCGTAGTTCCTGCTGACCCGATGTTTTTACTGCGTACTTGGAGAGATAAAGGATTAAAGTGCAAACCTAAAACTTTCATACAGTAATCCGATCCGAATCCGATCAGTGGGTAGGATGAATCTTTTCTCTTTCTTCAACCACGCTGTGTGAATAATTTAGAACAGAAGTCCCACAAGGACCTAGAGTATGCATTGTTGTGGTTAGAAAATTCCTACCAGAAACCAACCAAATTCACGCCAATTATTATGCAGAACCTTCTAACCACTCTGTCGCAATAGACTTTTTCGAACAACCACAAGTAATGAATGCATTGTTTTCACATTTTTTATACCATAGCAACTTCAAATGTGCTGCGGCCTACACAACTATGCAAGTTCTAAGCAATAAACAACATTGAAGTTATTCTCTCTTTTTAGTTCTGATATAAACGTTGTGACCTACAGTTGTGGACCTTTCACGATTTATTGATTTTCAATTCACTACCAAATATAGAGAAGCAAAAAAGAAATATGACTCCCGAGGCAAATGTGTTCCTAGTGGTGAATCTTGGATGTGAAATGTTGTATGTTATAGACCAAAGGCTAAAAGCACAAAAAATCACTGAAGACAAATCTACCGAAGGTCTAAAAATAACTTAGGTTCCACCCTTTTACCTATAACCATACCTCTTTTTATAGTCGTTCGTGATATAACCAGCGTTCTGCTAGAACCAAAGCTGATAGAACGTCTAATCATTGGAAGCCAACAGCAAAGGAGCCTTATAACAGCTGAACACTGCAAATTTATGTTGGGCGATATCGCATGTTGTTCCCTGATGCGACTAGACGAGGCCTCCATGGGTAAACTGTGGAATCTCATGACAATGATTTTTAAATGGCAAATGTTCGTGACAAAACATCCACAGCACTTGCTAGACATCACATTTCGACATTTGGATGGAGTTGGTAAGATGCATCCAGAAGTGAAAAAGTCTATTCTAGTGGATTACACCAAGAATACAATTCTGGATTTTTGGAATTCCAGTGGAGAGAATGTACAAATAGGAATTTATAAAACCACCAAGAGATGGTTGGAGTGCTTTAATGTTAAGATTTCTCTTCTACTCAGACTTGGTTTCCAAGCGTTAGATTCTAGTTTTTACAAGGATCCCAAGGAGAGTTACTTTGAGGAGTTTGCGGAAGCATCTGGTGATAATATCTATGTGAAAAGTTTACAAATTGCTTCAGCACGAAGAGAAGAACAGGAGGACGCACAAAGAAGTCGGATAGATAATTTACAAACGCAACTGAATGTTGTAAGTCCAGGTCCTGAGGAACCAAAAAAAAATATTTTCTTTGATGATGTACAATTGGAGGTGGAAGCAAAGCCATCAAATGAAACTTCTGCTACGTTTGTACAATTAAAACCACTCTACAATCCGACGACAAGTTCTTGGGAAGATTTCGTTGCACATAGGGGTGTTGTGGGCAGTTCATCGCCAGGTGTTGGGGATAAAGATTTTCGCACACTCTTGACCAAGGGTAAATAGTGAATGAAAATTTTAATCAGACTATGGGAATCTTATCAGCTGTAGACTGTTTAATGACTCGTATTGAAGAAGTTGATTATACACTTTTATCAAGTAGTGTTAGTGCATAAAGCAATCATTGTCTTATTGTCGTGTAATAAAAGAAAAATATAACGCTGTTCTTGCTTATTTTTTTGGATGTAGGTAACCTGAAAAGAATGAAATAGGATGTGAATCTTTTGTAGAACAACTCATGGGGCTCTTAGTTTGACCATTTGTTCTTTCGCTGTGTGTACTTCACTAGTGTTCCATGGAATCACGTAATATCTGCGATGATTTTGCACCAGCCTACACTAATTTAGGGTTCCAGCCTGCGTTGGATTGTACATTTAAAAACAATTTACATAAGTTAAATAAAACAAAGAATTTTTATTTTCCTGTATATGTTCTTCGTTACAACAGTTTTCTTGGAACTTTACAGCAACAACAACATATTTACAGCAATTTCTGTTGTTTTTAACAAAGTTACAAGAAACACCTGCTTAGTTAACAAACAAAATGCGTACTGATTACTGAACACTTTAAGCAAATCCCGTTCTAAGAATTTTGGAAATCGAGAATAAACTTCTTTCCAGTGAAGCCTTTGAAGTTCAAAACCGCAGTAGCTGCTTCTTTATATTTATCCAAAGGCACCATCTCATGCACGGGTGCAGCAAACTTTCCGTCCTCCATTAGTTGAGAAAGTTCTGCAAACATTTTCTCTCGTTCCGCGTTGGCGACATTCTCTTTCGACCACCTTGTCATCCAAAAGCCAACAAAGGAAATATTTTTGAAAATTAGTGCAGCCGTACCTGCTATTACAGGTTCTCTGGACATTCCTCCGTAGGTGACATGAAAGCCATTATTATCTAAATATCTGGATATTTCCGTAGAACTCTTGCCACCAACGCAATTCAAGGCCAACTTAGGCTTCTTGTATTTGCCTTTGAAAATATCCGTTTTGCGAATTTCTTCTTCGGTTAAAACTTCAGTTGCTCCCAAGCTTTTTAGGTACTGTTTGAGATCGTTTATTTCTGGGCGATCACGTACTACACCAATCGAATTGATATTCCAAGCCTTACACAGTTGATGGACTGCTTGACCCACAGCACTATTGGCGCCGTTTTGAATCATTGTATCACCTTCTTTTAATACCACGAAATCTTTCAACATTCTATACGCTGTGCATGGATTCACGGTTATTGTGGCAGCTTGAACTATTCCAACTTTATTGGAAATTTTCATGAGGTCCTTAGCAGGATACACAGCATGGGTGGCCCATGTACCAATTCCTGTTGTAGCTGGTATAACACGGTCACCGGCTTTGAGGGTCTTTACATTTTTTCCAACACTAACTACATCCGCAACTAGCTCGTTACCACCAGTAGCTGGGAGTTTCGGCTTCACTGGATACTTACCTAGAATCACAAAATACATTTTTATCATTTTTAAAGGTGACAGTTTAGTAGGTCCTCACCTTGGATGGTATTGATATCAGCTGGATTGATTGGTGCTGCTAGAACCCTCACCAAGACTTCGTTATCCTTTGGATCTGGAACTTCTTCATTTTCACATAGTTTTAGAACTTCAGAAGGTTCTCCATATTCAGAATATCTTAGGGCCTTTGCCACAACTGACATTTGCCGAAAGTGACATGAAGTTTTAGCAGCAAAAATTGCCTTTTCCGAAAGCTGTCTAAACATTTTGAAGTTGCTTCAATTAATGATCAATTTCGGGGAGAAAAATTCGTAGGTTGAGTATCTTTCGGCAACGATTTGCACTATCAGCTGGGTTTTGGCATTGGACTTGAGATTACGTAACATAAGCTGTCATACACGTAACGTTAAGTTGTTGATGGCTGATGCAAGAATGACTTGCTCACAATAAAAAAAAGTATTCAAAAAGTAATTTATGATTGTTTGTTCTGTTTATTACTCTAGAGAAGCAATTAAGGCGTTTATTTATTTAATTTTTTTTCGTTGTCGAGTTGAGGAATGTACCAAGAAGATATTTGGCTTATTTATGGAGTGAAGGAGTTTTGGATTCACGACGCCAAATTTGAAGTGTCTGAGAGGAAATAAACTATTACACTAAACTATGAACAAAGAGAATCAAAAGCGGCTGTGATTTCAAAAATTCGAATCTCTATCCTCACTTTCCCTGCAATTTTTCAAAATGTTCCACCACTATGAGCGCATATTTAAAACATTTATGACCATATCACTTTTTGCTTCACTGGAGTCTATTCTAAAATAAAGCGGTTTGTAAATAATGATGTGCGTTTTCTTTTGATTATTATTTCGCATAATTTGTGCGAAAATACCGAAGAAACTGTTCATAATTTAGCAGCTAGAAAATTAATGCAGACAGACGGATGGATGAATGTACGCATAAGCAAGAGCTATAGGGTCCAGTAAAACTCTGAGAAGATTTAAAGGCAAGCGAAGAATCGAGTCAAACTAATTTTACAATGGAACAAAATAAGGTGCTGTGTATCTATGGCCTGTTCCAATGAGAAGTGAGACTAATTTTTTTTAATATTTTATCCTAATATTGTGAACAGTTATTATGCCTCCGTTACGTTACTGTCACATTTCCGATAAGAACTTAAAGCAAAATGATAAGAACTATCAATCCAGTTATTTATAAATTAACGCAGAAAAACAAGTTTTCTCATCTCTCTCTCTCTCTCTACCACCGCTCTTCTTTAAATTAAATAAAATTAATAGAAATGATCTTCAAATTATTCTCTCTCTGCATTCATTTTCTTTTCACTGAGTTGAGCGTGGCTATCCCACTAGTCTGTTCGCTAGATTCCACAGTATATTTTCACAGTTCTTAGCGTTTGGTTGGAAAGCATATCAAGTTAGAAATAATCAATTATAATTATGGCCAACATTGCAAAAATTTTCGCCGGCCGTGCCCACAATATAATCCAAGTTGCTGCTAAGAATCAAGTACCACGCTTGTACTCTGCAGGTATGATTATGGTCAAATACATAAATCCATAACTACATAGCACCTAACATTAGGTTCATTGAAGTAAATTAAGAACAAAAAAAAAAAAAATAATAAGGGACTGTGTATACCAGTTTGTACTTTGAACTTGAAAATTTATTTATTTATAATGCTGGCATCTTGGGATCGATTCTTTGCGGGAGATGTGTTTTAATTTCACTTTTTAATTGTTTGGGGTAGAAAATACATATAGAAATAGAATGCAAATTATGAAAGAGGTCCCCCCCTTCCCACCTGCTGGAGTTGCTTGGCTCGTATTACGTAACTTTGTTTTTTTCGTATTTACGTTTCTAATCGGCGTGGCCGAAAAAAGATAATAAGACGAATTTTATGGAGATATTAATAATTTGGCAATGAATAGGCAATTCACTGAAGAACTTGCGGAAGGCATCTGTATGGTGGTCTGTAATTTCTTGTAATCTTAGCTTTCAAGCTTAGAATGGAATACATAGTTTAATAGCGCCCGTAATTTGGTACAGGTTAGATAATAATATGCACTGCCATGTTCACAAATTTCTAGAAAATATTTTATCAGCTATTTTTTTTTATAACGATTTTAAAAAAATTTGCATAATTTACAAACTCGAATGATAGTGCAAGCTTGGAGACAATTTTAAGATCATTCTATGAATTTCAATTTATTAATCACTCCCCCTTTCTCCGATTGTTTATGCCGTACTCATTTTGATCGATTATGTAACATTCTTGTTATCAGTGAATTCACTGCAAATCTTTCGCTATTTTTAAAGGCAGTTAATAATGCATAAAAAAAGCATGCTTTTTGTAAATACAATACATCTGGTTGTTAACGGTAATAAAGTGAAAAAGAGATAACTTGCGAACTAGGCTGACCACATTTCTCGTGGTGTAGAAAAGGCATTTGAATTAACTTAAACTGGATGCCAGTAACTTTGAGTTATGTATGTACATATGTATGTATTAGAAAAAGTGGGTTTATGGGTCGAACACGATTATAAAGAAAGAAAGGATGTATTGACATTCTCCAGAAACCATTAAATACATTTTTATGTTTTTTTGTCTATTCTATATCCTTAAGTCTATTGTTTAAGGACGCAATACGATGAAATTCAACGCTTGCCCCGGTATAAATATGTCAAAGAAATAAAAACTAGGAGTATTGTTTAATGTGATAAGAAGTAGATCTAATCTAATCTCTATCCTAGTCCCATAGCAATGAGGGAGGATGAAGTTTTTTGATTGGCATAAACCTTTCTCTTGGACATCCATTACCCAGCTCCTGGCCAGTTATGCTTGCTAACATAATAAAATTTCCAACATTTTTCAGTGACAAAACAAATTCTAAACTTTAACACCGGACATCGTGAGTCAGTGCGATGGATTACTAAGTGAGAAGCTCATGTTTCAAGTTACACTTTTCATTCTAACCCTATGAATGGTAGTTTACTATGAAAAATTCGATCCTATGAAAAATAATCTTAACACATACGGTCCACATACGACCTGTTGCACTAAGTATTTGTAATTGTTTTTTGTAAGTTGGTGATAAAGTATTAAACTTAAAGTTAAACTCCTTTCAGCATTTAATAACAAATACAATACAACTCGCACAACACGAATGACTGCTAAAAGCTAGTGTCTAGACCCTATAGAGCACATATATTTGTTCGGTTATTGAATGCATTTTTGCATATGTTCAACTGAGTGTTCCCAGGAACCAAAAACGTACAACCACATAAAAATGTGCGCAATCAATAGTACATTATTTTCAGAATTGTAGAAGGAATTGAAAAATGTCTTACTCTTCTGAGCACCCTGTAAAATATTAATATTCTTCACGTGCTTGTATTGCATCATATTTTATTTATTTAAAATTTTCGCCCGAGCCTATCTAAATTTATTTAGGTGTGCATTTAATCTTAGACGTTCTTGATGTTAGCTTTAATTAAAATGCGATAATTCTGTTAGACTGTATTTGCTTCTATTTTTACCACATTGTTGAAAAACGTACATAAATTGAACGCAGTATGCCCCTCTATTAAAATGAATTTCTTAGAGCTCGTCTACAATCGATGGCTGTCTCATTCTCATGTCTACAAGTTAAAAACTATACCAAACCCCTGTCTTGACTTTAACCTTTTGCGGCCGACACTCCCCTTTTTAAGACAAATGCTTTCAACAAAACGCACATGTGTTATGGCCCACGACTGAGCATGGCCACTTATTTTTTAATTCGTTCGTGTCTGTTGTTCTGAAGTCCTTCTGTAGGTCACTTTGCATTGTCTAGGGTTAAGCAGATAAAGCTTATGACGCACATTACCCCAACCTTTCATGACATGAGACAGTGACCCGAATAATCTTTGTCTTTTCACTATTAGTTCAAATTTCGACAAAATAAATCTGAAAAAACTTATATAACAAGTCCATTTGTTTTATTTCAGCTGTTCAACCCTTGGAGTACATCAAAACCGAGGTAACTGGTGAGAAGAAAAATGTTGCTGTCATTACCTTGAACCGCCCAAAGGCTTTGAATGCCTTATGCAACGGTTTAATGAAGGAATTGAGCACAGCTCTTGATGGCTATGAACAGGATTCCGCTATTGCTGCCATCGTTATCACTGGTAGCGAGAAGGCATTTGCAGCTGGTGCTGATATTAAGGAGATGCAACCGAACACATACGAAGGGTGCATCATGGGTAATTTCTTAAGCGACTGGACTCGTGTGGCTCGCTGCCAAAAGCCTATTATCGCCGCTGTTAATGGATACGCCTTGGGCGGTGGTTGTGAATTAGCCATGATGTGCGATATTATCTACGCCGGAGATAAGGCTAAATTTGGTCAGCCTGAGATCGCTTTGGGTACAATTCCCGGAGCTGGTGGCACCCAGCGTTTGACACGTGTTGTTGGCAAGTCAAAGGCTATGGAAATTGTTCTAACTGGCAATATGATCACCGCTGAGGAAGCTGAGAAAACTGGTTTAGTTAGCAAGGTTATTCCAGCTGATAAGTTGGTCGCTGAAGCAGTTAAGTTGGGTGAGAAAATCGGAACTCACTCTGGTTTGATTGTTCAATTGGCTAAGGAATCTGTGAGTACTGCCTACGAAACTACGTTGCAAGAGGGATTGAAATACGAAAGGAGGACTTTCCATGCTACTTTCTCTACTGTAAGTTGTTAATTTTTTTATATCTATTATTTGAATTCAGATTGACATACATTTTTTTTTTTTGTTTTACTGTATAGGCGGATCGTAAGGAGGGTATGACTGCATTTGTTGAAAAGCGTCCACCAAAGTTCGCCAATAAGTAAACGTCGTTATTGTCTTCGATATATGGAAGGGAGGAGTTTATGCCAGATTTATGCATTTATATATACACACCAGTAGTCTGTGCTTTATTGTTGTTAAGTGAAAAGTATATTTTTATACACATCTGCGAAAATATAATAAGAAAATAAGAAAAGTTTGTGATTTTCGAGTTTGACTTTGAATGCACGAGTATATATGTATAAATGTGGATTTTAGTGCACCTGGAGTTATGTAATTCTATTTTTTTTTTCCAGCAGTAACAATAGTGTCACTGTGAACTAGGTATAAGCCCCTCGAGGCTTTTGAAATAGGAAATAACTTCGGCAAAATGAAGCAAACGAACAAAAACAAAGAACTTACATTGGAAATACTGGGCATTTTAAGATGAGGGGGAACTGTTAAAATATATTAAATATAAGCTACATCTTTTACATCTTCAGCCCTTTTGGAAGATATTTTTACGTATCAAATATGTTCACGTACACTGACTCCCAAGAGATTGCAATTCTGCTATCGAACAGGACATAATAACAACTTTCATGTTCATGTTACTAACTAACTGAGGACATGCCGTTTCCTTTTTAAAAATTAGGGGACTATAGAAGGAATCGCCATCGGTATATCCGATCGCCTGTGTAAGCGTATGACCCGGTGTTCTGCTCCCAGCGATTGAGTGCTTAAGATTGTCGCCTTTCACAAGCTAGGAACAAAACTAGAACCATCTAACTAATTAACTTAATTGATTGCTCTTGAATTACAGTGGCAACGTTTTGTTCTCCAAAAATAGACAATGGCACTTACATTGTGAGATAAATTAGTAAATTTATCAGTTCATTAATTCATCAACCGTCTATTACAACATGCATTGCTTGATGCTATCTTATTATTTAGTTGAGAGAAGACACTCTAAGCATTCCAAGTTCTTGGTTTTATCATACGATATCTTGCAAGCAAATCACTTATGTAATAATGAAAAGCGCGATAAAAGTTCACAGAAGGTATATAAAGTATCGAAATAGGCAATCGAATTTATTCAGTAAAGTTGAAACAATGAAGTTCACTTTGGTTCTCTTAATCGCTGCAGCAGTTGTTGGTTGCGCTCTAAGTTGCACCGATGATTCGTGGGCTGAATATAAGGTGAGTGTTGAAAGGGTTCTGCGAAGCATATAAGGACATTTATAATTCTAGGAAAAATTTAACAAAAATTATGGTTCAGAAGAGGAGCTTCGTCGCCGAGAAATTTTCTGTGAAAACGTAAAAGCTATTGAGGAACACAATGAGCGTTTCAAGCGTGGAGAAACCACCTACGAAATGGGTATAAATCAGTTTACAGATTGGTCGCACGATGAGTTCATTGGCTGGGTTGTAGGACGACATCACTTCAAAAGGCATTAAGTTAGTTAGAAATGGTTGAATAAATTTTTATGTTTTGCAAATGTTAAGTGAATGTTCTTTTTCATTATTTCTGCTGGTCAATTTTAATCAAAATGTGTTTTATAGGCGCAACTGTTAGTTCATCGTAGGCAAAGCCATCCGGTTGCGCAGAGTCCCTGAGTAGAAATATTATCAAAGCGACTCTCTTTATCAAAAGGTTACAAATGGCAACTGATGATTGGTTTATAGTTTCTTACAAAAGCCTTAGCGGGTAGAGCTGTAGACTCAGTATCCTACAACGGGAGGTGCCTACAACAGTTTGCTGCACCCGAAAGGCAGACTAAGTTGTACTGTTTCCTCCAAACTCTCTTAACATAAATAGGACACAACATCGTCCGAAGAACTATTTATTCAAAGCCAAAAAGGCTTTCACACCCTCTTGTTAAGCACTATTTTTCTGCACCAGGATGAACGCTAATTTAGGGAAAGTAGATATGAAACCCAACTTTACATTAAAATGAACACCGTTTTTTATTTAATTCACACGTACATACATACATACATAGTTTAGAAATGCTTAAAGACAGAATTCTTAATATATTTGAAAGGAAGCCCTCTATTCCTCTTCGAGTGTGACTTCAACATGATCTTATCCTGTGTGAATTCCGGTAGTTTCTGCAGTTGCGCCTCAGTCTCCACAAATATATCGAAGCTGCACAACGTACGAACCATTTGAGACAGCAGCAATGTCGATTTACTTTTCAACTGGAATTGTGTCAACGAATTTGTCCAATATTCCATATCCTTGATTGCGGCACTTCTTGTTGCATTCGTCTTGCAGTCTGATGAAACCGAAAATGACCAAACCGGAGACTTTGTTGGGAAATTCGGTGAAATACTTATAAAGCATTCAAGTTTCGAGGAACCCCTTGTAACCACTGTACGATAAAGTAGATTTCCCGGTACAACAAACTTTTTCTGACTCAGCATATGGTGCGAATTCTTCTGCATGTAGTCCTCCCAGGTAATAGGGGCCCACTGTGTGATGGTACTGCACAGGGAGACGTTAATAAAATTGAATTTCTTCATGTAGATGTTGACGCTTTTGTTCTCTAATTGAAAAAGTTGTTTGTAGAGATTCAAACGTGAGCTCCATTGCAATTTGATTTTCTTGACAATTTCTCCGACGGTAATGTCTTTATCTACATCTGGCAGTTGCTTAGTCCCGTCCGATGACCGGCTAAGCTCTACGAAGTCTAAGCCACAGAGTTTTTGTACCCATTTATAGGGTTTTCCGTGTTTGTTCTCGTCGAGACGCATCAGGCATTCCCTCTCATCGGCTTTTAGCTCATGAAGCTGGTACTTGCACTTCAGCGAAGGGTTGGTATCCCCAGAATCGGCTTCATACAAATAGTTCAGGATATTCTCCGAGGATATAACATCAGTCATTGGCAAGTTGTCCATATTCAAGCTTGACGCAGCAGTAACAAACCCGAGAGTTGGGAAGTATCTAATCTCAATCGAAATGTAACCCTTAGGCTCCTCACAGCGCCCGATTGTGAACTTGATGAAGAGTGGAAATGGCTCGAAATCCATCTTTTTCTTCTGACTAGCGACATCCGATTTATTTGTGTATTTATTTCGCTTTGCGTCTACTTCATCTGTATCCGAATTCTGATCATATTCAGGGAAAACATCGTCGCCCTTTGCCGACTCATACTGACGAACGTCTTCTTCAGTTCCTTCGACAGTCACGTTCAACGATGGACAAAAAGTCTGCGCAAACGATGCCAGTTTCATATACAACATGTAAAGAGACTGTGGTAGCAGCTTCGCTATTCCATTGACATCCCACTCCTTTTCAATATCAAGCCCTAAAATAGATTGCAAACGCTTAGTTGCTTTCAATAGCGTCGCCAAGGATGGTCCAAATGACTCCAAACGCTCATTCGTGCTTGCAATTTTCTTTACTTCAGTTTCTTTTCTATACACTAAGTCCTCGCAGAGCAAGGACAATTCCTTTCGCTGCTGCAGCTCCCATTCCAACATTGCCAAGCGTTTTATGTGTTCTGACACTTTTGTTGCTTCAGGCCGAGAGATGGAAACCGGAGCTTTCTCATAAAACTCATCCTCTGGCACCAGGTTTATGTACTCGTCACAGCTGGTAAATTGATAACAACGCTGAATTTCCTTTTTCAAATAACTTATCTCATAGAGGAGATTTTGCAGATGCAGGCGGTTGTTGTCTACACGCAGCTTCTCCTTCTGCAACACTTCGCGACCTGTACGAATGCGATATTTTTCCAGGCGATTTACCTTTTTCAACAAAACAATCATTAAAGATGCCTCATTTCGCTTTGCCTTTAGCTCACTAGCCGATTTACTTGATTTGTCCTTCTTCAGCTTGAGAACTTGCTCGAAAATCGCACCCAACTCGGCGTATTTCTTTTTGCACAAATTTGTGTCCCAAGATGTTTCACGTTTTTCTACCTCTTTTTCTTCATATTTCACACTGTACGTGTCGTTCATGTGTGGTTTTGTTAGTCCGTCCATAATATTTGTAAATATTGTCCACCTTAAGTCGGAATTAAGTAATTAAATGAAGAATATTTCGTTTGTTTTATAAGGACTATGAGAAAAGTCTTGTTTTGGAGGGACATTAGGTGTCGAAAGAAATAGTGTAGACGATCAAATATTTTACCTCGAATGTGTTGCTTCCTGAACTTATCAATATTCCTCCTTTGAAAGAAACTGAAAATTATACAATTTTTATCTTTAATTCTTGATAAAAGTATTGTTTTTGCAAAATATTTACCAAATGCAACGGCTCACGTTCGGCGGCAAGCAAATTTCAGTTGTCAAATGAAAGTAGATGTTATTGTGAACTAGCACTTTTTGTAAGTGACTGAATAAATGTGTTCAGGCTATGAGTAACAAATGGGACTTCTGTTCTTTTTACTTTATTCACGTGTAGGATTTTGTTATAATTTTATTTATCTTGCATGCATTTGATATTTCATGTTTACTTTATAAAAAAAATCCGACGAACTGGTGACATCAAATATGTGTAATCAGTCGGTGAGCATTAATTTTTTTTAAGTTTTTTTTTTCACAATAATTTGTACTCTCAGCTGTTCATCGGCTAATTATCAATCCAATAGCTGAACGTACAATTTAGCTCTCTAGCTTAACAGGTTACAAATTATATCGTAGTAAACACACAGCTAGACAGACCGAAAGACTGAATGCTGTTACTTAGGTGTTACTGATTTAGAATGCTGAACAGCATCACGTCAATAGTGCTTTAAAGATTTGGCGCTATTGTCAGACTGACTCAAGATTTTGAGAAATTCCACACCCACTATGTTCCTGTTTTGCATGGTAAATTTCCAATCGCGCGAACTCTCTAAGCTCGAAAAGTATCTCAGGGGAGTTTCTGCATGCATCAACTTAAGAGGCAGCTTAAAGCTAGCCATTCTATTTCGCGTTTTACTATGAGGAGAAAAAGCAGCGAAGACAGTGATGCAAATATTACTATGTGCCCCGTGCTTGATACCCCTGTATTCCTTGTGCCCCCCTTCGGGCATATAAGAAAACCACCTTACCCTTATCTGTTACGTTACCAAAATAGGAGCGCTGGGGACCTCTCCGGAAACCTCTGGATTTTCTTACCAATTTGTCTAAGACACGAGTAGGTAATCCTTTTTCTATCATTCTTTCTGTTGAGTTAATCCTATACTTACAGTGGTAGCTCTGCTTTCCCCATCAGCACCAGGTTTAACAATACGGAGCAAGACACATTCCAGAGACCGAATCAGGGACGCATTATGCACAGTGATTCCCCAGTTTTTGAGATCTTTCAGGAAGGGAAATGCCGTGCATCTGGATTTGAATTTATTTTAGAATTCGCACTAGCTATGTGTAGGGCCTCGTATCTTGTAACTCACAAGGAGGAAATGGGTAGCTATGTACATAAGTCTCATGTTGAACAATTCCAGATTATTTTCCCCCGCTTTCTCCCTATACATCTGCTCTTATTTCACATAAACTAAACGGTTTATTTTATACTTAAAATGAAGTAACGATAATATAATGTACTGTTTTAGTAATTCTTTTATTTGAACTTAACTTAAACGAAAAAAAAAAACAATTCTTTTACAATTAAAACATTAAATATCTCCCTTACATATTCAGTTAATTTATCGACTATGGAACCTGAAATTATGTTTTAAATAAATTTTTAAGCAATATGTATATCGGTATTGCAAAAATAAATATGAATTAGCTTAACAATAAAAATTAGTCATAAATATAATCAAGTTTCAGAAAATAATTACGCTTCTATGTGTATTAAACTTTCTTTTCCCTATTAACGTATTTTTTTTTATGTATATGTATATATAATTCTCATGAATGCAAATATGATATATAATATTTCAATATGATTTATTTTTATTTGTCATTTTTAATGCTTAACATTTAATTTTTAATTTTTCAATTCGCAATTGTATTTATTAATAATTATGATTTTTTTTTAGTTTTTGTTCCTATATAAATAAATAAATAATGCTTAGTGGTTGAGGAACTTTCTATTTTTAATATTTCACTGGGAATGTAGGTTTGATTTTTGTTGTTGTCTCTTTTAACTGAAGGTATATCAGCCAATTAAAATTGATGAGTGTCTAAGTTTTACTCTGGTGTTTTTTCTATCGTATCAAAAGAAATTGATTTTAATTAATTTTAATTTAAAATGCTCTTTTTTTAATGTGTTGTTTGTTTGTTTATAAATGTATTTATGTTTGCTTCACAAGAACAAGGTGGCAATTTTGTACTTTATGAATGTTTTTATTTACTTTTGTTTAATGTTTTATTTTTAAAATAGTTTTTTTATTCATTTTTCTTGTTTTTTTTTTTTATTTGTTTCTTTTTGTTGTGTAGCGAAAATATATTTATATATATTTGTATTTGTATTTGTATGTATTTGATAGATTTAAATGTTATTCTACTTATGGCTGGTGTGTTAGTTTCATATAGTTTGTATGTCTATACTATAAGGTAAGGTCTCTACAACATTGAGTTAGCTACACTTTCTTTTCTTTTTATTTTTTTTTTGTGTTACGATAACAATATTCTACTTTTTTACTTCACTTTTGCACAAATACAATAATTTTTTTCACATAAATACAATTAAAGGTTTACGAAATGATTATTTAATTTTTTTTGCCCAATGATGTGCTTGTGGAGGTTGTAGGGTTAAATCCCCGTATTTTATGATTTTATAAACATTTCAATGAATTTTTGGTTCCAACTTTACTCAAGGTGAGAGATGGATTTTTGACAGCCTTCCAGCTTGTAAAGCTCTGTCTATGAAATAAGAATTTAAGGTCTGTATTCAGACCCTGTCATGAGGTGAATGACTCCAAGCTATGCTTGTTCTAATTAAAACCAAGAACTTAAATCAAGCCTGAGATTTTGTGTGTCGAGATAAAGAGAGAGATAAGCAGACTCTTACTCAAAAAGGTTTTTTTTTTTTCATTTTTTACACTGGTAATCGAAATTAAAAAGAAAACTTCTTATTTAACAGGACCAATTGCCTAAAACGACACTGATCGTTCACTTGCAAAAATTAAATTTCATAACAAAATCTATATGAAAATCAAATTAACAAAATATTGGTACTTTATGCGATATAATATACAAACTCGATGCGCAATAATATATAATATAATTATTTTATACTTTATTTTTTAACATACATCATTTTATATACAATATAACACTTTTTTCTTTACTTTGTGGTTCGCAACTATTATTAACTTCCCATTGTATTTGAAGCTGAAGCATCAAAAACATTATTTCCACATGAATATAGGTTGTTATGTCCTTATTCTAGTAGAAAACAATTTTTTTTCTTTGGTATATCTGTTTACAATTTTACTTGTATTGCAGTTTGTTTGTGTGCAGAATTGCAATACAATTAATAAATACAAGGATTTTGTTATTTTTTTTGGTATTACCTTGACGTTGTGGTGTTTTGGCATGGTTGGGGATTTTAATAGGTAGGTTGTTGGTATTCACCCGGAGCTAAAAAAAAGGAGTAGTGAAATATTTATTTACATTTTATCAGTTTACTAGAGATCCCTAGATTCCTAACTATTTATCGGCGGTTTGTCACGCATTAATATTCGGATTTTGTTTCTTTTAATTAGACTACATTGAGATAGGTGCATGTTGGACTTGGGGTTTGATAAGATAAACGATATCTTAATATCATGAGAGGTTAAAGAAACATAATTACATAGACTGCGAAGCATAATCAACGAACTTTGTTGTCACTTAGATGTATTATAGATACGAGTGTATCTCGTGATAGAGATAAGATTTGAAAGTTTACACATAAATATGATGTTATGAAGCGTAATGTTAACCTTGGCAGAGAGTGTAGTTTTAAATCTAGGACACCTACTTAAGACAGTAAAACTACATAAAAATGCATAGAAGCAAGAAGCCTTCCACTGCTTGATACTTGTATACATACAATTGGAGTGTTGTTGGAGTGTACTAAATGTGCTGAGATCAATTAAGAAATACAAAGATCTAAAGCTAGAACTCTGGAGCTAAAACACTGGTGAACTCAGACGAAACTTGTATCCGTAAATTGTAGTGTTGCTGAAGCCTAGTACATTAAGGTGCTTAGCAAAAGCAAAACTTCTTTGCTAGGAAGTCAATAGGCTGCTTGCAGTCTTGTCTACTAAAAGACAAAAAAATGTGTAAGTCTCAAAATAAGATTGGAAAAATGTCCAATTTTTGAACATTCGTCATTATTAACCTGATTTTACTAGCATTCACACATGAATCACGGATTGCAAATGCTAATTAAAACACTAACATCGTACTTGTTGCGTGCTACTTTATAACTCTCCAAGGCCTATCCATTCAACGAGGTAGCTTTGATGGCTATTGGGATATAAAGGTATTAAAGGAAATTATATTTCTCATTTCCGGTCTTTGACAAATAAGATGTCACCTTGACACTGGTTAGAGGAGAAAGAAACCACGAAATTCTTTTGGAAGAATTGCTCTGTCTAATACTTTCGGACAAATATTGACTTAAGGACACTCTTGCTCAAATAAATTAAAGAAAAATCGTCCACAGAGGCTATTCTGGCCTCCATCGCCAACTTCCTATAGTTTAAAGCTGGCTTTCTTAAATATTCAATTTCTCAGGATCGTGCCGTTATGACGTTGGTTGTATCCAGTTCATATAATATCAGAGTGATGTCCTTAGCCATGCAAATTTCCCATGTCTGTTTCACATTCAATTTTACGATGCTCCTGGCTTCTGGGGTTTTACTTTTACTCCATCTTTGATGTTTGACTTTTCGATTCCGTAGAAATCTAGCTACTAAATTTTAAATATCTACGTTTGCTCGAGTCAAATAAGGAGTCAACAGCCCAGAAATAGGATTTTGATTTCAAGTCGTTGAAAATTGATGAAAATCATTCAAAGCTGTCCAATGAGATGTCGCAATAGCTCCCTTGTTCTAATTTCAAAAACTAAGACAGTAACCAGAAACAGACTCGTTAGACAGAAATTTGTCTTGAGTCCTACTCTGTACGCGTCACAACAAATTTTAATGCAGACAATATAATAAAATATTCTGTTTCTAAAGGAATATTTAACTTTAATCGGAGAATTTATGTACATACCCTGTGGTTGTTGCTGTTGTCCAGTAAACGGAGACTGACTATATTGATCCGTTTCGTTCTCCATTGGATAACTTGTATACTGTGTAGCCGCTGGATCTGACTCAAATGTCGAGGCGAAAGCAGCTTCTGCACCTATTTGGAAACGCTTATAGGCAAAAAATGCACATCCAGCCTAAAAAAAAAGTTCATGCTTTACTCATTTTGAATTCGAACTTCCTCCTTTGAAAACATACCCATGTAAACATTGAAAAGAAAGAAAAAACAATGGCAGCTTGAACATTACTAACACCCTCTCCATTTGGTGGTGTCGTTGCAGAACTCCATTGAGACCACAAATAGATAAACGCAATAAAGTACATGAAGGCCCAAAAAGCTAAATAAACAACCAATTAAACCCACTCAATAATGAAAATCATCTGAAAATATCACTCCTTCCTCACCGGAAAATCCTAAATCGCCTAAAACATAATGCTTTCTACTCTTCACCGATGACATCTGTTCGAAGAGATACTCTCCAGCTATGAATCCCATTGATGCAAGGAATCCAAAGACTCCAATTGTAGTTCCATATTTACAGGCCATCGCATCGTTGTTATAAAGGCAGACTTCCTTGCCATTTTCCTCACGCCATCCTTCCGATGATATGCAACCAAAAACGACTATCGAGAAGAGCTGGAAGAGAACCAATCAGTATTTTTTTTTTAAATTATATATAATTAGTGAAATAAATTAATCTTAAGAAAAAAAAAAATAAAAAGAAAAAGAAAATCGTTGAATGAAAAAAAAAATGAGATCACTGTTGTACGAGAAAATGACATGCTTGTTGCTCTCATTATGATTTAGGATATGACTATGAAAGACAGGACACATAAAAGGAACTACAAGGACGTACGTGTAATGGTTTATTGATTTTTTTTTTTACAAGAAAAGACGCAGACAAGTAAAAGTTCTTTATAAGGTTCGTATTACGTACTGTTTGCCGCCACTAAATTGAGGAAATATCTGTGGATATGGGGCTTGGATTGAAAATTTAACCCCATCCTAACGAAATTAAGGCGGACATAAAATTACTTCGCACAACAGAAAGCTTTAATTATTGTGCCAGGAAATCACTGCAACAAACTATAAATTTGTGGTAATTTGTTCTAAAACCTTCCGCTTTCCTTCGGAGAGTGTTCACATGTGTGTGTATGTATGCAGGATACGACGTAGGAAATTGGATAGAATAAGGGAGTCCAAATATAAAAATACGACGTTAATTAAATTCCCAACGACTTGGAAATAGGTCAAAAGATTTGCGTTTCCAAGGAATAAATGGATGGATACAACGTTTATATACGAAATCTGTATATATCGGGTCTTGGAAGGCTGTCCAATGAAAGCTTGATAAATTCTTATGGTAATTAATCTACGTTGACCTAGGCATTTTCGCACAAGAAGCTGCAGTAGAAAAATCACATTTCACAAGCTTGTCCTTAGGACGAAAAATTATTATTTTACTGCTGCAGGTACGAGTATGCCGCATCACCATATATTTTTTTTATAGTGTTCCATGGCTTCTTGGAACAGTAATGAGATGGAGAAAAAAATGTGTGTTTCCTGCCATCCCCAGTTATTTATGGCAAAATAAAGTGCGCATCAGGCCTCACATACCCGTACTTCCCTGCATGTGCAGTTCGATTTTGAAAATAATTACTGGACGTCAATAGGTATTCATATGTATATAAGAACAATGCAAACTTTTAACCAGTATTTAAAATCTAATATTTTAAAACCATCCCCTAGGGAAGTGCAGTCATTTTTGAGGCTAGAACAAAAGTTACAAACTGGGACAGAATTCTGAATGCATTGATCCTTGTTACGAGTACAAAGCTTAAAGGAAATCTATTTATTATTTATTTATTAGTATTCGTTAGTACAGATAAAATTAAGATTACGAAAAGCTTGGCCTTTGAGGTTTTTTTATGTGATATGAAGTAAGTTTTTAAGTTCAGAGACGATTAGGAGAATACAGAGAGTGCCGATGGCAGCTTATTTTTTGCACTTCGTAAGGTGAAAAAAGAGCCTAGAATACCTTCAGAAAAAAGTAAGAATTGTATTGACATGAATCTGAGAAAAGATCCACAGGGAATATGCGGTTTTTCAGATGATAGTGACCAGAAACATAACCTTCGTATGTCCTAGCCTCGGGGGCTTTAAGAAGTGACGTAGATATGGAACTTGATCTTTGCTCGTGATAGCACAAAAGATCTCTAGGTCGCAGTGCTTGTCTGGCCTTCAAGTTCACCCTGATCTCAAATACTGTCTCATCTGCTATCAATAACCTCTGAGCGACACAAACAATTCTTCTCTAGGCAAATCATGCACTTGACGGAACAGGGATTAGCTTCTTGCAACCGTTTGTGTTGAACGTGTTATATTCTTAGTACAAAAAGACGAGACTTACAGCTTGAGAAGCCTTCCCATGACAATTATTGCACTCGGAAGCCTAACATACATTTTTGATGTTTTAAAGGATTTAAGACTCGACATTCTCACTCAACTTTCCAACCCGCAAACCGTTAGGCCACTGGTTGCACATACTGGGATGGCCAAAACGAATAACTTACTCACTGTAGACTCGCCTGATGAAGAGGGCTTAGCGTAAATGTTTCTTAACGAAAATGAAGGATACAAAGGATATAAAGCTTGGTATTTAAGATAAATTCGAATGTGTAGAAGGATTCCATAGCAGCTCATAAAACTGAGCGTTATAACAAATCGGAGAAGAATAGGCACTGTCATCCATGTACCGGATCCACTTAAAAGTATACCAGATCCTTAACCAAAAGAGCCACAGCATGGTGATAATCAAAACGCTTGGTTAAACCGAGAGGTCGTTCATAAGATCGATAGTTGTGTCAGCAGAATCAAAGCCACTAGGTAAAGTTCCGACAACGACACACTCAAGATAAATTGTTGCCACCTTCAGGAACTTTCTATTGTTTATCTGTGCCAGCGTACTTCATCGCAGACTTGTAAATAGGTCGTGTATCATTACAGGCTTCGATAATCTGTATACCCTGCGATGTTTGGAAGATTTTTAATCACTGAATGCATTCCTCGGACAATAAAGACGCCATCCTTCCTCGAAGTGAATTCTATTCTACAAAAGGCGACGATTTGTCGACGATTTTATGTTAAACCCCACCCCAAGATGGGAACATAGACGTTGCAACAAACTTACAACGCAAATTTTATTAAAATCTTGAAGAAGTCATTCCATAAAGATTTAGAGTGTTTGCAGACAGACAAGCAACGAATACCAAATGTCTCTCAGCTTTGGTGCCTTTCAAGTAAAATTTTAACTCTTCACAAAGAACACTCAGCCCTAACAGAGATAAGATGTGGCTCGATGGCTCATCTTTGCTTCATTTTATTCAACTCCATAATTTATGTAGAATCACACACATTTTTTCTCAATGCAAAGGTTATGTAATCCCCCATTAAATACAACCCTTAAGAATATCTATTGCCTGAATCTTTAATGGAGAATTATTTACACAAGACTTAAATTAATTACATGTTACACTCTTCACAGCGATAGGATCCTATTCAAGGTAAATACAGATAAGGATCTTCCCAAATTAAAACCACTTTCTCTCTCTTATAGCAGCAAAAAAAAAAAATCGATTATTCCAATTGTGGAGCATCCTTCAGATGATGTACAAGTGAAAGCCGACGACATAGGACCACTGAAGCATTCATAAATACATCAGCATACATAAGCACTCCCCACATATATATTTTGTATTTTGTTTATAAATAACAACAACGCCAAATAATTTTGTATACACCGAATGCTTTATGAATTTGATCTAAATTTAGCAAGGCACAGTGGTTGTTATTGTTGATGTCATTTATTCTTAAAGGATGTCTATTCATTAATTTAAAATTAAATGAAATATAAAATAAAATAGAAATGCAAGAGAGGAAAAAAAAAGCCTTCAGTTGGTCGGGGAATTCACACTCATTAATTCTGCATCGCTTACACAAGAATGATCTCATGTATTATTAATTTGATTGCAATAATATGTACCTCGTCTATAGACATGGTCTGCTCCACCATGACCTCCAGATGAATAATTTCATGAGTATGCATTTTCCATAGATACAGAGTACCTACTCGTACTCGTACTCTTCTCTCTTAGTTTTCGAGGTTAAATCTAGTGTTGGTGGGCGGATGGATGGATAAACATAAAACCAAACCAAAGCTCAGCGAAAAAAAGAAAAAAAAAAACTCCAAAATGTTGACCTACTTTTTGTATCAAGAATTTTTCTCTATAGAGAGTGAGTTGAGAATGAGAAAGAGGCTGCTTTCCCCAGTGGGATAACTAGAAAGGAGTATTTTCCACACCAACAGACTTGTGCTCCTTTGATAATATTTTGATCATAGAAGAAAAAAATATCTCATCCCGAGCTTGGGGAATAACGTCAACACGAAGCAGATTTAGTATTTTATTCCTGTTTTGGTTGTGCCTCAGTGGAATGTGATATTATTTACTCGAGTATCCTGAGGCTACCACACCAACTTACTCTGTCTACACGAGTGTTTGCGCGTGGTGAAAACTTTTCCGAATGAACTTGGGTGGAATATTATTAGTATTGGCCACCCAAATACCATCATCACCAGCTCAAAAAATTCTTTTCAAGGTAGTGGTGGTGGTAATGGTGGTGGTTGTGAGCAATTATTGTGTACAACAGAATCGGGGTGGAAAATCGATATACATGTACCGAAGTGATTTTCAAGGTACACAGTTATGAGAAAAAAAAAACATGAAAATGAAAATGCGAATTAATTTTTATCAAGCAAACAAACATAAAAAAAATAACCTACCCAACACAAGGCTCGCAGAATAACCTGTGGCCTCTGTGCAAAGGTGATTGGATCAAATGTCCCTCCAGCTTTACCGCCGCCATACGCCCCACCACTGTTCATCATAGTTAGGTATTCGATTTTTACTTCCCTTGCCGCTATAGAATTTGCAGTTTCAAGGTTTTCCTACAATTATTTGTAGCTATTCGTTCAATCACTGCGTTCGAGATACTTATTTTCTTTTCTAGAACAATTACACGATAACTACTTGGCAGTAGGTGTGAATTAGTTGAGATACTTCTTCTCTGTACTTGTTTAACTGAGTTTTTTTTTTCTTTAATTTCAAGTTCAGTGTCGCGTTCGATTTTACGGGAGTAAATGAGAAGCCTGTAAATTCGATGTCGAGTGAAAAATCCAACTGACAAGAGACGACGACAATTTGGATGTGGTTCTCGTGTGAGTTGACACTTGGGTGTAGTAGAAAGGGGTTGATTGATGAGAGAGTATGGAAAAGTTGGCGCATACGTTTTGGTGTGCCTGAGCTTTTGTGTACTATGCGGAGAGTAAAACTGAAAGCTTAATAATAAAATATTATGTGTGGGGGTGGTTTGGGTTGTGGCCCTGAACTTTTAGCATAGATAACAGAGGGTCATTTGAGAGAGAATATCGTAATCAGTTCAACGCCATTAAGATTTTAGGAAAATTTAAATGAAGGCGTAGGTATACAGGAGGAGGAGCCTTTAAAATAATTTACATCCACACATCGCCTTTGGATCCCTAGTCCTATGATTTTATGGATCATCTACTTGATCTCGATAAAAAAAAATTGTGTGTACTTTATTTTTTGGAAAAAGGATTAGGGGAACACGTGATAACGCAGCCAGCCATTGCCTGGAGACTGTACAACTTTTAACTCATATGAGCGATAGTGATAGTGTATCTCAATCGAGCCCTTTGGTCCTCCAATAGTAGCAATCAAATTTCATTTCTTAGGAACAGATGTCGTTCTCTAAATTGTGTTTAAAGCTAAGTATACCTGAGGACCAGAATAATGAGTGAAGGTCTTTCAGATTTTTCGAGATAACACGTAGTAGAGCTAAGAATGTTTCTCAGAAAACTGCTTTCTAATCAACCAAAACAGAACACCAGAACCGACATGATTATCAACTGGTATAAAAACAACACAACATGGCCGACGAGGTACCATTCAAATTTTATCGCCAGTTCCGATGATCCGCAATCGATAATGTAGTGATGTGGTAATCGATTGAACAAATAAATAATCTAAACAGATTACAGCAGTTAAACTTTAAGATAAACTACAAGTTTTGCAAGCTAGACGTCTGATATATGGGACTCACAGAAGAACCCTCATTGATACTAAACGCGAATGAAGTTTATGGAGCAACGAAGAATCCCGGAATTCTAGTCAGTCGACGGATACAAGTACCGTTGATGAACTATGAAATTGGAAACTACAAAAATTAGAAGGCTACAGTCATACCCCTAGCCCTTCCTCCTTCAGAATGTTTCTAGTAATTTTTACTAGGAGCTGTTAAGATACTGAATAGCGAGGAACGCGTTATGGATCTTACCGAAAATGCTTTCGATGAATATGAAGATTTCAAACAGGCCACCTCTTGTCACTACAGACCGCAATTCTTCCCATTAAAGCCAGCATTTGTAGCTAATTTTTTTGGGTCGCCGATCAGTGGATTTTTTCTGGTTTAAAGGTGTCGATTTTGTGTAATCACGTACATATAAACACGTATATCAAGGATATAGTCCAAACCATCAAGATTCTACAACTACATAAGCTAAGTAAATCGTATAAATAGAGTAGAACAAGAAAGTTTTAGCCAAAAGGGTCTGAAGTCCCAACAGAAGGCTATTTTCCCCCAAAAAAATCCCTACGTGATAATTTGTAGATTTATGAGAAATAGTCTGTTAAGCAGTTCTGCTTGAACTATGCCAACAATCGTGTTGAGGTCAAAATTTGTTTTGACATTCAGAATTCATTTACCAGTTGCTAATAAATTAGAACAGCTAAATTCATAAAAACCCCCGCCATTATTATGTGTAGAGCCTAAGATAGGTTTCACCATCAACCTTCGATCACATAACAAATATGCGTCCGCACGCATCTACGATGTCATAAATACCAAATAAATTTAACAAATAAATCATATACCACTCAAAACAAAACATAATCGCTAATTTGTGTAAGCATTCGATAACAAATCCATTAGTGACCAGGAACATAGCTAGAGGCAGTCATACCTTCTAACACTTAATACGTCAACGGTTGAATTCAAAGAACTTTTTTATCCAACATCTGACTGGACAACCGGTTCCAATCTTTCTGTTCTAATTAAAAGAATTATTGTACATTTCGATTCCGGATTCTAAGACAGCGCTATGATTAAGCACAAAAAAAAAAAAAAAATCTTTTCATGGTTTTGGGGATTCCGCCGTCGGTCGTGTAGACCGCAAACTTTCCACCTTCAAATGCGGATTATCGAACTAATCAATGCCATAATGAGGCCCGCTTCTGACAATGACAATTAATATTTATTTAGTGGCCAAATAAAGACAAAATGCCAATCAAATTGTTAATAAATCAATATTTCACGAGAATATATTTGCAAAAAAAAAAAATTAAAATTAAATAAAGAAACGCATGCCAGATGAATGGGTTATTCAAAAATAGGCTGGTAAAAACCGGTACAATTTGGTGCATGACTCCCAAAATATTTTTCTATTTAATCTAGCTGGACCGCAGTGCTAGCTACTGTGCGATCTTATAAAATCGTTGGCCAAACTCACTGGCACGTCATTTTGTGATCACAAGCAGACATATTCGGACGCTCACCTTAAGAGTTTTTCTTTTTGAAAGTCGAGTAAACAAAGACGGTTAACCTTTTGAAGACGGTTTCAAATGGCAAAATGTAAGGGAGTTATACATTACATACATAGTTCTGATTAAGTTTCAGTTTTTATTTTTTTATTTTTTGTTTGATTTATTTATTGTTTGAGAAAGTGAAAGCTTTGATTAATTACAAAATGAAAAAAAAAAAAAAATACAAACTTTCTTTATGAACCCAATTGGAGTAGTCTTGATTTGATCCCACAAAGTCGGTTATATGCTGAGGAATACCTTCGATCAAAGTGACGACATAGATGCACGCGGGTGATTAAGTGTGATTGATGTACGAGTTTTAAAATCAAGTTTCAGTTGATGTAATAATTTGAATTTAATAAAATTATGTCGTGGTGGTCCGGAAGTGAAAACACGTGTAGAGTGTGATTGACCTCAGGTAGTGAATCGTTTTGGGACAGTTTTCTTTTATTTGATTTTTATTGGATTTTAAGTTTATTTATTTTATTATTTAAAAGTCAAATTTTCTGGAGCATTTAATTAAAACAACGCGTGCGAAAAAAATATACGCTTTTAAGAGCTACGATACATACCTACATAAATTGATTTTTTTTTTTAATTTGCTTTTAATTTTAAATTGGAACGCTTATAGGTCTCTGCAAGGTGATGTCGGTAATACGAAACCGGTGAACGATTTAAGTAATCTTTTGTAAACAAAACATATTTTGCAATACATACATAACATCAAGTTCCACCAGCGCTTAGTAGTGAAAGTGGTGATGTTTATGTTACATGCTTTCGACCGAATTGTTAATAAAAATCATCAACATAGTTTGTGAAATTTTCATAAATTTAAACCTTTATGTCAGTTGAAATCCTTGGCACAAATCCTGTCAATGACGGTAAGACTGTAATAGTGGCTTTGTACCTTTCGAAGACCGGGAAGTTCTGGTTTGAAAAATAAATTTACTGTGACCTGCCAGCAGCTTCTCTGTCCAAACATCACAGGAAAATGTATTATGCACCAAAGGGTGTTGTGGGTTCATACTGAGCTTACTTACTTACTTAGATTTCGCCACGATTTGGATTCTAAACAAATTCGATTTGGATTCATTCATATTGCCGACTAAGAACTCTTTCCCCTAGAACACGGCAGGTTTCTCTATATTGCGCCTGCATTTCCTAGTAAATTTAAGGCCCTTCGAGACGTGCGTTGACACCCATTCTTTCTACCAGTCTCAGCTATCTTAATGTACTCTTCTTTCTTCTGACTAGGTCGATCCACTTTTAATTGTTACTGTATTTACTTTTTTCTCACAGTCTATGCAGATAAAACCAAAGTTTAATTGAAAAATTTTCATCTGGAGGGTCACTTTCATCACCCCATTTGCTAAGGTCAATGCCTCTGAGCTGTAGAGGAAGGTCTGGAATGATTACATGACAAACAAAGTTTCTCCAATTTTTACAGAGTTTTGTTCCCCAATCTTGTATTATATAGATGTAGATCGCGAAAAGAAATGGTTGCAGAGGCTTTTGAGAGATGAATCTTTTTGCTTTGGCCTAAAACTTACGCGCTTCAAACTTCTTTCAATGCAAATATTTGGTCCGCAATGGACTCTCTTGGCCAAAAAACGCAAACTTGGTTTGAAAGACTAATGAGCTTTCTATTGGCGCAGTTTAGAGGGTCGGACAATTCGTAGCATTTTCAGGCATCTGGACATATTTTACAAGAGAGTTGCTATAGAATCAATTCTCGCTTTCTAGCCTTGATTTTTCTCTTCTTTCTGATCGAAAAGCGCTGTAACACCATTTTGTATGTCTCGTGTTTTGCGGGGTGTGCTTCCCAACATTCGTCATCAAACCACGGGTTTTCTTTTCGCCATCATATATTTACTGGTTCCTCAGAATTATGACGAAACTCGGATACAAATCCGGTACTTCGTCGACTGGTGTGCAAGATCAGAAATCAATCAGATTCCTGTTGAAGTATTTACAAGTACACTCCTATTTTTTTCAGGAATCCCATAAACTTCTGCGTCAGTGACGAACATAGTAACCTTTCCGATCTCCACTGTTCGGAAAAAAAGTCACATAAAGCAGTCTTTAATGTTTGTCTTTTCATCAGAATTATGACGCAACGTTTTCGTCCGAATCACAAAGTGAAGAATGCATACTTCGACTTAAAATGACTCAGCGACTTAATTATCCAACAGAATCCGGCCGTCTGCTCCTTTTAAATCCAACCAAAGAAACTTCTTTTAACAAATATGCTTCCTTCTAAGCTGATGTAAGGTAATGCCGAACATGTCTTGAGGACACTGAAACTGCCGAGCACATTATGTGCGAAGCTGTCGCGCCATGGCTCGTATCAGACTAAGGGAATTTCATCCCTTCTGATATAATCTCCTCCTCAGTCCAAGCAATCCTAATCTTTTGTCGAGAACTTGACTTCATCTTGGATACAACTAACACAGATGTCTCCCATAGGGGATAGTAAAAAAGATCTTCTGAAGGTCCAAGTACTTGGATGGGATTGCCAGAACCCTCCACCATGTAAAAAAAATTTAAAAAAAAAACTGACAGGATATTTCGCTGGTTGCGGCTCAGCTTTAGTTGTTGAGAACAATCGAATGTAATAGATTGACAAATGTCCGAGAGTAATAACTGTCAAGAGAAAGCTTCTCAATTTGTCTTTCGAATATGGCTCCAGACCTACAGGCCCTATTCATTTGTGTGAAAAATATAACACGCACAACACGAATGGTAGCAAGAAGCTAGGCCCTGGACAACATACGTCTGCTGGGCCAAGTAAAACATTCCTGTACAGCCAGTAATTAAAACGTTATTCATGCCCTCCTACGAGAGTGACCAAAGTGACACTTCTTAATTAAATTAAATTAATCATCGTCAATCACACACAAGTCATCTTCATAATTTGTCGAATGCCCTTTTGTTAAAATCCTGCATTAAATCCCATTACGCCAATTCCATTGCGACATTTCCGTTATTAACCCCCAACGGAATAAGGTAACTGATTTTACACTTAAGTTCCACGTTTATAAATAATTAAATGTTCTCTTTAATTATGCATGCATGTATGTACACACTCGTACTGTGTACACTCGTATGTCTCTCTTTTGCATGCCAAAGTATAACTGACCTTTAATTGAGCTGGGAGGAGTTTTACAAGAATAAATAAATAAGAAAAAACTGTATTTCATGTAAAACGTTTGTGCATTACCCTATAGAGTTAGGGTAAAATATTAGGATCAGGTTCGATTCATCCGGCGCTCAAAGACGGTTCACAATGCTGGGCAATGTATGAAGGCAAATTAAAGGCAACTGAAATGAAGTTGCTTCGCATGACAGCAGGGCTAACAAAGCTTAACCGAATTAGAAGTTCGAAGATCCGAGGAAGCCTACACGTCAAAGAACCCATCTAGAAAAAAATTTGAGCACGATCGGCTCAGTTGGTATTGCCATGTTCAAAGGAGGGACCCTACGCACCCTGGTTTTGGCCAAGACATCGGTGTTGTGTATCGTTCTTTGTAGACAGCATGTCCTCGTTTATAATCAGACCCATTTTAGGAGTCTGCTCGCTTGCTTCGATCTACCGATGATGTCAATGTCGTCGGCGTAACCAAGAAGCTATACTGACTTGTGAAAAATAGTACCAGATGTGTTGACCTGGGAATCAGTTTGAACCAGTTTGAAGAAGCTGCATGACAGCGCGTCGCCTTGCCTAAAACCTCTTGTGCTAGTGAAGGTCTCGGTGTTGCTGGAATATCAAAACTAGACATAGTGCGAAATATAGCTCATCTCTATTCACGCTATCATACGCGGCTTTGAAATCGTCTTTGGTCTTTAAATTGTGAGCTTACGGCCGTATTTAGTCCAGGCCTAAAATGGAAGGGACTCTTGTTCAGAGCATTTTTTTAGAAGCTTTCTCATGACAGTCATTACTCTCGGACGTTTGTAAGACATTCACGAGAGGTGGGACCGCGAAAAACTTTTTGATATTTTCTGGGATTCGAACCTCGAACCTTCCGTTCAATAATCCAATGCACTAACCACTGAGCCACGGGGCCCACTTTTGCATTTAACGCTATTAAGACTGATAGTGGAAAAGGCTCTTTAATCCTCGGTTAGAGCCTAGTGCAAAATATATTTCTTTTCCATAAATATTTCCGTCACAAATGAGAAAAACCTACAAAGATGCAAATTTTAACTGATCTAGTTATTCACATTCATTTAAAACAATACTTAAGTGCAAACCGGCTTTTGTCTGATTTTAATCTTTCAATAACAATTAAATGCAACCAAGTGTTTAAAATCTCACGTAACTTGATCTATATTTTAAATTCAGTGTTCCCAACCAGTGTTAGATACTTCTCACTTCACATTTACCTGCACACATGTTTCGACGACACACGTACCTGTCAGCTGGTTTAAGTCCAACCACACCTTGGACTTGAACTAAAAATAAGAAAACATTTAACAGGCAATAAAATATATCTTGAATGCAAATATAATTTAGGTTGAACTTAAGTGGAGTCGTTATTTGATGCGATGACTCAATCCAAAGTGTGGAGTTGTGACATGTATCTGACCATAGAAAGAAAAACTCAAGTGCATTTCTGTATAAGAAATACAAATTCCCGACTCCAAATTTGTGTTATATAATTGTCCAATTATTGACTAATCAATTTCACCTTTGGTTTTGATAATTTAATTGTTTGCTTAGAACCAATACATCAGGCAATGAAAACAAAATCAAATCAGGCGTGGTGTATATTAATTTGTAAATAATTGGTATAAGGGGCGGGGCTGCTTTAACGCTTTAAAATTTATGTCAGTTTAAGCATTAAGTTAAGAAAATACTACATATTGATAGAACTGTCAAATAATTGAAAAGAGTTGAAAACTTATAGAGAAACTATGATTCGTCAGGAAGGTTGATGTGATATCCTATCAGGCTTTGAACAAAGCTTTCTGTAAAGGATGCATAATACGAGAAACTCGCATAATGAAATGAAAAGAATATCAGACGTTGGCAACTCACGAAATTCAAAGACAAGGTTTCAAAGATCATCTGTCGAGAATCTGTGAACGGTTTTTAAAAGAATTCGGGTTGTACTTGTAAGCTTAAATTGAAACGAGGGTAGAGGTGGAGAAATTTGTAGGCTTTCGTAAAAGTGATGCTAGAAAAGAAATTGTTGAAAAAATAGATTAGGGAATTATCTGAGATTAAGTATGTTACTAATGTTTGTAAAACACGATCTTAAAAGAGTTAGAGTTTGCGTTGATGCCTTGTAAGGACTATTCCAGTTGCCGAGAACCCACACGCCAGCCACGATTTCACAGTCCGTGTGATCAGAGCTCTATAGATCTGACCTGATGTGTCTTTGCGGAGATTTGTATACACGAAGAAATGCCTTTTTTTAATTAACCCAAACCTCTGAGCACTCGAACTCTCCTCGGCCCATAAGGCACTATTGCAACCCTTTACGTCATGTACTTCGGTTAGGAAAGTATCGCTTCATCAGTATACAATCTGTTATGAGTGGCTGTTTCAAAATTTGTATTTGTTTCAAAACTGGAAATTGGGTAGAGGTGGCTCATTAAAAAAGCTCAATTTGAACAACTTCTTCGACCTATCAGTCAACTACAGCGCATTTCAGGCGAATATAATGGTGTTTAAGGAAGTCCTCTCCTACCCCAGGATTTCTGGATCACTTCAAAGCTTGCCAGTTGTCTCTTGTACGGATGGCTAGTCTACGGAGGCATTCCGGGAACTGACAAGGCCAATAAACCTGCCATACATGGAGCAGTAAGCTGCGCGCAGTTAACAAAACTAATCGCAGATGGGAGGATGGAACGACGTGCTTAGGCACCCGATATATCTGTTCTAGGCTACATAAAAAAAATAAGATCAGCTCCGCGAGGCGTTGTATCTTTTACGTGCAAGCGCGAAGACGATTAACAAACTCTTCGCCTTTCTAAAATATCGCTCCATCTGATGGTAATTCCTTCGATGATCAGGCGAATACCGACGTCAGAAGCATCCTTTGGTTTAATTAGATTAGAACAATGATGGAATTCTTTTGACCAAAGATATGTCTGTATCAGCTACCATGACCTGAACTTAACCTCACCAGGACGACGCTGATATTTCCAGTCGTATTCTTTACAGACTCAAAGTAAATACGACTATCGCCGTTTTAATTTGGAATTAAGTCTTCATGCGAACCTTCTAGCCCAGTGGATCGGTCTATTTAGGACTGAATGAATCAGGTCGTGTATACATATGTACGTACAGGAACTTGCTTGTTGCTACCACGTTTTCACTACAGTATGCTATAGGTTAGGCTATGTGAGGTTGCCAGAACACACTTAGACCACGTTTTTCGTAGACCGGAGGTAGACCACCGGGTACCCGGGGAAATTTATCTCTATCTCACGAGGGGTTGTGACTACAGTATGCTATAGTTTTCGTAAAATTTCATTCACGACCAAAAGCCATAGCATTGGGAGTCGCACAATTCCTCGACAATTCACAAAAATAAAAGTTGTACACTTCACTTTCTTTAATCTCTAAAACGATTGACATAACCTCTCATTTTAGGCTACCTACGCATGAAAATGATAGATACACTAACGAAGGTCTTACGTTTTCATAATATCGAATCAATTGCACTTCACAGTAATAAATTTTACAAACTAATTAATATAAGACGCTTGCAGTCGGTTACGACTCCAATAAGCCTTGAAAAGGGCTCCAAACACCTGCGTTTTAATGAGCATTTATTATTTCTTTTCAGTTAAATACGCTACACTGCTTGGAATTGGATTACTGGTTAATGCCGCAGCACAGATACACTACATACAGTACGGATGCTTACAGCGACAACACGATGAAGCTTTTCCCAAATTGCACGACATCAACACATTTGATGACTTTATTGTAAAGAAAAAAAAATTCCAAAACTTGTTTATCTTTGTTGATTGTAATAACAAACAAACTTTATTTATTTATTTAAGGCACAAACTGGCAGACATTATTCCACAGCCGAGGAAAGACAAATGCGTGAGACGATCTTTGTTACGAAAAAGAATCTCGTCGACGTCAGCAATCATGCGTTTGACGTTGGTGCATCTTCATTTCGATTGGCCATAAATCCGTTTGCTGATCGCACCAAAATGGAGTATGGACGCTTACATGGATCAAAGATCTCGCCAAAGGGAGAGTGAGTTTTTTTTTGCTTTTTTAATTTGTGCCTAAAAGTCACTGAAAATGAATTTTTTTCTTATCAGACAGCGCGTTGGAAAGCATCGAAACTACATCAGAAGGAATCGTCTTAAGGACCTTCCCGATCACTTTGATTGGCGTGAATTGGGTGGCGTTACATCGGCTAAATTTCAAGGAGAAGACTGCGGAAGTTGTTGGTCATTCGCTGTAGTTGGAGCACTGGAGGGACACCTCTTTAGAAAAACCGGGTTCCTGGTACCACTTTCTGCTCAGGATTTGGTAGATTGCGCCGAGGAATATGGTAGCATGGGCTGTGAGGGTGGATTCCAAGAGTATGGCTTTGAGTACGTTGTAGACCATGGTGTTGCTCTAGAGGCTAAATATCCTTACACACAAATGGAAAATCCACGATGCCATCACAATGAAACTGGCATTGGTGTACGAATTAGGGACTATGCCAGTATTAAGCCAGGCGATGAGGATCGCATGAAAGAAGTTATTGCCACTCTTGGACCAATAGCGTGTTCGTTGAATGCAAGTCCCAATTCCTTCCAGTTATATCAAGGTGGACTGTACACTGACACCGAATGCAACAACGAGGAAGTCAATCATTCAGTTGTTGTCGTTGGCTATGGTGTGGAAAATGGACAGGAATACTGGGTAGTTAAGAATTCCTATTCCTCGAATTGGGGCGAAAATGGCTTCATGAAGTTGCCACGGAATCAGAATGGTTTCTGTGGAATAGCGTCGGAGTGCAGCTACCCAGTTCTGTGATGATTTCTTGTGGAATGAACTGTTTGACACTAGTTTAAGTATTTATATTCTACTTGTAGATAGATGTGTAGGCTTGGTTAAGTCATTTGGCATGTAATAAAGAAAACATTTCTCATTTATGCATATTTGCGAAAGTTTGTTGATTTTGTCCGTTGGTTATGCTGGCTAGATGAGGTTGAAAACCTTTCCTACGTTTGTCTTTCGCACAGTAATTAATGCGATGTGGACGCTAATGCTAGGTGTAAACATTCAAATGAGGTTAACGACATTTTATTATTTGTTGTGAGCAAACTACAGCGAGTGGCACGAGTTACATATGACCCTCAATATAAAGTTGAGAAACTTGCTAACGGCACATATGTATTAAAAACAATTGAATAATTATTAATGCTAACAAATTGACATGGCCCAAATACAATATTGTCAACTTAGCAGTAAATGTGCTACTGTTCATATTTCTGTTAAGTTAGCAAAAATACTTTAAAATTTGAAATGTTAATTAAGCAATATTTTATTGACACAATAAAACCAAAATGTTAAGCTAAGCAATATTATAATATAAAAGCGATTGATAATTGTAAAATCGGGTTGGTTAAGAGAAGTGATTGATATTCGATAGAGTGTGCAGCCTAGCTGAAGACAGCGGCACTCTGGAGAGTTCATAAAATAATTTAAGGAAATAATTTTGTTTCAATTCATTTGTAAATTATATAACTGGCGTAGTCGGTAGGATCCCTTTCCGTCGAACTAGGGATCCATTGCGAACGAACCGGAGATTCTCGATTAGTGTTACAATAAGTGAAATTGCGGTAGCTAGTAGCTAAAAGTAATACGAACACAGAGCGGAATTTAAAGAGCAAAGTGACAAACCCAAGTGAACTTTAGTAAGAAAAAGTGTTTAGTGGAAAGTGCCAATATTGAGAAGAAAAGAGCAAGGGCTAAGATCATTGATCAGCACCGAAAAATTGACAAAATGGAAGAATTACTGCAATCTATGGTAGCCACCATGAATACTCTGGCGGGAATCCAACAACAACAGCAGCAACATCTCCAACGTCAACGAGATCATAATATTGAGAAGGAAATTAAATACATCCAACCCTTCTCAGGAGAAAAGAAGGAGCTGACACAGTTTTTTACTGTAGTGGACAACCATATGGCCAACGTAGCAGTCGATCGAAAAGCAGACATATATAAAGCCATCTACAACATCAAGATCACTGGAAAGGCGAAAAACTTGATATATTCTTCAGGACCGTCCACATGGGCCGAAACAAAGCAGCAGTTAGTTCAACAATTCCGACCCACTATCAGCTTTAGCGATATAATTGCCAAGATCAATTGCATTAAGGTAAACACAATATTAGAATTAAGCAATAAATTAGAAGAAATAACCAACGAAGTTCATGAATATGCAATTTATGAAGATAATTGCAAAAAAATAATTGATTCTATGTACCAAATGTTAATAATTAAAATTAAAGAATTAACTACAGGACAATTGTCGAGAGAAATAAGATTAGAATACGATCTAAATAAAATTAAAAATATTTTATATACGTATTTACCAGATACAGAGGGAAATCTGAGGAAATCTACACATACTAATCCCAAACAATCACAAAATAGTAGCCAATCAAATCGAAATTGGGGACAATTTAGGAAGTTAGATAATAACTATAATTACAGGCATTCCGAACAAGTTAGACACAATCAGAATAATAGCTCAAGCGAACAAGATAGAAATAAATGGCATTCTAGAAACCAAAACACAGTTAGAAATAATTTAGGGAGTGGATTAGGAACAGGTAGACAGAATACATTTAATCCATTAGGACAGTTTAGGCACAGCTTCCAAAACCCACAACCTATGGACGAAAAATCCCAAGAAATTAACAACACAGAACCGACGGATTTTCTCAATTGAGCCTCGGACACAAAATATATTGCGATTTTACGATTAATGGAGCAACATACAAAGCTCTAATAGATACAGGATCAACAATTAGTATTATAAATTCCACCACAGTTTATTGTAATCATTTCAAAATATTAGAAGAAAAAAACGTTTCGCTGAAAACTGTAAATAATGAAACGAGGGAACGAGTCCAGATCATTATCACTGATGCCCCCGAAGAATTCCGAATGGGCACTCAAAGTAAAATTAAGTGGTATAAGATACCGTTAAGAAGTAACACTTGTGATTTACTCATCGGAATGGATTTTATTAGTAAGAACATCACTGAATTAAATATTGGAGGGCGATACATGAAGCTAAACAATACCGTTAGATTAGAACTATATTCAGAAATAATACATTGCCATAATGCATTAGAGTTAAACCACGAACAAAATAAGGAAATAGACACAACATATCTAAATAAACAAGAAAGCGAACAAATCAATAAACTCCTCAAACAATACCACCATCTTGAGTACAAAGAGGGAGATCAATTAACCAGTACAGAGAGCATAATGCATGAGATTAGGACTAAAACCGACCAACAGATAAATGCCCGAAAACATGAGGAGGAAGTAAAGAGGCAAATAGAGGATATGGAAAAACAAGGACTTGTGAGAAAATCGAACAGCCGATATGCTTCCCCAATACTCATCGTACCAAAGAAACTAGATAATTCGGGCCGACGAAAATTCAGACCCTGTGTCGACTACCGAAAACTAAATGAAATCCCACTGGATGATAAATACCCTCTTCCCAATATAGATAGTATATTGGATAAGTTAGGGCGAGCCCAATATTTCACAACTCTGGATTTAGCTAAAGGCAGATCAAAATGCATCCGAGAGATACTCATAAAACTGCATTTGTTACACCAAATGGACTATATGAATTCACTCGAATGCCATTCGGTCTTAAAAATGCCCCAGCGACATTTCAAAGGCTGATGAATGAAATATTGAGAGAGCACATCAATAACATCTGTGTGGTCTATCTAGACGACATATTGATCTTTTCCACAAGTTTAGAAGAACATCTTACAGCCATTAAAACAATATTTAATGTACTAACCAAGCATAATTTAAAGCTACAGTTTGATAAATGTTCATTTTTAAGCAAAGATACCGAATTCTTAGGGCATGTATTGACTAAAGACGGTATGAAGCCTAATCCTAATAAATTTGAATGTATTTTAAAGTATAAGATCCCGCAAGCAGAAAAACAGCTAAAGGGTTTTTTGGGAATGACGGGATACTACAGAAAATTCGTCAAAGACTACTCAAAAATAGCTTATCCGATGATCAGATACTTGAAGAAAGATACAAAAATCAACGCAAATGATCCAGAGTATATTCAAGCATTTGAAACATTAAAGCTATGTATTGTCAAACACCGTATACTGAAGTTTCCAAGGTTTGATAGGCCATTTACTTTATTTACTGATGCTTCTAACTATGCAGTAGGCGCAGTCCTCACTCAAGAAGGGCAACCTGTATGCTATGCATCAAGAACACTTAACGATCATGAAAAAAATTATTCAGCGACAGATAAAGAGTTCCTAGCGATAGTCTGGTCAGTTACCTACTTTAGACCATACTTATGGGGAAACCATTTTAAAATAATAACTGATCATCAACCGATCAAATATTTGAATAAGAAGTATAATGGAAAAGAATTTTCCCACCGAAATGAAAGGTGGTTACTGAAATTAACGGAATTCAATTACGATGTAGAGTATCTTAGGATAGAAAATGTAACTAGTTTAGAAGATTAAGAAACCTCCGACTTAGATACAACCCATTCCGAACCAGAACAACTACTTGATCACTTTCCAATTAAAGAAGAAATCGTGAATAAGAAAAAGAAGAAATCAAAGTTGTTTAAGGGAGGCGTAGAATACAAGTTAATATGACTAAAAATGAGTTATATTGGAAGGACTTGTTTAACAGAACCATTAGACCTGGAAAGGTAGGGATATACACTGATCTGTCGGACCAACAATACAATAGAATTCAACAAATTTTAATGCAGTTATTCCGTCATGATAAACAAATTTCATTTACAAAATGTACTCGTAGGACAAATGAAGTAAAAACACAAGAAGAAATACGACAAGAACTTTCTAGGCATCACACCCAAGAAACCATACATAGCGGTATAATAGAAACTTATAACACACTTAAGAATAAGATCTATTACCCAAACTTAATAAAAGAAATACAAATAAATACGACAGAGACCCAATAAAACCAAAAATTCAAATCACTGAAACACCGGAATCACCAAATGACACTCTACATATGGACGTATTTACATTTCAAGGACAATCATTTGTAACGCTAATTGACAAATTAACAAAGAAGGCTTATGCTTATCATTTACAAAATAAAAATTGGCTTAAAAGAATAGAAATATTAGAAGAACACTTTTCAAAATTTGGAAAACCGAAAAAAATTATAACTGATAACGAATTCAATAACCAAGAAGTAGAATTACACTTAACAAAACCGAATAACCACACCGGAAACTCTGATGTAGAAAGACTTCATTCAACCATTCAAGAAAAGCTTGTTGGTTTAAAAGATCCTACACTCACACACTAAATAGAAAACTACAACAATAGATATCATAGTACTATTAAAATTACCCCACAACAAGCAATGAATACAGACAAACAGAAACTTCGACAAACCGTTATTCAAAATAAAAACAAAAGCTAACAGGAATAGAGAAGATTAGTAGAAAATAGGAATATAGCACCAATAAAAAATTATAAGAGACTAAGCCATAAATACGAGAGCCAAGATATAGAATAAAAAATATCACTAATGAACATACTACAAATATTAAAAGAATGCGTAAATTTACAGGTCATAATCCTCCTAGTGATTCTAATCACTAAAACATCAAAAGCAAAATTGATAATAAACAAAATCGAATCTATTAACGGATATGTTGAAATTAACATGGGGACTTTGGAAATGATAAACGAGACTATGACAATTCTACACATAATCGATTTACAGGAATTTAAGGAAACCGTTCAACAAGTAGAAGACAATTTAAGGCAAGTACCTAGTGGTATCGGTAAGGCATTAGCTAGAGAAATCGGAAATGTTAAAGCCAAGTTGGCAGCGATTTCCACAAATAGACGTAAAAGAGGACCAGGACTAGCCAATTCCAATTTTGTTGGAACTGCACATAAATGGCTTTTTGGAACGATGGACGATAACGATAGGCAAGAAATTCTAGAACACTTAAAAATAATGGAAGATAATGACCACCACAACACCATCGAAACGATTAACAAACAAATTAAAATCAATTTGCACTTCAACGAAACTATATTTGATTTAAAAAAGTTAATAGAAGGAGATAGAGATAGAATTCTTAAGGTTTTGAACGAAACAGATCAGACTCAAAAGGATATAGTATACCAACAAATTATTTTAGATCAGATAGTTAAATTAAAATTGGTAGAAGACAAAATAGACCAAATATTAGATAATATTGCCTCAGCCAAATATAATATTCTCCATCCAGGCATTTTAACACCACATGAAATATATACATTCAAAGTGGACTACTACAAAATTAAGCACTCTAGACTAGGAATGATGAAGAATAACAATACCCTTATAATAGCAATAAAAATTCCCACAAAAGTTATTGAAGTCAAAACAAAACTTTTAACGAGTATACCCAATAAGAAGGGACTAGAAATTATTCAGCAAGATGAAAAACTGATTGAATATAATAATAAAATATATGTTTTTAATAACGAAGTATATATTAATGATCTTAAACCAGCAAGCAATTGTGTTACCCGCAATGATTGTAAGCTAAGAGAAAATACTGATAAGGAAATAAAAAAAATTGATGAAGACACCATTTTATGTAAAAATATGAACTATGATGATGTAACAAATTATTGTGATGATAGAAAATTAAACATAAGTGGACATTTTTTAATAAATTTTAACAATTGTTCTATTACAATCTTTAATAAGAATTTCTCCAACAAAATTTATGAATTTAAAGCTAAATACCACTATTTTGAGGACATTCAATATAATTTTAGTAAACCCATTACATTCGAAAATATTGTATTAAAAAATCTCGAGAGCATTAAAGAGATCAAAGAATTGAAATACCACAAAAACAGTCACTATGCCATAAGTTCAACAATTGTAATAGCATTAATAATTGTCTCATGTCTCATATTTACAATCGTAAAGAATCTTAAAATTGTTGTAAAAAATATACAAGAGACCTTGAGGGCAACTACTCCCAATACAATTCAGGAGAATTTCCAATCAAAGGGGGGTGAGGTAACATATGACCCTCAATATAAGGTTGAGAAACTTGCTGACGGCACATATGTATTAAAAACAATTGAGTAACTATTAATGCTTACAAATTGACATGGCCCAAAGACAATATTCAATGTTCTACTGTTCATATTTCTGTTAAGTTAGCAAAAATGTTAATTAAGCAATATTTTATTGACACAATAAAACCAAAATGTTAAGCTAAGCAATATTATAATATAAAAGCGATTGATAATTGTAAAATCGGGTTGGTTAAGAGAAGTGATTGATATTCGATAGAGTGTGCAGCCTAGCTGAAGACAGCGGCACTCTGGAGAGTACATAAAATAATTTAAGGAAATAATTTTGTTTCAATTTATTTGTAAATTATATAACTCACGCTTATTTGACTTCAATGTTTGTAGAAATGTAGCAGAACGATTCGTATTTACCTAAGTCAGACGGAAAGGAATCAATTTGATAAGCGGATGTAGTTCTCGTAAAAAAAACCGATCCTCGGGCTTAAATTTTTGTTTGACGCAAATGAGACTTAACTATGGAGAATCTGATTACAAGAACAACCCAGGCGCCTAGTACTGATTGGAAACCAAGAAGAGTAGTCAGCTATCCTTGAAGCAAATGCTAGCTATTACACGAGAAATCGAGGTCATGGAGAGAGTCTGAAGATATTCAGAGAGCCACTATGATGACTTAGTCTAGAAGGAAGGACTATTCATTTACATTTGGACCCACAACATCAAGCCAGATATTTTTCCAAATATGTTATTAAAGCCGAGGGTTAAGTCAAGTTGTCATTCGAGCCATGTTGAAAGCCTAAAGGTGCCAAGGTTAGGTGATAGATAACTGGTCCTATCAATCCTTATCCATGCTTCGTGAATAAGGCTGCTTGAGTCAGTCGTGAAGTAGAATACACATTTAACTCGGTGATTACTGGAGAGAGTAGAATAGAATCTCCATGTCCTCCAAGTCATTGTAAAAAGCTTTAACGAACGCCTCTAATATTGATGAAGTATGTAGTTTTGCAGTTTGATAGGGTGTATCTTAAACAGCTCTTACGCCATTAGTCAACATAGCAAGTCATGGAATATATGGCGAAATGCATTCCATGGTGTAGTATTGTGTGTTGAACAGGATGTGTTCCCATTGGAGAGTAGCTCTTTAATGAACAGCTGATCCTTGCTGGGTAATTCATTGGCTCGCTAATTCCTCTTTCTTTACCATGCGAAACCTAGGAAAAGAGTGACCACGAACCGACAGCTTAGCTGAGCAAGCGCATCTCTCCACTAATTTACCAGTTTTGAGGATTGGCTATCACTAAAGATGACAATATTTCATTTGAATGTGGGATTGCATTTCGACAGGTTTCTCGAATTGCCAGTAACTCCAATTGGATACATTCAGTGTCTCCCAAGATATAAGGGTTTCTGCATACATTAAGTAATCTTTTGGTCCACTACTAAGAACTTGTGGAGCTGCTAATGGAAAATCGTTTCTTGGACTGTAAAGATACTAGAATTACTAGTACCTTTGCGGAGCCAATTGCAAAGCCATAGAAAAGCCATCAAAGAGTCCATCATTGTGAATCATATTGACATAGAAGGAGGCCTCAACAAAACGGGAATAGTAGAAAGAGTTATGAAAGTCTTAAAGGTAACCAAGTTTGTTACAAATAGAAAGATAAGGTGCTTAGCAGAAATATCATCAAGCCAGTCACCGCCTCTGGTCACGAGAAGAACTTAGATATTTCTAAACTGAACATCGCTGATGAAATAGAAATCGAGCCCAGTTTTTAGGAGGCATGAAGGCTACATATGAAGATTTTGGGATGACGACGCAAGTGATCTGCCCTAAAGAAAAGTGTCCACTAATGCTGAGCGATTTCGACAGTCTATACGAGGTTAACTAGCTTGATGGGCTCATAATAGACTCGTTTAACACTTTTGACACCCATCAAACTATTATAGTAAGAAGCGAGGTATCCTGGATGCATTCTCATCGTGAATAAAACCAGTCTTTTGCGAATTTCGCTGAAACTTTTGGTGCACATATCTTATAGAAAACTGCTATGAATCCTCTCCTATAGAGCGCAAGTTACTTTTGACTCTGAATGACTCCTTGATGACTCCTTCTTAAAGGACTATCTGAATTTATCTCTCTCTTCTATTACCCTCCAAAGTAAATACCTTTCCACGTTCAGGCTACAATCAAATTTAGCAATGAAAAAATCGTTTGCAGAGATTGCGAATATTCTTTCAGCCATCTAAAAAAAAGAATTCTTCCTGTTGACACGATAAAGCCGTCTTAATCAAATATTGTTCTTTCTAGCAGAAAAAAAAAAATAGGAATAAAAAAAATAGGTGAAAGCAGTTAACAATGACCTTAAAAAGTTTATTCCTAAGAATTCACACATTCAAGAATAAAAAAACAGTACTATCTCAGAGTTTCCTAACAGACAAGATTTCTAATGTTTACTGAGCATTAAAATTTATCACAGCTCACGTTAGCGGCTGATTAGATTCTAGAATTCTTTGTAGCAAATATAAAAGCCAGTGGATTGGCTGTAGCAGTTATAAGTTTCATTCAAGTCTCCGTGAGTGAAGCAACAACCCAAGTTATTACGTACGATGAGGGGATTCTTGGCGGTATTTTTATTGGCTGGAGCTATCGTTGTTTGTTCATCGAATTCCGTTGGAGATGCTGAATGGCAGAGCTATGTAGTTAGTAAAATAAGACATTAATAAGGACTACGTCCTTTTTAATTTACTTAACTTTTCTTTTTAGAACTTTTATTCCAAATCGTATACCAGTAAGACAGCAGAAAGCAATGCTCGTTTCTACTACGCCGTCAATAAGGATAAAATTAATACGCACAACAATCGTTATGCTAATGGTCTGGAAACCTACACACTCGCTGTTAATCAATATTCGGATTTGAAATTTTTGGAATTCGCCGCCTTGTTCCCACCTACCACAGATATATCATCAAACGCAGCACCATTCACTTTGCCCCCGACTGCCCCACAAGCTTCATTTCAGTACAGTAATCTGGGCTACAGTAGTCCAGTCCAGGATCAAAAACGAGTATGCAACAGTGGTTGGGCATACTCTACCGCTGCAGCTATACAGATTTATAGTGCTATGATAGCTGGTGATTTGAACTCGGTATCGCTATCAGCACAAAATTTCATAGATTGTGCTGGTGCAAACAGAGCCTGCACCAATCAGGTGTCACAGGTTGCATTCGATTATCTAACTGTACACCTGCAAAGGTTATATCCACTGAGTACGTATCGTGCTACGTTTGACGGAAGCCAGGGACCATGTATTTTGCCAACGGTCCCGACAGGTGCGAAGACTTTGACAGCCTACTCAACTATTCCTAACGGAGATGATGTTTTACTGAGAAATGTCGTTAGTAATCTGGCTCCAGTGGTGATTAAATTCAATCCAGGAACATTTGAGTTTATGCACTACAAGGCTGGTATCTTTACTCAACCCGCACCAACACAGACTGCTGCTCATTACATGACAGTTGTGGGTTATGGTACTGAAGGATCACGTAATTACTGGCTGGTACAGAACTCTTTTGGAACAACTTGGGGTGAGAGCGGCTTTATTAGAATTGAAAGGAATACCGCTAAGCCCATTACAAATTCAGCCATTTTCCCATCACAGTAAGGTGTGACTTTATTAGATTTCATGCAATAAATTAATGACATATTAAGCGTACTTCAGATAATTGTTTTATTTTAGTTACTTTTGAATTTATCGCTAGCTTTGCTGGCTGATAAAGGCTTAAGAAAATGAGTTATACGGCGTGGATTCGGGTGTAATGGTTACGATAGCGAACAGTCGGATTCGGATTTCTGCTCTACGTGATCATGAGTAGAAAAGTATAACGGTGGATGAGATATTTTTAATACATAACAAATTTGAATGGACGACGCATTAAATAGCGTCAGAAGCGAGATTCAGTTCATCTTTCAGCGAAATGCAAGACTGTAAATTCAACTTTAGGGAACTAATTCTATTGCGCTTATGATTCGAGGAAAGTGTGGAAAACTTATTCGGATATAAAATGAGTGTCATGAGCGCAAGGTTCGAATTACAGAAAACATCAACATGTTTTTCACGGACCCACATCTCGCAAATGTCCGAGAGTAAAAACTCTCATGAGAAAACTTCTCTTCTAAGCTGTAGGTCCTTTCCATTTGTGTGAAAAAATATAGCACGCACAACACGAATAGTCACGAGAAGCTAGGCCCTGGATCACCCTGTTTATCATGAGCAAATCAAAAACGTTTGCCTGTAGGTGGTTCAGGCGAATCGAAAACCAAGGGTTTTTCAAAATCGTTTGCTTACCGATGCCTCATAACGATGCTACAGAGAGAGGACGCTTATTAAAGCTGAAGAAATGCAGGATTCGTTCACGAACTTAATGTGGATAAAAATCTCCACAAGCACGGGGGGGAGGTGAAGCACGCTCTGGGACGTTTATCACAGGCGGAAGAAAATAATTTCTACCTTGGCTCTGCTATTAACTCTGAAAATAACTTTTCAGCAGAAATCAAACGAAGAATAGCTCTTGCCAATCGCTTTTTCTTTGGACTGAGAAGGCAATTGACTAGTAAGGTCCTATTCCGAACGACTAAGGAGACTCTCTACAAGACCTGGATCACCCCAGTCCTGCTTTATGGCGCTGAATGGACTCTGCCGAAAGCGGATTTATTTATCTCGGACAGTTATGATTTTGCCACATTCTAATGCTGATACCGAGCAAATATTTTCAGTAGTAAATTATGGTAGAAATAAAAACAGGCATAAGATGACCGCAGTAGCAATAATAAGATTTTCATTTTCATCCAAGCAAATTAATTGTACTTCTTTTCAGCCAGAAAAAAAACATTTTGAAAATGTCCCCTTGGGAAAAGGAACAATGTGCATCGGAAAGGGATTTTTTTACGCACAATCTGGGATATTCCGCCCTAACTTCTGGCAACACTTGGCATCCCGAATTTTCCCTGTTCTAACTGGACTTGGCATCACTTTCATGTCAATCTGCCAAACAAACAGCACAAAGGAGAATATGAAAAACAAAGAAGATGAAGCAAAACGGAAGGTTTCTTTTTTCCTAATTGCTCAGCACATAATTATTCGCAGTCGGAGATTTGTGTCAATCAGTGGTGCGCCTGAACTTATTTTTTAAATAAATTATTTTTCTATACACTTAGTGGCCTGTATTTTTCGTTTTAGTGTTCATATACTCGGTAAGTTTTATGATAAGCATTATCTACTGATTTTTATACACTAGTACTGCTGCAGAACTAATGTCTGCCCTGCCTGGGCCATAAGTCTTTTGTTTAAAAACAATATTGCGTCATTCAATTTATGTACTCATTGCTGCTGCTGTTCTTTAAAAACAACAAAATTTCTCTCGCATTTCGTATTATTTTATGACGATTAGGTTGACTGTGGTAATTTGTTTCTTTGTTTGGAATTTTTTTTTTCTTTTTTGGAGGCATTGTACCTTATGTACACCCCCGTACATTATAATTTACTGTAAAGTGGCATCATGGGATGAGAAGCAGTTAGGGATTCCCAAATATGCTACACTAACCAGCTACAAACACCTGCTATGCTGGTGATGATATAAACAAAAACTCGATTTTTTTCTGTGAATTATCGAGATTCAGTAGATTTTTTTTTTATTTTTTTAAAACCCCATAGATTTGAACTGGTTTTTGTAAAGAAAAAAAAACCCTATTGACACGTGTGTCCTTCATGTGCGGCAGAAACTGTTTCAATGAGCGGTTACTTGGTATCAGTGCCAGTTTACTGTAGCTAAAGAGTCATGTGATGACATACAGTCACATTGAAAAGTTTTCTTCCCAGCTGTGCATGGTGTAAAAGAAAGGCAATCTTCCGAAACGTAATTGTTTTGGAATTTTAATTTTTTTAAAATACATAATCTCTATCAGTGCCCCTTGACAATTTATCTTTTTTTTTTTTTTTTAACTAAATTCGCTTATACAGTTCTGACAATAATTTAGTTTCTGCTCTACAAATAAGAATGTGTGTCGTGTTTAGTTCGTTGGACAACAATCGAAACTCTTGCGAATGTGTAGTCAACGTCCGAGGGTAATGCTGGCAGCTTTTTTTAACAAAACCTTTTGAAACGTTAGGACTTCCCCACCATTTCTACTGTTTTCCAAAATATTTGTCTACATAAAGTGATTTCAAAAATTTTAAATCCTGTTCCACAAGCTACTCTGAACTTTCGTATTCAAATGCTAGTTTTCAAACCTCAGCTTTTTCTGCACTAAGAGAGAACGACTTAGGAAACGAATCCAAACAATTTAAGTTTACACATTTTTACGAAAATTCTCCGAGTCCTCAGCTTTCTTTCTAAAGCTTTGGAGAGAATTGTAAGTGGAACACGCCTACTGTTCTTAATATGTAAACTCATTGGTTTCTGGTGCTATCGAGTATCTAAACACACACTCAGTTTATGAAAAAAAGATCGCGAATGTGAATCTTTCGGAATGAATAGATATCGTAAAAAACATGCAAAAATTCAATTGTACGCGCAGCTGTGTGCACAACCAAAGAGCAGCATCTGTAGTCATTTAAAGACACATTGTATTGGAGTTGTATAGCTTTTCTCACCAGGTTGCTGTCGTCCTGAGATCCATAGAACTTGTAGTTAAAGTTTACCCAGAGATTATCATAAATAATGCAGACTTCTAGAAGAATTGGGGATGCTTCCAGGTTGCAGAGGTAAGAGCAGAGCTTAGAAAGACTACCTTACAGCTATAAAGGCGCCGGTAGTAGGAATTGTTTCTTGTCTTCATTTATTCGTCTCATACTCGTGTAAAAATTTGACTTTCTGATTTGATACTACTAATTCTGTTTTCAAAGTCAAGAAGTTTTACTAGCTTGAGAAAAATGTATAGCTTCAACCTTTGACTGTCTTGCGCCAAGTTTTCCGCGAGCTTCTGCTGTAGATTAGTGTGTTCGGTTTGTTTTTTTTTTTAACGCTGCCTTAGATTAATGATGCGTTTTGTTTGATGTTAACTTGACTACAATACATTACTTGATATCAAGTATTATCTGGGATCAGAATTTTGTTTCTCGTTGCCGTTGAATAGTTGTCTTCAAACTCAATTTTGTATTTTTTGCCGGCATCCTCATTAAAAGATAACGAACGACTTTGATTTTCGCATCAGTTCTCAGTGCTAATCAGTAAACATTGTATCATCGCTCTTGAATTAATCATAATGCCGCCAATAAATGTTTATTTCCTGTTCGACATCAAACGGATGCACATGCCGCCGGCTAAGATACGAAGGCCAGAGGCGGTTTAACCCTTTAGGTATATGTTCCTACCAATGTTGTATCGTGAATATAAAGCATGAAATTCATACAATTTCATTCCAGATCTCGGTGTCAATTTTTTTGTCCAGTCGCGTCCGTTTCTTCATTGATATTTGCGTTGCTTATTTTTAGCGAAAGTTTTCATAGCACAAGCATTAAGCGTCAGCTTAATGTCTCTGGTGTCTATTTTCTTTTCATAACACAAGCGTGGTTCCTATTGTTTTTTGCTGTAGCAAAAGAAAAGTAAACAAATCTCTATGAAATGAGAATTCTGTTTGTTTATTGGAATTTCTGCTGACAAATCCTTTTTTTCCAACCCACTCTTGCAGTGGTATTATCTTTAATCATCTCCTCTGTTGAGAATTCGCTGATTATCTGGGTACTTTTGAGATCTTCAACATTTGCTTGGAAGCTGACAGTTTGTTTATACAGTTTGACGAAGAAGCTTACACTGACTCTTTTGCAGATCAAATGATGGTTCATAACGACTCTATGCATTTTTCTTATTTTACATGCATAGGGACTAAACGTTTTCCGAATTGTATTAAGCTCACTTGTGGGGTTTACCAATTTTTGCTGTTTGGCTAGCTGTCATTAGTGCAAGTCTCCTACAAACAGAATTCTGATAACCACGAATCGCTTGGTCTAGGCCTTCGCGACGAGATATCCGCAAGTCAACTACGCTTTAATGGGCAGGTCTGTTGACTTGTCTCCGTTTTTGTATTATATTCTTATCTCTGGCCTCTATTGGTGCTGAAACTTTTTTTTATTTTGTGCTCCCGCTTACTACTTATGACTAAAACCTTGTAAATTTGAGTCACTTATGAATTTGTAGGAATAAACAAACATATTGAACAATTTAGCAAGTTATGCAGTTCTCACTTCGAACCAGAAGGCAACAGGCAACTGTAAGCAACAAGAGATACAGATTCCATCCTCACATTGAAAAAAAACTATGAATGGGCAACTTAGCTGGGGTAGGAGCAGTTTTTTTTTGCCGCCTTTTTCATATCATTTTGCGGAAAAATTGACTCGATTTTCTGTGTAAACATGATCAAGTGTGAGAGTATTGTTCAAACAAAGCGATACGGTATTAATTTTCTTAAGAAATGCATAACTCATCAATGCATGTACACATGTGTGTTTTAACATATAGGTTCCGCATGTCTTTGGAAGAAATGATGACAAAGACTGACTGCGCTCTAAATAGCAAAAAAAAAGATTTCCTCAAACGGTTTTAATGATTTAGAAGGTTATAGAAGAAACAAACTGCAAGTCGGTCTATTATAGGAACGAATAAATTATGTACGCACGAGTAGCGCGAACAGGGATAGCTTGTACTTTTAAAAATTAAAATTGTTTAGTGCCGAGTACAATATAAGACAAAATAGATTTTATTGAAATCAGTTAAACCGTCCTATAGCCAAACATTTACACCCAACTGTATCTATAATTACCAATCCCCCACAGATAGACTCAAATGGCAGCAGTACATTGTGTAATCATTAAAACCTTATCACCTCCATCTATCTATTAATTTTTAGAAAATTACTAATATTTTTGTGTTTTAATCAATTTTTTTCAGATCTCAAGCAATAGCCATGCGTGCTTTAGTTGTATTGTTCGGTTTAATAGCCGCTGCAAGTGCAGTTTCATTTTTAGATATCGTTACAGAAGAATGGACAACGTTTAAGGTAAGTTCACATTTCAATTATCGATTGTTCACGCTGAAGGTGTGCAAAATGATTGTCGTTATTTATGGTCTTATAGAAAGCTTGCCAAGGAAGATAACGAGTATAAACAAAGGAAAGCACTGAAAGACTATAAAAATGATTCAGAATATTTGACCAAGGGAATTTATTTAGTATCACGATGTTTACAGAACGCTGGTCCCATTTATCGTTTGATATTAATATTCAATTGCATTTGCGTTTAGAATGTCAATATTGTAACGTGATGCGTCGAGTTGATTCATTCAAAGAGTCCAATGCGGGTGATAAGCGATTGCGCACGACGTAGTTGCGCTCGATTGTTTTGACTATTCCATGAAATGATAAGACATTACAGTTTGTAACTGACAATCATCTAAGTGGCAGTTTCTTTGCAAATTAAGCAAAGCCTTATCAAGGGTCGTTTGACCTCGTCTAATGATTCCTTTCCTACATTGAGACGTAGTGAAGCCATTTCTCTTTTTGTTTATTTACAAAGCATAACAGGAAAAAAGTTCTAACGCGAGATAACACTGTGCTTGCTCTTTTAAGGTTTTGAAGAGAGATAAAGAAAATAATTTTTTTATTATTTTTGTGGTAAATATAGGGCAATAGAATTCCTAATCGAAGCAAGCGTCGTAGACGCCTTTAGGTCATTGATTTCATTACGGAAATACCAACAAATTTATAAGTGATATGAGGCAATTTCACTAATAAATCCACACATACATATGTACATACATTCTAGAATGACATTTTTTTTCCTTTGTTTTGCTAGAAACAACTTGAATAGGTGTGTATTGTGTTAGTCATTTGCATTAGTAAAACTGGTTTCATTTTCGTTTTTTGCTGTTAATTTCTTTGTCTCATACCTTTCTGTTGGAAAGAGATAATTTCACGTGATTCAGCCGATGTAGTAGTTAATATGCAAAGGGTGCTAATGAAATATTGATTAGGGTCCAATAAACTTCTAATAGAGCATATTCGTTTTTGTGGGTTTCCATCGGATGTTCTGGTTTGCCATCTGTTGAAGGTCAACGAAGAATTCATGTGAACAAATCTTTAATCCCAGCGTAGAGGTCTGCTCCCAACTGATCTTTCCTCGAATAAACCCTAAAGCATGAAAATATATCATTAAGGCGCAGAAGGTCATTTATAAACCACATTGAAGGCATTACTTTCTCAACGTAGACTCTTGTGGTTGAATGGCTTCTTTGGGATGCAATTGGTTGGTGCTACTCGTATTTTATCGTATTTTCTGAAGTATGTGTGTGTAATGTGTTATCTGTCTACTTTTTAATCACACTTATCTCACATACATATGTATTTGAGTAATAGATACCGATTTACTACGTTTTGCGTTGCGAAACGCTTGCCAAGTATGGATTTTCTTTTTTTTTTTTATTTATGGTTTCGTTTGTTATAAGAACTCAATTGAGTCATAATTTTCGAAATGAATGTGGATCGCACTTTATTTTTGCAAACAAATTCAAAAGTGGTTTATCGCTTTGTTTTTCGTCCTAAAAAAAAAGATGGTGCTAAAGCACGCCATTTTCACGTCTCGTCAGCAATCTGATGTTATTAGTGAATTTTATGGAATTACCAAGTCTCCGGCACGTTTCAGTAAATATCACTGAAAGTCTTGGTATTGATTAAAATTCAAAGCACAGTGTTTTGAACATTTTCTGCCAGCTCTCTGACGCTGTATTAATTGAACTGATGGCACTGAAGAGGTTCATCAAGTTTTAATGAAAGGATTTAACTAAGCAGCATACTGCCGTCATGTTCGGGTTATTTATTATCGAAGGACCTACCCGTGTTGGGCAAAGATCTGATTATACCAAAAAAGACCAGCTTACACAGGAGGATATCCTTAAAGAAAATTTGCCCTTAGTATTACGTAAACTTGAGTAGTATGTGCTCCGCGTCCTTCTCAAGCATAGTTGATGTTTAATGTCTTAAATAAGATTAATCATGCTCGGGAGATATCATTTGACAGGATATCTGTTACTAAATGGTCTCCCGACTCGTGAATATTTCCTAACACAAAGCGGTCTTTCATATTCTTCGACCACAGCGCATTGCTTCCAGGTCTTTAGACCATCGCCTTATCATCTGCGATCGTTTCGTCCTTGTAGACGTTTTATTTGGGGATCATATTTGCTAAATCGTTGTTATCCACTCGCTCGATGTGCCTGTAATTATCTGGTTCTAGTTTTTTTTTTTTTTTGCGTACATTCACATCTTGGACCAACTCGTAGATTTCGCCCTCCTCGCACATCTACATTTGTAGGACCAATTATGCGACGGAAAAAAATTATTTTAAAAGATCTCAATATTGGCTCAGTCTTCTAGCTTATAATCCATCTCAGTCTTTTTCAACGATACGTCGAGAACTTCCAATGACGTCAACATCTCCGGAGTACTTAAGCAGATGATGGTGGTGCATTCTATGTTGTTGTATGCAGGTTTGAAGTCGATGAACATGAGAGTTTCGATACACAGTACCCAAAGCTGAATTTCTGGGACTCCCAAGATCTATTTCTTGAAAACTTCAGTTTCTAGACAAACAGACAGACTGCACCCATTTCACGAACAATTTTTTTGAGCTCGGAATGCTCTTGTGTGCATGAAGTGCATCCTTCTGAAATCTACCAAACGATATAGTTAACAAAATCGTGCTTCCCTGATTATAACGCCACACTTTAACTTAGAATGGCTTCATTTTATGCTAGTAGTTATTTTCTTGTTACGATAACACGTTTACAGCTGGCTAAATTGATACCAAACAAGTGCAAAAAAAAAAAATATTTTTCGTAAAAATAGGCGGAAATGTTTAGTCATAACGAGTACCAAAGCACAAAATTTTAAATAATTATTCAACTCGTGATTCTCTGTAGTAGATACGAGTAGCTTTATGCATTTTTAATGGGAAATCAAAACAAAAAGCTTTATTGACAGCCGTTTCAAAACAACCGCTTTTTTTGTAGTAATATTTATTTTTTTTATTGTGATTTAGCTCCTATCTTATCGTATGTGGTGAAATGAGCAATTTTATTAATATTATATCAGGAAAGGGGCAGTCATACGTTCCACATGTGGAATGTGTCTGCATATCTCTGAATAGAGAGGCGTTTGTTGTGATCAAAGTCGGTAGAGACATGCAATATTGATATCTGCGAAAGGGATTTAAAAATGATGAGCTGTCATGAGTTGTGCCAGCGTTACTTTCTAAGCCGTTCTGAAAATGTATGCTTTGTTGGTATTTAATAACGACCATACATACTTATCAATTTTTTTATTCTAAGAATACATTGTACGGATGGGTAGCTTTGCGATTAATTTGAAGGTCAAAGTGCTTATGGTTGACCGTTTGTTGTAGAGATTAGATTACGGATATATTTACTGAATGTTAGCTTGGGAGGTTGTTTTTTTAAGGGAAACAAATTATTAATTTTTTTTATTATCCTTTGTTTAACATTGGACATTCGATGACTCCTCCGGCGAAGGGTAGTGAGTAAGCCGTTTTCCAGCAATATGCAAAGCCCCGGGTGGTCACGGTTTAGTCGATGGTGATCCGAACGATGCAAATGATGCCCCCGGTGTGGGATATCGAAACTAAGAGCCGCCCGAACATGAAAAAAAAAGACCGAACACGAACGAAATAGAAACACTTCTCTCAACAACCAAAGAAAAAAGGCAGTTTCTGCCGGCAGCATGATGGACCCAAATCGAAACCGAATGCTCGAAGCCCCACACTTTGTTAAACAAACTATGCAGTTGGCTCCTTTTATACACTTAGTGCGATACTCTTCCTTTCTTGAAGTGAGGGCTTCCAGATTCTTTTTGCAGTTTAGAAAGATTAACAGGGAATCCGTCATGCAGCTTGCCATGATCTCCCGCAGTTAGTTGTGCTTCCAGTTGTCGCAAGATTGTGGAGGATTCTGAAATATTTTATCTACTGACAACTGTGTCAGGCAGAATGCGCTGCTTTGGCCAGCGTGTATCAAAGTGGATACACGAGGCAGACTTGGACTGTGATGTTACATGTTGTCTACACAACAAAGCCACACATTCGTTAAATCACTCTACTCGAAGTCACGGGCCTACGTCAGTGCGTCATATACACCACTCACTTAATGTAATTTAAGTCTATGTGCTAACTACAAATTTCTCTTTATTTATTTACAGTTACAACATCTCAAACAATACAAAAGCGATACTGAGGAGAAGTTCCGCATGAAGATTTTCATGGAGAATAAGCATAAAATCGCAAAACACAATCAGAAATACGCACAAGGTCTGGTCTCATACAAACTAGGTGTCAACAAGTATGCTGATCTACTGCATCACGAATTCAATAATTTGCTGAATGGTTACAATCGCAGTAATTCCGAAGGGTAAGTGTGCATGTCGACTATGAAAAAGATTTTTCGCTTATGTAGGTTTTTATAAATTATAGCTTGAACGCGGTCCGCAAGGATGGAGGCGTTAGCTTCATTAGTCCAGCTAATGTTAAGCTGCCAAAATTGGTCGATTGGAGAAACAAGGGTGCCGTGACACCAGTCAAGGATCAAGGTAAAAGCATTACTACCAAAACATCCATTTCAAAACAATGATTGTGGTTTTTCTCTTCTCTAATAGGTCACTGTGGATCATGCTGGGCTTTTTCCACTACTGGTGCCTTAGAAGGTCAACACTTCCGTCGCACCGGAGTCTTGATCTCGCTCTCCGAACAGAACCTGGTCGATTGCTCAAGTGCCTATGGAAACAATGGTTGCAATGGTGGTCTTATGGATCAAGCTTTCAGTTATATTAAGGATAATGGCGGTCTTGATACAGAAAAATCTTATCCATATGAAGGAATTGATGATTCCTGCCGTTTCGATAAGAACCAAATTGGAGCCACGGATAAGGGTTACGTTGACATTCCTCAGGGAAATGAAGTCAAGATGGCGGAAGCTGTTGCCACCATTGGTCCAGTTTCGGTTGCCATTGATGCTTCACACGAATCATTCCAATTTTACAGTGAGGGCGTTTACGTTGAACCAAGCTGTGATTCGCAACAACTCGATCATGGTGTCCTGGTTGTTGGTTATGGTACCGAAGAAGATGGCACAGACTACTGGCTGGTGAAGAATTCATGGGGCACCACCTGGGGTGATAAGGGTTATATTAAGATGGCACGTAACAAGGATAACCAATGTGGTATCGCTACCGCAGCCAGTTACCCCTTGGTGTGAGGGAACATTTTACCTGGTAATGTTGTATGTTATGTATGTTTTGTCTCCATAAAGACTGTATGTAGAACAATAAAAGTAATAATTTCTAAACAAATGTAAATTGTTTTTTATATGGATCTGATGATGTGTTTTTGTGATGATCTTTGCTTACTTACGATTCGCCATCCGGATTTTAGCTCTTACGGTCTGAGAAATGCGTGCCCCACTTAATGCTTAACTCGATGAGTGGAGAGAAACGTCCATGTTCTGGTTACTTATGATTCGTCCTCCGGATTTCAGCTCACACAGTGTGAGAAACTTCTGCCTCCGCTCATCGCATGGGCTGAAAAAAAAGTTCTGGTTCGAATCACAAAAAACACCAAAAAGTTCATGGTCCGACCTGGGGAATATCTGCAAAATTTCTGCGGATAATAGCTGTCAAGAGAAACTGATATTCCGCCGAATTGTATGCCTCTTCCCTTCGCGAGAAAAATAACTTGCACAACATGAATGACTGCTGTGCGCACCAAATATTTTTGTTTCCTTTTAACATATCCTTTGAGATAGTATTGTGCATCGTGTTTCGGGGATAACTGATCCGGTTTTCACCAATAAATCTAATGATACAGCTGTCCACTGGCGAAAAAGTTGTCGTTGTTTCTTTTCTTCTTCTTTAGGTGACTTGGCTCTGGACTTCGCAGATATCTTGATTTGATCTGACCGTTCATTGGAATCTACACTTTTATTTACCCCTGTAGATAAAGGCTTCGATAGAGCATTGTCCGTTTTCAATTTGTTGGCCTACGGCAAGCCATCCATTTCAGGACCTTGTGAGAGTTTTGGGAACTTTCGTTTTTTTTATCATCTCAACTGACTTTCTTGCTTTCTTTTTTATTTCACACAATCACAAGTAGTGCTTCGGACCATTTTTCGTTGCTATTATTTCGTTTGAGTTTTTTCCAAAGTAAAGCCTTAAAAAATGGACCACCTCATCGTCCTGTTGGAGTTCGTTAGCACGGAGTACTTTTTTTCAGGACTGATTATATTTTCATCCCCGAAACCCGTCTGGAGCACATACTCCACTTCTTTTAGTCACCTCACAAAAACTTGCCTGTTTCCATGATACGAACTCCTAACCCACCCACCCGTCTGCTGATCCAAAACACTCAACAATCACAGAAACAATGTCTTTTATTTCGCACAAAATTAATTCCAAAAAAAAAATTAAACACCACTAAATTAATTTGTACAATTATTGAAATAAACAAAAGAAAACAAAAATTTAACTACAAAATTAGATAAACAAACAACAAGCACGTATAGTCGTTCCTTTCTCCTTCATTCGCACATATTACTTTAAATGGAATTACATAAATTACGGGGAGCAGTCTTATCTCAGGAACAAAGGAAAAACAAAACGGAAAACCTTCGACTGAATATCGGATGGCTTACGTCCATGGCAGGTAATTACTGAAAAGCGTAGTTCCAATTAGAAAATATCCACCGAACCAGAGGAGAACCACCGAATTGGCAGATTTCCATTCGATGCGATCGAATGTCTTTGGCAAATGGTTGACGGCGAACCAATACAGCACGGGAGTTGACGAACATACGAGCCTCGTGGTGATCTGTACGTGAGTAAAAAACGTACAAAAGAGAGTCAAGAACAAACAGTGCACAATGAATGGCACCGATTTCCATTCGGTGATGGCCTGTTGAACTGTTGACACACGGAGGAAGTTTAGCAGCGAACGGACGTAGAGAAATGTTTGATAGAGGATGAATCCAATTACGGGCGATGCAATGATAAAGTTTGGTAGTTGCTTCCATTCGTAATACTTCAAGAAGCCGACATTCCAGTAGTGCGTCTGGATATATGAGTACGGAAATGGAAACGATTGATCACACCATGGCGAGTTCGGAAGATCTCGATTGCCGGCCAGAATATAGCCTCTCATCAAAGCATATTTCTTAACTTCATCCGGATGTGTAATGTCCGTGTTCGTTTCACAGAACTGATGAAATGCATAGAAACAGAAGAAGGTCAAGGGGATAATCGAGACGAAGACTATCGCAACAAGTTTCAACGCCAACCACTTGGTTTGCTTAAGGAATATTTTCCTGAATATGAAATATACGGGAAAGCCAAGATTTATTAGTCCATTGGAACGACAAACAATGCCCAGAGCAAGGGCCAAGGACGTGGTGAATATCGACACCTGTCCAACACACTCCAACATCAAGCTAAACGAAAGCCAACAGAACAAACTCTCCGAGTAGGGAGCCGTAAAGAATACCGACGCCGGGTTAAAGCAGAAAATTACAGCGGCATTCCACGACTTGTTGAGGTCCCCGAATATTCTCTGTGTCAGCTCATAGAGGCAGTTCGCAGCACGGCAGAAGAAATATACATTCAGAGCAACGCCTATCACCAGCGTCAGCGTCCGCAGAGAGAGCCCGAGTCCAACGTAATGAATGCATTTTGCCAGCAGTCCCACTATCGTCGGGTATAGAGGATAGAAAGCCAATGTGTTTTCATAGCTATATCCATATTCAGCGATATGTAGGAAGTATTCTGCGTCCCAACGGCGTAGCCCGGAGAAGCAAAAGTCTAGAGTTCTGTCGATGAACGAATCCGCAGGTTCAAGCGACTTGGGCGATTTAAAAACATCAGCATTGTGGTCCGGAATCAAGGCGTCCGAGATGAGTTGTACACTGAGGACGATGAGCCGACTGGCAAGGGCTAGTTTTGTAACTTTTTCACTCATAGCCCTCGGTGGTTGATATAAGTGGGTGGCTCTGTGGGAGTTAAGACATTAATGTTGGTCTTCCCAACGGAAAGGAATAGTTAATTACCTGTCTAATGATGGAGCGGTAAAACTATTGAGTATTTTACTGTATTTTTTTCAATATAAATAATTTTTTTTCTCTTCATTTAATTTTTCACAGAAAATATATTGCCAACCGGCTGCGTGTGCATTTTTTTCTATGCAATAAGCCGTCAAAGTCAGGTGTTTGGTTGCAAAAGAGAATTTCTTATAAGTGGGCCTGACAAGTTGTTAGATTACTACGGAAAATGTACTAAATATTCGCATAGACTAGTGTTCACTGCTTTTACTAATTAGTTTTATCAACCTAGCCATTGGAATTGATTGGAATAAGGTATTTAATTTTCTGTTCCTAAGATCAATCCATCGGAAAGCAGAAGCGACAGTTTCATATGCAGCAGTAAATGCTCAATATTACTCGAGTCTCTTCCTCTCCTAATGCTGCGCTACAAACTACGTTCCATATCCTTTCAAAAACCAGTATCGGCAAATAATCACAAGTCATAAGGATGATAGGGGCTTTTAATTTATTCGACACTATACAGAGACGAGTATTTCTAGGCAAGTTAGTGGATAGCTATCTACATTAAGACCTCCACAATGAACGTCGGCATTGGGGCTCAATAAACATTTTTGTCATGCGGTTTTGAAATGGTTTTTCTGGCTACTGGAATTTGTTCGCCTGGCGATGTCATAATAATGCATTTTTTTATTAAGCATAACTAAGCATAACTAAGTGATTAGGCTTAGTTCAGAGGTGTATAAATCGAGGTACTCTTAATGAACTGCTTCGTCTGCCTGAGGTAATCTAAAATGATTGTAGGAGCAAATATCAATCAAAATGATTTCCAAACAATCTTTATTTTCAACATGTTCCATCCATCTAGTCCTTGTGTTAAGCTTTACGCTCAGTTCGTTATTGCATCTTACTCTCCACTTGCGGTGCATACAGATGCGACTAAAGATTAGTATAAGTGATCCGAATCAACGTTCTTACTCACTTTTGCTAAGGCCCACTAGACGCTTATACCGAGTTATTTCTCTTATTCCAGACCCTTGAATGGATGATCCATAGCTTGATCTCTGCCATTATTCCAGGCCAGGTGAATAAGTTTTTTATTACTTGAAAGATGTAGCTGCCTGTTGTGATGTACTTTCCGCATAAACGATGATGAGTGTCCTCTCTGTATAAACGTCCACCGCTTCTGCCACAGGCATAGTGTTGCTCTATTGTGTTCGTCACATGTGATTACTTGCCCAGGCTCTTCTAAGTTTATGTCACAATACAAGGTACCGAGACACATCGTCAGGGAAGGTACATACACGTTATAACAACTTCAAAACATTTATTTCGAACTATCTAATCTTAACGTTAAACAACGCTACAGTCTCATCGGCGATTTTCTTGTGAATCGCATTGACTTCGTCTTGTGTGAGTGTCCTCTCCATATGCCGATATATTATCCTAAAGCAAAGGCTGCTCTTGCCGGTCTTTGGATGTTTGAATTTATCTACGAGACTTATCTGCAAAAAAAAAAAAAAACGCACCACAACAGATCAATCGAAGTTGCTTCTGAACAACTATTCTCCACTAACCTGTTCAACAACATCTCCCGCCACTGTGCGCACCAAATCATAGAAATCATTTGGCAGGAACTGATCCAAATCCATACCATCTGGCAGCCAAAAGGATAAATCATTCTTACACTGAGGATAAGTGGAAACGGGTTTGTATTTGGCCAATACCCGCAAATTGGATTCATCAAACTGATTCAAGAATCCCGTATCATTACTCCAAAACAGCCGGATATCTGGAATATCAAAAAGAACCATTGCCAGGCGCTCCAACCCCAGACCAAAGGCATAACCAATCGAATTCTGCACTCCCGCGCCCTGAAGAATTTCATTTCTCATGATACCACATCCAAGTACCTCCAACCACTGATCTTTGTAGAAAATCTCCAATTCCCACGAAGGTTGGGTGAAGGGAAAATATTGCTCCACCCAGCGGTACTCGATTTTATCTCCAAACAGATCCTTTGCCAGGCCAGACAGCACCTGTTTTAGTTCATGTTCGGCCAACTTAACCGCTTCCAGCGTGTGACACGATTGTTTGGATTGATCTATACACTTTGCATTCGATTCCACCATTTGCTTAGTGCTAGGATTAGCTTCAAAGATCTCCAGTCCCGGATTCTTCTCAAACAATTTCTCTTTGGCTAACAAGCGAACAGCATCCAGCTGATGGAACACCGGATAATGTGTGGAATCAATCTCATCTCGCCTGTACACCTCCCCGACGACAAGAAAGTTATCCAATCCTGATTTAATCATGTCTACCTGATGGGCAGTGGTGTGTGCTCGCAGAAGGTAGTACTTATTGATGTAGTAACAATCCGATTTGGCACGACTCGGATGATCGACTGGAATCAAGAGATTATCAAAATTTTGATGCACAGAAACTATCGGGTTCTGATTGTCATAAACGCTGAACAAAGGATTGCCCCTTGAGTTAGTGAATGATTTATAGAAATAGTTTACAATTCTTTGGCGAAGTATTGACAGTGGATGATTCTTTTGGAGATGTTTGTTGGCTCCCAGGTAGGAGAGAATTTTCGGTGTAACATTGGTCCATTCGTCGGTGTTGTAAACGTTATTGCCGATCTCTAGAGTGCCTTTCAATTGGGGATGCGTCGAATATGAACGGTTGAATAGTTTTATTTTCGTTGTAACGCGGAAAAGAGTGAATTTCGTTATCATTTTTGTTTGTTTTTACGAAGAAAAAATAGCTTTTTTAGTCCCGGCCAGCTGGTGACTTTGTTATGTCATTTCGGAATTTTGTTTTGAAAAATTTGTTTTGACGGAGGCACATTATTGGTTTCCTTACAGTGGAGTTTTACAAAGTGTTGAGAGGCAACAATTATTTAAAAGCTGCGGTTGGGATTTAAAAAATGCAAAAATCAAATACAGTCTTATAAAAAACGTATAAGGAGTATAAACACAACGCCAAAGTTGATTTAAAATAATTCGGAGGGATGATAAAGTCTGGCATGGAGCTCAATTCCGCAAGTCCGCTGTCCTACTTGATTGATCACGTCGACTACACTGGCTTGGCCATATCGAGCGAATGGACAATAATGCTCCAGCTAAGAGGATTTTCGAACCCAAGCCCCCAGGTTCGAGACGACAAGGAAAACCGGACCTCCGTTTTAAGGACCAAGCTATTGCAGAAGTTAGAGCGCTGGAAACAGCGTGCCCAGGATCGAGAGGATGGATGGCTGCTGTGTCTCAGGAAGGGACCCACCACGGGTTTGGAGCCCGATAAGTGAGTAAGCACCTTAGCTGCGGTCTCTTTGGCTTGAATTCAAGGCCTTTTGCACCGGAGCGCTTGTGCCCAATAGATGTATATGTACCTCTCCACATCCTAGTGATGCAAATAGGATAAAAAATCAGCCACAGAACGTGCTTATTTAATAAAGTCCATACTCCGTAGAGGAGGGATGATTTGATACGAGTGTTATATAAGATTTCCTTGATTAGCGATCCAGAAGGAGTTATTCTTTGCTTGATCACAACAATTCACAAACTTTTCACAAAGAACACGTCTACTGAACGCGGTTTTATGAGCGATTTATAATATACTCGAGTAGTTCGTAAAGTAGATGTAAAAGGTACGAGTATTGATTACTGATGCTTTGAGATTTTTTTTTTCTTTTTTTAACGGAAAACATACAGATTCGTGACTGTCTAGGGGGCGAGATAGATTGGCCAACTTACAAGGCACCCGACAAGAATTTCGTTACATGACACATCTACACATACTTGACCACAACACTCCGACCAAATGACCAAATGTGTAGATGGTGATTTTAACTGTAAGACTTCCTTAGAAGGTAAGCGCTATAGGCTATACTAAACTTCATTCGAAAAGGCTTCGCACTTGCACCATAGGTATAGATCAAGATGAATATTGCACAAGTCTTTTTGGTAAGATGGTTGTTTTGAATCCTTCAACCGCTGTGTACGATTCGCAACTTATCAATAATTCAGACAAAGTGGGCAGCAAATGCTTTAGAAACTTCATCACCTACCGTCCGTAGGGAGTTTTGACATCCATAGAGTTCCACATTTGATCGCACATAGATCACCTTGACGGGAGAGGTCACAAGAGGATGACGAATGTAGCAGTTCAACGAAATTCAATTCAAGTACTCAAATCGAAAGATGTGAGATCCTATCCTTCACATGGGATAATTAACCCTAAAGACAACCAAGTAGGGCAAGGGACAATCAATGGCTCTCGAACCTATACTAAAGGTACCAACTTAAGTAAAGAACGACATCCCAACATCGAGGAATTTGGAAGGGAGGCCAAGGGTATATTTTTAAGTGAAGGATGATATCCCAATATGTAGACTAGAATTGAAAGGAATTCGGAAGAGATCATGGCAAGTATTTCGGTTCCAATTAAAGCCAACTCTAAGAAAAATCTTGTATGTCTGTCAAGATTCTTAACTTGTGCACTTTGAATGGCATATTCATATCTTGGCGTCTAAAAAACTATCCCGCCTACCGTCCGTAGTGGGCTGTAAATCATTGGTTCTCACATCTGGTTTCAGTTATTTAACAATTCGATAGTACGTCCTTTTGACAACATGAGCATACACATAATTTTCTTCACTGACAGTGCAGCATCAACATCTCAACTACCGTCCGTAGGATCGTGATAAACGTTATACTTTGGACTCAAGATTTTACTGAGATGTCCTTGATTTACGATTTTCAATATATTAAAATCTTCCTTATGAGGATTGCCGACTTTAAACCATCCAGAGTGGACATTAATGTAAAGTGTCCTAATGGAGTGCTTCAACGAAGGGGGAACTGGTTGTTAAAAACTAACTTGAAGGTAACCACAATGCCAACGATCACTAAACGAAGCAAAACTGTACGAGAAATTAAAAAATAGTTGTCCTTGATTGCAGTCTACTATTCTCAATCCTTTTTAAGTCTTCGAAAAGTCGTAGAAAGAGTACCTAATGCTTAGGCTTTCGTGTTGTAAAATGTTTGTATTTTCAACGACAGTCTTTCTGTAGGTTAGACTATTGAAAAAAAAGACGATTGTAATCAACAAAAGGTTTCTGGAGATTGTTAAAAAACAGGATTAACCACAGCAATAGTTGATGCCTACTACGATGAAGCTTGAAACTGTAATTTGCCGCCTTGCCTTTGGATAAAAATACAAATAAGGGATATTCTGCTGAAAAAGATGAGGTTGGTGGCCTACTCAGAAACTAAGCAGTTGCAAGGAACAACAAAATTATGAAAATCTTTCCCATGAAGGTGAAGTGCAGTCGAGATATAGCGAATACAGACTGACGGACAGACAGCACTTGGGGTACGTTGGCTGACTAGGAACGTCCTTGTAGTAAAATCTTAGCACAACGTTGCAAAGAACCTGTGTAGCCCAACGTACAAACCTATAAGTGAAAAAAAAATTGGCAGGGCTTGCAAATTACACAGTGATCTATGCCATGAAAGTTAGCGGCTGTTAGGGCAGAGCTGGAAGGTATTTACGCTATAGAAAGTAAGACAAAAGGATCGTGTCTTGGACCAAGAAAACTATTTTTTTTGGAAGCAGATAGCTATGTGCACAGTGAGCGATCGCGAACAGGGGTATGAGCACAGGGAGTTGTGGGCCCTCACGAGGAGGACGCAGGGAACTAATGAGCACAGTGAGCGCTGATCACAAAAGCTTTGAGCACAGGGAGCTGTAATTACTACGAGGCCCTTGAGTGGGGTCTTGAATTTGAATTGATATACGGCACTCAGTAGTATTAAGGACGCGAATTCCAATTGGATTTATTCCTGCTCTACTGCCTTCTACCACGAAGCTGGAAAGTAGAAACGTCTTCCACCCTGAGTTTTCTGAAAGCCCTTGCAGATACTGGAGGAAGTAACACAAATGTTTTGGATCAAAGAGAATACTTCACAATGATGTCCACTTTGCATATTTTCCTTATGAGTTTCGGCATCGCTAGAACTTTCTTTATAAAAGGTTCAAAAAGGCTCCAAACCTACCGTCCGTAGGTTGGGTTTTTTATCCATGTCCGTAGGTTTGATACAAATTGGAATCAGGCGTTTTTTAACATCCTTCTACCGTCCGTAGAAAGGTACATGGTTTGTCTTAAAATGCATCCTCACCTACCGTCCGTAGGGAGTCTTATAGTAAATTTTCGGTCGCCATATATCACATTTCAACTGGTGGGACCTTACTCATAAGATAACAAGTGTACATCCAAAGTGGACATCAGGGCGAAGTAACTCTTTAATCCATTCAAGAGAATGACCCAGAAATCTAACCCTAACGACCAAGAAGTGACCCAAACTTAACACACGAAGGGGGCACGAATAATCCGAAAGGAGTCCGCGAGCACAATCCTAGAAAAAAAGCTACCCTTCTACGAGATTTCCCAGGAATTGCAGTAGATGTACGGAGGTGAGAGCAGCACTATACTAGTCAGTTCAGAGACCAAAAATCTTGTAAAGCCAATTATGGACTTGCAAGCTACACAGTGGTCTATGCCATGAAAGTTAGCGGCTGTTAGGGCAGAGCTGGAAGGTATTTACGCTATAGAAAGTAAGACAAAAGGATCGTGTCTTGGACCAAGAAAACTAATTTTTTTTGGAAGCAGATAGCTATGTGCACAGTGAGCGATTGCGAACAGGGGTATGAGCACAGGGAGTTGTGGGCCCTCTCGAGGAGGACGCAGGGAACTAATGAGCACAGTGAGCGCTGATCACAAAAGCTTTGAGCACAGGGAGCTGTAATTACTACGAGGCCCTTGAGTGGGGTCTTGAATTTGAATTGATATACGGCACTCAGTAGTATTAAGGACGCGAATTCCAATTGGATTTATTCCTGCTCTACTGCCTTCTACCACGAAGCTGGAAAGTAGAAACGTCTCCACCCTGAGTTTTCTGAAGCCCTTGCAGATACTGGAGGAAGTAACACAAATGTTTTAGATCAAAGCGAATACTTCACTAGATGTCCACTTTGCATGTTGTCCTTGCATGCGCCTTATGAGTTTCGGCATCGTTAGGGCTTTCCTTAAAAAAAAAATGGTTCCAAAGAGCTTCAAACCTACCGTCCGAAGGTTGGTTTCAAGCGTTTTTTAACATCCTTCTACCGTCCGTAGAAAGGTACATGACTAAGTATATATTGATTACGTTTTCATTGACTTGCTCGTATGAACGAATAGACATCCGCTTTAAGTTGCAACTAATTACATCCTCACCTACCGTCCGTAGGGAGTTTTATAGTAAAACCATTTCAACTGGTGGGACCTTAGCTATAAGGTGGCAAATGTACATGCGTAGTGGACATCAGCGTGAAGTATTTTTAAGTACCCGAAGCGAATGATCCGAAAATTAACAGACGAAGGGGGAACGAATAAACCTAAAACAGTCCTCGAGAACAATCCTAGAAAAAAGCTACCTTTCTACCAGATTTGCCAGCAATTGCAGTCGAAACACAGAAATATAACGATCTCTACCTGAAATTAGTGCCGCTACGATCAAGAGTTGGATTGTGAATGTCTATCATCCACTTAATATCCACTTTGGATGGTTTATGCAAGTATCTGGCTTAAAAAGTTTCATCGTCATCCGTAGGGGGTTCATTGGTTTTTACATTGGTCCTGGGTTAAGTAAGATCCACATTTCATATCTTTTTCTCATGGAAGATGCTCGTATGTGTATATAGTCCACTTCGGAGACGTGTACTTTTTCAGGACTCATTTCAACAAGACGCATGTGATTATTTTACGATGGTTTGTCAACATTATTGCCTCCATTACCGTAGCGTTCTAGTTCTGATTGCAGTGCTGATATATTGGACGGAATTTTATGATTTCGAGGCCGTAAGTAAAACCATTCAAAGTGCACATCGATGTAAAGGATCCTGGCAAAGTACTTAAAAGCAAAATGGATAGCTTCCGAAAAACTTGCCTGATCAATGAAGGTGACTACAGACTCCATTCTTTTCAAAAGGATTCCCTATCGGAATGTCTATCCGGAGCAGAATTTGCTGTCATTTTAGTGCCCTAGCAATAAAGTCCAAATGAACACTTGCCTAGAGAAACCGGAACAGGTTTTGATGGGCTCTTCACCATTTTGCAGCTTTATTCTCGAGGGATGTTCATAGTGTCTAGAAAGTCAATTAGTGAATACAGAAACTGCTGTTAGTACGCGAACATTCTAAGGCGCTGCCAATCTGTATGAGTTATCTATGTACACAGAAACCATACAAAAACAGTGGTGACATACACTAAGCCCGACGGATCCACGGATTTCTTGATACCATGACACGTGACATCAATCAGCGCAGCAGTTGTTATTCTGGTCACGAGACTGATAGCGAAACCCAAATTGGAAAAAGAGAGAGTCCTCAAGACTTGATGTACCTACTTCAAAAACTTTCCGAAATGTCACCTGTTATTGGCATGATAGCCAAGAATACATATGTGAATTGAAGTCTGCCAAGAATTTGAAGCCTCCTCCTGAGGATCTCACAGAGAAAAGCCTCACATAAGATGAGAAAGGCAGTTGTAGACAGACTAAAAACAAGGTGACATACTAAAGTGAAAGCTGCTGCCTTTAGATCATTCTGTCGGAAGGCCCTGGTCCACCAGGCTGTGTAGAAATCTAAGCAAAGTAAGAATATGAGGGAAATGACTCCTTTTATTCCCAAACTTATGCAAACGTCGAATGCTCTGCGTTTCACAAATCAATACAAGAAACCCCCCAAGCTACTATTTTTCCACATCTTGTGCTACTTTTTTCTAAGGGGAATCTGAGCAACGCCAAACGATATTCTCAAAAATGGAAAAATCCTCGTGTTCAAGGCAGATCTGGTCCAAAGTCTAAAGAAAAAATCCGTTCAAACCCTCAAATAGACCGAAGAAAACATCTCAAAGTAGTAAAAATTATAAAAATATGAAATAAACAAATTTCCCCCAAACAAAGTTGTTATAAATTCAATCAAATAAATAAAAATGTGAAATCACTCACCGATAATACAAAAATACTTTCTGCAAAACTTTTGAATTTTTGAAACGCAACGATTTTTCAAACGGCCAAAGAGCAACGGCACTCGCGCAAGAAAAGCAACGAGTAAGTAAACAGCTCTTATTAGCACACTTTCTTGCTAAAAAAAACACTTATTCTCTGCACAAATCACCAAACACTTTACTCCACAATAAACTACATTTAATAAATTTCAAGAAAATTATAAATTTTATCCGGAAAACATGAAATTTTTTAACTAATTTTCTAATTTTACCAAGCGCAGCCGACGAACCGAACCGTACAAAACCATTCACGCACAAAAACTGACACGTATACCAAGTAACGAGAGTCGAATGTGGAATGTGGTGGCTTTGTGTATGAGTGCACTTGTTCGAATGCAGAATCTCTCTCTCTTTGTTCTGCAGATGACTATCAGCAAAAATCAATGGCAGCCAGAGGAGTCTTTGAAGGGCTTGAGCATGTCTAGTTGTGAAGGGAGTACACATGATGCGTACGTAGTCTTGTGTTAGTGTAGAGCTGGTTCAACCATTTACATAGAGGACCGGGTGTTCAGTTGCTGCTCAGAAGAGGAACCACGTCTTGAAGCATAACCAAGAAATTTAAAAGCGCGTGTGTTTGTATTGGTGAGAAAGAAAGCGGGGACTGCTTACAAGATGGTAGGCAATGTAGAGCTAGCTATGTACACACATACATATGTATAAAGCAGTGAATGCATTCCATTTCAATCAACTTCAATTACATACAACCCACCCTACATAAAGGTAGAATTTAGCTTCGTTCATATGCAGATAGTCAAGTCGGAATGAAAGTCATGGCCATAGCGGAGGAAGCTCAAGCTGCAGAGCTTGTTTGTTTGCTTCAGAGCTCCTAGGTTAGGTTAGATAGATGGGTGCCTTGTGACAAACGAGTCACTGCCCACTTAGACCAACAGTTCGGGTCCATTGCGCGCAATTATTTAACCCTGACAAGGCTGTAAAGGAAAATTAGTGCGCTATTGGAACCAGCCAGAGGGTCCGTCAGCTCTACATTACTTAAGGACTACCAAGAGTCCTCATTCTTCTGACGGATATGGCAAAACAATCACACAGCAGGTGACGAACAGATTTAATTTCTTCTTCGGACCAAATGACTAATAGTTATGCCGGGAACGACCCGTGCGTTATAACGACTAAGTTTTACCACAGAGGTTGAACCCATCTAGCTGAAGGCCGGCCATAACGCCCTGGCCATTGCGCATGTTTTCAGATGACTGGTGGCTTCATCTTCTATCTTCTTCCGTAAGGAACTGATTGGGGTTACTACGAGTACTCCTTCGTTTCCTTCGATATCCATATGCCCTGGTACCCAGCGGAGGGTCACCGCACTGGCTCTAGGGATCTCCATTAAGAGTGATTTGCAGGTACTCACAAGCCTCGACCTAATTACAGCAGAGTCCAGACCTTTAACGGCTGCCTGGCTCTCTATATAGACAGTTAACCTTTTTCCAACGATATAACTCCTGCGAATAATTTCAGCAGCCTGTATGATGGCTGTGACTTCGGCCCGAAAGACACTGCAGTCGTCGTTTATTTTAAAGGAGTGGTTTATTCGTAGAGCTTCACAATAAATTTCGGCTACCGTGCCAATGTCCGTCTTAGAACAGTCGGTATAGAACGCCATCCTTTTCATGGTCCTACGGTCTTCCAGAGTCTCTGTTAGGAATTCTTGTAGTGAATCGCTTTTCAAAGCATCGGGTTCATGTGATTAGTCCTCGTCGATACACTGGTAGTTCACCATCGATACAAAATGGAGGCATGGCTTTAAAAACTCGATGAGCACAATTCTCTCGGTCTTACAGCGGTTTTGGCTGCAGACTGCTACAGTATATGTACATATATCAACCGGAATGAAACTACGCATGGTTTTCATTCCTGCTGTTGGTGTTCTTCTTATTGATCCCATGAGTACGATACACGCTGCCATCTGGATATTGGTGAGATTTGAAAGCTGGTATTGCTACTCAAGTACTATCCACCATACCAGTGAACCATATGTGAGAATGGTCTTACAACCGTCGCGTATATCCAGTACACCACAGCTGGCTTGAAGCCGACCGTATCACTGAACGCCTTTTTGCAAGAGAAGAAAACTACGCTTGCTTTTTTGATGCGTTCGGCAATGTCATCCTTCCACTTTAGTTTGGAATCTAGGATTACGCCCAGGTATCGAACTGAACTTGAGAGTCTTAGTTCAATGTCATCGATATTTGGGGGTCTAAAGGTAGGAATTGATCTCTTCTTAAAGGGTTCACCCTCAGCCCTTGGCTATCGACCCACTCATCCACTAGTTAGAGTGCGAGATTGGGAATTTTCCCGAAACCAGGATGACCACATTGTCGGCATAGGCCGTCGCATTGAAGCCGTTTTCCTTCAGGATTACCAAGATCTCATCCCCTGCAAGGAGCCAAATACAAGGAGACAGAACTCCGCTTTGGGGGTTCATCTGCAGACCCTTCTCCGGAAGGTTACATCTCCTTGCGTTACATGTGGAAGCCCCTAACAACCAAGCTTCATTCCGGTCCTTGTGGCTTCCTATAACGTACTATGGCATGCCCCTCAGAAAAAAAAAAACAACTTTGCCTACGCACATGCTGACGGCTACTACGTATCAACTAACCAATATCATGCGCAAATTCGCATTTGATCAGATGATTTGGCACAGTTTCCTAGCAAACAATTCAATCCGATGAAAGCCCCAATTTACAAGGTGACAAAAAAAAATTGTCAACAATATTTCACAGTTTATTTTAGAATAATTGTTTTGGAACAATAGCATCTTTTGAATTTGCACAACTGAATTGGAAATCATTTCCTTCCACGAAGTATAATTAACTTAAAATTTTTTCGTATAAAAGGTACCCCTTATCTACTAGATTCGATAAGTTATCCATTTTCGGTGCAGAATAGAAGAGAGATCCAAAAGAATCTCAAGCAAGATGAAGTTCTCTGTCTGGTTGCTCTTTTTATTCGGCATTCTCGCCTTCTGGGACACTGTCAGCGCTGTTGACGCTAATGGGGATTGTCTTGATGATACTACGGGTGCACTGATAGTACCCTGCACCCCATCGCCAAAGAAGAAGAAGATCAAAATCAAGAATTTAAAATATACCGTCAAGAAGAAGGTCAAGGGTTAAAGTTGTAAACACACTCGTACAATGAGGATAACGAATAAAATTTAATGCATGCAGTTTTTGTATTTTTCTACCTGAGATTCATTGGCTTCACTTGGAGTTAATGGAGCTTCTACTTCCTTCTTACTTTTAATCTCTTTTACACCCAGGTTAGGTTAGGTTGAAGTGGCTGAGAGCTAGGAGTCGCCGACAGACTAATTGGCTGCGCCCTACACCTACTGAGATATCGCATATCAGCTGCGGCGGAGTGTGCTTCCTGAGAAAATGTACTGAGAATTGCCCTACAACCGCAGGCACGGAAGACAGATTCCTTAATTCTCACCCGATTGCCATAAATCATATGTCGAACGAAGCGTATTTAGACGCAGAATCTAAAAATGTAGCTGCCCGTGGGCTGCGCCTTGTGCCTACTGAGATATCGCATATCAGCTGCGGCGGAGTGTGCTTCCTGAAAAATTGAACTGCGAATTGCCGTACAACCGCAGGCTTGGAAGCCAGATTCCTTTATTCTAAACCGATTTCGATGGATCATATGTCGGATGAAGCGTATTTAGATGCAGAATCTAAAAATGTAGCTGCCCGTGGGCTGCGCTTTGTGCCTACTGAGATATCGCATATCAGCTGCGGCGGAGTGTGCTTCCTGAGAAATTGAACTGAGAATTGCCCTACAACCGCAGGCATGGAAGCCAGAATCCTTAATTCTCAACCGATTTCGATGAATCATATGTCGAATGAAGCGTATTTAGATGCAACATCTAAAAATGTAGCTGCCCGTGGGCTGGGCCTTATGCCTACTGAGATATCGCATATCAGCTGCGGCGGAGTGTGCTTCCTGAGAAAATGTACTGAGAATTGCCCCACAAACGCAGGCTTCGAAGCCAGATTCCTTAATTCTCAACCGATTTCGATTAATCATATGTCGAATGAAGCGTATTTAGATGCAGAATCTAAAAATGTAGCTGCCCGTGGGCTGCGCCTTATGCCTACTGAGATATCGCATATCAGCTGCGGCGGAGTGTGCTCCCTGAGAAAATATACTGAGAATTGCCCTACAACCCCACACGCGGACAACAGATTCCTTAATTCTCAACTGATTTCGATGAATCATATGTCGAATGAAGCGTATTTAGATGCAGAATCTAAAAATGTAGATGCCCGTGGGCTGCGCCTTATGCCTACTGAGATATCGCATATCAGCTGCGGCGGAGTGTGCTTCCTGAGAAAATGTACTGAGAATTGCCCTACAAGCGCAGGCTTCGAAGCCAGATTCCTTAATTCTCAACCGATTTCGATTAATCATATGTCGAATGAAGCGTATTTAGATGCAGAATCTAAAAATGTAACTGCCCGTGGGCTGCGCCTTATGCCTACTGAGATATCGCATATCAGCTGCGGCGGAGTGTGCATCCTGAGAAAATGTACTGAGAATTGCCCTACAAACGCAGGCTTCGAAGCCAGATTCCTTAATTCTCAACCGATTTCGATGAATCATATGTCGAATGAAGCGTATTTAGATGCAGAATCTAAAAATGTAGCTGCCCGTGGGCTGCGCCTTATGCCTACTGAGATATCGCATATCAGCTGCGGCGGAGTGTGCTTCCTGAGAAAATGTACTGAGAATTGCCCTACAAGCGCAGGCTTAGAAGCCAGATTCCTTAATTCTCAACCGATTTCGATGAATCATATGTCGAATGAAGCGTATTTAGATGCAGAATCTAAAAATGTAGCTGCCCGTGGGCTGCGCCTTATGCCTACTGAGATATCGCATATCAGCTGCGGCGGAGTGTGCTTCCTGAGAAAATGTACTGAGAATTGCCCTACAAGCGCAGGCTTCGAAGCCAGATTCCTTAATTCTCAAATGATTTCGATTAATCATATGTCGAATGAAGCGTATTTAGATGCAGCATCTAAAAATGTAGCTGCCCGTGGGCTGCGCCTTATGCCTACTGAGATATCGCATATCAGCTGCGGCGGAGTGTGCTTCCTGAGAAAATGTACTGAGAATTGCCCTACAAGCGCAGGCTTCGAAGCCAGATTCCTTAATTCTCAACCGATTTCGATTAATCATATGTCGAATGAAGCGTATTTAGATGCAGAATCTAAAAATGTAGCTGCACGTGGGCTGCGCCTTATGCCTACTGAGATATCGCATATCAGCTGCGGCGGAGTGTGCATCCTGAGAAAATGTACTGAGAATTGCCCTACAAACGCAGGCTTCGAAGCCAGATTCCTTAATTCTCAACCGATTTCGATGAATCATATGTCGAATGAAGCGTATTTAGATGCAGAATCTAAAAATGTAGCTGCCCGTGGGCTGCGCCTTATGCCTACTGAGATATCGCATATCAGCTGGGGCGGAGTGTGCTTCCTGAGAAAATGTACTGAGAATTGCCCTACAAGCGCAGGCTTCGAAGCCAGATTCCTTAATTCTCAAATGATTTCGATTAATCATATGTCGAATGAAGCGTATTTAGATGCAGAATCTAAAAATGTAGCTGCCTGTGGGCTGCGCCTTATGCCTACTGAGATATCGCATATCAGCTGCGGCGGAGTGTGCTTCCTGAGAAAATGTACTGAGAATTGCCCTACAAGCGCAGGCTTCGAAGCCAGATTCCTTAATTCTCAACCGATTTCGATGAATCATATGTCGAATGAAGCGTATTTAGATGCAGAATCTAAAAATGTAGCTGCCCGTGGGCTGCGCCTTATGCCTACTGAGATATCGCATATCAGCTGCGGCGGAGTGTGCTTCCTGAGAAAATGTACTGAGAATTGCCCTACAAGCGCAGGCTTCGAAGCCAGATTCCTTAATTCTCAAATGATTTCGATTAATCATATGTCGAATGAAGCGTATTTAGATGCAGAATCTAAAAATGTAGCTGCCCGTGGGCTGCGCCTTATGCCTACTGAGATATCGCATATCAGCTGCGGCGGAGTGTGCTTCCTGAGAAAATGTACTGAGAATTGCCCTACAAGCGCAGGCTTCGAAGCCAGATTCCTTAATTCTCAACCGATTTCGATGAATCATATGTCGAATGAAGCGTATTTAGATGCAGAATCTAAAAATGTAGCTGCCCGTGGGCTGCGCCTTATGCCTACTGAGATATCGCATATCAGCTGCGGCGGAGTGTGCTTCCTGAGAAAATGTACTGAGAATTGCCCTACAACCCCACACGCGGACAACAGATTCCTTAATTCTCAAACGATTTCGATGAATCATATGTCGAATGAAGCGTATTTAGATGCAGAATCTAAAAATGTAGCTGCCCGTGGGCTGCGCCTTATGCCTACTGAGATATCGCATATCAGCTGCGGCGGAGTGTGCTTCCTGAGAAAATGTACTGAGAATTGCCCTACAACCCCACACGCGGACAACAGATTCCTTAATTCTCAACTGATTTCGATGAATCATATGTCGAATGAAGCGTATTTAGATGCAGAATCTAAAAATGTAGCTGCCCGTGGGCTGCGCCTTATGCCTACTGAGATATCGCATATCAGCTGCGGCGGAGTGTGCTCCCTGAGAAAATATACTGAGAATTGCCCTACAACCCCACACGCGGACAACAGATTCCTTAATTCTCAACTGATTTCGATGAATCATATGTCGAATGAAGCGTATTTAGATGCAGAATCTAAAAATGTAGCTGCCCGTGGGCTGCGCCTTATGCCTACTGAGATATCGCATATCAGCTGCGGCGGAGTGTGCTTCCTGAGAAAATGTACTGAGAATTGCCCTACAAGCGCAGGCTTCGAAGCCAGATTCCTTAATTCTCAACCGATTGCGATGAATCATACATATGTCGAATGAAGCGTATTTAGATGCAGAATCTAAAAATGTAGCTGCCCGTGGGCTGCACCTTATGCCTACTGAGATATCGCATACCAGCTGCGGCAGAGTAGTGCTTAATGAGCAAATGTACTGAGAATTGCCCTACAAACGCAGGCTTCGAAGCCAGATTCCTTAATTCTCAACCGATTTAGATGAATCATATGTCGAATGAAGCGTATTTAAATGCAGAATCTAAAAATGTAGCTGCCCGTGGGCTGCACCTTATGCCTACTGAGATATCGCATATCAGCTGCGGCGGAGTGTGCTTCCTGAGAAAATGTACTGAGAATTGCCCTACAAGCGCAGGCTTCGAAGCCAGATTCCTTAATTCTCAAATGATTTCGATTAATCATATGTCGAATGAAGCGTATTTAGATGCAGAATCTAAAAATGTAGCTGCCCGTGGGCTGCGCCTTATGGTTACTAAGATATCGCATATCAGCTGCGGCGGAGTGTTCTTCCTGAGAAAATGTACTGAGAATTGCCCTACAAGCGCAGGCATGGAAGCCAGAATCCTTAATTCTCAACGGATTGCGATGAATCATATGTCGAATGAAGCGTATTTAAATGCAGAATCTAAAAATGTAGCTGCCCGTGGGCTGCACCTTATGCCTACTGAGATATCGCATACCAGCTGCGGCAGAGTAGTGCTTCCTGAGCAAATGTACTGAGAATTGCCCTACAACAGCAGGCATGGAAGCCAGAATCCTTAATTCTCAACCGATTTCGATGAATCATATGTCGAATGAAGCGTATTTAGATGCAGAATCTAGAAATGTGGCTGCCCGTGGGCTGCGCCTTATGTCTACTGAGATATCGCATATCAGCTGCGGCAGAGTAGTGCTTCCTGAGCAAATGTACTGAGAATTGCCCTACAAACGCAGGCTTCGAAGCCAGATTCCTTAATTCTCAACCGATTTCGATGAATCATATGTCGAATGAAGCGTATTTAAATGCAGAATCTAAAAATGTAGCTGCCCGTGGGCTGCGCCTTATGGTTACTAAGATATCGCATATCAGCTGCGGCGGAGTGTTCTTCCTGAGAAAATGTACTGAGAATTGCCCTACAAGCGCAGGCATGGAAGCCAGAATCCTTAATTCTCAACGGATTGCGATGAATCATATGTCGAATGAAGCGTATTTAGATGCAGAATCTAAAAATGTAGCTGCCCGTGGGCTGCGCCTTATGCCTACTGAGATATCGCATATCAGCTGCGACAGAGTAGTGCTTAATGAGCAAATGTACTGAGAATTGCCCTACAAACGCAGGCTTCGAAGCCAGATTCCTTAATTCTCAACCGATTTCGATGAATCATATGTCGAATGAAGCGTATTTAAATGCAGAATCTAAAAATGTAGCTGCCCGTGGGCTGCACCTTATGCCTACTGAGATATCGCATACCAGCTGCGGCAGAGTAGTGCTTCCTGAGCAAATGTACTGAGAATTGCCCTACAACTGCAGGCATGGAAGCCAGAATCCTTAATTCTCAACCGATTTCGATGAATCATATGTCGAATGAAGAGTATTTAGATGCAGAATCTAAAAATGTAGCTGCCCGTGGGCTGCGCCTTATGGTTACTAAGATATCGCATATCAGCTGCGGCGGAGTGTGCTCCCTGAGAAAATATACTGAGAATTGCCCTACAACCCCACACGCGGACAACAGATTCCTTAATTCTCAACTGATTTCGATGAATCATATGTCGAATGAAGCGTATTTAGATGCAGAATCTAAAAATGTAGCTGCCCGTGGGCTGCGCCTTATGCCTACTGAGATATCGCATATCAGCTGCGGCGGAGTGTGCTTCCTGAGAAAATGTACTGAGAATTGCCCTACAAGCGCAGGCTTCGAAGCCAGATTCCTTAATTCTCAACCGATTGCGATGAATCATACGTGGAATGAAGCGTATTTAGATGCAGAATCTAAAAATGTAGCTGCCCGTGGGCTGCACCTTATGCCTACTGAGATATCGCATACCAGCTGCGGCAGAGTAGTGCTTCCTGAGCAAATGTACTGAGAATTGCCCTACAACTGCAGGCATGGAAGCCAGAATCCTTAATTCTCAACCGATTTCGATGAATCATATGTCGAATGAAGAGTATTTAGATGCAGAATCTAAAAATGTAGCTGCCCGTGGGCTGCGCCTTATGGTTACTAAGATATCGCATATCAGCTGCGGCGGAGTGTGCTCCCTGAGAAAATATACTGAGAATTGCCCTACAACCCCACACGCGGACAACAGATTCCTTAATTCTCAACTGATTTCGATGAATCATATGTCGAATGAAGCGTATTTAGATGCAGAATCTAAAAATGTAGCTGCCCGTGGGCTGCGCCTTATGCCTACTGAGATATCGCATATCAGCTGCGGCGGAGTGTGCTTCCTGAGAAAATGTACTGAGAATTGCCCTACAAGCGCAGGCTTCGAAGCCAGATTCCTTAATTCTCAACCGATTGCGATGAATCATACGTGGAATGAAGCGTATTTAGATGCAGAATCTAAAAATGTAGCTGCCCGTGGGCTGCGCCTTATGCCTACTAAGATATCGCATATCAGCTGCGGCGGAGTGTGCTCCCTGAGAAAATATACTGAGAATTGCCCTACAACCCCACACGCGGACAACAGATTCCTTAATTCTCAACTGATTTCGATGAATCATATGTCGAATGAAGCGTATTTAGATGCAGAATCTAAAAATGTAGATGCCCGTGGGCTGCGCCTTATGCCTACTGAGATATCGCATATCAGCTGCGGCGGAGTGTGCTTCCTGAGAAAATGTACTGAGAATTGCCCTGCAAACGCAGGCTTCGAAGCCAGAATCCTTAATTCTCAACCGATTTCGATGAATCATATGTCGAATGAAGCGTATTTAGATGCAGAATCTAAAAATGTAGCTGCCCGTGGGCTGCGCCTTATGCCTACTGAGATATCGCATATCAGCTGCGGCGGAGTGTGCTTCCTGAGAAAATGTACTGAGAATTGCCCTACAAGCGCAGGCTTAGAAGCCAGATTCCTTAATTCTCAACCGATTTCGATGAATCATATGTCGAATGAAGCGTATTTAGATGCAGAATCTAAAAATGTAGCTGCCCGTGGGCTGCGCCTTATGCCTACTGAGATATCGCATATCAGCTGCGGCGGAGTGTGCTTCCTGAGAAAATGTACTGAGAATTGCCCTACAAGCGCAGGCTTCGAAGCCAGATTCCTTAATTCTCAAATGATTTCGATTAGTCATATGTCGAATGAAGCGTATTTAGATGCAGCATCTAAAAATGTAGCTGCCCGTGGGCTGCGCCTTATGCCTACTGAGATATCGCATATCAGCTGCGGCGGAGTGTGCTTCCTGAGAAAATGTACTGAGAATTGCCCTACAAGCGCAGGCTTCGAAGCCAGATTCCTTAATTCTCAACCGATTTCGATTAATCATATGTCGAATGAAGCGTATTTAGATGCAGAATCTAAAAATGTAGCTGCACGTGGGCTGCGCCTTATGCCTACTGAGATATCGCATATCAGCTGCGGCGGAGTGTGCATCCTGAGAAAATGTACTGAGAATTGCCCTACAAACGCAGGCTTCGAAGCCAGATTCCTTAATTCTCAACCGATTTCGATGAATCATATGTCGAATGAAGCGTATTTAGATGCAGAATCTAAAAATGTAGCTGCCCGTGGGCTGCGCCTTATGCCTACTGAGATATCGCATATCAGCTGCGGCGGAGTGTGCTTCCTGAGAAAATGTACTGAGAATTGCCCTACAAGCGCAGGCTTCGAAGCCAGATTCCTTAATTCTCAAATGATTTCGATTAATCATATGTCGAATGAAGCGTATTTAGATGCAGAATCTAAAAATGTAGCTGCCCGTGGGCTGCGCCTTATGCCTACTGAGATATCGCATATCAGCTGCGGCGGAGTGTGCTTCCTGAGAAAATGTACTGAGAATTGCCCTACAAGCGCAGGCTTCGAAGCCAGATTCCTTAATTCTCAACCGATTTCGATGAATCATATGTCGAATGAAGCGTATTTAGATGCAGAATCTAAAAATGTAGCTGCCCGTGGGCTGCGCCTTATGCCTACTGAGATATCGCATATCAGCTGCGGCGGAGTGTGCTTCCTGAGAAAATGTACTGAGAATTGCCCTACAAGCGCAGGCTTCGAAGCCAGATTCCTTAATTCTCAAATGATTTCGATTAATCATATGTCGAATGAAGCGTATTTAGATGCAGAATCTAAAAATGTAGCTGCCCGTGGGCTGCGCCTTATGCCTACTGAGATATCGCATATCAGCTGCGGCGGAGTGTGCTTCCTGAGAAAATGTACTGAGAATTGCCCTACAAGCGCAGGCTTCGAAGCCAGATTCCTTAATTCTCAACCGATTGCGATGAATCATACGTGGAATGAAGCGTATTTAGATGCAGAATCTAAAAATGTAGCTGCCCGTGGGCTGCGCCTTATGCCTACTAAGATATCGCATATCAGCTGCGGCGGAGTGTGCTCCCTGAGAAAATATACTGAGAATTGCCCTACAACCCCACACGCGGACAACAGATTCCTTAATTCTCAACTGATTTCGATGAATCATATGTCGAATGAAGCGTATTTAGATGCAGAATCTAAAAATGTAGATGCCCGTGGGCTGCGCCTTATGCCTACTGAGATATCGCATATCAGCTGCGGCGGAGTGTGCTTCCTGAGAAAATGTACTGAGAATTGCCCTGCAAACGCAGGCTTCGAAGCCAGAATCCTTAATTCTCAAATGATTTCGATTAATCATATGTCGAATGAAGCGTATTTAGATGCAGAATCTAAAAATGTAGCTGCCCGTGGGCTGCGCCTTATGGTTACTAAGATATCGCATATCAGCTGCGGCGGAGTGTTCTTCCTGAGAAAATGTACTGAGAATTGCCCTACAAGCGCAGGCATGGAAGCCAGAATCCTTAATTCTCAACGGATTGCGATGAATCATATGTCGAATGAAGCGTATTTAGATGCAGAATCTAAAAATGTAGCTGCCCGTGGGCTGCGCCTTATGCCTACTGAGATATCGCATATCAGCTGCGACAGAGTAGTGCTTAATGAGCAAATGTACTGAGAATTGCCCTACAAACGCAGGCTTCGAAGCCAGATTCCTTAATTCTCAACCGATTTAGATGAATCATATGTCGAATGAAGCGTATTTAAATGCAGAATCTAAAAATGTAGCTGCCCGTGGGCTGCACCTTATGCCTACTGAGATATCGCATACCAGCTGCGGCAGAGTAGTGCTTCCTGAGCAAATGTACTGAGAATTGCCCTACAACCGCAGGCATGGAAGCCAGAATCCTTAATTCTCAACCGATTTCGATGAATCATATGTCGAATGAAGCGTATTTAGATGCAGAATCTAGAAATGTGGCTGCCCGTGGGCTGCGCCTTATGCCTACTGAGATATCGCATATCAGCTGCGGCAGAGTAGTGCTTCCTGAGCAAATGTACTGAGAATTGCCCTACAAACGCAGGCTTCGAAGCCAGATTCCTTAATTCTCAACCGATTTCGATGAATCATATGTCGAATGAAGCGTATTTAAATGCAGAATCTAAAAATGTAGCTGCCCGTGTTCTGCGCCTTATGCCTACTGAGATATCGCATATCAGCTGCGGCGGAGTGTGCTTACTGAGAAAATATACTGAGAATTGCCCTACAACCCCACACGCGGACAACAGATTCCTTAATTCTCAACTGATTTCGATGAATCATATGTCGAATGAAGCGTATTTAGATGCAGAATCTAAAAATGTAGCTGCCCGTGGGCTGCGCCTTATGCCTACTGAGATATCGCATATCAGCTGCGGCGGAGTGTGCTTCCTGAGAAAATGTACTGAGAATTGCCCTACAAGCGCAGGCTTCGAAGCCAGATTCCTTAATTCTCAAATGATTTCGATTAATCATATGTCGAATGAAGCGTATTTAGATGCAGAATCTAAAAATGTAGCTGCCCGTGGGCTGCGCCTTATGCCTACTGAGATATCGCATATCAGCTGCGGCGGAGTGTGCTTCCTGAGAAAATGTACTGAGAATTGCCCTACAAGCGCAGGCTTCGAAGCCAGATTCCTTAATTCTCAACCGATTTCGATGAATCATATGTCGAATGAAGCGTATTTAAATGCAGAATCTAAAAATGTAGCTGCCTGTGGGCTGCGCCTTATGGCTACTGAGATATCGCATATCAGCTGCGGCGGAGTGTGCATCCTGAGAAAATGTACTGAGAATTGCCCTACAAACGCAGGCTTCGAAGCCAGATTCCTTAATTCTCAACCGATTTCGATGAATCATATGTCGAATGAAGCGTATTTAGATGCAGAATCTAAAAATGTAGCTGCCCGTGGGCTGCGCCTTATGCCTACTGAGATATCGCATATCAGCTGCGGCGGAGTGTGCTTCCTGAGAAAATGTACTGAGAATTGCTCTACAAACGCAGGCTTCGAAGCCAGAATCCTTAACTGTCAACCGATTGCGATGAGTCATACGTCGAATGAAGCGTATTTAAATGCAGAATCTAAAAATGTAGCTGCCCGTGGGCTGCGCCTTATGGCTACTGAGATATCGCATATCAGCTGCGGCGGAGTGTGCATCCTGAGAAAATGTACTGAGAATTGCCCTACAACTGCAGGCATGGAAGCCAGAATCCTTAATTCTCAACCGATTTCGATGAATCATATGTCGAATGAAGAGTATTTAGATGCAGAATCTAAAAATGTAGCTGCCCGTGGGCTGCGCCTTATGGTTACTAAGATATCGCATATCAGCTGCGGCGGAGTGTGCTCCCTGAGAAAATATACTGAGAATTGCCCTACAACCCCACACGCGGACAACAGATTCCTTAATTCTCAACTGATTTCGATGAATCATATGTCGAATGAAGCGTATTTAGATGCAGAATCTAAAAATGTAGCTGCCCGTGGGCTGCGCCTTATGCCTACTGAGATATCGCATATCAGCTGCGGCGGAGTGTGCTTCCTGAGAAAATGTACTGAGAATTGCCCTACAAGCGCAGGCTTCGAAGCCAGATTCCTTAATTCTCAACCGATTGCGATGAATCATACGTGGAATGAAGCGTATTTAGATGCAGAATCTAAAAATGTAGCTGCCCGTGGGCTGCGCCTTATGCCTACTAAGATATCGCATATCAGCTGCGGCGGAGTGTGCTCCCTGAGAAAATATACTGAGAATTGCCCTACAACCCCACACGCGGACAACAGATTCCTTAATTCTCAACTGATTTCGATGAATCATATGTCGAATGAAGCGTATTTAGATGCAGAATCTAAAAATGTAGATGCCCGTGGGCTGCGCCTTATGCCTACTGAGATATCGCATATCAGCTGCGGCGGAGTGTGCTTCCTGAGAAAATGTACTGAGAATTGCCCTGCAAACGCAGGCTTCGAAGCCAGAATCCTTAATTCTCAACCGATTTCGATGAATCATATGTCGAATGAAGCGTATTTAGATGCAGAATCTAAAAATGTAGCTGCCCGTGGGCTGCGCCTTATGCCTACTGAGATATCGCATATCAGCTGCGGCGGAGTGTGCTTCCTGAGAAAATGTACTGAGAATTGCCCTACAAGCGCAGGCTTAGAAGCCAGATTCCTTAATTCTCAACCGATTTCGATGAATCATATGTCGAATGAAGCGTATTTAGATGCAGAATCTAAAAATGTAGCTGCCCGTGGGCTGCGCCTTATGCCTACTGAGATATCGCATATCAGCTGCGGCGGAGTGTGCTTCCTGAGAAAATGTACTGAGAATTGCCCTACAAGCGCAGGCTTCGAAGCCAGATTCCTTAATTCTCAAATGATTTCGATTAGTCATATGTCGAATGAAGCGTATTTAGATGCAGCATCTAAAAATGTAGCTGCCCGTGGGCTGCGCCTTATGCCTACTGAGATATCGCATATCAGCTGCGGCGGAGTGTGCTTCCTGAGAAAATGTACTGAGAATTGCCCTACAAGCGCAGGCTTCGAAGCCAGATTCCTTAATTCTCAACCGATTTCGATTAATCATATGTCGAATGAAGCGTATTTAGATGCAGAATCTAAAAATGTAGCTGCACGTGGGCTGCGCCTTATGCCTACTGAGATATCGCATATCAGCTGCGGCGGAGTGTGCATCCTGAGAAAATGTACTGAGAATTGCCCTACAAACGCAGGCTTCGAAGCCAGATTCCTTAATTCTCAACCGATTTCGATGAATCATATGTCGAATGAAGCGTATTTAGATGCAGAATCTAAAAATGTAGCTGCCCGTGGGCTGCGCCTTATGCCTACTGAGATATCGCATATCAGCTGCGGCGGAGTGTGCTTCCTGAGAAAATGTACTGAGAATTGCCCTACAAGCGCAGGCTTCGAAGCCAGATTCCTTAATTCTCAAATGATTTCGATTAATCATATGTCGAATGAAGCGTATTTAGATGCAGAATCTAAAAATGTAGCTGCCCGTGGGCTGCGCCTTATGCCTACTGAGATATCGCATATCAGCTGCGGCGGAGTGTGCTTCCTGAGAAAATGTACTGAGAATTGCCCTACAAGCGCAGGCTTCGAAGCCAGATTCCTTAATTCTCAACCGATTTCGATGAATCATATGTCGAATGAAGCGTATTTAGATGCAGAATCTAAAAATGTAGCTGCCCGTGGGCTGCGCCTTATGCCTACTGAGATATCGCATATCAGCTGCGGCGGAGTGTGCTTCCTGAGAAAATGTACTGAGAATTGCCCTACAAGCGCAGGCTTCGAAGCCAGATTCCTTAATTCTCAAATGATTTCGATTAATCATATGTCGAATGAAGCGTATTTAGATGCAGAATCTAAAAATGTAGCTGCCCGTGGGCTGCGCCTTATGCCTACTGAGATATCGCATATCGGCTGCGGCAGAGTAGTGCTTCCTGAGCAAATGTACTGAGAATTGCCCTACAACCGCAGGCATGGAAGCCAGAATCCTTAATTCTCAACCGATTTCGATGAATCATATGTCGAATGAAGCGTATTTAGATGCAGAATCTAAAAATGTAGCTGCCCGTGGGCTGCGCCTTATGCCTACTGAGATATCGCATATCAGCTGCGGCGGAGTGTGCTTCCTGAGAAAATGTACTGAGAATTGCCCTACAAACGCAGGCTTCGACGCCAGAATCCTTAACTCTCAACCGATTGCGATGAATCATATGTCGAATGAAGCGTATTTAGATGCAGAATCTAAAAATGTAGCTGCCCGTGGGCTGCGCCTTATGCCTACTGAGATATCGCATATCGGCTGCGGCAGAGTAGTGCTTCCTGAGCAAATGTACTGAGAATTGCCCTACAACCGCAGGCATGGAAGCCAGAATCCTTAATTCTCAACCGATTTCGATGAATCATATGTCGAATGAAGCGTATTTAGATGCAGAATCTAAAAATGTAGCTGCCCGTGGGCTGCGCCTTATGCCTACTAAGATATCGCATATCAGCTGCGGCAGAGTAGTGCTTCCTGAGAAAATGTACTGAGAATTGGCCTACAAACGCAGGCTTCGACGCCAGAATCCTTAACTCTCAACCGATTGCGAAGAATCATATGTCGAATGAAGCGTATTTAGATGCAGAATCTCAAAATGTAGCTGCCCGTGGGCTGCGCCTTATGCCTACTGAGATATCGCATATCAGCTGCGGCGGAGTGTGCTTCCTGAGAAAATGTACTGAGAATTGCCCTACAAGCGCAGGCTTCGAAGCCAGATTCCTTAATTCTCAACCGATTTCGATGAATCATATGTCGAATGAAGCGTATTTAGATGCAGAATCTAAAAATGTAGCTGCCCGTGGGCTGCGCCTTATGCCTACTGAGATATCGCATATCAGCTGCGGCGGAGTGTGCTTCCTGAGAAAATGTACTGAGAATTGCCCTACAAGCGCAGGCTTCGAAGCCAGATTCCTTAATTCTCAAATGATTTCGATTAATCATATGTCGAATGAAGCGTATTTAGATGCAGAATCTAAAAATGTAGCTGCCCGTGGGCTGCGCCTTATGCCTACTGAGATATCGCATATCAGCTGCGGCGGAGTGTGCTTCCTGAGAAAATGTACTGAGAATTGCCCTACAAGCGCAGGCTTCGAAGCCAGATTCCTTAATTCTCAACCGATTGCGATGAATCATATGTCGAATGAAGCGTATTTAGATGCAGAATCTAAAAATGTAGCTGCCCGTGGGCTGCGCCTTATGCCTACTGAGATATCGCATATCAGCTGCGGCGGAGTGTGCTTCCTGAGAAAATGTACTGAGAATTGCCCTACAAGCGCAGGCTTCGAAGCCAGATTCCTTAATTCTCAACCGATTGCGATGAATCATACATATGTCGAATGAAGCGTATTTAGATGCAGAATCTAAAAATGTAGCTGCCCGTGGGCTGCGCCTTATGCCTACTGAGATATCGCATATCAGCTGCGGCGGAGTGTGCTTCCTGAGAAAATGTACTGAGAATTGCCCTACAAGCGCAGGCTTCGAAGCCAGATTCCTTAATTCTCAACCGATTGCGATGAATCATATGTCGAATGAAGCGTATTTAGATGCAGAATCTAAAAATGTAGCTGCCCGTGGGCTGCGCCTTATGGTTACTAAGATATCGCATATCAGCTGCGGCGGAGTGTTCTTCCTGAGAAAATGTACTGAGAATTGCCCTACAAGCGCTGGCATGGAAGCCAGAATCCTTAATTCTCAACCGATTGCGATGAATCATATGTCGAATGAAGCGTATTTAGATGCAGAATCTAAAAATGTAGCTGCCCGTGGGCTGCGCCTTATGCCTACTGAGATATCGCATATCAGCTGCGACAGAGTAGTGCTTAATGAGCAAATGTACTGAGAATTGCCCTACAAACGCAGGCTTCGAAGCCAGATTCCTTAATTCTCAACCGATTTAGATGAATCATATGTCGAATGAAGCGTATTTAAATGCAGAATCTAAAAATGTGGCTGCCCGTGGGCTGCGCCTTATGCCTACTGAGATATGGCATATCAGCTGCGGCAGAGTAGTGCTTCCTGAGCAAATGTACTGAGAATTGCCCTACAACCGCAGGCATGGAAGCCAGAATCCTTAATTCTCAACCGATTTCGATGAATCATATGTCGAATGAAGCGTATTTAGATGCAGAATCTAGAAATGTGGCTGCCCGTGGGCTGCGCCTTATGCCTACTGAGATATGGCATATCAGCTGCGGCAGAGTAGTGCTTCCTGAGCAAATGTACTGAGAATTGCCCTACAAACGCAGGCTTCGAAGCCAGATTCCTTAATTCTCAACCGATTTCGATGAATCATATGTCGAATGAAGCGTATTTAAATGCAGAATCTAAAAATGTAGCTGCCCGTGGGCTGCGCCTTATGCCTACTGAGATATCGCATATCAGCTGCGGCGGAGTGTGCTTACTGAGAAAATATACTGAGAATTGCCCTACAACCCCACGCGCGGACAACAGATTCCTTAATTCTCAACTGATTTCGATGAATCATATGTCGAATGAAGCGTATTTAGATGCAGAATCTAAAAATGTAGCTGCCCGTGGGTTGCGCCTTATGGCTACTGAGATATCGCATATCAGCTGCGGCGGAGTGTGCTTCCTGAGAAAATGTACTGAGAATTGCCCTACAAGCGCAGGCTTCGAAGCCAGATTCCTTAATTCTCAACCGATTTTGATGAATCATATGTCGCATGAAGCGTATTTAGATGTAGAATCTAAAAATGTAGCTGCCTGTGGGCTGCGCCTTATGGCTACTGAGATATCGCATATCAGCTGCGGCGGAGTGTGCTTCCTGAGAAAATGTACTGAGAATTGCCCTACAAGCGCAGGCTTCGAAGCCAGATTCCTTAATTCTCAACCGATTTTGATGAATCATATGTCGAATGAAGCGTATTTAGATGTAGAATCTAAAAATGTAGCTGCCCGTGGGCTGCGCCTTATGCCTACTGAGATATCGCATATCAGCTGCGGCGGAGTGTGCTTCCTGAGAAAATGTACTGAGAATTGCTCTACAAACGCAGGCTTCGAAGCCAGAATCCTTAACTGTCAACCGATTGCGATGAGTCATACGTCGAATGAAGCGTATTTAAATGCAGAATCTAAAAATGTAGCTGCCCGTGGGCTGCGCCTTATGGCTACTGAGATATCGCATATCAGCTGCGGCGGAGTGTGCATCCTGAGAAAATGTACTGAGAATTGCCCTACAACTGCAGGCATGGAAGCCAGAATCCTTAATTCTCAACCGATTTCGATGAATCATATGTCGAATGAAGAGTATTTAGATGCAGAATCTAAAAATGTAGCTGCCCGTGGGCTGCGCCTTATGGTTACTAAGATATCGCATATCAGCTGCGGCGGAGTGTGCTCCCTGAGAAAATATACTGAGAATTGCCCTACAACCCCACACGCGGACAACAGATTCCTTAATTCTCAACTGATTTCGATGAATCATATGTCGAATGAAGCGTATTTAGATGCAGAATCTAAAAATGTAGCTGCCCGTGGGCTGCGCCTTATGCCTACTGAGATATCGCATATCAGCTGCGGCGGAGTGTGCTTCCTGAGAAAATGTACTGAGAATTGCCCTACAAGCGCAGGCTTCGAAGCCAGATTCCTTAATTCTCAACCGATTGCGATGAATCATATGTGGAATGAAGCGTATTTAGATGCAGAATCTAAAAATGTAGCTGCCCGTGGGCTGCGCCTTATGCCTACTAAGATATCGCATATCAGCTGCGGCAGAGTAGTGCTTCCTAAGAAAATGTACTGAGAATTGCCCTACAACCCGACACGTGGAAAACAGATTCCTTAATTCTCAACCGATTTCGATGAATCATATGTCGAATGAAGCGTATTTAGATGCAGAATCTAAAAATGTTGCTGCCCGTGGGCTGCGCCTTATGCCTACTGAGATATCGCATATCAGCTGCGGCGGAGTGTGCTTCCTGAGAAAATGTACTGAGAATTGCCCTACAACCGCAGGCATGGAAGCCAGAATCCTTAATTCTCAACCGATTGCGATGAATCATATGTGGAATGAAGCGTATTTAGATGCAGAATCTAAAAATGTAGCTGCCCGTGGGCTGCGCCTTATGCCTACTAAGATATCGCATATCAGCTGCGGCAGAGTAGTGCTTCCTAAGAAAATGTACTGAGAATTGCCCTACAACCCCACACGTGGAAAACAGATTCCTTAATTCTCAACCGATTTCGATGAATCATATGTCGAATGAAGCGTATTTAGATGCAAAATCTAAAAATGTAGCTGCCCGTGGGCTGCGCCTTATGCCTACTGAGATATCGCATATCAGCTGCGGCGGAGTGTGCTTCCTGAGAAAATGTACTGAGAATTGCCCTACAAGCGCAGGCTTCGAAGCCAGATTCCTTAATTCTCAACCGATTTCGATGGATCATATGTCGAATGAAGCGTATTTAGATGCAGAATCTCAAAATGTAGCTGCCCGTGGGTTGCGCCTTATGGCTACTGAGATATCGTATATCAGCTGCGGCGGAGTGTGCATCCTGAGAAAATGTACTCAGAATTGCCCTACAAACGCAGGCTTCGAAGCCAGATTCCTTAATTCTCAACCGATTTCGATGAATCATATGTCGAATGAAGCATATTTAGATGCAGAATCTAAAAATGTAGCTGCCCGTGGGCTGCGCCTTATGCCTACTGAGATATCGCATATCAGCTGCGGCGGAGTGTGCTTCCTGAGAAAATGTACTGAGAATTGCCCTACAAGCGCAGGCTTCGAAGCCAGATTCCTTAATTCTCAACCGATTTCGATGAATCATACATATGTCGAATGAAGCGTATTTAGATGCAGAATCTAAAAATGTAGCTGCCCGTGGGCTGCGCCTTATGCCTACTGAGATATCGCATATCAGCTGCGGCGGAGTGTGCTTACTGAGAAAATATACTGAGAATTGCCCTACAACCCCACACGCGGACAACAGATTCCTTAATTCTCAACCGATTGCGATGGATCATATGTCGAATGAAGCGTATTTAGATGCAGAATCTAAAAATGTAGCTGCCCGTGGGCTGCGCCTTATGCCTACTGAGATATCGCATATCAGCTGCGGCGGAGTGTGCTCCCTGAGAAAATATACTGAGAATTGCCCTACAACCCCACACGCGGACAACAGATTCCTTAATTCTCAACTGATTTCGATGAGTCATATGTCGAATGAAGCGTATTTAGATGCAGAATCTAAAAATGTAGCTGCCCGTGGGCTGCGCCTTATGCCTACTGAGATATCGCATATCAGCTGCGGCGGAGTGTGCTTCATGAGAAAATGTACTGAGAATTGCCCTACAAGCGCAGGCTTCGAAGCCAGATTCCTTAATTCTCAACCGATTGCGATTAATCATATGTGGAATGAAGCGTATTTAGATGCAGAATCTAAAAATGTAGCTGCCCGTGGGCTGCGCCTTACGCCTACTAAGATATCGCATATCAGCTGCGGAGGAGTGTGCTTCCTGAGAAAATGTACTGAGAATTGCCCTACAACCCCACACGTGGAAAACAGATTCCTTAATTCTCAACCGATTTCGATGAATCATATGTCGAATGAAGCGTATTTAGATGCAGAATCTAAAAATGTAGCCGCCCGTGGGCTGCGCCTTATGGCTACTGAGATATCGCATATCAGCTGCGGCGGAGTGTGCATCCTGAGAAAATGTACTGAGAATTGCCCTACAACTGCAGGCATGGAAGCCAGAATCCTTAATTCTCAACCGATTTCGATGAATCATATGTCGAATGAAGCGTATTTAGATGCAGAATCTAAAAATGTAGCTGCCCGTGGGCTGCGCCTTATGCCTACTGAGATATCGCATATCAGCTGCGGCGGAGTGTGCTCCCTGAGAAAATATACTGAGAATTGCCCTACAACCCCACACGCGGACAACAGATTCCTTAATTCTCAACTGATTTCGATGAGTCATATGTCGAATGAAGCGTATTTAGATGCAGAATCTAAAAATGTAGCTGCCCGTGGGCTGCGCCTTATGCCTACTGAGATATCGCATACCAGCTGCGGCAGAGTAGTGCTCCCTGAGCAAATGTACTGAGAATTGCCCTACAACCCCACACGCGGACAACAGATTCCTTAATTCTCAACCGATTTCGATGAATCATATGTCGAATGAAGCGTATTTAGATGCAGAATCTAAAAATGTAGCTGCCCGTGGGCTGCGCCTTATGCCTACTGAGATATCGCATATCAGCTGCGGCGGAGTGTGCTTCCTGAGAAAATGTACTGAGAATTGCCCTACAACCGCAGGCATGGAAGCCAGAATCCTTAATTCTCAGCCGATTGCGATGAATCATATGTCGAATGAAGCGTATTTAGATGCAGAATCTAAAAATGTAGATGCCCGTGGGCTGCGCCTTACGCCTACTAAGATATCGCATATCAGCTGGGGAGGAGTGTGCTTCCTGAGAAAATGTACTGAGAATTGCCCTACAACCCCACACGTGGAAAACAGATTCCTTAATTCTCAACCGATTTCGATGAATCATATGTCGAATGAAGCGTATTTAGATGCAGAATCTAAAAATGTAGCTGCCCGTGGGCTGCGCCTTATGCCTACTGAGATATCGCATACCAGCTGCGGCAGAGTAGTGCTCCCTGAGCAAATGTACTGAGAATTGCCCTACAACTGCAGGCATGGAAGCCAGAATCCTTAATTCTCAACCGATTGCGATGAATCATATGTGGAATGAAGCGTATTTAGATGCAGAATCTAAAAATGTAGCTGCCCGTGGGCTGCGCCTTATGCCTACTGAGATATCGCATATCAGCTGCGGCAGAGTATTGCTTCCTGAGAAAATGTACTGAGAAATGCCCTACAACCCCACACGTGGACAACAGATTCCTTAATTCTCAACCGTTTTCGATGAATCATATGTCGAATGAAGCGTATTTAGATGCAGAATCTAAAAATGTAGCTGCCCGTGGGCTGCGCCTTATGCCTACTGAGATATCGCATATCAGCTGCGGCGGAGTGTGCTCACTGAGAAAATATACTGAGAATTGCCCTACAACCCCACACGCGGACAACAGATTCCTTAATTCTCAACTGATTTCGATGAGTCATATGTCGAATGAAGCGTATTTAGATGCAGAATCTAAAAATGTAGCTGCCCGTGGGCTGCGCCTTATGCCTACTGAGATATCGCATACCAGCTGCGGCAGAGTAGTGCTCCCTGAGCAAATGTACTGAGAATTGCCCTACAACCCCACACGCGGACAACAGATTCCTTAATTCTCAACCGATTTCGATGAATCATATGTCGAATGAAGCGTATTTAGATGCAGAATCTAAAAATGTAGCTGCCCATGGGCTGCGCCTTATGCCTACTGAGATATCGCATATCAGCTGCGGCGGAGTGTGCTTCCTGAGAAAATGTACTGAGAATTGCCCTACAACCGCAGGCATGGAAGCCAGAATCCTTAATTCTCAACCGATTGCGATGAATCATATGTGGAATGAAGCGTATTTAGATGCAGAATCTAAAAATGTAGCTGCCCGTGGGCTGCGCCTTATGCCTACTAAGATATCGCATATCAGCTGCGGCAGAGTAGTGCTTCCTAAGAAAATGTACTGAGAATTGCCCTACAACCCCACACGTGGAAAACAGATTCCTTAATTCTCAACCGATTTCGATGAATCATATGTCGAATGAAGCGTATTTAGATGCAAAATCTAAAAATGTAGCTGCCCGTGGGCTGCGCCTTATGGCTACTGAGATATCGCATATCAGCTGCGGCGGAGTGTGCTTCCTGAGAAAATGTACTGAGAATTGCCCTACAAGCGCTGGCATGGAAGCCAGAATCCTTAATTCTCAACCGATTGCGATGAATCATATGTCGAATGAAGCGTATTTAGATGCAGAATCTAAAAATGTAGCTGCCCGTGGGCTGCGCCTTATGCCTACTGAGATATCGCATATCAGCTGCGGCGGAGTGTGCTTACTGAGAAAATATACTGAGAATTGCCCTACAACCCCACACGCGGACAACAGATTCCTTAATTCTCAACTGATTTCGATGAATCATATGTCGAATGAAGCGTATTTAGATGCAGAATCTAAAAATGTAGCTGCCCGTAGGCTGCGCCTTATGCCTACTGAGATATCGCATATCAGCTGCGGCGGAGTGTGCTTCCTGAGAAAATGTACTGAGAATTGCCCTACAACTGCAGGCATGGAAGCCAGAATCCTTAATTCTCAACCGATTTCGATGAATCATATGTCGAATGAAGCGTATTTAGATGCAGAATCTAAAAATGTAGCTGCCCGTGGGCTGCGCCTTATGCCTACTGAGATATCGCATATCAGCTGCGGCGGAGTGTGCTTCCTGAGAAAATGTACTGAGAATTGCCCTACAAGCGCAGGCTTAGAAGCCAGATTCCTTAATTCTCAACCGATTTCGATGAATCATATGTCGAATGAAGCGTATTTAGATGCAGAATCTAAAAATGTAGCTGCCCGTGGGCTGCGCCTTATGCCTACTGAGATATCGCATATCAGCTGCGGCGGAGTGTGCTTCCTGAGAAAATGTACTGAGAATTGCCCTACAAGCGCAGGCTTAGAAGCCAGATTCCTTAATTCTCAACCGATTTCGATGAATCATATGTGGAATGAAGCGTATTTAGATGCAGAATCTAAAAATGTAGCTGCCCGTGGGCTGCGCCTTATGGCTACTGAGATATCGCATATCAGCTGCGGCGGAGTGTGCTCCCTGAGAAAATATACTGAGAATTGCCCTACAACCCCACACGCGGACAACAGATTCCTTAATTCTCAACTGATTTCGATGAATCATATGTCGAATGAAGCGTATTTAGATGCAGAATCTAAAAATGTAGCTGCCCGTGGGCTGCGCCTTATGCCTACTGAGATATCGCATATCAGCTGCGGCGGAGTGTGCTTCCTGAGAAAATGTACTGAGAATTGCCCTACAAGCGCAGGCTTCGAAGCCAGATTCCTTAATTCTCAACCGATTGCGATGAATCATATGTGGAATGAAGCGTATTTAGATGCAGAATCTAAAAATGTAGCTGCCCGTGGGCTGCGCCTTATGGCTACTGAGATATCGCATATCAGCTGCGGCGGAGTGTGCATCCTGAGAAAATGTACTGAGAATTGCCCTACAACTGCAGGCATGGAAGCCAGAATCCTTAATTCTCAACCGATTTCGATGAATCATATGTCGAATGAAGAGTATTTAGATGCAGAATCTAAAAATGTAGCTGCCCGTGGGCTGCGCCTTATGGTTACTAAGATATCGCATATCAGCTGCGGCGGAGTGTGCTCCCTGAGAAAATATACTGAGAATTGCCCTACAACCCCACACGCGGACAACAGATTCCTTAATTCTCAACTGATTTCGATGAATCATATGTCGAATGAAGCGTATTTAGATGCAGAATCTAAAAATGTAGCTGCCCGTGGGCTGCGCCTTATGCCTACTGAGATATCGCATATCAGCTGCGGCGGAGTGTGCTTCCTGAGAAAATGTACTGAGAATTGCCCTACAACCGCAGGCATGGAAGCCAGAATCCTTAATTCTCAACCGATTGCGATGAATCATATGTGGAATGAAGCGTATTTAGATGCAGAATCTAAAAATGTAGCTGCCCGTGGGCTGCGCCTTATGCCTACTGAGATATCGCATATCAGCTGCGGCGGAGTGTGCTTCCTGAGAAAATGTACTGAGAATTGCCCTACAAGCGCAGGCTTCGAAGCCAGATTCCTTAATTCTCAACCGATTTCGATGGATCATATGTCGAATGAAGCGTATTTAGATGCAGAATCTCAAAATGTAGCTGCCCGTGGGTTGCGCCTTATGGCTACTGAGATATCGTATATCAGCTGCGGCGGAGTGTGCATCCTGAGAAAATGTACTGAGAATTGCCCTACAAACGCAGGCTTCGAAGCCAGATTCCTTAATTCTCAACCGATTTCGATGAATCATATGTCGAATGAAGCGTATTTAGATGCAGAATCTAAAAATGTAGCTGCCCGTGGGCTGCGCCTTATGCCTACTGAGATATCGCATATCAGCTGCGGCGGAGTGTGCTCCCTGAGAAAATATACTGAGAATTGCCCTACAACCCCACACGCGGACAACAGATTCCTTAATTCTCAACTGATTTCGATGAGTCATATGTCGAATGAAGCGTATTTAGATGCAGAATCTAAAAATGTAGCTGCCCGTGGGCTGCGCCTTATGCCTACTGAGATATCGCATATCAGCTGCGGCGGAGTGTGCTTCATGAGAAAATGTACTGAGAATTGCCCTACAAGCGCAGGCTTCGAAGCCAGATTCCTTAATTCTCAACCGATTGCGATTAATCATATGTGGAATGAAGCGTATTTAGATGCAGAATCTAAAAATGTAGCTGCCCGTGGGCTGCGCCTTACGCCTACTAAGATATCGCATATCAGCTGCGGAGGAGTGTGCTTCCTGAGAAAATGTACTGAGAATTGCCCTACAACCCCACACGTGGAAAACAGATTCCTTAATTCTCAACCGATTTCGATGAATCATATGTCGAATGAAGCGTATTTAGATGCAGAATCTAAAAATGTAGCCGCCCGTGGGCTGCGCCTTATGGCTACTGAGATATCGCATATCAGCTGCGGCGGAGTGTGCATCCTGAGAAAATGTACTGAGAATTGCCCTACAACTGCAGGCATGGAAGCCAGAATCCTTAATTCTCAACCGATTTCGATGAATCATATGTCGAATGAAGCGTATTTAGATGCAGAATCTAAAAATGTAGCTGCCCGTGGGCTGCGCCTTATGCCTACTGAGATATCGCATATCAGCTGCGGCGGAGTGTGCTCCCTGAGAAAATATACTGAGAATTGCCCTACAACCCCACACGCGGACAACAGATTCCTTAATTCTCAACTGATTTCGATGAATCATATGTCGAATGAAGCGTATTTAGATGCAGAATCTAAAAATGTAGCTGCCCGTGGGCTGCGCCTTATGCCTACTGAGATATCGCATATCAGCTGCGGCGGAGTGTGCTCCCTGAGAAAATATACTGAGAATTGCCCTACAACCCCACACGCGGACAACAGATTCCTTAATTCTCAACTGATTTCGATGAGTCATATGTCGAATGAAGCGTATTTAGATGCAGAATCTAAAAATGTAGCTGCCCGTGGGCTGCGCCTTATGCCTACTGAGATATCGCATACCAGCTGCGGCAGAGTAGTGCTCCCTGAGCAAATGTACTGAGAATTGCCCTACAACCCCACACGCGGACAACAGATTCCTTAATTCTCAACCGATTTCGATGAATCATATGTCGAATGAAGCGTATTTAGATGCAGAATCTAAAAATGTAGCTGCCCGTGGGCTGCGCCTTATGCCTACTGAGATATCGCATATCAGCTGCGGCGGAGTGTGCTTCCTGAGAAAATGTACTGAGAATTGCCCTACAACCGCAGGCATGGAAGCCAGAATCCTTAATTCTCAGCCGATTGCGATGAATCATATGTCGAATGAAGCGTATTTAGATGCAGAATCTAAAAATGTAGATGCCCGTGGGCTGCGCCTTACGCCTACTAAGATATCGCATATCAGCTGCGGAGGAGTGTGCTTCCTGAGAAAATGTACTGAGAATTGCCCTACAACCCCACACGTGGAAAACAGATTCCTTAATTCTCAACCGATTTCGATGAATCATATGTCGAATGAAGCGTATTTAGATGCAGAATCTAAAAATGTAGCTGCCCGTGGGCTGCGCCTTATGCCTACTGAGATATCGCATACCAGCTGCGGCAGAGTAGTGCTCCCTGAGCAAATGTACTGAGAATTGCCCTACAACTGCAGGCATGGAAGCCAGAATCCTTAATTCTCAACCGATTGCGATGAATCATATGTGGAATGAAGCGTATTTAGATGCAGAATCTAAAAATGTAGCTGCCCGTGGGCTGCGCCTTATGCCTACTGAGATATCGCATATCAGCTGCGGCAGAGTAGTGCTTCCTGAGAAAATGTACTGAGAAATGCCCTACAACCCCACACGTGGACAACAGATTCCTTAATTCTCAACCGTTTTCGATGAATCATATGTCGAATGAAGCGTATTTAGATGCAGAATCTAAAAATGTAGCTGCCCGTGGGCTGCGCCTTATGCCTACTGAGATATCGCATATCAGCTGCGGCGGAGTGTGCTCACTGAGAAAATATACTGAGAATTGCCCTACAACCCCACACGCGGACAACAGATTCCTTAATTCTCAACCGATTTCGATGAATCATATGTCGAATGAAGCGTATTTAGATGCAGAATCTAAAAATGTAGCTGCCCATGGGCTGCGCCTTATGCCTACTGAGATATCGCATATCAGCTGCGGCGGAGTGTGCTTCCTGAGAAAATGTACTGAGAATTGCCCTACAACCGCAGGCATGGAAGCCAGAATCCTTAATTCTCAGCCGATTGCGATGAATCATATGTCGAATGAAGCGTATTTAGATGCAGAATCTAAAAATGTAGCTGCCCGTGGGCTGCGCCTTATGCCTACTGAGATATCGCATACCAGCTGCGGCAGAGTAGTGCTCCCTGAGCAAATGTACTGAGAATTGCCCTACAACTGCAGGCATGGAAGCCAGAATCCTTAATTCTCAACCGATTGCGATGAATCATATGTGGAATGAAGCGTATTTAGATGCAGAATCTAAAAATGTAGCTGCCCGTGGGCTGCGCCTTATGCCTACTGAGATATCGCATATCAGCTGCGGCAGAGTAGTGCTTCCTGAGAAAATGTACTGAGAAATGCCCTACAACCCCACACGTGGACAACAGATTCCTTAATTCTCAACCGTTTTCGATGAATCATATGTCGAATGAAGCGTATTTAGATGCAGAATCTAAAAATGTAGCTGCCCGTGGGCTGCGCCTTATGCCTACTGAGATATCGCATATCAGCTGCGGCGGAGTGTGCTTCCTGAGAAAATGTACTGAGAATTGCCCTACAACCGCAGGCATGGAAGCCAGAATCCTTAATTCTCAACCGATTGCGATGAATCATATGTCGAATGAAGCGTATTTAGATGCAAAAATGTAGCTGCCCGTGGGCTGCGCCTTATGCCTACTGAGATATCGCATATCAGCTGCGGCGGAGTGTGCTTCCTGAGAAAATGTACTGAGAATTGCCCTACAACCGCAGGCATGGAAGCCAGAATCCTTAATTCTCAACCGATTGCGATGAATCATATGTCGAATGAAGCGTATTTAGATGCAGAATCTAAAAATGTAGCTGCCCGTGGGCTGCGCCTTATGCCTACTAAGATATCGCATATCAGCTGCGGAGGAGTGTGCTTCCTGAGAAAATGTACTGAGAATTGCCCTACAATGCCACACGTGGAAAACAGATTCCTTAATTCTCAACCGATTTCGATGAATCATATGTCGAATGAAGCGTATTTAGATGCAGAATCTAAAAATGTAGCTGCCCGTGGGCTGCGCCTTATGCCTACTGAGATATCGCATATCAGCTGCGGCGGAGTGTGCTTCCTGAGAAAATGTACTGAGAATTGCCCTACAAGCGCAGGCTTCGAAGCCAGAATCCTTAACTGTCAACCGATTGCGATGAATCATATGTCGAATGAAGCGTATTTAGATGCAGAATCTAAAAATGTAGCTGCCCGTGGGCTGCGCCTTATGCCTACTGAGATATCGCATATCAGCTGCGGCGGAGTGTGCTTCCTGAGAAAATGTACTGAGAATTGCCCTACAAGCGCAGGCTTCGAAGCCAGATTCCTTAATTCTCAACCGATTGCGATGAATCATATGTGGAATGAAGCGTATTTAGATGCAGAATCTAAAAATGTAGCTGCCCGTGGGCTGCGCCTTATGCCTACTAAGATATCGCATATCAGCTGCGGCAGAGTAGTGCTTCCTAAGAAAATGTACTGAGAATTGCCCTACAACCCCACACGTGGAAAACAGATTCCTTAATTCTCAACCGATTTCGATGAATCATATGTCGAATGAAGCGTATTTAGATGCAGAATCTAAAAATGTAGCTGCCCGTGGGCTGCGCCTTATGCCTACTGAGATATCGCATATCAGCTGCGGCGGAGTGTGCTTCCTGAGAAAATGTACTGAGAATTGCCCTACAACCGCAGGCATGGAAGCCAGAATCCTTAATTCTCAACCGATTGCGATGAATCATATGTCGAATGAAGCGTATTTAGATGCAGAATCTAAAAATGTAGCTGCCCGTGGGCTGCGCCTTATGCCTACTAAGATATCGCATATCAGCTGCGGCAGAGTAGTGCTTCCTAAGAAAATGTACTGAGAATTGCCCTACAACCCCACACGTGGAAAACAGATTCCTTAATTCTCAACCGATTTCGATGAATCATATGTCGAATGAAGCGTATTTAGATGCAGAATCTAAAAATGTAGCTGCCCGTGGGCTGCGCCTTATGCCTACTGAGATATCGCATATCAGCTGCGGCAGAGTAGTGCTTCCTAAGAAAATGTACTGAGAATTGCCCTACAACCCCACACGTGGACAACAGATTCCTTAATTCTCAACCGATTTCGATGAATCATATGTGGAATGAAGCGTATTTAGATGCAGAATCTAAAAATGTAGCTGCCCGTGGGCTGCGCCTTATGCCTACTGAGATATCGCATATCGGCTGCGGCAGAGTAGTGCTTCCTGAGCAAATGTACTGAGAATTGCCCTACAACCGCAGGCATGGAAGCCAGAATCCTTAATTCTCAACCGATTTCGATGAATCATATGTCGAATGAAGCGTATTTAGATGCAGAATCTAAAAATGTAGCTGCCCGTGGGCTGCGCCTTATGCCTACTGAGATATCGCATATCAGCTGCGGCAGAGTAGTGCTTCCTAAGAAAATGTACTGAGAATTGCCCTACAACCCCACACGTGGACAACAGATTCCTTAATTCTCAACCGATTTCGATGAATCATATGTCGAATGAAGCGTATTTAGATGCAGAATCTAAAAATGTAGCTGCCCGTGGGCTGCGCCTTATGCCTACTAAGATATCGCATATCAGCTGCGGCAGAGTAGTGCTTCCTAAGAAAATGTACTGAGAATTGCCCTACAACCCCACACGTGGAAAACAGATTCCTTAATTCTCAACCGATTTCGATGAATCATATGTCGAATGAAGCGTATTTAGATGCAGAATCTAAAAATGTAGCTGCCCGTGGGCTGCGCCTTATGCCTACTGAGATATCGCATATCAGCTGCGGCAGAGTAGTGCTTCCTAAGAAAATGTACTGAGAATTGCCCTACAACCCCACACGTGGACAACAGATTCCTTAATTCTCAACCGATTTCGATGAATCATATGTGGAATGAAGCGTATTTAGATGCAGAATCTAAAAATGTAGCTGCCCGTGGGCTGCGCCTTATGCCTACTGAGATATCGCATATCAGCTGCGGCAGAGTAGTGCTTCCTAAGAAAATGTACTGAGAATTGCCCTACAACCCCACACGTGGACAACAGATTCCTTAATTCTCAACCGATTTCGATGAATCATATGTGGAATGAAGCGTATTTAGATGCAGAATCTAAAAATGTAGCTGCCCGTGGGCTGCGCCTTATGCCTACTGAGATATCGCATATCAGCTGCGGCGGAGTGTGCTTCCTGAGAAAATGTACAGAGAATTGCCCTACAACCGCAGGCATGGAAGCCAGAATCCTTAATTCTCAACCGATTTCGATGAATCATATGTCGAATGAAGCGTATTTAGATGCAGAATCTAAAAATGTAGCTGCCCGTGGGCTGCGCTTTATGCCTACTGAGATATCGCATATCAGCTGCGGCAGAGTAGTGCTTCCTAAGAAAATGTACTGAGAATTGCCCTACAACCCCACACGTGGACAACAGATTCCTTAATTCTCAACCGATTTCGATGAATCATATGTGGAATGAAGCGTATTTAGATGCAGAATCTAAAAATGTAGCTGCCCGTGGGCTGCGCCTTATGCCTACTGAGATATCGCATATCAGCTGCGGCGGAGTGTGCTTCCTGAGAAAATGTACAGAGAATTGCCCTACAACCGCAGGCATGGACAACAGATTCCTTAATACTCAACCGATTTCGATGAATCATATGTCGAATGAAGCGTATTTAGATGCAGAATCTAAAAATGTAGCTGCCCGTGGGCTGCGCCTTATGCCTACTGAGATATCGCATATCAGCTGCGGCAGAGTAGTGCTTCCTAAGAAAATGTACTGAGAATTGCCCTACAACCCCACACGTGGACAACAGATTCCTTAATTCTCAACCGATTTCGATGAATCATATGTGGAATGAAGCGTATTTAGATGCAGAATCTAAAAATGTAGCTGCCCGTGGGCTGCGCCTTATGCCTACTGAGATATCGCATATCGGCTGCGGCAGAGTAGTGCTTCCTGAGCAAATGTACTGAGAATTGCCCTACAACCGCAGGCATGGAAGCCAGAATCCTTAATTCTCAACCGATTTCGATGAATCATATGTCGAATGAAGCGTATTTAGATGCAGAATCTAAAAATGTAGCTGCCTGTGGGCTGCGCCTTATGCCTACTGAGATATCGCATATCAGCTGCGGCAGAGTAGTGCTTCCTAAGAAAATGTACTGAGAATTGCCCTACAACCCCACACGTGGACAACAGATTCCTTAATTCTCAACCGATTTCGATGAATCATATGTCGAATGAAGCGTATTTAGATGCAGAATCTAAAAATGTAGCTGCCCGTGGGCTGCGCCTTATGCCTACTGAGATATCGCATATCAGCTGCGGCAGAGTAGTGCTTCCTAAGAAAATGTACTGAGAATTGCCCTACAACCCCACACGTGGACAACAGATTCCTTAATTCTCAACCGATTTCGATGAATCATATGTCGAATGAAGCGTATTTAGATGCAGAATCTAAAAATGTAGCTGCCCGTGGGCTGCGCCTTATGCCTACTGAGATATCGCATATCAGCTGCGGCAGAGTAGTGCTTCCTAAGAAAATGTACTGAGAATTGCCCTACAACCCCACACGTGGACAACAGATTCCTTAATTCTCAACCGATTTCGATGAATCATATGTCGAATGAAGCGTATTTAGATGCAGAATCTAAAAATGTAGCTGCCTGTGGGCTGCGCCTTATGCCTACTGAGATATCGCATATCAGCTGCGGCAGAGTAGTGCTTCCTGAGAAAATGTACTGAGAATTGCCCTACAAACGCAGGCTTCGACGCCAGAATCCTTAACTCTCAACCGATTGCGATGAATCATATGTCGAATGAAGCGTATTTAGATGCAGAATCTAAAAATGTAGCTGCCTGTGGGCTGCGCCTTATGCCTACTGAGATATCGCATATCAGCTGCGGCGGAGTGTGCTTCCTGAGAAAATGTACAGAGAATTGCCCTACAACCGCAGGCATGGACAACAGATTCCTTAATTCTCAACCGATTGCGATGAATCATATGTGGAATGAAGCGTATTTAGATGCAGAATCTAAAAATGTAGCTGCCCGTGGGCTGCGCCTTATGCCTACTGAGATATCGCATATCGGCTGCGGCAGAGTAGTGCTTCCTGAGCAAATGTACTGAGAATTGCCCTACAACCGCAGGCATGGAAGCCAGAATCCTTAATTCTCAACCGATTTCGATGAATCATATGTCGAATGAAGCGTATTTAGATGCAGAATCTAAAAATGTAGCTGCCTGTGGGCTGCGCCTTATGCCTACTGAGATATCGCATATCAGCTGCGGCAGAGTAGTGCTTCCTGAGCAAATGTACTGAGAATTGCCCTACAACCGCAGGCATGGAAGCCAGAATCCTTAATTCTCAACCGATTTCGATGAATCATATGTCGAATGAAGCGTATTTAGATGCAGAATCTAAAAATGTAGCTGCCCGTGGGCTGCGCCTTATGCCTACTGAGATATCGCATATCAGCTGCGGCGGAGTGTGCTTCCTGAGAAAATGTACAGAGAATTGCCCTACAACCGCAGGCATGGACAACAGATTCCTTAATACTCAACCGATTTCGATGAATCATATGTCGAATGAAGCGCATTTAGATGCAGAATCTAAAAATGTAGCTGCCCGTGGGCTGCGCCTTATGCCTACTGAGATATCGCATATCAGCTGCGGCAGAGTAGTGCTTCCTAAGAAAATGTACTGAGAATTGCCCTACAACCCCACACGTGGACAACAGATTCCTTAATTCTCAACCGATTTCGATGAATCATATGTGGAATGAAGCGTATTTAGATGCAGAATCTAAAAATGTAGCTGCCCGTGGGCTGCGCCTTATGCCTACTGAGATATCGCATATCGGCTGCGGCAGAGTAGTGCTTCCTAAGAAAATGTACTGAGAATTGCCCTACAACCCCACACGTGGACAACAGATTCCTTAATTCTCAACCGATTTCGATGAATCATATGTCGAATGAAGCGTATTTAGATGCAGAATCTAAAAATGTAGCTGCCCGTGGGCTGCGCCTTATGCCTACTGAGATATCGCATATCAGCTGCGGCAGAGTAGTGCTTCCTAAGAAAATGTACTGAGAATTGCCCTACAACCCCACACGTGGACAACAGATTCCTTAATTCTCAACCGATTTCGATGAATCATATGTCGAATGAAGCGTATTTAGATGCAGAATCTAAAAATGTAGCTGCCCGTGGGCTGCGCCTTATGCCTACTGAGATATCGCATATCAGCTGCGGCAGAGTAGTGCTTCCTAAGAAAATGTACTGAGAATTGCCCTACAACCCCACACGTGGACAACAGATTCCTTAATTCTCAACCGATTTCGATGAATCATATGTCGAATGAAGCGTATTTAGATGCAGAATCTAAAAATGTAGCTGCCTGTGGGCTGCGCCTTATGCCTACTGAGATATCGCATATCAGCTGCGGCAGAGTAGTGCTTCCTGAGAAAATGTACTGAGAATTGCCCTACAAACGCAGGCTTCGACGCCAGAATCCTTAACTCTCAACCGATTGCGATGAATCATATGTCGAATGAAGCGTATTTAGATGCAGAATCTAAAAATGTAGCTGCCCGTGGGCTGCGCCTTATGCCTACTGAGATATCGCATATCGGCTGCGGCAGAGTAGTGCTTCCTGAGCAAATGTACTGAGAATTGCCCTACAACCGCAGGCATGGAAGCCAGAATCCTTAATTCTCAACCGATTTCGATGAATCATATGTCGAATGAAGCGTATTTAGATGCAGAATCTAAAAATGTAGCTGCCCGTGGGCTGCGCCTTATGCCTACTAAGATATCGCATATCAGCTGCGGCAGAGTAGTGCTTCCTGAGCAAATGTACTGAGAATTGCCCTACAACCCCACACGCGGACAACAGATTCCTTAATTCTCAACCGATTTCGATGAATCATATGTCGAATGAAGCGTATTTAGATGCAGAATCTAAAAATGTAGCTGCCCATGGGCTGCGCCTTATGCCTACTGAGATATCGCATATCAGCTGCGGCAGAGTAGTGCTTCCTGAGAAAATGTACTGAGAATTGGCCTACAAACGCAGGCTTCGACGCCAGAATCCTTAACTCTCAACCGATTGCGAAGAATCATATGTCGAATGAAGCGTATTTAGATGCAGAATCTCAAAATGTAGCTGCCCGTGGGCTGCGCCTTATGCCTACTGAGATATCGCATATCGGCTGCGGCAGAGTAGTGCTTCCTGAGCAAATGTACTGAGAATTGCCCTACAACCGCAGGCATGGAAGCCAGAATCCTTAATTCTCAACCGATTTCGATGAATCATATGTCGAATGAAGCGTATTTAGATGCAGAATCTAAAAATGTAGCTGCCTGTGGGCTGCGCCTTATGCCTACTGAGATATCGCATATCAGCTGCGGCAGAGTAGTGCTTCCTGAGCAAATGTACTGAGAATTGCCCTACAACCGCAGGCATGGAAGCCAGAATCCTTAATTCTCAACCGATTTCGATGAATCATATGTCGAATGAAGCGTATTTAGATGCAGAATCTAAAAATGTAGCTGCCCGTGGGCTGCGCCTTATGCCTACTGAGATATCGCATATCAGCTGCGGCGGAGTGTGCTTCCTGAGAAAATGTACTGAGAATTGCCCTACAAACGCAGGCTTCGACGCCAGAATCCTTAACTCTCAACCGATTGCGATGAATCATATGTCGAATGAAGCGTATTTAGATGCAGAATCTAAAAATGTAGCTGCCCGTGGGCTGCGCCTTATGCCTACTGAGATATCGCATATCGGCTGCGGCAGAGTAGTGCTTCCTGAGCAAATGTACTGAGAATTGCCCTACAACCGCAGGCATGGAAGCCAGAATCCTTAATTCTCAACCGATTTCGATGAATCATATGTCGAATGAAGCGTATTTAGATGCAGAATCTAAAAATGTAGCTGCCCGTGGGCTGCGCCTTATGCCTACTAAGATATCGCATATCAGCTGCGGCAGAGTAGTGCTTCCTGAGAAAATGTACTGAGAATTGGCCTACAAACGCAGGCTTCGACGCCAGAATCCTTAACTCTCAACCGATTGCGAAGAATCATATGTCGAATGAAGCGTATTTAGATGCAGAATCTCAAAATGTAGCTGCCCGTGGGCTGCGCCTTATGCCTACTGAGATATCGCATATCGGCTGCGGCAGAGTAGTGCTTCCTGAGCAAATGTACTGAGAATTACCCTACAACCGCAGGCATGGAAGCCAGAATCCTTAATTCTCAACCGATTTCGATGAATCATATGTCGAATGAAGCGTATTTAGATGCAGAATCTAAAAATGTAGCTGCCTGTGGGCTGCGCCTTATGCCTACTGAGATATCGCATATCAGCTGCGGCAGAGTAGTGCTTCCTGAGCAAATGTACTGAGAATTGCCCTACAACCGCAGGCATGGAAGCCAGAATCCTTAATTCTCAACCGATTTCGATGAATCATATGTCGAATGAAGCGTATTTAGATGCAGAATCTAAAAATGTAGCTGCCCGTGGGCTGCGCCTTATGCCTACTGAGATATCGCATATCAGCTGCGGCGGAGTGTGCTTCCTGAGAAAATGTACTGAGAATTGCCCTACAACCGCAGGCATGGAAGCCAGAATCCTTAATACTCAACCGATTTCGATGAATCATATGTCGAATGAAGCGTTTTTAGATGCAGAATCTAAAAATGTAGCTGCCCGTGGGCTGCGCCTTATGCCTACTGAGATATCGCATATCAGCTGCGGCGGAGTGTGCTTCCTGAGAAAATGTACTGAGAATTGCCCTACAACCGCAGGCATGGAAGCCAGAATCCTTAATTCTCAACCGATATCGATGAATCATATGTCGAATGAAGCGTATTTAGATGCAGAATCTAAAAATGTAGCTGCCCGTGGGCTGCGCCTTATGCCTACTGAGATATCGCATATCAGCTGCGGCGGAGTGTGCTTCCTGAGAAAATGTACTGAGAATTGCCCTACAACCGCAGGCATGGAAGCCAGAATCCTTAATTCTCAACCGATTTCGATGAATCATATGTCGAATGAAGCGTATTTAGATGCAGAAATTCTCAACCGATTGCGATGAATCATATGTGGAATGAAGCGTATTTAGATGCAGAATCTAAAAATGTAGCTGCCCGTGGGCTGCGCCTTATGCCTACTGAGATATCGCATATCAGCTGCGGCAGAGTAGTGCTTCCTGAGCAAATGTACTGAGAATTGCCCTACAACCCCACACGCGGACAACAGACCTTAATTCTCAACCGATTTCGATGAATCATACGTCGAATGAAGCGTATTTAGATGCAGAATCTAAAAATGTAGCTGCCCGTGGGCTGCGCCTTATGCCTACTGAGATATCGCATATCGGCTGCGGCAGAGTAGTGCTTCCTGAGCAAATGTACTGAGAATTGCCCTACAACCGCAGGCATGGAAGCCAGAATCCTTAATTCTCAACCGATTTCGATGAATCATATGTCGAATGAAGCGTATTTAGATGCAGAATCTAAAAATGTAGCTGCCTGTGGGCTGCGCCTTATGCCTACTGAGATATCGCATATCAGCTGCGGCAGAGTAGTGCTTCCTAAGAAAATGTACTGAGAATTGCCCTACAACCCCACACGTGGACAACAGATTCCTTAATTCTCAACCGATTTCGATGAATCATATGTCGAATGAAGCGTATTTAGATGCAGAATCTAAAAATGTAGCTGCCCGTGGGCTGCGCCTTATGCCTACTGAGATATCGCATATCAGCTGCGGCAGAGTAGTGCTTCCTAAGAAAATGTACTGAGAATTGCCCTACAACCCCACACGTGGACAACAGATTCCTTAATTCTCAACCGATTTCGATGAATCATATGTCGAATGAAGCGTATTTAGATGCAGAATCTAAAAATGTAGCTGCCCGTGGGCTGCGCCTTATGCCTACTGAGATATCGCATATCAGCTGCGGCGGAGTGTGCTTCCTGAGAAAATGTACTGAGAATTGCCCTACAACCGCAGGCATGGAAGCCAGAATCCTTAATTCTCAACCGATTTCGATGAATCATATGTCGAATGAAGCGTATTTAGATGCAGAAATTCTCAACCGATTGCGATGAATCATATGTGGAATGAAGCGTATTTAGATGCAGAATCTAAAAATGTAGCTGCCCGTGGGCTGCGCCTTATGCCTACTGAGATATCGCATATCAGCTGCGGCAGAGTAGTGCTTCCTGAGCAAATGTACTGAGAATTGCCCTACAACCCCACACGCGGACAACAGACCTTAATTCTCAACCGATTTCGATGAATCATACGTCGAATGAAGCGTATTTAGATGCAGAATCTAAAAATGTAGCTGCCCGTGGGCTGCGCCTTATGCCTACTGAGATATCGCATATCGGCTGCGGCAGAGTAGTGCTTCCTGAGCAAATGTACTGAGAATTGCCCTACAACCGCAGGCATGGAAGCCAGAATCCTTAATTCTCAACCGATTTCGATGAATCATATGTCGAATGAAGCGTATTTAGATGCAGAATCTAAAAATGTAGCTGCCCGTGGGCTGCGCCTTATGCCTACTGAGATATCGCATATCGGCTGCGGCAGAGTAGTGCTTCCTGAGCAAATGTACTGAGAATTGCCCTACAACCGCAGGCATGGAAGCCAGAATCCTTAATTCTCAACCGATTTCGATGAATCATATGTCGAATGAAGCGTATTTAGATGCAGAATCTAAAAATGTAGCTGCCCGTGGGCTGCGCCTTATGCCTACTAAGATATCGCATATCAGCTGCGGCAGAGTAGTGCTTCCTGAGAAAATGTACTGAGAATTGGCCTACAAACGCAGGCTTCGACGCCAGAATCCTTAACTCTCAACCGATTGCGAAGAATCATATGTCGAATGAAGCGTATTTAGATGCAGAATCTCAAAATGTAGCTGCCCGTGGGCTGCGCCTTATGCCTACTGAGATATCGCATATCGGCTGCGGCAGAGTAGTGCTTCCTGAGCAAATGTACTGAGAATTACCCTACAACCGCAGGCATGGAAGCCAGAATCCTTAATTCTCAACCGATTTCGATGAATCATATGTCGAATGAAGCGTATTTAGATGCAGAATCTAAAAATGTAGCTGCCTGTGGGCTGCGCCTTATGCCTACTGAGATATCGCATATCAGCTGCGGCAGAGTAGTGCTTCCTGAGCAAATGTACTGAGAATTGCCCTACAACCGCAGGCATGGAAGCCAGAATCCTTAATTCTCAACCGATTTCGATGAATCATATGTCGAATGAAGCGTATTTAGATGCAGAATCTAAAAATGTAGCTGCCCGTGGGCTGCGCCTTATGCCTACTGAGATATCGCATATCAGCTGCGGCGGAGTGTGCTTCCTGAGAAAATGTACTGAGAATTGCCCTACAACCGCAGGCATGGAAGCCAGAATCCTTAATACTCAACCGATTTCGATGAATCATATGTCGAATGAAGCGTTTTTAGATGCAGAATCTAAAAATGTAGCTGCCCGTGGGCTGCGCCTTATGCCTACTGAGATATCGCATATCAGCTGCGGCGGAGTGTGCTTCCTGAGAAAATGTACTGAGAATTGCCCTACAACCGCAGGCATGGAAGCCAGAATCCTTAATTCTCAACCGATATCGATGAATCATATGTCGAATGAAGCGTATTTAGATGCAGAATCTAAAAATGTAGCTGCCCGTGGGCTGCGCCTTATGCCTACTGAGATATCGCATATCAGCTGCGGCGGAGTGTGCTTCCTGAGAAAATGTACTGAGAATTGCCCTACAACCGCAGGCATGGAAGCCAGAATCCTTAATTCTCAACCGATTTCGATGAATCATATGTCGAATGAAGCGTATTTAGATGCAGAAATTCTCAACCGATTGCGATGAATCATATGTGGAATGAAGCGTATTTAGATGCAGAATCTAAAAATGTAGCTGCCCGTGGGCTGCGCCTTATGCCTACTGAGATATCGCATATCAGCTGCGGCAGAGTAGTGCTTCCTGAGCAAATGTACTGAGAATTGCCCTACAACCCCACACGCGGACAACAGACCTTAATTCTCAACCGATTTCGATGAATCATACGTCGAATGAAGCGTATTTAGATGCAGAATCTAAAAATGTAGCTGCCCGTGGGCTGCGCCTTATGCCTACTGAGATATCGCATATCGGCTGCGGCAGAGTAGTGCTTCCTGAGCAAATGTACTGAGAATTGCCCTACAACCGCAGGCATGGAAGCCAGAATCCTTAATTCTCAACCGATTTCGATGAATCATATGTCGAATGAAGCGTATTTAGATGCAGAATCTAAAAATGTAGCTGCCTGTGGGCTGCGCCTTATGCCTACTGAGATATCGCATATCAGCTGCGGCAGAGTAGTGCTTCCTAAGAAAATGTACTGAGAATTGCCCTACAACCCCACACGTGGACAACAGATTCCTTAATTCTCAACCGATTTCGATGAATCATATGTCGAATGAAGCGTATTTAGATGCAGAATCTAAAAATGTAGCTGCCCGTGGGCTGCGCCTTATGCCTACTGAGATATCGCATATCAGCTGCGGCAGAGTAGTGCTTCCTAAGAAAATGTACTGAGAATTGCCCTACAACCCCACACGTGGACAACAGATTCCTTAATTCTCAACCGATTTCGATGAATCATATGTCGAATGAAGCGTATTTAGATGCAGAATCTAAAAATGTAGCTGCCCGTGGGCTGCGCCTTATGCCTACTGAGATATCGCATATCAGCTGCGGCGGAGTGTGCTTCCTGAGAAAATGTACTGAGAATTGCCCTACAACCGCAGGCATGGAAGCCAGAATCCTTAATTCTCAACCGATTTCGATGAATCATATGTCGAATGAAGCGTATTTAGATGCAGAAATTCTCAACCGATTGCGATGAATCATATGTGGAATGAAGCGTATTTAGATGCAGAATCTAAAAATGTAGCTGCCCGTGGGCTGCGCCTTATGCCTACTGAGATATCGCATATCAGCTGCGGCAGAGTAGTGCTTCCTGAGCAAATGTACTGAGAATTGCCCTACAACCCCACACGCGGACAACAGACCTTAATTCTCAACCGATTTCGATGAATCATACGTCGAATGAAGCGTATTTAGATGCAGAATCTAAAAATGTAGCTGCCCGTGGGCTGCGCCTTATGCCTACTGAGATATCGCATATCGGCTGCGGCAGAGTAGTGCTTCCTGAGCAAATGTACTGAGAATTGCCCTACAACCGCAGGCATGGAAGCCAGAATCCTTAATTCTCAACCGATTTCGATGAATCATATGTCGAATGAAGCGTATTTAGATGCAGAATCTAAAAATGTAGCTGCCTGTGGGCTGCGCCTTATGCCTACTGAGATATCGCATATCAGCTGCGGCAGAGTAGTGCTTTATAAGAAAATGTACTGAGAATTGCCCTACAACCCCACACGTGGACAACAGATTCCTTAATTCTCAACCGATTTCGATGAATCATATGTCGAATGAAGCGTATTTAGATGCAGAATCTAAAAATGTAGCTGCCCGTGGGCTGCGCCTTATGCCTACTGAGATATCGCATATCAGCTGCGGCAGAGTAGTGCTTCCTAAGAAAATGTACTGAGAATTGCCCTACAACCCCACACGTGGACAACAGATTCCTTAATTCTCAACCGATTTCGATGAATCATATGTCGAATGAAGCGTATTTAGATGCAGAATCTAAAAATGTAGCTGCCTGTGGGCTGCGCCTTATGCCTACTGAGATATCGCATATCAGCTGCGGCAGAGTAGTGCTTCCTGAGCAAATGTACTGAGAATTGCCCTACAACCGCAGGCATGGAAGCCAGAATCCTTAATTCTCAACCGATTTCGATGAATCATATGTCGAATGAAGCGTATTTAGATGCAGAATCTAAAAATGTAGCTGCCCGTGGGCTGCGCCTTATGCCTACTAAGATATCGCATATCAGCTGCGGCAGAGTAGTGCTTCCTGAGCAAATGTACTGAGAATTGCCCTACAACCGCAGGCATGGACAACAGATTCCTTAATACTCAACCGATTTCGATGAATCATATGTCGAATGAAGCGTATTTAGATGCAGAATCTAAAAATGTAGCTGCCCGTGGGCTGCGCCTTATGCCTACTGAGATATCGCATATCGGCTGCGGCAGAGTAGTGCTTCCTGAGCAAATGTACTGAGAATTGCCCTACAACCGCAGGCATGGAAGCCAGAATCCTTAATTCTCAACCGATTTCGATGAATCATATGTCGAATGAAGCGTATTTAGATGCAGAATCTAAAAATGTAGCTGCCCGTGGGCTGCGCCTTATGCCTACTGAGATATCGCATATCGGCTGCGGCAGAGTAGTGCTTCCTGAGCAAATGTACTGAGAATTGCCCTACAACCGCAGGCATGGAAGCCAGAATCCTTAATTCTCAACCGATTTCGATGAATCATATGTCGAATGAAGCGTATTTAGATGCAGAATCTAAAAATGTAGCTGCCCGTGGGCTGCGCCTTATGCCTACTAAGATATCGCATATCAGCTGCGGCAGAGTAGTGCTTCCTGAGCAAATGTACTGAGAATTGCCCTACAACCGCAGGCATGGACAACAGATTCCTTAATACTCAACCGATTTCGATGAATCATATGTCGAATGAAGCGTATTTAGATGCAGAATCTAAAAATGTAGCTGCCCGTGGGCTGCGCCTTATGCCTACTGAGATATCGCATATCAGCTGCGGCAGAGTAGTGCTTCCTGAGAAAATGTACTGAGAATTGGCCTACAAACGCAGGCTTCGACGCCAGAATCCTTAACTCTCAACCGATTGCGAAGAATCATATGTCGAATGAAGCGTATTTAGATGCAGAATCTCAAAATGTAGCTGCCCGTGGGCTGCGCCTTATGCCTACTGAGATATCGCATATCGGCTGCGGCAGAGTAGTGCTTCCTGAGCAAATGTACTGAGAATTGCCCTACAACCGCAGGCATGGAAGCCAGAATCCTTAATTCTCAACCGATTTCGATGAATCATATGTCGAATGAAGCGTATTTAGATGCAGAATCTAAAAATGTAGCTGCCTGTGGGCTGCGCCTTATGCCTACTGAGATATCGCATATCAGCTGCGGCAGAGTAGTGCTTCCTGAGCAAATGTACTGAGAATTGCCCTACAACCGCAGGCATGGAAGCCAGAATCCTTAATTCTCAACCGATTTCGATGAATCATATGTCGAATGAAGTGTATTTAGATGCAGAATCTAAAAATGTAGCTGCCCGTGGGCTGCGCCTTATGCCTACTGAGATATCGCATATCAGCTGCGGCGGAGTGTGCTTCCTGAGAAAATGTACTGAGAATTGCCCTACAAACGCAGGCTTCGACGCCAGAATCCTTAACTCTCAACCGATTGCGATGAATCATATGTCGAATGAAGCGTATTTAGATGCAGAATCTAAAAATGTAGCTGCCCGTGGGCTGCGCCTTATGCCTACTGAGATATCGCATATCGGCTGCGGCAGAGTAGTGCTTCCTGAGCAAATGTACTGAGAATTGCCCTACAACCGCAGGCATGGAAGCCAGAATCCTTAATTCTCAACCGATTTCGATGAATCATATGTCGAATGAAGCGTATTTAGATGCAGAATCTAAAAATGTAGCTGCCCGTGGGCTGCGCCTTATGCCTACTAAGATATCGCATATCAGCTGCGGCAGAGTAGTGCTTCCTGAGCAAATGTACTGAGAATTGCCCTACAACCGCAGGCATGGACAACAGATTCCTTAATACTCAACCGATTTCGATGAATCATATGTCGAATGAAGCGTATTTAGATGCAGAATCTAAAAATGTAGCTGCCCGTGGGCTGCGCCTTATGCCTACTGAGATATCGCATATCAGCTGCGGCAGAGTAGTGCTTCCTGAGAAAATGTACTGAGAATTGGCCTACAAACGCAGGCTTCGACGCCAGAATCCTTAACTCTCAACCGATTGCGAAGAATCATATGTCGAATGAAGCGTATTTAGATGCAGAATCTCAAAATGTAGCTGCCCGTGGGCTGCGCCTTATGCCTACTGAGATATCGCATATCGGCTGCGGCAGAGTAGTGCTTCCTGAGCAAATGTACTGAGAATTGCCCTACAACCGCAGGCATGGAAGCCAGAATCCTTAATTCTCAACCGATTTCGATGAATCATATGTCGAATGAAGCGTATTTAGATGCAGAATCTAAAAATGTAGCTGCCCGTGGGCTGCGCCTTATGCCTACTAAGATATCGCATATCAGCTGCGGCGGAGTGTGCTTCCTGAGAAAATGTACTGAGAATTGCCCTACAACCCCACACGCGGACAACAGACCTTAATTCTCAACCGATTTCGATGAATCATACGTCGAATGAAGCGTATTTAGATGCAGAATCTAAAAATGTAGCTGCCCGTGGGCTGCGCCTTATGCCTACTGAGATATCGCATATCGGCTGCGGCAGAGTAGTGCTTCCTGAGCAAATGTACTGAGAATTGCCCTACAACCGCAGGCATGGAAGCCAGAATCCTTAATTCTCAACCGATTTCGATGAATCATATGTCGAATGAAGCGTATTTAGATGCAGAATCTAAAAATGTAGCTGCCTGTGGGCTGCGCCTTATGCCTACTGAGATATCGCATATCAGCTGCGGCAGAGTAGTGCTTCCTAAGAAAATGTACTGAGAATTGCCCTACAACCCCACACGTGGACAACAGATTCCTTAATTCTCAACCGATTTCGATGAATCATATGTCGAATGAAGCGTATTTAGATGCAGAATCTAAAAATGTAGCTGCCCGTGGGCTGCGCCTTATGCCTACTGAGATATCGCATATCAGCTGCGGCAGAGTAGTGCTTCCTAAGAAAATGTACTGAGAATTGCCCTACAACCCCACACGTGGACAACAGATTCCTTAATTCTCAACCGATTTCGATGAATCATATGTCGAATGAAGCGTATTTAGATGCAGAATCTAAAAATGTAGCTGCCTGTGGGCTGCGCCTTATGCCTACTGAGATATCGCATATCAGCTGCGGCAGAGTAGTGCTTCCTGAGAAAATGTACTGAGAATTGCCCTACAAACGCAGGCTTCGACGCCAGAATCCTTAACTCTCAACCGATTGCGATGAATCATATGTCGAATGAAGCGTATTTAGATGCAGAATCTAAAAATGTAGCTGCCCGTGGGCTGCGCCTTATGCCTACTGAGATATCGCATATCGGCTGCGGCAGAGTAGTGCTTCCTGAGCAAATGTACTGAGAATTGCCCTACAACCGCAGGCATGGAAGCCAGAATCCTTAATTCTCAACCGATTTCGATGAATCATATGTCGAATGAAGCGTATTTAGATGCAGAATCTAAAAATGTAGCTGCCCGTGGGCTGCGCCTTATGCCTACTAAGATATCGCATATCAGCTGCGGCAGAGTAGTGCTTCCTGAGCAAATGTACTGAGAATTGCCCTACAACCGCAGGCATGGACAACAGATTCCTTAATACTCAACCGATTTCGATGAATCATATGTCGAATGAAGCGTATTTAGATGCAGAATCTAAAAATGTAGCTGCCCGTGGGCTGCGCCTTATGCCTACTGAGATATCGCATATCAGCTGCGGCAGAGTAGTGCTTCCTGAGAAAATGTACTGAGAATTGGCCTACAAACGCAGGCTTCGACGCCAGAATCCTTAACTCTCAACCGATTGCGAAGAATCATATGTCGAATGAAGCGTATTTAGATGCAGAATCTCAAAATGTAGCTGCCCGTGGGCTGCGCCTTATGCCTACTGAGATATCGCATATCGGCTGCGGCAGAGTAGTGCTTCCTGAGCAAATGTACTGAGAATTGCCCTACAACCGCAGGCATGGAAGCCAGAATCCTTAATTCTCAACCGATTTCGATGAATCATATGTCGAATGAAGCGTATTTAGATGCAGAATCTAAAAATGTAGCTGCCTGTGGGCTGCGCCTTATGCCTACTGAGATATCGCATATCAGCTGCGGCAGAGTAGTGCTTCCTGAGCAAATGTACTGAGAATTGCCCTACAACCGCAGGCATGGAAGCCAGAATCCTTAATTCTCAACCGATTTCGATGAATCATATGTCGAATGAAGTGTATTTAGATGCAGAATCTAAAAATGTAGCTGCCCGTGGGCTGCGCCTTATGCCTACTGAGATATCGCATATCAGCTGCGGCGGAGTGTGCTTCCTGAGAAAATGTACTGAGAATTGCCCTACAAACGCAGGCTTCGACGCCAGAATCCTTAACTCTCAACCGATTGCGATGAATCATATGTCGAATGAAGCGTATTTAGATGCAGAATCTAAAAATGTAGCTGCCCGTGGGCTGCGCCTTATGCCTACTGAGATATCGCATATCGGCTGCGGCAGAGTAGTGCTTCCTGAGCAAATGTACTGAGAATTGCCCTACAACCGCAGGCATGGAAGCCAGAATCCTTAATTCTCAACCGATTTCGATGAATCATATGTCGAATGAAGCGTATTTAGATGCAGAATCTAAAAATGTAGCTGCCCGTGGGCTGCGCCTTATGCCTACTAAGATATCGCATATCAGCTGCGGCAGAGTAGTGCTTCCTGAGCAAATGTACTGAGAATTGCCCTACAACCCCACACGTGGACAACAGATTCCTTAATTCTCAACCGATTTCGATGAATCATATGTCGAATGAAGCGTATTTAGATGCAGAATCTAAAAATGTAGCTGCCTGTGGGCTGCGCCTTATGCCTACTGAGATATCGCATATCAGCTGCGGCAGAGTAGTGCTTCCTGAGAAAATGTACTGAGAATTGGCCTACAAACGCAGGCTTCGACGCCAGAATCCTTAACTCTCAACCGATTGCGAAGAATCATATGTCGAATGAAGCGTATTTAGATGCAGAATCTCAAAATGTAGCTGCCCGTGGGCTGCGCCTTATGCCTACTGAGATATCGCATATCGGCTGCGGCAGAGTAGTGCTTCCTGAGCAAATGTACTGAGAATTGCCCTACAACCGCAGGCATGGAAGCCAGAATCCTTAATTCTCAACCGATTTCGATGAATCATATGTCGAATGAAGCGTATTTAGATGCAGAATCTAAAAATGTAGCTGCCTGTGGGCTGCGCCTTATGCCTACTGAGATATCGCATATCAGCTGCGGCAGAGTAGTGCTTCCTGAGCAAATGTACTGAGAATTGCCCTACAACCGCAGGCATGGAAGCCAGAATCCTTAATTCTCAACCGATTTCGATGAATCATATGTCGAATGAAGCGTATTTAGATGCAGAATCTAAAAATGTAGCTGCCCGTGGGCTGCGCCTTATGCCTACTGAGATATCGCATATCAGCTGCGGCGGAGTGTGCTTCCTGAGAAAATGTACTGAGAATTGCCCTACAACCGCAGGCATGGAAGCCAGAATCCTTAATACTCAACCGATTTCGATGAATCATATGTCGAATGAAGCGTTTTTAGATGCAGAATCTAAAAATGTAGCTGCCCGTGGGCTGCGCCTTATGCCTACTGAGATATCGCATATCAGCTGCGGCGGAGTGTGCTTCCTGAGAAAATGTACTGAGAATTGCCCTACAACCGCAGGCATGGAAGCCAGAATCCTTAATTCTCAACCGATATCGATGAATCATATGTCGAATGAAGCGTATTTAGATGCAGAATCTAAAAATGTAGCTGCCCGTGGGCTGCGCCTTATGCCTACTGAGATATCGCATATCAGCTGCGGCGGAGTGTGCTTCCTGAGAAAATGTACTGAGAATTGCCCTACAACCGCAGGCATGGACAACAGATTCCTTAATACTCAACCGATTTCGATGAATCATATGTCGAATGAAGCGTATTTAGATGCAGAATCTAAAAATGTAGCTGCCCGTGGGCTGCGCCTTATGCCTACTGAGATATCGCATATCAGCTGCGGCGGAGTGTGCTTCCTGAGAAAATGTACTGAGAATTGCCCTACAACCCCACACGTGGACAACAGATTCCTTAATTCTCAACCGATTTCGATGAATCATATGTCGAATGAAGCGTATTTAGATGCAGAATCTAAAAATGTAGCTGCCCGTGGGCTGCGCCTTATGCCTACTGAGATATCGCATATCGGCTGCGGCAGAGTAGTGCTTCCTGAGCAAATGTACTGAGAATTGCCCTACAACCGCAGGCATGGAAGCCAGAATCCTTAATTCTCAACCGATTGCGATGAATCATATGTGGAATGAAGCGTATTTAGATGCAGAATCTAAAAATGTAGCTGCCCGTAGGCTGCGCCTTATGCCTACTAAGATATCGCATATCAGCTGCGGCGGAGTGTGCTTCCTGAGAAAATGTACTGAGAATTGCCCTACAAGCGCAGGCTTCGAAGCCAGATTCCTTAATTCTCAACCGATTTCGATGAATCATACATATGTCGAATGAAGCGTATTTAGATGCAGAATCTAAAAATGTAGCTGCCCGTGGGCTGCGCCTTATGGCTACTGAGATATCGCATATCAGCTGCGGCAGAGTAGTGCTTCCTGAGAAAATGTACTGAGAATTGCCCTACAAACGCAGGCTTCGACGCCAGAATCCTTAACTCTCAACCGATTGCGAAGAATCATATGTCGAATGAAGCGTATTTAGATGCAGAATCTAAAAATGTAGCTGCCCGTGGGCTGCGCCTTATGCCTACTGAGATATCGCATATCAGCTGCGGCAGAGTAGTGCTTCCTGAGAAAATGTACTGAGAATTGCCCTACAACCGCAGGCATGGACAACAGATTCCTTAATTCTCAACCGATTTCGATGAATCATATGTCGAATGAAGCGTATTTAGAAGCAGAATCTAAAAATGTAGCTGCCCGTGGGCTGCGCCTTATGCCTACTGAGATATCGCATATCGGCTGCGGCAGAGTAGTGCTTCCTGAGCAAATGTACTGAGAATTGCCCTACAACCGCAGGCATGGAAGCCAGAATCCTTAATTCTCAACCGATTGCGATGAATCATATGTGGAATGAAGCGTATTTAGATGCAGAATCTAAAAATGTAGCTGCCCGTAGACTGCGCCTTATGCCTACTAAGATATCGCATATCAGCTGCGGCAGAGTAGTGCTTCCTGAGCAAATGTACTGAGAATTGCCCTACAACCCCACACGTGGACAACAGATTCCTTAATTCTCAACCGATTTCGATGAAGCGTATTTAGATGCAGAATCTAAAAATGTAGCTGCCTGTGGGCTGCGCCTTATGCCTACTGAGATATCGCATATCGGCTGCGGCAGAGTAGTGCTTCCTGAGAAAATGTACTGAGAATTGCCAGAATCCTTAACTCTCAACCGATTTCGATGAATCATATGTCGAATGAAGCGTATTTAGATGCAGAATCTAAAAATGTAGCTGCCCGTGGGCTGCGCCTTATGCCTACTGAGATATCGCATATCAGCTGCGGCGGAGTGTGCTTCCTGAGAAAATGTACTGAGAATTGCCCTACAACCCCACACGTGGACAACAGATTCCTTAATTCTCAACCGATTTCGATGAATCATATGTCGAATGAAGCGTATTTAGATGCAGAATCTAAAAATGTAGCTGCCCGTGGGCTGCGCCTTATGCCTACTGAGATATCGCATATCGGCTGCGGCAGAGTAGTGCTTCCTGAGCAAATGTACTGAGAATTGCCCTACAACCGCAGGCATGGAAGCCAGAATCCTTAATTCTCAACCGATTTCGATGAATCATATGTCGAATGAAGCGTATTTAGATGCAGAATCTAAAAATGTAGCTGCCCGTGGGCTGCGCCTTATGCCTACTGAGATATCGCATATCAGCTGCGGCGGAGTGTGCTTCCTGAGAAAATGTACTGAGAATTGCCCTACAACCGCAGGCATGGAAGCCAGAATCCTTAATTCTCAACCGATTGCGATGAATCATATGTGGAATGAAGCGTATTTAGATGCAGAATCTAAAAATGTAGCTGTCCGTGGGCTGCGCCTTATGTCTACTAAGATATCGCATATCAGCTGCGGCGGAGTGTGCTTCCTGAGAAAATGTACTGAGAATTGCCCTACAACCCCACACGTGGACAACAGATTCCTTAATTCTCAACCGATTTCGATGAATCATATGTCGAATGAAGCGTATTTAGATGCAGAATCTAAAAATGTAGCTGCCCGTGGGCTGCGCCTTATGCCTACTGAGATATCGCATATCAGCTGCGGCGGAGTGTGCTTCCTGAGAAAATGTACTGAGAATTGCCCTACAAGCGCAGGCTTCGAAGCCAGATTCCTTAATTCTCAACCGATTTCGATGAATCATATGTCGAATGAAGCGTATTTAGATGCAGAATCTAAAAATGTAGCTGCCCGTGGGCTGCGCCTTATGCCTACTGAGATATCGCATATCAGCTGCGGCAGAGTAGTGCTTCCTGAGAAATCCAAAGAAAATTTCCATTAAACCACCACACCACCTATCTCCCATCACCACATGCTCCCAATCGAAAGCCCTGCGTATGCCTAAGCTGACTTCTCTTACGTAAATTCTGACTGCCAATATGCGCACTGAGGCGTTTGTTCAGATGATTTAAAATAGTTCTCTAGCAAACAATGTTGAACAATTGCAATGCAACGAAAAACAGAGTTTGAAACTCGATTTTTTTTAGAAAAATTTGCCAGAAAATTTGTTAGTAATTTAAATTTGCACAACTGAATTTGAGTTTGTGTACATTCTTGCCTAGGGTTAAAAATAACTGAAATTTTCGCATATAAAAGGTGGGCTCGTAGGCAGTAGGTTTTTAGAAGTCGCCCGTTATCTGGGAAGGATAGAAGAGAAATCCAAAAGAAAATGAAGTACTCTCTCTGGTTGCTCTTTGTATTCGGCATTCTTGCCTTCTGGGACACTGTCAGCGCTACTGATGCTAATGGCGATTGTCGTGATGATACTACAGGCGCACTGATAGTACCCTGCACCCCATCGCCAAAGAAGAAGACGGTCAAAGTCAAAAATCTGAAATACACTGTTACGAGGAAAGTCAAAGGCTGAGGTTATATGGATACATATACGATTAATGTCGGCGACTAATAAAGTCTTACGCATGCAGTTCATTTTATTTTTTGTATTTATCCCTTTTGGTTGTGGTCATCTTCCACTGATTTATTCCTTAGGGTGCTTCGCATTAAGATTTTCTGAGATTTTTAAATGGCACCAGTCTCACCTTCACTGGTAACGCCAAATACCTGGGTCTTATTTTGGACAGAGAAATGTAGCTCTCTGCTCCTGTGAAAAGGCCAGGAGGAGCTGGGGTGTGAACCCTCGAATGATTCTCTGGCCTTTACCTTTACTACTTTACGGCGTGATCGTATGGTGGCCTGCTCTTTATAGGGCTGTCCACCTTACTCAACTAGCTAAGGTGCAGAGATCTGCGTGCATTTGCATCAGTAGACCACTGAGAACTACTCCTTCCGCGGCACTGGACATTTTGTTCAACCTGCTAGCTTTGGAGAATCTCGTTCCGCCTCCCTGATCACGGTAGCGTTTTTGAGGCGGAAATCATGGCGATAAAGGATATTACCATTTCCACTGACAGCCAAGCGGCAATCAAGTCCCTGGAATCGTGCTCCTTTACCTCAAAGGCCGCTTTCAACTGCCGCCTATCTCTTATGGAGATGACAGAGTAGCTCAACGTTCACCTATGCTGGGTGTCAGGCCACAGAGATATTCCAGGAAACGGCAGAGCAGACGAGCTCGCCCCAGACAGGGTACTACTCTAAGGATTCTACATGTAAGCATTTACTAAAGGTAACGCTATTGGCAAGACCAACCTCAGATGGGAAAATGGCTCAACGTGTCACGTCTTGTCACAGATCTGGCCTAGGCTGGACCATAAACGCAGTTGGGTAAACTAAAGCGATCACAGATCAGTTTCGTTGTCGCTGTTCTCACTGGACGCTGTCTTATGCCAGAAAGGAGAAAGGATTTGACTTTCAACTGATTCGCGTTGAAATGAATGAGTTGAATCGGAATAAACGTCTGGCATCTTTCAGATCTGATAGTATAGTTTCAGGCGCACATGAAAAAAACTTTTAGAGCACTCAGCTGTGGAATAGTTTGAATTTCTCTGCGATCAATTCATCTGTAGCCTTGAGATGACACTGAGAGAAGGCAGAATTTTCGGGAATTTTCAACCATTTGCAATCGTTTACCTGTGTTTGCGGGATTTATGTGAATCAGCGGCCATTTGGGGACAGTTGTTCTACAAGTCTTTCTAGAACGATTGCTGTGCGACTATTGAAAAATTTCTATAAAATTAAATAAATTTTTGAGAGACTTACACAATAAAAAAAAGGTGGATGTTGGTGTTGTCCCAGAATATTCGCTAAGCGTTTTGGAGGACACTCGGGATGCACGACTTTTTACAAACCCAACAACCTTGTTGCCCATTGCTTGGACTACACGGTGATGCCAGTAAGATTCGACGCTGTTGTACCCTCACTCTTCTCTAATGGGTAGGAAACAGCGACTGCAATCGTCGTGGTGGATTACATACCCAGTGTCTCCATCACCAGATGCCACTGAATGAGCTGATGGCATATGAGGAGTGTGCTGCTTTAAGGCGGCTTGTATTTTCCACAGTGATTTCACTTTGATCTGGTCTGAGAGGGACAGTTGTGTACTATATCTAGTGCTCCTTGTAGTCTTGCTAAAAGCTAGTAGTTTTTTCCTTTCCAGCATCTTTCGGGCCGCGATATATGTACACAATAAGTAGATGCATCTCAAGCAATCTTGATCTAGTCAAGCAGTCATCAAGCCACCTATCGTCCACGTTATAAGGTCTAAACTTGTATGGAAATGCTTATAATGAATCGGACAAAACTAAAAAGGTGACCCTTGACCTGGATACTTCGGAAAGAAGATTAGTTCGTAAGCTTAACGAATTGGTCAGAAATAAGAGGTAAATTTTTACCAGATTCGTCGAAATTAAGGGTAACAAAGCACTAGAACCATAGAAAGGGTTTGAACAATTCTGTAGAATGGAGGACTACACTCTAAAAAAGAATTTAGGGAAAAAGAAACGATCACAGAACTAATAAGAATGGTTTCCAAACAGGATTCTCAATAGAGACCCCAGGGAACTCCTATAAATATTTTGACGGCAAAGGGTGTCCTTTGTAGGTTCTAATAGAAGTCAAGCGAGACGCATTCTTGAAGCTCATTCTGGAATCTTGTCGGACATTGACCCACAAAATAATGAACAAAAATGGAGCAATACGTTTGCTTGTGAACTAGTTCTAGAGAAACAGCAATCACAGCCACCCAGCACAACAAAAAAACGAGTAAAATCTCAGTTTCACCAACTATCACACGAAAAAAGGAGTTGCCGCCTGGTAGTATAGTAGACCATATAGAGTTTGAATATTTTCTTTGGGATTTGGTTGCACTCGTGGCGTTTCCTGGAATTCGAACTTCCGCTCAATAGCCCAACGCACTAACCACTGCACCACGACAGTTCTGACTGATATTGAATAAAGCTATCCAGTGATGCCAAGTGGGTCAGTCATATTCAAAAAAAGCTTCTGAAATAGTATAACCCCCACAATAGATGCCTACGCACGGCCATGCTTACTAGGTTTATTCATCAAATATAAGTCATGTGGAATTTTGTGTTTGCTCAGATGATTTGATAAGTTTTTCTAATAAACACTCATAAACAATGCTATAAATACAAATTTCAGTTTAGCAATATTTTTCTGTAGATATTTAGAACAATAGTAAAAAATTTCATTTGCACAACTGAATTAGAAATAATTGCCTTGATAAAGTAAACATGAATTTTGAAAGTTTTTCATATAAAAGTTAGCCTCTAATCTATTAGATTTTATAAGTCATTCGTTTCTCGTGAAGGATAGAAGAGAAATCCAAAAGAATCTCAAGCAAGATGAAGTTCTCCGTTTGGTTGCTCTTTTTGTTCGGAATCGTCGCTTTCTGGGATACAGTCAGCGCTGTTGACGCTAATGGGGATTGTATTGATGATACTACTGGCGCACTAATAGTACCCTGCACGCCATCACCTAAAAAGAAGAAGGTCACAATCAAAAATCTGAAATACACAGTTACGAGGAAAGTCACAACAAATTCAAGTCCTGTCGTTCAAGTTATATACGTTTAATGCAGCCAACAACCAGTAATAAATCCTGAAGCAATCAGTTTTTTGTTTTTTTTTTTTGTATTTATTGCGTCTACTTGGGTCCTTTTGGTTGTTACCAAGACGTTTTGGATGGGGTCCTGTAGAGTACTTTGAATTTTTACGCTGCTGGGAGACCAAATACTAGATCAATTGATCGTCCCTTTTCCTGACGTGTTTAGAGGTAAGTACATAAGTTGATGAAGGACATCTGCTTCACCACGGTCGGACCAAGATCGCATTGCAGTACCCATCAGGAGCTATTTGGTCATTTATAGAATTGCTTGCATTTTCTATCGCTGAACCTTTTGATATATCTTAAGCAATGGCAAAAAAATGGGACGTATCCTCATGGATATCTTGATCAGCGGAGCAGTTTCCACAGTCTTCCAGGTCTTTCACATCCAGCTTCGGTTTCATTGTGGTTTCTGCGTAGATTATGGGTAACATGCGCTCGTTATGTGCTTTAGCCAGATTTTTCTAGATCATCAGAATTGGTTCACCTTTTGACAAAAGCCACAGATTGGAGTCCTCGCTTTATAATTTCGAGCAACATCTCTGCTCCGTTCCTCCTTGTTTGCGAGACAGTAGGTATTACCCTTATGTGGTTTGTTTGTCCGCACTCAGTGCGCTCACAACAGATCAGCAAGGTTGAGCGTAGCCAGATAGTCATATTTGAGGATGAAATTGCCCATGAAATTGTCCAGAGGCTGATTTGTGAAAAAGCAGGACAGTCGCAAATGAAGTGTGTGGCAGTTTCGTCCTCTTCCAGGCACATCTCACAAAGCACCGAGCTTCTAGGTGAAGTAAAACCCGTGACGAGCCCTGTAATAGTTCTCAAGTCACCTTGAGTTGGTTAAGTAGGAACCTAGTTGCCCGCATTGGGTGCGTTCATCCACATCTTCGACCGCCGGCATGTACTAAGACGTCGCCAGTAGTCTGATGCTTTTGCAGTAGCAGCTCAGCCATTTTTTGTTTAAATAAAGCTAAGCTATCGCCTATTCATAGGAAGACCTACGAAGAGCTCATTGATCCCTTCCTGGCAAGAGCATCTGCTCTTTCGTTATCCGATATCCCGGAATGTCCTAGAACTCATACCAGCGTCACCGAGCTACACCGTCTGAGCCGGTTCAAATCAATAATTGCCTCCTTTAAGATCTTGGTGGCAATCACGTAAATAGAACAAGTCTTAATCGAGCCCTGGCGGTCGGAACGGAGGGAAATAGCCATACCCATTGTAATCTTTTTTAGAGCTATGTACATACATATGTGACTGGACTTGCGGTAGCATGGACTTCGGCGTGAACACCCCAATAGCCTTGTTTACACTCGCTTCCTACGAATAGATGCTTGCTCCCGTGAGCCCATCAACCAGAGACCCGTCTGTATAAAAAAAACAGGTAAGAAGCTCTTCAGCCTCACTTCTCTGCGCCCTTTGCCAAAGATTTCACTAGGACACACTCTCATTTGTATCGAAACTTTGGTGTTGGGTCCAAAGACACCAGCCCAAGGTTCCATTTTCAATCAGATTGTGAACCAGTCTTGTAGTCTTGCCTGTAATGAAGCAGATCCAAATATACCTCTGTTGGTACAGAGAAGTCGATGAATAGCATAGCTATGGAGCAAGTCGAGAGCCAGTTGGATAAACATTTTCTCATCCGAATTCTGCCGAATAAATGTCTTATCCCCAATGTCTATAAACGTCTCATCACTCAACGAAGGTATGGACTTTAGCAAGGTCTCCATCAAAAAACGGTTTGAGCCAGTTTGAGTATCTAGTACAATATGCGACTCAGTTCAGCCACTGTTACTCCGAATTTGTTTGTTTAAGTTCTACTACGTTAATCTACTCCATTCCACACCCCCGAACTACTACTATTTCGGTATTCAAAATGGCAGCCCTGGCTACCGTTCGCAAATTCGTATTTACTCAGATGATGGAAAATATTTTTCCAACAAACAATCAGAAACAATGTAAATGGATAAAATATTCAATTTAGAATGCAACAAAATTTTTTACTAATAAATTCTAGAACAATGGTTAACCATTTTATTTGTACAAGTGAAGTTGATTTTTTTTTTCTTTTTAGGTTGAAAATTTTCATATAAAAGGTAGCCCCTTACCCATGAAATTTATAAGTCATTCATAGAAGGGAAATCCACAAGAAGCTCAAGAAAGATGAAGTTCTCCGCTTGGTTGCTCTTTTTGGTCGGAATCGTTGCTTTCTGGGATACAGTCAGCGCTGTTGACGCTAATGGGGATTGTCTAGATGATACTACAGGCGCACTAATAGTACCCTGCACTCCATCACCAAAGAAGAAGAAGGTCAATTTCAATATAAAGTATACAGTCACAAAGAAAGGTCAGACAAGTTCAACACCAGTGGTTACAGTTATACGCGGATAATGAGGTCAACTAATAAATAAGCTTTGAAAGCAAAAGGTTGTCTCTTTTAATTTTTATTATCTCTGCTTGGTGAGTAGTTCGGACGAAGTCGGTGGTATCATGAAGGTATTTACTTAGTTACTTGCTAACGTAAGTGTTCTCATACCTCTTGGGGTATGAGGTGTGTGCGTCATTGTGTTCTTTTAACGTATCCAACTTGTTCCTAGTGCTCTTGATTTTTTGACGTTTTCTGTCTCTCCCTCTACTTCCAGCTTAAAAAAGTGGATCCTGTTGCGTGGCATATATAGCATGTTACACTCTTGATCCGATCTTATATACAATTTTGCTCCCCTGATGCGGTTCGTAGAGAATATTTTAACGGTTTTTCAAAGACATTTGTTGACGAAGGTTTACAGGATATGACCATTTCCCTCGTCACATTGTTATGTGTGTTACGTTACGTTCTGTGGTCTCCATTTAGTTCCATGTCACCATCGGTCGGGATAATATTTCTTAAATTGAGAAACCAGTCAACCCTCTCACCTCAGCAGTGGTCCCTTGAATGGTATAGTTCGTAAGTGCTTTTGTCTTACCCCTGCTAGTTCTCAGCCCAAATTTGCTTGACTCAGCTTCTGCATTTGGAACCATTTGAAGCAGTCAGCGCTGAGATGTGGCTGTCCATTGTTTACCAATTACGGCGTCAATCATAATAGCAACAAATAAAAGTGGTGACTGTATGCAACCCTGTGGTACTTCACTATCAAACATCTCACCACAGAGCAAGACGTGTCACTTAACATACTCGTTATGTGATGTTCTTCATGCTTTATGGTTATCGGCAAGGTGTCTACTTCTTCGACGTCCAGAGTTCCTTGATTCGAAATTGATTAAATTATTTTCCTTTGAGAGTTCAATTATCCTTCCGTGGAGATTTCGTTTTCTCATGCGCTTCTAATAATTGGATGTAGGAGGTCCTACGGATAAATTCCCATCAAGCACCACTCATCATCATCCAATCTTCTCCAGAACGACATGAATGGGCATTGGACAAAACGGATCACAGGATCCTTTACGTTTTTTTTTTTTAAATTAGGCAATAGTCTCTTAGAAAATTGTATCTGCTTCAAATTCTGACGACGTTTTCAATCAGAAAGTATGTACTCTTTCGAATATTTGACACAGTAGCGGCACAGCAGCGTTGTGCAATAGGAACTGTAACTGTTTGGTGTTTTCTGTAATTCGAAACTCGAGCCACAATTGACCAAATTACTAGCCGCTAAGCCACAACGCACATCAAAGTTTCTATTCATCTCCCTGAAATTGGGAAGGTCCTTGCTGCCAGGGTTTGTATTCTATACTTCCCTTTATACGAGATTGCAGAAGAAAAATCCCAACTCTGCTTGGCGTGTATCCCAATTTTTCACTAAAAAACCACCTCGTTTTCACTCCTCTCCCTTGAAGCTGCATAACGTTTATATTGGCGCCATTCACGCATTTGTTAAGTTAAAACTGCTTAAGAGCATCCGCCTCCTTTCGAATGAAATGTCAATTTCCGTGAATCCTTTTCACTTTTATTTGGCTTGCACTTAAGCTGTATCCAACATTTTGGCAGTCATTATGAGTATCCAAATAATTTGATGGCCTGCAAGTACATATTAAAAATCTTTGGAAAATAAAATTTTATGATTCTTGACCTTCTTTATTCCTGCTGTTGTCCTTCTGTCGTCAACCACTTTGGGGCGAAAGTGCAGTGAAACTTTTTCAATACTCATTACCGGGGAATCGAATAAAGTGGTCTCTTGTTGTAGGTATATGACTGCTTTATTATGGATTTTTGTGTCGGTTTTTATTCAATTTCCGGTAAGAATGTATCTGGATGAAAGTTAACTTCAATCAAACACCAATTGCACTCAGTTACAGGAGTCAGAGGCCATGTGTCTGGCCCAAGCTCGAATAAGAAAGTCAGAAAATTGTCCCCCACACGCACAGTTAAGGATAATTTCTCAAACCAGAATTGTCCTGTTGCATAAGATCAGTGATTCGGCATCGAAGCTAGAAAAGAATGAACGAATGAACTAGCAGATGACGGCAAGATACACCAGATCTCCTCAACACCATCCAAGTTGGAACAATTTTCTGATCTTGTGGTAGCTACGGCAGGGGATTTCCGAAAATAATTCACAGATATCCTCGGAAAAAGAGTTTGAAGAAACAAGTGGACTATCGGGACAGCAATACCGAAATGTTGGAAGGAGCGATCCAACGAAGTAGATGAAGAGGAGGTCGAAAATGCACTTACACAAGCTGATTGATTTCTCATGCTTAAGAAGATAGCTCCTTTTCAGAAAAAACGTCGAAGGAAAAGCGGGAGTTCCACATAGAATAGCCTAAAAAATGCCATCCAAACGCTTCAGAAAATGGCCCGTGAAAACGCCAATAGGTTGTCTAGAGTCTTTTCTGCCGAGAGACAGCGAAAATCCCACTGATTTCTTACAAAGGCTCGGGAGCAATCGTTTAGTCCACCTCCATCCTGGAGAGCAATGCCACATAAAATTGTGTTCGTAAAAAATTCAATCGTCAATGGAGGCCCTGACCGATGATTCGGGAAAATCTAACGCAGGTTAAGGTCCTGAGAAAACATCCTCTGTGTCACCTCGGACCCAGACAAGAGTCAGAGAGTTCAGTCTTGCGACCAAGTTCAAAGAGATCTTGCATTCTCGAACTATTTTGGAACGAGCTATAGGGTTCAGCTTGACTTACTACAAACGCACATACTCCGACCTCTCCACATATTCTTTACAATATAGAAGGTAGCCATTCGGATATCATAGACGTCTGCTTGGAAACAGGGGCATGTTTACCAAACGAGTTGTGAAGTGTTGTCGATCTCCACGAAGACACCCGCCTCAGACCCTTGACCAGTTCTGGAGGCATCCGTATGGATTCGACTACAGCTCAGTCCAGATTCGGATTCTAGCCAAAAGACAGTCCTGAACGTGGGGTTAAATCACCAACCCGACATCGAGTTCGATTCCTCGATAAAAGCCTGGTACGACCTGCACCGGATATAGATTTTGACTGGCAAATCAATGGAGCTCTTGAGTAAACCACCCACCCGACTTCTACATGTGGTGCTCCTGCTCAAATCACAGAGCTTTGAATCTATAAACTGGTACAAACGGAGCGTTCGAAATAGTCAAAGAAAAAAATGTCCAACTCTGCCCCAAGCATCAAGTTGTCTTACTACCCGGCAAGTTGCCGGAAACTCATCAACTTAACAGCGACTTGTTGCCCGGCCTTCCGCAACTAAGAACCATGTATACCACCTCCCCTACACTCAGCAACAATTGCCCCTACACGCCAACACTTGAACACGAAAAATTCAGCCCTGCGCACAACAACCACTATCACCACCACATGCTCGCATGCAAGAAAAACAGAAAATCCCGTATCCACCCTCACAGAAATATCTGATAAAACAATCTGTTGGACGTTTGAAAATAGCACCCAAGTGCCTTACACTACTCTCTCTTTCTCCCTCTCTCTCTGGTTCTTTGTCACACTACCTTCACCCTAAATTGTCTTGCAGGGCCCAGCTGATGCGTTTTCTTCGCCCAGCTGGGCGTTAGTCCGTCTCGACTTCTGAATGAAATATTCCCCCACCTTCCCCACCTTACAACAAAAACAAAAAGAAACGAAAATAAATTCCCTACTATGCGGTGGCCTGGAGAAAATTCAAGGTGAAAATTTCCCATAACGGTCAGGTTAATTGGGAAATACATTCCAACTCAGTGCGCGGATGCTGCAGCCAGTTTACATTGCGTATCCATAGACCTGAGCACAGTGCCCCTGGATACATACTCGCACTCGCATCTCTAGTGCTTAACTCATTGGAGCGGGTTGCTCTAATGAATTGGAAACGGTTATTCCGGGATGGATTCTGATGGTCCAAGGTCAGCTGTACATTTACATTTTTATGGCGCATAAATCAATGGCAAGGGAAGGGAGTCCTTGGCAGGGGAGGCATTTAATGACGTTGCCCATGATGATGATGATGATGATGATGATGACGGGGCTTAAGGTAGGACGGACGGCCGAGGCGATGTAATTCATTAGGAAAACACTTAAATGAGTTCTATTGTTTTGATTAATTTAAGTTGAATGGGGATACGCAAAGCCTGGCCATAGTGATGGGTGATTCTTCGCTTTGAAGTATTTTATTTGGGGGTGGGACCGTAGGAAGTATGCCGCTAATGCCTTTTTAATAGCTTGTGACTAAATAATTCACGCAAAGGGCGTGTATATTTATCTTGGCATGAGAGGATTTGATTAATGTCCACTTTAGAGCAGCGGAAGCATTCGTACGAGGTTTAGACTCATCCATTCAGGGGACGTTGCTAAGTCGAGATTCGTGGCATCTACAACATCACTGCTTAAAGAGGGAGGTCGAATCAGCGAACCCCACAGGCGGATTAGTAGGGATGCAGTAAAGTGGGACGAGTATGATCCCTATAATCCTGATCATAACCGCGCCGAATAAAAAGAAAAAAAAGGGGGAGGTCTTACATTCTTTGTCACCTTGAATGGAATTGGGGGAAATCTAAGAAATGTTTGAGCCTGAGATTAAGTAAAGGGTAAAAGCGTGCCCTTTGTCGTCCAGAACAAACGATCCGTTTTGATCAGGCGGAGGGATTGAAGTGGCAGGTAGATACACTGCAACTGGTCCATATGAATGTATCATCTCTGATGATGAATGAATATATGGCGACAAGGCTTCCTTAGAGTAGTTCTATGGTGACTTACTAATTTGCTTACTCCAGAGGATTTCAGGAACCTTAAGAACTTCTTTGAGTGGATTTCGAAGAGATTAACCAGTGAGACCAATTCAGGAAGTGCGTGCCCGCTTTCTCACGTCAAAAATTGCAAGGCATCCTGCGGGAATGCGAAGAGAGGTGTCGTCGGTTTCGTGGCATAGTTTACAAAGTGGTTCTGGTGAAAGGTTTACTCTGTGAAAATTCCTTTTTGAGATGTACTGACATCTAAGGATTCCAATTGGAATTCTAAGGATGGGAGTGATTGCAAAGCTACCAAAAAAGGCAGACGGAATTGAGGAAAATCTAGAAATCAATCAAGCAAACATCACGACCTTATTAGCCTCTAAGTCACTTACGTTGATCACTTTGATATGACGTGCTCTATACAGAAGGGGTGATCAGGATAAATTGGAGAAATGGTTGAATCCATTATTCTTTACGTTGATCTTTGAAGTCGCCTCACTTCCGAACGGCTAAATCGAAAAACTTGAAACATTGGCGTCGACTCTACGTTGTTTCCTCTTCACACTGGTTTCCATGTAAACGTAATGAAATCCCAAAGAAAATTCCCTATAAAGGCCTTCCCTTTCCCCTTTCTGTTGGGGGGATCTGCTAACAATGGAAATAGCACCAACAGTGAATTTATGAATTTTTGCACTCTGTAGGTCTGTTACAAATCCCTGAACACTGAGTCCTTAAAAGGTTTTTTTTTCTTCCTAGAAAAGGAGACGCAAACTTTCCATAACCCAGACACGAACATAGGTTGCCAAAGAAAATAAATTAAACTTACCTCTGTGAGAGGGCACAGGTTACAACACTATACTAGACTTTCTCCATTCCGTGCAACGATGAGACTGAACTCTATCTTTCCAATTGAATATGCGGCCAGATACTGTATCGTATCACTTTGAGAGCTCAAAGGCTTCTGATCGTGCTATCGATAGAATAAAATTGTTTTTGCCGCGGACTGATAGCAAACCGATTTGCTATTAAAAAATATTTACCTGACGCCACACCCCCACACAAGCGAATTTCAGGTGTTTGCTCGAAATAAAAAAAAATAAAAAAATTTTAGATATGTGCAATTTTTTATTTTTTTTGATTCGCAGCACATTTAATCTATTTATTGACAGTTTGTGGAAGGCAGCTACAATTTGCAGGTATGGGGGTGTGTCACCCCAATATTGCCCCACCATGGGAACACTATTTTTATGACCTTCTCTCGGGAGAGGCGGTGCTGTGGCAATCTGAATGTGGAATGTTGACGCCCGTAGAAAGCCACGCGCGGCGGCACAACGCATGACAATTTGGGATATTCGACCTACTATCGAAAACTAGATCTGTTTAGGATTGATTGAAGGCTACACTTTCACTTAGAGAGTGGAGAGTCCTTTTATGATTTTGAAAAGCTATTTCAGTAGATTCAATGGGGATACTTTAAGGGAATCTAGATCCCAGAATGCGAGACCGTAAAACCAGGCAGTATCAATGAAATGGTGGATCGATTCCAATCTATTCTAAGGCGTCAGGTTCACTGGTTTTGTTCTGATTTTTTCCTCCGGGATACTATCGAGGATTATGTTGGTGTTTAAGAGGGCTGTATGCATCGCTTTTACTTGGAGAGCCCAGCAGAGAGCCTACTTTTAAGGAATATTGAGATTGATATCATCTCCTCCGCAGCCCAAACAATTCTTAGTTTCTTACGAGAACTAGATTTCAGCTAGGATACGTTTTACGTTTGGTCATCCTTATACAGGAGACGCCAAAAAAGATCTTCCACAAGTCGCAGTACTCAGTTGGGCTACTAAAACTCTATAACACCCCTCTCCTTAAAAAAAAATCCACAGAAATGGTTATTTCCGATGTGAAGAGAAAGGATTCAGTATCCAGAGAGATACTGGATGCGATGGGTAGTCTATCTGAATCCACATCGAAGTATGCCTGTATTTTCAAATGTGTCTGCCTATAGAAACTAGGTTCTCGTAGCCTGAGAGCTCTATTTCTGGAAAAGCGTTTGATGCACAAGTCCAGAAGTAGATAGCCTCTGTTGTAAAAATATAGCGGTGAATGGAGCTCGGTAAAATAGGGATTTACGCTCAGATCATAGCTCCTTCAAGGCGGATCTATCAGATCACTGATAGTTGACATGAATTTCCTTGGAATTGGGATGATAAATGGTCAGGGTTATCTATGATTCTTTCTCTGCGAAAGGGATCTCTGCCTACGGCGAGAAGTCAAAGCAGGAGTGAACGTAGTCTTCTCTCTAATGTTCCTCTGGTGCTTAGTTTCCTCAAATGAGATGACGATTCTGCTATTACGCGTTTATTCCATGGACTCTATGACGGAGTCGGTTATATTTAAGGCTTGCAAAGGCTTTCCTTGCTATTGAAGGATCCTGCGATACCGAGAAACACGGCTATGGCGTGTAAGAATGTTGAGAATTGCAGAGATTGCGAGGCTGTATCATTCTTTTGATAGGTTCCTTCCTGTACAAAGCTGAAGCTGAAGCACTCTAAGCAAATAAGGCTGTCTTGGATAACCACCATATGGCGGGGCAACGATGGCCTTCTCTAGAGAATATATGTATGACAGCCTCAAAAAACCGTGGGCGCCGTGGCTCAAGTGGTTAGTGCGTTGGATCGCTGAGCGTGAGGTTCGAATCACAGAGAACACAAAAAAAAAGTTTTTCACGGTCACAAACGTCCGAGAGTAATAACTGCCAAGAGAAAGCTTCTCAATTTGCTTTTCGGATATGGCTCTAAACTTTAGGTCCCTTCCATTTGTGTGAAAAATATAACACGCACCACACGAATGGTAGCGAGAAGCTAGGTCCTGGACCACATACGGTCCGTTGCGCTAAGAATTTGTATTTGTATTTGTAGCCTCAAAAAACCAGAATTTAAAGTAAAAGTGATTCTCTCATAACTCCGTCTTCTGTGGAAGCCTACGAGATAATTTGAGGTTTGCAATTAAGTTGATAGTTCTTCGGGGATTATGACGAGATTGTTGCGATACTAAGTGTCCTAGAATGATTCCTACTATGCACGTAGTAACCGCAGTAATAAGAAAGTTTCAATGGAACCGATGATCCTCCGGACTGTTCAGTGTTCACCAATTAAAATGGGAAACATGAGTTGTCAGCCTCATCAGTACTCATTTGAGACTATAAGGACTTCAGATACCTAGGCTCGAGTACAGTCTTCTCATGACAAATCGATTTCCTTTCCCAGGAGACTCGTTTTTGAAAGTATTTCAAAAATTCAAACATTTTCAGGAACAAGTGTTGTTTAAATGGCATCAACTTCTGGCGTCGCTACTGGGCAACAAATTCTCAAGATTCTGATGGGTTTTCGATAGATGCCACTGAAAATGTTCATATTGTGCAAACCTGAGCTTTTATCGAGCTCTCTCAACAGGTCAGAAGGCATTGTTGGTACTTCTGTACTGATTCATGGTGCCGAAACCGGGGAAAAGGAGGCAAAAGTTGGTGTCGCTTATCTTTGGTTCCAACACCAAAGTCTCGATACGACTGAAAATGTATCTCAGTGAGTTCTACGCTGAAATCTGGTTCATTTAGATCAGCACCAGGATCAAGCGCTATAATTCAAATCTTTTCAGAGAGGCAGACCGCTCTTGAGGCAGTGAACTCCTCCTCCATGGACTACAATTTTACCAAGTTCCACTTTGGCGCATTATAGCTTCCTGTCAGACGTAATAAGCTCGGGTTGGGTGCGTGGTTACCAAAGGCTAGTAAGTAAATGAAAGATCGGATGAATTGGCTAGAGCTGGCTTAGTAACTATATTCGTAAACTCGGAGCCTTTTTATGGCACCAACTACTCAGTTGGCGCAGCTCTTATTATCAATTTCAGACTTCTGTGGTGAACAGACAGAAACACGAGAACACATTCTTTGCGAATCCCCAGGGGCGCAGGAAATTAGTAAATCCATCGGGTCTCAATGGGCCCAGTGGACACGTGGAACGAGGAACCCAAGACAGTATTGAGATTTATCAAAAGCTTTAATTTTAATTCTTGTCAAACATTGTGGTGGCCAAGGAGTAGCAGGTAGTGTGTTGGCTTGCTTACCTACCCGGTGTGAGTTCAAACTCCGCATGGGGAACACCAGCCACCACCAACAGAGAAACGAATAAGGAATTGCTGCCTGGTAGTACAATGGACCGTATAGAGTCCTTCTGGGTTGGTTTGGCCGTTGGGCCAGCGCAATATCGTATCATATCGTATCAATGGGAAACAGAAACTTGGTGTACCTCAACGGGAAAATAGTTTTGGGGCTTAGGTAATCCAAAAGGCTTAACCAAGCCGAAGCCGAAAATTCAAGAAATCGTCTAAAAGGAGAACATGGGAAGTGCATGAGAAAGCTTGTGGGCTCCCCGTAGCTTTCGTTGACACGTCAGGTACACGCGCTTGGATTCAAAAAAATTCAAAAATACATCGCATTTAGCTGAGTTTATTTTTAACTACGTACGGACTATAAGTAAACCACAAGCTATTTTCGGTTAAAATAGATCTCAAACAAGGTCATATCAATATCAACGCTGGGTCTACATAGACAGTCATGTACAGTAACCAGCAACGTTTACCATTCGATTGCCGTCAATCGACTACGTAAATAGGCGTGTTGTTTTCAACTCTGTTCGAAATGAACTTCTTGTTATTTTGCAGCCATTGTATTGGCCAGAAATAACTGTTTGACTGTGTTTTTTTTTTTTTGTTTTTGCAAATCAAACAAAGTGAAATCACAAGACCTTGTTTCTATTCTATTTCTGGTTTTTATGGAAAGCCAGAGCGACTATAAAAGCCAAAAGATTCCTCTTCCATGACAGTTCAACATCAGGTCCCGAGAAAATCACTTTAACTATGAAGCTCTTCTTAATTGTGTTGGCCCTAATGTGCCTTATAGCTACCATAGGAGCAGCAACTACACCGGCTACTCCTCCAGCAACTACAACTCCAACTAAAGTTAAGAAAACTGTTAAAATTAAAAATTTAAAATTTAAAGTAAAGAAGAAGTCAGGATAAAATTTCCAGTCCTGATATATTAATTTCTTTATAAAAGAAAATAAATCCTTGCATGCATTATTCTTTGTATTTTTATTTTCATCAATTTTTCTCACAAGGTTTTCACTAAAATTAGCCATTAAGGCTGGGCTTTAAAATTCACATTAAGTTCCATAGAAGCTGGATGTGAATTTCGTCCTTAGAACGAGGCATATGAGTATCTTTTCTTCCACAAAAGTATCGTCAAATAAAAACGTTTCAGCTGGGAACTGAGCCGAGAGATAAGAGCTTGTTCTGTGGGGCTAAGTCTATTACAAAAAAAAAGACAAACATTCCAGCAATTTGTGTACACATCCTCGTAAAAAAGGCATACAACTGTCAGTCTATTAAAAGAACTCAAAGTTTGCTCTCATGAACATTTTGTTTGCATAGATACTATTAATAGTTTTACAATACGAGATTTGTTGAAGTTTCGATCCAACATCTCGAACAGAATGCAAATAACGAAGCTCCACTTAAATATTTGTTTTAATTGAAACTCACATTTTGTGTTTGGTAAAAGCCAGGGCATCTGTCTTTGCACAATGAATTGTAAACACAAATTGAGAAGTAACGATGATGAGCGATTTGTTGTCATTTAACAAAAAAGATATACAGACGAGCTGCAGTTCGCAGGGAATGGATCGAATGATGCCCTATCGTTCCTCTTGTAACGAAACTCCAGTTTACTGAAGCCCCAGGGACCTCAACGCTGAGATGGGAAAACAGAAACGTCTAGAAAGGCTCTAAGCTTGGAGGCAGTATTTGTGGCTTTCATCACAAAATATCAAAAGCACATGGAATGCGTTCTAGCGTCTTTCAGGACAAGCTGCACATCATTGATACTTGCGCCAACATCAATCTTGACTCCGGCATAAAGGGGGCTTCCATCATCGGTTGCCATCGGGACGTTCCTGGCTGCCTTAAAGCTCTCCAAGATCTATTGATGTGTAACAAAGTTAAACACTCGTGAGTACCAGGACACAAAGCCATTGGAAGCAATAAAAGCGCTGACCAGCTAGTTAAGAAAGGTTCATCTAAAAGGTACATAAATGCCGTGGCGGAGGTTAGAATCCCAGATCAGGATCACAAACGGTCTGTTGCGGCAGGTATTTGATATTTCGTATGTAGATCCGGAACCCTTCTGCGGAATCCTTCCCTAATCACGCGATTAGAACACATGCTGTGTAAGTGCGTGGTCTCCTGCTACATCAAAAGGCGTTTTCTTTTCAACGACATCCTGGCCCTGAGAATATTCGTATAAGCATCGCACTGGAAACATCCTCGAATTTATCAGGAAAACCGAGAGTCTGCTTGTCCAACTGGCTCTAGGCACAATAGGTGGTATAGATCGCTCATGCCTCATGCGTTAGTCCAATTGGGAAAAAAGGCCAACTCTCTAGTGAATGCCTGCAAAAGATCGAGAGTAATTAATAGAAAAGTAATAGAAAAGCTGGCCCACAGGCTCTATGTGAAATGTTTGTGCCGAATATTTATTTTAAAAGGCAACTGACAGTCCTAAATTAGACCCATTGAAATCGACGTAAGGCACTCATTTAGTATCTTGAATGTCTGAACTTTTCGAGCAGCCAACATAGACTATATGCGAATACCCCGAGCACCTCAAAATCCTAGATGTACGGTGAGGTAGTTTAGCATCGGACATATGTAATCAGAAGAGACTCCTAGCACCCTTGCCGGGCGAATGTCCCTTAACCCCTCATTAAGCCTCTCTTTTTCAACCAAAGAAACCTTTGGTTTGACTGCACAAGGAGCACATAAAGCACCACCCACTTCTCCGAAGGTGACCCGTCTGTTGGTTTCTTTTTGAAATTGCTATATGAATTGAACCGGTCAATATTTTTCAACGATTGTTACTTTATTGAAGAGCGTATAGCATCCGATTATTTACGAAAAAAAAGTTGAAAAGTTGAAAGATGCCTACTAAAGGAATCCTCAATGAAAAATATCGCACGAATCATGAGCGTGAATATATTTAGTAAGCAAGCTTCTCTTAGATCATTGTGAAGGAAAATCTTTAAAAAAAGAAAATTTTAAGGACGAATCACTCACCTGACCAATCATGGGATATTGCTGAAAAAAAAAAATAAAAATTTTCTATTAATCAAAGCAAGTATCTTTCATCATAAAAAAAAAGTGAAAAAAAATATTGCGTATACGCCACCAGCAACATGCGACTGCATCATTCAAACTTCCAATGGAAAACTACACTTTTCCACGCTACTTCCAATCAACAAGTTGCTGTAAACATATCCCCTCCCTCCCCAGGAATAAATTCATTCATAACACCAACAATGCAGATACACCCGTATCCGTGTGCAGACTTGGGGAAAATCTCGTTTTCATTGTCAATGTAACGCGTACATACTGTGACCAGAAAACTCACCCTTCCGCCCACAAAAAAGAAACAACACATTCTCACTACATGCACAATGAATTTGAAGTAAAAACCCTGATATCAACAACCGAATCGAACAGTCTGTTCAGGATTCTCATTGGAGTCGTTCCTTCGTCAGCAATAAGAATTCGAATTCGTGTGCTCAAAAATTTTTATTTTTTCAGAGAATTCAGTTCTTTGTGAAAAAAAATTCAATTCTTTGCAAGAAAAAGGTGATTTTCTCGAGTTGTGTATATTTTTCATAAAACAGTGCACACTACATAGTCGTATAAAAATTCATATAATTTCCTTGTGATATTGAGTAGGCTGTGCTGTAATGTGCTTTACTTTAAAGGGATTTTTTGGTTTGTTTCGTATTTCTTTGTTTGTATGGGTTTTTGCTCAGAAGCGTTGTTCGAAATAATGACAATTTGATGGTATTCAATGGGAATTGATATCCTTTTCATTGTGGGGTTGGTTGGCAAGGAGCTGAGTTGAATTTTCGAGGAAATAAGTGTCATTAGAGTACACATACTTGGTATGTGGCGTTCTGTATACCTATCTGACTGTGTTAGATAAATGCTGAACCAGATTTTCAGAGAACAGATACTTTCGATGGTGGATGTTTCCAATCTGCTTTGCTTTATTCAAAACTTCTAACAGCCAACGGCATCAAGCCAGCAAATCTTACATTTTTAGCGACGTCTTGTTCGTCCACTGAATGGAAAATTCAGTCACCAAAGTGTTTCTCTACCCCATCCAATGAAGTACCCTATTCGTCAGAATTGTTGAATTTCCGTATGACATACATACTCCCAGTCACACATTAACTTTTTTTTAAAGCACCACCATCCCATCCGATTCAGAGAAATCATTCGATGATTGATGACTTTTATGGTAATTTGCTTCGCAGCCAGGAAACGTTATCCCGACGTTCCCTTGGCATATAATTGTCCCATCATTCATATTCAGGATGCTGAATATCCTGAAAGGCTTACAGTCTCTTTTTCATTTTAATTAAGACGAATTCACTCAGTTTGAAACCCAGTTTCGAAAAATTTAAATTTATTTGTTAATTTTATTTAAGGCTAAATAAATTGTTTAAATAAATAAATCCATCGCGTCGTGCAATTGTGTATGAATTTAACATTTTAAGATTGAGTAAAAGTAGACAAACTGTCTTAAGTGCAAAGTGTATCCCATCGCAGGACATTTTAGGTAAGTTTCACAAATTCATTTTCCTATTTAAATTAAAATTAAAATTATTTACCGATTTATAAAAGTGTTACTGCGTCTAAGTCCCATGTGTGTTTTTATTTTCAATTGTTTCCTGCTATAAAAGTATTCGAAAATGTGTCTAAAATTATTGTGCTGACAGAAAAATCGTTTCAAAAACCTATCAGACTTGGCGTCATTTTCACCATTTTCGTTGAGACTTCTTCTTAATCTGAGAAGATACACTAAAACTGTTCACTTTTAGATTGTTTTCGAAGTTATATTCATTTTTGTTATGTTCCTGATTTAAATCGAATTTTCGTATATGAATCCTTTTTCGAACTTTCTAGCCAATATGCCAACCTCCGTTGGTGAAAAATGTTCAAAAATGGCTCGCAACTAGCTTAGTCTTGCTTACTCTTGCTCTTTTTTTTCCTTTGTTCAGCGAGGGTACGGCCAGGATTATAGTCTTGCTGACCTACTTTCGTCGAAATTTCTTTCATTAGTTTGCGAGAATAGCATTCAAAAGTAATTTAATTCCTTCCTACCAGGGGCGGCTGAAATCTTCGTGGCCGAACGCATTAAGTGAAAGAAGGGATTCGATTGACACAATTTTATTTCTCACATCGGGTATTCAGTGCCTTAAGACCACCAAAAACGTATTCTTTCTCTTTGCTTTCAAACCAGCTTTCTACGGCTGCCTTAATCTCCATCTCATCTGCAAATCTCCGGCCTCGCAACTCCTTTTTCATTGAAAAATTGGAAGAGAGGAAAAATTCACTCAGGGCCAGGTCTGGGCTGTAGGGCCGGTGTACTTTAGTTGAAAAACCTGTGTCTTTTAAGGCCTGTCTCGAAACCCGCACCGTGTGAACAGGCAAAAACAACACTCCGTGCCTGAGTTTCCCACGTCGCTTCTGCACTACCGCTTCACGTGCCTGAGTCAATAGATTTGTGTAATATTGACCATTCATCGTAGTCCTCTTTGCAGGTAATCAATAAGCAAAACACCTTTGCTGTCCCAAACCACTGGCCACTGGCACAGAACGCCCTGGGCGAAGATCGTCTTCACAGCTCTCACGCCCTTGTTGAAATAAACGAACCCATTTTTTGACCATGGTATACAAAGGCCTAGAGTCCTGAAGAGTCGATGACATGTTTTCGAAATTTCCTATAGCGATTTTCCTTTTTTCCACGAGGTACTTAATCACGGCACGGTGCTCAAAATTGCGAGGATTTCTGATTTCGACTAAAATTGTGTTGTTTATCCAACCACAGATGAAACGAGGTGATAGTTATCCTACTGAATAGTTCCGTAGTTAGTGCTATCACTAATTGAGGCTTAAAAGATCCAATAATTTACTGATTGAAGCAATCAGCTCCTCGGCAAAGGTTCTACCTTTACAGCATCGAGCTCATCACTATCTCAAGACACGAGAAACTACACATCTTCAACGTCACTGTGAAGTCAACCTTACTCTACGGCAGCAAAACTTGAAGTCTGTCTAGAAAACTGCAAGTGTCAACAAAAGTCTTTTGGACCAATCCCATATCGAAGCAGAACCTATTCTTCTACTTCTCAGTTCTTTTTGGTCGGCTAGGTTATGATCGGGATTTTAGGGATCGTAACCCTCCCACTTAACTGCATCCCTACTGGTCAGCTTATGGGTTTCCCAGAAACAGAACCCATTACTGCTCTGAAACTTAACGCTAAAGATGGCGGAGATTCGATCCCGATAATGCAAGACGACAAAGATGTCAAGTATATCCTGCAGGACCGTGAACGGTGGAGAGAGTTAATCAATTCATTACTGCCCCTATGAACCCCAAAAGGATACAACAAATAATCAACACAAAATTGCAGACCTCTTAATGCCTCAATTATCAACAAATAGGCACCCAAGAGAAATTTTCATTTTTCCACTAATTTGGTAATTTGTCGCAAAATGCGATTCTTATCGACTTTTATGGTCAGCTATACATGCACGCCATCTATGTGACATTCTAGTCACACGAAGCACAAATATTTTCCCAACTTCTGCACGAAATAGAAAAATTTCTAAAATTCCCCCATCACTTAATCCGAATTAATCAGAGTTTTCGTGCAGAGTTTTATAAAATTAAGTTTAATCGGAGTTTCCAAATGGACGCACCACCCTGTTAATGGGTGCACTTGCAATTGCGAAACAGTCATTTGCAGAAATCAAATAAAAACGTCTGCATTCGGTCGCTATTGGCGTTAAACTTTTATTTTAATTTTTTTTAAATCGTGTTCTAAAGCATTGACGACTGTGGGAATTTTTGTTATATTGCAACGAATGTGTTTATTTATTATATATAAACAATGAAAGCAGATGTGCACGACCATGGATTCATGCAAAGAATTCGCGTATTCGCTTTCGTCTGGTTTAACGAACAGAAAATCCTTTTTTTCCTGAACAATCCAATTTTAGGGAGAATGAAAATTAAATGCATTTTGGAAATAAAAAATAAATAAAAAAAATTGAGCAAAAAAAAGTAAAAGCTCTGAATACAGGACGCAACATGGAGGACGACCAATGAAGAGCCTTGAAAGCTGAACTCTTAAAGAGAAGACAACCAGCGACTGAAAGGAGAATACAACCTGGAAAAGAGAGCTTGTACAAAGAGCTTCAAGGAGCAACAACGCATGGGAGTCTATTTAAGGAGCGAAATCCCTTTCGCCAACACCTACTTTCCGAGCCACGTGCTATACATCCAGTTCTTGTAGTGTCCTAAGAAACGCTGCATAACACCTTAAGGAGTATCATGTCTACATACGAGAATGTCAACATGTTTTGACGCCCTTGTCCCTTCAGAAGAGGTTTCCCACAGGAGAATATCCCGACGGTATAATAGGATCTCTGTTTAATCGATGTTCATGTAACAAAAAAAAGTTCTTTGGCTTACGCTCTCCTTCGCTTTACGACATATATTTCTGCTCGTATTCAAGTTGCTGTTAAATCCTATCAAACGTACTGTGTGAAGGTCTTAGGCTTTACTGCAGCACATATCGACGATTCCTAACACTGAAAAAAATCCTTGAAAGGAACAATTAATTTAATTAATTCCTCCAGCCGCTAGGATACGCTGAAGACCCCGCCATCATTGGTCGCTTTCAGCGTCCATTGGTAGAGGCTTTCACGACAGGGCAGACCTTCAAGTTGGTCACTACGTTTCGTACCTTACCACCAAACAAAGCACCATCTGTCCACTGCCACTGTTCTCGGAGTAAACATCACCACCAAGAATTCTTACCAGTTCTGCTGTATAGTGCTGAATGCTGATGGAAAGCATGTCAGCAGAGCACATATTGTATATTTTCGAGTAAAAAACTGTCCGCCGAATATTTGGTCCTGCATATGTCCAAGGAATACGATTGGAGTAGAAAATACAATCTTGGAATTCTAGATACTCTGTGACCTACAATTTTATTCAAAAATACTCACTGGTCATTCAAAAAAGACATCCTTTCCCAACCAACCAAACACAGTCACAGTGACGAGCAAGCCACTTCAAATAATGAATTTGTCAGTGGATACTATGAATTCTGTTCCGTTTTTTAAGACCGCAAAATAAATTCAATAACCATGCCTGACTACCATTCTCACATCTGCCCACAAATATAATTTATACCCGTGGTATCCTGCGAGAGGTTTACATTGAAAATGAATTATTGAAATGAAAATTTGTAATCTCTTTAATTTCCTGTACAGGACACAGTATGTTGCGTTGCGATGAGTTTGAATTTGAATTTGCAAACAAGGATGTTTTACTGGATGTGCACAGGCATAGAATAAGGATAAACTCTGAGCTAAGTAAATATTTTTAATATTTTATCTAAATTATTCAACGATGCGTGTACACTTCACTCTGGGTGGTGTCAGTTGGTAGGTCGTACAAAACTGATGGCGAGGACTAAGACAGTTTATTTATTGAAAAAGGATTCTGACAGTTTTCAATGATATACATTAAATGCCATCCAACCAAAACAAACTGACTGTCAGTTGGAGTTACACATCACTTGGTTTCACAGTAAGTGCATGATGGTGGAAGGCTATTCAATTTAAGGATTACTTTTCGGAGTTTAGTTATCGTGTGATTTTGTTTTTCTCCTTTTTTTATGGGAGGCTTCTAAAATTAGAATTCCCAGTGAATTCAATTGAACTGAAACTGGTTACAAAATTTGTTTTTTTTTTGCCATTTTGGTCCTTTATTGAATTGCTTTTGAAAATTCGTAAGGCATTAAGGATGCTTAAGGGCTTATGATTTCCAACTGATCAGCAATGGTATGAACAACTTTCTTTAGGATATTTCAATTCAGATTCTGGTCCATGGTGTGTTAAGTTTGGAATGCCTCAGGGTTCTATACTTTCACCAACTCTCTCTTACTCACGAACAAGATTGGAGAAAGAGCAACTTTTTCAGTTTTGCCGATGGCAGCACAATAATTTCATTTTGTTAGAATGTCAAGTCTGTAAATCTCGTCGAAGGTGGTACCCACTCCATCCAGCAAATGACACATGTTAAAGGATGCGAATGTGCAAGGCCGAACTGAAAACAATTTTTTCTGTCGCATTTACATATTATTCGACTTGGATTGACCCCTAAGACCCCCAAAACCAAAACAAAATAGTATGCATTTGCAACGACGCGGAAATCAAGCCCCATCAAGCTTAAGGCTAGACCCAAGTCGTCTCCACTTGCATAAGAACAATCTATCACAGCCACAATCCTTGAGAAGAGGAAATTAACTTCTCCAGCGCACTGGACTCTTTTTTCACGACCATGCTCGGAAGGACTGCAGCTTCCAAATGCTCATAGAATCGTCACGATCTGGCCCTAAGCTAGACTGTTTCCGATGTTCGATGTGCTCTAAAGAAAATCAGTTTCTATCTGATGAAGACGTCCGGATCATTTCATTTTCGATCCCTAGTTTTCCAAGGGATCGAAGCATAACATAAAGCTGTGATGGGTCGATATAGAAGGACAGCGATCGGCTTTCTTCCTATTGAGTATTAGAGCTCCAGATTCCTTAAGAAGGTGCCCTAGTGTTTCCTTAAGATTTTGGCAGAACCTGCGATCACACCGTTGCTCCATAGACATTTTTCTGAGGTGTTCCTTCAATGTACAGTGAGTCGTTAGGCAGCATGTAAGATTCAAGTTGATACAGAGAACGGCATAAAATAAACTACTTTGTGCCAGAAATCCGTACACGAAGGCCTTACAGTACGATGAACTAGAAAGGCAACACTCTCTCACACGAAGTCTGGTGAGTTCTTTGTGTAAATAAAGGTCTAGGTCCAGGCATCTAATTATAACGAAAAGAGTGCACCTCAGTGAAGCGCTGGTTTATGGTCTCCTTCCACCCAGACAACGTTTCAAGTGATTTCGGTAATTAAATGCCTTAATGGGTGGAAATCAGTTAAAAGTCAATGGAATGCACCTTAGCTGTAAACACGGTACAATTTAAAATCTATGTGTAAAGCCCTTTCAGTAAAGCTTCCCACGCTAGGCATCCTAAAAAAACCTTCAAAAAATTCCTTTTCAACACAAAAATTCAGCGAACTGTGAAAATTTGGACCGTTACCAAAATTACAGGCGAAAATTCACAGTAAAATCCTCTTAAAAATTTTAAGTTTCCCCATTTACAAGGACTCCCTTCGCCCTGCTTTACATAGCCATCAATGGCTAACCAGTCTAATAGGACGTATACGTAACATAAATTGCAAACAAGCAAACACTTTAATTGCTTCCTGTTCCAGAGTCCTTTTCTCTTGGTTTTTGTTTCTTTTTTTCGTCTGTTTCCTTTCTCTCTGGTCTATGGTCACAGAAGCACCAAAATAGAGAACTAAAAGTACGTAGCTCACACACAGACAGAAGGAGCGTAAAATAAGAGCCTTTTGCAAGGATTTTTTTTTTACGATAAAAGTTTTTCATTAAAAGTCTACAAAGAGAGAAAAACAAAAACTACCATAGACGGGGGAGGACTCAAGAGCGACACTTGAGAAAATAAGGATTATAATCCTCATCTAGATTTATATTAAAAGTGAGAATCCTTTGCCAAAAAAAAGCAGTTGAGCTGGTGTTATTCATAATTTTGTGAGCCGCCTGGATGTCAATAGTTTGAGAATTTACATTGTTATGCTCCTTGTCGTAATGAGGCGGGGAATGTGCCAAAGGATCACACTTAAGTTGGGAAAATTCCACTGGAGATGGAACGTTATCATCGTGGGGGGCTCCCGGTTAAGACCTTGAACAAAGGTGGTGTTTAAGTAAATTTCACTGAAGGGGATGAGTGTCCTTTGCAAAGGTAGGCCGATGTAAAAAGAAAAACGAAAAACAATTTCTCCGTATTTTATGATTAAGGACGTTAAATGGGATACTTCCTTTGATTCGGGAGAGGTGGGGCAGTCATATTTTGTTTGCATACAAGCCATCAATTATAGCTGTTTGTCTGCGCACCGTTTTCGTTTTTTTTTTTTTTTTTTTGCAAAAAGGAGTCATAAAAACGAATATAAATTCCCAACGTTGACGATAATTTAACACCCTCAGGAGGGGATAAACAAAAGGTGGAATGGTTCATTTCGCAAGAAAGCCGTTAAGGTCCCACAGGTGCTTGCTTATATTGATGGAATTTTACGCATTGGTTAGTACACATGCTTACTTATACGAGTTGAGAGTACTTTTAGGGTTGAACTTTGTTGGGTTGATAAATTTTAAGGAATTCATCGAGGAGAGCCTTGTAGAAACTGCTGACGCACTGAGATTGTGACACATTTTGGAGAAATTTGAATTTTTAAATTAATTAAAAGCGGAAACAAGTTTTAGGTGTTTATGTTCGTAACATAAGGTTAAGCCTGCAATACACAAAATCGAATATCGAATTGCGTAAGTAGGTCCTTGATAGCAGAGTTTTTCATCTCCATTGGCGAAGTTATTTCACGTCTCCTTTACCAATGTAGTGTCGGTTCACAATGACAGTCAAGTTCTGTCAAGTTCAAGTTCAAGTTCAAGTTCAAGTTCATCAGTTCTAGAGACAAGCTGTAATCTGTTGCAGCCCACTTTGTTCTTAGCTCTTGGATCCCAAATGCATGCCTTACCTCCACCTGAAGTTGACGCCCTGGACAATTTTATCGACAGGACGGTTTCCGTGGCTAAAGATACGAGATTTTGGTGATGCGTATCACTCAGGTTGTGGCCATCCTGGGGTACAGTGACTTTGTTTCTATTTTTTTTTTATTTTTTGTTATTAAGAAAAAGAGCAACCAAATCCCAGAATCAACTCCTTTCTTGGTGTAGTAGTTGGAAAAACTCAAATTTTATTCGTTTCTCTGTTGTGCTTGGAGGCTGTGAGTGCTGTTCCTACTCAAAACATAATTGCACTCATCCCTGATTAAACTCTCAAGAAAATCTTAAGGAAATGAGTTTTCTCCTTGAAGTGTTGATATTTTTTTTTCGGAGGAAAGAGAGGCTAAATAAACATTAGCTCCTGTATCCTTTGAAATATTTATTAAATCTTCGAATTAAAATTCTTCAAAACAAGCCCCAACAGTGCACTTAATGGGCGGGGAAAATCTAATTTTTTTCCCTTGCATTACATCCCTCGTTGGCTTTTAATTAACTATTAATTGAAAGGGATAATCTACTACATAAATAGGGAAATAAACTTGAAGGAGGTTGCCTTTCGAGATTTATTTTCTTTCAAATTTATTTTTCCTTAACGTAAGTCGATAGAGTCTTTAATGAGTACTTTGCTTGAACATTTTTGAATTTCAAAAAGTTTTAGGTCAGTTTTCAGGATATTTACATCCATTCTCATTCCCAGTATTTGTATCCCCCACAGAAACAAGCTGATGACTTTTCTGTCATATGTCTGTCTACAAGACGGACAGTTTACAACAGCGTTTTCAAGGACATTTCAAAGAGTTTTCTTTCATTTTTATCGACTTCCCAACGATACACGAGTACATATTACGTATCTATTCGATTCAAAGGGAGTGGATTGTGGCAATAAACTATTTCGGTGCTTATTTTAAGTTTTGTTTATTCCTTGGAGGCGGAAACTGTTAATATGTCACAGTTCTAAACAAAGTTTCGACTTTAGTGTAGAGCCTGCTTCGTTTGATTGAGGTCGGTTGAAAATTCGCCTGAATTTCAAGCCTCGAGGGATAAGAGTGATACTTTTTGAATTTGCCTTCATTATTTGACAGTGAAAGATATTTCTTACCCACCATGGACACCACTTCACCTGATTGAGGACACTGTTCAAGGAGTTGTTCAGCGTTCAAGGTTCTCTGACGTTTTTGAAAGATCTAATTAATGCTTGCCGGGTAGCAAAAATGAAACCTTTTGTAGCTTCAGATTGAATTGAGAGTCTTACGAATCCGAAGGACAGATGGGTTCCTTTTTGAAATGGTGCATCGACTATTTCTGCTTCTGCTTCTTTTTCTTTCGCTCCTAGGTGAGCATAGGGTCTTAATTATTGCCATCTTTAAAGATGACTTCGATTTGAGCCTAAGATATTTCTGACGCCTGCACTTCCTTATCAAGTGTTCTCCTCCATGATGCTCTTGGTTTTTCTGGTTTTCTGTTGCCTTAAGGATTTCTCTCGAGGGATTGGCAAGCAAATTTCTGAGGTTTACTCTTCCGTAGCGTATAGCCGATCCAGCTTCATTTTTGAAACTTGACCTCGTTTACCACAGAAATTGGTTGGCACAGTTAATGCAGGTCTCCATTTCTTGGACTCCTCTTAGGCATTTATTTGTGAACAAGTGCAGTTTATTCGTGAATAGGTCAGAGACCAGCTACATACGTCTCGCACCTCTTCAGTAGGACGGATTTAACGTTGGAATTAAGCCTGAAAACTTTGTCTTGACACTGATGAAGGGTGATCTCCAGATTTTGTTGAGTCGAATACGCCGTTGCACCCTCGCAATCCTCGCTATCACGGGCTCTTGCTCCTGAACTACCATCCAAGGTGCCAACGTTGTCCCATTCACTGTGTGCAGGGATGCTCGTTCGGAAGATAGAGTTAAATCTGAGTAGCGACGGGGTAGAGGCGATGTTTTCATGGGTAAAGCTCAGCAGATGGACGATAGAGGAATGGCCATGTTTGGTATGTTTCGAAGTACAGTAGATGAAACTGAATGTCCAATGCTGCAGTAGGAGTGGTACTACCTATGTACATACGACTCGCGTATGGTACTGGCGTGGTGCAGACACGTGTCACCACCATTGGCCAATACAGACCGATATGACGTTGCGTCATAGAGGAAGATAGCGATTCAAGTGGTGGATAGCGATTCAAGTGGTGCACGCAAGCGGTAGGACTTCTCAACCAACTTAACGTACAAAACTGGATCGAACTGGCTGGAGACGCTTGCTGGTTCAGATAGGGCCACCTTAAGCTAAGTACGACTCTATCTCTATGGAGTGAAGCCATTCCTTGAAATTGGTTCAGATTCGATCTTAAACTCTATCCTTCAGTTCACTTTTCGTCGCCGTCGCGATACTCGAAATGGGAATTTCTTTTGAACCATTACTCGAGAATCCAAACACGTATCTTCCCCTTAACTTTTCACCAATTAAGTTGATTGTTTTATATTTTATGTCCTTCCCCTCAACTTGAATTACTTCTCTCACTTCATCTACTAACTCGCAACTGAAAACGCTGATAAATCCCTCGAACGTGTCTTAATAAATTTCGACTTAATTGTTCTTCACTTATTTTACGATCCATATGAATTCACTTTACAAATAAATATAAAAACCAAATCGGCATTCGATTGAAAAATCCATGCAAAAAGAATTCCCTCGCCGGATACAGTGCCATTTCCATTTAAAAAAAAAAAAAACAACGCCTTGTGCCTCACAAAAAGTTTACACGAAGTACTACATCAGTGTTGTACAAAAGTTCAATTTTATGGTGTTCCGCAGAAATAATTTCTTCAATGTTTACATTTATTTGGCTCTTTTCAAAAAATTCAATAACATGAAAGCCGTTCACTTCCCCAAAAACTGTGCAATAAAACCGTAGGCATAACGAGTTTAATGGATTAATCCATGCAGCGCATCATCAACCCTCCGCGCCCAAAAAATTAAAATAATAAACGAAGGAAAAAAAATTTAGAAAACATGGAAAAAAAAATTTCGGTTCTGGTACTTTCCATCTGAAAAAATAGTGAATTCCGTTTTTGGTTGCACGAAAGTGCCTGTACAACAACAAAATTTAGTGTTAGTGGGAAGCCATTCCGTGCTTATTTATTTTACGAGGTGATATTAACTGAGAATCGCTTGTTTTCGCTTTGATTTTTGTTGGATCTTTTTTTAGGCATATTTATGTACAATTTTTTGGTTTTGTTATGAAAAATTTTCAAGGGCTTATCGATTGGTGGTGATTTGTTTGAAAGATCTTAAAAA